>OY997264.1:193222820-194472820 GCA_963921465.1 Triticum timopheevii | reverse complement strand
TCTTCCTTGGCTAGTGCTACTGGGGGAGTCCTGGACTCAGGGGTCCTCGGACAGCCGGACTATATACTTTGGACGGACTGATAAACTATGAAGATACAAGACGAAAACTTCTTCCCGTGTCCGGATGGGACTCTCCTTGTCGTGGAAGGCAAGCTTGGCGATTCGGATATGTAGATTCCTTTCTCTGTAACCGACTTTGTATAACCCTAGCTCCCCCTGGTGTCTATATAAACCGGAGGGTTTAGACTTCTAGGGTTTACTAACAGTTATCATAATCTCATAGGCTAGACTTCTAGGGTTTAGCCATTACGATCTCGTGGTAGATCAACTCTTGTAATACTCATATTCATTAAGATCAATCAAGTAGGAAGTAGGGTATTACCTCCATAGAGAGGGTCCGAACCTGGGTAAACATCGTGTCCCCCGCCTCCTGTTACCATTAGCCTTAGACGCATAGTTCGGGACCCCATACCCGAGATCCGCCGGTTTTGACACCGACATTGGTGCTTTCATTGACAGTTCCGCTATGCTGTCGAAGATAGGCTTGATGGATCCATCAATCATCCACAACAATGCAGTCCAGAGGGAGATCTTCCTCCTCGGCCAAATCTTCATATTCGGCGGCTTTACACTGCGGGCCAACTCGCTTGGCCATCTGGAGCAGATCGAGAACTACGCCCCTGGCCATCGGGTCAGTTTTGGAAGCCTGAATTTTGTGGCCGATATCCGTGGAGACTTGATCTTCGATGGTTTCAAACCCATGACGGCTGTTGATACGTCTCCAACGTATCTATAATTTTTTATTGTTCCATGCTATTATATTATCCATCTAGGATGTTTTATATGCATTTTATGCTATTTTATATGATTTTTTGGGACTAACCTATTAACCTAGAGCCCAGTGCGAGTTTCTGTTTTTTCCTTGTTTTTGAGTTTTATAGAAAAGGAATACCAAATGGAGTCCAATTGACGTGCCAATTTTTGATGATTTTTTATGGACCAAAAGAAGCCCCTGGAGTAAAAGAGTTGGGCCAGAAGAGTCCTGAGCCGTCCACGAGGGTGGAGGGCGAGCCCTACCCCCTTGGGCGCGCCCCCTGCCTCGTGGAAGACTCGGAGACCCCCTTGACGTGAGACTGATGCCAAAAATTCCTATAAATACCCAAACCTTCAGAAAATAACCTAGATCGGGAGTTCGACCGCCGCAAGCCTCTGTAGCCACCAAAAACCAATTGGGACACTATTCCAGAACCCTGTCAGGGGGGGGGGGATACCTCACCGATGGCCATCTTCATCATCCCGGCGCTCTCCATGATGAGGAGGGAGTAGTTCACCCTCGGGGCTGAGGGTATGTACCAGTAGCTATGTAACGCCCCGGATTCGATGCGCCAGGTGTCTGCCAGTTATTCGCCATCGTTGCCATGTCATTTGCTTGCGTGTTGCACTTTGCCATTTCATCATATGCATTTCATATCGTGTCATCATGTGCATTTCATTTTGCATACGTGTTCATTTCTTGCATCCGAGCATTTTCCCCGTTGTCCGTTTTGCAATCCGGCACTCCTATGTCCTCCGGCGTCCCCCTTTTGCCTCTTATCTTGTGCGGGTGTTAAACGTTCTCGGAATGGCCCGAGGTTTGCCAAGCGGCCTTGGTATAGCACCGGTAGACCGCATGTCAAGTTTCGTGTCATTTGGAGGTCGTTTGATACTCCAACGGTTAACCGGGTAACCGTAAGGCCTCTTTTGTGTGCAGCCCAACACCCCTTCCAAAGTGGCCCAAAACCCATCTAACTCCCCTCCATGCTCTCGGTCGTTCGATCACGATCGTGTGGGCGAAAACCGCACCTCATTTGGACTCTCCTAGCTCCCTCTACCTATAAATATGCCTTCTCCCTCGAAATTCGCGGATCAATCCCTGTCCAAACCCTAGCCCCGCTCCTCTCCGCGCCGCCGGACACGTCCGGTCCGGCCGGACAACGTCCGCCGCCGCCGCCCCGGCCAATCAGGGGCCGCCACGTGGCGCGCCGCCGCCACCCTCGCCGCCGGCCCGCGGAGCCCATTGCGGGCCCGCGCGGGCCCTCGCGCCGCCGCCGCCCGGCCCGGCCGCTGGAGCCGCGCCCGCTCCCGCCGGCCGCCGCCGCTCCCGCCGACGCGCGCCGCCGCCCGGCCCGACGCGCTCCGGCGCCCGCGCTCGTCCTCGCAGGCGCCGCCGCCGGTGCCCGCGCCGCCCCGCCGCCTTCTTCCTCGCCGGCGCCGCCCGCCTCCTGCACCGCCGCCCGGGCGCGCACCTCCCTCCGCCGGCAGGGCCTCGCCCTCGCGCGCCCGGAGCGCCTCGCCGCCGCCGCCCCGCGGCCGGAACCCCGCCGCCCTCCGGCGCGCCCGCGCCCTCCGCCGCCGCCTCCCGGCCTCCCCGCGCCGCCCCGCTCGCCGCCTCGGCTTCCGTGCCCTCGCCGGAGCTC
The DNA here is from genome assembly GCA_963921465.1 of Triticum timopheevii. Classification (NCBI taxonomy): domain Eukaryota; kingdom Viridiplantae; phylum Streptophyta; class Magnoliopsida; order Poales; family Poaceae; genus Triticum; species Triticum timopheevii. The sequence continues at coordinate 194,470,364 of OY997264.1, read as the reverse complement.
GCCGAAGACGGATCCGCAGCAGGGTGGACGAGATCCACCAGCCCACCGATCCAAACAGCCACCCCGTCCCCAGATCCGCTCGTCCCGGGTCCGCCCCGTCCAACTTTCCCCGAGGTCCATTTTTCTCTAAGTCCCCGGTTTATTCCAACATTATCATGCCATGTTCATCGCATCGTATCTCTGCATCCGTAGCTCCGTTTTGTGCGTGTAATATGTCAAATTGTTCGTCTCGACGAGTACATCATTTTATTCCATTGCATTATTTTCATTTGGGCTCATCTTGATGCCCGAAATGCTGTTGGAAGAGTGCATGTTGATGTTAATCTGCTGAAACTGTTATAACTTGCTCATTTATCATTTTTGCCATGATTGATGTGTGCATCCTATGAGGTTGATGTCTACATGTATGTTGATCTATGCTATGCCATCTTTCCAGGGGTGCCAACCATATATTTTTGTGAGTTGTGTGCTGAGTGTATCAAGCTTGCTAAGGAGGGTACTTGCTGTTGCTGTTTTGCTAGACAGATTCTGTAATTTTGTGATGCCATGTTAACATGTTGCTACTAATCATTCTATGCATAATCTAGAGATGTTCTATAAACATGTTTTGATCTACATGTTATGCCCTATCCATCCATGCCCCTGGTTGCATTTATAGCTTGCTGTAGATTGTTCATATCTTGCTCCAAAGTTGCTTGATCATGTTGCTATCAGCCTGTTAACATTAAGTTCACTTGTTCCCATGTGTTTTGCTAGTGTTCCATGCACCCTATGACCTTTCTCTTGCCATGCTTAACTTCATAAACATGTCTTCTTACTGTTGGTTGCTTTTCCATGCCATGTATTGCTCTGTGGTGAGTGGTTCAAGCTCACGAACATGCCTACTTATCGTTGTTCCTGCCATGTATGAATCTGTAATATAACTTGCCATGTTTACATGGGTGCCATCATATCTTATGCTCCTTTTTGGCTCATGGTCAGTAAGGGACTTTTGATCTATGCTATTAGTAGATTCATGCCATGCCTTTGTTTGCCATGATAAGTTCCTGTAACATGTTGTTTGCTTGCTCTAAACATTGCAACCTGATGTTATTTCTGCTAAAGTCTGAAACTGTTATTATTTGCAATCTTACCATGTGTTTTGGAGCATGTTCTAGTGATTTCTGGAGACAGCTCAGTGTTCATGTTTTGTTGTGCTTTACCTGTACTTCATGCTCATGCCTTTTGTTCTTATGCTGAGGTGTTGTAGCTTATTGTTTCGATGCTTGCAATATGCCTAGTTGCTGTTATGAACAGATTGTTGCTATGACTTGTATAGTGTGCATGTGTTGCACCGTTGCTCCGTTTTGAGTGTGCTCTATATGAAACTTGCTTGATTTTGCATGTAGCTTCATATTATCATGTTGCATCCTTGTTTTGAGGTGTTTGCTTGATGTTTGGGTGCATTTTGCATCAATGCCTTGCTTAACTTGTTTTGCTCATATCTTATAGGCCGTAGCTCCGAATCTAATGAACTTTATATGTAACTTGACTGGAAGTTCGTGTAGATCATCTTGGTGCATCTTAACTTGCTGTTTAACTACTTGAACTTAAGATTTATTCAGTTCTGGACCAATTTCGAAATTTGCATATGAGGACTTACCAGAATTGTTATATGTTGTTCCCGGCCTCATTTAAACTTGCCTTGATGTGTTGTTCTTGTTTGCATCATCTCTTGCCATGAGTAGCCTCATCTAGCTTTCTCATGCATCATGTTTGTTGTGCATCATGTCTTGTTCATGTGTGGTGTGTTTACCATGTTGTGTGCTTCTTCTCGATAGTTCCCGTTAAGTTGCGATCGTGAGGATGCGTTCGTCTATGTGTGGTTCGTCTTCGTGGCTTCATCTTCTTCATGGACTCGTTCTTCTTCCTAGCGAGATTTCAGGCAAGATGACCGCTACCCTGGATCTCACTACTATCATTGCTATGCTAGTTGCTTCATTCTATCGCTATGCTGCGCTACCTATTACCTGTTTATCAAGCCATCCCATATTGCCATGAACCTCTAACCTTTGACACCTTTCCTATGAAAACCATTGTTTGACTATGTTACCGCTTTGCTCAGCCCCTCTTATAGCGTTGCTAGCTGCAGGTGAAGTTGAAGATTTCTCCATGGTGGACAGGGTTTTGTTGGGATATCACAATATCTCTTATATTATTAATGCATCTATATACTTGGTAAAGGGTGGAAGGCTCGGCCTTATGCCTGGTGTTTTGTTCCACTCTTGCCGCCCTAGTTTCCGTCATACCGGTATTATGTTCCAGGATTTTGCGTTCCTAACGCGGTCGGGTGATTTATGGGACCCCCCTGACAGTTCGCTTTGAATAAAACTCCTCCAGCAAGGCCCAACCTTGGTTTTACCATTTGCCTCACCACCACCTACTTTTCCCTTGGGAGTAATTAAACCAAGGGTCATCTTTATTATAGCCCCCCCGGGCCAGTGCTTGTCTAAGCGTTGGTCCAAACTAGAGCACCGTGCGGGACCATTCCTTGGCAACTTGGATTCGTCGGTACCTGTACGCTTCGCTTATCCGGTGTTGCCCTGAGAATGAGATATGTGCAGCTCCTATCGGGATTGTCGGCGCATCGGGCGGCTTTGCTGGCCTTGTTTTACCATTGTCGAAATGTCTTGTAAACCGGGATTCCGAGACTAATCGGGTCTTCCTGGGAGAAGGTCTATTCCTTCGTTGATCGCGAGAGCTTGTCATGGGCTAAGTTGGGACACCCCTGCAGGGTATAAACTTTCGAGAGCCGTGCCCGCGGTTATGTGGCAGATGGGAATTTGTTAATGTCCGGTTGTAGATAACTTGACACCTGATCTGAATTAAAATGCATCAACCGTGTATGTAGCCATGATGGTCTCTTCTCGGCGGAGTCCGGGAAGTGAAGACGGTTTCTGGGTTATGTTTGACGTAAGTAGGTGTTCAGGATCACCTCTTGATCATTGCTAGATTCACGACCGTTCCGCTTGTTTCTCTTCTCGCTCTCATTTGCGTATGGTAGCCACCATATCATGCTTAGTCGCTGCTGCAACCTCACCACTTTACCCCTTCCTTTCGCATTAAGCTTTGCTAGTCTTGATACCCATGGTAATGGGATTGTTGAGTCCTCGTGGCTCACAGATTACTACAACAACAGTTGCAGGTACAGGTTATGTGATGATCTTGATGCGAGAGTGATGCTTGCGTGCGTTGAGTTCTTCTTCTGCTTCTTCTTCGATCAGGGGATAGGTTCCAGGTCGGCAGCCTGGGCTAGTAGGGTGGATATTTTTGAGTTTCTGTTTATGATTCATCCGTAGTCGGATGTTGTTCTTGTACATGATGTATTGTTGTATTCATGTGGCATTGTATGTATTGGATGTATCCCCACTATTATGTAATGTTGATGTAATGATATCCACCTTGCAAAAGCGTTCCAATATGCGGGTCTATCCTTGGTGGGACCTTCGAGTTCCTTTTGGATAGGGTCGCATATTGGGCGTGACAAGCTATGTGTTTGATCTCTCTCTCTCTCTCTCGTGTTCTTGAGGTGATACGATCTTGATGTATAGCTAGCTTTGCTATTATAGTTGGATCTTATGATGTTTCTCCCCCTCTACTCTCTAGTAATGGATTGAGTTTTCCCTTTGAAGTTATCTTATCGGATTGAGTCTTTAAGGATTTGAGAACACTTGATGTATGTCTTGCCGTGCTTATCTATGGTGACAGTGGGATATTCACGTGATCTACTTGATGTATGTTTTGGTGATCTACTAGCGGGTTCCGTGACCTCGTTAACTTATGCATAGGGGTTGGCACACGTTTTTGTCTTGACTCTCCGGTAGAAACTTTGGGGCACTCTTTGAAGTTCTTTGTGTTGGTTGAATAGATGAATCTGAGATTGTGTGATGCATATCGTATAATCATACCCACGGATACTTGAGGTGACATTGGAGTATCTAGGTGACATTAGGGTTTTGGTTGATTTGTGTCTTAAGGTGTTATTCTAGTATGAACTCTATGATAGATCGAACGGAAATAATAGCTTCGTGTTATTTTACTATGGACTCTTGAATAGATCGAGCAGAAAGGATAAATTTGAGGTGGTTTTGTACCCTACAATAATCTCTTCGTTTGTTCTCTGCTATTAGTGACTTTGAAGTGACTTTTTGTTGCATGTTGAGGGATATTTATATGATCCAGTTATGTTATTATTGTTGATAGAACTTGCACTAGTGAAAGTATGAACCCTAGGCCTTGTTTCCTAGCATTGCAATACCGTTTACGCTCACTTTTACCACTTGTTACCTTGCTGTTTTTATATTTTCAGATTACAAATACTCATATCTACCATCCATATTGCACTTGTATCACCATCTCTTCACCGAATTAGTGCACCTATACAATTTACCATTGTATTGGGTGTGTTGGGGACACAAGAAACTGTTTGTCATTTGGTTGCTGGGTTGTCTGAGAGAGACCATCTTCATCCTACACCTCCCACGGATTGATAAACCTTAGGTCATCCACTTGAGGGAAATTTGCTACTGTCCTACAAACCTCTGCACTTGGAGGCCCAACAACGTCTACAAGGAGAAGGTTGCGTAGTAGACATCAGTTGTCCTCGGCCACCATGATGAACATGACCTAGATCTATCATCTGGCCGCTTATAGGAGATAGAGCCTGTTACCGCCCCGGCCCTAGAGCCGGAACGGACTGTGTCATCCAAGGACGGGAGGCTCAACCCTTCCTCGGAGGCCGCAGACTCAGGGGCGCTCGAGCCGCACACCGACCCCACATCAGGCAGACTCAGGGGCGCTAGTGTTCCCGGAACCTCGGACTCGTCTCCAGCCATAGGCTCTGGACCACGTGCATCCGCGTCCTTCAAACCTGATTGGGTGCTTCAGCTCCGCGAACATTTTCCAGCACTCGCCTTTTGGCGATGTGTTAAGCTCATTAAGATCCCTCTCTTTGTCAGGGGATTCTTGGCCGAACTATGTCTGGTTCATATGGGAAGCGGATGACGAAGAACTTCGTTCCCCACCCACCACCCACTTTATAGCCACTGTCAACGACTTAACCAACATGCTTGACTATGACTCCGAAGACATCGACGCTATGGACGACGATGCCAGAGAGGAACAGGAACCACTGCCTACAAGGCGTTGGACAACCACCTCCTCGTACGACATATACATGGTGGACACACCCCAAGTAAATAATGGCGATGATGAAAATCTAGTCGAGGATAAACCTCCTGAGATACAGCCGAAGTGCCAAGGTCAGCGGCGCCGCTCTAAGCCATGCCGTAGTAAACACAGCAATATCGTCACAGAAGAGGATAACACTTCGGACGGTGCTGAAAACAATGAAGAACCCGTTGAGCCAACCTCCGAATAGGAGGGACGGGATGATGGGCGACTCAGCCCTGGCGAACATGCCATGAATGAAGACTCAGAGGATAGCAACTACCTTCCGTTCTCCGAGGACGAGGTTAGCCTTGGTGACGAAGATTTCATCGTCCCTGAAGAGCCCGCCGAACAGGAACACTTTAAGCGTCGGCTAATTGCCATCGCAAGAATCCTGAAAAAGAAGCAGCAGTAGCTTCAAGCTGATCAAGATCTGCTCAATGAAAGATGGACTGATGTCCTGGCAGCCAAGGAACATGGCCTCAACCGCCCAACCAAAAGCTACCCGAAGCGCAAACTGTTACCACAGTTCGACGACGAGGTACTGGAGCCCGTCCTACCAAGGTACAACACGGCTGACCGACCACCACGTGGCTGGGATAAAGCGGCACCTCAAGCCGAACACCATCCCACACTACCTCGCCGAACAAATAGAAATACAACAGCTCGAGGATATACACATGACCTACGACGCGATTTGGAAAAGAGAGCAGGTCAGACAAGATCAATCCATGGATCACGGGGGCGTGCCTCGACGTGCGACGATGGCCATCTGGCTGAACATGACAAACATAACCACACTCAGGCTGAAAACTGTAGATGAGCCCCATCCGAGCTACGTCACGACTTGGCCCGATATAGAGGCGCCGCACACCCCCTCTGCTTCACTGATGAAGTAATGGGATATGATTTCCCAGAAGGGTTTAAACCCATAAACATCAAATCATATGATGGCACAACAGACCCCGCGGTGTGGATTGAGGACTTCCTTCTCCACATTCATATGGCCCGCGGCGATGACCTTCACGCCATCAAATACCTCCCACTCAAACTCAAGGGACCATCAGATACTGGTTAAACAGTCTGCCCGAAAACTCCATTGGCAGCTGGGAGGAATTGGAGGACGCCTTCCTCGACAACTTCCAAGGCACATATGTCCGACCTCCGGATGCCGATACCGAAGTCATATAATCCAGTAGCCCTGAGAGTCAGCCAGGAAATTATGGACTCGGTTCCTAACTAAAAAGAACCAGATCATCGACTGTCCAGGCGCTGAAGCCCTAGCGGCCTTTAAGCATAGCATCCGCAATGAATGGCTGGCCAGACAGCTCGGCCAGGAAAAACCGAAGTCCATGTCAGCCCTTATGGCACTCATGACCCGCTTCTGTGCGGGCGAAGACAGCTTGCTAGCCTGTAGCAACAACAATACAAGCGAACCTGGCACTTCTGAAGCCAGAAACAGCAACGGCAAGCCTCGACACAATAGACATAAGCGTCGAAACAATGGTGATAGCACCGAAGACACGGCGGTCAACGCCGGATTCAGTGGCTCCAAGTCCAGTCAGCGGAAGAAGCCATTTAAGAGAAAAAATCCAGGTCCGTCCAGTCTAGACCGCATACTCGATCGGCCATGCCAAATCCATGGCACTCCTGACAAACCAGCCAATCATACCAACAGAGAATGTTGGGTTTTCAAACAGGGCGGCAAGTTAAATGCCGAGAATAAGGATAAAGGGTTGCAAAGCGATGACAATGACGAGGAGCCCCGACCACCGAACACAGGGGACAGAAGAAATCCCCCCCCCCCCGCCCCCAAGTCAAAATGGTGAACATGATATACGCCACCCATATCCCCAAGAAGGAGCGCAAGCGTGCACTTAGGGACCACTACGGGATGGAGACAATCACACCAAATTTCAACCCATGGTCCTCCTGTCCGATCACCTTCGATCGAAGGGACCATCTGACCAGTATCCGTCATGGCGATTCGGCCGTACTGGTCCTTGACCCAATTATCAACGGATGCCACCTCACGCGAGTCCTCATGGATGGTGGCAGCAGCCTGAACCTGCTCTATCAAGATACTATGCACAAAATGGGTATCGATCCCTCAAGGATCAAGCCCACAAAAACCACCTTTAAAGGTTTCATACCAGGTGTAGAGGCCTGCTGTACAGGCTCAATCACACTGGAAGTGGTCTTCAGATCCCCAGAGAATTTCTGAAGCGAAGATTTAATCTTCGATATCGTCCCTTTTAGCAGTGGCTATCATGCACTGCTCGGACGAACCACATTCGCTAAATTCAATGCGGTGCTGCACTATGCCTACCTCAAGCTCAAGATTCCCGGACCACGCGGTGTAATAACGGTCAATGGAAATACAGAGTGCTCCCTCCGAACTGAGGAGCACACCGCAGCCCTAACAGCAGAAGTACAGAATAGCCTTTTTAGGCAGAACCTCAATTCGGCAGTAAGCCCCCCAGACACTGTCAAGCGAGTCCGAACTACTCTGCGGCAGGACGGTCCAGCTCATCCAGAGCTTGGCTAGCAATTCGGCCTCCGTCCCAGTCCCAATCAAGCGGTGAGATTTGTGTCGTGCGTACATAACTACACACTCAAAATACCATGGGCACGGACGGAGGCATAGCCAGACCGTGGTCCACAATGCGGCTCAACCGCCCCTGGATCCGCATACCTTTACTTTTTTTTCTTTCTTTCAGGTTTTCTCTCCTTGAGGCTCTTTTGATAACCTGATCATCGGACCCATTACGGGACGGATACACCAAGGAGGCAAGGAGCTTTGATGTACAAGGGAATACCCAGACGGTCTCTGCTAACGATCACTATACCTATTTTACATACCCGCACGCAGCTCGCTCTTGGTCACGGCATGTTAAATAGCCTTACTTGCTTATCGGATTAATTGTACAAGTATGCCTTGACGTATTAATCAAATTACAATGGAAAATAATTTGCAGCATCATCTTATTACTTGATTTTTTCCTTGTCTTTGTATTCATTATCTATTGCACCCGTACATTCTGGTGCGTACTAATTCGCTAGGGGCTTCATTACACCCCGCAATACGGCAATCAAGTCTGAACACTTTTACAGTGCAGTTCGGCACCCCGAACTTATAGCATTATATGCATCGGCTCCGAATCATGTCTTTGGTCAATACTTGGGTTGCCCGGCTCCTGTGCTTACTACCTTATGTTCCGCTATATCGGCTAAGGTAGTAAAGGGAGAACTACTGCGATTGTGTCCCGGTTCTTCTGGACGAGCACCTCAGTAGAGAAAGCCGAAAACTGACTGCCATGATGCGGCGAGAGCTGGTCAGCTATTCAAGAGGTTTTAAATCCTTAGATATTTTTCTGCTTTATGCGAGGAATCGGTTTTCATCCGATTAAGCGTGTATAGCGCCCCAACTTGGTCTTACGAATACCAGGGGCTTCACCAAAATTTTCATTGTCAAACTCCTATGGATAAGTGAGGGTGATAAAGCCGTATAGCCCGATTGCCTTGTTCGTTGCATTAAACACCTCCTTTAAGGACCAAATTTTGGAGTAAAGAGTGTTTATATTTATCCCGAACACCCCCATACTATCTACGTGGGGGCAGAAGCCGACGACTGGCAACTCTCAGATTTTCATAAATGGCCACACAGGAGGTAATTTTTTAAAAGTAACAAGCATTATATTACATAACAAACTTGTTTCATATCATAGGACAGGATAACATGAATGTTTTCATGGGAATATACCACCCCTCGCACATTGCTCCGCCACAAGGCGGGACCCCTCCAGGACACTATCGAAATATAGCTTGGGTCGGTGGTGCTCCTTGTCCTTAGGTGGGCCCTCGCTCATCAGCTTCGTGGCGTCCATCTTCGCCCAACGCATCTTGGCGCGAGTAAAGGCCATCCGTGCACCTTCAATGCAGACCGATCGCTTGATGACTTCGCGCCGCAGGCAGGCACTAACAAGCCGCTTCACGAGTCCAAAGTAGCTGTTGGGCATGGGCTCGGCAGGCCATAGCCAGACTATTAAGTCCTTCATGGCTAGTTCGGCCGCTTTATGTAGCTCGACCAACTGTTTCAGTTGGTCGCTAAAGGGCACCGGAAGTTCTGGTCCAAGGTATTGAGACCAGAACAGCTTCTCCGTAGAGCTCCCTTCTTCTCCTCGGTAAAATTGTGCAGCATATGATATGTTGCGCGGCAGATCTCTTAACACCCCTAGAGAGCTCCAAATCCGGGTAAGTAACAGGAATGTTTCCTTCACATATCTGCTTTGCATAATGAAAGCTTTACCCGCTGTAATTTCCTTGGCCACCTGGATCTCTTGGAGGGCGCCCTGTGCTTCGGCTCGGGCGTCTAGTGCGCTCTGGCTGGCCTTGGCAAGTTTAGACTCTTGAGTCTTAAAATCGCGCTCCAAGGACTCGTACTTATTGACGCCGTCCTGGAGCTCTTGCTGGACCTCGCTGACCAGGGCCTCGTGCTTCTCGCACGCGGCGCGTTCCTTGGCCGCTTTGTCCTCGGCCTCAGCCAATGCTTTCTTGAGGGCCGCTACTTTGGTAGTGGCCCCTAATAAGTTCATGACACTTTCGTCAGCATGAACAATTCATCATTCCCAAATATACGCACAAGTTAAACACATACCTTTGCTTTCCTCAAGCTGCTTCTTGACGAGGCCGAGTTCCTCCTTGTCCCGCTCTAGATTCTGCTTCAGTCCAGAGACTTCCATAGTGTGAGCAGTGGCAGCTAGCAGTGACACCTGCTTGTTCACGTAGTCATATTAAGTTAGACTCCTGCGAAAATTATTTTAATCCTCTGTTCAGCTTTTCTTTCCGAACACCGAACAGAGCATCAGGGGCTACTATCTATATTGTGACATTCTTTTACAATTACTTACCTCAAAGCCTGTTAGAAGCCTAGTGCATGCTTCGGCCAGTCTGCTTTTGGCGGACTGGACCTTCTCAATCATCGTGCTCATAAGAGCACGGTGTTCTTCCACAATGGAAGCGCCTTGCAGCGCTTCCAGTAATCTATCCGGTGCCTCTGCATGGACAGAGGCCACCGGTGGATTTGGCTCGCCTCCCTCGTTCGAAGGAGGCGGCCTGCCTGAATCCGGAGCCGCTTGGGTCTCCAGAGTTGTATGCGGCTGGGGGCCGAATGGGATACGGCCCCCATCGTTGGTGTCCATGGGGGTTTGCTCCCCCATGTGTCCAGAAGCCTGGGCTTCACCCTCTAGCACCACCGGGACGACATCCTGAGCTTCTCCTGGGCCTGGGATCCTTCGAGACAACACCTCAGTGTTGTCCCCGGCCTTGGGGGAGGAGGTCGTCGGAAGGGATGTGATGTTCATCACTGACGGGTCTAGCGACCCCTCCGAAGAGGAGGACAGTGCGATGTTGGACTGGGCCGAGCTGCAAGTTCATGATCTAGCACATTAAAAACAGTAAAGTAAAAATGCCGGGTATATTACTGTGTCCGGACACTTACGAGCTGGCTAGGGGCTTGGCCCTGGGCTCCCACTCCCCGCTGCTGTTGGTGGCCGCAACGGAGTTATCCGGAAGGGAAGTTTTCCCCTTCTTGGATGCCTCGGCCTCCCCATGTGTGGAGGCCTTCCTCTTCTTTCTTCCCCCAGTAGGGGGGATGGATTTCTTCTTCCTCCTTCTCTTCCTCATCATCTGCGGTAGAGGAGTGCATCTTGGAGTCTTCGGACGTCACGTCTGAAGTGCCCTTGCGACGGAGACCACTTCTGGTCCTCGGGGCCTTCTTCTCCGGCACCTCATAAGGTGCCGGAAACAACATCTTCGTCAGAAGAGGTGCTTCTGGATCTTCGGGCAGCAGAGAGGGACAGTTAATCGGCTCCGCTACCTCTATCCAGGCCTGAAAAATTGGTAGGGAGGCTTAATTTCCTCCCTCAGATATGCCAGTAAAGGATATACCTTGAAAACATGAAAGAACTTACCGGATTAGCCCGACGTTTCGAGCTAAGCCCATGATCCTCGGTCGTGGGCGGTGGTACCTCGCAGGCCTTGAAAAGCACTTTCCAGATGTCTTCGTGCATCGTGCCGAAGAACTCCAGCAGTGTCTGGTGCTTGGCCGAGTCGAACTCCCACAAATTGCTAGTCCGGCGCTAGCACAGAAGGATCCGGTGGAAGAGCATAACCTGGACCATGTTGACAAGCTTGATTTTAGTGCTTATCATGTTCTGGACACATGTTCGGAGCCCTGTCAGCTCGTCCGAAGAGCCCCAGGCCAGGCCCTTCTCTTGCCCGGAGGTGAGCCGCATTTGGACTCTAGATCGGAATTCGGTGGCCGCCGCCCAGTTGGTGCCACGCGGCTTAGTGATGTAGAACCACCCCGATTGCCACCCCTTTACCGTCTCCACAAATGAGCCTTTAGGCCAGGTGACATTTGGCATCTTGCCCACCATGGCGCCTCCGCACTCCGCTTGTTGGCTGCTCACCACCTTTGCCTTCATGTTGAAGGTCTTCAGCCATAGGCCGAAGTGAGGTGGGATGCGGAGGAAGGCCTCGCACACGACAATAAATGCCGAGATGTTGAGGATGGAGTTGGGGGCCAAGTCATGGAAGTCCAGCCCATAGTAAAACATTAGTCCGCGGATGAACGAGTGAAGGGGGAATCCCAGCCCGCGGACGAAATGGGTGAGAAACACCACCCTCTCATGTGGCTCCGGGGTGGGGACGATCTGTCCTTTGGCTGGAAGTCGATGAGCGATATCCTTGGCCAGGTACTCGGCCTCTCGGAGCTTCTTGATGTCTTCCTTCTTGACAGAGGAGGTCATCCACTTGCCTCTAGTTCTAGATCTAGACATGATTGGAGTGCTTTTTGGGCGGAGAAAGCTAGAGCTTGGGTGCTGGAGCTCGAGAATGGATGGGCAAAGGAAGGAGAAGGCATGGGTGAACAAGGATGGATCCTTATCCCCTTATAAAGGCAGTAAAAGGTATGCGCCTCCCTGCTCGCCTTAAAATCCGCCTATTCCCCAAGTGCCATGCAGATGGCATGGTTGGGTTACCCATGCCCGTATTGATGAGAATCCCATGATAAGGGGACATGATCTCTGCTTCAACAAGATGTGCCAGTGAAACCGCACCTCGAAATACTGAGCGACAGCCTAAAAACCGGTTCGAATAATGATAGGGCGGTGGCGTGATGTCACGCTACAAAAAATTGTCAGCGGATTGGACTCATGAAATATTATACTCTCTACGGTTGTGTGTGGTGTTTGTTTTGCAAAGCTAGACATGATCCTTGTGTTCGGAATTTACTTGGAAGTATTCGGAGAAGGAACCCGCCTTGCAATGCTGAAGACAATCTGCACGCCGGACTCATCGTCATTGAAGCCTGGTTCAAGGGCTACCGAGGGAGTCCTGGACTCAGGGGTCCTCGGGCAGTCGGACTATATACTTTGGCAAAACTGATAAACTATGAAGATACAAGAAGAATACTTTTTCCCGTGTCCTGATGGGACTCTCCTTGGCGTGGAAGGAAAGCTTGGCGATTCGGATATTTAGATTCCTTTCTCTGTAACCGACTTTGTATAACCCTAGCTCCCCTGGTGTCTATATAAACCGGAGGGTTTGTACTTCTAGGGTTTAGTCACAATTATCATAATCTCATAGGCTAGACTTCTGGGGTTTAGCCATTACGATCTCGTGGTAGATCAACTCTTGTAATACTCATATTTATCAAGATCAATCAAGAAGGAAGTAGGGTATTACCTCCATAGAGAGGGCCCGAACCTGGGTAAACATCATGTCCCCCGCCTCCTGTTACCATTAGCCTTAGACGCACATTTCGGGACCCCCTACCCGAGATCCTCCGGTATTGACACCGACGGCTACCTCATCACGTAACTTTGCAACCTCCGCATCATGTTGAGCTTGATTCGTCGGGTTGACCTCTGCTGTCAACAAATCTGTCAGTTTATCCATTAAAGCCATCAAAACTTGAACCGGTGGCCGTACAGGTCCTCCTGCTCCGGCCGCCGTTGCCACTGCTAACCCGAAGATCATTGCCACTGCAATTAAAGAATTCTGACTAGGCTTTGTACCGGCCATGAAGATCCCAACCCTGTTCGGCGGCTCATAGGGGTCCGGAGTACTTTCACCATCGGAATAGCCCCCAGGCCTACCATCTTGCAGTTGATACAACGAAGTAATCTTGCCCGTGGACGACTCACCATCAGAGTAGATGGCCGTCTCACCGCCAGACATAGATCCTTCATCAAATTCTGCTCCATGGATGCATCCCACAAAGGCACATTCTGAAAGTGCAACTATCCCTGGGTTGTTTTGGTAATGATTAACAACATATAGCTCATTGAACTAATGCCATTACGGGATAAATATTTCAAGAAAGTTCAATGACTCGCTTGGCATGGATAAGGAATGTGGACCCCTCAAAATGCTAAGGACAAAATATTGGCTCAAGCTTCAAAGTCCAAGACTCTACATTTTCTATTTTAGTGATCCAAGATCACATTGAGTCTATAGGAAAGCCAATACTATTAAAAGGGGATGAGGTATTTCTTAATGGCTTGCTTGCTCAAAATGCTTAGTGATATGCTCCAAAAGCCCTCAACCACTTTCTCATATCCAAATATGTCCCAAACCAAAAGTCAAACTCAGCCTCACCGATTTGATCCATCCGGCGCCACCGAGTTCATTTGACATAGCCACTGCCAGAAACCCTAGTCCTTTCAGTCTCACCGATAGGGATCTCGGTCTCACCGAGATGGGATTGCAAACTCTCTGTTTCCCTTCGTAACGTTTCGGTCTAGCCGAGATGAGCGATCGGTCCCACCGAGTCTGCAATGCAAACTCTCTGTTTCCCTTTCGTAATGCTTCGGTCCCACCGAGACGAGCGAATCAGTCCCACCGAGACGAGCGAATCGGTCCCACCGAGTTTGCCTGACCAACTCTCTGGTTAGCTTATTACCAAAGTCGGACCAGTCGAGTTTGAGTAATTGGTCCAACCGAGATTACATTATACCCTAACCCTAATGATATCGGTCCCACCGAAATTGCCTAACAGTCACATATGCACTGAATCAGTCCGATCGAGTTTTCTGATTCGGTCACACCGAGTTTGGTATAACGTGTGTAACGGTTAGATTTTGTGTGGAGGATATATATACCCCTCCACCCTCTCCTCATTCGTGAAGGGAAGCCATCAGATCGTGCCTACACTTCCACTACTCATTTTCTGAAAGAGAGCCACCTACTCATGTGTTGAGACCAAGACATTCCATTCCAACCATATGAATCTTGATCTCTAGCCTACCCCAAGTTGCTTTCCACTCAAATCATCTTTCCACCAAATCCTATCCTATGAGAGTGAGTTGAGTGTTGGGGAGACTATCATTTGAAGCAAAAGAGCAAGGAGTTCATCATCAACACACCATCTATTACCTTTTGGAGAGTGGTGTCTCCTAGATTGGTCATGTGTCACTTGGAAGCCTCCAACAAGATTGTGGAGTGAACCAAGGAGTTTGTAAGGGCAAGGAGATCGCCTACTTCGTGAAGATCTACCCTAGTGAGGCAAGTCCTTCGTGGGCGATGGCCATGGTGGGATAGACAAGGTCGCTTCTTCGTGGACCCTTCATGGGTGGAGCCCTCCATGGAGTCACTCAGCCGTTACCCTTTGTGGGTTGAAGTCTCCATCAACATGGATGTACGATAGCACCACCTCTCGGAACCACAACAAAAACATCTATGTCTCCTATTGCGTTTGCACTCTCCAAACCCTTCCCTTTACATTTTTGCAAGTTGCATGCTTTACTTTCCGCTGCTCATATACTCTTTGCATGTTTTCTTGAATTGTGTTGATATTGCTTGATTTGTGCTAAGTTGTTAAATCTGCCAAGAACTAAAATTGGGAAAAGATTAAGTTTTTATCAAGTCAAATAGTCTAATAACCCCCCCTCTAGACATACTTTCAATCCTACAATTGGTATCAGAGCTTTGGTCTCCATTTGCCTAGATTTCCATAGCTTTTGGTGATCATAGCCTTGGTTTCACAACCTAGGAGAGTATGGCATCTAGCGAGGGAAAATACCACCGTAGAGGTCCTTACTTTGATGGTACTAATTTTGCTAGTTGGAAGCATAAGATGAAAATGCATATTCTTGGACATAACCCTGCTGTTTGGGCTATTGTGTGTATTGGATTGCAAGGTGAATTCTTCAATGGGAGAGAACCGAACCATGATGCTACCGCGGAATAGTTGAAGATGCTGCAATACAACGCTCAAGCTTGTGATATCCTCTTCAACGGATTGTGCCCCTAAGAATTCAACAAAATCAGCCGCCTTGAGAATGCAAAGGAAATTTGGGATACTTTGATTGACATGCACGATGGCACCGACTCCGTCAAGGAATCCAAATTGGATGTGCTTCAAAGTCAACTTGACAAGTTCAAAATGAAGGGTGGTGAAGGTGTCGCTGTAATGTACTCTAGGCTTGCTCTCATCACAAATGAGATTGGCGGCTTAGTAAGTGAAGAGATGACCAACAAATTCATCATCAAGAAGATCCTAAGAGCCTTGGATGGAAAATATGATACTGTGTGCACACTGATCCAAATGATGCCCAATTACAAAGATCTCAAGCCAACAGAAGTCATTGGAAGAATTGTTGCTCATGAGATCACTCAAGGATAAGGAGGAGCTTCACAAGAAGTCAAGTGGTGCTTACAAATCCTCATGTGATGCTCGCACATCATCAAGTGAGAAACAAACCTTCAATGAGGAATTGAGCTTAATGGTGAAAAACTTCAACAAGTTCTACAAGAGTAGAACCAAGGAAAGAAACTCCAAGTCAAGGTCCTACGATGACAAAAGATCTTCGAGTCGTGAACGTAATTGCTACAATTGTGGAAGACCCGGACACTATTTGAATGAGTGTACGACTCCTTACAAAAGGAGAGAAGATTCATCCAAAAGAAGAAGTAGAAGAGAAGAATCACCACCAAGAGAGAGGAGGAGTAGATATGATCGTTATGAATGAAGAACATCCCGGAGAAGCAAGGATTCGGAAAGGAAGGACAAGTCATCAAAGAGCTACACAAAACAAAGACATCAAGCTCATGTTGGTGAATAGGTATCCAGCTCCGACTCCGACTATCACTCCGAGAGAAGGTATCACTCTAACTCCGAATATACTCAAGATGCAGGTGTAGCCGGTCTAGCACTTGTGTCAACCAACTCCTATGACATATTTGACTCACCAAATGAAGGAATTGGAAGATGCCTCATGGCTAAAGGCCCAAAGGTATCACACCCCGAGTATGTTGATTTCAATAGTGATGAAGATGACTTGTTAGGTGATGATGATTTACTTGTTGACAACTCTAGTGATGAATACTACGATGAAACATCAATTAATCATGCTAACTAAGATAAAACGAATGACAATGATAAGGAGAAGATTGAGCGCCTAACTAAAGAACTAAACACTCTTAAGTTAGCTCATGAAACAATCTTGGAAGATCATCCAGAACTTTTAAAGACTCATAAGAAGTTATGCTTTGAAAAGCTCAACCTTAAGCAAGAGGATGAGTTCTTAAAGGCAATCAATGATGGTCTTCGTAAGAAAAGTTCTTCTTACATTGCCAAGCATTTACTCTTATCTACTTACATGCCACAAGTCAAGTCTAGTAACAAGAGCAAGAAAGATTCTCCTTCTAGTAGTAACAATAATCATGATAAATCCAATGTTGTTGCTTCTAGTGGTTCTCTTGATTCCACTAATGATTCTCTTAGCCAAGTTACACTTGATCAAGAAAATAGCTTATTGAAGGGAATTATAGAGAAGGGTGTCTACAAGAGCCTTGCCGGGAGTAAGCAATTTGAGGAAATTGTACGCAAGCAATGGAGGCACCGAAAGAATCAAGGTGTTTGTTTAGAACGAAAGTTCAATGCTAATGGAGTTGGGTGGGAAAAAGATCAATACCCCAAGACGAAGTTTTTTCCTCAACAAGAGAAGTATGATACTACTTCTTTCCAAGGGACACAAGCTCAAGATGATCTTCCACCACAAGCCACAAGCAAAAAGGCAGGGACAAGCTTCAAGATGAGATTGATGCATTTGAAGAAGCTCCGAAGGCCTTGGTCAAGTGGGTTCCCAAGACTACAGCCAGCTCTACTTCATCAAGTTCCACTACTACTCCAAGGATTCCCATCAAGATGATGTGAATCCCAAAGAAGAAGAACTAGAGAGTTATTGAGGGAGACTCCGCCAATATACTTCACTCATATCATTTTGGCAAGGACAAGTGCAATCAAGTTCCATATCTTGCACTAGTTCAAGGAGTCACGAACCCTCTTGTTGGTAAGACAAGGGACAAGGTAACCTAATGCTTTCATGGACATAATCTTGTGTGTGCATCACTCTATGTCTATGGATATCCTTGTTTGTTCCTTATGGGACTAACCTGTGTAGGTATTGAAAGTGCAACTCACTCCAATGGATAGCTCCGAAAGATCTACATCAACATTGAGCATCCACATCTTCAACACCTACATGAAGTCATCATCGACAAAACCCAAGGTTAGTTCATCCCTCTTAGGGGGGATCTCACATCTAGGGGGAGCTTTACTCTAAAGAATTGAGCTAAAGCAACTCCAATGGTGTGAACACAACAATGCTTTATGTAAAAGTGGTAACCCCACTTGTGCTTAAACGATGAGTATGACCTATGATCAAATGTTCTCATTTGACTTCTAAGTCAATATACTTATATATAGATGACCTAGTCATCACCAATTGTTTGATAGATGCTAGAATTGGTTGTGCATGCTTTGCCACATATTTCATTTGCCATTTTACTATGTGAGCATGTTGGTTGCATATTTTACCCATTCCAAGACATCCACTTGTTGCTTTGATTGTTTGGCTCTTTTTCTTTTGCCAAGTGGATGGACAAGAATGCATAAGAACCTTCTCTGGCGATGAATACTTTTCTTGTCTCAAACTCTATTCATGCCACGTCACAAAGTTTCATCAAGTCAAATTCGAACCACTCTGTGTGAGGAGCACTCGGAGTCCCTGATTCGTCATAGACTTAAACTTCCAAAACCTCTTTGTGCATTTCTGTCTGACCGAGAAATCCATTTCGGTCACACCGAGTTCACTAAGTTGATCTAGGTTTTCATCTCGGTGCAACTAATTTGGACACTTCGGTCACACCGAGTTGTAGCAACCGCTTGCGATTCTGCAATCTTGGTGCCACCGAGTTGTTCCACTCGGTCACACCGACAAGGTCGGGATATAAATACCCACGGGTGAGACTTTGGAAATTTCTTCAAATCTTCTCAGCCCGCGCGTGTCCTGCTCTGCCTCCTCGGGTCTCCGGATCGGCTCCTTGCTGCCAACAACCTCCTGCCGTTGGACTCTGCCGCCGTCGACGGATTTTGCTCCACCGTCGTCGCTGTAGAGAACACCCGCTGCTCTAGGGTATGTGTTTGACACCGTGTGCTATCTCTTTCACTCTGATTCCTAGCATAAGGACAATGCCTTACTTCTTGCCACGAATGAGATTAATCAACCCAACCAAAACTTCCTTTGGTCTAGATTGA
Source organism: Triticum timopheevii (assembly GCA_963921465.1). Classification (NCBI taxonomy): domain Eukaryota; kingdom Viridiplantae; phylum Streptophyta; class Magnoliopsida; order Poales; family Poaceae; genus Triticum; species Triticum timopheevii. The sequence goes on along the minus strand of OY997264.1, from coordinate 194,451,550 downwards.
TTCGAAAATTTTAGGGTTAGCTCTGCGCAAAACTCATCTCGGGCCGACCGAAACGTAGAAATCGGTCTCACCGATTTGTCTTAGGCCATTGCACTTGCGCTTTTCGGTCTGACTGAAACGTGTATATCGGTGTGACCGAGTTCAGGATTTTGTGAAACTCTAGCAATCTCGGTGCTACCAAACTGTGAATCGGCCCAACCGAGTTCACTAGTTTAGGTTCCAAGTGTTGCTTCGGTATCTCCGAGTTTGTCAATTCGGTAGCTCCAAGGTCACTTCTGTAGAGAACTAAAACTAATCTTTTTGACTCAATTTTTTTGCAAAACCTCTGTACTTTGTGATGCTCATCTACTCTATCTCATCTACACCCTATTCACAGGGTCTGCTGACAGTTGACTGCAATATGTCTGACTAGAGTGACAGCCAGAACAGGTCTGAACAGCCAGGACAGATGAGTGAGGGCACTAATCCCTCCAGCAGCTATGATGAGGGTAGCAGGGGCACACCTAGTAACTTGCCCAAGGCAGCTACTAGAACAAGGAAGAAGAAAACCTCTGATTCAGAGGATGAAGATTCTGTTGCAGCTGATGATGAGGCCATTTCCAAGAGGAAAGTTGTGAAGAAAGAATTTGGCACAACTTCATCAACAAAGCGAGTCATGAAAAAGAAGGCACCTGCCAGGAGATTGCCTACATCCAAGCCCAGGAAGGTTGCCACAGGTGAGACTATGAAGTTCACCATTGAATCTGAAGAAGAAGCAGCTAGTGAGGACAAGAAGAAGAAGAGGGCAAGAACAACAACTACCAATGTTCTTGGAAAGTCCACAATGGTAAGATCATATGATGAAGAGGAAGAGGATGCTACTCCAGCACCTAAGGCACAGAAGCTCATGGGAGATGCTATTAAGTTAGGGGCTGCTGCTAAGCCCAAAACTGCTCCCAAAGGTACTGCTACTGTTCCCAAGATTGCACCCAAGAGGAGTACTAGGAACATACCTACTAAGGAGAAGAACAAGGCCCCAGTGCCTGAAGCTGCAGAAGAGGAAGCTGAAGTCCAAGTGCTCAAGAAGCTAAAGCCCAAGATCCCTGACCATAATGATGCACATCCTGTTGTAGAGGACATGAGGATCAGGAAGGATGCAAGACTGAGACCATGGAGAAAGGCTGACCCCTATGCTGTCAGGAGGAGAACTGATGTGGACAACAGGTTCCACCCAATGGAACAACAAGATTTCTATGAGACAATCCTGGTTGACAAGAATCCCATAGTGTGTGACATGAGATGGGTGGACTGGACTTACATTAGAGAGAATTAAGAGCACTTTCCAGGTGTCTATGACAGCTTCAAGACATGTGAGGTTGACAAGTTTTTTGGCCAGAAGCTAACTAAGTGGAATGATGAGCTGATCATGCAATTCTATTCAACTGCTCATTCCTATCCAGATGGCAGAATAGTGTGGATGTCAGAGGGTACATGGTACCAATCTACAGTTGATGAGTGGGCTAGATTGATCAATGCCCCAGTAGCTCATGAAGATGACTTGGGTGTCTATGCTAAGAAGAAGAAGGATCACAACTCTGTGGCCAGCATGTACAACGAGATTCATGATGCAGATCTAGAGACTCACAAGCTTGGCTCTGTTAAGCACTTGCTGTCAGGGCTGCCAACCATCAACACCATTCTAAGGCACACTCTGTTGCCAAAGTCAGGTGATCACAGAATGATCAGAGGACACTCCATAAACTTGCTTCATATATTTGATGTCCCTCAAAAGTTCAAGGTGATGAGTTTGATTGTGGAAACAATCAAGAGGACAACTGCAGATCAGAAGAGATCTTGTGGGTATGCTCCACAAATTCAGGTGCTCATCAACTCCAAGATGGGCACAAACACATATTTTTTGGACAAGGAGCATTTACCACTCAAGCCAGACTTTGAGGACAACATTGTTGTCATGAATGAAGAAGATCCATCAACTGTGCAAGCACATCAGAAGAGAGAGAAGGCAAGGGCAGAGAAAGCTGCAAAGATGCCAACAGCTGAAGAGGCATCTCAAGTAGTATTGAAGAGCAAGCAAGATCATCTTGGACATCTGATTGCCTCCACCTTGAGGATTGAGAAGGGCTTGGCCACCCTGACTCAGAACCAGGAGAGCTTGGAGAGGATCATTGAGAAGAAATTATATGATCTTGATGTCAAGGTAACTGAGATCCAGTCAGTAGTTGAGCAACTTCGGGAGGAAGTGGAGGAAAAGAAGGGCAAGTCTACTACAGATGCTTTCACTATAGTGCCCAGGAGTCATAGGTCTGCTGCAGTGCCTGTCCCAGACACAAGAGCTACCACATCTGCACCAGCAGCCACAGCTTTAGTGCCACCAGCTCCAGCAGCCACTCCACCAGCTCCAACCACATCTACATACGCTTTCATCCTTGGATTCATCTCTACACCACCTCATGAAGACGAAGCCTGAGAGATGCATAGCACTATGCATGTTTTTAACTTTTTTGTACTTGTTACCAAAGGGGGAGAAATATGTATAGATCATATGCTTCAAGAGAGAGAGTGTTGCTTTTTGTCTCTCTTTGCATTTTATTTGCTTGAACTTTGTTGTGTGGTTGCTTGATACATTATGTCTTTTGTGAGATACTTGGATGATCATGTGTCTGATCATATGCTACTTTAATGTGTGCTTGAATGATATATCCTTCATATCCATTTATGATCATTCACTTTGCTTGGTGATGAGTGCATGTGTTCAATTATTATCATTTTGAGCGCTCCACCAAGATGTATGTGACATGGAAGAGTGACCCATGATCCTAACACATTGTGCATTTGCAGTCCAAAGCAAATTTTAAATAATGCACAAATTTAGGGGGAGCTCTTGTTTGTCACATACTTCTCAAAGCAACAATGTATTTCAACCTTATTATCATTTGTCGAAGCTTTGATCTATATGTTGTCATCAATTACCAAAAAGGGGGAGATTTAAAGTGCAACTATCCCTAGGTGGTTTTGGTAATGATTAACAACATATATCTCATTGAACTAATGCCATTACAAGATAAATATTTCAGGAAAGTTCAATGACTGGCATGGCACGGATAAGGAATGTGGACCCCTCAAAATGCTAAGGCCAAAAGATTGGCTCAAGCTTCAAAGTCCAAGACTCTACATTTTCTACTTTAGTGATCCAAGATCACATTGAGTCGATAGGAAAGCCAATACTATTAAAAGGGGATGAGGTGTTTCTTAATGGCTTGCTTGCTCAAAATGCTTAGTGATATGCTCCAAAAGCACTCAATCACTTTCTCATATACACATATGTCCCAAACCAAAAGTAAACTCGGCCCCACCGATTTCATCCATCCGACGTCACTGAGTTCATTTGACATAGCCACTGCCAGAAACCCTAGTCTTTTCGGTCTCACTGATAGGGATCTTGGTATCATCGTGATGGGATTGCAAACTCTCTGTTTCCCTGTGTAATGTTTTAGTCTAGCCGAGATGAGCGATCGGTCCCACCGAGTCTGCAATGCAAACTTTCCGTTTCCCTTTCGTAACGCTTCGGTCCCACCAAGACGAGCGAATCGATCCCACCGAGTTTGCCTGACCAACTCTCTGGTTAGCTTATTAACAAAGTCAGTCCAACCGAGTTTGAGAAATCGGTCCAACACAGATTACGTTATGCCCTAACCCTAATGATATCGGTACCACCGATATGACATGTCGGTCCCACCGAAATTGCCTAACGGTCACATATCACTGAATTGGTCCGACCAAGTTTTCTGATTCGGTCCCACCAAGTTTGGTATAATGTGTGTAACGGTTAGATTTTGTGTGGAGGCTATATATAGCCCTCCACCATCTCCTCATTCGTGAAGGGAAGCCATCAGATCATGCCTACACTTCCACTACTCATTTTCTGAGAGAGAGCCACATAATCATGTGTTGATACCAAGACATTCCATTCCAACCATATGAATCTTGATCTCTAGCCTTCCCCAAGTTGCTTTCCACTCAAATCATCTTTCCACAAAATCCTATCCTATGAGAGTGAGTTGAGTGTTGGGGAGACTATCATTTGAAGAACAAGAGCAGGGAGTTCATCATCAACACACCATCTATTACCTTTTGGAGAGTGGTGTCTCCTAGATTGGTTAGGTGTCACTTGGGAGCCTCCAACAAGATTGTGGAGTGAACCAAGGAGTTTGTAAGGGCAAGGAGATCGCCTACTTCATCAAGATCTACCCTAGTGAGGCAAGTCCTTCGTGGGCGATGGAGATGGTGGGATAGACAAGGTTAATTCTTCGTGGACCCTTCGTGGGTGGAGCCCTCCGTGGACTCGCGCAGCCGTTACCCTTCGTGGGTTGAAGTCTCCATCAACGTGGATGTACGATAGCACCACCTATCAGAACCACGACAAAAACATCCGTGTCTCCTATTGCGTTTGCACTCTCCAAACCCTTCCCTTTACATTCTTGAATTGTGTTGAGATTGCTTGATTTGTGCTAAGTTGTTAAAATCTGCCAAGAACTAAAATTGGGAAAAGGTTAAGTTTTTATCAAGTCAGGTAGTCTAATCACCTCCCCTCTAGACATACTTTCGATCCTACAGTTTCACGGCGGGCTGAGCTTGGGCGGGTCTCGCATGTTGAGCCGTCTTGATGATGTCGGTGCAGATGTCCGGCTCAGGGCCCGGCTCGCCGATCTTGCCAATGAAGACGTGGATTCCGCCGAAGGGGACCCGGTACCAGTACTCAATTGAGCCGGCCTCGGGGCCCCAGCCTGCATCATCGATGTAGAGCTTATCGCGACGACTCTTGGTCATCCGGCCCACAGCGTATCCCTTGAGCCCGTCGAAGCTGCCCTTTAAGAACTTGAAACCACCGTGCGATGGCCCCATGGTGGGCGCAACTATCGTGGAATAGTCACGGCAGATGTCCTAGCGAAAGGACTTAGTCGTGGAGCCATCACAACTAGGTTAGCTTAAAGGGGTTAAACGGAACAAAGGACACATGAGTTCATACTCGTTCGACCCCTTGCGACGAAGGTAAAGGCCTAATCCAGTTTCAGGTGGTATTGCTTATGTCTCGATTACCAGGGAGCTAATCCTCTTGACCTAGATTTCGATCTATTGTTTCTTGCCCTGAACCGCCGCTGGGTCGTCCCTTTATATACATAGGTCGACGCCCCGCGGCTCACGGAGTCCCGGCCGGCTCATAGACAACGTGTCCGGCTCGGTGACTATCTATACATGCCTTACAATACAATTCTTACATATATGGCGGTTTACTCCTATGGGCGTTTAAGTTGCCCTTGGGCCTTGGGCCCTTAGCTGAACCACCATGTTCAATATCCTCGTGGGCTTCATATGATGAATCGCCATAGGTATAACCCAGCCCCTCCTGGGCGGGTCATACCTAGTAATTATATCCCCAACAATGAGTATGACCTATGATCAAGTGTCTTCACTTGACTCCTAAGTCAATATACTCTAACATAGGTGACTTTGTCGCCGACCAATTCTAGATGAAGTTCTCTGTTGTTTCTTTGGGCCCTTGCATTTGTCTCATGCATGCTAGTTCCCCTTTCAAAAAAAACTTCATCTAGATTTCTTTTCTTTGCTTTTCTCTGTTATTTTCTGCATTTCCCTGCATCCAATTCATTGCAAATCATTCTGTCGGATATCGAGTTCCGGCTAAACCCTTAAGGTTTGAACTCTGGGGTGTGCATGAAGATCTTCCCCCTACCGATCCACATCCCAGCACCTCGCTGAGAATCTAAGCTACACGATGAACAACACACGAGACACAAAGTTTATACTGGTTCGGGCCACCATTGTGGTGTAATACCCTAATCCAGTGTGTGGTGTGGTGGATTGCCTCAGGGGCTGATGATGAACCATACAGGGGAAGAACAGCCTCGCGAGAGGTGTTCTTGAGCTAGTGCGGTGTTCTACTTGGGATGGATCTTCCCTTCTCTAGATGAGATGATCTACTCTGTGGTGGCTAGCTCTATATATAGAGGCCCTGGTCCTCTTCCCAAATATTCAGCGGGAAGGGAGCCAACAACGGCCATTTTGAAGGGGAACATCTAGTACAAGTTATCCTGACTAAAGTTGGTCTTCGGCTGCCAAAGGGACTGGCAATGACGCTGTCTTGGGGTCCACGGTGACCTCCGTCCTGTCGCTCTGCTGGTCTTGGTCTCGTTTCACCGAAATGGTAACCTTTGCCTGATGCCTCGGTACTCTGCGCCTGCGCTTGCCCCCTTTGCACCAAAGAGGAAACAAGGACACTGCACAGGGCAGTGCCCGCCTGGCGCCCGCCTGGTCTCGATCGTCATGGCTTGCATCATGGGCACCTCGTGAGGTACCCCTGCCTTGATCTCTCCGCCTCCTCGCGAGCCTGCCTGGTGAGGCCATTCCTAAGGAAGCATTGCATCGTCCGCTATCGGTGTTCTGGGAACGGGGTCCCCAGACTTGCCTACCTGCAGCCTGCGGCGTGGCTCAAGTGGGGGCCTAGTGTAGCCCAGCTTCATCAGCTCAAGCTCAAGACCCTCGCGAGGGGCCAAGCCTCGTGGGCTGGACAACGGGGAGCTTCCTCAGGAGAAGCCTCCTCAGGCAGGCTCGCGAGGAGGCGGAGAGATCAAGGCAGGGCACCTCCCAAGGGGCCCGTGACGCAAGCCATCACGATCGGAGGCCAGGCGGGCGCCGGCCAGCGCAGCGTCCTTGTTTCCCTTTCGGTGCTAAGGGGGCAAGCACAGGCCAAGGCATCGGGCAAAGGTTACCGTTTCGGTGCAACAAGACCAAGACCAGCAGAACGGCAGGATGGAGGTCATCATGGAGCCCAGGGCGGCGTCACCGTCAGAGCCTTTGGCAGCCGAAGACCAACTTTAGTCAGGATAAGTGTACCAGATGTTCCCCTTCAAAATGGCCAATTGTTGGCGCCCTTCCCACTCATTATTTGGGGAGAGGCCCAGGGCCTCTCTCTATAAGTAGGACTAGCCACCACAAGGTAGAGGCATCTGGAAATCAACCGGAGAGAGAGAGAAAAGTGACTGAACTCACCCAAGCAGTTCATCGCACCAGCTCAAGAACAGCCACTCGCGAGGCTGTTCTCCCTTTGTACTATTCATCATCAGCCCCTGAGGTAATCCACCACACCACACACTGGAGTAGGGTATTACACCACAATGGTGGCCTGAACCAGTATAAATCTCATGTCCCTTATGTGTTCATCTTTCTTGCTTACATCTTTGCGAGACTTCGAGACGTGAGCTGGTAGGGGAGAGATCTTCATGCGCACCCCAGTGTTCTAACCTCAAGGGTCTGCCGGAACCCGAAATCCGACATTTCGCATGCCAGGTAGGGGGTGCGCCGGAGTCTTTCTTCCGCCGGTCGCATGTGATCTTCCGTCGTGTCCATGTGTGATGCTCGCCGAGCCCGCGCCGAGCATCGGGGTGCTCTCGCCGCTCGCGTCGCCTAGACGTCGCCCGTCGGTGGACGCCCCCATCATTCCCCGTCGCCTGCTGCCAACGCCGCCACCGGCCCGGTGGGGAACGAGTAGCAGGCCTCATCCCTGCATTCTTCGGTGTGGCGCGATGGCCGCACCGCCACCCCATCGCTGACTCCAGCCGGTTCATCGTCCCACTCCCGTCGCGCCCCCACGGACGCGCACGCCATGCTGCTCCTGGCGCGTGAGCTCCTGCACTACCGCCCCATCGACGACCTCTACGAGGACTGGCTCGCCCGCATCACCGAGCTCGTCGGCGGCGCAGGGGGCTCACCCATGCTGTCCCTCTCACTGCCTCGCCCTCCATCCTGCGCGGGGGGCGAGGAGTAGGAGGTGCCTCCACCACCTCCTCCCCAAGAAGGTGCCCTGGCTCCAAGGCGCGTGGCCCCAGGTCGAGACCCGCCGCGTCCGGCGCCTGCGCAGCAAGAAAGGAGCTGCCAAGAGATCCCTCGCCCCCAAGAAGGTGCTCGCGTGCTCCCAGCACCGATGCGCCCTAACCGCATCCCCGCACCGCCAAGTCAAGACCCAGCGTTGCTCCAGGCAGCGGCGCGCGGGAATCGCTAGGAGCAAGCCCCACCTCAGCGGAGAGCTCAGGTGGCCACTGCAGGCTGCCGCGCTTTCACCTCCGAGCTGCGTAGTGTCGCATGGCCCGGCAAGTTCAAGCCTGACCTGCCTCCGCGCTACGACGACACTGCGGACCCTGTGGAGTTCCTCCATCTCTATGAGCTGGGCATCGAGGCTGCTAACGGGGACGAGAAGGTCATGGCGAATTGGTTTCCCATGGCACTCAAGGACGGTGCCTGCACCTGGCTCCTGAACCTGGCTCCAGGCACGATCTCCTCCTGGGACGAGATGCGCACCCACTTCATCGCCAACTTCCAAGGTACTCGCGACCGGCCCCCGGCCATGAGTGACCTGTGCCGCATCAAGCAACAACCGGGAGAGACCCTGCAGAAGTACATCCAGCGCTTCAACAACGCCCGCCTCAAGATCCCCAGGGTGACTGAGGAGGCCATCATCTCAGCCTTCTCCGATGGTGTGCGCGACATCAAGATGAAAGAAGAGCTAGCGATCCATGAAGACCTGTGCACATCACTGGAGCAGTTCAACCTGGCTACCAAGTGTGCCAGGGCTGAGGAAGGGCGCCTCTCCCTCCTCGAGCTCCCGGCTGCCGACTCAGAAGAGAAGAAGCCCAAGGTCAAGGATGTGAAGGGCAAGGGGGCAGCTATGCTCGCAGCAGAGCTAGACACCAAGCAAGGTAGGGATCAGCCTGAGTCATCTAAGGGCAGCCAGTACTGCGTGTACCATGACCTCCACACCCACAACACCAATGAATGTCAGGAGCTCAGGGCCGTGCGAGATGGGCGTATTGGCCGACGCCCCGACCGGGGCTATGGCCGAGGAGGAGGAAGAGATGGAGGACGATGGGAAGACCGGGGCCCTCGCCAAGGGTGGCGCGACCGACCTCGCGAGGACCCCTGGCAGGACCAGCCTCGCGAGGGAGGTTGGAGGGATCAGCCTCGCGAGGACCGCCCTCAAGGCAACGCATGCCTCCCTCCTCTGCCACCGCCGCCAAGGAGGAATGAAGACCATCACCAGGACGAGGGGGTTGGGACCTTCCAGGAGCCGTGCGCAGTTGCTTGCATCCTGGGCGACGCTCAGGCCCTAGCCTCTCAGCTCATCTTCAAGCAGTTTGCTCGCGAGGTGAATGCAGTCTCCCCAAGCTTGAGGCCACACGCCCTCTTAGGTGGTCTCGGTGCGCTATCACGTTCAGCTCAGCGGATCATCTCAAGTGTGCAGCAACAGCCGGAGTTCTTCCGATGCTCTGTTCCCCAGTCATCAGCAATGTGCAAGTCACTAGGACCCTCATCGACGGCGGAGCTGGGCTCAACGTCCTGTGTGGTGGAATAATCACGTCAGATGTCCTCGTGAAAGGACTTAGTTGTGGAGCCATCGCAACTAGGAAGCTTGAAGGGGTTAAATAGGGACAAGGGTCACGAGAGAGTTTATACTAGTTCGGCCCCTTACGGTGAAGGTAAGGCCTACGTCTAGTTGGGTTGGTATTGATGTTTCGATGACCAGGGAGCGAGATACGCTATGCCCGGCTCTCGATGAGTTGTTTCTTGCCCTAAGCCGCCAGCAGGTCGTCCCCTTATATACACGGGTTGACGCCCTATGGCCTACAGAGTCCCGACCGTCTTATAAACAATGTCCGGCTCGGTGACTAATTAAATATTCCTTACAATACAAGTCATGCTATTACGGCGGTTTAATACAGCGGGCCTTAAGTCGCATGTGGGCCTTAAGCCCTTTATTGAACCGCCATCTTCATGCTTGGCCTTGGGCTTCTCTCTGGTGAATCCTCTTTGCGTAACCCGGCCCCTCCTGGGCGGCTTACACAAATAGTTATATCCCCAACATTAGGCCCCAGATTGATTTGAACCTGTTCATGTCAATCTTAAAATACCTTAACATATACTCAATCTTCTGTCCGTACAAAAGGTTTCCTTTAACCTGCCATGACATCATCTCTTGGATCCAGGTTAAGCTGATGTGACATCACCACATCTTTCAACGGATCTCTGCCTTTATTGACTGTTCCGAAAATCGAGGCATCGGGGCCACTGGATAATAATTGTTATCTCCTCGTTTCCCGCGCCGTCTCAGTTATCCTCTCCTTCTAAATAGGCGCGACCTAGGTTTCCCATTCTCCTCCTTCCAGTCGTCTTCTTCCTCTTGCCTCCTCTCTGCCACTCGAGCTCCGCCGCCGCCGCCGCAGATCTCCCTGTCTTCACCAACTTAGGCCGCTGCATCAACCTGGTTGGACTAGAAAAAACGCGACACCCTTTCGCAGCAACCTTGCATTGGTGAGTCTCCCTTTTCCTGCTCCTTAGATCTACATCAAGGCCTTCGAGTTCTTCGAGTTCCTCGAGTTCTTCGCTGTTCGGTAGCTTTCCTTCGTAGATTTCTTTATCCTCGCCCTTCTTGATCTTGAAGATGATAAAAACTGATGCGGTAGATGTTTTGCACCTACTTCGAAATGCGAATGAACCCCTTTCTGTCGCATAGAGGCCCCATTCAAGCCCTTGAACTTTATCTGCTCCAATCTTAGGTCTAGAAAATTTTCTTTTCAGAATAGTTGTTTGATCCAAGATAACAGTGGTAGATGGTAAAACCTATTTGTATCACCCGGAAAATTTCTTCTGTTGAATGCCCATAAACACAACTATCCATGTAGCCGGTTTAAATAAGTGATACTGAGTTGTAAGCCTTTCTAGCTTTCTTCCCATGACATTAAGAATTTGAACTGCTCTTGATACTTGTAGCTGCTTAAATATTGTTGCACAGTCACCCTTATATCATTAGGCCCCTTGCTTAAGCCGCTATTCTAAATAAACATGAATATTTCTCCCGGGTCAAATTTGAACCGGAACTTTCTTACTTTGTCGTAGATGGCCCCGAAGGCGGCGAAGGCCCCTGTGACTTGCAACTGGGTCCCATCTACAGTGACCAAAAGTAAACTTGCCGAGTTTGTAACGTCCGGCCATTTGCCGAAAAAGGAGGTCATGTCCTACCGTGCCCCTCACCCATATGAAGAGATACCTCAACCCAAAGACAGGGAGGTAGTAGTTTTCACAGACCATATGAACCGGGGGTTTGCCCCTCTCGGCTCAAAATTCTTCAGGGAAGTTCTGGCTTTCTTTGACCTGAGGCCTCAAGACATTGGACCCAATTTCGTGTCCAATCTGTGTAATTTCCAAGTTTTCTGCGAGGTATATTTAGGAGAGGAACCAAGTCTGCTGCTGTTTAGGGAGCTTTTTCACTTGAACCGGCAGAATGAGCATGCTAGCGGACCTAGTCTTGAATTTGGCAGCATCTCAATCCAACGGCGGAGAGACTGCCTTTTTCCTTACGCTGAGCTGCCGAGTCATCCCAAAGACTGGAACCAGACGTGGTTCTACTGCCAAGACACCTCTCCGGCAAACGAGAAGCCTCTGCCTGGCTTTCGCGCCCTGCGCCTTGAGTCGAACCATCCTCTGGCGGACAAGTTAACTGCTGTTGAGCGCCTGCCTCTTAACCCCACAATCAGAAAGATCAAGGCCCTTTTGGGCAACGGGTTAACTGGCATTGATTTGGTCTGGGTATGGGTCACCTGGCGGATACTACCATTAAGCCGCCGCTCCGGCTTAATGTGTACTTACACAGGCGAAAAGGATGACTCAATGTGTCATAGTCCTGAGGATTTACCAGATGATGTGGCAGATGCTACAGTCCAATCACTATTGAAGGAGGGCACTGTAACCAGTAATACTTTCAATTTGCTTCCGTTCTGCAAGAAGAATCTGGCTCCTGCAGTAAGTTACTAGTCTTCACAAATACTCTTTAATATGTTACCTTCTGGTACTTATGATTCCTTGTCTTTTTTCACAGGCCAATGACAACTTCTGGAAGGTCAAGTATGACCATGAGGCTGCAAAACTGGCCCGGGCAACCAACAAGACCGAAAGGAAAGCCGCCAGGACGGGTACCTCTAAAAAGAAGAACCCCAACGCCTTTGATATGATGAGATTGGACGTCTCTTCTTCAGATGAAGAAGAGGTAATCTTTTTAATTTTCTTTAATTCCTTCACCATTACCTTACTGATATTTAGACCTTTTCAGGAGGATACTAGGAACAGCCAAGCAGCTGGCGAAGAGGTAACTATAATTTCCTCCGACTCAGAGCCTTTGCCAACACAATGAATCCGAAGGGTGACCCGGAAAGTAAGGTTTTCACACCTTCTCGCTTACCAAGATCCTCAATTTCTTTTGAAGCAACAGTAGTTTGAGAACCGGCAGCAGACTCGGGCCAACCAGGACGCAGAGCTTTCCTCCGGCTTACCCGATGTGACCAGGAAGCATCGGACCGAGGTGATGTCCGACTTACGTTTTGTTTTACCCTTGATGGGTTTGATTCACCAACCTCTCAATTCATCTGACTCCAACTATCAGGATACTTCCCCTTCTTCTGATGAGTCGATGCAATCGAACATGCCGGCTTTCAAAACAGCTCCCGGGTAATATAACTTTTCCTACTGTGAGGTTATCCATACTTACACTTTGATGCTTATCTTTCCACTTTGTTTTACAGCTTGCAAGTAAAGCCCAGCAAGAGGGCAAAGAAGAATAAGCCCTCCCAAGACCCGGTGGTTACTGAACCGGTGCTTGACTCATCCGTTCCAGACAGCTCCACTCATCAGCCACCACCTGAACCGGCTTCTGACATTCCGGAACCAGCTTCTGACCCGCCTGCAGAGGACGTGATTCACAACTCGGATGACCCGGAAATCCCTAGCCTGGCCAAGACGGCTGATCCGGAAGTTGAAATTGTGAAGAGCCAGTATGTTGAACCGGGCCGGCCCACTGCCCTTGCCCAATGCACAGCCAAGGAAGAGTTTTCTCAGAGCCGGAGGTCCAAACAAGACAACACTGATTACTCTCATCTAAGTATTGGTGATATAGTCTCGGGCTATTTGAACCAAGTACACAGTAGCCGTGACCTGGAAATTGACATGGTGAAGCAAATACAGCATAAATCTAAAGTAAAGTTTAAGCTTTCACTCTGAACCTTACTTACTGTACCAGCCCCAAGTCTATTGCTTATGACTGAATATGCTGTAGACTTAGTAATCTGCTAGCCATTAGTTTTGTCCGGTTTAAATTGAATATGTTTAACCCTGAGATGACATGAAACGTTAAATTTGTGTCACATTAGCCCCCAAGTGTCAAGTACTTTTACTTGTAAAGTGCTTGAGACTTAATATGTGTAACTTGGTAAAACAGACTTAAAAATTCTTTAAACATACATTAGCCCCCAAGTGCCAAGTATCTTTACTTGTAAAATGCTTGGGACTTAAATGTTATCTTACCAAGATTCTTACCATAACCTGATGTCAATGCAGGCCACCGCAGGTCAATTTGAGGCGGAGATTGCTGACTTGAAGAGCCAGTTGAAAACCCAAGAGCTCGAAGCTCAGAAAGCCAATTCCAAGTTTGAATTCAGTATCTCTGAACAAGAGAAGCTGAAGAAGAATTTTGAATCAGAAAAGAAGGCTTGGGTTGATGAGAAGGCTTCATTGGTGACCCGTGTTGAGACAGCGGAGGCATCTCTTGCCAAAGCAACAAATGAGCTGTCCGACTTAAAGCGACACATATCCCAAATGGTCTCAGCTATCTTTGGTAAGCCGCTCATAAACATCGTAATCCTTCAAGAGTTATTGCAATAGTTGCCTCCGGCTTACTATTATACCTGTGAATATGCAGGCCCTAGGAGTACCAATCTGAAGGAAAACATGCTTGTCAAGCTTAAGGCAGTGTACACCTTGGCAGAGCAGCTGTACTCTGGGTCACAGCGTGCGTTGACCGCTGTGGCTTTATCAAATACCTCTCCCCGGCTTCTGCAAGACATGTTGAGACATCTGTCGGTGCTACCTCAACGCATTCAAGACTTAAGGCGGGCATCTGCAAGAGCTGGAGCCATGGCTGCGTTGAGTCGGGCAAAAGCATGGGTGCCAGAGCTTGACCTTGCTGACCCCTCTCTTGGATATCCAAGTCTTAAGGAAGATGGCACTGCTTTTGGCGAACAGGACTGCATTGCCTGTGTCAAAGTCGTACGCCCTCTGGCGACTCTCATTGGGGAGGATACTGACCTCACCAAGTATTCGCCGGGTTATGATAGCGAGAACCGGAGAATCCCAAATGTCCCCTATGACCAAGTCAGCCTGCTCCCTCCAACGCGTAAGCATACCTTTGCCGCTGAAGTGGACCCGGCCAGTTTAATAGATGATGAAGCTGAATTTGAAGCTTTGAGAGGCATTGACTGGGCCTCGTCCACCTTCCGGGAGACAACAACCGAAGGAGAGGCGGGGAAGGATAACCCGGATTCATCAAGCCAGCCGGAGGAATGAGCCGCCAGCCGGGTTATAACTTGGCAAAGAACAATGCTCCACTTATTCAGACTCGGGGAGTCTTGTAATAGGATAGAAAAACTCCTTAATGCCTGTCATGCCTTATGGCACTTATTGCTTTTGTTAAGCCGCTAGTACTAAATTCATCTTGCATATGTTAATCAAGTGTTTCCTTGATCCTTGACCTTGCTCCGTTTTAACCTGCACGTAAAACAGGCAAGGCTTTCCTAGACACTGCACCAGCGGGTTATAGAATATTGATAACCCGGACATGATCAAAAATCATATGTATAAGCCGGTTCATGATTAGTTAAAACATAATCATAACAGCATACCTGCAACCCTTTTTGATAACCTGTCCAGCTCATATAAGTTTTTACCTGGCACTTGTTAGAACCTGAAGTAACTAATATAAAGCTGGAAAGATCAAGAACCATCTCCTTAAGAAGGTTTCAATGATAGTGAAAATACTCATACTTGCAAATGTTCACAGGCTCCTGATTCCAATATGATCAGAGAACCGTTCCAAAGGGGTTAAGCTAAGATTCGGATACGATCATATAGCCCCCAGTGGCTTTGGCGATGCCGATCAAGTGGGTATCGACAGCTATGTTCTCTTTGGTTCGAATACGGCCTATGTTTGAACAGGAAGCCCCCAAGTGAACAAGAGAGTTGTTTAATGACGTTGATTCGAATACGATCCACGTCAGACCCAAAGGGGTTAAGCTATGATTCAAATTTGATCAGGAAGCTCCCAAGTGGGTTTGGCAATATGCCCATCAAGTGGGTATCGACAGCTATGTTCTCTTTGGTTCGAATACGACCTATGTTTGAGCAGGAAGCCCCCAAGTGACCAAGGCTAGATTCAGATACGATCATAAGCCAGACCAAAGGGAAAGCCGGATTCAGATATGATCCATCCCCTGTTGGCAATGTCCATCACATGATAAAGAAAACATGAAACATTCTTTATGGAAAAAAAGGACAGAGGTCCTGCTTTATTGCTTTATATAATATGTACATTATATAAAGTATCTTAAGAAGTAACTTAAGTATAGTAAGGCCGGAGATGATCTATATTCCACGGCTGGCGGGTCTCCTCCTTCGATTTAAATGAGTCCTTGCGCTCTCGAATATCGAGATAATATGACCCGTTGTGCAAATTCTTGCTGACCACAAAGGGTCCTTCCCAAGGCGGGGATAGCTTGTGCATATCAGACTGATCCTGGATGAGCCAGAGCACCAAGTCACCTTCCTGAAAGGCTCTACTTCTAACCCGGCGGCTGTGATAGCGGCGCAGGTCTTCTTGGTAAATCGCCGAACGGGCTATTGCCAAGTCTCGCTCTTCGTCCAACAAGTCAAGTGCATCCTGACGAGCCTTTTCGTTATCCGCCTCAACGTAAGCCGCCACACGGGGTGAGTCATGCCGGATGTCACTTGGCAGGACCGCCTCTGCTCCATAAACCATGAAGAAAGGTGTATATCCCGTAGATCTGTTAGGCGTAGTGTTGATGCTCCATAAAACAGAGGGTAACTCCTCCACCCAACAACCCGGAGTTCATTGTAAAGGGACCAAGAGCCGGGGCTTGATACCTTTCAGGATCTCTTGATTAGCTCTCTCGGCTTGACCATTGGATTGAGGATGAGCAACAGCCGAAACATCAAGCCGGATATGTTCTCTTTGACAGAACTCTTCCATGGCACCCTTAGAGAGATTAGTGCCATTATCAGTTATGATGCTATGTGGAAAACCAAAACGAAAGATCACCTTTTTAATGAACTGAACCGCCATGGCTGCATCACATTTACTGACCGGCTCTGCCTCAACCCACTTGGTAAACTTATCGACTGCCAACAGCAGATGTGTCTTCTTGTCCTTGGACATTTTGAAAGGTCCAACCATGTCAATCCCCCAGACTGCAAACGGCCAAGTAATTGGGATCATCCTCAACTCTTGAGCAGGCACATGAGCTCGTCGTGAGAAATTTTGACACCCAACACATTTACTGACCAGATCTTCTGCATCAGTGTGAGCCGTCAACCAATAGAAACCATGACGAAAGGCCTTGGCCACTAGGGATTTTGACCCGGCATGATGGCCACAATCTCCTTCTTGGATCTCATGGAGTATTTCTTGGCCTTCTGCAGGTGACACACAGCATTGAAACGCCCCCGTGACGCTGAGGTGATGTAGCTCGCCGTTAACAATTGTCATGGATTTGGAACGCCTGACGATTTGTCTCGCCAACGTCTCATCCTCCGGCAACTCACCCCGGGTCATATAAGCCAAGTAAGGCACTGTCCAGTCCGGGATAACATGAAGAGCCGCCACCAGCTGTGCCTCCGGGTTTGGCACTGCTAAGTCTTCCTCGGTAGGTACCTTGATAGAAGGGTTATGTAACACATCAAGAAAGGTTTTGGGAGGCACCGGCTTACGTTGGGATCCCAACCGGCTTAAAGCATCAGCCGCCTCGTTCTTGCTTCGATCAATGTGCTCCACTTGATAACCCGTGAAGTGACCAGCCATAGCATCTACTTCACGACGATAAGCCGCCATGAGGGGGTCTTTGGAATCCCACTTGCCTGACACTTGTTGAGCCACCAAATCTGAGTCGCCCAAGCATCGCACTCGGCTTAAGTTCATCTCCTTAGCTATTCGGAGACCATGAAGTAATGCCTCATATTCAGCTACATTGTTAGTACATGGAAACATAAGCCGGAGTACATAACGAAATTTGTCACCTCGAGCGGAAGTTAACACTACTCCAGCCCCCGAGCCTTCTAGCTGCCTGGACCCGTCAAAATGAATAGTCCAGTATGTGTTATCCGGCTTCTCCTCAGGTGCCTGCAGCTCTGTCCAATCGTTGTCGAAGTCCACCAAGGCCTGAGACTTAATAGCTGTCCGAGGCATGTATTTCAAGCCATGAGGCCCAAGCTCAATAGCCCACTTGGCGACTCGTCCTGTGGCCTCTCTATTCTGAATGATGTCTCCCAAAGGGGCAGAACTTACCATAATTATAGGATGACTTTGAAAATACTGCTTCAACTTCCGGTTTGCCATGAACACCCCATAGACAAACTTTTGCCAATGTGGGTACCTCTGCTTGGATTCAATGAGCACCTCACTGATGTAGTAAACCGGCCGTTGAACCGGATGCTCCTTACCGGCTTCCTTATGCTCCACCACGATGGCAACGCTGACGGCTCGTGAATTGGCAGCCACATATAACAGCAAAGGCTCTTTGTCAATTGGAGCCGCAAGAACCGGCGGCTCAGACAATTGTCTCTTTAAGTCTTCGAAAGCAGCATCAGCGGCCTCACTCCAGTCAAAAGTGTCAGTTTTCTTCATCATCTGATACAATGGGAGGGCTTTCTCACCGAGCCGACTTATGAACCGACTTAGGGCGGCGACGCGACCCGCCAGTCGCTGAACATCATTGATGCACGCCGGTTTAGCCAGAGAGGTAATCGCCTTAATCTTCTCCGGGTTAGCTTCGATGCCTCTGTTGGACACCAGAAAGCCCAAAAGCTTGCCTGCAGGAACACCAAACACACATTTGGCCGGGTTAAGCATCATCTTGTAGACCCGGAGATTATCAAAGGTCTCCTTTAAGTCGGATATCAAGGTTTCCTTTTCTCTGGACTTCACCACAATGTCATCCACATAAGCATGGACATTACGCCCAATTTGGTCGTGCAAACAGTTCTGCACACACCGCTGATAAGTCGCCTGGGCACTCTTGAGCCCAAATGGCATAGATACATAGCAGAAGGCTCCAAATGGAGTGATGAAAGCCGTCTTCTCCTGGTCCTTAACTACCATCTTAATCTGATGATAACCGGAGTAAGCATCCAAAAAAATCAAACGCTCACAACCCGCCGTAGCATCAATGATTTGATCAATACGAGGAAGAGCAAAGGGGTCAGCCGGGCAAGCCTTGTTTAAGTCCGTGTAGTCCACACACATCCGCCAGGTGCCATTCTTCTTGAGGACAAGCACCGGGTTAGCCAACCACTCCGGGTGAAAAACTTCAATGATAAACCCGGCTGCTAAGAGCCAGGCGAATTCTTCCCCAATAGCTTTCCGTCGTTCTTCATTAAAACGGCGAAGAAACTGCCTGACCGGCTTATACTTTGGATCGATATTGAGAGTGTGCTCAGCGAGTTCCCTTGGTACACCCGGCATGTCAGAAGGTTTCCATGCAAAGATGTCCCAGTTCTCACGGATGAACTTGATGAGCGCGCTTTCCTATTTGGGATCCAAGTTGCTGCTGATGCTGAACTGTTTAGAAGAATCACCGGGGTAAAGTCAACAAGCTTTGTCTCAGCTGCCGACTTAAACTTCAACGCCGGGTCATGCTCTGTAGTTGGCTTCTTCAGGGATGTCATATCTGCCGGGTCAATGTTACCTTGGTAAAATTTGAGCTCCTCTGCTGCGCAGGCCAACTAAGCATAAGCCGCGTCACCCTCTTCACACTCCAATGCTACCTTACGACTGCCATGTACAGTGATGGTGCCCTTGTAACCCGGCATCTTGAGTTGTAAATAAACGTAACATGGCCAGGCCATAAACTTAGCATAAGCCGGCCGTCCAAACAGAGCGTGGTATGGGCTCCGGATCTTGACCACTTCAAACATCAACTTCTCAGCTCGGGAGTCATGTTCGTCTCCAAAAGCCACCTCCAGCTCAATCCTGCCAACTGGGTAAGCCGACTTACCAGGGACAACTCCATGGAAAATAGTGTTGGATGTTCTCAGATGTTTATCAGTCAGCCCCATGCACTGAAAGGTCTCGTAGTAAAGGATGTTGATACTACTGCCCCCATCCATGAGCACCTTGGTGAACTTATACCCACCAACCGGAGGCGCCACTACCAAAGCCAACTGACCCGGGTTATCGACCCGCGGAGGATGATCCTCCCTGCTCCATATGATGGGCTTCTCTGACCACCTTAAATAACGAGGGATTGCCGGCTCACCGGAATTCACAGCCCTCTTATGAACCTTCTGGTCACGTTTGCACAAGCTAGTGGTAAACACGTGATACTGTCCACCACTCAACTGCTTCGGATGGCTTTGATAACCCGACTGTTGCTGCTGCTATCCGCCTTGACCAGACTGCTACTGACTGTTGCCACCCAGATGCCCCTGAAAACCGAAATTCGAACCGTCGCCCGGGCCATGAAAGCCGCCGGCCCCTGAACCGCCACCAGATCCTTGACCACCGTCGAAGGTGTTGGAGTTTTTAAATGCCTTCATGGTCGCACAATCCTCCATAGAGTTGTGGCCGGCCGCTCCCGGGTGCCGTGTCTTGGGCAGGGCTCATTGAGTAGTTGCTCTAGTGATGGGCCTGACCCGCCGGATCGCGGCGGTTTACCCTTACGTCTCGGATTGTTACCTCGTACATTGGCATTGGCCACTTACTCCGGGTTACCGTCCGCCTTACGCTTATTGCCGCCTTGAGCCCCCGGGTTATGTTGCTGACCCTTTCCATTGCCGTTCCTTTTTCCCTTCCCTGTCTTCTCATCGTCAGACGCGGGATCCTTGGTACTATCAGAATCGGCGTATTTGACTAAAGCTTCCATCAGCGTACCCATATCTGTGAGGTCACGCTTAAGGCGCCCCAGTATCCTCAGCAGCTCAAAACGGCAATTTTTCTCTAGCATAAGAACTGCAGAGCCGAGATCCATCTTATCAGAGGAATGAATTATCTCTTTGACCCGGTGTACCCAATGGGTGGTGGATTCTCCATCCTCCTGCTTGCAATCCATCAACTCCACAATCGACATAGATTGTTTAAGGTGTCCTTGAAGTTCTGGATGAACCGGGCCTTTAACTCGCCCCATGAACCAATGGAAATGGGTGGTAAGCCCTTTAGACAAGACCAGGCTGTTCCTTCCAACATCATGGTGAAATACTTAGCCATTGCCGCGTCATTGACTTCCAGCAACTCCATGGCCATCTCATAACTCTCGATCCACGCCGCGGGCTGTAAATCGGCCGTGTAATTTGGTACCTTTCAAGGTCCCTTGAAGTCCTTAGACAGACGTACGTCACGCAGAGCCGGCACCAGGCACGGGACACCGCCGGTCCTAGTGGCTACTCCCGCCTCAACCGATGTCATTGGATACTCCGGGTGATCATTCTCCTGACGTACTTGGTCCTACTCCGGGTTATAGCCCCCGGGTTGGTTACGCCGTTGGGCATTGCTTGACAAAGCTTCCGACTCCATGCGTCTGCTGTAACTCGGGCTCTGGTTCTAGCGAGGTGGTGCTACCCAAGGCGGGGGAGTCGAATGGATCCTGTCCCGGCTGTAAGAATAGTTCTCCTGCTGAGCCAGGGCTATCTGGAGGAGCTCCCTGACCCTCCGGGTCTCCACCACCGTCGGGTCATCTCCTTCCATAGGAAGAGCCACTAAACGTGCTGAGGCTGCGATCAAGTTCTCCATGGGGTTGGAAAAGTGACCTGGTGGAATCGGCACATAACGTGGTGGCAGCATGCTCACGTGAGGCGGCACCATATCCCTAGGCTGAGCCGGTCCTCCTGTTCCGGCTGTCATGAGCCGATCGTCCTCTGGCGGGTTACTAGGGCCGGCTCCGGGTGTAGCAAAGAGAACCCGAGAGTCGTAATTCGGAGGTAGACGGGACTGCGTTTTCTGATGTCTCCTCCTCTGTAACGCCCCGGATTCGATGCGCCAGGTGTCTGCCAGTTATTCGCCGTCGTTGCCATGTCATTTGCTTGCGTGTTGCACTTTGCCATGTCATCATATGCATTTCATATCATGCCATCATGTGCATTTCATTTTGCATACGTGTTCGTCTCATGCATCCGAGCATTTTTCCCGTTGTCCGTTTTGCAATCCGGCACTCCTATGTCCTCCGGTGTCCCCTTTTGTCTCTTGTTGTGAGTGGGTGTTAAACGTTCTCGAAATGGCCCGAGGTTTGCCAAGCGGCCTTGGTATAGCACCGGTAGACCGCCTGTCAAGTCTCGTGCCATTTGGAATCCGTTTGATACTCCAACGGTTAACCGGGTAACCGTCAAGGCCTCTTTTGTGTGCAGCCCAACACCCCTCCAAAGTGGCCCAAAACCCATCCTAACCCCATCCATGCTCTTGGTCATTCGATCACGATCGTGTGGCCAAAAACCGCTCCTCATTTGGACTCTCCTAGCTCCCTCTACCTATAAATATGTGCCCCTCCCTGAATTTTCGCGCAGATGAAACCCTAGCCAAACTCCTCCCCGCCGCCGGACATGACTGCCTCCGCGCCGGACGCGTCCACCGACCACCGCCACCTCACCCCAGCCAATCAAATGCCTCCACGTCAGCGCCGCCGCCTCCCGTGGCCAACGGGAGCGCGCCATGTGGGCGCCGCCGGCTCCCCGCGGCCTAGATCCCGCGCCGCCCGGGCCGCCTCGCCCCGCCTCCGCCGCTGGCCACCGCAGGCCCCACGCCGCGCGCCTCACGCCGCCGGCCTGGGCCGCCGCCGCCGCGTCCCCTCCGCCCCGCCGCCGACTATCCCGGCCGGCCGAAGCCTGCCGCAGCGCCCCTGCCGCCCCGCCTCCGCGCCCTCGACCTCCGCCGGACTCGGTCCCGCCGCCTCCTCACCGCCCGGAGCTCGCCGCTCCTCGCCGGTGGCCTCCCCTCCTCTTCAGACCTCGCCGGCCGCCTCCCCACCGCCATCTCCGGCGAGCTACTCTGGTGCCTCGAAGTCCGTGCCCGAGCCCCCAGATCTCAGATCCATTTTTTTCGGAGGTTGACCCCGATTTCCCCAAGTCCCGAATATTTTGCATAATCATGCCATGTTCATCGCATCATAACTTGCTGCATGCTGCTCTGTTTCGTGCGTGTAATATGTCAAATTCTTCGTCTCGACAAGTACTTCATTTCATTCCATTGCATCATTTTCATTTGAGCTCATGTTGATGCCCGAAATGCTGTTGGAATACTGCATGTTGATGTTAATTTGCTGGAACTGTGATAACTTGCTCATTTGTCATTTTTGCCATGTTTGATGTGTGCATCCTATGAGCATGAGCTCTACATGTGTTTTGTGATACATCATGCCATCTTTACAGTGGTGCCATCCATGTATTTTTGTGATTCCTGTAGTCAGTGCATCAAGCTTGTTAAGTGGGGTACTTGTTGTTGCTGTTTTCCTGACTGATTCTGTTATATTTTGTTGCTATGTAAACCTGCTGCTACAAGTCATTCTATGCATAATCTGGAGATGTTCACTAAATAGTTTTGTTACACATGTCTTGCTCTATCCATTCCTGCCCTTGGTTGCATTTATAGCCTGCTGTAACATGTTGTAATCTTGCTCTCAAACTTGCTAAATAATGTTGCTGTCAGCCTATTAACATTAAGTTAAATGTTGCCATGATTGCTGCTAGTGATCCATGCACCCTATGAACTTGTTCTTGCCATGCTTAGTTTCATAAACATGTATTCTTACTGTTGGTTGCCTTGCCATGCCATGTATTGCTCTGTGGTGAGTGGTTCAAGCTCACCAACATGCCTACTTATTGTTGTTCCTGCCATGTATGAATCTGTCATATAACTTGCCATGTTTACATGGGTGCCATCATATTTTTTGTGCCCTTTTGGCTCATGGTCAGTAAGGGACTTTTGTTATATGCAATTAGTAGATTCATGCCATGCCTTTGTTTGCCATGATGAGTTCCTGTAACATGTTGTTTGATAGCTCTAAACATTGCAACCTGATGTTATTTCTGCTAAGTCTGAAACTGTTAATATTTGCAATCTTCCCATGTCCTTTTGAGCATGTTCTAGTGATTTTTGGAGATAGCTCGGTGTTCATGTTTTGTTATGCTTTACCTGTACTTCATTCCCATGCCTTTTGTTTTCTTGTTGGGGTGCTGTAGCTTGTTGTTTTGGTGCTTGCAATATGCCTAGTTGCTGTTTTGGACAGACTGTTGTTATGCTTTGTATATTTTATGGGTTGATCCGTTGCTTCGTTTTGAGTGTGCTCTATATGAAACTTGCTTGATTTTGCATGAAGTTTCATATTATCATGTTGCATCCTTGTTTTGAGGTGTTTGCTTGATGTTTGTATGCATTTTGCATCAATGCCATGTTGAACTTGTTTTGCTCATATCTTCTAGGCCGTAGCTCCAAATCTAATGAACTTTATATGTAACTTGACTAGAATCTCGTGTAGATCATCTTGGTGCATTTTAACTTGCTGTTTAACAACTTGAACATAAGGTTTATTCAGATCTGGACCAACTTTGAAACTTGCATATGAGGACTTACCGGATTTGTTATATGTTGTTCCCGGCCTCATTTAAACTTGCCTTGATGTGTTGTTCTTGTTTGCATCCTCTCTTGCCATGAGTAGCCTCATCTAGCTTTGTCATGCATCATGCTTGGTTGTGCATCATGTCTTGTTCATGTGTGGTGTGTTTACCATGTTGTGTGCTTCTTCTCGATAGTTCCCATTTCGTTGCGATCGTGAGGATGCGTTCGTCTACGTGTGGTTCGTTTTCGTGGCTTGATCTTCTTCATGGACTCGTTCTTCTTCCTTGCGGGATTTCAGGCAAGATGACCACTACCCTGGATCTCACTACTATCATTGCTATGCTAGTTGCTTCGTTCTATCGCTTTGCTGCGCTACCTATCATTTGCTCTTCAAGCCTCCCAAATTGCCATGAACCTCTAACCTTTGACACCCTTCCTAGCAAACTGTTGTTTGACTATGTTACCGCATTGCTCAGCCCCTCTTATAGCGTTGTTAGTTGCAGGTGAAGTTGAAGATTGCTCCATGGTGGACAGGGTTATGTTGGGATATCACAATATCTCTTATATTATTAATGCATCTATATATTTGGTAAAGGGTGGAAGGCTCGGCCTTATGCCTGGTGTTTTGTTCCACTCTTGCCGCCCTAGTTTCCGTCATACCGGTGTTATGTTCCCGGATTTTGCGTTCCTAATGCGGTCGGGTGATTTATGGGACCCCCCTGACAGTTCGCTTTGAATAAAACTCCTCTAGCAAGGCCCAACCTTGGTTTTACCATTTGCCTCACCACCTCCTACATTTCCCTTAGGAGTAATTAACCCAAGGGTCATCTTTATTATAGCCCCCCCGGGCCAATGCTTGTCTAAGTGTTGGTCCGAACCAGAGCCACTTGCAGCGCCACCTCGGGGAAACTCGAGGTCTGGTTTTAGTTGTACGTAGTGTTCATCCGGTGTTGCCCTGAGAACGAGATATGTGCAGCTCCTATCGGGATTTTTGGCGCATCAGGCGGTCTTGCTGGTCTTGTTTTACCATTGTCGAAATGTCTTGTAAATCGGGATTCCGAGACTGATCGGGTCTTCCTGGGAGAAGGAATATCCTTCGTTGATCGCGAGAGCTTATCATGGGCTAAGTTGGGACACCCCTGCAGGGTATAAACTTTCGAGAGCCGTGCCCGCGGTTATGTGGCAGATGGGAATTTGTTAATGTTCGGTTGTAGATAACTTGACACCAGATCCGAATTAAAACGCATCAACCATGTGTGTAGCCGTGATGGTCTCTTCTCGGCGGAGTCCGAGAAGTGAACACGGTCTTTGGGTTATGTTTGACGTAAGTAGGAGTTCAGGATCACTTCTTGATCATTGCTAGCTTCACGACCGTTCCTTTGCTTCTCTTCTCGCTCTTATTTGCGTATGTTAGCCACCATATCATGCTTAGTCGCTGCTGCAACCTCACCACTTTACCCCTTCCTTTCCCATTAAGCTTTGCTAGTCTTGATACCCATGGTAATGGGATTGCTGAGTCCTCGTGGCTCACAGATTACTAAAACAACAGTTGCAGGTACAGGTTATGCGATGATCATGATGCGAGAGCGATGTTTGCTTGTTTTGGAGTTCTTCTTCTGCTTCTTCTTCGATCTGGGGATAGGTTCCAGGTCGGCAGCCTGGGCTAGCAGGGTGGTTGTCGTTTGAGTTTCTGTTTGTGTTTCATCCGTAGTAGGATGGTGCTCTTATGTAAGATGATGTTGTATTCGTGTGGCATTGTATGCCTTATGTATTTATCCCTATGTATTATGTAATGTTGATGTAATGATATCCACCTTGCAAAAGCGTCTTCAAGATGCGCTTCTATCCTTGGTGGGACCTTTGAGTTCCTTTAGGATAGGGTCGCATCTTGGGCGTGACATCCTCATTACCTCGTTGGATGCATTTAAGCTCATCGTGAGCTGGTAAGCTTCTGACTACAAGCGCTGTGCCCGGGCATCGAAAGCCGCCCGTTCTGCAGCTAGTCTTGTATCCTCAGCTGCCAAGGCCTCCTTGGCCTGAGCTATCTCCTCACGCACCTGAGCTACTGCTGCGTCGTGCTCATCCTTGTCAGCAGGAATAACCATAGCGGTTAACAGGGCCATTAGCTTGTCCATGAGATCCATCAGCACCTGAGCCGGTGGGCGCACGGGGCCGCCTGCCCCGACTGCTCCTAACCCGGATGTGATCGCTGCGGCTGCCGTGGAGTTTGAACCAGGCTGAGTCCCAGCCATGAAGATTCCGGCCCATCTTGGCGGCTCATCAGGGTCCGGAATACTAATGCCATCGGAACAGCCCCCGAGCGCGCCGTCTTGTACCTGATACAACGAATCTGTTGAGCCAGCGGACGAGTCACCGTCTGAGAGGACGGCCGGCTCACCCCCATCTTCAGATCCAGAAAGTTCCTCTCCGTGGACGCAGCCCACGAAGGCACGCCTCATGACTGGGTGAGTCTGGTCTTCCTCGCACGCTGAGCCGTCTCGACGAGGTCGGTGCAGTTGTCCGGCTCAGGGCCCGGCTCATCGATCCGGCCGATGAAGACGTGGATTCCGCCGAAGGGGACCCGGTAGCCATACTCAATTGAGCCGGCGTCGGGGCCCCAGCCTTCGTCGTCGATGTAGATCTTGCCGCGATGACTCTTGGTCATCCGGCCCGCTACGTACCCCTTGAGCCCGTTGAAGTTGCCCTTCAAGAACTCAAATCCACCATGCGCTGGCCCCACGGTGGGCGCCAACTGTCGTGGAATAGTCACGTCAGATGTCCTCGTGAAAGGACTTAGTTGTGGAGCCATCGCAACTAGGAAGCTTGAAGGGGTTAAATCGGGACAAGGGACACAAGAGAGTTTATACTAGTTCGGCCCCTTACGGTGAAGGTAAGGCCTACGTCTAGTTGGGTTGGTATTGATGTTTCGATGACCAGGGAGCGAGATACGCTATGCCCGACTCTCGATGAGTTGTTTCTTGCCCTAAGCCGCCAGCAGGTCGTCCCCTTATATACACGGGTTGACGCCCTGTGGCCTACAGAGTCCCGGCCGGCTTATAAACAGTGTCCGGCTCGGTGACTAATTAAATATTCCTTACAATACAAGTCATGCTATTACAGCAGTTTAATACAACGGGCCTTAAGTCGCCTGTGGGCCTTAAGCCCTTTATTGAACCGCCATCTTCATGCTTGGCCTTGGGCTTCTCTCTGGTGAATCCTCTTTGCGTAACTCGGCCCCTCTTGGGCGGCTTACACAAATAGTTATATCCCCAACATCCTGTCTGTCGAAACGTTCAACAATCTCCAAGTATCATATGATCAGCTTCAGCCAACCAAGCCTTTCTCAGGAGTCACTGATGGTTCCACTGTTCCAATAGGGCAAGTTCGTATTCCCTTCACCTTTGGGAAGCGCAACAATTACCGCACTGAGCTCATTGACTTCGACGTCGCCCACATTCGCCTACCGTACAATGCCATCCTTGGGTATCCAGCCTTGGCCAAGTTCATTGTAGTGACTTGCCATGGCTACAATGTCCTCAAGATGCCAGGAAGCGGTGGAATCATCATAGTGCCTTGCGAGGAGAGGGATGCAGTGTGCTCTCTTGAGCATGCCTTCCAGGCCGCGGCAATCGAAGACCCAGATCATAGGAGCGGGAGGCTCCCTGGGGCGGTCCCTAAAAGAAGAAGGCTTCACCTGGCCCGAGAACTCACAAGGCAGACCCCTCCGGAGGCGCCTCGTCAGGACCCGCGCCCGTTCGAGGGGCGCCGCCCTCTGTCGCATAGGAAGGCACGGCCGGTGCCCTCCTCGGGCAGGGCTCGGGGGCTCTCTCCTGGAGGGCCACCGACCCCGCCAAGGTCATGAGGGAGGCACTCGGGCACCACTTGGAGGCATGCTTAAGAGCACGTTTCCCTCAGGAAGGCATGAGGCAAGGAGGGCCAAACCCTCAGGAGTTCATCGCGAGGAACGTTCAAGAGCTACAGGAGTCAAGAGTCATGCGCGGCAGCCGCCGCCTACCCGCCGTAGCCCCACATCCCGGCGAGGATGGGGGGCTGTGCGTCTGCATCGACGTATCAGGGCTCAACCGAGCCGCGTCACAGGAGCGCCCCTGGCCTTCATGCGTGGGGCGTTGCGAGGGTCCACCTCACAGCTATGTTCGCATGCCTTTCGGCCTGCCGAACGCGGCTGCTGCCCAGCAGCGCCTGATGAGGAGCATCTTGGAAGCTCAGGTGGCCAGGCACCACGCGTTCCTGGAGGAGATGGAGACGAGCGTTGAGGAGCCGCCCGGACCCTCAGAGCCTCCCGAGGCTCAGGGCTCCGAGGGCTTGTGAGGGTTGGCTGCTTCACCGCGCGTTGACAGCTACTCCGACACTCGCTCTGCAATGGTATCAGGTGACATCCTTTCGAGTTTTACCTTCAGCTGGGAGCACCCGCAGGGCCGCATCATTCCCAGGCTGCGTGGGTCCGTCCCTGCGGCGTGTATCCATTTTGCTTAATGTTTTTCATCTGCTTTGTTGGGGGCGCCCCTCGGGCTGCATTATCCCCAGGCTTCTTGGGCCAGGCCCAGTGGCTGTTACTCCTCCGCATCTACCTATATGAATTCGCTCCTCTGAGCCTAACCTGGTCCTCATGATTATCATCTGCTGCTTATCACGGACCTCTCTGCTCGCATGCAAAGCGCTTGCACGTTAAAAGGGGGGCACCTGAGCATCGCGACTCATGTGCTCTTACTCGCTCTCCAGCCCTCACCCCCTGGCCTTGACCCACGGCATCGCGACCTATCATACCAGCGGCAGCTGAGCTCGCTCGAGGGCCGGGACCTGAGGACGTAGAGCATTTGCATTCTAACCACCCTGCAGGAACACTCCATTGATAAAGGCCCAGAGCCACGTGCAACCCGCCTCGAGGTAGGGCCTTGTGAGTCCCGCGCCGGCTCACAGGTGCCCATATACACCTCTCCTAGCCCTACCTTGCCAGCCACGTGTCAGGGCGGGGCTGTACATGCCCCGGGGGCTCCTCCTGGAGGGGAGCCCCCCCCCCCCCCCACGTACCAGTGGAAGCACCATGCTCCGCGCTGGCTGACGACACTGCCGAGGAGCGGCTATGCCCGTGCACATACGGAAGCGCTATGCTCCACGCGGACCTCCTACGCGAGCTCCTCACGCAGGTCTTGCAGCTCGACCTCCAGCGCCTTGCAGCGGCCCCGGGCATCCGCAGCATCGCCTTGGGCAGCATCGCGAGCAGCGTTAGCCTAGTGGGCGGCTTACTTCTCCTTGTCGGAGGCAGACGCAGCCTGCCTCAGCGTCGCTCGGACAGAGGCAGCAGAGCGGGCCCAGCCGGAGGCTAACTCCAGGCGCCCGACGACCAGGCGGGGGTCCGTGCTCTGGAGACCCTCCCGAAGTCGGCTCAGTTCATTGGTGGCCTGGCCCAAGACAGTGGAGGGATCAGAAGAGACGGGAGCTGGTTGAGCAGGCGGAGAGGACAGCAGCTTGATCACGGCTTGGGAGGAAGGAGCCTCCCGGGCCTTGGGCATCTCAGCAGCAGCACCAAGCCTAGGCCCCTCCAGGGTCAGCGGGGCCATGGGGGCTGACTCCTCACTAGAGTGCCCCTACTGGGCTCGCAAGGACGACGGGGCGAGGGAAGCGCGGGCCTTGGTGCCTCCCTTCCCTGTAGACGAAGGCGCCAGCCCGGCAGGCGAACTCGCCTCAAGCAGGGCCGTAGAAGCCCCCCTCAACCTCTTGGCCTCAGGTGCCGGCCTGGTCAAGAAGTGCAGACGTCAAGACTCGGTGGTAGAAACAAAGTAGAGCGCGGATCGAGTACTTACAGGTCATCGCTCGCGGGTTCAAGAAGCCTCCGGCCAAACTTGAAGCCCGAGAGCTTGCAGTTGGGGTCAGCCTTGGGAGGCATGGAAGCAGAGGATGTGTCGGGAAGGCCGGGGCTGGCCTCGGACTGCCCCAGAGCTAGAGCGGATCCAACCTGTCTTTCCTCGGGACCGGGGGAGAATCTACTCCTCCTCCCCCGGCGCTTGCCTCATCATCATCCGACATGGAGCGGAGGGTGCGAGACCTGCGCCGGGGGAAGGACTCCTCCGACTCCTCGCCAGTCGCCTCGGAGTCGAACTCTTCCTCCTCCTCCTCCTCCTCCTCTTCTTCCTCCTCACTCCCGCTGGAGCCGCTGGAGGACACGTTCACCATCGGCAACGCCGTCAGATCCTCGGGAGCCACCGTGGGCACTAGCCCCTCACCATTGAAGGTGGGCATGGCGTCCACCGCCTGCTCCCAGCCTTCACGAAGAAACAGGGGGACAGGAGCACCGTCCAGCCTCGCCACGTCTCCCCCGACCAAGGAGTGGAGGGCCGCGACCAGATCTTCATTGGCCAGGGCTGCAAAGCTCAAGCGAACGGCAGCATCTGCTTCCCCGAGCCTCCACAGCGGGAGTGAGTGCTCCCGGAGTGGAGCCATCCGGTGCTCCAGGAACTCCCTCAGGAGTGTGGCCCCGGTCAGCTTCGCTGACCACAGGTTGCCTGGCCTCAGGTCCGCGTCCATCCTCTCCAGCACCGCCCTCACGCGGGGATCGACGAGCTCCGCGCGAGACCACGCATCGACGGCCTTGGGCTACCCCGTGGGCAGCACAAGTCGGGGGTGGATGTGCCCGGCGTCCACCATGACCCACCTGCTCCGGAAGCCTTCAATCCTCTTCCCGGGCTTCGAGATGGTGTTGGACCCAGAGTATGCGACAAAACTCGCGCATGTGGAGATGGGGCCACGAGAAACCCGGAGATAAAAGTAATGGTGCAGCAAGGCCACCGAGGGATTTATCCCAACATGAGCCTCGCAATAGTAGGCAAAGATCGCCAGGAGAAGAACCGAGTTGGGGTGGAGGTGCAGAGCTTGCAAGTTGTACAAGCGAAGAACAGCAAGGAAGAACTCGGAAAAAGGAGGCACCAGACCGGCGATGATGGCGCTCACGAAGAGCGGGTAGGATGTGCTTCCCTTGCCTTCAGGCTGGGCGGAGCCAGCCTTGAGCACGGTCGCTCCCTCGTTGCCCTGCGCCACCGTCCTCATGCGCAGGAGGGCGAGATTCTTCTCTGACATGTTCGGGGGATCCAGAGCTGGGGAGTACCAGGCCTCAGTCGGAGTCTTGCAGGGCGCCATAGCTCGCCGGGCGGAAGGATTGAGGCAGATCTAGAGGATTTCGAAAGCAGGAAGGAGAAGGGCGAGAAAGGGGATCTGGAGCAAGGCAAGCGAGAACAAAGCAGGTCGGACTGGCTCGGGCACCCCTTTTTGTCAAGTTGTGGAGTTGCCGAGGTGTCATGGGAGAGCGGAGACGCCCACGTCCAATCGACCGCCACGCGGCGCCCAAGGCCGCAGGCTATTGGGGCCCATGGCGCCTCGCACTTGCCCCTTCCCTTCTCCGCTAAGCCAAGTCCGGGCGCGCCTTGGGCCCGGGGGCTATTGTCGGCGTTCTGGGAACGGGGGTCCCCAGACTTGCCTGCCTACAGCCTGTGGCGTGGCTCAAGTGGGGGCCCAGTGCAGCCCAGCTTCAACAACTCAAGCTCAAGACCCTCGCGAGGGGCCAAGCCTCGCGGGGTGGACAACGGGGAGCTTCCTCAGGAGAAGCCTCCTCAGGCAGGCTCGCGAGGAGGCGGAGAGATCAAGGCAGGGCAAATCCCGAGGGGCCCTTGATGCAAGCCATGACGATCAGAGGCCAGGCGGGCGCCAGGCGGGCGCCGGCTCGCGAGCGTCCTTGTTTCCCTTTCAGTGCTAAGGGGGCAAGCACAGGCCAAGGCATCGGGAAAAGTTTACCGTTTCGGTGCAACAAGACCAAGACCAGCAGAACGGCAGGATGGAGGTCATCGTGGAGCCCAGGGCGGCGTCACCGTCAGAGCCTTTGGCAGCCGAAGACCAACTTTAGTAAGGATAAGTGTACCAGATGTTCCCCTTCAAAATGGCCAATTGTTGGCGCCCTTCCCGCTCATTATTTGGGGAGAGACCCAGGGCCTCGCTCTATAAATAGGACTAGCCACCACAAGGTAGAGGCATCTGGAAATCAACCGGAGAGAGAGAAAAGCGACTAAACTCACCCAAGCAGTTCATCGCACCAGCTCAAGAACAGCCCCTCGCGAGGTTGTTCTCCCTTTGTACTATTCATCATAAGCCCCTGAGGCAATCCACCACACCACACACTGGAGTAGGGTATTACACCACAATGGTGGCCTGAACTAGTATAAATCTCGTGCCCTTGTGTGTTCATCTTTCTTGCTTAGATCTTTGCGAGACTTCGAGACGTGAGCTGCTAGGGGAGAGATCTTCGTGCGCACCCCAGTGTTCGAACCTCAAGGGTCTACCGGAACCCAAAATCCGACATCCGCCCCGCGAGGCTTGGCCCCTCGCGAGGGTCTTGAGATTGAGTTGATGAAGATGGGCCATACTGGGCCACCCCTTGAGCCACGCCGTAGGCCGCAGGCAGGCAAGTCTAGGGACCCCGTTCCCAGAACACCGACAGTAGCTCCCAGGCCCAAGGCGCGCTCGGGCTTGGCTTAGCAGCGAAGCGCAAGGGCAAGTGCGGAGCGCCGCGGGCCCCAACAGCCTGTGGCCTTGGTCGCCGTGTGGCGGTTGATTGGACGTGGGCGTCTTCGCTTCCCCACGCTGCCTCGGCAACTGCCCGATTTGATGAGTCTCTGCATGCAAAAATGAGTCATGATTACCTGTGATCGTGGAGGCCGACAGTAGGCCTCCTGTGGACTATAAGTACGGAGAGGCGTGAGCCCCCGCAGTCCATCTCTTCTTGCTACGCTCCTTCTTCCTCGCTCTTCCTCCATCTTGACGAAAATTGCGTCGATCCGCCGGTTCTCAGGCGAGGAGAAAGGAAAGGCCCCCCGAGAGGGGCCCGACCCGCTCCCGCCGAAGAAGCGGCCGGTCCCCGGCCGTCGTGGCGAGGTTGCTCGGCCGGAGGCGTCGAGGCCTTGGTACGAGCGGCCACCCCCTGGGTTTCCGCTACATTTGTACTCCCGGGCTGAGGGCCCTAGAGAAGAAGACGCCGAACAGCGCCGCCCGCGCTGTCGGTGGCGTCGACGGGTCACGGCGGTGCGCGCCGTCGCTCCTGGAGTCCACGCCGCGGACTCCTCTCGCGAGCTCATGCTTCATGCTGCCATGCCTCCAAGCTCCTGGATTCGCCTTCCTCTAGCTACAGCATGCCGACTGCGGTACCCCCGCGACCAGAGCGGAGGTTGAGGTCATCACTCCGGGCAAGGTCTACATGACTCGAGGCTGGGGCGAGATCGCTCAGGTCTGCCGAACGAGGGGCGCCTTCTTGATTCATTTCAAATACGATGGCACCTCCTTTATGCTCTTCAAGTTCTTCGACGCGAAGGGACGCCGGCTGGAGTGATGCCCAAGAGGAGGCGGCCAGGACGCCGGCATGGCAAGTGCCAGGCCTGCCCTCCGCTTCCCCAGCAGCTCCTCTAGTAGCAGCGGAGATGCTGGAGGGTCCAGCGACTCTCCCGAGCTTCTCTTGACTTCGGAGACGAGCAATGACGGCTAAGAGCCCCCAAGCTCGCGTCGTGCTCGGAGCAAGGCAGCTGCATCAGGCCGCCGGCGCGGCTGATCTGGATGGGGTTGGCGCCGGCGCTTGGTGGCCCACTATTGATGATGGCGTCGGCTGTGGAGGCACATGTAGTTAGGGCTCCTTAGGATTTGCGTCTTTGGTTTCCTGTGAGGAACCAAGGAAATACCCCGTGAGGGTATGTAAAGCGTTTGTCGTGTCTTCTGGTT
The DNA here is from genome assembly GCA_963921465.1 of Triticum timopheevii. Classification (NCBI taxonomy): domain Eukaryota; kingdom Viridiplantae; phylum Streptophyta; class Magnoliopsida; order Poales; family Poaceae; genus Triticum; species Triticum timopheevii. The sequence continues at coordinate 194,418,060 of OY997264.1, read as the reverse complement.
ATATTATCCTTATTATGAAGTGGTGCAAGATGCTTGTCCTGTCTTGGCTCGGTTCCCCCTTTCTAACCTCGTGAGGGCTTGGTGCTCTACGCTGATAGGTCCCGGTCCCCAGGCAAGCTTCAGCCATTGCTAGTATGCCAGGTCGCGATGCCGTGGTCAAGGCCAGGAGGTGAGCGGCCTGAGGTCCACTAAGAGCCCCTGAGGCGCGATGCTCAGGAGGTCCCCTTTAGCGCTCAAGCAGCCACCGCAAGGCAAGAAAGGAAGGCAACATTGCCGTCAGAAGGCCGCATTAAGTGAGGGTTTGGTATGGCATCGATTAGCTATTCCAGGGGCGTGACTTATCTTGAGAGCTTGGAGCCGTTCCTTCGCGAGGTGCTGGACCTGCGTGTCGGCAGCTGGGATGCTCCTGGGTTGAGCCTTCACGAGCTCCTCCTCCCCTTCTCCGCATTCTCCTCTGTGCTCTACGTCCTCAGTTCCCGGCCCTCGAGCGAGCTGAGCAGCCACTGGGATGCTAGGTCGCGATGCCGTGGACAAGGCCAGGGGGTGAGGGCTAGAGAGCCAGTAAGAGCTCCTGAGTCGCGATGCTCAGGAGTCCCCCTTTTAACGCACGAGCGGATCATACGGGCAAGGAAGAGAGAGAGAGAGAGCGTGCGGCGCCTTCCAGATTATTCCTTAGGTGGACCCTGTAAACCAACATGAGGGAAACAAAGACTGCCATTATGATTGTCGGCAAGCCATTGGTTGCTCCGAGGGCGTGATGAGGCCACCGAGGGCCTGGTGAGGTAGCGCTTTGCGGGGCTGCCCTGGCCAGAGCTCGACCACTCAGATTTGTCGATGTTGCGGGGATGGACCCATGCGCAAGCGCCGTGCCAGTGCGAGCGACTCCAAAGGTAGATGTCAATCAAGGAGGCGATTATCGCAGGTAGGTTAAGCGTGAAGGCAAACCAACTTAGATAGATGCAGGAAAGGTGCATGCCAATGGGTCAGGCCCGAGCGGCTTGGGGATGATGCAGCCCGAGGGGCGCCCCCAACAAAGTGAACTAAAGACATAAGCAAAACAGATTCATCCGCGGGGATGGATCCACGCGACCTGGGAATAATGCAGCCCTGAGGGCGCTTGTCGGTGTCAAAACCGGTGGATCTCGGGTAGGGGGTCCAGAACTGTGCGTCTAGGCAGATGGTAACAGGAGACAAGGAACATGATGTTTTTACCCAGGTTCGGGCCCTCTCGATGGAGGTAAAACCCTCCTCCTGCTTGATTGATATTGATGATATGGGTAGTACAAGAGTGGATCTACCACGAGATCAAGGAGGCTAAACCCTAGAAGCTAGCCTATGGTATGATTGTTGTTATTGCTGTTGTGTCCTACGGACTAAAACCCTCCGATTTATATAGACACCGGAGAGGGCTAGGGTTACACAGAGTCGCTTACAATGGTAGGAGATCTACATATCCGTATCGCCAAGCTTGCCTTCCACGCCAAGGAAAGTCCCATCCGGACACGGGACGAAGTCTTCAATCTTGTATCTTCATAGTCTTGGAGTCCGGCCGATGATGATATTTCGGCTACCCGGACACCCCCTAGTCCAGGACTCCCTCAGTAGCCCCTGAACCAGGCTTCAACGACGACGAGTCCGGCGCGCATATGGTCTTCGGCATTGCAAGGCGGGTTCCTCCTCCGAGTAATTCATAGAAGATTGTGAACACCAGGATAGTGTCCGGCTCTGTAAAATAAACTCCACATACCACCGTAGAGAGAATAATATTTACACAACTTCCATCTGCTGACGTATTTTGTGGCATGACGTCACACCACAACCAAGCTTTTACTCGAATTGTTTTTTATTATACCAGCTCAGCGTGTTTAGCGAAGTGGTTTCCTTGGCACGTGTTGTCGAAGCAGAGATCGTGTCCCCCTTATTCCGGGATTCCCATCAATACGGAAGTGGGTAACCTAACCGCACCATTGATTTCGGCGCTTGGGAGATAAGCGAGTTTTACCAGGCCAGTAGGGACGCATAGTTTCATCCGCCCATATATAAGGGGATAAGGATCCACATTTTTTACCTACGCCTTCTTCCTCCTTTGCTTATCCATCTCCGCGCACTCGAGCTCCAGTGCCCAAGTCTGCACATCTCACCTCGACCTTCTCCAGCCATGTCCGAAGCGGGAGGCAAGTGGATGGCCTCCTCCGTTAAAGAGGGGCACATCAAGAAGCTGCGCAGCGCCGGATATCTGTCCAGCGACATCGCACATCGGCTGCCCGACGAGGGGCAGCTCATCCCCACCCTAGGCCCCATGAGAGGGTGGTATTCCTTCCCCATTTCCTCCGCAGACTGGGCTTCCCACTCCACCCCTTTGTCCAGGGGCTCATGTTCTACTACGGCCTGGATTTCCACGATCTGGCCCCGAATTTCATCCTCAATATCTCGGCGTTTATCGTCGTGTGCAAGGCCTTCCTCTGCATCCAGCCCCACTTCGATGTCAAGTCGAAGGTTGTGAAGGGCAGCCAAGCGGAGTGCGGAGGCGCCATGGTGGGCAAAATGCCCAACACCACTTGGCTCGAGGGAGCCTTCGTGGAATCCATCAAAGGGTGGCAATCGGGGTGGTTCTACATCACCGAGCCGCGTGACCCTAAATGGGAAGCGGCCCCCGAATTCAGATCTGGCATCCCCATGCAGCTCACCTCCTGGAAAGAGAAGGGCTTGTTATGGTAGTTCAGAAGAGCTGACCGGACTCCAGTCCTGTCTCCAGACCGTGGTGAACAAGAAGCTCAAGCTTGTCAACGTGATCCCGGTCATGCTCGTCCGCCGGATTCTCCCCTGCCAGCAACGGGACTTCAATTTGTGGGAGTTTGATCCGGCACAGCACCGGACTTTGAGCGAGCTCTTCGACACTACGTACGAAGCTGCCTAGAGGGTGCTGTTCAAGGGCGCCGAAGCTCCCGCATCCGCTACCGAAGATCGCGGATTCAGCACGCAGCGTCCGGCTAGCGAGGTAAGCTATGTTATACTTTATGGGACACTTGCTTTTCATAGTTTGACTCTATGCGGGATCTAAACTCCCAATACCTTTAACAGTCCTGGCAGAAGACGTCCGGACAGGTTAGCTGTCCGGCTCCCCTTCCAGAGGACCCAGCGGATGCCCGTCTGACAGGGCTACTGGTCCCGGCACTTTACGTGGTGCCAAAGAAGACGGCCAAGAAGAAGGCCACGGGAACCCGAAGGAGTTCCCGGCGTCACGTGGTATCGGACTCATCGTCCGATGACTCCGAGGCGGACTCCTCCCACGAGGACGGGGAGGAGAAGAAAGAGGCCTCTCCCCCAGCGGGGGGAGAGAAGAAGAGGAAGGCCTCCCCAACGAGGGAGGCCGAAGGGTCCAAGAAGGGAAGGGCCCTTCCCCCGAACTGTTCTGCCAACGTCAGCGACGACGACGAGGAGTGGCCCTCAAGGGCCAAGCCCCTGGCGAGATTGTAAGTATCCGGACTCCTAGATGATTTACAATTTTTCTTTTTGTCACATAGTGTCTTTCTAATGCCGCATACAACCCTGTAGTCCGCCCAAGGACGATCTTCCCGCTTCGTCGAGCGGGTCCTTGGGTACGTCGGATATGGATTCTCTTCCGACCGCCTCCACCCCCCGTGATGCCGACGACGCCGAGGTGGAATCCCAGGAGGGGACCCACTAGGAGGAGGAGGCTCCGGAGGTGCCGCAAGGAAACCTCCCAGACTTTGCACTGGACTCCGCAACGGAACCTGCAGTGGTTCTGGAGTCCGGCGGGCGGCCCCTTCGTAAGAAGGGCAAGACTGTGACACCGGCGGCCTCCGTCCAACCGGAGGCGTCGGATAACTTGCTGGAGGCGCTCAACGGCGCTTCCATCGAAGAAGAACACCGCACTGTCATGAATGCGGTGATTCAGAAGGTTCAGCTCGCCAAGAGCGGGCTGACCGAAGCCTGCAGCAGCCTTCTAACAGGCTTTGAGGTAAGAATTTTAAGATATGTAATATAATACCGCATAGACAGTAGCCCCTGATGCTCGGTTCGGTGTTCGGAAACAAAAGCCGGACTGAGGATCTAAAAAGATATACGTAGGAGTCTGAAAAAATGTGTCAATATGGGATTGCAGGCTGCGCTACTGACCTCTGCCGCACTGACTGCGGAGGTCAATACCTTGAAGCAGAGCCTCGAGGGGTCTGAGAGCGAGCTCGGCCGTGCCAAGAAGCATCTCGAGGACAAGGAAGGTGAGTAACACCGTATTAAAGTTGTACCTTACAAAAAAGGATTTGGTTGCAATAGAAATAACAAGGATAACGTGGGTACTACAGGGGCCACGAACGAGGTGGCGACCCTGAAGGAGGCGGTGTCCGCGGCTGAACGCAATGCGGCCGCGGAACGAGCCGAGCGAGAGAAGCAGGAGGCGCGGGTGGCAGAGGTACAACAAGAGCTCCAGGTTCTCGTGGAAAAGCACGAGAGTTTGGAGCGTGACTCGAAGACTCGAGAGTCCGAGCTTGCGTCGGCTCTTGAGAGTGCCAAAGCCGCTAAGGCCAATGCCCACAAGGCCCTCCAGGAAATCGAGGATTTGAAGAAAATAGCGGCGGGTAAGGCATTCTTCATGCAAAGCAAGCATGTTAAAGTGAATTACCTGTTACTTACCCGGATTCGGAGCTCTCCAGGAACGTTCGCAGATCTGCCCCGCAGCGTGTCCGATGCTGCCACTTACTATAGAGCCGAGGAGGGGAGCTCAACGGAGAAGGTCTTCTAGTCTCAGTATACTGAGGCCGGACATCCGGTGCCCCTTAGCGACCAGCTGAAGCAGCTGATCGAGCTCCACAAGGTGGCCGAATAGGCCATGAAGGGCCTCATAGTTCGGCTGTGGCCCAAGGAGGCCATGCCTGGGAGCTACTTCGGCCTGGTGCGGCGGCTAGTGGATGCGTGTCCCTGGGTTGAAGTCATCAAGCACTCTGCCTGCATTGAAGGTGCCCGTCGGGCCCTTGCCCATGCAAAGGTGCACTGGGCAGGATGGACGCTGAGAAGCTTGTGATGGACGCGCCACCGACGGGCAAGGAGTATCGCACGACCGAGATGTATTATAAGAGTGTCCTGAAGGGTGCCCGCATGATTGCGGGTGAGTGCTCCAAAGATGTAATATTTGAGTAGACTCGCATTTTGTTATCCTGTGCGCTGAAAACTTTGTTCATATGCGCTAAGCAACGCTTGTTAATTAAAAATATTACCTTCTGTGCGGCCGTTTATCAAATCTGAGAGATGGAAAGTCGTCGGCTTCAGCCCCCATGCCACGAGTGCTGGGGTGTTCGGGATAAACTTGAGCGCTCTTGTTCCCATTTTAGGGTCCATCTAGGGAGGCGCTCAACACAACGAACGAGGCAACCGGACTTATAATGCTTGAACACTCTCACTTAGCTATAGAATTCTATAATTTTAAATTTTGGCGAAGCCCCTAGTGTTCGGAAGACCAAGTTCGGGGCGCTATCCACGCCTGGGCCGGACAAAGACGGTTCCTCGCTCTAAGCGGCATAAGTCTTTAGGGACTCGAAAAAACCTCTCGAACAGCGACCAGCTCTCGCCTTATCATGACGGTCAGTTTTAGCTTTCTCCACTGAGGCGCTCGCCCAGCTCAACTGGGGCGCAATCGCAGTGGTTCTCCCAGTGCTACCTTAGCCGATATAACGGAACATAAGGTACCAAAACATGGGAGCCGGGCAAACCCACCTATTGACCCAGGACATGATTCGAAGCCGATGCATATAATGCTATAAGTTCGGGGTGCCGCACTTGTGAAAGTGTTCGGACTTATCACACCATAATGTGGGGAACTTAAGCCCCTGGTGTATTTAGCCGTACCAAAGTGTATGGATGCAACATGTCATAAATGAACATATGTATAAGAAAGAAATGCAATTATAAGCAAAAAGCGATGCATTCTTTATTCAAGAAATACTGCTATGAATGCAGAACGATACAAATAGTGCGGTAAGCAAGGGATGGGACTATTAAACATGTCCCTCTCCAGGGGTAGGCTGCGGAATGGTGTATAAAACAGATTTAATGCTCGTAATGGAGACCACCTGGATACTCGTCGTAGCCTTTCTCCTTCCCTGGCTGTTGCATCGTGAGTTCGGCAGGTCTACTGCTGGACAGGGCCTCTGGTGAACGGAGTCCTGTGGGTAAGAAAGAAGAAAAAGGAAAAAGAATGACACACTTGGGAGCCCCTGGTGTGGTTAAGCCGCATTCTGGGCCTGTCGTGGTCGTGCCCCTCCCCCTATGCCCATGGTATCTCCAGAGCGTAATGATGTACGCGAAGGACCAGTCTTGCCATTTTGCAGGGGCTGGGGTTGGGGCCGCACTGCTACGCGTGCTTGGTACGTGCCAGGTGGTCTTTTTGTAGGTTACTCCGGGTGCTCGGTATAGCCGGACTCGAAAATTGCCTTAAGAGGCTGCTCTGTACTTCTGCTGTGAGAGCTGCTGTGTGTTCCTCCGTTCGGAGGGAGCGTTCAGTGTTTCCGTTGACCGTGATGACTCCTCAAGGGCCTGGCATCTTGAGCTGGAGGTATGCGTAGTGCGGCACCGCGTTGAACTTTGCAAACGCGGTCCGTCCGAGCAGAGCATGATAGCCGCTGCGGAACGGAACTATGTCGAAGATTAACTCCTTGCTTCGGAAGTTATCCGGGGATCTAAAGACCACATCAATTGTGACTGAGCCTGTATAGTTGGCCTCTACACCTGGTATGACGCCTTTGAAGGTCGTCTTTGTGGGTTTAATCCTTGAGGGGTCTATGCCCATCTTGCACACTGTATCCTGATAAAGCAGGTTCAAGCTGCTGCCGCCGTCCATCAGGACTCTGGTGAGGTGAAATCCATCGACGATTGGGTCTAAAACCAATGCGGCGAATCCGCCATGGCGGATACTGGAGGGGTGGTCCCTTCGATCAAAAGTGATCAGGCAGGAGGACCATGGGTTGAACTTCGGGGTGACTGGCTCCATCGCGTATACGTCCCTGAGTGCACGCTTCCGCTCCCTCTTGGGTATGTGGGTTGCGTATATCATGTTCACCGTCCGCACTTGTGGGGGGAAACCCTTCTGTCCTCTATTGTTCGGCGGTCGGGTCTCTTCCTCGTCATCGCTATGCAGCCCCTTGTCATTGTTTTCGGCAATTAGCTTGCATGCCTGCTTAAATACCCAACATTCCCTTTTGGTGTGATTAGTTGGCTTTTGGGGGGTGCCGTGTATCGGCCACGAGCGGTCGAGTATTCGGTCCAAATTGGACGGACCCGGAGTAGTTCTTTTGAATTGCTTTTTTCGCTGACCGGGTTTGGAGCCTCTGAATCCGACGTTGACTGACGTATCCTTAGTGTTATCGCCGTTAACGCGGCGTTTGTTCTTGTTGCGACGCGACCTTCCATTGTGGTCCTTGGTATCCGGACTGCCAGAATTTTTGTTGAGGTTGTTACTGCGGGCTAGCCAGCTGTCCTCTCCCGCGCAGAAGCGGGTCATGAGTGAAGTGAGGGCTGCCATGGATTTCGGCTTTTCCTGTCCTAGGGCAAGCCACTCGTCGCGGATGTTATGTTTGAAGGATGCGAGGGCCTCTGCATCCGGACAGTCGACGATTTGATTTTTCTTTGTTAAGAACCGTGTCCAGAATTGCCTGGCCGATTCGTCTGGCTGCTGAATTATATGACTTAGGTCATCGGCGTCTGGTGGTCGCACATATGTGCCCTAGAGGTTGTCAAGGAACGCGGCTTCCAGGTCCTCCCAACACCCAATTGATTCTGCTGGCAGGCTGTTAAGCCAATGCCGAGCTGGACCTTTAAGCTTGAGTGGGAGGTATTTGATGGCGTGAAGATCATCGCCGCGGGCCATGTGGATATGAAGGAGATAGTCTTCGATCCAAACCGCAGGGTCTGTTGTGCCATCATAGGATTCAATATTCACGGGTTTAAACCCTTCGGGGATTTGATGATCCATTACTTCATCTGTGAAGCATAGTGGGTGTGTGGCGCCTCTATATTGGACTATATCACGACGTAGCTCAAGCGAGCTTTGTCTACTGTGTTCGGCCCGGCCGGAGTTGATGTATCCGGCGCGACGGTTGTCGTCGCGTATCATGGGGATCCCACGCGATCCGTAGATCAATCTTGATTGTCTTGCCTTATCCTCCAATATGTCTCGCAAGTCCGGCGCATTCCCCCGTGGCTTTGTACTTTTCGAGCGGTGCCGGGGTACGGTTCTAGTGGAGGGCCTAGAGGCCTCTCTATCGCGGCCACGAGGTGGTCGGTCAGCCGTATTGTGCGCTGGTGATGTAGGTTTATATGCCTCCTCCTCTAATCGGGGGAGAAGCTTGCGTTTGGGGTAGCTTTTGGAGGGGCGTTCGAGTTCATGCTCTTCGGCCGCAAGGACTTCAGTCCATCTGTCGGCTAGTAGATCTTGATCAGCTCTAAGCTGTTGCTGCTTTTTCTTGAGGCTGTTCGCCGTGGCCATAAGCCTGCGATTAAAACGCTCTTGTTCGACGGGATCCTCAGACACGACGAATTCGTCGTCATCGAGGCTTGCCTCGTCTCCGGAGGGAGGCATGTAATTATCATCCTCTACCTCTCCGTCTGCCGCTCTCTCATGAGGGCTGGCTTCTCCGTCCTCCTGTGCTGAATCTTGCTGGAGGGGGTTGTCTTCGACACTCTCTGGGGTGTTATTATCTCCGGTGCCGGAATCTCCATTCTTGCTGTGGCGGGATTTAGAGTGGCGCCGCTGACGCCGGCGCTTGGGCTGTTTCTTGGAGGGGTCTTCCTCCGCTGTTCCTTCGCCATTCCCATCCTTTGGGATATCCACCATGTATATGTCATATGACGAGGTGGCCTTCCAGTGCCCCGTAGGCGCTGGTTCTTGGTCGTCTCCGGCATGTTGTCCATGTCGTTGATGTCTTCGGAGTCATAGTCTAGCATGTTGGTTAAGTCGTCGATAGTGGCTACAAAGTGGGTGGTGGGTGGGCTTTGAATTTCTTCGTCGTCCGCATCCCAACCGTTCTAACCGCAGTTCGGCCAGGGCTCTCCTGATAACGAGAGATACTTTTGCGAATTCAAGATGTCGCCAAAAGGTGAGTGTTGAAAGATGTCCGCGGCAGTGAACTCCATGATCGGCGGCCAATCGGATTCGATTGGAGAGGGCGCGGGAGGTTCGAAGTCCGGCGAGGAGTCCGGCACCTCGGAGTCACGAGCTTCACAAGGGACAAGGTCAGTATTCGGCTCCATCACCGTAGAGGTTGCAGCCCCTGAGGCGGTGTCTAACCACTCATCCTTGATCTGCGCAGTCGGCTACGAATTAAGGGTCAGAGCGGACTCGTGTGCAGCCTCCAGGGCACTGTCCGGCAGCAGAGCTAAAGTATGCCCATCGAGACAGTGCGGCGCGCTCGGCTGTGGCTCGAATCCATCGAAGATCAAGTCTCCGCGGATATCGGCCGTGAAGTTTAGACTTCCAAATCTGACCTGACGGCCAGGGGCGTAGCTTTCGATCTGCTCAATATGGCCAAGCGAGCTGGCCCGCAGTGCAAAGCCGCCGAATATGAAGATCTGTCCGGGGAGAAAAGTCTCACCCTGGACTGCGTCGTTGTTGTTGATGACCGAAGGAGCCATCAAGCCTATCGGTGACGACACAGAGGAACTCTAAATGAAAGCACCAATGTCGGTGTCAAAACCAGCAGATCTCGGGTAGGGGGTCCCGAACTGTGCGTCTAGGCGGATGGTAACAGGAGACAAGGAACACGATGTTTTTACCCAGGTTCGGGCCCTCTCGATGGAGGTAAAACCCTACTCCTGCTTGATTGATATTGATGATATGGGTAGTACAAGAGTGGATCTACCACGAGATCAAGGAGGCTAAACCCTAGAAGCTAGCCTATGGTATGATTGTTGTTATTGCTGTTGTGTCCTACGGACTAAAACCCTCCGGTTTATATAGACACCGGAGAGGGCTAGGGTTACACAGAGTCGGTTACAATGGTAGGAGATCTACATATCCGTATCGCCAAGCTTGCCTTCCACGCCAAGGAAAGTCCTATCCGGATGCGGGACGAAGTCTTCAATCTTGTATCTTCATAGTCTTGGAGTCCGGCCGATGATGATAGTTCGGCTATCCGGACACCCCCTAGTCCAGGACTCCCCCGAGCGGCTTGGGGATGATGCAGCCCGAGGGGCGCCCCCAGCAAAGTGAACTAAAGACATAAGCAAAACGGATTCATCCACGGGGATGGACCCATGTGACCTGGGAATAATGCAGCCCTGAGGGCGCTCCCAGCTGAAATGAAACTCGAAAGATGTCACTGATATCATTGCAGAGCGGGTATTGGAGTAGCTGACGATGCGCGGTGAAGAAGCCGATCCTCATGAGCCCTCGGAGCCCTGAGCCTCAGGAGGCTCTAGCGGTCCGGGTGGCTCCTCAAAGTCCATCTCCATCTCTGCCAGGAACGCGCGGTGCTTGACCTCCTGAGCTTCCAGAATGCTCCTCATTAGGCGCTGGTGAGCAGCAGCCGTGTTCAGCAGGCCGAAAGGCATGCAAACGTAGCTGTGAGGTGGACCCTCACGACGTCCTGCGCGTGAAGGCCAGAAATGCTCCTGAGACGTGACTCGGTTGAGCCCTGGGTAGTCGATGCAGACACGCAGCCCGCCATCCTCGCCTGGATGGGGAGCTATGCCTGGTAGGTGGTGATGGCCGCGCATGACTCTTGATTCCTACAACTCCTGAGTGACCTTGGTGATGAACTCCTGAGGATTGGGCCCTCCTTGCGTCATGCCTTCCTGAGGGAAACATGCCGCGAAGCACGCCTCCAAGTGGTGCTCGAGCGCCTCCCTCATGATCTTGGCAAAGTCTGAGGCCCTACAGGAGAGAGCCCCCAAGCCTTGCCCGAGGAGGGCGCAGGGAATGCCTTCCTATGCGATGGAGGGAGGTGCCCCTTGTACGGGCGCAGATCCTAGCGCGGTGCCTCCGGATATGCCTATCTCCTGAGGACTTGAGCTGGGTGGTGTCTTCTTTTTCTTAGGAACTATCTCGGGAAGGTTCCCACTCTTGCTGTCTGGGTCCTCAACTGATGCAGCTTGGAAGGCGCGCTCGAGAGAGCACACCGCATCCTTCTCGTCACAGGGGACTGTGATGACTCCGCCGCTTCCCGGCATCTTGAGGACATTATAACCATGGTGAGTCACTGCCATGAACTTGGCCAGGGCTGGATACCCGAGGATGGCATTGTATGGCAGGCAGATCCGGGCAACTTTGAAGTCGATGAGCTCGGTACGGTAGTTCTTGTGCTGTCCAAAGGTGACAAGGAGGCGGACCTGCCCTATCGAGGTGGTGGAGCCGTCTGTGACTCCTGAGAAAGGCTTGGTTGGCTGAAGATGATCATATGGCACTTGGAGATTGTTGAATGTCTAAACGGACATGACGTTGAGTCCCGTGCCACCATCAATGAGGGTCCTGGTAACTTGCACATTGTTGATGACTGGTGAACAAAGCATCGGGAGGACACCAGCTGTAGCCGCACACTTGAGCTGATCCGCTGAGCTGAACGTGATGGTGCACGTGGACCACCTGAGAGAGCGCGTGGCCTCGAGCTTGGGGAGGACTGCGATCACCTCACGAGCAAACTGCTTGAAGATGCTCTGAGAGGCTGGGGCCTGAGCTCCACCCAAGATGCAAGTGATAGCACGTGGCTACTGGAAGCCCCCAGCCCCTCGTCCTGATGGTGGTCGTCATTCCTTCTTGGCGGTGGTGGCAGAGGAGGAAGGCCTGCATTGCCCTGTGGGCGATCCTCGTGAGGCTTATCCCTCCAAGCCCCCTCGCAAGGCTGGTCCTGCCAGTGGTCCTCGCGAGGCCGGTCACGCCACCCTTGGCGAGGGCCTCTATCATCCCATCGTCCTCCACCTCTTCCTCCTCCTCGGCCGTAGCCCCGATCGTTGTGCTTGGGGCATCGAACGATACGTCCTTCTCACACGGCCCTGAGCTCTTGGCATTCGTTGGTGTTATGGGTGTGGAGGTCGTGGTACATGCAGTACCGGCTGCCCTTGGATGACTCCAGCTGGTCCCTATCGTGCTTCGTGTCTGGCTCTGCTGCGAGCACGGCTGCTCCTTTGCGCTTCACATCCTTGGCCTTGGCTTTCTTCTCTTCTGGGTCAACAGCTGGGAGCTCGAGAAGGGAGAGGCGCCCCTCCTCAGCCCTTGCGCACTTGGTCGCCAGGTTGAACAGCTCCATAGATGTGCACAGATCCTTGTGGATGGCTAGCTCCTCCTTCATCTTGATGTCGCGGACGCCATCAGAGAACGCTGAGATGATGGCCTCCTCAGTCACCTTGGGAATCTTCAGGCGAGCATTGTTGAAGCGCTGGATGTACTTCTGCAGGGTCTCTCCTAGTTGCTACCTGATGCAGTGCAGGTCACCCATGACTGCGGGACGGTCGCGAGTGCCCTGGAAGTTAGCGATGAAGCGGGTGCGCACCTCATCCAAGGAGGAGATCGTGCCGGGAGGCAGGTTCAGGAGCCAGGTGCAGGCACCATCTTTGAGCGCCATGGGAAACCAATCCGCAATGACCTTCTCGTCTCCGTTGGCCGCTTCGATGCCCCGCGGGGTTGGTAGTGCCGTCGTAGCGAGGAGGCAGATCCGGCTTGAACTTGCCCAACCAGGCGACACTGCGTAGCTCGGTGGTGAAGGCGCAGCAGCTTGTGGTGGGCACCGGGGCCCTTTGCAGATGCGGGGCTTGCTCATGGGGATTCCCGCGCGCCGCCGCCAGGGGAAGCACGGGGTGTTGACGTGCTGGTGCAGGGATGCGGTCATGACATGCTGGAGCAGGGAGCACGCGAGCACCTTCTTGGGGACGAGGGATTTCTTGGCAGCTCCTTTCTTGTCGCGCGGGCGCTGGACACGGTGGATCTCGTCCATGGGCCGCGCGCCTTGGAGCCAGGGCACCTTCTTGGGGAGGAGGTGGTGGAGGCACCTCCTGAGCTGCATCACCCACGCAGGACGGAGGGTGAGGCAGTGAGAGGGACGGCGCAAGAGAGCCCCTACGGCGCTGACGGGCTCGGTGATGCCAGCGGGCCACTCGTCGTAGAGGTTGTTGACGGGGCGGTAGTGCAGGAGCTCACGTGGCAGGAGCAACGCGGCATGCGCATCCATGGGAGCGCGACGGGCGTGCGACGACGAACCAGCTGGAGTCAGCGGCGGAGTGGCGGTGCGGCCTTCCCACCGCACCGAGGGATGCAGCGACGACACCTGCTGCTTGTTCCCCGCCGGGCCAGTGGAGGCGTTGGCGGCAGGCGACGGAGAACGACAAGGAGGCCCACCGACGGGAGCTGTCTGGGCGACGCGGGCGGCAAGAGCAGCCCGACGCTCCGCACGAGCTCTGCGAGCGTCAGCCATGGATGCAACGAACGATCGAACATGGGACAGCGGAAGAAAGATTCCGGCGCACCCCTACCTGGCGCGCCAAATGTCGGATATTGGGTTCCGGCTAAACCCTTAAGGTTTGAACTCTGGGGTGCAAGCGAAGATCTTCCCCCTACCGATCCAGGTCCCAGCGCCTCGCTAAGAATCTAAGCTACACGATGAACAACACAAGGGACACAAAGTTTATACTGGTTCGGGCCACCGTTGTGGTGTAATACTCTAATCCAGTGTGTGGTGTGGTGGATTGCCTCAGGGGCTAATGATGAACAGTACAGGGGAAGAACAGCCTCGTGACAGGTGTTCTTGAGCTGGTGCGGTGTTCTACTTGGGATGGATCTTCCCATCTCTATATGAGATGATCTACTCTGTGGTGGCTAGCTCTATATATAGAGGCCCTGGTCCTCTTCCCAAATATTTAGCGGGAAGGGAGCCAACAACAACCATTTTGAAGGGGAACATCTAGTACAAGTTATCCTGACTAAAGTTGGTCTTCGGCTGCCAAAGGGACTGGCGATGACGCCGTCTTGGGCTCCATGGTGACCTCTGTCCTGCCGCTCTGCTAGTCTTGGTCTCGTTGCACTGAAATGGTAACCTTTGCCTGATGCCTCGGTACTCCACGCCCGCGCTTGCCCCCTTTGCACCAAAGAGGAAACAAGGACACTGCACAGACCGGCGCCCGCCTGGCACCCGCCTGATCTCGATCGTCATGGCTTGCGTCATGGGCACCTCGCGAGGTACCCCTGCCTTGTTCTCTCCGCCTCCTCGCGAGCCTTCCTGGTGAGGTCGTTCCTAAGGAAGCATTGCGTCGTCCGCCCCGCGAGGCTTGTCCCCTCGCGAGGGTCTTGAGCTTAAGTTGATGAAGATGGGCCGTATTGGGCCACCCCTTGAGCCACACCGCAGGCCGCAGGCATGCAAGTCTAGGGACCCCCGTTCCCAGAACACCGACACATTCAGTTAATTCCTTGCATATCCTTGTGAGATCTTATTTGCCTAAGTGATCTGAGGTGACAAGAAGTTACTCTCTGGATTGAACTCGGCCTCACGGTATTGGTTTCTTCGGCTGAACTGAATCAACTCGATGCCACTGATTGCAACCACTCGGTGCTACCGATTTCAGTCCTGAGACAAAACCTGTGTCACTTGCATTCTGCATATTTGTCCCAGCTCCACTCTTTGTAACTTGTCCTCTACCAGCATCATATAGTACATGTGGCTTTGTAATGTGACTCCAGAACCAAACCTACTTGACTCATGCTCTAGAAGTCCCTTCTTGGAAATTGATGTCAAAGGGGGAGAGAGAGCACATCAAAGTTTATCACATAAGAGATGCACTCATAAAAGCTTCTCCTGATGCTAAGGGGAAAGTTGTCTCATGTCTTCAAGAGGGTAAAGACATGATAGTATATGTTATGGTCCTATCTTGCTATGGTTAGGATTTTTTTTCTCTTGCTTGCTCTGATTTTCTGCTACCCTATCTACTCCCATTATCCCATGTCAGATTTAGGGGGAGAAAAACATCTAAGGGAAGAAAATCTTTGGAATTCATTGCATACCTTTATTCTTGGGGACATGTCAATATCCAAATAGAGTACCTAGTACTCACACTCTACATGTCATCCCAGTCTTGGTATTCTTGTGCTCTTTAGTTCTTGGTCTGTCTAGTAGATGTTCTTGTGTTATCTAACCTTGTTTACCCAGGTACATCCTCTTCAAGCTAGCTCAAGACCACAATGTACGTATTTGCAAGAGAGACTCATGGACACGAAGGTATAATTCAAGTATCTATATCATTTGCTCTGATGCATATAGCCAAGATACATGTAACTCATTGCTTGCTCTAACATGTTTATGCATTCTCATACTCTTATGGTCTGTCATCACATGATTGCATACATGTAGGGGGAGCCAATACATGTTGCATGTCTTTCCAAAGCTTTACTTGCTATTTCCTAATATCTTTATCTAAAGCTTTGATGTATGTTGTCATCAATTACCAAAACGGGGGAGATTGAAAGCACAAGTTCTCCCTGGGTGATTTTGGTAATTCATGACAACATATCTCTAGTTGGACTAATACTTCTACCTAGTGCATTTTAGATAAGTTCAACATTGGAGTGCCATGGACACGGACAAGAGGATGTGGAACCCCTTCAAGATGCTAAGGACAAACATTGGAAAAATCTCAAGACTCTACATTTTCTATTTTTAGTGATCCAAGATCACATTGAGTCCATAGGAAAGCCAATACTATTAAAAGGGGGTGAGGTGTTGCTTAATGGCTTGCTTGCTCAAAGTGCTTAGTGACATGGTCCAAAATCCTCAGCCACTTTCTCACATCCACATATGTCCTAAACCTAAATGTCAAACTCGGCCCCACTGATTTGGTCTATCCAGCGCCACCGAGTTTCATCATATTCAGCCACTGCCAAACCTTAGTTACGTCGGTCTCACCGATGGGATCTTGGTCTCACCGAGATGGGCTTGCAATCTCTCTGTGATCTTGTGCAACACTTTCGGCCTAACCGAGTTGGTGTAGTCGGTCCCATCGAGTTTGCCTGACCAATCCTCTATTTACTTATTACCAAAATTGGTTTCATCGAGTTTGAGTAATCGGTCAAACCGAGTTGAGGTTTTACCCTAACCCCTGCACATCGGTCCCACCGAGATGACTATATCGGTCCCACCGAAGATCCTAACGTTCACATTCTGAACTAAATCAGTCTGACCGAGTTTGCTGATTCGATCCCACCAAGTTTGGGAATCTATGTGTCACGGTTAAATTTTGTGTGGAGGCTAGACATACCCCTCCACCCACTCTTCATTCGTGGAGAGAGCCATCAGAACAAACCTACACTTCCACTAATCATTTTCTGAGAGAGAACCACCTACTCATGTGTTGAGGCCAAGATATTCCAATCCCACCGTATGAATCTTGATCTCTAACCTTCCTCAAGTTGCTTTCCATTCAAATCATCTTTCCACCATAGCCAAATAGAAGAGAGAGATAGTTGTGTGTTGGGGAGAATATAATTTGAAGAACAAAAGCAAGGAGTTCATCAACAACACACCATCTATTACCTTTTGGAGAGTGGTGTCTCCGAGATTGGTTAGGTGTCACTTGGGAGCCTCCGTCAAGATTGTGGAGTTGAACCAAGGAGTTTGTAAGGGCAAGGAGATCTCCTACTTCGTGAAGATCTACCCTAGTGAGGAAAGTCCTTCATGGGTGATGGCCATGATGGGATAGACAAGGTTGCTTCTTTGTGAACCCTTCGTGCATGGAGCCCTCAATGGACTCGCGCAACCGTTACCGTCCGTGGGTTGAATTCTCCACCAACGTGGATGTACGATAGCTTCACCTATCGGAACCACGCCAAAAATCTCCATGTCACCAATTGCGTTTGCACACATAAATCCCATCCCTGTACTTTATTGCAAGTTGCATGCTTTACTTTCTGCTGCTCATATACTCTTTGCATGCTTGATTGAATTGGATTGTGTATGCTTGAAATTGTGTTAATCTACCACCTCAACTTGAAAAACTTAAAAACTGCCAACTTTGTTTGTTGAGGGTCTAATCACCTCCCCTCTAGACACTGATAACCCACAAGTGTAGGGGATCGCAATAGCTTTCGAGGGTAAAGTATTCAACCCAAATTTATTGATTCGACACAAGGGGAGCAAAGAATATTCTTGAGTATTAGCAGTTGAGTTGTCAATTCAACCACACATGGATAACTTAGTATCTGCAGCAAAGTATTTAGTAGCAAAGTAATATGATGATAATAAAGGTAACGATAGCAAAAGTAATGTTTTTGGGTTTTGTAGTGATTGTAACAGTAGCAACGGAAAAGTAAATAAGCGAAGCACAATATGTGAAAAGCTCGTAGGCATTGGATCAGTGATGGATAATTATGTCGGATGCGATTCCTCATGTAATAGCTATAACATAGGGCGACACCAGACTAGCTCCAGTTCATCAATGTAATGTAGCCATGTATTCCGAATATAGTCATACATGCTTATGGAAAAGAACTTGCATGACATCTTTTGTCCTACCCTCCCGTGGCAGCAGGGTCCTAGTGGAAACTAAGGGATATTAAGGCCTCCTTTTGATAGAGAACCGGAACAAAGCAATAGCACATAGTGAATACATGAACTCTTCAAACTATGGTCATCACCGAGAAGTATCCCGATTATTGTCACTTCGGAGTTGTCGGATCATAACACATAATAGGTGACTATAGACACTACTACAAAAAGGGCTATAGATGGAATCGCCACTAATGGCGCACCTGCGATCCGGTGTGCCATTACTATATTCTAATGGCGCACCATGTCTCGGTGCGCCATTAGTAATATATTACTAATGCCGCACCTGGTATTTGGTGCGCCATAAGTAGTTTTGAAAAAAAAACATAAAAAAAAATTTGTTACTAATGGCGCACCGTTGTATAGTGCGCCATTACTAATTGACATAGTAATGGCGCACCACATCCATCGTGCGCCATTAGTAGTTTTGTAAAAAAAAGTAAAATAAAAAATAAAAAAAATTTGTTACTAATGGCGCATCATGTCTCGGTGCGCCATTACTAGTTTTAACTAGTCGGTGCGCCATTACTAGTTTTAACTAGTAATGGCGCACTATCCACTGGTGCGCCATTACTAAGTTTTTTTCAAAAAAAATATTTTTTTTTCAAAACTAGTAATGGCGCACCGTGGGTGTGGTGCGCCATTACTAGTTTAACTAGTAATGGCGCACCACCCCACGGTGCGCCATTACTAACTTGCCCCAACACCGAATGCACGCCCCTTCCCCCGTGGATCGCCTTTTCAGTTTTAAAAAAATAAAAGAAAATGATGGAAATGTCAAAAAAATAAAAGAAAATAAGTTTCCCATGTGATATGTGCTCTAGTTGTTGGGAAAATTTACAAATATGAATTTCGACTTTATTTGCAAAATCTCTCTGGAAATTTGTAAAATGGGCATAACTTTTGCATACGAACTCGGATGAAAAAGTTTTTTATATGAAAAATCATCTACTCGAAAAGTTACATCCAAATTTAACTGGGGGGAACCCCGTTAAACATTTTTAAAATCCCCAAAAATCTAACAGGAAAAAAGTTACGGGGCTTTCAAGATCTAGAGGCAAAAAATTCAAAAAATTCAAACTTACTAGTGGCGCACCGTGGTTGTGGTGCGCCACTAGTAACAGAAAAAAAAGTTGGTTTTGAATTTTTTTTTGATTTTTTTTCAAAAAATGATACATAATATGACCGGGAAGTTTGAAATATGTTTCAAAATTTCATCATAGTCATGAACATGAACAAAGTCCTAGACATCAACAAGGTATAACAGGATTGATATGCTAGATATATCAAAAAGTGCTTGTGAAGTGAGCTGTTGCTGGGGTTGGATAGAACTCTAAAGTTAAGCGTGCTTGGGCTGGAGTAGTGTGAGGGTGGGTGACCTTTCGGGAAGTTTGACCACGGAGTGCGATTTGACCTGAGATTAAGCCACAGTGAACTGAGTTTAAGAAAAAAAAACGAAAAAAAAAATTTAAAAAAACTTTTTGAAAAAAAATATAATTTTTTTTTTTGAAAAGAGGGTGCAGAAGGTTGTGCCTTCTAGTTTCACCCATCTCATGATCATCAAAATGAATCCACTAACAAGGTTGATCAAGTGTCGTTAACAAACTCATTCCGAATAACACGGAACCAGAGAAATTTCGAATAACACTAAGTTACCTCAACGGGGATATGAACATACCCAACAACAAGAATATCATACTTTTTCTTGACAGTAGGAAGAGGAAATTCAAAACCTCCAATAATGATAGTTGGAACTTTTCCAATAGAATTGATGCTATGAATTTGAGGTTGTTTACTCGGAAAGTGTACCGCATGCTCATTACCATTAACATGAAAAGTGACATTGCCTTTGTTGCAATCAATAACATCCCCTGTAGTATTCAAAAAGGGTCTACCAAGGATAATCGACATACTATCGTCCTCGGGAATATCAAGAGTAACAAAGTCTGTTAAGATAGTGACATTTGCAACCACAACAGGCACATCCTCACAAATACCGATACGTATGGCAGTTAATTTATCAGCCATTTGCAAAGATATTTCAGTAGGTGTCAACTTATTCAATTCAAGTCTATGATATAAAGAGAGAGAGAGGCATAGCACTAACACCGACTCCAAGATCACATAAAGCAGTTTTAACATAGTTTCTTTTAATGGAGCATGGTATAGTTGGTACCCCTGGATCTCCAAGTTTCTTTGGTAATCCACCTTTAAAAGTGTAATTAGCAAGCATGGTGCAAATTTCAGCTTCCGGTATCTTTCTTTTATTTGTAATGATATCCTTCATATATTTAGCATAAGGATTTACTTTAAGCATATCAGTTAAGCGCATATGTAAGAACATAGGTCTAATCATTTCAGCAAAGCGCTCAAAATCCTCATCATCCTTTGTCTTGGATGGTTTAGGGGGAAAGGGCATGGGTTTCTGAACCCATGGTTCTCTTTCTCTATCGTGCTTCCTAGCAGCAAAGTCTCTCTTATCATAACGTCGATTCTTTGATCGTGGGTTATCAAGATCAACACTAGGTTCAATCTCTACATCATTATTATTGCTAGGTTGAGCATCAACATGAACATTATCATTAACATTATCACTAGGTTCATGTTCATCACCTGATTGTGTTTCAGCATCAGAAATAGAAATATCATTGGGATTCTCAGGTGTGACTACAACAGGTTCCTTGGAAGCATGCGAAGTCCAATCGTGTTTATTTTTCTTCTTTTTGGAAGAACTAGGTGCCTCTAAATTATTTGTCTGAGAATCCTGCTCGATTCTCTTAGGGTGGCCTTCAGGATACAAAGGTTCCTGAGTCATTATACCCGTTCTAGTAGCCACTCTAATAGCAAAGTCATGTTTATTATTTAATTCATCGAGCAAATCACTTTGAGCTTTAAGTACTTTCTCAACTTGAGTGGTAACCATAGAAGCATATTTGCTAATGAGTTTAAGTTCACCTTTAACTCTAGCCATGTAATCACTCAAGCGTCCTATCTCGAAAGAATTATTCTTTAATTCTCTACCAACATAAGCATTAAAACTTTCTTGTCTAGCCATAAAGTCATCAAATTCATCTAAGCATGGGTTGTGAAATTTAGTAGAGGGGATCTCAACTTTATCATACCTATAGAGAGAATTTACCTTTACTACCTGTGTCGGGTTATCAAGACAGTGTATTTCTTCGACAAGCGGTATATTAAGACCATGTAGTTCTTCAATAGGTGGTAAATTCTTAACATCTTCAACTTTAATTACCTTTTTCTTTCATTGATTTCTTTGCCTCTTGCATATCTTCAGGACTGAGAAATAGAACACCCCTCTTCTTCGGAGTAGGTTTAGGAATAGGCTCATGAGTTGGCTCAATTGACTCAGGAACTGCCTCAGGAATTGGCTCAGGAAGAGTCCAATTATTTTTATTAGTCAACATACTATTCAATAGTAATTCAGCTTGGTCGATTGTTCTTTCCCTGAAAACACAACCAGCACAACTATCCAAGTCGTCCTTGGAAGCATCGGTTAGTCCATTATAAAAGATATCAAGTATTTCATTTTTCTTAAGAGGATGATCAGGCAAAGCATTAAGTGATCGGAGAAGCCTCCCCCAACCTTGTGGGAGACTCTTTTCTTTGATTTGCACAAAATTATATATTCCCCGCAAGGCAACTTGTTTCTTATGAGCAGGGATTATTTAACAGAGAAGTAATAAATCATATCCTGGGGACTACGCACACAACCAGGATCAAGTGAATTAAACCAAGTCTTAGCATCACCCTTTAATGAGAACGGAAATATCTTAAGGATATAATAATAGCGAGACTTCTCATCATTAGTAAACAGGGTGGCTATATCATTTAACTTGGTAAGATGTGCCACAACAGTTTCAGATTCATAGCCATAAAAAGGATCAGATTAAACCAAAGTAATTATCTCAGGATCAACAGAGAATTCATAATCCTTATCAGTAACACAGATAGGTGAAGTAGCAAAAGCGGGGTCAGGTTTCATTCTAGCATTAAGAGATTGCTGCTTCCATTTATCTAATAACTTCTTAAGATCATATCTATCTTTGCAAGCAAAAATGGCTCTAGCAGCTTCCTCATCCATAACATAACCCTCAGGAACAACAGGTAATTCATAATCAGGGGGAGAACTTTCATCATCACTATCATCAATAATAGCATCTTCAATAATTTCATTCTCTCTAACCCTAGCAAGTTGTTCATCAAGAAATTCACCTAATGGCAACGTAGTATCACGCACGGAAGTAGTTTCATCATAAGTATCATGCATAGCAGAAGTGGCATCATCAATAACATGCGACATATCAGAATTCATAGCAGTAGCGGGTTTAGGTGTCGCAAGCTTACTCAAAACAGAAGGAGAATCTAGTACAGAGCTAGATGGCAGTTCCTTACCTCCCCTCGTAGTTGAGGGAAAAATCTTTGTTCTTTCGTCTTTCAAGTTCCTCATAGTGATCAACAGATATAAATCCCAAGTGACTCAAAGAATAGAGCTATGCTCCCAGACAACGGCGCCAGAAATTAGTCTTGATAACCCACAAGTGTAGGGGATCGCAACAACTTTTGAGGGTAGAGTATTCAACCCAAATTTATTGATTCGACACAAGGGGAGCCAAAGAATATTCTTAAGTATTAGTAGTTGAGTTGTCAATTCAACCACACCTAGATAACTTAGTATCCGCAGCAAAGTATTTAGTAGCAAAGTAGTATGATAGTAATGGTAACAGTGGCAAAAGTAAAGATAGCAGTTTTGTAGTAGTTGTAACAGTAGCAACATAAAAGTAAATAAGCGAAGCACAATATGTGAAAAGCTCATAGGAATTGGATCAGTGATGGATAATTATGTCGGATGCGATTCCTCATGTAATAGCTATAACATAGGGTGAGACAGGACTAGCTCCAGTTCATCAATGTAATGTAGGCATGTATTCCGAATATAATCATACGTGCTTATGCAAAAGAACTTGCATTCCATCTTTTGTCCTACCTTCCCATGGCAGTGGGGTCCTAGTGGAAACTAAGGGATATTAAGGCCTCCTTTTAATAGAGAACCAGAACAAAGCATTAGCACATAGTGAATACATGAACTCCTCAAACTATGGTCGTCACCGAGAAGTATCCCGATTATTGTCACTTCGGGGTTGTCGGATCATAACACATAATAGGTGACTATAGACTTGCAAGATAGGATCAAGAACTCACATATATTCATGAAAACATAATAGGTTCCGATCTGAAATCATGGCACTCTGGCCCTAATGACAAGCATTAAGCATAGCAAAGACATAGCAACATCAATCTCAGAACATAGTGGATACTAGGGATCAAACCCTAACAAAACTAACTTGAGTACATGGTAATCCTCATCCAACCCATCACCGTCCAGCAAGCCTACGATGGAATTACTCACGCACGGCGGTGAGCATCATGAAATTGGTGATGCAGGATGGTTGATGATGACGACAACGACAAATCCCCCTCTCCGCAGCCCCGAACGGACTCCAGATCAGCCCTCCCGAGAGAGATTAGGGCTTGGCGGTGGCTCCGTATCGTAAAACGTGACGAAACTTTCTCTCTGATTTTTTTCTCCATGAAACGGAATATATGTAGTTGGAGTTGAGGTCGGTGGAGCATCAGGGGGCCCACGAGACAGGGGGCGTGGCCCCCACCCTTGTGGACAGGATGTGGGCCCCCTGGCCTTGATTCTTTCGTCAGTATTTTTTATATTTTCCAAAAGTTATCTCCATGGATTTTCAGGTCAGTCCGAGAACTTTTGTTTTCTGCACAATAAACAACACCATGGTAGTTCTGCTGAAAAGAGTGTCAGTCCGGGTTAGTTTCATTCAAATCATGCAAGTTAGAGTCCAAAACAAGGGCAAAAGTGTTTGGAAAAGTAGATACGTTGGAGATGTATCAATATTGGCATCACCCGCTCCAATTCAAATGGCTGATATACAGGAAACATAGTTGAATGTACAGACATTCTATAGGAGAGAGATGCAATAGATTGTGTGGAAAAAAGAGGGCATGAAATAGTTAACATGTAGATTGTTTAACTAAAACAAATAGCATGACATAATTTCACATATATGATGTCTATCTAAACTAGATAGCATAGCATAACATAACTCAAAGATATGATGAATAACTAAACAAGACCGCATGACATAATTCACCTACATGTTATCTAAGTAATCAGGATCGCATCATTTAATTCACATATGTGATTTATATGCTAAACAGAGGGCATTCGATATGATGTATGAACTAAGAACATGGTGTTGAATATTGTGTATATGATGTCTAAACTATGCAATGCAAGACACCATATGCATGATATGAGTAGTATAATCGTGCCAAGTTAGAGCATACACCTCGGTGGGGGAATAGGACTGGTCATCTGTCTCTGAATCCATCTCTGAGGAGCTATCGGGACCCAACTAGAGATCTGCTTCGACAGGTAGCACTGTCTGCTCTGAAGGCCTTGTTCTCACTCCAGATTTTTCCATCTCCCACCCAATTGGCTGATTCACAGGAAGAGTAGTTTGATGTACAAACATTTTCGACAAATGGAAATGTAATGAAGAAAAGGATGGGCAAGATATCATTCAAATATATGATGCCTAGTTAAACAGGATGGCACTGCACATTTCACATATATTATGGCTAGCTAAAAGACATGAGACTGCATAATTCCCATATATGATATAGAAACTAAACATGTGGCATTACAGAACATGTCTAAACTAAGCATATGACATATATGATGTCAACATTAGGCACTGCAAGGCAACATATGCATGATATGAATAACATCATCGTGCCAAGGTAGAGCAAGCACCTTGGGGGGTAAATAGGAGTGGTCAGCGTCTTCCGAATCCGCCTCAGAACAGATATCTTCCTCTGGATTACAATCTGGAGAGGGTTGGGGAGGGTTTTCCATTGAACCCACCATGGAGCGATGTCTGCATGACATTGTATTGTCGTGCAAAACTCTTCTCTTTTTCTCTACATGTTCAGCATGACTGTGTACAATATCTGACATGCATATGAAAAAAATATGGTGAGATTATGTAAGGAGAGCATGCACAAATTTAGAGTGATGGTAACAACCAGTGGATGGACCCAAAAATAATGATAGCAGG
Organism: Triticum timopheevii; assembly: GCA_963921465.1. NCBI lineage: Eukaryota > Viridiplantae > Streptophyta > Magnoliopsida > Poales > Poaceae > Triticum > Triticum timopheevii. The sequence goes on along the minus strand of OY997264.1, from coordinate 194,393,369 downwards.
CTGATGATTGCTTTAATTTAATAAAAAGACAGATGATGATTGCTTTACTATTTGTTTCCCACCCAAGATGAACAACATAGGCATACCCTAGGTGAACCAGATATTAGACAGAGGTACTATTCATTGCTGCCTCGATATGTGCCCCACAACTAATTTAGAACTCAAGTTTGAACATTAATTTGGACCTGACTTGGAGTCCAAGAGGTGAACAGGACGATAAAGTAGCAGGTAATTTTAAGCAATGCATAACATAAGCAGAAACAAAAGAGTGTGACCTCTCTTGTGGACCCGTGTACTCCTCAGGTTCATCTACTGAGTCGATGATGGTGATGCTGTTATGGTGGGTGCCGGCGGCAGGGAAGGAGATCTGAGGTGGCGAAAGACGGTCAGGAGTCGTGATGTCTGGTTTGCTGGATGCTTCTGTCGATGGAGCAGCTCAAGTGAGGTGGACGATGTTGCGGCAGGAGCAGGAAAAACACACAAAGTTCCCTTCGACACCTACATGTAACTGAAGTAATTCTGTAAGGGCTCATTTGGCTTGCATGACTCTAAAAATGCAGGGATAGGAAAAACACCGGAATAGGATAGGAATTCACATGGTAAACAAAGCATTTGTAAACACAAGATTTCTGTCAACTTGGCTATTTGGTTTACAAGAATTGGAAGAGCATAGGAATGCAAAGAAACATCGCCAAAATAAAGTGAAACTATATGAAAGCGTGTACAGTTAGAATGTTATTCTGCCACTAATGCACTTGGTCTTGTTTTCATGCATAGGATTTTGAAAAGTAGGTCCAGGTGGATGTTTTGCTTCATTCCTTTCAACAAAGTGCATGAATAATTGAATAGTAGAGTGCCATTGGAAAATTCCCAATTGCTATGTTTTTCCGTTGAACCAAAATAGCCCTAATGGATCGACATGAATGTATAGTAATAAGTGATGCAACAAGTGTACAACCTCTTTGCCGTAGCCGTGTTGACCTCCGCATCATTGGGTTGGTCGCTGAAGCAGTTGAGGCAGAGGTGGCTGTCGGAGGTGTGGAGGAAGATCTGAGGAATCTGTAGACGGCGTACAGGGCACTGCTCTGTTGTGATGGATCGTTCTGTCGTTGGAGCAGCTCTGGTGGGCCGTAAGACATCAAGGCTGAAGCAGCACAAGACAGACATCATCCATCTCAAGTGGGATTCTAATAGCATCTCCAATAGATGATGTAAAATAGGTGAAAAATTTACATCACCAAAAACCACATGACTACAACAGATGAGGTAAAAATTGTTGACTCTAAACTTAACTGTCGAAACTGAAATTTACTGTGGAATCTGAATGTTACTGTATGAAACTGAACACAACGGTAGCAGAGAGGCACTTGACATGTAGTTTAGGGAGGGCCTGCAGGTCATCTTCAACCTACACGCCCCTGAGCCGCCAGCCACCACTGGCCGAACCGCCGGCCCCAGCTCTGCCTCACCGCCCCGAAACAACTCCCCACTGTCGGTCCGCCGCTGCACCGCCGCCCCGGCCAACCCTCTAGGCCCCCCGCCCCCACCCTTAACCCAAAGATAGATAGTGAGGTACCTCTCCGGCGAGCCCCCGTCCCTGCTGTGGGTGGTTCTTCCTTAACTCCAGTGAGCCCCCCACCCCCTGAAAATCGACTGACCCAAAAGTCGATTCAATCGATTGAAGTGTAGCTAAATCAGAGCAGAGCAGCAGCACGAGCGAGGGGGAGAGCAGCAGTAGCAGCGCGAGCAAGCGAGCGAGAGCCGGAGCAGCAGCAGTTGGGAGAGCGAGTGAGCGAGCGAGAGCCGGAGCAGCAGATCCGGCTGGTATGGATGCCGCCACCGAAGGGGCCTTGCACTGGGGGAGAGTCGCTGTGGAGATGTTGCCCGCGGCACCAGCTTCAAGGTAGCCGCTCCATGGGCATGCGGGATGGAGCACCGTCGGTGCCGGGAGGTCGAGTTAAGGAGAAGGTGTGATGCGATGAGTGTTCAACCTCTTTGGTGGCGCCGAGTAGGCCTCGGCTTCGTCCGAGGAGTCGGTGAGGATGCTGCGATTTCGGTGGAGCAGGTTAAGGCAGCATTGTGCGGATGGAGCAGGCGCGATAGACGAGGCGATCGTCGGAGCAGCTCGTTGGAGGTGGAGGACGAGGCGGCTGAACCGGCGGGACGACGAGATGGACGACGGATCCTCATCCGGGGAGGTGGATGAGGGACGTCGAGCTATTGCGGTGGACGATGTCGTCAGGGAAGAGGCTCCGGCTGGGCAGCGGTGAGGTGGCGGACGGAGGAGGGTGGGATTTCGTGGCTGGAGCGGAGAGGTTATGGCGACCTGGGATTTCGAATGGCGAAAAGGAGGCGATGGGAGGGGGTGAACCATGACTTAGGGATGCGCTTGTCCAAAATGTAGGGTGTGTTACAAAAGTACCCCCGCCCCCACCGATTTGAACTAGTGGCCCTTTTGGCTCAGGGTTAGAAGGGGGATTTCGCGTGTCGGGATTTGGCAGCTGGAGGGAGTTTTCGCGTGCGTTGTAATTTCGGGATAGCAAGGCGCGGGTTGTGAAGGTGGCAGTTTTGGGAGCACGATATCTGAATTTTCAGGATATAACAAGGCGTGGGTCTAATTTTAGGGACAATCCTAATGTGCAATATTGTACCTGTACATACCAAATCAATTCGCACTTTCCTCAACTAAAAAGAAAACGAAAAAAATAAGACTATTCACACCAGACAAAGAGAGAGTCTTGCCCCGTTTTACTATACAAATGCTATTCAAAGCTACTCCCTCCTTCCATCTATATAGGGCCTAATGCATTTTTGGATGCTAACTTTGACCAAATATTAGAGCAATAATATATGACATGCAACTTACACAAAGCACACCGTTAAATTCGTCTGTGAAAGGAGCTTTCAATGATATAATTTTCACATTGTGCATATCATGTACTATTAATCTTCAACAGTCAAAGGCAGTCTTAAAAAACGCATTATGCCCTATATAGATGGAAGGAGGGAGTATGAATCCATGTTATGTCCAATTAAATATTTTCGCTTGCTGTATAATACGTGTAACCTACTCATACCAACATTTTAGTGCATTCCAAATGTCTATACTACCGCTGCAATTCGAACTGAATTTGAATTCGTTTCTCTATTTCAATAGGAATCTACAATCATGATTGTTGCCAACTTCAACCATCATTCAGGTATTACCTTAATAAAACACCACATGATTACTATAGAGATAGATATGAACTCTGTGTACTACATGAACTTGAATCTATTTTTTGAATACACTTGATGTTGATTCCAAATAATAGTACATTTGATGTACTAACTATATATTCATAATCTAAACCATGTTCCATACGTACACCATGTTTACCCGCCCCCTACATTATGCCAAGTATTTAGACCTGAGCTGCAAAAGCCACACATTAGCCCAAATTATAATCAATGTTCTACATTATGATATATTCTTCAAGTATCTGTATCCACTTTTTTATAATGAATTATGATCTTTGTTCGTCTTTTACACTTTCACGATCCTCTTCTATTTGTAGCTAGCAAGCGCTAACTTTTCTATCGTGCATGCACATGCCCGCCCCCTCTCACCCACCCTTAGCGTCTCCTCCATCATGCATGTTCCTTATTTCTCTTTAGGTTGTTCACCCGCGATGTGTGTAGGCCCCCGGCTCCTTTCTAGCACACACCGGTCGATATACCTCTGTAGTCAAGTGTGCCAACCACAAACACATATATACTTTCCCTCTTCTGTTCTCACCATCCATGCCCCCCTATGTCCAATACGGTTCCACGCAGGTTCACACTCCCGCCCCTCTTTTCATTGATCTCATACTCGCACACTCCTCCCCCCTCGACATGGTAGGCCTCTCACACCTCCTCCTAGTCGCACCCCTCTCCCCCTGTCTGTCTCTCCGGACCTTATTGGCTTCTAACACATGCAGGCGTGTATACGTACCGATCTCCCTACATATAGCCAGGTCGACTATAATTCGTTTTCCCCATGGACCGATACACTTACCTTGCTATTTATGTCTCTCCATTTCTCGGACACATGACGGTTGATCTTCCTATGTAGTTACGTATGCTTACCACAACCATATCATCTCCCCTCATCATCCTTGCATACCTCCCGACCCGTCTCTCACACGCACGTGCATAGACAGACAGACATCCCCCGCCCTCTCTTATTGATATTGCACTCGTACCCTCAGTTTGTCAAGAAGGCCTCTGCCACCATTTCTGAGATGCCACTCCACCACCAACCCTCCGACACTCTACAGTTGTCTTTCTCCCAACCTTATTCCTCTGCTACACATATCCATGGATGCCGATCGATCTCCCTCAATACATAGCTAGGTCTCTCTCCTTCCCCACACATATACTAGTCGATCGGTCTCTGCCCCTCGCCGCCCCACACACACCGATAGTCGAACATTGTAGGTAGGTATCCATGCCATGGAGAAAAACTGCACCTCTGCCGTCTCAAATTCTAGTAGGCCAGCCGCCCTGTATCTTTGATGTGGGCAAACACAAATTCGATGGCACTCTTTATTGATCGCGCAGCCACACATTTCATCCTTGTTTTCAATTCTATCGATATCTCACGTCCATGACTCCATTTCACACACATTGCATATATTACGTTTTTCTGTTTGAGATATTATCAACACATTGCCTCTGTTTCGTACAAACCATCTCTCTAACACCCACCCACGTACGTACCTGCACCTAAAGAAGAGGTGCACACAGGAGGCACGTACTCACGTCTTGTTCCCGGCCACACCCGCGCGGCTACACGGTGGAGTTTGTTTCTGTACGAAAAGATAGCCGACGTGATAATTTGACGCGTGTAGCGGTTGTTTACTCAAAGGAGGGTCGGGTACCACACCTAGACGGAACAAAGTTCGGCTTGACACGTTAGTATTAAATAAAGTTATATATTCCTCAATGGCACATACAGAATATAAAATGATTGCCGTGGGGAAAATGGAAAAATGGGTTTGTCTCTTGTTACACCATCTCACACAAGGTGGCGGTGGCCTCTCTCTCTCTCAGCGTTGGTCAGTGATCCGGCCGCATCCTGTCCGCCGACGGAAAGGGAGGATGTGCATCGTCTCGCCGTTCGATGGTGTTGAGGCAGCACGTCTCGATCTGCGGTACCCGCTATTCTCTCTGACCAAGCTCCGGCGTGGTAGGGCCTTCGCCACCTGCCCGTTGCCGTAGTATGGGCAGACCCCGGCCGCTGGCGTGCTCCTAGTAACATCCCGACGACCCTCGGGTACAGCTTCCTCCGGCCTTGCTCCACTACCCATCTTACCACGTTGCTGCCTGTGGATCTTCTTTAGTTGTTTGCTTAAATCATATCTCGGCCGACGTACTTTCCATCTTGCAATCTCATCCTCAAACCATTTTTGATAAACCACCATGTGCTATCTTTCCCTTATTACATGGAATATGCTTCTTTTTTGTCGGCGTATGTGTCTTCAACTCGTGTTATTGGGTAGTAATTGTTTCCTTTTTACCTCCTTTTGCAAACAGGGCTATCCATTTTCACCTCATTGCTATTACGAACTTTTGGTGAACTGCACAAATCACTTTTTTCTTAAGTATTTTGTGCAGTTCCGCCAAAATGTCACACGGGCAACGTTTTTACATTTCTGTGGGACTACAGAAAGGGAGATTGGTTTTGCTATCCTCCTCATCCAACTCCGTGCCTAATCTTCTCCAACAAGTAGTTAGTCCTAAAGAGAGATCGTAGAGGTGATCGGCTTCTATTTGTGTGTGTTATGTTTCATCATCCAGTTCCACTATTATTGTAATCACACTGACTGGCTATCTTTGCAAACGGGGATGGTCTGCTCGATTTTAGTGGAGCTGCACAAAATGATCGGATTGTGGTGTCCTCCATACACCTCTTTTTTGGCTACAAAGCTGGGTGAAACTAGCTGCCAAGCAATGAACACTGTGCCAAGGAAATGGAGCCATGCCTACGAACAACATCGATCAATTATATATTTTCCTTTATTTGTGCACCTTCTCACAACTTTGACTTCAGTTGTGATGTGAATATTGGCGCTAATCTGCGGACCATTGAGATGCATTAGCAGCCATGGTAGTTTCATTTGTATTTGATGGAATGTTGTAACAAGATAATCTTGAGGCAGGACACATGAATCCTAAGTTGAAACCTTTTTTTTTCGCGGGAACCAAAGTTGAAACCTTCACAGCATCACAGTACAATTTCATTAAAATTATGCGTACATATAAACAAATCCTGAAGGATTGATAGAAATGCCAGAAACAATTCAACTTTGTTTCGCCGACATGTTGGACATCCTTCATCCGGCTCCACCTGCCATGCAGCAATATTGAGTGCACAACACAACTGCAGGGAAAGATTCACCCCGTTCATTGCGCCGCAGTAGTAATGACTCGTGAGCAATCAAATCACAGACCCCCACCTTCACCATAGTAAGTTGCTCGGACGAAGCAACCATCATTTCTCTGTTCCTTGAATCTGCTGGCACTCCCATATTCCTAGAGTAATAAGTTACCGCCTGCCCACCTAGCCCACCTATATATCCGCTCATATGTGATGACCACAGGAGCTATCCACTCAGATTGTGTGTTAAAAAAATAAAGGTCAATAACTAATGCGGCACCTCGGGCCAACGCGGCCAGATTGCATTTTGCACGAGAAATTACACACCATGTTTCCTTGACATGTGGACCCGTTCCAACATGTCTGTGAGACGATGACGAGTTCTTTTCTACTAGTATTTCTGAACGGACGTGTAGGCCGGGGCGCCTCTTCGTGTATCGTGGCAAACTGGCAACCATCCACTGACTCTTCGCATTTCCCTCTCGATTTGGAACTGCTGTCGCAAGCTCTTCCTCCCTCCTCCATTTGCCTTCACCCTTCCTTCTGTCATTGTTCAATCGTCTTCTCCATGGAGGGAACAGGCAGGAAACGACCCTGTTATTCTTGCCCCGATCTGAAAGATGACGTGGTGGAGGAACTCATTAATCGGTGCGATGTTATCACCTCGGCTAGCATGGCAGGCTCGTTCAAGACCATTCTCGACTCAACTAATAACATCATTACAAGGAACCCAAGGGTCCAGGAGTGGTTTGATCTCCCCTATCTTCTTCGCTGCGACCCTACTGACTAGCGCGGGTACGACGGAGGCCTCACCTTGTGCAAGTTGATGTCGCTTGATAATGATACATATGATGTTAAGATGCCATCGCTTGAGGGCAAGGCTTGGGAAGGCTCAAATGGAGATTGGGTCGTTTATATTGGGTACAACTGCGAGTGGGAACTTGTGAATATGTACACTCGTCACCGGGTTCCACTTGGAAAAATCTCAGCAGACTGCCCAGAGGTTGAGCACACCGGTATTCTACGCACGTTCAAATATGACCATGGTGACTGTCTTCTACGGAAGATATCAGTTTGTTGAGTTCCCAACCGCTCTTGGAATTACAAGAACTATGAAGTTGTTGCTATCTTCGACAAGCTTGTTGCCGTCCTTCATGGTTCAACTCGATGGATATTGCTCAAAAATCAGTTTCTATACACAGATATGTACTGTGATGCAATTCAATACGAGGGTCTTGTGTTTGCTTCCACCACTCATGGCACTGTTTTTGCATGGGATCCTCGTAGTTTCGGTACGTTTCTTTTCCACCTTAATTATAATTGTTTCATCCACATGCATGCGGGTTAGCAAGTTTCCCTTTACTAATTAACCTTCTTCTTGTGTTTCCAAGGTCCTGTGAACATTCCACCACCTATACTTGAAAAAATTTATAACCAAGGGGGATATGACGATGGTGATGATCACGAGCATAAGGACGAGCAGGGCCCATATACTCAGTGGCGCCTGGCAACTTATTCCAATGGATCACACCTTCTTGTCTGTATACAACCCACTGCTGATGTTACTACTAAGGAAGCAGGTGTTGTCTCCCATGGTCGCACTCTCCGGACCTACTCCAACACCCCTTGCATGGTATTCGGGATGGATACTAGTGTGCTAGCGCCAACACCTTCTCCCTGGTACAGTATTGATAGTCTTGGAGAAAACTCGCTCTTCCTTGGACAAAACTATCCAATGATGGTGAAAGGCGATCCAACTGCTGTTGACACAACGTTACTACCATTTATGAGAAGCAACTGTATCTATACCTCGGACATTTTGGTGGTTCCTTACCCTGGTACTGATATAGCAGGCCGCTTCATCCTGGATAATTAGTCCTGTGTTGGTCTCGAGATTGACAATAGATGGCCCTTCCCGGAGAATCACTTGTGGTTCAAAGGAAGCGTTTCCAACATCGAGGATTGGTTGAGTTGAAGTACATTTCATTGCTTGTTATTTGTTGTGTGATGAAAACTTTAGTATTTATAATGTATCCTCGTTGTCGTTGTGGGTTGATGACCTGTTGTATGTAATAAAATGATATGCCTGTGATAAACTTACTAAATTTATGAGTGGCTTTCGAGTCACTTCTCTGAGTGAGTGCTGCGACGAGGCAAAAAAATATTTTCTGAATACATAATTGTACGTGCATTGCAACAGGTTATCGGATGAGGCCAATCAACAATAGTAGTACACTATTTGTACTAGCTTCACATGCTTCGCGCGTCGGGCGGGTGTTTTTACTGTAGCTGTGAATCCCACCATCCTAGGTCCTCGAATGAGTCCAGTAGAAATTGCATTCTGATGTTTAAGTTCAAACTTCCAGAACTACTGCACTATCTCTATGTCTACGCATACGTAATACAACAAGTTTTATACTTGAGACCAGCCACCCACCCTCACAAAGAACACTTTTTAACCTAGCACAAACTCCAGGAAATTTGGCCACATTGTGAGGTGGGCCATATGTTAATGTGTTCGCTGTACGTAACCAGCACCTCGAATCCTCGATACTACTACTATATATAGTAGGAGTAGTAGGGTGGCATGGGCCAGAACAAGCATTCACGTCCAGGAGTACGGCACACGCCATCAGCACGACTTCCATCTGACACCATATTTCTTGGAGTCCGTTCTACAACAATCTCTTCAACCTGGTCGTTTCTCTAACTCAGCCATCACGCGGCGGGCGAGGTGGGGGTTTGCCGATAGTCGGTTTCCTCAACTGCAGTCCCACTTGTATGGCCAACTCCAACGCACGACCCCAAACGGACCTCCGTTTTGCCCGGATTCTGTCTGTTTGGGTAGGGCAACGGAGTCATGTCCAGGCCATTTCTCGGATGTGGTGGCTGTGCACCGAACGCGCGGACGCATCCCGGCCGCGTACATTTTTCTTTGCAAACACATATCTTTTTTTCATCATTGTTTTTTGGTACATGGAAATACATCACCAAAATTTGACTTGAAAATCAAGACCAAAGAAAACAAGAACCACAAGAATACATTTTAGAAGATATCCAACTTCCATAACTGCTCCTGTAAGTTGGATTAGTGCCTTCTTGATGCATTCATTGTTGACCTGCGGAGGCTCGATCTTGCGTGCTTCGTTCTTCTTCGAGTGTAAAGAAGTAGACGTTGCTTCCTCGCATCTAGTCTCATGTCTAGCCTCTATTCTATCAAAAAGTGCACCAGTCTCATCTCTAGCCTCTATGCTAGCTAAAAGTGCTAGAACATCTACTAAATTGTGCTCTATCAATATATCGATGTACTTTTCTTCCCAATACCAAAACTTGCATCCATTCTACACAATAAAATTTTAAGTTAGCAAGACTAGTCTAATCAGATAGCACAACCAAAGATTTGGTCGAGTTCTTCCTCCTTTTGCTGACACGTGGGACGTCCAGCATCCAGGTCATGTCATGCAGGAAAATGGAGTGGTAGTTGAAGCCACGTGATGTGCATCTTGGGTTAAACTGTAAATAGAATCTTACTACTCTTGAGTAACTCCAAAAGCGGCCACCGAAGATCTTTATTGGATTTGTTTTTCATCACCAGCACGTCGAGGTGAAAGATGTGTAGGTTCAGTGGGTCCTATTGCGTTTTCACTGACATGTGGGATCGCATATGAGCAAACAGACGATGGGCTCCGCGCGTCCGCTGGCTAGCTAAGAAGAGAGATAGAGGAGGGCTGAGAACGGACTCCAGGAAATTTGTTCTACATAACCAGCACCTCAATATTCACGTGTGGTTGTTTCTAGAATAAAAAAAGAGGTACCCCTACTTATGTTACTCCCACTACGCCTAGCCTAAGGTTAGGAGGTGACCTTGCGCTTGGCTCTTCGCCTCTTCCGGAAGTCGATGGTTCTACAGTAGTACTTCTGGCAATCTGACACCAAATGAACTGCTGCACGTCCACCGCTTGTAAGCAAAAGTTTCTCCAGGTGCTGCGAGCGACCACGCATGCATTGGCGAGGGAGAAGGCGTAATCATGCTTCTCATCGTTCTGCGAGTTGACGAGACACATCAAAGTTATTTAGTACGTACTGACTCCAAAAAAGGGCTGACCATGTCATGGCTACCATCCCGTGCTCCATCGTTGAGTACATGCACTATTCACGTGCCATCGAGGAGAAAAAATATTGCGTAGTAGGTGCCATTGAAGTGCACGACTCACTTATGCACTGCTTATCTGATTATCTCCATTTTCTTGCATTACATGTGCACCTTGATGCTAGGTGTCTCGCGTATTGGAAAAAGGATGAACAAAGCTCACGTAAAAGAAAAGAGTTGAAGAACATAGATTCCCGATGACCGAGAAGGAAGAAGGAACCTCGCGGTGGAGCGTCTGCAAGGAACCTTGCACGTTTTCCCCTACTTTTTGCCGCCTGCCCACCTATAAACAAATAAAAGAACATGAACTCTTCGCTAACCACTAGAAACGATACATCAGGATGCTATGTTGAAGATGTTTTATAGTTCATATTGATAACCACGCAACAAGCCACGCATGTACAGGATGCATGTAGCCACGCATGTGCACACGCCAACACACTTACTCCATCCGATCCAACTCATGCACATATGCGCACAGCATGGAGCACACAACACACGTACACAACACACGCATGCACACACACTCGGCCGCATAATGCACGTGAATAACACATGCATGCGCACACACTCGGCTGCATGGAGGCGTGCGCCATCTGCGGCGACGTCCGGTTCGTCGTGCTACGGCGAAGCTCGCACACAATAGCGCCTACGCATCTCTTGCAGTACCTCTTTGCCGTCGTTGCTCAACAACTAGTCAGAGACGAAGACGACTGCAGCCTCGGCCTTAGAGCTCGCACCGATGGAAAAACACGCACGCTGCACGCACACGAGCACGTACGGAGTGCCCACGACGTGGTGCGTCCCCAGTCGCCTCTACTCCTTCTGCGCACGTTGTCTATCAAGGCGGCCGCATGCCTAATGATGATGTGGGTGAGATTTTCTAGGACTCAGATGATGACGAGGAAAATTATGAGACACAAGGTGACGTACACCGTCAAGGTCCACGGTCAAGGGGGTAGTAAGTGCTAAGTGCTTAGATGTGCTGAGATGAGGTGCTAAGTGCATTAAATGGCTTAGTAACTCAAGTCTTCAATGCATAGGTGCTTAGTATATTGTTGCTAAGCTTGCTTCATTTAATTAGCTATAGACTCAAAACTGTCTTTCCACCTTTTCTTCCTGCGGTCACCAAGCTAGTCTCTCTCTTCTTAATTAACTTTCCACATCATATTTTATGCCTACGTGGCAGGCATGGCAGCTATACATGGTGGAGCACTGGCAGAGGCCAAGGCTGGTCATAGTGGGGAGTAACTTATAATGTAACATATTACTATGTTACTCTAAACATCTCTATAAACCGGAAAGGAGGGAGTAGTAATATATACTAGTGTCATATACATGAAACTACTAGTGAGTATGGGAGCACACGATATTTCCCCGTCCGGACCGATCCCAAGTTGGCTTATCACCTTCTTGGCCCAACAAAAACCCCTCCCCCCTCCTGCGCGCGCTTCCCGCCTGGCGCCAGCTGAGCCCGTCGCTCCACATTGATGGCAAGTCAGGGCGACGCGACCTCTCACTGCTTCCGCAGTTGAAGCGGTGCGCCGACCGAGGGCACCGCCCGCTGCATGCCCGGCACTTCAGACTACACAGTGGAGGGTAACTTTAGAGCAAGTACTACAATTAGATGACATAAGCAGGCTATAAGGATTTAAATATAGTATTTGTGCTTAGTTGAAGGAGAGAGAAGAGGAAAGAGAAGATAAGCGGATTGTAAACTTGTAGCAGGTTGTAGCAGGAGCCCCAACATACTTTGTGAGACAAAAGGTGGGGCCATTATTAATGATATAGTATTTATACTAAAGGGACTAACGGACGCCTTAATTACTCTATTTTATTGAGACAAACATTGGTGGGGCTATTTTTGACTTGGACGTGGGGTTTGGGGGCCAAAGGCCTACTATTATACTTGGTCTTACTCGCACGACCGACCTGATATGCTCTACCCTAGCCGCCGCTATATCATATGGTTTCGCACCGTTCCAGATCTAAGCGCCGCCACAAAATTCTTCTCCAGCCCTCCTTCCGACGTGCACCACGAGAAGGGACAGCAGTCCTCCGAACCCTGCCCTTCGTGATCCTGTACAGGAGAGGGGCGACCAGGTTTTTGAGGAGCACACTCCTGTGACTGCTGCCAGCAACGACTTCCTCAACGATAGCCTTCTTCCCCGACCTCGGTAACCTCTTCATCAACGACATGAGTGACAACATCAACCACAGCGGTTCTGCTCCCGCTGTACGGTATGTGATTCTGTCCTCCTGGTTTAGTTCGCATCATTACTTTGATGTTTGCAATTGTCGTCATGATCTATTTATTGCTGATTCGGATTAAATCTCATAGTAAATTTCTCATATATTCAACAATCCAATCCAAAAACCTGATTATAGGCAATTTACTCAGAGTGTTTTTGTTGCGCTTTTGAAGCCGCCTACTTTTAAGGGGGTGCAATATAAAAGGTGGCGCACAAGAGCATTATATTGGTTTCAGATCATGTACTGCTATGACGCCACTAAGGGTAAGCCTGAGGGCGATCTTAATCCTACACAGCAGGAAGCTTTTGAGAACATGGATACCCTCTTCAAAGCCGCCCTGCTGAGTGTTCTTGACGATTCCATTATGGATTCATATATGTCATTTGACAGCGGCAAAGACATGCGGGCTGCGCTCGAGGCCACGTTTGGGCCCTCGGGCGCTGGCAATGAGTTGTACGTCATGGAGCAATTCTGTGACTACAAGATGACTGATGAGCGCTCTGTTGTTCAGCAGACTCATGAGATACAGTCACTCCCTAAGGAACTTGAGTACTTTAAGTGTGTCTTGACGGACAAATTTGTTGCAGGGACAATCATTGCCAAGCTTCCACCTTCATGGAATGATTTTGCTACCTCTCTGAAAAACAAGAGACATGAGTTTTCTGTTTTGGATCTCATTAGCACTCTTGATTTTGAATAGAAGGCAAGAGCAAAAGACACACGTGCTCGGGTCGCTGAGGGACCTTCTAGTGCCCACATGGTACACGAGAAGAATTTCCAGCCCAACCAGCCCCAAAATAACAAGAACAAATCTCAGGGGAAAGGCAAGTTTGATGAAAAGAACAAGCCGTCACATTCTACCAACTTCAAGAAGAATTTTCATAACGGGAAGGGATACAAACCTCAATTTTGGTAGCACCGGACAAAATTTATATGGCTGCATCTACCTGCTATCAGCTAACCTCATGGTGCTCCAGGTATTCCTACATTCGTAACTAGGTACAATGACCACCGCAAGATGAAATTAGCTTATTCGTACGTTGACTTGCTGAATGCAGTGCGGAACGATCCTGTCACGTGTGGAGGAGCAAATAAGCAGTGTAGCCGAAGGTGGAAATCAACCAAGGACTTATGAAATTATGTATAATCTTCCTCACGCAGGTCAGTATCCCCTTCATCTAGATGATCGTGTTTTGTCATGCCGAGCTATTGATATGTGCTACTGTTTTGCAACACCGTTTAAGTATAGCTACTGTTTTCCTATCTTTTCAGATTCAGGACAATGAAGATGATTTTAGGGGAACTGCACAATATGGACTCATGTTGAGTCATCTCTATTGCCTCATGTGTTTGCTGCAAATGTGTCAGCATCAATTGCAAGATGAGGCAGCTAGCTAGCTGTGGAGTTTCCAACATGCTCAAAGTGCTCGCAACATTGAGAAGAAACAAGCATGCCTAGAAAATTAATGCGTGCGCAGGGAGGCCCTTTGCTCAGAGAAGCATCGACCAATTTTCTTTATTTCCACACCTTCTCACAGCTTTGTATTGTTTATAGTATGGTGAATCATTGAGATGCATAAACATGATGAACTTTTGTTCTTCTGAATGTTAGTATGCATACCGTATCTTCTGAAGCTTAGTTTAATGTGAGTGTCTGCATCCACAACCACCTTATTAAATAGGCCTAGTAACAAACCAGGGGCATGCAGTGGCCGGCGGGCACATGCATCCTGCTTGCATGGCCAGTCAGCCAAGTCCATGCGCCAGCTCCAACGCAGCAACGCAAAAGAAGAGAGCGGCTTGGGAAAAAGAAAGTACTTAGTGCAGCGGGCCTTATAAACACGAACAGCTCACTCTCCCGTTTCCGTCTCCCCCAATTCCCCCCGCTCCCTAATCTTCCTCACTCGTCCAGAAAACCCCTGCTCACCTTCTTCCTCACTCGTACAGAAAACGCCTGCTCCTCTTCTTCCACTCCTACAGAAATCCCCAGCCCTCCTTCTTCCCCACTCGCACTGCCACTAGGCTCGTCTCTAGCTACTCTGCTCAAACCCATGAGCTCGGCGTGACGCCCACAAGGAAAATGGAGTCGACTGGCCCCAGCACCAAGAAGATGTGTTGGGGAACGTAGTAATTTCAAAAAAATTCCTACGCACACGCAAGATCATGGTGATGGAATAGCAACGAGAGGGGAGAGTGTTGTCCACGTACCCTCGTAGACCGTAAGAGGAAGCGTTAGCACAACGCGGTTGATGTAGTCGTACATCTTCACGATCCGACCGATCCAAGCACCGAACATACGGCACCTCCGAGTTCAGCACACGTTCAGCTCGATGACGATCTCTAGGCTCCGATCCAGCAAAGCTCCGGAGATGAGTTCCCTCAGCACGACGGCGTGGTGACGATGATGATGTTCTACTGGCGCAGGGCTTCGCCTAAACTCCGCGACGATATGACCGAGGTGGAATATGGTGGAGGGGAGCACCGCACACGGCTAAGGAACAATTCGTAGATCAACTTCTGTGTCTATGGGTGCCCCCCCGCCCCCATATATAAAGGAGCCAGGGGGGAGGAGGCATCCGGCCAAGGAGGGCGCGCCAAGGGGGGAGTCCTACTCCCACCGGGAGTAGGACTCCCTTCTTTCCTAGTTGGACTAGGAGAAAGGGGGAAAGAGGAGGAAGAGGGGAAGGAAAGGGGGGTGCCGCCCCCCTTCCCTTGTCCTATGCAGACTAGGAAGGGGAGGGGCGCGCGGCCCCCTCCTGCCTCCTTCCCTCTTCTCCCACAAGGCCCATGTAGGCCCAATAACCCCCCGGGGGTTTCCGGTAACCTCCCGGTACTCCGGTAAAATGCCGATTTCACCCGGAACACTTTCGATGTCCAAACATAGGCTTCCAATATATCAATCTTTATGTCTTGACCATTTCGGGACTCCTCGTCATGTCCGTGATCACATCCGGGACTCCGAACAAACTTCGGTACATCAAAACTTATAAACTCATAATAAAACTGTCATCGTAACGTTAAGCGTGCGGACCCTATGGGTTCGAGAACTATGTAGACATGACCTAGAACTATTCTCGGTCAATAACCAATAGCGGGACCTAGATGCCCATATTAGTTCCTACATATTCTACGAAGATCTTTATCGGTCAAACCGCATAACAACATACATTGTTCCCTTTGTCATCGGTATGTTACTTGCCCAAGATTTGATCGTCGGTATCCAATACCTAGTTCAATCTCATTACCGGCAAGTCTCTTTACTCGTTACATAATGCATCATCCCGTAACCAACTCATTGGTTACATTGCTTGCAAGGCTTATAGTGATGATCATTACCGAGAGGGCCCAGAGATACCTCTCCGACAGTCGGAGTGACAAAACCTAATCTCGAAATACGACAAATCAACATGTACCTTCGGAGACACCTGTAGTACTCCTTTATAATCACCTAGTTACGTTGTGACGTTTGGTAGTACCCAAAGTGTTCCTCCGGTAAACGGGAGTTACATAATTCTCATAGTTACGGGAACATGTATAAGTCATGAAGAAAGCAATAGCAATATACTAAACGATCAACTGCTAGGCTAACGGAATGGGTCATGTCAATCACATCATTCTCCTAATGATGTGATCCCATTAATCAAATGACAACACATGTCTATGGTTAGGAAACATAACCATCTTTGATTAATGAGCTAGTCAAGTAGAGGCATACTAGTGACTATATGTTTGTCTATGTATTCACACATGTATCATGTTTCCGGTTAATACAATTCTAGCATGAATAATAAACATTTATCATGAGGAAATAAATAATAACTTTATTATTGCCTCTAGGGCATATTTCCTTCAAGATGAGGCTCCCTCCAGTGGCGACCGCGGTTGTAGATCCCGCACCCGGTAGTGTGGGGAGAAGCGGCGAGCCCCCCACCCGGATCTGAGGAACCGGTAGAATCTCCGGTGGACCGCATCAGCGATCTCCCGGACGTCATCCTTGAGGAGATCATCTCGCTTCTCCCCACCAAGGATTGCTGCCGTACACAAGTCCTCTCAACTCGGTGGCGCCCTCTATGGCGCACCGCGCCCCTTAATCTCGACTGTCATCAGATATCTATCCTTCCTGAATTTGATCTCCTCAAAGCCATCGTCTCCTCTCACCAGCAGGGCCCCATTCAATGCCTCTGCATCCCGACACGCTACCTGTTGTCCATACCCGGCATGGTGGACGCTTGGCTGACATCCCCTGAATTCGGAAAACTCCAGCAGTTTGAGTTGTACCATTACCACAAAAGTTTCATACAACGAACACACCAAGAATTCGTGCCCACACCACCGTTTTCCATCTCGCGGTTTTCCTCCTCGCTCCACACCGCCACCTTCGCCCGGTGCCATCTACCAGACGATCTGGTACAAACGCTTTGACTCCCACTGCTAAAAAAACTTTCGCTTGTGGTGGTTTATCTGTCGGAGGCCTCACTGCACAGCATCATCCACTCCAGTTGCCCTGCCCTGGAGCGCTTGTTGATTGTTTTGGGAATAGAAATCCATATCAGTTGTCTCCAAATAAAGTCGCCTTACCTTAAAAGCATTGGAATTTGTATTGAAGGACAGCAGCTCATCATCGAAGATGCCCCTTCACTTCAAAGGTTGCTCCTTGATAATTGTTATAGACCTTCACAACTAACTGTCGTCTCTGCGCCCAAACTGGAGACCTTGGGTGTAATTCGTGACCCGTTTAATGATCACAAGTAGTTGTTGTTTGGCTCCTCACCTTTTCAGGTACCGTATATTATCATCTACACATTTGTAATCATAAGCTACATTTTTCATTTGTGCGCATAAGTTTTATATCATCTTGGAGTACACTTTGGGTACTAACATTATGTTATATGATCAATGAAGAGTTTGTCCATTGATAGCCTATCAATGCTGCTAGATTCTGTCAAGTTCATATATATCAGAATGTTTAGTTTTGATCTGAACATAATTATTGGCTTCCTGCGATGCTTTCGATCTCTGGAGAATTTATATATAGAGGTGATGATTTTGTTGGGGAACGTTGCAGAAAACAAAAATTGTCCTACTCGTTTCACCAAGATCATCTAGGAGTTCATCTAGTAACGAGTCATTGGATGCATCTACATACCTTTGTAGATCGCGCACGGAAGCGTTCAAAAGAACGGTGATGATGTAGTCGTACTCGACGTGATCCAAATCACCGATGACCAGCGCCGAACGGACGGCACCTCCGCGTTCAACACACGTACGGGACGGGAGACGTCTCCTCCTTCTTGATCCAGCAAGGGGGAAGGAGAGGTTGATGAAGATCCAGCAGCACGACGGCGTGGTGGTGGATGCAGGGCGTCACAGAAGTAGGGCTTCGCCAAGACTACGAGGGAGAGACGTAACGGGGAGAGAGGGAGGCGCCAGGGGCTGGTCTGTTTCCCTCCTCCCCCCCCCTAGTAGATGAGATATACTAGGAGGGGCGGCGGCCTAGGGGAGGTTTCCCTCCCCCCCAAGGCACCTAGGGGTGCCTTCCACCACTAGGACTCCTCCTAGGGGGAAACCCTAGGCGCATGGGCCTATAGGGGCTGGTGCCCTTGGCCCATGAAGGCCAAGGCGCACCCCCTACAGCCCATGTGGCCCCCCGAGACAGGTGGCCCCACCCGGTGGGCCCCCGGGACCCCTCCGGTGGTCCCGGTACAATACCGATAACCCCGAAACTTGTCCCGATGGCCGAAACAGCACTTCCTATATATAATTCTTTACCTCCGGACCATTCCGGAACTCCTCGTGACGTCCGGGATCTCATCCGGGACTCCGAACAACATTCGGGTTTCTGCATATACATATCTTCACAACCCTAGCGTCATCGAACCTTAAGTGTGTAGACCCTACGGGTTCGGGAGACAAGCAGACATGACCGAGAAGACTCTTAGATCAATAACCAACAGCGGGATCTGGATACCCATGTTGGCTCCCACATGCTCCACGATGATCTCATTGGATGAACCACGATGTCGAGGATTCAATCAATCCCGTACGCAATTCCCTTTGTCAATCGATATGTTACTTGCCCGAGATTCGATCGTCGGTATCCCAATACCTCGTTCAATCTCGTTACCGGCAAGTCACTTTACTCGTACCGTAATGCATGATCCCGTGACCAGACACTTGGTCACTTTGAGCTCATTATGATGATGCATTACCGAGTGGGCCCAGTGATACCTCTCCGTCATACGGAGTGACAAATCCCAGTCTTGATCCATGTCACCCAACAGACACTTTCAGAGATACCCGTAGTCTACCTTTATAGTCACCCAGTTACGTTGTGACGTTTGGCATACCCAAAGCACTCCTACGGTATCCGGGAGTTACACGATCTCATGGTCTAAGGAAAAGATACTTGACATTGGAAAACTCTAGCAAACGAACTATACGATCTTGTGCTATGTTTAGGATTGGGTCTTGTCCATCACATCATTCTCTCAATGATGTGATCTCGTTATCAATGACATCCAATGTCCATAGTCAGGAAACCATGACTATCTGTTGATCAACGAGCTAGTCAACTAGAGGCTCACTAGGGACATGTTGGTGTCTGTTATTCACACATGTATTACGATTTCCGGATAATACAATTATAGCATGAATAAAGACAATTATCATGAACAAGGAAATATAATAATAATGCCTTTTATTATTGCCTCTAGGGCATATTTCCAACAGTCTCCCACTTGCACTAGAGTCAATAATCTAGTTACATTGTGATGAATCGAACACCCATGGAATTCTGGTGTTGATCATGTTTTGCTCTAGGGAGAGGTTTAGTCAACGGATCCGCTACATTCAGGTCCGTATGTACTTTACAAATCTCTATGTCTCCACCTTGAACATTTTCACGAATGGAGTTGAAGCGATGCTTGATGTGCCTTGTCTTCTTGTGAAACCTGGGCTCCTTGGCAAGTGCAATAGCTCCAGTGTTGTCACAGAAGAGCTTGATCGGCCCCGACGCATTGGGTATGACTCCTAGGTCGGTGATGAACTCCTTCACCCATATTGCTTCATGTGCTGCCTCCGAGGCTGCCATGTACTCCGCTTCACATGTAGATCCCGCCACGACGCTTTGCTTGCAACTGCACCAGCTTACTGCCCCACCATTCAAAATATACACGTATCCGGTTTGTGACTTAGAGTCATCCAGATCTGTGTTGAAGCTAGCGTCGATGTAACCCTTTACGACGAGCTCTTCGTCACCTCCATAAACGAGAAACATTTCCTTAGTCCTTTTCAGGTACTTTAGGATATTCTTAACCACTGTCCAGTGTTCCTTGCCGGGATTACTTTGGTACCTTCCTACCAAATTGACAGAAAGGTTAACATCGGGTGTGGTACACAGCATGGCATACATAATAGAACCTATGGCTGATGCATAGGGGATGACGCTCATCTCTTCTATATCTTCTGCCGTGGTCGGACATTGAGCTGAGCTCAATTTCATACCTTGTAACACAGGCAAGAACCCCTTCTTGGATTGATCCATATTGAACTTCTTCAATATCTTATCAAGGTATGTGCTTTGTGAAAGACCTATGAGGCGTCTTGATCTATCTCTATAGATCTTGATGCCTAATATATAAGCAGCTTCTCCAAGGTCCTTCATTGAAAAACTCTTATTCAAATAGGCCTTGATGCTGTCCAAGAATTCTATATCATTTCCCATCAAAAGTATGTCATCTACATATAGTATGAGAAATGCTACAGAGCTCCCACTCACTTTCTTGTAAACGCAGTCTTCTTCATAAGTCTGCGTAAACCAAAACTCTTTGATCATCTCATCAAAGCGAATGTTCCAACTCCGAGATGCTTGCACCAGCCCATAAATCGAGCGTTGGAGCTTGCACACTTTGTCAGCATTCTTAGGATCGACAAAACCTTCCGGCTGCATCATATACAATTCTTCCTTAAGGAAACCATTAAGGAATGCCGTTTTGACGTCCATTTGCCATATTTCATAATCGTAGAATGCGGCAATTGCTAACATGATTCGGACGGACTTTAGCTTCGCTACCGGTGAGAAAGTCTCATCGTAGTCAACCCCTTGAACTTGTCGATAACCCTTAGCGACAAGTCGAGCTTTATAGATGGTCACATTACCATCCGCGTCTGTCTTCTTCTTAAAGATCCATTTATTTTCTATGGCTCGCCGTTCTACGGGCAAGTCAGTCAAAGTCCATACTTCGTTTTCATACATGGATCCTATCTCGGATTTCATGGCTTCTAGCCATTTATCGGAATCCGGGCCCGCCATCGCTTCTTCATAGTTCGAAGGTTCACTGTTGTCTAACAACATGACTTCCAAGACAGGGTTGCCGTACCACTCTGGTGCGGAACGTGTCCTTGTGGACCTTCGAATTTCAGTAGGAACTTGATCAGAAGTATCTTGATCATTATCATTAACTTCCTCTCTAGTCGGTGCAGGCACCTCAGGAACATTTTCTTGAGTTGCGCCATTTTCCGTTTCAAGAGGTAATACTTCATCAAGCTCTACTTTCCTCCCACTTACTTCTTTCGAGAGAAACTCTTTCTCTAGAAAGGACCCATTCTTGGCAACAAAGATCTTGCCTTCGGATCTGAGGTAGAAGGTGTACCCAATAGTTTCCTTTGGGTACCCTATGAAGACGCATTTTTCCGATTTGGGTTCGAGCTTTTCAGGTTGAAGTTTCTTGACATAAGCATCGCATCCCCAAACTTTTAGAAACGACAGCTTAGGTTTCTTCCCAAACCATAATTCATACGGTGTCGTCTCAACGGATTTCGACGGAGCCCTATTTAAAGTGAATGCGGCAGTCTCTAAAGCATAGCCCCAAAAAGATAGCGGTAAATCGGTAAGAGACATCCTAGATCGCACCATATCTAATAGAGTGCGACTACGACGTTCGGACACACCGTTACGCTGAGGTGTTCCAGGCGGCGTGAGTTGCGAAACTATTCCACATTTTCTTAAGTGTGTGCCAAACTCATGACTCAAGTATTCTCCTCCACGATCTGATCGTAGAAACTTGATTTTCCTGTCATGTTGATTTTCAACCTCACTCTGAAATTCCTTGAACTTTTCAAAGGTTTCAGACTTGTGTTTCATTAAGTAGATATACCCATATCTACTCAAGTCATCAGTGAGGGTGAGAACATAACGATAGCCACCGCGAGCCTCAACACTCATTGGACCGCACACATCAGTATGTATGATTTCCAATAAGTCGGTTGCTCGCTCCATTGTTCTTGAGAACGGAGTCTTGGTCATTTTACCCATAAGGCATGGTTCGCACGTGTCAAATGATTCATAATCAAGAGACTCTAAAAGTCCATCTGCATGGAGCTTCTTCATGCGTTTGACACCTATGTGACCAAGGCGGCAGTGCCACAAGTATGTGGGACTATCATTATCAACCTTACTTCTTTTGGTACTCACATTGTGAACATGTGTAGCATCACGTTCGAGATTCATTAAGAATAAACCATTCACCATAGGAGCATGACCATAAAACATATCTCTCATAAAAATGGAACAACCATTATTCTCAGATTTAAAAGAGTAGCCTTCTCGAATTAAACGAGATCCCGATACAATGTTCATGCTCAAAGCTGGCACTAAATAACAAATATTAAGGTTTAAAACTAATCCCGAAGGGAGATGCAGAGGCAGCGTGCCGACGGCAATCACATTGACCTTGGAACCATTCCCGACGCGCATCGTCACCTCGTTCTTTGCCAGTTTCCGCTTATTCCGCAGCCCCTGCTTTGAGTTACAAATGTGAGCAACTGCACCGGTATCAAATACCCAGGATCTACTACGGGCACTAGTAAGGTACACATCAATTACATGTATATCACATATACCTTTTGTTTTGCCGGCCTTCTTATCCGCTAAGTACTTAGGGCAGTTCCGCTTCCAGTGACCGCTTCCCTTGCAATAAAAGCACTCAGTCTCGGGCTTGGGTCCATTCTTTGGCTTCTTCCCGGCAGCTTGGTTGCCGGGCGCGGCAACCTCCTTGCCGTCCTTCTTGAAGTTCTTTTTACCCTTGCCTTTCTTGAACTTAGTGGTTTTATTGACCATCAACACTTGATGTTCCTTCCTGACTTCTACCTCTGCTGATTTCAGCATAGCAAATACTTCAGGAATGGTCTTTTACATCCCCTGCATATTGAAGTTCATCACAAAGCTCTTGTAGCTTGGTGGAAGCGACTGGAGGATTCTGTCAATGACCGCATCATCTGGGAGATTAACTCCCAGCTGAGTCAAGCGGTTATGCAACCCAGACATAGTGAGTATGTGCTCACTGACAGAACTGTTTTCCTCCATCTTACAGCTGAAGAACTTGTCGGAGACTTGATATCTCTCGACCCGGGCATGAGCTTGGAAAACCATTTTAAGCTCTTCGAACATCTCATATGCTCCGTGTCTCTCAAAACGTTTTTGGAGCCCCGGCTCTAAACTGTAAAGCATGCCACACTGAACGAGGGAGTAGTCATCGGAACGTGCGTGCCAAGCGTTCATAACATCTTGTTCTGCAGGGAGAACGGGTGCGTCACCAAGCGGTGCTTGTAGGACATAATCTTTCTTGGCAGCTATGAGGATGATCCTCAGGTTCCGGACCCAGTCCGTATAGTTGCTGCCATCGTCTTTCAGCTTGGTTTTCTCTAGGAACGCATTGAAGTTGAGGACTACGTTGGCCATTTGATCTACAAGACATATTGTAAAATATTTAGACTAAGTTCATGATAATTAAGTTCAACTAATCAAATTATTAGTGAACTCCCACTTAGATTAGACATCCCTCCAGTCATCTAAGTATTACATGATCCGAGTTAACTAGACCGTGTCCGATCATCACGTGAGACACACTAGTCAACATCGGTGAACATCTTCATGTTGATCGTATCTTCTATACGACTCATGCTCGACCTTTCGGTATTCTGTGTTCCGAGGCCATGTCTGTACATGCTAGGCTCGTCAAGTCAACCTAAGTGTTTGCATGTGTAAATCTGTCTTACACCCGTTGTATGTGAACGTCTGAATAAAACACCCGATCATCACGTGATGTTTTGAAACAGCGAATTGTCGCAACGGTGCACAGTTAGGGGGAACACTTCTTGAAATTAGTATGAGGGATCATCTTATTTACTACCGTCGTTCTAAGTAAACAAGATGCAAAACATGATAAACATCACATGCAATCAAATAACAAACGTGACATGATATGGCCAATATCACATAGCTCCTTTGATCTCCATCTTGGGGCTCCATGATCATCTTGTCACCGGCTTGACACCATGATCTCCATCATCATGATCTCCATCATCGTGTCTTCATGAAGTTTTCACGCCAACGACTACTTCTACTTCTATGACTAACGCGTTTAGCAATAAAGTAAAGTAGTTTACATGGCGTTCTTCAATGACACGCAGGTCATACAAAAATAAAGACAACTCCTATGGCTCCTGCCGGTTGTCATACTCATCGACATGCAAGTCGTGATTCCTATTACAATAGCATGAACATCTCATACATGACATACAGATCATTCATCATTCATCACAACTTTGGCCATATCATATCACAAACCACTTGCTGCAAAAACAAGTTAGACGTCCTCTAATTGTTGTTGCAAGTTTTACGTGGCTGAATTAGGGTTCTAGCAAGAACGTCTTCTTACCTACGTTAAAGCCACAACGTGATTTGTCAACTTCTATTTACCCTTCATAAGGACCCTGTTCATCGAATCCGCTTCAACTAAAGTAGGAGAGACAGACACCCGCCAGCCACCTTATGCAACTAGTGCATGTTAGTCGGTGGAACCGGTCTCACGTAAGCGTACGTGTAAGGTTGGTCCGGGCCGCTTCATCCCACAATACAGCTGAAGCAAGAAAGGACTAGTAACGGCAAGAAAGTTGACAAATCTACGCCCACAACAAATTGTGTTCTACTCGAGCAAGAAGAACTACGCATAGACCTAGCTCTGATACCACTGTTGGGGAACGTCGCAGAAAACAAAAAATTTCCTACTCGTTTCACCAAGATCATCTAGGAGTTCATCTAGTAACGAGTCATTGGATGCATCTACATTCCTTTGTAGATCGCGCACGGAAGCGTTCAAAAGAACGGTGATGATGTAGTCGTACTCGACGTGATCCAAATCACCGATGACCAGCGCCGAACGGACGGCACCTCCGCGTTCAACACACGTACGGGACGGGAGACGTCTCCTCCTTCTTGATCCAGCAAGGGGGAAGGAGAGGTTGATGAAGATCCAGCAGCACGACGGCGTGGTGGTGGATGCAGGGCGTCACAGAAGCAGGGCTTCGCCAAGACTACGAGGGAGAGACGTAACGGGGAGAGAGGGAGGCGCCAGGGGCTGGTCTGTTTCCCTCCTCCCCCCCCCCTCACTATATATAGGGGTGCCAAGGGGGGGCGCCGGCCCTAGTAGATGAGATCTACTAGGGGGGCGGCGGCCTAGGGGAGGTTTCCCTCCCCCCCAAGGCACCTAGGGGTGCCTTCCACCACTAGGACTCCTCCTATGGGGAAACCCTAGGTGCATGGGCCTATAGGGGCTGGTGCCCTTGGCCCATGAAGGCCAAGGCGCACCCCCTACAGCCCATGTGCCCCCCCGAGACAGGTGGCCCCACCCGGTGGGCCCCCGGGACCCCTCCGGTGGTCCCGGTACAATACCGATAACCCCGAAACTTGTCCCGATGGCCGAAACAGCACTTCCTATATATAATTCTTTACCTCCGGACCATTCCGGAACTCCTCGTGACGTCCGGGATCTCATCCGGGACTCCGAACAACATTCGGGTTTCTGCATATACATATCTTCACAACCCTAGCGTCACCGAACCTTAAGTGTGTAGACCCTACGGGTTCGGGAGACAAGCAGACATGACCGAGACGACTCTTAGGTCAATAACCAACAGCGGGATCTGGATACCCATGTTGGCTCCCACATGCTCCACGATGATCTCATCGGATGAACCACGATGTCGAGGATTCAATCAATCCCGTACGCAATTCCCTTTGTCAATCGATATGTTACTTGCCCGAGATTCGATCGTCGGTATCCCAATACCTCGTTCAATCTCGTTACCGGCAAGTCACTTTACTCGTACCGTAATGCATGATCCCGTGACCAGACACTTGGTCACTTTGAGCTCATTATGATGATGCATTACCGAGTGGGCCCAGTGATACCTCTCCGTCATACGGAGTGACAAATCCCAGTCTTGATCCATGTCACCCAACAGACACTTTCGGAGATACCCGTAGTCTACCTTTATAGTCACCCAGTTATGTTGTGACGTTTGGCATACCCAAACCACTCCTACGGTATCCGGGAGTTACACGATCTCATGGTCTAAGGAAAAGATACTTGACATTGGAAAACTCTAGCAAACGAACTATACGATCTTGTGCTATGTTTAGGATTGGGTCTTGTCCATCACATCATTCTCTCAATGATGTGATCTCGTTATGAATGACATCCAATGTCCATAGTAAGGAAACCATGACTATCTGTTGATCAACGAGCTAGTCAACTAGAGGCTCACTAGGGACATGTTGGTGTCTATTATTCACACATGTATTACGATTTCCGGATAATACAATTATAGCATGAATAAAGACAATTATCATGAACAAGGAAATATAATAATAATGCCTTTTATTATTGCCTCTAGGGCATATTTCCAACTGATTTCATGCACATTGAAAGCCCGTATATATTGTACTAGAATTAACTATTCAGTTGTCGTTCTTTCGACATACTCTTTTTTCAGACCTTAACTGTTCAATCTTCATGTCTGCTTAGGCAGAATCACATGGGGAAAAACATATAACCAATCGGTGGCGTAATAAGCACCAAGATTTTCTTAGTTCTCATGACATTCATTTGAGGACAATAATGATGGAAGGATATGCATCCAACCAGGCAAACAGAAGCTTTGTCACATTCTTCCTATTGAATGCAAGGTTACTATTGTCCATGAGGCTTAATTTTTACCTCAAGAGATTTCTCACGGACGGAAATGTTGAACAACAAAAAAAGAAGTTTCAGGTGGACAAATGGGCTTCGAAACATGCTCGGCTTCTATTTACAACAAGTTGTAGTCATCCTGAAATATATTTTTTTGCACAGAATGTTGATTTTATGGATCAGACTGATCCATTTATTTGTAACTGCAAAAAAGACTGGTTGGATTAGATGTTACTGCCATGTTCAATCTGGTTTTGTCTAAAACTTTGATGAACAATTAATCCTTGGGCTTTTTCTACCATTTGTATGCTTGAGTTGCATGTTGTTGCCCTCGTACTCCCCTTCACCTGCCACTACACTGCTGCATCTTCCACGGCTGCTGTTCGTTCCCGTCCGAGGCCTCGCCTTCGTTCTCCGCCTTGGTTCGCTCGTTGTGCCCGCCGCCATCTGGCGTTGTCAACATGGCCAACAACCAAGAGGAATCAGGAGATGAATATACGTGGAGAGGCTGACAGTAGGGACCCACCAGGGTCATTGCATTTCGCAAGCAGGTGCCTTGTTATTACAAGCCAAAAAAAATACTTCCTCCTAATTGTTTGACAACTAGGTCCCACGCCATTGTCAATGTAGTCAATAAATGAGAAAATTACACAACAAGCAGAAAACACCAGGAACCCAGCAGCTTGCCCAGTTGTTTTTTAGTTTCAGAGACAGAGCTCAACTGCGCGCTGTGCGGGGCTGTGGCTCGTCTAGCCCATGCTTACGCTTTTATTAAGCACATGACGAGCCTAGTTGATATATTTTTTTCTTTCTGAAATGGCTAGCCTAGTTATTTTTTTGGAGAATACCAAAACCGAGGCCTACTTGCTTTTCTCAGCCCTATTGGACTGCAAATCTTTCAAGACGAGAAGGGAGGTAAGTAGTAAGAAATGGGCTTCCCCGGAAAATGGGATGTAAATTTTTAAACCAAAGCCAACCGGCAATTGCATTAAAATATCATTTTTTAGGATTTCTGTACTTTCTACTCTTACAAAAACCAAAGCCAACTCGCAATTACATTGAAATATCATCTTTTCTCCCACAAGATAAACTACTCATACAAATGCATCTTCATGTTCGTGCAACGAACGGGCATCTTGCTAGTTAAGATTCTAAATTTCATTCTTTTATTGCGGAGAATTGTTTTTTGAATTTTATTTTGATATATTTTTTAAAAAAATATTTTTAACGTGACTCGAAATTTTGTGATTAAAAGAGTTCGGACCCCACCGAAATATGCAAAATTTCGTTGAATTTTTAGCATTGCCTAGAATATATGGTCTCTAATGCTAATTAAAATAATATGGGCTTCAAATATCCTTGAGAATTAGCAAATGGGCTGTAAATTATTGAAAATAATGGCTAATGGGTTGTATGCTATTTTCCACAGATTCAGAGGCTGACTTCTGGGCCTACTAGGTTGACGATGATGCTGTCCTAAATTTTTCTTGACGCGTACGCAAGGCTTTGTCAACTTAGTCAACACACAGCAGTGACTGTTGGATGTCCATCCAACGGCTGCCATGCTTCTTCAATCTCTGATCTTCCTACTCCGGCCGCCCAAACCAGCGCCGGCGGGACTGCCTGCTCCCTCCTCCCGTGGCTGACTGTGCTGCCGCCAGGCCATCCCTCTAACCACCCACACATCCTATTAGTTTCCGGCAATGTCAGCCTCACCCCGCAGCTGACCAGTCAGTGCTCGTACTCCCCTCAATGTGGGCACTGGCTCTGGGTGGTTCCCTTCCTGGGCCTCGCCCTCATCCACCGCGTTTGTGCTCTCGGCGTGGCAAGGTGAACATGGTCAACAAACAACAGCCATCGGAAGAGGCTGATAATAGGGGCCCACACAAGGAAATGCCTCCTTATCACACGCAAAATAATGATTCCTCCACCTGACAGCTGGGACCCACCGGAAAGCCCTCTGTATTTCATGAAAAAAATGTTCCCCCCGCTGCTAGCTCAGACCCACCGGAAGTGCCACCTTATTACGCACAAAAAATGAATACTCCCCCTGCTAGCTGGGACCCACCTTGGTGGGAGGCTGACTTGTGGGCCTACTAAGTTGACAGGGATGGAGGGCTTTGTCAACGTAGTCAATATGAATGATTCTAGCTCCAGTAACTGTACGATGTCCATCCAACGGTCGTAGTGCTTCGTCAACCTTTGGTCTTCTTGCTCCAGCCGCCCAAAGCAGCGCCGGTCGTGCCGCATGCTCCTGCCTCCCAGTGGCCGGCTGCACTGCCGTGGAGGCCTCACCGCTCCCTACTATTCCCACCGCTGGCCAGGCCCTGCGGCGATGGCAGCCTCACACCGCAGCCAAACCAGTGAACCCTCGTACTCCTCTCCATGCTAGCTTCCACCATTGTGTCTTTCCTGGCTCCATGTCGTCCCCTTCCTAGGCCTCACCGTCGTCCACCGCCCTGGTGCTCTCGGCACGGCATGGTCAACGTGGTCAAGGAACGACTTCCATCGGAAGAGTACTGTACATGGAGAGGCTGACAGCTGGGTCCACGGCGGCCGCAAGGAAGTGCCTCCTTATTATGCGCAAAATAATTATTCCTCCACCTGACAGCAGGGACCCATCAGACGGGCAACCGTATTTCATGAAAAAAAGTTCCCCCTGACTACTAGGACCCACTAGCGACATCTTCGCACACAAGGAAGTGCGTCCAGGCAAAAAAAAAAGATTCATCCCTCTGACTGCTGGGACCCACCAGCTACATCTTCGCACGCAAGGAAGTGCCTGACAGTCGGGACCTACCTGGTCAAAGCGTACGTAGCGTTGTCATTCTGGTCGCGAACGTGTACATACATACTGGTCGATGTAGACGCACATGTGTCATAGTAGAGGCGTGCACGTAGCATGTACATGTACGTACAGTGGCCAGGGTGCAAGAAAGTAAATACGGCCACGTACGTACATACGGGCGGGGTCTCGAACGCCTACTCGCGCATACGTACGGCCAGGGATCATGTACATGGCTGGGTCACAATGGATAAACAACATCGTCGTCGTCGTGTTCATGGGGAGGCAACAGAATGCGTCGTATTCATCGGGAGGCAACGGAACACGTGGGCGCCAACCGGCTTGGATGAAATAGCCGATGGAAATGAGGCCTGGCGTACCGCAGAACGGAGGAAACGGCCTTGTGTTCGACAGGCCACATTCGAAATGGGATCCTGTTGATCAGGAGGGGTGTGCCGTACCACAAAACAGAGGAAATGGACTTGTGTTTGAGCGCTACGGTCGAAACGGGGGTCCTGTTCATCGGGAGGGGTGTGGCGTACCGCAAAACAGGACTCCATGGGATACTGTTCATCTCCACCATCGACCTCCTCCAGCCTACACGGGCTACTATTCATCCATCGTCGCCTCCTCCAGCCTCCACATGCGACTGTTCATCCATGGGCTCCTGTTCATCCACGGGCACCTGTTCATCCAGCCTCCACCGCGCGCTACTCCACCGGCTACTCTTCAACTAGCCCTCTCCACGGGCTCCTGTTCAACCACCCCTCCACGGGCTACTGTTCATCAAGCCCTCCACCATCTACTGTTCAACCAGCCCTTCACGGGCTCGTCCTGTTCATCCAACCCTCCACAAGGTCCTTTTTATCCAGCCCCAACCGGCTCGATCGATCGGGGTCCTATTCATCAAGAGGCAACCACGGGGTACTGTTCATCCACCGCCACCAGGAACTGTTCATTCAAACCCCCCAGCAACGCTCACTGTTCCTCTAGAGGTAGCATCGATCGGCTTGAGTTAGCAGAAGTAGCGAAGGAATCGCTCAATAGGGTTGAGGTAACAACCATCGATCGATCGCTCGAGTTCAGTAACGCGTAGCCTGCAGTGCAATCCCTCGGGTTCAGTAGGCGAACGCCTCTCTCGGGTTCAGTTAGAGCCCAACACCTCGCACCCATGCGCGTGCGTGTACGAGAGGAACACGCAAACCTTCGTGCATCGCTCGGCCCCGACCACCCACCGTAACTAGGAACACCCTGATATTTTCCTCGCCCTCGCTTCTACCATGGTTTTTTCCGTCATGGACGGCCTAAAGAATGTCATGCAGCTGCGTCTCCATCCTGCCCAGGACGAAAAGCCCATTTTCTGTCATGATTTTTTGTCATAGAAGTAGGAGCCCACCACATCTATGATGATATCGGGTTTTGTCACAATTATCGTCATAGAAGTGTCATAAGTATGACAAAAAAAAATTCGTTCGGCCCAAAATGTCACGGATGTGTCTTTTTTTGTAGTGAACATTATCGAACTAAGCATATTGAAGTTCGTCATCATTTCATTCGAGATCATGTTGCTAAGGGAGATATCAAACTTAAGTATGTTCGTACTGACAAGCAATTATAGGATATATTCACTAAACCACTTGATGAGAAAGTGTTTTGCAGGTTGAGAGGTGAATTGAACATCATTGATGCCTAAAATTTGGAGTAGAAACTCCATGTGGATGCATGCAAGGCATGAGCCTTACTATGACTAATCCTTGACCATTCTCTTATGATGATAATCATATGTCTTGGATACTCTTGTACTCTTGCATGCTATCTAACCCTTGTAGGTACTTGGAAAAGCCCAACTCTATGAGATTGCAGCTCAATCACATTTTAAGCAATCTCTACATCTCCA
Source organism: Triticum timopheevii (assembly GCA_963921465.1). Taxonomy (NCBI): domain Eukaryota; kingdom Viridiplantae; phylum Streptophyta; class Magnoliopsida; order Poales; family Poaceae; genus Triticum; species Triticum timopheevii. The sequence continues at coordinate 194,361,851 of OY997264.1, read as the reverse complement.
AGTCTCTACAAAATGGTGGAGGAAGACAAGGAAGCACAAATCCATTCAATATATCCTTTGACAAATTCCTATATCAAAATTTCATGATTGTCATTTTGGATACACAAGTGCTCTTCCTTGCAAGATTAACACATGTAGGAAGATGAAGTTCAACTACAAGTGGTGCTACCAACTCTTGATGATCTACATCAACTTGAGCACCCTACACAAGCTCAACTACATGACCAAGTTCATCACCACCATTTGAGGTATGTCATTCCATCTTAGAGAAGCTTAACCCCAAGACATGGGTGAAAGCAACTCAACAAGATGCGAATCCATCAAAATGCTTAAACAAAAAATGGCAACCCCATTTTGAGGTTAAACGATGAGTATGACCTATCATCAAGTTTCTTCACTTGACTCCTAAGTCCATATACTCTAACATAGGTGACTTTGTCGCCGACCAATTCTAGATGAAGTTCTCTGTTGTTTCTTTGTGCCCTTGCATTTGTCTCATGCATGTTAGTTCCCCTTTCAAAAAAACTTCATCTAGATTTCTTTTCTTTTCTCTGTTATTTTCTACATTTCCTTGCATCCAATTCATTGCATATCATTCAGCTAATTCCTTGCATATCCTTGTGAGATCTTATTTGTGTAAGTGAGCTGAGGTGACAAGAAGTTACTCTCTGGGTTGAACTCGGTCTCAGTGGATTGGTTTCTTCGGCTGAATCGAATCAACTCGGTGCCACCGATTGCAACCACTCGGTGCTACCGATTTCAGTCCCGAGACAAAATCTATGTCACTTGCATTCTGCATATTTTTCCTAGCTCCACTCTTTGTAACTTGTCCTCTACCAGCATCATATATTACATGTGGCTTTGTAATGTGACTCCAGGACCAAACCTACTTGACTCATGCTCCAGAAGTCCCTTCTTTGAAATTGGTGTCAAAGGGGGAGAGAGAGCACATCAAAGCTTATCACATAAGAGAGAATGCACTCATAAAAGCTTCTCCTGATGCTCTTACTCTTAAGAGGAAAGTTGACTCATGTCTTCAAGAGGGGAAAGACATGATAGTATATGTTATGGTCCTATCTTGCTCTGGTTAGGATTTTTTTTCCCTTGCTTGCTCTGATTTTCTGCTACCCTATCTACTCCCATTATCCCATGTCAGTTTCAGGGGGAGAAAAACATCTAAGGGAAAAAAATCTTTGGAATTCATTGCATACCTTTATTCTTGGGGACATGTCAATATCCAAATAGAGTACCTAGTACTCACACTCTACATGTCATCCCAGTCTTGGTATTCTTGTGCTCTTTAGTTCTTGGTCTGTCTAGTAGATGTTCTTGTGTTATCTAACCTTGTTTACCCAGGTACATCTTCTTCAAGATAGCTCAAAACCACAAGGTACGTATATGCATCACACTCATGTGCATGAAGATTTCTTGTTGTGGTACATATTGTTTGCAAGAGAGACTCATGGACATGAAGGTATAATTCCAGTATCTATATCATTTGCTCTGATGCATATAGCCAAGATACATGTAACTCATTGCTTGCTCTGACATGTTTATGCATTCTCATACTCTTATGGTCTATCATCACATGATTGCATACATGTAGGGGGGGGCAATGCATGTTGCATGTCTTTCCAAAGCTTTACTTGCTATTTCCTAATATCTTTATCTAAAGCTTTGATGTATGTTGTCATCAATTACCAAAAAGGGGGAGATTGAAAGCACAAGTGCTTCCTGGGTGATTTTGGTAATTCATGACAACATATCTCTTGTTGGACTAGTACTTCTACCTAGTTCATTTCAGATAAGTTCAACATTAGAGTGGCATGGACATGGACAAGAGGATGTGGAACCCCTTCAAGATGCTAAGGACAAATATTGGAAAAAGCTCAAGACTCTACATTTTCTATTTTTAGTGATCCAAGATCACATTGAGTTCATAGGAAAGCCAATACTATTAAAAGGGGATGAGGTGTTGCTTAATGGCTTGCTTGCTCAAAGTGCTTAGTGATATGCTCCAAAACCCTCAGCCACTTTCTCACATCCACATATGTCCTAAACCTAAATGTCAAACTCGACCCCACCAATTTGATCTATCCGGCACCACCGAGTTTCATCATATTCAGCCACTGCCAAACCCTAGGACTTCGGTCTCACCGATGGGATCTTGGTCTCACCGAGATGGGCTTGCAATCTCTCTTTGATCTGGTGCAACACTTTTGGTCTAACCGAGTTGGTGCAGTCGGTCACACCAAGTTTTCCTGACCAATCCTCTATTTACTTATTACCAAAATCAGTCTCACCGAGTTTGAGTAAACGGTCAAACCGAGTTGAGGTTTTACCCTAACCCCTGCACATCGGTGCCACCGAGATGACTATATCGGTCCCACCGAAAATCCTAACGTTCACATTTTGAACTAAATCGATCTGACCGAGTTTGCTGATTCGGTCCCACCGAGTTTGGGAATCTGTGTGTAATGGTTAGATTTTGTGTGGATGCTAGATATACCCCTCCACTCACTCTTCATTCATGGAGAGAGCCTTCAGAACAAACCTACACTTCCACTACTCATTTTTTGAGAGAGAACCACCTACTCATGTGTTGAGGCCAAGATATTCCAATCCTACCATATGAATCTTGATCTCTAGCCTTCCCCAAGTTGCTTTCCACTCAAATCATCTTTCCACGATAGCCAAATCTGACAGAGAGAGTTGAGTGTTGGGGAGACTATCATTTGAAGCACAAGAGCAAGGAGTTCATCAACAACACACCATCTATTACCTTTTGGAGAGTGGTGTCTCCTAGATTGGTTAGGTGTCACTTGGGAGCCTCCGTCAAGATTGTGGAGTTGAACCAAGGAGTTTGTAAGGGCAAGGAGATCGCCTACTTTGTGAAGATCTACCCTAGTGAGGCAAGTCCTTTGTGGGCGATGGCCATGATGGGATAGACAAGGTTGCTTCTTCATGGACCCTTCGTGGGTGGAGCCCTTCGTGTACTCGCGCAACCATTACCCTCCATGGGTTGAAGTATCCATCAACGTGGATGTACGATAGCACCACCTATCGGAACCACGCCAAAAATCTCTGTGTCTCCAATTGCGTTTGCACACTCCAATCCCATCCCTTTACTTTCTTGCAAGTTGCATGCTTTACTTTCCGCTGCTCATATACTCTTTGCATGCTTGCTTGAATTGGATTGTGTATGCTTGAAATTGTGTTAATCTACCACCTCAACTTGAAAAACTTAAAAACTGCCAACTTTGTTTGTTGAGGGTCTAATCACCCCCCTCTAGACACCTCTTCTCGATCATTTAAAGATAACTCTCCGATACACAGGGTGATAAATCCCAATCTTGATTCACGCCAACTCATCAGACACCTTCAGAGATACTTGTAGAGCATCTTTATGATCACGCAGTTACGTTGTGACGTTTGATAGCACACAAGGTATTCCTCTGGTAGCCGGGAGTTGCATGATCTCATGATCTAAGGAACATGTATTTGACATTAACAAAGCAGTAGCAATAAACGGAACAATCGTATTCTAAGCTAACGGATGGGTCTTGTCCATCACATCATTCTCCTAATGATGCGATCCTGTAATCAAATGACAACTCATTTCTATGGTTAGCAAGCCTTAACCGTCTTGATCAACGAGCTAGTCTAGTAGAGGCTCACTAGGGACACGGTATTTGTTTATGTATCCACACATGTATTTAAGTTGCCGGTCAATACAATTCTAGCATGAATAATAAACCTTTAGCATGATTAAGGAAATATAATAATAACCATTTTTATTATTGCCTCTAGGGCATATTTCCATGGGATAATTAGATTTATGCCCCTAGTTGTGTCCCACTCGTCTATTTTACCCCTAATTCCCAAAAGTCACCGGTTCTATCCAAGTCACTTTGCTCCCCTTATGCTTTTGCCCTTTGACCGTTTGACCGTCAGTTTGAAAGCTTCATAACTAATTCATACTAAATCAGAAAAATGCAAATAAGATACCAAAATATTCAAAAAAACTTCACCTACATGTCAGTGTCATTTGCATTTATGAAAAAAGTGTTGGAAAGTGCACATCCGAGTTTTAGCTCTTTTGGTACCACCATGAATAGTAAACTCTAAAAAAATTCAAAAAAATTCAAAAAAGAGTATGGTGGCAAATAACGACAAATGTTCTAAGTGCTTGCCAAGTTTCATCAGGGAACGACATTGGTGGAAGTCGTGGCAAAAAAATAATCTATTTTGGAGTGCTGATTGTTTTTTTTTTGCCACGACACCCATGAATGTTATTCGCTGATGAAACTTGGACGGAACTTAAAACATTTGCCATTCTTTGCCACCAATTTTTTTTGAATTTTTTGAACTTTTTTAGATTTTACTATTCATGGTGGTAGCATAAGAGCTAAAACTCGGACGGGCACTTTCCAATAGTTTTTTCATGAACGCAAATGACACTGACATATAGGTGATGTTTTCTGAACATTTTTGTATCTTATTTGCATTTTTCTGATTTAGTATGAATTAGTTATGAAGTTTTCAAACTGACGGTCAAATGGTCAAAGGGCAAAAGCATAAGAGGAGCAAAGTGACTTGGACAGAACCGGTGACTTTTGGGAATTAGGGGTAAAACAGATGAGTGGGACACAACTAGGGGCATAAATCTAATTATCCCTATTTCCATCAGTCTCCCACTTGTCTAGAGTCAACAATCTAGTTCACATCATCATGTGATTAACACCGATAGTTCACATTGCCATGTGACTAACACCCAAAGACTTTACTAGAGTCCATAATCTAGTTCACATCGCTGATACGTCCATTTTGCATCATGTTTTCCTACTGTTATTTATGTTGCTTCATTGTATAATAATGCTTTTTGGAGTAATTCTAATGCCTTTTCTCTCATAATATGCAAGGTATACACAAAGGGGGAGAATTATGGCAGCTGGAAATCTGGACCTAAAAAAGCTAAGTCAAGCTACCTATTCTGCACAACTTCAAATGAGCTGAAACTCCACGAGGATTTTTTATGGAATATTTAATAAATATTGGAGCAAATATGTACTAGAGGGGGACCCCAGCTGGGTACAACCCACCAGGGCCCGCCAGTAGGCCCAGGCGCACTCTGGTGGGTGTTGCACTCCTCGGCCCACCTCCGGTGCCCATCTTTTGGTATATAAGTCATTTTGACCTAGAAAAAAATGAGGAGAGGACTTCCGGGACGAAGCGTCGCCGCCTCGAAGCGGAACTTGCCTAGGAGCACTTTTGCCCTCCGGCAGAGCGATTCCGTCGGGGGAACTTTCCTCCCGGAGGGGGAAATCATCATCACCATCATCGTCACCAACAACTCTCCCATCTTGGGGAGGTCTATCTTCATCAATATCTTCATAGAACCAACTCCTATCAAACCCTAGTTCATCTCTTGTGTTCAATCTTTTATAAAAAATTATAGATTGGTGCTTGTGGGTGACTAGTAGTGTTGATTACATCTTGTAGTTGATTACTATATGGTTTATTTGGTTGAAGATTATATGTTCAGATACATTATGCTATTTAACACCCCTATGATCTTGAGCATGATTATCATTTATGAGTAGTTACTTTCGTTCTTGAGGTCACGGGAGAAATCATGTTGCAAGTAATCATGTGAACTTGATATGTGTTTGTTATTTTGATGATGTGTATGTTGTCATTCTCTTAGTGGTGGCAATTGAACGTATTTGGGCCTAAGGGAATGCATTTTGGAGTATTTATTAGATGGTGGGTTGCGAGAGTGACAGAATCTTAAACCCCAATTTATGCGCTATTCCGTAAGGGACCGATTGGATCCAAAAGTTTAATGCTATGGTTAGAATTTATTCTTAGTACTTTTCTCGTAGTTGCGGATGCTTGCGAGAGGGTTAATCATAAGTAGGAGGTTTGTTCAAGTAAGAATATCACCTAAGCACCGGTCCACCCACATACCAAAACATCAACGTAGCGATTATGAATTAAGCCAACATGATGAAAGTGACTAGATGAAATTCCCGTGTACCCTCAAGAACACTTTGCTTATCATAAGAGACTGTTTTGGCATGTCCTTTGCCTCAAAAGGATTGGGCTACCTTGCTGCACTTTTATTACTACTATCATTACTTGCTCGTTACAAACTATCTTGCTATCAAACTACTCCGCTACTTACAATTTTAGCACTTGCAGACAATACCTTGCTGAAAACCACTTGTCATTTTCTTCTGCTCCTCGTTGGGTTCGATACTCTTACTTATCGAAAAGGCTACAATTGACCCCATATACTTGTGGGTCATCAAGGCCATTTTCTGGCGCTGTTGCCGGGGGGTGAAGCGCTCTTGGTAAGTGGAAATTGGTAAGGAAGCATTATTACTGCGTGCTGAAATTTATTATCACTTGCTACTGTGGAAAACAATCCTTTGAGGGGTTTGTTTGGGGTATCTTCACCTCGACCGGAACAACAATTAGTTGCCCCTCAACCTACTGCACCTACTGAAAATATTGAATATGGAACTCCTTCGGGTATGTTAGAACAACTGCTAGCTAATCCTTATGCAGGAGATGGAACCGAACATCCTGATATGCACTTGATATATGTGGATGAAATTTGTGGATTGTTTAAGCTTGCAGGTTTGCCCAGAGATGAATCTAATAAGTAGGTTTTCCCTTTATCCTTGAAGGGAAAAACATTGACATGGTATGGCTATGAGATGATATTGGACCTTGGAATTGGAATCATTTGAAATTGGAATTTCATCAAAAAAATTATCCTATGCATCTAGTTCATCATGATCGAAATTATATATATATAATTTTTGGCCTCGTGAAGGAGAAAGTAACGCTCTAGCTTGGAGGAGGCTTAAGTCCATGTTATATTCATGCCCCAATCATGAGCTCTCAAAACAAATTATTATTCAGAATTTTCATGCTCGACTTTCTCATAATGATCAAACCATGCTTGATACTTCTTGTACTGGTTCTTTTATGAACATAACTATTGAATTCTGGTGGGATCTTTCGGAAAGAATTAAATGCAACTCTAAAGATTGGGAACTTGACGAAGGTAAAGAGTCAAGTATTGAACCTAATTTTGATTATGTTAAAGCTTTTATGAATATCGATGCCTTTCAAAAGTTTAGCACTAAATATGGACTTGACTCTGAGATAGTAGCTTCCTTTTGTGAATATTTTGCTACTCACATTGATCTCCCTAAGGATAAGTGGTTTAAATATCACCCACCAATTAAATAAGAAGTTAAAGAACCGATAAAAGCTAAAGAAGAAACTATCATTTACAATGTTGATCCAGTTGTTCCCACTGCTTATATTGAAAAACCACCTTTGCCTGTTAGGATGAAGGAACATGCTAAAGCTTCAACTACGGTTAACAAAAGTTATGTTAGAACACCCAAACCATCTGAACAAATCAGAGTTGAACCTAGTGTTGCTACGATTAAAGATCTCTTAGTTGATAATATTTATGGGCATGTTATTTACTTATGTGGTGAAGCTTATAGAATTGCCAAACCTGAAGGAAAAGATAAACATAGACCACTTGTTGGCATGCCTGTGTCTCAATTTAGATAGGAGATCACTGTTATCATGGGTTATGTGACCTAAGTGCTAGTGTGAGTGTCATTCCTTTTTCCTTATATCAAGAAATTAAAGATGAAATAGCACCTGCTGAAATAGAAGGCATAGATGTCATTATTAAACTTGCTAATAGAGATACTGTATCACCAATTGGGATTCTTAGAGATGTTGAAGTCTTGTGTGGGAAACTAAAATACCCTACTGATTTTCTTGTTCTTAGCTCCCCACAAGATGACTTTTGTCCCATTATTTTTGGTAGACCTTTCTTGAACACCGTCAATGCCAAAATAGATTGTGAGAAACAAACTGTTGGTGTTAGCTTTGGTGATGAATCTCATGAATTTAATTTTTCCAACTTTAGTAGACAACCTCATAAGAAAAATTTGCCTAGTAAGGATGAAACTATTGGTCTTGCTTCTATTGTTGTGCCTCCTACTGATCCTTTGGAACAATATTTGCTAGACTATGAAAGTGATTTGCATATGCGTGAAAGAAATGAAATAGATAGAATATTTTTCAAACAACAACCTCTGCTTAAACACAATTTGCCTACTGAAACTCTAGGAGGTACTCCTCCACCTAAAGTTGATCCTGTGTTTGAATTAAAATAATTGCCAGACACTTTGAAATATGCTTATCTTGCTGAGAAAAATATATATCCTATTATTATTAGTGCTAACCTTTCAGAACATGAAGAAGAAAGATTATTGAAGGTTCTAAGGAAGCATAGGGCTGCTATTGGATATACTCTTGATGATCTTAAGGGCATTAGTCTCACTCTATGTTAGCACAAGATTAATATTGAACCTGATGCTAAACCCGTTGTTGATCACCAACGTCGGTTAAATCCGAAGATGAAAGAAGTAGTAAGAAATGAAATATTGAAACTTTTGGAAGCAGGTATAATCTATCATATAGGTGATAGTAGATGGGTAAGTCCTATTCATTGTGTCCCTAAGAAGGGAGGTATTACTATTGTTCCTAATGATAAGAATGAGCTCATTCCACAAAGAATTTTCACAGGCTATAGGATGGTAATTGATTATAGAAAATTAAACAAAGCAACTAGAAAAGATCACTACCCTCTACCTTTTATTGATCAAATGTTAGAAAGATTATCTAAGCACACAGATTTTTGCTTCCTTGATGGATATTCTGGTTTTTCACAAATACCTGTTTTACAACTTCATCAAGAAAAGACCACTTTTACTTGTCCTTTTGGAACCTTTGCTTATAGACATATGCCTTTCGGTTTATGTAATGCACCTGCTACCTTTCAAAGATGTATGACTGTTATATTCTCTGGTTTTTGTTAAAAGATTGTTGAGGTTTTCATGGATGACTTTCCCGTTTATGGGAAGTCCTTTGATGATTGTTTAAGCAATCTTGATCGAGTTTTGCAGAGATGTGAACAAACAAATCTTGTCTTGAATTGGGAGAAGTGCCACTTTATGGTTAACGAAGGTATTATTTTGGGCCATAAAATTTCTGAAAGAGGCATTGAGGTGGACAAAGCCAAGGTTGATGCAATTGAGAAAATGCCATGTCCTAAAGATATCAAATGTATTTGTAGTTTCCTTGGTCATGTTGGTTTCTATAGGAGGTTTATCAAAGACTTTCCTAAAATTTCTAGGCCTCTTACAAATCTTTTGCAAAACAATATTCCCTTTGCGTTTGATGATGATGGTTTAGAAGCCTTTGAAACACTAAAGAAAGCCTTAATTACTACACCTGATGTTCAACCACCTGATTGGAACTTGCCTTTTGAGATTATGTGTGATGCTAGTGATTATGTTGTTTGTGCTGTTCTGGGACAAAGAGTTGATACGAAAACTGAATGTTATTCATTATGCTGGTAAAACACTAGACAATGCTCAACAAAATTATGCTACTACTGAAAAATAATTCTTAGGATTGGTGTTTGCTTGTGATAAATTCAGATCTTACATTGTTGATTCTAAAGTGACTGTTCACACCGGTCATCCTGCTATTAAATATCTTATGGAAAAGAAAGATGCTAAACCTAGACTCATTAGGTGGGTTCTTCTGCTACAAGAATTTGATTTGCATATCAGTGATAGGAAAGGAGAAGAGAACCCCGTAGCTGATAACTTGTCTAGGCTTGAAAATATTCTTGATGACCCACAACCTATTAATGATAGCTTCCCTGATGAACAACTAGCTGCAATAAATGTTTCTAATAGTACACCTTCGTATGCTGACTATGCTAATTATATTGTTGCTAAATACATACCACCTAGCTTCACATACCAACAAAAGAAAATTTTCTTCTATGATTTAAGACATTACTTTTGGGATGACTGCTACGTCTTGAGCTTGCGTTGGTTTTCCTTGAAGAGGAAAGGTGATGCAGCAATAGTACCGTAACTATTTCCCTCAGTTTTTGAGAACCAAGGTATCAATCCAGTAGGAGGCTCCTCAAAAGTCCCACGCACCAACACAAACAAACAAAGAACTCGCAACCAACACAATAAAGGGGTTGTCAATCCCTTCACGGCCACTTGCGAAAGTGAGATCTGATAGAGATAATATGATAAGATAAATATATTTTTGGTATTTTATAATATAGATGCAAAAAGTAAAGATGCAAATAAAAGTAGATTGAAAGAAAATATGATAAAAGATAGACCCGGGGGCCATAGGTTTCACTAGTGGCTCCTCTCAAGATAGCATAAGTATTACGGTGGGTGAACAAATTACTATTGAGCAATTGATAGAAAAGCGAATAATTATGAGATTATCTAGGCATGATCATGTATATAGGCATCACATCCGCAACAAGTAGATCGACTCCTGCCTGCATCTACTACTACTACTCCACACATCGACCGACTCCTGCCTGCATCTAGAGTATTAAGTTCATAAAGAATAGAGTAACGCATTAAGCAAGATGACATGATGTAGAGGGATAAACTCAAGCAATATGATATAAATCCCATCTTTTTATCCTCGATGGCAAAAATACAATACGTGCCTTGCTGCCCCTGCTGTCACTGGGAAAGGACACCGCAAGATTGAACCCAAAGCTAAGAACTTCTCCCATGGCAAGAAAGATCAATCTAGTAGGCCAAACCAAACTGATAAATCAAAGAGACTTGCAAAGATAACTCAATCATACATAAAAGAATTCAGAGGAGATTCAAATATTTCTCATAGATAAACTTGATCATAAACCCACAATTCATCGGATCTCGACAAACACACCGCAAAAAGAGTTTACATCGAATAGATCTCCACAAGACAGGGGGAGAACATTGTATTGAGATCCAAAAAGAGAGAAGGAGCCATCTAGCTAATAATTATGGACCCGAAGGTCTGTGGTAAACTACTCACAACTCATCGGAGGGGCTATGGTGTTGATGTAAAAGCCCTCCGTGGTCGATTCCCCCTCCGGCGGAGTGTCGGTGAAGGCTCCAAGATGGGATCTCGCGGATACAGAAGGTTACGGTGGTGGAAATTGTGTTTCGTTGGCTCCCTAGATGTTTTTGCGGTACGTGCGCTTATATAGGAGGAAGAAGTACGTCGGTGGCCGCCCGAGGGGCCCACGAGACAAGGGGGCGCGCCCTGTAGGGGTGGGCGCGCCCTCCTATCTCGTGGCCTCCTCGGCTGCTGCTTGGCTTGCACTCCAAGTCCTTTGGATCACGTTCGTTCCAAAAATCATGCTCCCGAAGGTTTCATTCCGTTTGGACTTCGTTTGATATTCCTTTTCTTCGAAATACTGAAATAGGCAAAAAAAACAGCAATACGGGCTAGGCCTCCGGTTAGTAGGTTAGTCCCAAAAATGATATAAATGTGTAAAATAAAGCCCATAAACATCCAAAAGGGGTAATATAATAGCATGGAACAATCAAAAATTATAGATACGTTTGAGACGTATCAAGCATCCCGAAGCTTAATTCCTGCTCGTCCTCGAGTAGGTAAATGATAAAAACAGAATTTTTGATGTGGAATGCTACCTAGCATAATTCTCAATGTAATTTTCTTTATTGTGGCATGAATGTTCAGATCCAAATGATTCAAAATAAAAGTTCATATTGATAAAAGAAATAGTAACACTTCAAGCATGCTAATCAAAGTGACCATGTCTTCTCAAAATAACATGGCAAAAGAAAGTTCATCCCTACAAAATCATATAGTTAGGCTATGCTTCATTTTTGTCACACAAAGATGTTCCCAACTTTTATACCCCCGATGACAAGCCAAGCAATTGTTTCATAATTAAATAATCTCAAACTTTTTCAACCTTCACGCAATACATGAGCATGAGCCATGGATATAGCACTATGGGTGGAACAGAATATGATGATGGGGATTGTGTGGAGAAGACAAAAAAGGAGAAAGTCTCACATTGACGAGGATAATCAACGGGCTATGGAGATGCCCATCAATTGATGTCAACATGAGGAGTAGGGATTGCCATGCAACAGATGCACTAGAGCTATAAATGAATGCGCAACAAAAGAAAACTAGTGGGTGTGCATCCAACTTGCTTGCTCATGAAGACCTAGGGCATTTGAGGAAGCCCGTCGTAGGAATATACAAGCCAAGTTCTACAATGAAAAATTCCCACTAGTATAAAGAAGACAACTTATGAGACTCACTATGAAAAACATGGTGCTACTTTGAAGCACAAGTGTGGAAAAAGAGACAGTAGCATTGCCCCTTTTATTTATTTTCTTTTTTTATTTTCTTCTCTTTTTTTCTTTTTCCCCCTTTTTTTGGGCCTTTTTTTTCTTTTGGCCTTTCTTCTTTTTTTTTCTTTCTTTTTGGGCAATGCTCTAAAAATGATGATCATCACACTTCTATTGATTACAACATATGAATTACAACTCGAAACTAGAACAAGATATGACTCTATATGAATGCCTCCGATGGTGTACCGGGATGGTGCAATGAATCAAGAGTGACATGTATGAAAAATTATGCATGGTGGCTTTGCCACAAATACGATGTCAACTACATGATCATGCAATGGCAATATGACAAAAGTAATGTATGTCATGATGATGATGAACGGAATGGTGGAAAGTTGCATGGCAATATATCTCGGAATGGCTATGGAAATGCCATAATAGGCAGGTATGGTGGCTGTTTTGAGGAAGATATAAGGAGGTTTATGTGTAATAGAGTGTATCGTATCACGGGGTTTGGATGCACTGGCGAAGTTTGCACCAACTCTCAAGGTGAGAAAGGGCAATGCGCGGTACCAAAGAGGCTAGCAATGATGGAAAGGTAAAAGTGTGTATAATCCATGGACTCAACATTAGTCAAAAGAACTCATATACTTATTGCAAAAAATTAGAAGTCATCAAAAATCAAGCACTACGCGCATGCTCCTAGGGGGATAGATTGGTAGGAAAAGACCATCGTTCGTCCCCGACCGCCACTCATAAGGATGCACAAGCCAGGTACACTTCATGTTTCAAATTTGTTACACAACTTTAACCATATGTGCATGCTACGAGACTTGCTAACTTCAACACAAGCATTCTTTAAATTCATAATCACCCAACTAGCATGACTTTAATATCACTACCTCCATATCTCAAAACAATTATCAAGTATCAAATTGATCATAGCATCCAATTCACTTCCTATGATAGTTTTTATTATACCCAACTTGGATGCCTGCCATTCTAGGACCAATTTTATAACCATAGCAAATACCATGCTGTTCTAAAAGACTCTCAAAATAATATAAGTGAAGCATAAGAGACTAGCAATTTCTACAAAAATAAGCCACCGCCGTGCTCTAAAAGGTATAAGTGAAGCACTAGAGCAAAACTATCAAGCTCAAAAGATATAAGTGAAGCACATAGAGTATTCTAGCAAATTCTAATCAAGTAGGCTTCTCCCAAAAGGTGTATACAGAAAGGATGATTGTGGTAAATTAAAAAGCAAAGACTAATATAATACATGATGCTGCAAGCAAAACACATATCATGTGACGAATAAAAATATAGCTCCAAGTAAAGTTACCAATGAACGAAGACCAAAGAGGGGATGCCTTCCTGGGGCATCCCCAAGATTAGGCTTTTAGCTATTCTTGAATATCTTGGGGTGCCATGGGCATCCCCAAGCTTAGGCTTTTGCCACTCCTTATTCCATAGTCCATAAAAGCTTTACCCAAAACTTGAAAACTTCACAACACAAAACTCAACAGGAAATCTTATAAGCTCTGTTAGTGAAAGAAAACAAAACCACCACATAAGGTACTATAATGAACTCATTCTTTATTTATTTTGGTGTTAAACCTACTATATTCCAACTTCTCTATGGTTTATAAACTATTTTACTAGCCATAGATGCATCAAAATAAGCAAACAACACACGAAAAACAGAATCTGTCAAAAATAGAACAGTCTGTAGCAATCTGTAACTAACGCAAACTTCTGGAACTCTAAAACTCCTACGAAAATAGTAAGTCCTGGACAATTTGTCTATTGATCAGCAGCAAAACGAATCAACGCAAAAGCACGTTTCTGTGATTTAACAAAACTAAATTCGTGCGCGCAAAGTTTCTGTTTTTCAGCAGAATCAAATTAACTATCATCATAGGTTATCCTATAGGTTCTACTTGGCACAAACACTAATTAAAAGATAAAAACACATCTAAACATAAGATAGAAGCATAATTTATTACTAAACAGGAACAAAAACAAAAAACAGAAATAAAATCGGGTTGCCTCCCAACTAGCGCTATCGTTTAACGCCCCTAGATAGGAATAAAAGCGAAGATAGATCTAAGTAGTGCCATCTTTGGCACTAAATTCATAAGTAGCTCGCATGATAGATTCATAGGGTAATTTGACTTTCTTTCTTGAAAAGTGATCCATGCCTTTCTTTAATGGAAATTGGAATCTAATATTCCCTTCCTTCATATGAATAATCGCGCCGATCATTCTAAGGAAAGGTCTACCAAGAATAATAGGGCAAGAAAGATTGCAATCTATGTCAAGAACGATAAAATCTACGGGCACCAAATTTCTATTTGCAACAATGAGAACATCATTGATCGTTCCCATTGGCTTTTTAATGGTGGAATCCGCAAGGTGCAAATTTAAAGAGCAATCATCAAGATCATGGAAACCTAGAATATCACATAAAGTTTTCGGAATTGTGGAAACACTAGCACCCAAATCACATAAAGCAAAGCACTCATGATCTTTAATTCTAATCTTTATAGTAGGTTCCCACTCATCATTAAGTTTTCTAGGTATAGAAACTTCCGAATTAAGTTTTTCATCATAAGATTGCATCAAGGCATCAACGATATGTTTGGTAAAAGCTTTATTTTGATTATAAGCATGAGGAGAATTAACAACGGATTGCAACAAGGAAATACAACCTTCTAAAAAGAACAATTATCATAATCGAATTCCTTGAAATCCGAGATAGTGGGTTCAAAACTATTTAAAGTCATGACCTCTCCAATCCCACTTTTACCAAATTTAGCATCAAGATCTAAAAACTCCAAAATCTTGGGACGCCTTCTAGGTAAAGTTGACTCATCTTCACTCCCATAATTATCAAGATTCATATTGCAAAACAAACAACTAATAGGAGACACATCAATAACTTTGAGATCTTCATCATTATTTTCATGGAAACTAGAAGAACACGCCTTTACAAAGCTATCTTTCTTAGCACGCAATCTAGCGGTTCTGTCCTTGCACTCATCAATGGAAATTCTCATGGCTTTGAGAGACTCATTGATATCATGCTTAGGAGGAGAAGATCTAAGTTTAAGAGAATCAACATCAAGCAAAAGTCTATCAACATTCCTAGCCAAATCATCAACTTTGAGCAATTTTTCTTCAAGCAAAGCATTAAAATTCTTTTGAGAAATCATAAATTCTTTCACACTATTCTCAAAATCAGAGGGCATCTTATTAAAACTACCATAAGAATTATTGTAGGAATTTCCATAATTATTAGAGGAATTACTAGGGAACGGTCTAGAATTAAAGTTTCCTCTATAAGCATTGTTTCCAAAACTATTCCTACCAACAAAATTCACATCCATAGATTCATTATTATTCTTAATCAAAGTAGACAAAGGCATATCATTGGGATCAAGAGGAGTATTTTTAGTAGCAAACAATTTCATAAGTTCATCCATCTTTCCACTCAAAACATGGATTTCTTCTATGGCATGCACTTTTTTACTAGAAGATCTTTCGGTGTGCCATTGAGAATAATTAGCTATAATATTATCAAGAAGTTTTGTAGCATCTCCTAACGTGTTTTCATAAACGTGCCTCCCGCGACTGATTCTAAGAGATTTCTAGAAGCAAAGTTCAAACCGGCATAAAAATTTTGTATGATCATCCATAAATTCAAACCATGAGTAGGGCAATTGCGAATCATCAATTTCATTCTTTCCCAAGATTGGGCAACATGCTCATGATCAAGTTGTTTAAAATTCATAATATCATTCCTAAGAGTGATGATCTTAGCGGGAGGAAAATACTTAGAGATAAAAGCATCTTTGCACTTGTTCCAAAAATCAATAATATTTTTAGGCAAAGATGAAAACCAAACTTTAGCACAATCTCTAAGTGGAAACAGAAATAACTTCAATTTAACAATATCATTATCCATATCTTTCTTCTTTTGCATATCACACAAATCAACAAAGTTGTTTAGATGAGTAGCGGCATCTTCACTAGGAAGGCCAGCGAATCGGAGTACTAAGGAAATCATTATTATTGGTATTCGAGAAATCACACAATTTGGTATTATCTTGCGCCATGGCAACAAGTAATCCAACACACAAGCAAACAGAAAAAAGGCAAACGAAAAAGAGAGAGAGAGATTGGGAAAGAGAGGGCGAATAAAACGGCAAGGGTGAAGTGGGGGAGAGGAAAAAGAGAGACAAATGGCAAATAACGTAAATGCGAGGGAGATGAGTTTGTGATGGGTACTTGGTATTTCTTGACTTGAGCGAAGACCTCCCCGGCAACGGTGCCAGAAATCCTTCTTGCTATGTCTTGAGCTTGCGTTGGTTTTCCTTGAAGAGGAAAGGGTGATGCAGCAATAGTAGCGTAAGCATTTCCCTCAGTTTTTGAGAACCAAGGTATCAATCCAGTAGGAGGCTCCTCAAAAGTCCCACGCACCTACACAAACAAACAAAGAACTCGAAACCAATGCAATAAAGGGGTTGTCAATCCCTTCACGGCCACTTGCGAAAGTGAGATCTGATAGAGATAATATGATAAGATAAATATATTTTTGGTATTTTATAATATAGATGCAAAAAGTAAAAATGCAAATAAAAGTAGATTGAAAGCAAATATGATAAAAGATAGACCCGGGGGCCATAGGTTTCACTAGTGGCTTCTCTCAAGATAGCATAAGTATTACGGTGGGTGAACAAATTACTGTCGAGCAATTGATAGAAAAGTGAATAATTATGAGATTATCTAGGCATGATCATGTATATAGGCATAACGTCCGCAACAAGTAGACTAACTCCTGCCTGCATCTACTACTATTACTCTCCTGCCTGCATCTAGAGTATCAAGTTCATAAAGAACAGAGTAACGCATTAAGCAAGATGACATGATGTAGAGGGATAAACTCAAGCAATTTGATATAAACCCCATCTTTTTATCCTCGATGGCAACAATACAATACGTGCCATGCTGCCCCTGCTGTCACTGGGAAAGGACACCGCAAGATTGAACCCAAAGCTAAGCACTTCTCCCATGGCAAGAAAGATCAATCTAGTAGGCCAAACCAAACTGATAAATCAAAGAGACTTGCAAAGATAACTCAATCATACATAACATAATTCAGAGGAGATTCAAATATTTCTCATAGATAAACTTGATCATAAACCCACAATTCATCGGATCTCGACAAACACACCGCAAAAAGAGTTTACATCGAATAGATCTCCACAAGAGAGGGGGAGAACATTGTATTGAGATCCAAAAAGAGAGAAGAAGCTATCTAGCTAATAACTATGGACCCGAAGGTCTGTGGTAAACTACTCACAACTCATCGGAGGGGCTATGGTGTTGATGTAGAAGCCCTCCATGGTCGATTGCCCCTCCGGCGGAGCGCCGGCGAAGGCTCCAAGATGCGATCTCGCGGATACAGAAGGTTATGGCGGTGGAAATTGTGTTTCGTTGGCTCCCTGGATGTTTTTGGGGTACGTAGGCTTATATAGGAGGAAGAAGTACGTCGGTGGCCGCCCGAGGGGCCCACGAGACAGGAGACACGCCCTCCTATCTCGTGGCCGCCTCGGCTGCTGCTTGGCTTGCACTCCAAGTCCTCTGGATCACGTTCGTTCCAAAAATCACGCTCCTGAAGGTTTCATTCCATTTGGACTCCGTTTGATATTCCTTTTCTTCGAAATACTGAAATAGGCAAAAAAACAGCAATACAGGCTGGGCCGCCGGTTAGTAGGTTAGTCCCAAAAATGATATAAATGTGTAAAATAAAGCCCATAAACATCCAAAAGGGGTAATATAATAGCATGGAACAATCAAAAATTATAGATACGTTGGAAACGTATCAATGACCCACATCTTTATAAAGAAGGAGTAGGTGGTATTATTAGACGTTGTGTACCTGAGCATGAATATGGACAAATCCTATGAAAATGTCACTCCGAAACTTATGGAGGACATCACGCGGGAGACAGAACCTCTCATAAGGTATTGCAATCTGGTTTTTATTGGCCTACTCTCTTCAAGGATGCCCGTAAGTTTTTCTCATCTTGTGATGAATGCCAAAGAATAGGTAATATCGGTAAGCGTCAAGAAATGCCTACGAATTATTCACTTGTTGTTGTACCATTTGATGTTTGGGGATTTTATTTCATGGGACCTTTTCCTTCCTCTAATGGGTATACACATATTTTGGTTGCTGTTGATTATGTTACTAAGTGGGTAGAAGCTATTCAAACTAATAGTGTTGATCACAACACCTCTATTAAAATGCTTAAGGAAGTTATTTTCCCAAGGTTTGGAGTCCCTAGATATTTAATGATCGATTGTGGTTCACACTTTATACATGGTGCTTTTCGTAAAATGCTTGCTAAGTGTGATGTTAACCATAGAATTGCATCACCATATCACCCTCAGTCTAGTGGTCAACTTGAACTTAGCAATAGAGAAATAAAACTAATCTTACAAAAGACTGTCAATAGTTCTAGGAAGAATTGGTCTAAGAAATTAGATGATGCACATTGGGCTTATAGAACAACGTATAAAAATCCTATGGGCATGTCTCCATATAAAATGTTTACGGAAAAGCTTGTCATTTGCCTCTTGAGTTAGAACATAAAGCATACTGAGCAATTAAAGAACTCAATTATGATTTCAAACTTGCTGGTGAAAAGAGGCTATTTGATATTAGCTCATTAGATGAATGGAGAACCCAGGCTTATGAAAACGCAAAATTATTCAAAGAAAAAGTTAAAAGATGGCATGACAAAAGAATCCAAAAGCATGAGTTCAAAGTCAGAGAATATGTTCTTTTGTACAACTCTCATTTCAGGTTCTTTGCAGGAAAACTCCTCTCCAAATGGGAAGGACCCTATGTCATCAAGGAGGTCTCTCGATCTGGAGCTATCAGAATAAATAATGCCGAAGGTACTAACACAAAGGTTGTCAATGGGCAACGAATAAAACACTATATCTCATGTACGCCCATTAATGTTGAAAGCAATGTTATCCAAACTTTGACACTGGACGAATACATAAAGGAAACCTTCTGGAACACTCCAGAATCATGAAAAAAGGGAGGTACATGATGCGGTAAGTAAATGGACTCTAAAAAATCCACAAAAATATTTTTTGTCAGTTTTGGAATATTTAGAAAATTAGGAAAATAAGAAACTTCCAGGAAAGTGACCCGTGCCCGACGTGCCCAGGTGGGTTGTGCCCACCTCGGGTACTTTCCGGACTCCGTTTTTCTTCCGTTCTGCCTGTTCCCCAAGATAGAAAATCTATATATACCTCCCGAACCTGTTGACCTCCGTATCACGAAGAAATCTCCAGTTTTCTTTTCTTGCTGTTTTCTGTCAGATCTGTTGAGCCAGGCATCATGTTCTTCTCCCTCTGATCATATGGAGGAGGATGCTTGGCTGATGAAGATCAAGCTAAAGAGAGAAGACCCCGTTGGAGTAGCTAAGGAGGACAAGAGCAAGGAGTCCACCAGAGATCAAGTACTGATGGACGAGCAAGCCTTGTTGTCGGTGTCAAAACCGGCGGATCTCGGGCAGGGGGTCCCGAACTGTGCGTCTATGTCACGCCCAATATGCGACCCTATCCAAAAGGAACTCGAAGATCCCACCAAGGATAGACCCGCATATGGGAACGCTTTTGCAAGGTGGATATCATTACATCAACATTACATAATAGTGGGGATACAACCAATACATACAATGTCACATGAATACAACAATACAACATACAAGAACAACATCCGACTATGGATTAATCATAAACAGAAACTCAAACAATATCCACCCTGCTAGCCCAGGCTGCCGACCTGGAACCTATCCCCTGATAGAAGAAGAAGCAGAAGCAGAACTCCAAAACAAGCAAACATCGCTCTCGCGTCATCATCAGTGCAATCTGTACCTGCAACTGTTGTTGTAGTAATCTGTGAGCCACGAGGACTCAGCAATTCCATTACCATGGGTATCAAGACTAGCAAAGCCTAATGGGTAAGGAAGGGGTAAAGTGGTGAGGTTGCAGCGGCGACTAAGCATATATGGTGGCTAACATACGCAAAGAAGAGCGAGAAGAGAGCAAGCGGAACGGTCGTCAACTAGCAATGATCAAGAGGTGATCCTGAACACCTACTTACGTCAATCATAACCCAGAAACCGTGTTCACTTCTCGGACTCCGCCGAGAAGAGACCATCACGGCTACACACGCGGTTGATGCGTTTTAATTCGGATCAAGTGTCAAATTATCTACAACCGGACATTAACAAATTCCCATCTGCCACATAACCGCGGCCACGGCTGTCGAAAGTTTATACCCTGCAGGGGTGTCCCAACTTAGCCCATGACAAGCTCTCGCGATCAACGAAGGAATAGACCTTCTCCCAGGAAGACCCGATCAGTCTCGGAATGCCGGTTTACAAGACATTTCGACAATGGTAAAACAAGACCAGCAAAGCCGCCCGATGCGCCGACAATCCCGATAGGAGCTGCACATATCTCGTTCTCAGGGCAACACCAGATAAGTCAAGCTACGAGTAAAACCAGACTTCGAGTTTCCCCGAGGTGGCCCCGCAGGTTGCTCGTTTCGGACCAACACTTAGACAAGCACTGGCCCGGGGGCGGGGGGGCTAAAATAAAGATGCCCTTAGGTTAATTACTCCCAAGGGAAAGGTAGGTGGTGGTGAGGCAAATGGTAAAACCAAGGTTGGGCCTTGCTGGACAAGTTTTATTCAAAGCGAACTGTCAGGGGGGTCCCATAAATCACCCGACCGCGTTAGGAACGCAAAATCCGGGAACATAACACCGGTATGACGGAAACTAGGGCAGCAAGAGTGGAACAAAACACTAGGCATAAGGCCGAGCCTTCCATCCTTTACCAAATATATAGATGCATTAATTAAATAAGAGATATTGTGATATCCCAACATAACCCTGTCCACCATGGAGAAATCTTCAACTTCACCTACAGCTAGCAACACTATAAGAGGGGCTGAGCAAAGCGGTAACATAGCCAATCAATGGTTCGCTGGGAATGGTGTCAAAGGTTAGAGGTTCATGGCAATTTGGGAGGCTTGAAGAGCAAATGATAGGTAACGCAGCAAAGCGATAGAACGAAGCAACTAGCATAGCAATGATAGTAGTGAGATCCAGGGTAGCGGTCATCTTGCCTGAAATCCCGCTAAGAAGAAGAACGAGTCCATGAAGAAGATGAAGCCACGAAGACGAACCACACATAGACGACCGAATCCTCACGATCGCAAGGAAACAGGAACTAACAAGGAGAAGCACACAACATAGTAAACACACCACACATGACAAGACATGATGCACAACAAGCATGATGCATGGGAAAGTTAGATGAGGCTACTCATGGCAAGAGATGATGCAAACAAGAACAACACATCAAGGCAAGTTTAAATGAGGCCGGGAACAACATATAACAATTCCGGTAAGTCCTGATATGCATATTTCGAAATTGGTCCAGAACTGAATAAACATTATGTTCAAGTTGTTAAACAGCAAGTTAAGATGCACCAAGATGATCTACATGAAATTCTAGTCAAGTTACATATAAAGTTCATTAGATTTGGAGCTACGGCCTAGAAGATATGAGCAAAACAAGTTAAACATGGCATTGATGCAAAATGCATACAAACATCAAGCAAACACCTCAAAACAAGGATGCAACATGATAGTATGAAACTATATGCAAAATCAAGCAAGCTTCATATAGAGCACTCTCAAAACGGAGCAACGGTTCAACACATACACTCTATACAAGTCATAACAACAATCTGTCCATAACAGCAACTAGGCATATTGCAAGCATCAAAACAATATGCTACAGCATCCCAACATAATAACAAAAGGCATGGGCATGAAGTACGCGTAAAGCACAACAAAACATGAACACTGAGCTATCTCCAGAAACAACTAGAACATGCTCAAAAACACATGGTAAGGTTGCAAATAATAACAGTTTCAGACTTAGCAGAAATAACATCAGGTTGCAATATTTAGAGCAAGCAAACAACATGTTACAGGAACATATCATGGCAAACAAAGGCCTGGCATGAATCTACTAATGGCATAGATCAAAAGACCCTTACTGACCATAAGCCTAAAAGGCATAGAAAATATGATGGCACCCATGTAAACATGGCAAGTTATATTACAGATTCATACATGGCAGGAACAATAATAAGTAGGCATGTTCGTGAGCTTGAACCACTCACTACAGAGCAATACATGGTATGGCAAGGCAACCAACAGTAATAAGACATGTTTATGAAGCTAAGCATGGCAATATCAAGGTCATAGGGTACATGGATCACTAGCAAAACACATGGGAACAAGTGAACTTAGTGTTAACATGCTGACAGCAACATTATAAAGCAACTTTGGAGCAAGATTACAACATGATACAACAGGCTATAAATGCAACCAAGGGCATGAATGGATAGATCATAACATTTAGATCAAAACATGTTTATAGAACATCTCTAGATTATGCATAGAATGATTAGTAGAAGCATGTTAACATAGCAACAAAATATAACAGAATCTGTCAGGAAAACAGCAACAGCAACTACCCTACTTAACAAGCTTGATACACTCAGGACACAACTCACAAAAATACATGGTTGGCACCCCTTGAAAGATGGCATGGCATAGATCAGCATACATGTAGACATCACCCTCATAGGATGCACACATCAATCATGGCAAAAATGATAAATGAGCAAGTTATAACAGTTTCAGCAGATTAACATCAACATGCACTCTTCCAACAGCATTTCGGGCATCAAGATGAGCTCAAATGAAAATTATGCAATGGAATGAAATGAAGTACTCGTCGAGGCGAACAATTTGACATATTACACGCCCAAAACGGAGCTACGGATGCAGAGATGTGATGGCATGAACATGGCATGATTATGTTAACATAACAGGGACTTCGACAAATTTCACCACCTCGGGGGGAAAGTCAAAGGCGGCGCGGTTCACGAGGTTCGTCGGAGCAGGGTGGCGCGGTTGCCGGAGTTAGACGGGGAGGAGGCCGGGGAGGTCCGGGGCGGACGGATCCGGCCGCAGGGCGCCGGATCTGGCCGGAGAGACGGCTGGCGGCGAGGCTGGCGAGCGGGCGGCGCGGATCCGGCGACCGGGCGCGGTCCGGGGCGGCGGCGGCGCTACGCAGCTCCGGCCGGGGCGCGGTTTGGGGCGGTGGGGCCGACGCGGTCTTCGGTGGCGGGCGGGCCGCGCCGGCGAGGAGCGAAGGCGGCGAGGGCGGCGGAGTGCAGGCGGGCGGCGGGAGAGGCGCCGGCGGGGAGGTCCGAGGCGGCGGAGGCGGCGGACGGCCGCGGGGACCCGAGCGGCGGCGGCGGGGCGCTCGGGCCGCGGGGCGCGGCGGCGAGCGGGGCGACGGGCCGCGGGGGCCGGCGCTGGGCCTGCGGGCCGGCGGCGGCGCGCGGGTGGCTGGGGGCCACGTGGCGGACGCCGATTGGCGGAGGGTGGTGGAGCGGTGACGTGGCAGGCGCTGGTTGGTCGGAGCGATGTGGCGGCGGGCGGCGGACGCGTCCGGCGCGGACGGACGTGTCCAGCGGCACGGGGAGGAGCGAGGCTAGGGTTTGGACCGGGAATTTCGGGGGAAGGCCACATATTTATAGGTAGAGGGAGCTAGGAGAGTCCAAATGAGGAGCGGTTTTTGGCCACGCGATCGTGATCGAATGACCGAGAGCATGGAGGGGAGTTTGCTGGGTTTTGGACCACTTTGGAAGGGGTGTTGGGCTGCACACAAAAGAGGCCTTTACGGTTACCCGGTTAACCGTTGGAGTATCAAACGACCTCCGAATGGCACGAAACTTGACAGGCGGTCTACCGGTGCTATACCAAGGCCGGTTGGCAAACCTTGGTCCATTTAGAGAAAGTTTAACACCCGCTCACAACAGGAGAGAAGAAGGGGACGCCGGAGGACATAGGAGTGCCGGATTACAAAACGGAAAACGGGGAAAAGGCTCGGATGCATGAGATGAACATGTATGCAAAATGAAATGCACATGATGACATGATAAAATGCAATACGCAAGCAAATGACATGGCAACGATGGCGAATAACTGGCAGACACCTGGCGCAACAAATCCAGGGCGTTACAACACTCCTCCACTAACAAGAGATCTTGTCCCGAGATCTTAGGACCGAGACGGAAGTGAAAAGGGATGAGGTGAAACAAGAACTCAAGAGAAGAAGCAAAGAATCGAGAGCACTCGAGAAGAAGAGAGGAATGACGAGAATGACGAGAATCGAAAGCTCACGGAATCAAATAACTAAGAAAACACTCATTCTAACCGGAGTGGTTAGAATGAGAAAAGAAACGGATAAGACTGAAATGATTTAGGTAGCACTCCGGCTGAACATGGAAAGGATAGAACATGAACTCCACAAGATGGGATGGCACTTGACGAGATGAACAATGCAATGCCTCCGGAAGAATAGAAAGGATGGAAAGAAAAGAGCTTAGAAGGAAGAATTGAATAGAGTTGAATATCTGAGAAGAACGAAGAAATGCAAAACTCCACTTCAATAGAATACAAAGAATTAATTGCACTTCAAGATGCAAGAAGAAAAGGTACTTGAATTTCTCCAACAAAATCTTGATGAACTCTTGAAGAATGAATTAAATAAAGAAGAACCACCATGAAGAACTCCGGTAAACAAAAGGATGAAGAGATAGAAAGAAGGATGAAAGAATAAGATGAGCCTTGCGATGATTTAGATGAAGGTTCCGACGAAATGGCCGAGGAAATTTGAACTCCAGAAAAAGGAAAGATGAAAACTCTTGGAACTAGAATTTATTCATCAAGAACAAACTCCGAAGGAAGGGATTTATCACTTGGATGAAATAAGAATAAGATTTATTGTATGCTTATCCTTCATTAAATTAAATTGATGACACAATGGATTTTACATACTACTTATTCTTCTTGAAAAGGATTGAGAAGTGACATATCGCAAACTTGAGAAGGTCTTCATGAACCACCGGTAGGATTGGAAGAATGAATGGATTAATATGATAAACAAGGAAAAGAATCTGAAAGAACCACTGTTAGAATTCGAAAAAGACTGATGAAAGAGAATGAATCACCGGGAAGAATTAGATGAACCAATAAGCTTGAGGGGATTTAGATGCAAAAGAACAAAGAGAACACTAGCTGATTAAAGAACACTTGAACGAAGCACCGGGATAAATAGAGAACGATAACTAGAATGATGGCCTCCGGTGAAAAGAAATAGAAATCAACTCCTGAAATACTCCGGATGGATGAAAAGAATTTGCATGACTTGAAACAATATGATAGGATAACATCGAGCTAGCACCGTGAATCTCCGGGAGAACGGCCAAGATTTAAGAGAAATCTTCTTCTTCGGTCTTCAAATGATGACGAGAAACACCACCGAAATTACTGAGATACTCCGGGAGAACGAAAAAAAACGAAGAGGTTGAGGCATCAATGAAAAGAATTTGAAAGCGATCTTGGAAAAGGCATGTGACTGACGGAATCCATTCTTACGTCACACTTAAAAGGAATTGAGAATAACTCCGGGGAATTAGAAGAGTCAGGTAAGATCCTGGGAAAAGACCTGTGGGTTAGGGCCCACTCAATAGAAAACACCGTTGGAAAGGGTTGTTGAACAGATAAATGATGCACCGGAACAATTGAAATATTTGAATGAGGTGACAACCTCGAATTAATTCAAACACAGACGAATCACTTGAGATGTCTTGAGCACTCCAGAAGGATTAACTGGCGAGAGGCGAACAAGCAAGGCGAACACTTGAGCCGAGGAAAAGAATATGATCAACCCGAAAAAACTTGAATTGAGTGCACCGGAAAAGAGATGAAGAATGACGAACAAGACGAGAATCCACCGGTTGAAATGATTGACACAAGATTGAAGAGGCTCCACACGAATTAAATAGATGGTCGAAAGAGACTCAGACTCCGGGAAGAAAAGGGTGGGAGGGCGGGAAAAACAAAGGCAACTGGAAGGGGAATCGACGAATATCTTGAAGAGAAAACATCGGTTTAAATAATTGAGGAAAGAAAGCAAAGACTTCACACGAGTAGAATGGATACTCGATTACAGACTCCGGTTCCGAGGAGAAAAAAGGGAGGGCGGGTGGGAAAATAAAACAACTGAGGATTGAACTTGGCAAAGAAGAAGAGGCTCGAGTCAACTTGACGAGAAATGCACCGGACAAAAGAGGATGGACAACTCACGAAACTAACCACGTGATCCTAAAGAAAAATTTGAATGGGAAGAGGAGTAATTCAAAACACCTACGTCAAGATTCCTCACCAGAGCGACGAAGGGACTGAGGAGTAAAAAGAATTCCTACTCTCCGATATAACTAGACTCCGAAAATAGTTTTCTTCTAGACTCAACAACGGGCAAACTACACGATCAGTCAAGGGGGGCTCCTAGGGTCGGTCGAGGCTCTGATACCAACTTGTCACGCCCAATATGCGACCCTATCCAAAAGGAACTCGAAGATCCCACCAAGGATAGACCCGCATATTGGAACGCTTTTGCAAGGTGGATATCATTACATCAACATTACATAATAGTGGGGATACAACCAATACATACAATGTCACATGAATACAACAATACAACATACAAGAACAACATCCGACTACGGATGAATCATAAACAGAAACTCAAACAATATCCACCCTGCTAGCCCAGGCTGCTGACCTGGAACCTATCCCCTGATCGAAGAAGAAGCAGAAGCAGAACTCCAAAACAAGCAAACATCGCTCTCGCGTCATGATCAGCGCAATCTGTACCTGCAACTGTTGTTGTAGTAATCTGTGAGCCACGAGGACTCAGCAATCCCATTACCATGGGTATCAAGACTAGCAAAGCCTAATGGGTAAGGAAGGGGTAAAGTGGTGAGGTTGCAGCAGCGACTAAGCATATATGGTGGCTAACATACGCAAAGAAGAGCGAGAAGAGAGCAAGCGGAACGGTCGTCAACTAGCAATGATCAAGAGGTGATCCTGAACACCTACTTATGTCAATCATAACCCAGAAACCGTGTTCACTTCCCGGACTCCGCCGAGAAGAGACCATCACGGCTACACACGCGGTTGATGTGTTTTAATTCGGATCAAGTGTCAAGTTCTCTACAACCGGACATTAACAAATTCCCATCTGCCACATAACCGCGGGCACGGCTCTCGAAAGTTTATACCCTGCAGGGGTGTCCCAACTTAGCCCATGACAAGCTCTCGCGATCAACAAAGGAATAGACCTTCTCCCAGGAAGACCCGATCAGTCTCGGAATCCCGGTTTACAAGACATTTCGACAACGGTAAAACAAGACCAGCAAAGCCGCCTGATGCGCCGACAATCCCGATAGGAGCTGCACATATCTCGTTCTCAGGGCAACACCGGATAAGTCAAGCTACGAGTAAAACCAGACTTCGAGTTTCCCCGAGGTGGCCCAACAGGTTGCTCGTTTCGGACCAACACTTAGACAAGCACTGGCCCGGGGGGGCTAAAATAAAGATGACCCTTGGGTTAATTACTCCCAAGGGAAAGGTAGGTGGTGGTGAGGCAAATGGTAAAACCAAGGTTGGGCCTTGCTGGACAAGTTTTATTCAAAGCGAACTGTCAGGGGGGTCCCATAAATCACCCGACCGCGTTAGGAACGCAAAATCCGGGAACATAACACCGGTATGACAGAAACTAGGGCGGCAAGAGTGGAACAAAACACCATGCATAAGGCCGAGCCTTCCACCCTTTACCAAATATATAGATGCATTAATTAAATAAGAGATATTGTGATATCCCAACATAACCCTGTCCACCATGGAGAAATGTTCAACTTCACCTGCAGCTAGCAACGCTATAAGAGGGGCTGAGCAAAGCGGTAACATAGCCAATCAATGGTTCCCTACGAATGGTGTCACAGGTTAGAGGTTCATGGCAATTTGGGAGGCTTGAAGAGCAAATGATAGGTAACGCAGCAAAGCGATAGAACGAAGCAACTAGCATAGCAATGATAGTAGTGAGATCCAGGGTAGCGGTCATATTGCCTGAAATCCCGCTAAGAAGAAGAACGAGTCCATGAAGAAGATGAAGCCACGAAGACAAACCACACGTAGACGAACGAATCCTCATGATCGCAACGAAACAGGAACTAACAAGAAGAAGCACACAACATAGTAAACACACCACACATGACAAGACATGATGCACAACAAGCATGATGCATGAGAAAGCTAGATGAGGCTACTCATGGCAAGGGATGATGCAAACAAGAACAACACATCAAGGCAAGTTTAAATGAGGCCGGGAACAACATATAACAATTCCGATAAGTCCTCATATGCATATTTCGAAATTGTTTCAGAATTGAATAAACATTATGTTCAAGTTGTTAAACAGCAAGTTAAGATGCACCAAGATGATCTACACGAAATTCTAGTCAAGTTACATATAAAGTTCATTAGATTTGGAGCTACGGCCTAGAAGATATGAGCAAAACAAGTTAAACATGGCATTGATGCAAAATGCATACAAACATCAAGCAAACACCTCAAAACAAGGATGCAACATGATAATATGAAACTACATGCAAAATCAAGCAAGTTTCATATAGAGCACTCTCAAAACGGAGCAACGGTTCAACACATACACTCTATACAAGTCATAACAACAATCTGTCCATAACAGCAACTAGGCATATTGCAAGCATCAAAACAATATGCTACAGCATCCCAACATAATAACAAAAGGCATGGGCATGAAGTACACATAAAGAACAACAAAACATGAACACTGAGCTATCTCCAGAAACAACTAGAACATGCTCAAAAACATATGGTAAGGTTGCAAATAGGGTACATGGATCACTAGCAAAACACATGGGAACAAGTGAACTTAGTGTTAACAGGCTGACAGCAACATTATCAAGCAACTTTGGAGCAAGATTACAACATGATACAGCAGGCTATAAATGCAACCAAGAGCATGAATGGATAGAGCATAACATGTAGATCAAAACATGTTTATAGAACATCTCCAGATTATGCATAGAATGATTAGTAGAAGCATGTTAACATAGCAACAAAATATAACAGAATCTGTCAGGAAAACAGCAACAACAACTACCCTACTTAACAAGCTTGATACACTCAGCACACAACTCACAAAAATACATGGTTGGCACCCCTGGAAAGATGGCATGGCATAGATCAACGTACATGTAGACATCACCCTCATAGGATGCACACATCAATCATGGCAAGAATGATAAATGAGCAAGTTATAACAGTTTCAGCAGATTAACATCAACATGCACTCTTCCAACAGCATTTAGGGCATCAATATGAGCTCAAATGAAAATGATGCAATGGAATGAAATGAAGTACTCATCGAGGCGAACAATTTGACATATTACACGCCCAAAACGGAGTTACGGATGCAGAGATGTGATGGCATGAACATGGCATGATTATGTTAACATAACAGGGACTTAGACGAATTTCACCACCTCGGGGGGAAAGTCAACGGCGGCGCGGTTCACGAGGTTCGTCGGAGCAGGGCGGCGCGGTTGCCGGAGTTAGACGGGGAGGAGGCCGGGGAGGTCCGGGGCGGACGGATCCGGCCGCGGGGCGCCGGATCTGGCCGGAGAGACGGACGACGGTGAGGCTGGCGAGCGGGCGGCGCGGATCCGGAGACCGGGCGCGGTCCGGGGCGGCGGCGGTGCTACGCAGCTCCGGCCGGGGTGCGGTTTGGGGTGGCGGGGCTGACGCGGTCTTCGGTGACGGGCGGGCCGCGCCGGCGAGGAGCGAAGGCGGCGAGGGCGGCGGAGTGCAGGCGGGCGGCGGGAGAGGCGCCGGCGGCGAGGTCCGAGGCGGCGGACGGCCGCGGGGACCCGAGCGGCGGCGGCGGTGCGCTCGGGCCGCGGGGCGCGGCGGCGAGCGGGGCGACGGGCCGCGGGGGCCGGCGCTGGGCCTGCGGACCGGCGGCGGCGCGCGGGTGGCTGGGGGCCACGTGGCGGACGCTGATTGGCGAAGGGCGGCAGAGCGGTGACGTGGCGGGCACTGGTTGGTCGGAGCGACGTGGCGGCGGGCGGCGGACGCGTCCGGCGCAGACGGACGTGTCCGGCGGCGCGGGGAGGAGCGAGGCTAGGGTTTGGACCGGGAATTTCGGGGGGAGGCCACATATTTATAGGTAGAGGGAGCTAGGAGAGTCCAAATGAGGAGCGGTTTTCGGCCACGCGATCGTGATCGAACGATCGAGAGCATGGAGGGGAGTTTGCTGGGTTTTGGGCCACTTTGGAAGGGGTGTTGGGCTGCACACAAAAGAGGCCTTTACAGTTACCCGGTTAACCCTTGGAGTATCAAACGACCTCTGAATGGCACGAAACTTGACAGGCGGTCTACCGGTGCTATACCAAGGCCGCTTGGCAAACCTCAGTCCATTCCGAGAAAGTTTAACACCCGCTCACAACAGGAGAGAAGAAGGGGACGCCGGAGGACATAGGAGTGCCGGATTGCAAAACGGACAACGGGGAAAAGGCTCGGATGCATGAGATGAACACGTATGCAAAATGAAATGCACATGATGACATGATAAAATGCAACACGCAAGCAAATGACATGGCAACGACGGTGAATAACTGGCAGACACCTGGCGCAACGAATCCGGGGCATTACAGTCTAGGCAGATGGTAACAGGAGACAAGGGACACGATGTTTTTACCCAGGTTCGGGCCCTCTCGATGGAGGTAAAACCCTACTCCTGCTTGATTGATATTGATGATATGGGTAGTACAAGAGTGGATCTACCACGAGATCAAGGAGGCTAAACCCTAGGAGCTAGCCTATGGTATGATTGTTGTAATGGTTGTTGTGTCCTACGGACTAAAACCCTCCGGTTTATATAGACACCGGAGAGGGCTAGGGTTACACAGAGTCGGTTACAATGGTAGGAGATCTACATATCCGTATCGCCAAGCTTGCCTTCCACACCAAGGAAAGTCCCATCCGGACATGGGACGAAGTCTTCAATCTTGTATCTTCATAGTCTTGGAGTCCGGTGGACGATGATAGTCCGGCTGTCCGGACACCCCCTAGTCCAGGACTCCCTCAGTAGCCCCTGAACCTGGCTTCAATGACGATGAGTCCGGCGCGCATAATGTTCGGCATTGCAAGGCGGGTTCCTCCTCCGAATAATCCATAGAAGATTGTGAACACCAGGATAGTGTCCGGCTCTGCAAAATAATTTCCACATTCCACCGTAGAGAGAATATCATGTACACAGGTTCGATCTGCTGACGTATCTTGTAGCGTGACATCACGCCACTACCAAGCCTTTACTTGAATCGTTTTTATTATACCACCTCAGCGCGTTTAGCGAAGCGGTTTCCTTGGCACGTCTTGTCGAAGCAGAGATCGTGTTCCCCTTATCCCGGGATTCTCATCAATACGGATGTGGGTAATCCAACCGCGCCATTGATGGTGGCGCTTGGAAGATAAGCGAGTTTTACTAGGCCGGTGGGGACGCATAGTCTTCGTCCGCCTATATATAAGGGGATAAGGATACACCTTTTCACCTACGCCTTCTTCCTACTTTGCTTATCCATCTCCGCGCACTCTCGAGCTCCAGCGCCCAAGTCCGTGCGTCTCGCCTCGACCTTCTCCGACCATGTCCGGAGCGGGAGGCAAATGGCTGGCCTCCACCATTAAGGAGGAGCACATCGAAAAGCTGCGCGGCGCCGGATACCTCTCCAGCGACATCGCGCACCGGCTGCCCGACAAGGGGCAGCTCATCCCCACCCCCAGGCCCCATGAGAGGGTCGTTTTCCTTCCCCACTTCCTCCGCGGACTGGGCTTTCCACTTCACCCTTTTGTCCGGGGGCTCATGTTCTACTACGGCCTAGATTTCCATGATCTGGCGCCGAACTTCATCCTCAACATCTCGACGTTTATCGTCGTGTGCGAGGCCTTCCTCTGCATCCAGCCCCACTTCACCTTGTGGCTCAAGACCTTCAATGTCAAGCCGAAGGTAGTGAAGGGCACTCAAGCGGAGTGCGGAGGCGCCATGTTGGGCAAGATGCCCAACGTCCTCTAGTTCGAAGGGGCCTTTGTGGAGTCCGTCAAGGGGTGGCAATCGGGGTGGTTCTACATCACCGAGCCGCGCGACCCTACGTGGGCGGCGGCCCCCGAGTTCAGATCTGGTATCCCTTCGCAACTCACCTCCTGGAAAGAGAAGGGCTTGCTATGGGGTAGTTCGGAGGAGGTGACAGGACTCCAAGCCTGTATGCAGAAGCTGGTGAACAAGAAGCTCAGGCTTGTCAATGTGGTCCAAGTCATGCTCATCCGCCGGATTCTCCCCTGCCAACAACGGGCATTTAAATTGTGGGAGTTTAATCCGGCACATCACCAGGCATTGAGCGGGCTCTTCGACATGACGTACAAAGGCGCCTGGAGAGTGCTGTTCAAGGGCGCCGAAGCTCCCGCATCTGCTACTGAAGATCGCGGATTTCGCTCGCAGCGACCAGCTGACGAGGTAAGTGATTCTACCCCTGTACGGGACACTTGTTTTCAATAGTTTGACCCTATGCGGGTTTCAATCTTCCTTTTCCTTTGACAGGACTGGATGAAGAAGGCCAAGCAGATCATCTGCCCAGCTCCCATGCCAGAAAACCTAGTAGATGCCCGTCTAGCGGGGCTGCTGGTTCCAGCACCGCATGTGGTGCCGGAGAAGAAGGCCAAGAAGGAGGCCACGGGTACTCGAAATAGTTCCCGTTTTCAGGTGTCCGATGACTCCGAGGCGGACTCCTCCCCCGAAGGCGAGGAGGAGGAGGAAGACTCTCTCCCAGAGGAAGGAGAGAGGAAGAGGAAGGCTTCCCCGACAGGGGAGGCCGAGGGGTCCAAGAGGGGAAGAACTATTCCCCCGGACAGCTCCGTGAACGCCAACGTTGGCGAAGAAGAGTGGCCCTCAAGGGCCAGGCCTCCGGCAAGATCGTAAGTATCCTGATTCCTGAATGATCTGTAATTTCTTTTGTGTCATGTAGTGTCCTTCTAATGTCGCATACTGCCTGCAGTCCGGCTGACGATGATCTCCCCGCTTCATCGAGCGTGTCATTGGCTCCGTCGGATGTGGATTCCATCCCGACTGCCTCCACCCCTCGCGCCGCTGAGGACGCCGAGGTGGGATCCCAGGAAGGGACCCATCAGGAGGAGGCTCCAGAGGTGCCGCAAGGCAGCCTTCCGGACTTTGCGCCGGACTCCACGCCGGAACCCGCAGTGGTTCCGGAGTCCGGCAGGCGGCCCCTTCGCAAGAAGGGCAAGACCGTGACGCCGGCAGCCCCCGTCCAACCGGAGGCGCCAGACAACTTGTTGGAGGCGCTCAAAGGTGCTTCCATCGAGGAAGATAACCGCACTATCATGAGTGCGGTGATTCAAAAGGTTCAGCTCGCCAAGAGCGGGCTTACCGAAGCCTGCAGCAGCCTTCTAACAGGCTTTGAGGTAAGAAGTTAAAAATATGTAATGTAATACCGCATAGACAGTAGCCCCTGATGTTCGGTTCAGTGTTCGGAAAGAAAAGCCGGACTGAGGATCTATAAAGATATACGCAGGGTTGCCAAAAATTATGTCAATATGGGTTTGCAGGCTGCGCTGCTGACCTCTGCCGCACTGACTGCGGAGGTCGGTGCATTGAAGCAAGATCTCGAGCGGTCCGAGCAAGAGCTCGGCCGTGCCAAGAAGCAGCTCGAGGACAAAGAAGGTGAGTAACACCACTTTGAATATTTACCTTACAGAAAAGGATTTCGGTTGCAAAAAAAATAACAAGGATAACATGGGTACTGCAGGGGCCACGAACGAGGTGGCGGCCCTGAAGGAGGCCGTGTCTGCGGCCGAACGCAATGCGGCCGCGAAACGAGCGGAGCGAGAGAAGCAGGAGGCGCGGGTGGCGGAAGTGCGGCAAGAGATCCAGGCTCTCATGGAAAAGCATGAGAGTTTGGAGCGCGACTCGAAGACTCGAGAGTCCGAGCTTGCCTCGGCTCTCGAAAGTGCCAAAGCCGCCAAGGCCGAGGCCCAGAAGGCCCTTCAGGAGATTGAGGCGATGAAGAAAATAGCGGCGGGTAAGGCATTTTTCATGCAAAGCAAGCATGTTAATGTAAACTACCTGACACTTACCCGAATTCGAAGCTCTCCAGGGGCGTTTGCAGATCTGCCTCGCAGTCTGTCCGATGCCGCCGCATTCTACCGAGCTGAGGAGGGGAGCTCAATGAAGAAGGTCTTCTGGTCTTAGTACGTTGAGACCGGCCATCCGGTGCACCCTAGCGACCAGCTGAAGCAGTTGGTCGAGCTCCACAAGGTAGCCGAGCAGGCCATGAAGGGCCTCATAGTCCGGCTGTGGCCTGGAGGGGCCATGCCTGGGAGCTACTTCGGCCTCGTGCGGCAGCTGGTGGATGCGTGCCCCTGGGTGGAGGTCATCAAGCGTTCCGCCTGTATTGAAGGTGCTCGTCGGGCCCTTGCCCGTGCAAAGGTGCATTGGGGCAGGCTGGATGCGGAGAGGCTTATCAGTGACGCGCCGCCAGCGGGCAAGGAGTATCGTACGCCCGAGATGTACTATAAGACTGTCCTGAAGGGTGCCCGCAAGACTGCGGATGAGTGCCCCAGAGATGTAATTATTGAGTAGACTCGCTATGTATTATCCTGTGCGCTGAAAACTTTGTTCATATGCGCTAAGCAATGCTTGTTTGATTTAAAATATTACCTTCTGTGCGGCCGTCTATAAAATCTGAGAGATGGCAAGTCGTCGGCTTCAGCCCCCAAGCCACGAGTGCTGGGGTGTTCGGGATAAACTTGAGCACTCTTGTTCCCATTTTTGGGTCCATCTAGGGAGGCGCTCAACACAACGAACAAGGCAACCGGACTTATAATGCTTGAACACTCTCACTTAGCCATAGAATTCTATAATTTTAAATTTCGGCGAAGCCCCTAGTATTCGGAAGACCGAGTTCCGGGAGCTATCCACGCCTTGGCCGGACATTATCCGGTTCTTCGCTTGAAGCAGCATAAGTCTTTAAGGACTCGAAAAGACGTCTCGAACAGCGACCAGTCTCTCGCCTTATCATGACAGTCAGTTTTAGCTTTCTCCACTAAGGCGCTCGCCCAGCTCAACCGGGGCGCAATCGCAGTGGTTCTCCCAGTGCCACCTTAGCCGACAGAACGGAACGTAAGGTACCAAAACGTGGGAGCCAAGCAAACCCAACTATTGACCCAAGACATGATTCGGAGCCGATTCATATAATGCTATAAGTTCGGGGTGCCGCACTTGTGAAAGTGTTCGGACTTATCACACCATAATGCGGGGAACATAAGCCCCTGGTGTATTCGGTCGTACCAAAATGTACGGGTGCAAGATGTCATTAGTGAACATATATGTAAAGTAATGCAATTACAGGCAAAGAGTGCTGCATTATTTATTCAAGGAATTCTGCTATGAGTGCGGAATGATACAAATAGTGCGGTAAGCAAGGGATTGGACTAATTAAACATGTCCCCCTCCAGGGGTGGGCTGCGGACTGGTGTATATAATCAAATTTAATGCTCGTAATGGAGACCACCTGAGTGTTCGTCGCAGCCTTTTTCCCTCCCTGGCTGTTGCATCGTGAGTTCGGCGGGTTCGCCGCCGGACAGGGCCTCTGGTGAACGGAGTCCTGTGTATACAAAGAAGAAAAATAAAGAAAAAAAGGTGACACACTCGTGAGCCCCTGGTGTGGTCGAGCCGCACTCTGGGTCTGTTGTGGTCGTGCCCCTCCCCCTATGCCCATGGTATCTGTAGAGCGTAATGATGTACGCGGAGGGTTGGTCTTGCAATCATGCGAGGGCTGGGGTTGGGGCCGCATTGCTACGCGTGCTCGGAACGTGCCAGGTTGTCTTGGTTGATGTTGCTCCGGGCGCGTTTGGCCGTGTCCGGTCGTTTAATGGTCGGACTCGAAAATTGCCTTAGAAGGCTACTCTGTACTTCTGCCGCGAGAGCCGCTGTATGTTCCTCCGTTCGGAGGGAGCGTTCCGTATTTCCATTGACCGTGATGACTCCACGAGGGCCTGGCATCTTGAGCTTGAGGTATGCGTAATGCGGCACCGCGTTGAACTTTGCGAACGCAGTTCGTCCGAGCAGAGCGTGATAGCCGCTGCAGAATGGGACTATGTCGAAGATTAACTCCTCGCTCTGGAAATTATCCGGGGATTCGAAGACCACTTCCAGTGTGACTGAGCCTGTACAATTGGCCTCAACACCTGGTATGACGCCTTTGAAGGTCGTCTTTGTAGGTTTAATCCTTGAGGGGTCTATGCCCATCTTGCGCACTGTATCCTGATAAAGCAGGTTCAGGCTACTGCCGCCGTCCATCAGGACTCTCATGAGGTGAAATCCATCGACGATTGGGTCTAAAACCAATGCGGCGAATCCGCCATGGCAGATACTGGTCGGATGGTCTCTTCGATCGAAAGTGATCGGGCAAGAGGACCATGGATTGAACTTAGGGGCAACTGGCTCCATCGCATATACGTCCCTTAGTGCACGCTTCCGCTCCCTCTTGGGTATATGGGTTACGTATATCATGTTTACCGTCCGCACTTGTGGGGGGAAACCCTTCTGTCCTCTATTGTTCGGCGGTCGGGTCTCTTCCTCGTCGTCGCTGTGCAGCCCCTTGTCGTTGTTTTCGGCAATTAACTTGCCTGCCTGCTTAAATACCCAACAATCTCTGTTGGTGTGGTTAGCTGGCTTTTCGGGGGTGCCATGTATCTGGCATACGCGGTCGAGTATTCGGTCCAAATTGGACGGACCCGGAGTGGTTCTTTTGAATGGCTTCTTCCGCTAACCGGGTTTAGAGCCTCGGAATCCGGCGTTGACTGCCGTATCCTCATCGTTGTCACCATTAACGCGGCGTTTGTTTTTGCTTCGACACGACCTGCCGTTATGGTCCTTAGTATCCGGACTGCCAGCATTTTTACTGAGGTTGTTGCTGCGAGCTAGCCAGCTATCCTCTCCCGCACAGAAGCGGGTCATTAATGATGTGAGGTCTGCCATGGATTTCGGCTTTTCCTGTCCTAGGTGCCGGGCTAGCCATTCGTCGCGGATGTTATGCTTGAAGGCTGCGAGGGCCTCTGCATCCGGACAGTCGATGATTTGATTTTTCTTCATTAAGAACTGTGTCCAGAATTGTCTGGCCAATTTGTCTGGCTGCTGAATTATGTGGCTTAGGTCATCGGCGTCTGGTGGTCGCACATATGTGCCCTGGAAGTTGTCGAGGAATGCAGCTTCCAGGTCCTCCCAACACCCAATTGACTCTGCGGGCAAGCTGTTAAGCCAATGCCGGGCTGGTCCTTTAAGCTTGAGTGGGAGATACTTGATGGCGTGGAGATCGTCGCCGCGGGCCATATGGATGTGAAGGAGATAATCTTCGATCCAAACCGCAGGGTCTGTCATGCCATCGTACGATTCAATGTTCACGGGTTTAAACCCTTCAAGGATTTGATGATCCATTACTTCGTCTGTGAAGCATAGTGGGTGTGCGGCGCCTCTGTATTGAGCAATATCACGACGTAGCTCAAGGGAGCGTTGTCTGCTATGTTCCGCCCGGCCGGAGTATTTGTATCCGGCGCGACGATATTCGTCGTGGGTCGTGGGGCGCCCACGTGATCCATAGATAGATCTGGATTGTATTGCCTTGTCCTCCAATATATCCCGCAAGTCCGGCGCGTTCCCTCGTGGCTTCGTACTTTTTGAACGATGCCGGGGTACGGTCTTGATGGAGGGCCTGGATGCCTCTCTGTCGCGACCACGGGGTGGTCGGTCAGCCGTATTGTGCGCTGGTGATGAAGGTATGTATGCTTCCTCTCTAATCGAGGGAGCAACTTGCGTTTTGGGTAGCTCTTGGAGGGGCGTTCGAGTTCATACTCCTCGGCTGCGAGGACCTCGGTCCATCGGTCGGCCAGCAGGTCTTGATCAGCTTGAAGCTACTGTTGCTTTTTCTTTAGGCTATTTGCTGTGGCCATTAGCCTGCGTTTGAAACGCTCTTGTTCGACGGGATCCTCAGGCACGACGAATTCGTCGTCGTCGAGGCTTGCCTTGTCTCCGGAGGGAGGTATGTAATTATCATCCTCAACCTCTTCATCTGCCGCTCTCTCGTGAGGGCTTGCTTCTGCATCCTCCTGCGCTGAATCTTGTAGGAGGGGATTTTCTTCGGCACTTTCTGGGGTGTTATTATCTCTTGTGCCGGAATCTCCATTCTTGCTGTGGCGGGGTTTAGAGCGGCGCCGCTGACGTCGGCGCTTGGGTTGTTTCTTTAAGGAATCTGCCTCCGCTGCTTCTTCTCCGTCCCCATCCTTTGGGGTGTCCACCATGTATATGTCGTATGACGAGGTGGTCTTCCAATGCCCTGTAGGCGCTGGTTCTTGATCGTCTCCGGCATCGTCGTCCATACCGTCGATGTCGTCGAAATCGTAGTCTAGCATGTCGGTTAGATCGTCGACAGTGGCTACAAAGTGGGTGGTGGGTGGGCTTTGAATTTCTTCGTCGTTCGTATCCCAACCATCCTGGCCATAGTCCGGCCAGGGCTCTCCGGATAGCGAGAGATGCTTTAGCGAATTTAGGATGTCGCCGAAGGGTGAGTGCTGAAAGATGTCCGCGGCGGTGAACTCCATAATCGGCGCCCAATCGGATTCGATTGGCAGGGGCGCAGGAGGTTCGGAGTCCGGCAGGGAGTCCGACACCTCGGAGTCACGAGCTTTATAAGGGACAAGGCTAGTGTTCGGCTCCATCACCGTGGAAGTTGCGGCTCCCGAGGCAGTGTCCAGCCACCCGTCCTCGATCTGCGTGATCGGCTCCGGACTATGGGTCGGAGCGGATTCGGGTGCGTCCTCCAAGGTACTGTCCGGTGGCAGAGTTAGATCATGCCCATCGTGACAGTGCGGCGCGCTCGGCTGCGGCTCGGATCCATCGAAGATCAAGTCTCCACGGATATCCGCCATGAAGTTTAGGCTTCCAAATATGACCTGACGGCCAGGGACGTAGCTTTCGATCTGCTCCAGATGGCCAAGTGAATTGGCCCGCAGTGCGAAGCCGCCGAATACAAAGATCTGTCCGGGGAGAAAAGTCTCACCCTGGACGGCGTTGTTGTCGATTGAAGAAGCCATCAAGCCTATCGGTGATGACACAGAGGAACTCTCAATGAAAGCACCAATGTCGGTGTCAAAACCGGCGGATCTCGGGCAGGGGGTCCCGAACTGTGCGTCTAGGCGGATGGTAACAGGAGACAAGGGACACGATGTTTTTACCCAGGTTCGGGCCCTCTCGATGGAGGTAAAACCCTACTCCTGCTTGATTGATATTGATGATATGGGTAGTACAAGAGTGGATCTACCACGAGATCAAGGAGGCTAAACCCTAG
The DNA here is from genome assembly GCA_963921465.1 of Triticum timopheevii. NCBI lineage: Eukaryota > Viridiplantae > Streptophyta > Magnoliopsida > Poales > Poaceae > Triticum > Triticum timopheevii. The sequence continues at coordinate 194,322,043 of OY997264.1, read as the reverse complement.
GAGCTAGCCTATGGTATGATTGTTGTAATGGTTGTTGTGTCCTACGGACTAAAACCCTCTGGTTTATATAGACACCGGAGAGGGCTAGGGTTACACAGAGTCGGTTACAATGGTAGGAGATCTACATATCCGTATCGCCAAGCTTGCCTTCCACGCCAAGGAAAGTCCCATCCGGACACGGGACGAAGTCTTCAATCTTGTATCTTCCTAGTCTTGGAGTCCGGCGGACGATGATAGTCCGGCTGTCCGGACACCCCCTAGTCCAGGACTCCCTCACTTGCCCACCGATAAGGAGGAGGAAGATATCCTTAAACCCTACTATGCTCATCTTTCCCCCACTGAGATTGCAGCCATTGGGATCTTTGAAACGGTTCATATACAAAACAAGTATCTCACTCGTGAAAATATTCTGCATATGGAGCACATCGCTTCCCTGCGGAGAGTCATCCGAAGATTGGAGAATCTCTTGATCCTTCAAGATCGGATTGCTTCTACTTCATCACCACCACATTCTTCTTCACCACCAAAAGAAAACTGAGTATTGGGTATGGGCACTCTCCTTGGCTTCCGCCAAGCTTGGGGGAGGTGCCCCGGTATCGTATCATCTCCACTATCTTTTGCCTTTACTTTCTTAGTTTGATCCATGGTTATCTTTTGCTATTAGATGAATAAAAGTTTAGTTCAATCCTTTCTTTTTGTGAGTTTGCTTAGTGATCAGTCCTTGTAATTGTGTGCGAGATATATATAATAAAGTTTAGTTTGAGTTTTGCCTTCTTTACTTTCTTGCTGCAATAAACATAAAGGAAATAAAAGAAAAGGATCATATGCTAATCTTATGGTAAGTGATGACATTACACAAGGAAAAGTATAGGTAGAAAATTTTATTGTAGATTGAAAAACATAGCATTAGTCAATGATGCAACTCATGAAAGAATTAATAAGGGAAGAGAAGATTCACATGTAAATATACTATCATGGAAATCTTTTATGATTGTGAGCACCCATCAAAATATTATATGCCAAAATTGTTGACGTTGGACAAGGAAGACAACTTAATGATTTATGTTTGTTCATATTCACATAGGAGTTATATTGTTATAGATCCTTCAACATGTGGTGCTTGCCCCTATCTTTGCTAGCCAAAAATTCCAAACTAAGTAGAGATACTACTTGTGCATCCAAAACCCTAAAACCCAAATCTCGTTTGAGATTCCACCATACCTACCTATGGATTGAGTAAGATCCTTCAAGTAAGTTGTCATTGGTGCAAAAAGGGCAATAAAAATTGCTTATAAAAACGTGAGAACATTTACTGTAAGGGAAATTGAGCGTTGTACGAACTTGTGATGGTGAAGAATAAAAGCGACAACCTGCATAATAAAGGTTGCCATCACAAGGGGCAATATAACATGACGTTCTCTTGCACTAAGGGGTTGAGCATACAAACAAAAAGCGCATGGCAACCTCTGCTCCCCTCTGCGAAGGGCCTATCTTTTACTTTCATGTATTTACTTTCATGCAAGAGTCAAAGTTTTTCTCTCTATTCCATTTATTTTTCTCCTTTGGCAAGCATCATGTGCTGAGGAAAGATCTTTTACTCTTTACTCCTTTGTTGTTGTTATAATAAGTTACATGATGCTGCTATGTCCGTATTTTTGTTTTTATCGACACCTCTCTCTAAGCATGTGGACATGTTTTTCGATTTCGGTTTTCGCTTGAGGACAAGCGAGGTCTAAGCTTGGGGGAGTTGATACGTCCATTTTGCATGATGTTTTCCTACTGTTAGTTATGTTTCTTTATTGTATAATAATGCTTTTTGGAGTAATTCTAATGTCTTTTCTCTCATAATATACAAGCTATACACAAATGGGGAGAATTCTAGCAGCTGGAAACCTGGACCTGAAAAAGCTACGTCAAGCTGCCTATTCTGCACAACTCCAAATGAGCTGAAACTCCACAAGGATTTTTTATAGAATATTTAATAAATATTGGAGCAAATAAGTACCAGGGGGGCCACCAGGTGGGCACAACCTACCTGGGCACGCCAGAAGGCCTAGGCGCACCCTGGCAGGGTGCTGCCCTCCTCGGCCCACCTTCGGTGCCCATGTTCTGGTATATAAGTCATTTTGACCTATAAAAATGAGGAGAGGACTTGCAGGATGAAGCGCCTCCGCCTCGAGGCGGAACTTGGGTAGGAGCACTTTTGCCCTCTGGCGGAGCAATTCCGCCGGGGGAACTTCCCTCCCGGAGGGGGAAATCATCATCGTCATTGTCACCAACAACTCTCCCATCTTGGTGAGGGCTATCTTCATCAAAATCTTCACAGCACCAACTCCTCTCAAACCCTAGTTCATCTCTTGTGTTCGATCTCTGTATCAAAACTATAGATTGGTGCTTGTGGGTGACTAGTAGTGTTGATTACATCTTGTAGTTGATTACTATATGGTTTATTTGGTGGAAGATTATATGTTCAGATCCATTATGCTATTTAACACCCCTCTGATCTTGAGCATGATTATCATTTGTGAGTAGTTACTTTCATTCTTGAGGTCACGGGAGAAATCATGTTGCAAATAATCATGTGAACTTGATATGTGTTCGATATTTTGATGATATGTATGTTGTCATTCTCTTAGTGTTGTCATGTGAACATCGACTACATGACACTTCACCATATTTGGGCCTAAGTAAATGCATTGTGGAGTAGTTATTAGATGGTGGGTTGCGACAGTGACAGAAGCTTAAACCCTAGTTTATGCGCTATTCCGTAAGGGACCGATTGGATCCAAAAGTTGAATGCTATGGTTAGAATTTATTCTCAATACTTTTCTCGTAGTTGCGGATGATTGTGAGAGGGTTAATCATAAGTAGGAGGTTTGTTCACGTAAGAACAACACCTAAGCACCGGTCCACCCACATACCAAATTATCAAAGTAGCAAACACGAATTAAGCCAACATGATGAAAGTGCCTAGATGAAATTCCCGTGTACCCTCAAGAACACTTTGCTTATCATAAGAGACTATTTTGGCCTGTCCTTTGCCTCAAAAGGATTGGGCTACCTTGCTGCACTTTTTTTACTACTATCCTTACTTGCTCTTTACAAACTATCTTGCAATCAGACTACTCCTCTACTAACAATTTTAGCACTTGCAGACAATACCTTACTTAAAACCACTTGTCATTTCCTTCTGCTCCTCGTTGGGTTCGACAATCTTACTTAAAGGCTACAATTGACCCCATATACTTGTTGGTCATGAATCGCCATGTGATTAACACCCAAAAAGAGTACTAAGGTGTGATTATGTTTTTCTTGTGAGATAGGTTTAGTCAACAGGTCTGCCATGTTCAGATCCGTATGTATTTTGCTATTTTCTATGTCTGTAATGCTCTGCATGGAGCTACTCTAGCTAATTGCTCCCACTTTCAATACGTATCCAGATTGAGACTCAAAGTCATCGAAATCGGTGTCAAAGCTTGCATCAATGCAACCCTTTACGACAAACTCTTTATCACCTCCATAACCGAGAAACATTTCCTTAGTCCTCTTTACGTACCTAAGGATAATTTTGACCACTGTCAAGTGATCCACTCCTGGATCACTATTGTACCCCTTGCCAAACTCATGGCAAGGCACACAATTTTTCTGGTACACAACATGGCATAGTTTATAGAACCTATGGCTGAGGCATAGGGAATGACTTTCATTCTCTCTCTATCTTCTGCCGTGGTTGGGCTTTGAGTCTTACTCAACTTAACACCTTGCAATACAGGCAAGAACCCTTTCTTTGACTGATCCATTTTGAACTTCTTCAAAAACTTTTGCCAAGGTATGTGCTTTGTGAAAGTCCTATTAAGCGCCTCGATCTATCCCTATAGATCTTGATGCCAATATGTAAGTAGCTTCATCAAGGCTTTTCATTGAAAAATCCTTATTCAAGTATCCTTTTACGCTATTTAGAAGTTCTATATCATTTCCAGTCAGTAATATGTCATCCACATATAATATCAGAAATGCTACAGAGCTCCCACTCACTTTCTTGTAAAAGCAGGCTTTACCATAAGTGTTGGGGATATAACTATTAGGTATGACCCGCCCAGGAGGGGCCGGGTTATACCACTGGCGAGTCATGATGAGAAGGCCCAAGAAGATGTTGAAGATGGCAGTTCATAGAGCAATCTTATTAAAGGCCAAGACCCAGGAAACTTGAGGTACATGGGTATAAACTGCCATATGTTTAACTTGTGTGTTAAGGAAAGCTTTGTTTGGTCACCGAGCCGAATACGTTGTGTATGAGCCGACCGGGACTCTATAAGCTGCCGGGCATCAACCTATGTATATAAAGGGGTGATCCGGTGGCGGGTTAAGTCAAGAAACAACAGATCGAAAACTAGGTAAAGCGTATTTCGCTCCCTGGTAATCGAAACACAAGCAATACAACCTAAAGCAGGAGTAGGCTTTTACCTCGTTGAGAGGGGCCAAACCTGGGCAAAACTCTCTGTGTCCTTTGTCCCGTTTTAACCCCTTCAAGCCAACCTAGCAGTGATGGCTCCACACCTAAGTCCTCTTGCTAGGGCATCTGCTGTGTTAAGTTGCGCCCACCGTGGGGCCAACGCACGGTGGTTTCGAGCTCTTGAAGGGCAACTTCATAGGTACCAAGGGATACGTTGTAGGCCGGATGACTAAGAGTTGCCGCGGCAAGCTCTACATCGACGATGCAGGATTGGGCCCCGAGGTTGGCTCAACCGAGTATGGGTACCGGGTCCCCTTCGGCAGAATTCATGTCTTCATCGGCAAGATCGGCAAGTCGGAAGTTGAGCCGGACACCTGCACCGACATCATCAAGACGGCTCAACGTGCGTGACCCGCCAAGATTTAAGCCGCCCGGAAGCGTGTTTTTGTTGGCGTTACTCAAGGAGTGGATCTGGAAGGAGGATCGGTGTCCGATGGAGAGATGACCGTCTACTCAGGTGATGAGTCCTCAACCGGCAAGACCAACACCATTTATCAAGTGCAGGATGATAGGCTTGGGGGTTATTCCGATGGTGATAGTATTATGGACCCCTATTAGCCGCCAAACTGGGTTGCGATATTCATGGCTGGTGTGCAGCCGGTGCATAATTCTTCGACTATGACATCAATGATCTCCGGTTTAGCGACTGCTACGGTAGCCGGGCAGGAGGCCCGGTGCGCCTGCCGGCTCAAATTTATCTGAATTGTTGGAGGCTCTGGCAACGTTGCTGACGGTGGAGGTAACCCCGGTGAATCAAGGCAGCATAATGTGGATGTGGCAAAAAATAATGTGATGAGATAGCTCAAGCTAAGGAGGATCTTAATGCTGAGAACATCCGGATGGCGATGGAACAAGCTGCCTTGGAGAGGGAAGCAGAGCGGATTCAAGCAGAAAATTTTCGTTCGAGCTTGGACCAGAATGCATCAAATGGTGTCTTTAATAGAAGGTATCAGAGTCGTTTACCTCTAGTGTACGATGCAAGAAACCTTTACAATACGCCTGGGGAAGGAACCAGTAAGCTGCCTGTTGTGGATCGGGCCGTTGAGGCCCCGACAGCTGGAGCACCGGTTCAGTCACGTGCGACACAGCCCCCACATTTGAACTTGACCCCTCCTCAGCATATTCCGACGCCCCAGGTTCATTATTCTCACCCTCTGGACAATATGGTCGCCGCGGCCATCCGATTGGAGGCTCTCCCTGTTCAAGACGAGTCACCAGCTGCAATGGAGATACGACGAGCTGGAGAGCTTCTTCAGATGGTAGTGGCGCAATAGGCGGCTTATTCATACAGTCGTGAACGGATTCATTCAACCCCGCGTCCGAGCCGGAGTTATAGGCACATTGATTCGCCAGCAGTGTCGAGCAGTGAGCGGCACCACAACCAGCCTCGTAGGCCTGACCCGCCGCCCGCTGGTAATGATGCTCGGGCTTTGGTGGACCAGGGCAGAGCACGGCGTGAGGCTGAGCTGGCGGCTCAAGAACAATCTCCGGCTTACCCATCGGTGTCTCTAGAGGCAGGTGTGACCTCTAGAACCCTTGGTGTGCCATGTTTGGTGCCAGCTGTACGTAACAAGCGCTTGCCTGAGGATTTCAAGGGCCCTTGCAAGGTGCCTAATTACACGGCGGATCAACCCCCAGAAGCTTGGGTTGAAAGTTATGAGATGACTATGGAGATGCTGGATGTTAGCGATGTTGCATGTGCTAAGTATTTCACCATGATGTTGGATGGGCCGGCGCATACTTGGCTGAAAGGTTTGCCCCCTAATTCGATCAGGTCATGGGCTGAGCTGAAGGCGCGTTTTATTCAAAATTTTGAAGACACATGCAAGTAGCCTATGTCGATTCTCGACTTAGACTCTTGTGTCCAGGGAGAAGGCGAGTTAACAACCAATTCGGTATGTCGGATCTCGGTCGTTATCCATTCATAAGATAGTATCAACGCCGGTTCAGTCGTCCTGATGCTGGAAAAGAATTGTCGTTTTCTTTCTCTTAAACAGAAGTTGGGGCGGCTTAAGCGCAACTATGATGATATGGGGGAGCTCATGGTGGCTCTCGTCAAATATGTCGATTCTGACAGTACTAAAGACCCTAAGTCTGATGAGGAGAAAGCCGGCAAGGGGAAGAAGAGTGGCAATGCAAAGGGACATCATAATATGGTGAGTCAAGGTGGCAACGATAAGTGCAAGGCTGACAGCAGTGTGGATTTTGTGGCTAACACCAATGCGCAGAACAATAATCAGCGTTGTAAGGGGAAAGCATCAATGCCCCGGTTTGGAGGGCCGAAGTTCAACCTTGCGGCCATGATGAATCAGCCTTGCCCAAAGCACGGCAGCCAAGAGAAGTCAGCTAGTCACCTGTGGATGGATTGCTTCATCATGAGGGAGTATAGAACTTCTAATTTTTTAGAATAATCATGGCCCGCATGGCGGCTCAGGATCTGGCTCTCACAGACCTGGCTTTGGAGTTGGCGGTTCAAGCTCTGGTTTTCAGGGCCAAGGTAATCAAGGTGGCTTTAGTCAGCAATATGGTCAAGGGAATCAATAGTAGCAATCTGGTTATCAGGGCAATCTAAAGGAGCTGAATAGTGGTCAATATCATGTGTTCACCACGAGTCTATGCAAACAAGATCAAAAAATTCATAAGCCGGCGGTGAACTCAGTTGAGCCGGCGATCCCTCGATATTTGAGGTGGTCTGAGCAGCCTATCATATGGAGCTGTGAGGATCACCCGCCCCGGGTTGACAATCCAGGTCAATTAGCACTGGTGGTTGCTCCACAGGTAGGAGGGTACAAGCTTACAAAGGTACTCATGGATGGAGGCAGTACTATCAATATCCTATCCTATGATGCTTTTCGCCGTATGAATTTGACTGACAAAGATCTTAAAACGTCTTCTACTAATTTTCATGGGGTGGTGCCTGGTAAGTCGGCATATTGATGTCTACTACACAACCTTATTCTTGTAGACGTTGTTGGGCCTCCAAGTGCAGAGGTTTGTAGGACAGTAGCAAATTTCCCTCAAGTGGATGACCTAAGGTTTATCAATCCGTGGGAGGCGTAGGATGAAGATGGTCTCTCTCAAACAACCCTGCAACCAAATAATAAAGAGTCTCTTGTGTCCCCAACACACCCAATACAATGGTAAATTGTATAGGTGCACTAGTTCAGCGAAGAGATGGTGATACAAGTGCAATATGGATAGTAGATATAGGTTTTTGTAATCTGAAAATATAAAAACAGCAAGGTAACTAATGATAAAAGTGAGCACAAATGGTATTGCAATGGTAGGAAACAAGGCCTAGGGTTCATACTTTCACTAGTGCAAGTTCTCTCAACAATAATAACATAATTGGATCATATAACTATCCCTCAACATGCAACAAAGAGTCACTCCAAAGTCACTAATAGCGGAGAACAAACGAAGAGATTATTGTAGGGTACAAAACCACCTCAAAGTTATCCTTTCTGATCGATCTATTCAAGTGTCCGTAGAAAATAACATGAAGCTATTCTTTCCGTTCGATCTATCATAGAGTTCATACTAGAATAACACCTTAATACATAAATCAACCAAAACCCTAATGTCACCTAGATACTCCAATGTCACCTCAAGTATCTGTGAACATGATTATATGATATGCATCACACAATCTTAGATTCATCTATTCAACCAACACAAAGAACTTCAAAGAGTGCCCCAAAGTTTCTAGCTGAGAGTCAAGATGAAAACGTGTGCCAACCCCTATGCATAAGTTCATTGAACCCGCAAGTTGATCGCCAAAACATACATCAAGTAGATCACGTGAATATCCCATTGTCACCACAGATAAGCACGGCAAGACATACATCAAGTGTTCTCAAATCCTTAAAGACTCAATCCGATAAGACAACTTCAAGGGGAAAACTCAATTCATCACAAGAGAGTAGAGGGGGAGAAACATCATAAGATCCAACTATAATAGCAAAGCTCGCGATACATCAAGATCGTGCCATATCAAGAACACGAGAGAGAGAGATCGGACACATAGCTACTGGTACATACCCTCAGCCCCGAGGGTGAGGTACTCCCTCCTCGTCATGGAGAGTGCCGGGATGATGAAGATTGCCACCAGTGAGGGATCCCCCCTCCGGCAGGGTGCCAGAACAAGGTCCCGAGAGGGTTTTGGTGGCTACAGAGGCTTGCGGTGGCAGAACTCCCGATCTATTGTGCTCCTCGGTGTTTTTAGGGTATATGGACATATATAGGCGAAAGAAGTTGGTCAGGGGAGCCACGAGGGGCCCACGAGGGTGGGGGGCGTGCCCAGGGGTGTAGGGCGCGCCTCCCTGCCTCGTGGCTTCCTCGTTGCTTCCCTGACGTATACTCCAAGTCTCCTGGATTTCTACCTTTCCAAAAATAACTCTCCCGAAGGTTTCATTCCGTTTGGACTCTGTTTGATATTCCTTTTCTTCGAACCACTGAAATAGGCAAGAAAACAGCAATTTGGGCTGGGCCTCCGGTTAGTAGGTTAGTCCCAAAAATGATATGAAAGTGTAGAGTAAATCCCATAAACATCCAAAACAGGTAATATAATAGCATGGAACAATCAAAAATTATAGATACATTGGAGATGTATCAAGCATCCCCAAGCTTAATTCCCGCTCGTCCTCGAGTAGGTAAATGATAAAAACAGAATTTTTGATGTGGAATGCTACCTAGCATAATTCTCAATGTAATTTTCTTTATTGTGGCATGATTGTTCAGATCCAAATGATTCAAGATAAAAGCTCATAAAACATAAAAATAATAATACTTCAAGCATACTAACAAGTAATCATGTCTTATCAAAATAGCATAGCCAAAGAAAGCTTATCCCTACAAAATCATATAGTTAGGCCATGCTTCATTTTCATCACACAAAATACTCCCATCATGCACAACCCCGGTTTCAGCCAAGCAATTGGTTCATACTTTTTAACGCGCTTCAGCTTTTTCAACTCTTATGCAATACGTGAGCGCAAGCCATGGATATAGCACTACATGTGGAATAGGGTGGTGGTTGTGAAGACAAAAAGGGAGAATATAGTCTCACATCAACTAGGCAAATTAACGGGCTATGGAGATTCCCATTAATATATATCAATGTGAGTGAGTAGGGATTGCCATGCAACGGATGCACTTAGAGCTCTAAATATATGAAAGCTCAACAAAAGAAACTAAGTGGGTGTGCATCCAACTTGCTTGCTCACGAAGACCTAGGGAATTTTGAGGAAGCCCATCATTGGAATATACAAGCCAAGTTCTATAATGAAAAATTCCACTAGTATATGAAAGTGACAACATAGGAGACTCTCTATCATGATGATCATGGTGCTACTTTGAAGCACAAGTGTGGAAAAGGATAGTAACATTGTCCCTTCTCTCTTTTTCTCTCATTTTATTATTATTATTATTATTATTATTTTGGTGGGCTTCTTTGGCCTCTTTTTTTATTGGGCTTCTTTGGCCTCTTTTATTTTTTTGTAAAGTCCGAAGTCTCATCCCGACTTGTGGGGGAATCATAGTCTTCATCATCCTTTCCTCACTTGGGACAATGCTCTAATAATGAAGATCATCACACTTCTATTGATTTACAACTCAAGATTTACAACTCAATACTTAGAACAAAATATGACTCTTGTGAATGCCTCCGGCAGTGTACCGGGATATGCAATGAACCAAGAGTGACATGTATGAAAAATTATGGAGGTGGCCTTGCCACAAATACGATGTCAACTACATGATCATGCAAAAGAGCAATGTGACAATGATGGGGCGTGTCATAGTAAACGGAACGATGGAAAGTTGCATGGAAATATATCTCGGAATGGCTATGGAAATGCCATAATAGGTAGGTATGGTGGCTGTTTTGAGGAAGGTAAATGGTGGGTGCATGATACCGGCGAAAGTTGCACGGCAAAATAGAGGCTAGCAATGGTGGAAGGATAAGAGTGCGTATAATCCATGGACTCACATTAGTCATAAAGAACTCATATACTTATTGCAAAAGTCTACTTGCCCTCGAAGCAAAGTACTACTACGCATGCTCCTAGGGGAAGGATTGGTAGGAGTTAACCATCGTGTGATCCCGACCTCCACACATAAGGAAGACAATTAAAAGAGCACCCCATGCAACAAATTTGTCACACAACTTTTACCATACGTGCATGCTACGGGACTTGCCAACCTTAAGATAAGTATTTCTCAATTTCATAATTATCCAACTAGCATGACTCTAACATTACCACCTTTATATCTCAAAACAATTATCAAGCATGAAATTGATCATAGTGTTTAATGCACTTTCTATGATAGTTTTTATTATACCCAACTTGGATGCTCATCATTCTAGGACCAATTTTATAACCATAGCAAATACCATGATGTTCTAAAAGACTCTCAAAATGATATAAGTGAAGCATGAGAGATCAATAATTTCTTTTTCTACAAAATTAAGCCACCGCCGTGCTCTAAAAAGATATAAGTGAAGCACTAGAGCAAAGATTGTCTAGCTCAAAAGATATAAGTGAAGCACATAGAGTATTCTAATAAATTCCAAATCAAGTGCGTCTCTCCCAAAGGGTGTGTACAGAAAGGATGATTGAGGTGAAATAAAAAGCAAAGACTCATATTATACAAGACGCTCCAAGCAAAACACATATCATGTGGTGAATAAAAATATAGCTCTAAGTACAGTTACCGATAGATGAAGACGAAAGAGGGGATGCCATCCGGGGCATCCCCAAGCTTAGGATCTTTCCACTCTTTATTTCATAGTCCATTGAATCTTTACCTTGGGGTGCCTTGGGAATCCCCAAGCTTAGGCTCTTTCCACTCTTTATTTCATAGTCCATTGAATCTTTACCCAAAACTTGAAAACTTCACAACACAAAACTCAACAGAAAACTCGTAAGCTCCGTTAGTATAAGAAAATAAAACCACCACTTAGGTACTGTTGTGAACTCATTCTAAATTCATATTGGTGTAATATCTACTGTATTACAACTTCTCTATGGTTCATACCCTCCGATACTACTCATAGATTCATCAAAATAAGCAAACAACACATAGAAAACAGAATCTGTCAAAAACAGAACAGTCTGTAGTAATCTGTATCAAATGTATACTTCTGGAACTTCAAAACTCCTACCAAATTAGGAAAACCTGAGAGATTTGTGTACCAATCCAGAGCAAAAATAATCAGATCAAACGCATGTTTCTGTGAATTAGCAAAACTAATTTACTGGGCGCAAAAGTTTCTGATTTTCAGCAGGATCAACACAACTATCACCGTAAGCTATCCTAAAGGTCTTACTTGGCACTTTATTGAAACAAAAGCTATAAACATGATTACTACAGTAGCATAATCATGTGAACACACAAAAATAGTAAAGGTAAATATTGGGTTGTCTCCCAACAAGCGCTTTTCTTTAATGCCTTTTAGCTAGGCATGATGATGACAATGATGGTCACATGAAAGATAAGAATTGAAACATAACGGGAGCATCATGAAGCATATGACTAGCACATTTAAGCCTAACCCACTTCCTATGCATAGGGATTTTGTAAGCAAACAACTTATGGGAACAATAATCAACTAGCATAGGAAGGCAAAACAAGCATAGCTTCAAGATTTTTAACACATACAGAGGAGACTTGATATTATTGCAATTCCTACAAGCATATGTTCCTCCCTCATAATAATTTTTAGTAGCATCATGAATGAATTCAACAATATAACCAGCACCTACAACATTCTTTTCAATTGCATAGAAATTTATTACTCTCCACATAAGTAAAATTCTTCTCATCAATAGTAGTGGGAGCAAACTCAACAAAATGCCTATCATGTGAAGCATAATCCAATGGAAAATTAAAATCATGATAACAAGTTTCATGGTTATCTTCATTCTTTATGGCATATGTATCATCACAATAATCATCATAAATAGGAGGCATGCTTTCGTCATAATAAATTTGCTCATCAAAACTTGGGAGACAAAAAATATCATCTTCATCAAACATAGCTTCCCCAAGCTTGTAGCTTTGCATATCATTAGCATCATGGGTATTCAAAGAATTCATACTAACAACATTGCAATCATGCTCATCATTCAAAGATTTAGTGCCAAACATTCTAATGCATTCTTCTTCTAGCACTTGAGCACAATTTTCCTTTCCACCATTTTCATGAAAGATACTAAAAACATGAAGCTAGCATCATATACAACTCTTCCACAAGAAACCCGCCGTTAAGGAAAACAAGTTTTTGACATCCTTTTGCCAGATTTCACAAAATGCGACAACTTCTAACATGATTTGGGCAGACTTAAGCATCGCTACAGGTGAGAAAGTCTCATAATAGTCAACACCTTGAACTTGTCGAAAACCTTTTGCAACAAGTCGAGCTTTGTAGATAGTGATATTACCGTCAATGTCTGTCTTCCTCTTAAAGATCCATTTATTCTTTATGACTTGCTGATCATCAGGCAAATCCACCAAAGCCCAGACTTTGTTCTCATACATGGATTCTATCTCAGATTTCATGGCCTCGAGCCATTTTTCAGAATCTGGGCTCATCATAGTTTCTTCATAGTTCGTATGTTCGCTGTTGTCCAATAACATGACTTCCAGGATAGGATTGTCGTACCACTCCGGTGCGGAACGTGTTCTGTTCGACCTATGAGGTTTAGTAGTAACTTGATCTAAAGTTTCATGATCATCATCATTTGCTTCCTCTGATGTAATACTTTCCAATTCAAGAGAAGGTACAACAACCTCATCAAGTTCTATTTTCCTCGCACTCACTTCTTTCGAGAGAAACTCCTTCTCTAGAAAGGACCCATTCTTAGCAACCAAGATTTTGCCTTTGGATCTATGGTAGAAGGTATACCCGATAGTTTCTTTAGGGTATCCTATGAAGACACACTTCTCTCATTTGGGTTTGAGCTTATCAGGCTGAAGCCTTTTGACATAAGCATCGCATCCCCAAACTTTTAAGAAACGACAACTTAGGTTTCTTGCCAAACCACAGTTCATACGGTGTCATCTCAACGGATTTGGATGGTGCCCTATTTAACGTGAATGTGGTTGTCTCTAATGCATAACCCCAAAACTATAATGGTAAATCGATAAGAAACATCGTAGGATGCACCATCTCTAATAAAGTACGGTTATGACGTCCGGACACACCATTACACTGTGGTAAGAGTTTTTACCCAGCGGCAATCTTGAAAGCCAAGATATGAGTTCCCATTGAGTCGCCATAAGATGAATTGGAAGTGCCCTGATAATTTGAATCAGAAGGATTAAGGGGTTGCCGAGTGAGACCCGCCTTTGGTAAAACTAAGTCGTAAAGCGGTGAAACCGTTGCTTGGCGTTTGCGCGGAGCCGGAGTGTTGGGTAGGTCGGAAGGAATAACCCTGCCGCCACTGTTCTGGGTTGTGCAGTGAACCTCATGTTGCTGCTTCTTCAAAATAAAGTTGGGATCCAAGTAAGCCAAAGGGTGATAAAACCTTACTTTCCGACTCGCTTGTTGAATTTTTTGTCTTGGCAGAGATTCTGAGCCGGAGGGAAGGATAATTACCTCTTCATCATCTACGTGGCTGGCTTCCGCTTCATCCTGATGGTAATCAGTGTCAATAAGATGATTAAAAAATGAACCAAGGGAGTCAAGTTCTACCTCCGACTCAGAGTCGTCCAAACCAAGTTGGTCTATGTGGTTGGCCTTTTTCTCTGCAGGCTTCTTGACAACCTTGCCCTTTGTTCTGGATGTCTTGGCCGGCTTATCCTGGAGCTTCTTCTTCCAAAATGAAGAATCAGCCAGTAGAAGTTTAAAACAAAAATGAGGAAGCAGATTGACAGGTAATGAATATGTGGGGATGATTTAAAGTGCTTACATCTGGAGCTTTATTCTTAGTATAAAACAGAGCTAAGCCGGGCTTGCTGCAATCTTTCCAACTCTCATTGAGTAGAGACTTGGTCATGATGATGATGGCGTCGTCATCCATCTCTACTTGACAATGACGTTGAGGATCTTTGATGCTGCTAGTGTATTCGCACATTACTGGCTCAAGGGCATGATCCTCCATGCAACCCAGCACCCGACTAGGTCGATTCCGGTTAAACCGTTAGCCATTAAGGATCTGATCTTTGAAAAGGTGGGCATAAATTTGGCCCGTGCTTCTATGCTGATCCGTTCTGGGAGAGGGTGTCTGTTGTTGAGCCGGCTGTCATGGAAACCAGGCAGAGGATTTTCGCCTTCTAGAGACGTTTCTTTGCAGTAAAACCATGTTGTTCGAGTCCTTAGGATGACTGGGAGGTGAGGCGGCAGGCAAAGTAGCTTCTTTTCGCCTTTGAATGGAGATGCCTCCCAATTCTAAGGCTCTGAATAGTTCTATGTTGGGTTCTTCTTGAAGGTACTCTTCACTAAACACTTGGAAATTGCAAATTTTTGAAACAAAATTGGGCCCAATATCTTGAGGATGGAGCTGGAAAAAGTGCAGCACATCATGGAAGAATTGTGAGCCGGGTGGAGTAAACTCACGAAGCATATGATCAGTGAAAACCACTACTTCACCCTCTTTGGCGGTGGGTCTGGCCTCATCTCCAGGGACCCTCCAGTGGATATCTTCTTTTGTGGCTAAGACGCCCACTTTTTCATGATCATTCAGTTCTTCTTCTGTGACAATGGAGGGCACCCAGTTGCAGGAGGTAACAGTCTTCGTCATTTTTTGATGAAAAGCCTAGGAGAAAGGCGATTGCCGGGTTAAGAATGTTATGCTAAACCGGCAAGTGATTTGAGGACAACTATGCAAGGTTAGAATAGTTTAAATTCACCAAAAAGGGTCTTATAAAATTGGCTTGGTTAAACCGGCGAGGAACGGTGAGGTTATGTCAGTATAATGCATTGGCAGTTTAAAAAACATGCTCAAAGCTAAGACGACAGTTATTAGATGATCTAGAAGTATGTCAATTAAGCCGCCATAAGGGGCTAATGAATATAGATATGAAGCAGCTGGATTTTTCTAAGTCTTCGGTAAACAGGTTCCACAGATTGATCTTATGATTTTGGATCTATGGCAGTCCAGAAAATAAAATAAATTCTAGACCTTAAGTGAAGGCAACGGAAGAACTCAGGTGTCCACATGGATCTTATTCAGAAAAAAGTACCTACTGTGATTGAAAAAGGGGTGCTAAACTATTACCGCAGGCCTTTAACATCGTGTGCGGATTCAACTGCGTGATCTAAAGAAGAACACCCTAATGGATATTTGCTACGAAGGAGGAGGAGTACTCACTAATGCTGTTGAACAGCGAAGGAGCGTCGCGGTCTTTGGACGCGTTCAGGGTGATGCAGCGGCCGGAGTTGATGAAGCTGGAAACGGCGGTGGTGGAGCTCGGGCGGCACAGGAACGGTGCGAAGAGGAAGATGAAGATGCGAGGGCAGGGGTAAAAAATGAAAAGATGGACCCTTGCCCCTATTTGTAAGGAGATGACTAAATGGCATGCGCGGGAATCAAGGAGTCTGAAAAAATGATTATATGGCTATGTGGACGCCTCGATTTTCGGGAGACCCATTAAGATAAAGATCTGTTGAGATATCCTGGTCCTTGTGCGAAATTAATACAAGAAGGGGTCGGGTTATACCACTGGAGTGTCATGATGAGAAGGACCAAGAAGATGTTGAAGATGGCGGTTCATAGAGCAAGCTTATTGAAGGCCCAAGACCCGGAGGCCACTTGAGGCCCATGGGTATAAACCGCCATTTGTTTAACTTGTATGTTAAGGAAAGCTTAAGTTGGTTACCGAGCCGAATACGTTGTGTATGAGACGGCCGAGACTCTGTAAGCCGTCGGGCATCAACCTATGTATATAAAGGGGTGATCCAGCAGCGGGTTAAGGCAAGAAACAACAGATCAAGAACTAGGTAAAGCGTATTTCGCTCCCTGGTAATCGAAACACAAGCAATACAACCTAAAGTAGGAGTAGGCTTTTACCTCGTTGAGAGGGGACGAACCTGGGTAAAACTCTCTGTGTCCTTTGTCCCGTTTTAACCCCTTCAAGCTAACCTAGCGGCGATGGCTCCACACCTAAGTCCTCTTGCTAGGGTATCTGTCATGTTAATTCCACGACAATAAGTCCATGTAAACAATATGCTTTGATCACCTCATCAAAGCGTATATTCCATCTCCGAGATGCTTGCACCAGTCCATAGATAGATCGCTAGATCTTGCACATTTTGTTATCACCTTTAGGATCGACAAAAACTTCCGGTTGCATCACATACAACTCTTCCTCAAGAAACCCGTCGTTAAGGAACGCAAGTTCTAGACATCCTTTTGTCAGATTTCATAAAATGCGACAATTGCTAACATGATTTGGACAGACTTAAGCATCGCTACAGGTGAGAAAGTCTCATCATAGTCAACCCCTTGAACTTGTCGGAGACCTTTTGCAACAAGTCGAGCTTTGTAGATAGTGATATTATCGTCAATGTCTGTCTTCCTCTTAAAGATCCATTTATTCTTTATGGCTTGCCGATCATCAGGAAAATCCACCAAAGCCCACACTTTGTTCTCATACATGGATTCTATCTCAGGTTTCATGGCCTCAAGCCATTTTTCAGAATCTGGGCTCATCATAGCTTCTTCATAGTTCGCAGGTTCGCTGTTGTCCAACAACATGACTTCTAGGACAGGATTGCCATACCACTCCGGTGCGGAACATGTTTTGTTCGACCTACGCGGTTTAGTAGTAACTTGATCTGAAGTTTCATGATCATCATCATTTGCTTCCTCTCTGGTTGGTGTAGGCATCATCGGAACAGCTTTCTCTGATGTACTACTTTCCAATTCAAGAGAAGGTACAACTACCTCATGAAGTTCTACTTTCCTCCCACTCACTTCTTTCGAGAGAAACTCCTCTAGAAAAGACCCATTCTTAGCAACCAAGATTTTGCCTTCGGATCTATGGTAGAAGGTATACCCGATAGTTTCCTTAGGGTATCCTATTAAGACGCACTTCTCTGGTTTGGGTTTGAGCTTATCAGGCGGAAGCCTTTTGACATAAGCGTTGCATCCCCAAACTTTTAAGAAATGACAACTTAGGTTTCTTGCTAAACCACAGTTCATACGGTGTCATCTCAACGGATTTGGATGGTGCCCTATTTAACGTGAATGTGGCTGTCTCTAATGCATAACCCCAAAATGATAGTGGTAAATCGGTAAGAGACATCATAGAATGCACCATCTCTAATAAAGTACGGTTACGACGTTCTGACACACCATTACACGGTGGTGTTCCAGGTGGTGTGAGTTGTGAAACAACTCCACATTGTTTTAAATGAAGGCCAAACTTGTAACTCAAATATTCATCTCCATGAATAGATCAAAGAAACTTTATTTTCTTGTTACAATGATTCTCTACTTCACTATGAAATTCTTTGAACTTTTCAAATGTTTCAGATTTGTGTTTCCTTAAGTAGACATACCCATATCTACTCAAATCATCTGTAAAGGTTAGAAAATAACGATACCCACCGCGTGCCTCAACACTCATCAGGCCGCATAGATCCATATGTATTATTTCCAACAAGTCATTACCTCACACCATTGTTCTGGAGAACAGAGTTTTAGTCATATTTCCCATAAGGCATGGTTTGCAAGTATCAAACGATTCATAATCAAGTGATTCCAAAAGTCCATCCACATGGAGTTTCTTTGTGTGTTTTACACTAATATGACCTAAACGGCAATGCCACAAGTATGTTGCACTATCATTATCAACTTTCCATCTTCTGGCATCAATATTAAGAATATATGTATCACTACGATCGAGATTCAATAAACCATTCACATTTGGTGTATGACCATAGAAGGTTTTACTCATGTAAACAGAACAACAATTATTATCTGACTTAAATGAATAATTGTGTTGCAATAAACGCGATGTAATCTTGTTCATGCTCAACGGAAACACCAAATAACATTTATTCAGGCTCAACACTAATCCCGAAGGTAGAGGGGTGTGCGATTGTGATCATATAAATGTTGGAAACACTTCCAACACACATCGTCACCTCGCCCTTAACTAGTCATTATTTATTCTGCAACTCCTATTTCGAGTTACAAATCTTAGCAACTGAACCGGTATCAAATACCCAGGGGCTACTATGAGCACTAGTAAGGTACACATCAATAACATGTATATTAGATATACCTTTGTTTACTTTGCCATCCTTCTTATCCACCAAGTATTTGGGGCAGTTCCGCTTCCAGTGACCATTTCCCTTGCAGTGCAAGCACTCAGTTTCAGGCTTGGGTCTAGATTTGGGCTTCTTCACGGGAGCGGCAACTTGCTTGCCATTCTTCTTGAAATTCCCTTTCTTTCCCTTGCACTTTTTCTTAAATCTGGTGGTCTTGTTTACCCTCAACACTTGATGCTCTTTCTTGATTTCTACATCTGCCAATTTCTGTATCGCGAAGAGCTTGGGAATCTTTTTCATCATCCCTTGCATATTGATGGAAATATGCCCTAGAGGAAATAATAAAGTGGTTATTATTATATTTCCTAAATCATGATAAAGGTTTCTTATTCATGCTAGTATTGTATTGACCGGAAACTTAAATACATCTGTGGTTACATAAACAAATACCGTGTCCCTAGTGAGCCTCTACTAGACTAGCTCATTGATCAAAGATGACTAAGCTTTCCTAACCATAGACATGTTTTGTCATTTGATAACGGGATGACATCATTAGGAGAATGATGTGATGGAGAATACCCATCTGTTACCTTAGCATATGATCGTTCAGTTTATTTCTATTGCTTTCTTAATGTCAAATACATATTCCTTTGACTATGAGATCATGAAACTCCCGGATCCCGGAGGAATACCTTGTGTACTATCAAACGTCACAATGTATCTAGGTGATCATAAAGATGCTCTACAGGTATCTCCGAAGGTGTTTGTTGAGTTGGCATGGATCGAGATTGGGATTTGTCACTCCGAGTATCGGAGAGGTATCTCTAGGCCCTCTCGATAATACACATCATAAGAAGCCTTGCAAGCAAAGTGACTAAGGAGTTAGTTGCAAGATGATGTATTACGGAACGAGTAAAGAGACCTGATGGTAACAAGATTGAACTAGGTATGAAGATATCGATGATCGAATCTCGGGCAAGTAACATACTGATGGACAAAGGGAATTATGTATGTTGTCATAAGGTTCAAACAATAAATATTTCGTAGAATATGTAGGAGCCAATATGGGCATCCAGGTTCCGCTATTGGCTATTGACCGGAGAGGTGTGTCGGTCATGTCTACATAGTTCTCGAACCTGTAGGGTCCGCACGCTTAACGTTCGTTCACGATATAGTGTTATATGAGTTATATGATTTGGTGACCGAATATTGTTTGGAGTCCCTGATGAGATCACGGACATGACGAGGAGTCTTGAAATGGTCGAGAGGTAAAGATTGATATATAGGATGATGATATTCGGACACCGGATTAGTTTTGGAGTGCACCGGGTAGTCATGGGGTCACCGGAAGGGGTTCCGGACACCCCCGGTAAGTGTATGGGCTTAATGGGCCAAAGGAGGGGATAGACCAGCCCACTTGGGGGCTGGTGTGCACCTCTACATGGCCAGTCGGCCCTATTGGAAGGAAGGGGGAGGGGTGGCCCCTCTTGCCTTTCCCTCCTCAGGAGAGAAAGGAAAAAGGGGGGGCGCCACCTCCTCATTCCTTCGTCCCGCACTCTAATAAGGAAAAGGGGGTGCCACTTGGGAGAGACCCCAAGTAGGATTCGGCCTACTTGGGGCGCCTCCTTGGCTGCTCCTCCCTGCCCCCACCTATATATACGAGGGAGGGGGCGCCATACATAACCACGACAATTGCTTAGCCGTGTGGGGCGCCCCCCTCCACCGTTTATACCCTCGGTCATATTTTCGTAGTGCTTAGGCGAAGCCCTATGGAGATAACTTCACCATCACCATCACCATGTTGTCATGCTGCCGAAACTCATCCACTACCTCGCCGTCTTGCTGGATCAAGAAGGTGGAGGACATCACCAAGTTGAACGTGTGCAGAACGTGGAGGTGTTGTGCATTTGGTACTTGATCGTTTGGAGCGCGGAGAAGTTCAACTACATGAACCGCGTTACTAAAGGCTTCTACTTATGGTCTACGAGGGTACGTAGAAACTCCCCCCCCCCCCCCCCCCCCGCTCGTTGCTATGCATCTCCTTGATAGATCTTGCATGTGCGTAGATTTGTTTTTTGTTTTCCATGCAATGTTTCCCAACAGTGGCATCCGAGCCAGGTCTATGCGTAGATGATATGCATGAGTAGATCACAAAGAGTTGTGGGTGGTGATAGTCATACTGCTTACCACCAACGTCTTATTTTGATTCGGCGGTATTGTGGGATGAGCGGCCCAGACCAACCTTGTATTGCATAAAGGTGGTTGGCATGTGTCTGTTTCTCCTACTTTAGTTGAATCAAATTTGACTGCGACCGGTCCTTTAAGAAGGTTAAAACAGCAAACTTGATGAATCACCATTGTGATTTGATACGTCTCCGTCGTATCTATAATTTTTTATTGTTCCATGCCAATATTGTTCAACTTTCATATACTTTTGGCAACTTTTTATACTATTTTTTGGGACTAACATATTGATCCAGTGCCCAGTGTCTGTTCCTGTTTGTTGCATGTTTTATGTTTCGCAGAAACACAATATCAAATAGAATCCAAATAGGATAAAAACGGACGGATAATTATTTTGGAATATTTGGGAGTTTATGGAGGAAGAATAAACGCGAAACGGTGTCCGAGGTGGCCAGGATATTGGGGGCGCGCCCTCCCCCCTGGGCGCGCCTGGCACTCTCCTGGGCCACCAGTAAGGCGGTTGACGCTCTTCTTTTGCCGCAAGAAAGCTAATTGTATGAGAAAAATCTGGGCGAAAGATTCACCCCAATCGGAGTTACGGATCTTCGGATATAAAAGAAACGGTGAAGGGGCAGAATTTGGGAATGCAGAAACAGAGAGATAGATCAAATCTCGGAGGGGCTCTCACCCCTCACAAGCCATGGGAGCCAAGGACCAGAGGGGAAACCCTTCTCCCGTCTAGGGAGAAGGCCAAGGAAGAAGAAGAAGAAGGGGGGTTCTCTCTCTGGTGGCGCCGGAACGCCGCCAGGGGCCATTATCATCACCGCGATCTACACCAACACCTCCGCCATCTTCACCAACATCTCCATCACCTTACCCCTCTATATTCAGCGGTCCACTCTCCCGCAACCCCCTGTACCCTCTTATTGAACATGGTGCTTTATGCTTCATATTATTATCCAATGATGTGTTGCCATCGTATGATGTCTGAGTAGATTTCCGTTGTCCTATCGGTGATTGATGAATTGCTATGATTGGTTTGAGTTGCATGTTTTATTATTGGTGCTGTCCTATTGTGCCCTCCGTGTCGTGCAAGCGTGAGGGATTCCCGCTGTAGGGTGTTGCAATGCGTTCATGATTCGCTTATAGTGGGTTGCGTGAGTGACTGAAACACAAACCCGAGTAAGGGGATTGTTGCGTATGGGATAAAGGGGACTTGATACTTTAATGCTATGGTTGGCTTTTACCTTAATGAATCTTTAGTAGTTGCGGATGCTTGCTAGAGTTCCAATCATAAGTGCATATGATCCAAGTAGAGAAAGTATGTTAGCTTATGCCTCTCCCTCAAATAGAATTGCAATAGTGATTACCGGTCTAGTAAAGTAGTCAATTGCCTAGGGACAATTTCACAACTCCTACCACCACTTTTCCACACTCGCTATATTTACTTTATTGCTTCTTTATCTAAACAGCCCCAAGTTTATATTTACATGCTCTTTATTATCTTGCAAACCTATCCAACAACACTTACAAAGTACTTCTAGTTTCATACTTGTTCTAGGTAAAGTGAACGTCAAGCGTGTGTAGAGTCGTATCAGTGGCCGATAGGACTTGAGAGAGTATTTGTTCTACCTTTAGCTCCTCATTGGGTTCGACACTCTTACTTATCGAAAGAGGCTACAACTATCATGTATACTTGCGGGTTATCAAGACCTTTTTCTGGCGCCATTGCCGGGGAGTCATAGCGTGGGGTGAATATTCTCGTGTGTGCTTGTTTGCTTTATCACTAAGTAATTTTTATTTTCTGTTCTAAGTTGTTCTCTATCTTTAGCTATGGATATGGAACATGAAATACCAAAAAAATTAGGTGTAGATGCTACTCATGGAGATGGGGAACCTCCTAAAACCCTCATAATGTGAAAGAAATTATGTACTACTTTAATAATCCTGAGAAAACCCCATTCAACTTTGTTATGGGAGACACGTTGGATCAACGTGAATACTTTAGGGATTATCGCTTGACACAAAAAGGGAAACTATTATGGGATCAAATTTCTATATTACGTTGGTATGCTCGTCAACTATGCGTGATACATGATTATACTTGTTGCTCTAGGATGAAGGCTTAGCCTGTTATGCTAATGGTAGATATGATTACTATGATGTGGAACAAATAGAAGAATTTGTTGCTTTTATGGGTGCTTGTGAGATTGAATCTATGTTTAAAGCGTTTGACAATTTTGATGATTTAGTTTATAGACCAGAAAATTTTGCTATACTTAGATATTGCTATGAAAATTACGAATACAATTAAAATATTAATGCATTTATTGAGAAGGTCTCCGCTGTCCAAGAAGAGACTAATATTTTGCAGGAAGCTATGGAAGAAGAAATTGATGAAACTGTGAGCTCATTGGATGAAAAAGATGATGAGGAGAGCGAAGAACAAAATGAGGAAGAGTGGATTGATGACCCATGCCCACCTTCTAATGAGAGTAACTCTTCAACTCATACATTGTTTAATTCCCCTTCGTGCTTACCGAAGGATGATTGCTATGATCTCGTTGATTCTCTTGAAATATCCCTTTTTGATGATGCTTGCTATGCTTGTGGACAAGATGCCAATATGAATTATGCTTATGGAGATGAAATTGCTATAGTTCCTTATGTTAAACATGAAATTGTTGCTATTGCACCCACGCATGGTAGTCCTATTATCTTTTTGAATTCTCCAAACTACACTATATCGGAGAAGTTTGTGCTTATTAAGGATTATATTGATGGGTTGCCTTTTACTACTACACATGATGATTTGGATAGATATAATATGCATGTGCTTGCTACTCCTACTTGCAATTATTATGAGAGAGGAACTATATCTCCACCTTTCTATGTTTCCAACATGATAGAATTGCTAGAAACTGCTTATACTATGCATTGGACTTTACTTGGTGTGCATGAATTGTTCTTTTATGACATGCCGATGCATAGGAAGAGAGTTATACTTTGTTGTTGCATGATATATGTTACTTTGTGCTCACTACTAGATTACAAATCATTGTTAATTAAAATTGGCTTTGATATACCTTGGGATCCGGGTGGATCCATTACGTGAGCACTAAATGCCTAGCTTAATGGCTTTAAAGAAAGCGCTGCCAGGGAGACAACCCGGAAGTTTTAGAGAGTCATTTATTTCTGTTGTGTGCTTTTATTTAGTTTAAAAACAAAAAAAATAAATAGGGAACCTAAAAACTTTTCAAAAAGGAAAGTGAAAGTGAGAAAGACAAGCATTGTTGAAGTGGGAGCTAGCCTTGAACTTTGTTCATGCTCATGGAAACTTTGTGAATCTTGATTACAGAAACTTTTCATCAAAAATAATTATCCCCTTGTACAATTCCATTGTATTATAAGAATAATGTGCCAAGGTTTGCCTTTAGGATGTTTACAGTGCTTGTTGGTTTGTACGGTGCAGGACAGAAACTTTTCCTGTAGTACACAATTTTACATATTTTTTTACTGGAACGTCAAACGGTTCTGATTCCTTTTGCACTATCTTTCTGTACAAATTGTTTATTTTTCCTAATTTTGGTAGAATTTTTTGGGTAATAGAAGTATGTTGGATGTTCAGATTGCTACAGACTGTTCTGTTTTTGACAGATTCTGTTTTTGATTCATAGTTTGCTTGTTTTGATGAATCTATCAATTTCTATTAATGGATTAAGCCATGGAAAAGTTATATTACAGTAGACACAATGCAAAAACAAAATATGAATTGGTTTGCAACAGTACTTAGAGTGGTGATTTGCTTTATTATACTAACGGATCTTACCGAGTTTTCTGTTGAAGTTTTGTGTGGATGAAGTGTCTAATCGAGGATGTCTCGATATGAGGAAAAGGAAGAGAGGCAACAGCTCAAGCTTGGGGATGCCCGAGGCAACGCAAGTAAATATTCAAGGAGACTCAAGCGTCTAAGCTTGGGGATGCCCCGGAAGTGTAAGTGCATCTAGTGCCCCTTAGTGATTTTGGTGTATTGAAGACTTATAGGTTAAGGGACTGATGCGTTTGTAAGTGTACACAGGTATATAAGTCTATGAGGAGTTTGATATTTATAGAGAATGTCGACCCCTAAAAATGAAGTTCTTCATCTAAAGACTTTGGATTTCTGAAGTCTTTTTGAAGACTTACTGAAGACTTTGAAAGTGAAGAAATTGGTGTGACCTTCAAGACTTGGTATTCATTCGAGGAACATGAAGCGTGAAGACTTTTGTTTTTATAGTTTCATTTTCTCTTTCTTGAGTCATAGGAAACACCGTATTGTTAAAGGGGGTCAAGGAAATACTAAGGAAAAATTTCCATGTGATGCTCAACTCAAAATCCTACACCTACCAATCCCTTCGAGTGAAGCCATTGGAAATCTCATACAGTTCAGTCATATTCTTCAGTGACAGAGACGGAGTTCTTCTGATCTCTGAGGAATTTGTTCTGACTGAGGAGTTAGGAATTCACCAGTGTGAATTGCCTACACAGTGAGGAACATGATAGCCCTGAGGATTTTGATAGTCAAAATTCCGTCCGTTGCTGTGCTACGCGCCAGCTGTCCCAATATATCCACCCACCTAACGGTCATATTAGACAAGGGCATTTATGTCTTATCAAGTCTGGCTGCTCCCTAGGCTATAAATAGCCACCCCCTTCAACCACTAGCTGGTTGGCTGCTCCGAGAGAAACTGACATTTGTCAATTGAGAGCAACCCATCCTCCGAGGAATTTGAGCGAAAATCATCAAGTGAGGAAATCCAAAACCCAAACCTACAAAACCCCAAGTGATTGAGCATCACTGAAGAGATTGATCCTGCGTGGATCTGACGCTTGTTTCCTTTGAAGATTGTGCTTCTTCCAGACGGTTAGGCGTCAAGGTCTAGAGCATCAAAACTGTCAGGACCCCGACTCAATGCCACCTCGATCTAGCATGTAACACCTCATATCACTTTGCGGCCTCACGCACGGTATTCCCACTGGTGTCACCTTACCTTTGCCCGGGACCGTTTGCGCCTTTTGGCACACGTATATGATAGTGTCGCTAGCATCCATATGATAATGAGCCTGGGCTGACATGGCTAGTCGTAAAGCCAAAGTGGCACAAACTTACAGGGACAGGCATCCATGACCCAGCATCGAACGTGTCGGTCATCAGCGAGTGAATCCAGGCTGTAGCACTGGGCTAGCAGGACTCCGGTGAACCGGGCTGTAGCGGGCTAACAGGAATCTGGTATTCATCGCGTGACATTTCCCCGAAGGGACAGACACAGGAACGAAGAAGGACACATGCCGGCCAGCCTAAGTGTTCCGGAGCAGTAGCAAGCTACCATGGCTCGGTGGAAACACTAGGAGACATTTCCCGGTAAGAGAGGCTACTAAGGATAAACAACTAGATAGTCAGATCCCACACATACCAAGCATTTCAATAACATACACACAATATGCTCGATATGTGCAAATACAAGAGGAATTGTGGATCGCCGAGTGACCAAGTTTGTGAAGGTTCGGAAGTCACCTGAAGACTTACCACAAGTGATTGGGTGAGGTCTGTGTGACCTTAGCTCAAGGACAATACGGTGAGGACTGTGTGTCCGGGACTGTGTGTCCTCGAGTTTAAATACCCAGCCACTCCAACCAGATGTACAACTGAGACAGCAGTTGGAACTGGTCTACCAAATCATTGTCTTCACTGAGCTAACTGGTTCTATCTCGTCAACTCTTTCAATTCCTCATGCATGTTGTTGTGTGCCTGTTCATATATGTTTGTGTTGGAAATATGCCCTAGAGGCAATAATAAAAGCATTATTATTATATGTCCTTGTTCATGATAATTGTCTTTATTCATGCTATAATTGTATTATCCGGAAATCGTAATACATGTGTGAATAATAGACATCAACACATCCCTAGTAAGCCTCTAGTTGACTAGCTCGTTGATCAATAGATAGTCATGGTTTCCTGACTATGGACATTGGATGTCATTGATAACGAGATCACATCATTAGGAGAATGATGTGATGGACAAGACCCAATCCTAAACATAGCACAAGATCGTATAGTTCGTTTGCTAGAGTTTTCCAATGTCAAAGTATCTTTTCCTTAGACCATGAGATCGTGTAACTCCCGGATACCGTAGGAGTGCTTTGGGTGTGCCAAACGTCACAACGTAACTAGGTGACTATAAAGGTATACTACGGGTATCTCCGAAAGTGTCTGTTGGGTTGACATGGATCAAGACTGGGATTTGTCACTCCGTATGACGGAGAGGTATCACTGGGCCCACTCGGTAATGCATCATCATAATGAGCTCAAAGTGACCAAGTGTCTGGTCACGGGATCATGCATTACGGTACGAGTAAAGTGACTTGCCGGTAATGAGATTGAACGAGGTATTGGGATACCGACGATCGAATCTCGGGCAAGTAACATATCGATTGACGAAGGGAATTGTATACGGGGTTGATTGAATCCTCGACATCGTGGTTCATCCGATGAGATCATCGTGGAGCATGTGGGAGCCAACATGGGTATCCAGATCCCGCTGTTGGTTATTGACCGGAGAGCGATCTCGATCATGTCTACATGTCTCCCGAACCCGTAGGGTCTACACACTTAAGGTTCAGTGACGCTAGTGTTGTAGGGATATGTATATGCAGTAACCCGAATGTTATTCGGAGTCCCGGATGAGATCCCGGATGTCACGAGGAGTTCCGGAATGGTCCGGAGGTAAAGATTTATATATGGGAAGTCTTGTTTCGGGCATCGGGACAAGTTTCGGGGTTATCGGTATTGTACCGGGACCACCGGAAGGGTCCCGGGGGTCCACCGGGTGGGTCCACCTGTCCCGGGGGGGCACATGGGCTGTAGGGGGTGCGCCTTGGCCTACATGGGCCAAGGGCACCAGCCCCACATAGGCCCATGCGCCTAGGGTTTGAGGGGGGAAGAGTCCTAGGAGGGGAAGGCACCTCCTAGGTGCCTTGGGGGGGAGGGAAACCCCCTTGGCCGCCGCCCCCCCAGGAGATTGGATCTCCTAGTGCCAGCCACCCCCCTTCGCCCTCCTATATATAGTGGGGGAAAGGAGGGACTTCATACCTTGGCCTTTGGTTGCCTCCTTCTCCCTCTCCAACACCTCCTCCTCCTCCATAGCGCTTAGCGAAGCCCTGCCGGAGTACTGTAGCTCCATCAACACCACACCGTCGTGCTGCTGCTGGTGCCATCTCCCTCAACCTCTCCTCTCCCCTTGCTGGATCAAGAAGGAGGAGACGTGGCTGTTCCGTACGTGTGTTGAACGCGGAGGTGCCGTCCGTTCGGTGCTAGGATCTCCGGTGATTTGGATCATGTCGTGTTCGACTACATCATCCCCGTTCTTTGAACGCTTCCGCTCGCGATCTACAAGGTACGTAGATGCATCCGATGACTCGTTGCTAGATGAACTCCTAGATGGATCTTGGTGAAACGAGTAGGAAAATTTTTGTTTTCTGCAGCATTCCCCAACAGTGGCATCATGAGCTAGGTCTATGCGTAGTTCTTCTTGCGCGAGTAGAACACAATTCGTTGTGGGCGTAGATTTTTCAACTTTCTTGCCGCTACTAGTCTTTTCTTGCTTCAGCGGTATTGTGGGATGAAGCGGCCCGGACCAACCTTACACGTACGCTTACGTGAGACCGGTTCCACCGACTAACATGCACTAGTTGCATAAGGTGGCTGGCGGGTGTCTGTCTCTCCCACTTTAGTTGGAGCGGATTCGATGAACAGGGTCCTTATGAAGGGTAAATAGAAGTTGACAAATCACATTGTGGCTTTAACGTAGGTAAGAAGACGTTCTTGCTAGAACCCTAATTCAGCCACGTAAAACTTGCAACAACAATTAGAGAACGTCTAACTTGTTTTTGCAGCAAGTGGTTTGTGATATGATATGGCCAAAGTTATGATGAATGATGAATGATCTATATGTGATGTATGAGATGTTCATGCTATTGTAATAGGAATCACGACTTGCATGTCGATGAGTATGACAACCGGCAGGAGCCATAGGAGTTGTCTTTATTCTTTTATATGACCTGTGTGTCATTGAGAAACGCCATGTAAATTACTTTACTTTATTGCTAAACGCGTTAGCCATAGTAGTAGAAGTAATAGTTAGCGAGCAACTTCATGGAGAAACGATGATGGAGATCATGATGATGGAGATCATGGTGTCAAGCCGGTGACAAGATGATCATGGAGCCCCAAGATGGAGATCAAAGGAGCTATGTGATATAGGCCATATCATGTCATGTTTATTATTTGATTGCGTTCCTAGAGAAAACCAAGCTGAAAGATGATGGCAGCAACTATACGGACTGGGTCCGGAACCTGAGGATCATCCTCATAGCTGCCAAGAAAGATTATGTCCTACAAGCACCGCTTGGTGACGCACGCATTCTCCCTGCAGAACAAGATGTTATGAACGCTTGGCTGGCACGTACCGATGACTACTCCCTCGTTCAGTACGGCATGCTTTACAGTTTAGAGCCGGGGCTCCAAAAGCGTTTTGAGAGACACGGAGCATATGAGATGTTCGAAGAGCTGAAAATGGTTTTCCAAGCTCATGCCCGGGTCGAGAGATATCAAGTCTCCGACAAGTTCTTCAGCTGTAAGATGGAGGAAAACAGTTCTGTCAGTGAGCACATACTCACTATGTCTGGGTTGCATAACCGCTTGACTCAGCTGGGAGTTAATCTCCCGGATGATGCGGTCATTGACAGAATCCTCCAGTCGCTTCCACCAAGCTACAAGAGCTTTGTGATGAACTTCAATATGTAGGGGATGGAAAAGACCATTCCTGAAGTATTTGCTATGCTGAAATCAGCAGAGGTAGAAGTCAAGAAGGAACATCAAGTGTTGATGGTCAATAAAACCACTAAGTTCAAGAAAGGCAAGGGTAAAAAGATCTTCAAGAAGGACGGCAAGGAGGTTGCCGCGCCCGGCAAGCAAGCTGCCAGGAAGAAGCCAAAGAATGGACCCAAGCCCGAGACTGAGTGCTTTTATTGCAAGGGAAGCGGTCACTGGAAGCGGAACTGCCCTAAATACTTAGCAGACAAGAAGGCCGGCAAAACAAAAGGTATATGTGATATACATGTAATTGATGTGTACCTTACTAGTGTCTGTAGTAGCTCCTGGGTATTTGATACCGGTGCAGTTGCTCACATTTGTAACTCAAAACAGGGGCTGTGGAATAAGCGGAAACTAGCAAAGGACGAGGTGATGATGCGCGTCGGGAATGGTTCAAAGGTCAATGTGATCGCCGTCGGCACGCTACCTCTATATCTACCTTCGGGATTAGTTTTAAACCTTAATAATTGTTATTTAGTGCCAGCTTTGAGCATGAACATTGTATCGGGATCTCATTTAATTCGAGATGGCTACTCATTTAAATCCGAGAATAATGGTTGTTCTATTTATATGAGAGATATGTTTTATGGTCATGCTCCTATGGTGAATGGTTTATTCTTTATGAATCTCGAACGTGATAATACACATGTTCATAATGTGAGTACCAAAAGATGTAAGGTTGATAATGATAGTCCCACATACTTGTGGCACTGCCGCCTTGGTCACATAGGTGTCAAACGCATGAAGAAGCTCCATGCAGATGGACTGTTAGAGTCTCTTGATTATGAATCATTTGACACGTGCGAACCATGCCTCATGGGTAAGATGACCAAGACTCCGTTCTCAGGAACAATGGAGCGAGCAACCAACTTATTGGAAAACATACATACTGATGTATGCGGTCCAATGAGTGTTGAGGCTCGCGGTGGCTATCGTTATGTTCTCACCCTCACTGATGATTTGAGTAGATATGGGTATATCTACCTAATGAAACACAAGTCTGAAACCTTTGAAAAGTTCAAGGAATTTCAGAGTGAGGTTGAAAATCAACATGATAGGAAAATCAAGTTTCTACGATCAGATCGTGGAGGAGAATACTTGAGTCACGAATTTGGCACACACTTAAGAAAATGTGGAATAGTTTCACAACTCACGACGCCTGGAACACCTCAGCGTAAAGGTGTGTCCGAACGTCATAATCGCACTCTATTAGATATGGTGCGATCTATGATGTCTCTTATCGATTTACCGCTATCTTTTTGGGGCTATGCTTTAGAGACTGCTGCATTCACTTTAAATAGGGCTCCTTCGAAATCCGTTGAGACGACACCGTATGAATTATGGTTTGGGAAGAAACCTAAGCTGTCGTTTCTAAAAGTTTGGGGATGTGATGCTTATGTCAAGAAACTTCAACCTGAAAAGCTCGAACCCAAGTCGGAAAAATGCGTCTTCATAGGATATCCAAAAGAAACTATTGGGTACACCTTCTACCTCAGATCCGAAGGCAAGATCTTTGTTGCCAAGAATGGATTCTTTCTAGAGAAAGAGTTTCTCTCGAAAGAAGTAAATGGGAGGAAAGTAGAACTTGATGAAGTGTTACCTCTTGAACCGGAAAATGGCACAACTCAAGAAAATGTTCCTGAGGTGCCTGCACCTACTAGAGAGGAAGTTATTGATGATGGTCAAGATACTTCTGATCAAGCTACTACTGAAATTCGAAGGTCCACAAGGACACGTTCCGCACCAGAGTGGTACGGCAACCCTGTCTTGGAAATCATGTTGTTAAACAACGGTGAACCTTCGAACTATGAAGAAGCGATGGCGGGCCCGGATTCCGACAAATGGCTAGAAGCCATGAAATCCGAGATAGGATCCATGTATGAAAACGAAGTATGGACTTTGACTGACTTGCCCGTTGAGCGGCGAGCCATAGAAAATAAATGGATCTTTAAGAGGAAGACAGATGCGGATGGTAATGTGACCATCTATAAAGTTCGGCTTGTCGCTAAGGGTTATCAACAAGTTCAAGGGGTTGACTACGATGAGACTTTCTCACCGGTAGCGAAGCTGAAGTTCGTCCGAATCATGTTAGCAATTGCCGCATTCTACGATTATGAAATATGGCAAATGGACGTCAAAACGGCATTCCTTAATGGTTTCCTTAAGGAAGAATTGTATATGAGGCAGCCGGATGGTTTTGTCGATCCTAAGAATGCTGACAAGGTGTGCAAGCTCCAACGCTCGATTTATGGGCTGGTGCAAGCATCTCGGAGTTGGAACATTCGCTTTGATGAGATGATCAAAGCGTTTGGGTTTACGCAGACTTATGGAGAAGCCTGCGTTTACAAGAGAGTGAGTGGGAGCTCTGTAGCATTTCTCATACTATATGTAGATGACATACTTTTGATGAGAAATGATATATAACTCTTGGACAGCATCAAGGCCTACTTGAATAAGGGTTTTTCAATGAAGGACCTTGGAGAAGCTGCTTATATATTAGGCATCAAGATCTATAGAGATAGATCAAGACGCCTCATGGGTCTTTCACAAAGCACATACCTTGATAAGATATTGAAGAAGTTCAATATGGATCAATATAAGAAGGGGTTCTTGCCTGTGTTACAAGGTGTGAAATTGAGCTCGGCTCAATGTCCGACCATGGCAGAAGATATAGAAGAGATGAGTGTCATCCCCTATGCCTCAGCCATAGGTTCTATTATGTATGCCATGCTGTGTACCAGACCTGATGTAAACCTTGCCGTAAGTTTGGTAGGAAGGTACCAAAGTAATCCCGGCAAGGAACACTGGATAGCGGTCAAGAATATCCTGAAGTACCTGAAAAGGACAAAGGAAATGTTTCTCGTTTATGGAGGTGACGAAGAGCTCGTCGTAAAGGGTTACGTCGACGCTAGCTTCGATACAGATCTGGATGACTCTAAGTCACAAACCGGATACGTGTATATTTTGAATGGTGGGGCAGTAAGCTGGTGCAGTTGCAAGCAGAGCGTCGTGGCGGGATCTACATGTGAAGCGGAGTACATGGCAGCCTCGGAGGCAGCACATGAAGCAATATGGGTGAAGGAGTTCATCACCGACCTAGGAGTCATACCCAATGCGTCGGGGCCAATCAAACTCTTCTGTGACAACACTAGAGCTATTGCACTTGCCAAGGAGCCCAGGTTTCACAAGAAGACAAGGCACATCAAGCGTCTCTTCAACTCCATTCGTGAAAATGTTCAAGATGGAGACATAGAGATTTGTAAAGTACATACGGACCTGAATGTAGCGGATCCGTTGACTAAACCTCTCCCTAGAGCAAAACATGATCAACACCAGAATTCCATGGGTGTTCGATTCATCACAGTGTAACTAGATTATTGACTCTAGTGCAAGTGGGAGACTGTTGGAAATATGCCCTAGAGGCAATAATAAAAGCATTATTATTATATTTCCTTGTTCATGATAATTGTCTTTATTCATGCTATAATTGTATTATGCGGAAATCGTAATACATGTGTGAATAATAGACATCAACATGTCCCTAGTAAGCCTCTAGTTGACTAGCTCGTTGATCAACAGATAGTCATGGTTTCCTGACTATGGACATTGGATGTCATTGATAACGAGATCACATCATTAGGAGAATGATGTGATGGACAAGACCCAATCCTAAACATAGCACAAGATCGTATAGTTCGTTTGCTAGAGTTTTCCAATGTCAAAGTATCTTTTCCTTAGACCATGAGATCGTGTAACTCCCGGATACCGTAGGAGTGCTTTGGGTGTGCCAAACGTCACAACGTAACTGGGTGACTATAAAGGTATACTACAGGTATCTCCGAAAGTGTCTGTTGGGTTGACATGGATCAAGACTGGGATTTGTCACTCCGTATGACGGAGAGGTATCACTGGGCCCACTCGGTAATGCATCATCATAATGAGCTCAAAGTGACCAAGTGTCTTGTCACGGGATCATGCATTACGGTATGAGTAAAGTGACTTGCCGGTAACGAGATTCAACGAGGTATTGGGATACCGACGATCGAATCTCGGGCAAGTAACATATCGATTGACGAAGGGAATTGTATACGGGGTTGATTGAATCCTCGACATCGTGGTTCATCCGATGAGATCATCGTGGAGCATGTGGGAGCCAACATGGGTATCCAGATCCCGCTGTTGGTTATTGACCGGAGAGCGATCTCGGTCATGTCTACATGTCTCCCGAACCCGTAGGGTCTACACACTTAAGGTTCGGTGACGCTAGGGTTGTAGGGATATGTATATGCAGTAACCCAAATGTTGTTCGGAGTCCCGGATGAGATCCCGGATGTCACGAGGAGTTCCAGAATGGTCTAGAGGTAAAGATTTATATATGGGAAGTCCTGTTTCGGGCATCGGGACAAGTTTCGGGGTTATCGGTATTGTACCGGGACCACCGGAAGGGTCCCAGGGGTCCAGCGGGTGGGTCCACCTGTCCCGGGGGGCCACATGGGCTGTAGGGGGTGCGCCTTGGCCTACATGGTCCAAGGGCACCAGCCCCACATAGGCCCATGCCCCTAGGGTGTGAGGGGGGAAGAGTCCTAGGAGGGGAAGGCACCTCCTAGGTGCCTTGGGGGGAGGGAAACCCCCTTGGCCGCCGCCCCCCCTAGGAGATTGGATCTCCTAGGGCCGGCCACCCCCCTTGGCCCTCCTATATATAGTGGGGGAAAGGAGGGACTTCATACCTTGGCCTTTGGTTGCCTCCTTCTCCCTCTCCAACACCTCCTCCTCCTCCATAGCGCTTAGCGAAGCCCTGCCGGAGTACTGCAGCTCCATCAACACCACACCGTCGTGCTGCTGCTGGTGCCATCTCCCTCGACCTCTCCTCTCCCCTTGCTGGATCAAGAAGGAGGAGACGTGGCTGTTCCGTACGTGTGTTGAACGCGGAGGTGCCGTCCGTTCGGTGCTAGGATCTCCGGTGATTTGGATCACGTCGTGTTCGACTACATCATCCCCGTTCTTTGAACGCTTACGCTCGCGATCTACAAGGTACGTAGATGCATCCGATGACTCATTGCTAGATGAACTCCTAGATGGACCTTGGTGAAACGAGTAGGAAATTTTTTGTTTTCTGCAACGTTCCCCAACAGTTTGAAGACTTTGACTGAAGACTTTCTCAATTTCCTCAGTTCAATTTCTTCAGTCTGTCCGTCTTCATCTTGTGTTATCCTG
Organism: Triticum timopheevii; assembly: GCA_963921465.1. Classification (NCBI taxonomy): domain Eukaryota; kingdom Viridiplantae; phylum Streptophyta; class Magnoliopsida; order Poales; family Poaceae; genus Triticum; species Triticum timopheevii. Next base: position 194,286,998 of record OY997264.1, on the reverse strand, counting down.
TGTTTACGCTTTCTGTACTCTATGCTTGTCTTCATTTCATCATGATGACTATGCTTGTGTTCTATTATGTTCCTTTCTGAGTACTTATTCCGCTGCTAGTAGTTCTTCATTTAGGAATTTCCTCACCAGCAAATTTCTCAGTGAAGAATTCATAAAAATCGCCTATTCACCCCCCCCCCCCCCGTCTAGTCGATATAACACACTTTCAGTTGGTATCAGGGCAAGGTACTCCATTGTTCTGTGTGATTTTGGTTTAACCGCCTGGAGTTTTAGTTATGTCGACCGCAGGTATGATCAAGGTCTCTGCTGGTTGTCCTACCTTCGATGGAACGGACTACCCCTATTGGAAGAACAAGATGCGGATGCATCTTGAGACAATTGACAACAATCTCTGGTATGTTGTGGAAAATGGTGTTCCCTCAGTCACACCGTCTCTGAATGCTACTGATGTGAAGAGATTCAAGCAACTCGATTCTCAAGCGAAGAATATCATATGTGGTCATCTGAGCAAAGGACAGTATGGAAGAGTGAGTGCTTTGGAAACTGCCAAGCTTATTCGGGATAGGCTGTCCAAAGTAAATGAAGGAGTTCCAACTCAACGCGACTCTCGTGTTGACGTCCTTCGCAACCTCTTCAACTGCTTCAAAAGACTCGACAATGAAAATGTTCAGCAAACCTTCGATCGCCTCACTGATATCTCAAATGAGCTTGAAGCGCTTGGCGCCACTGACATCACCGACCATGAGGTGGTGAAGAAATTGCTGAGATCGCTAGATCCTTCATTTGATACTCTGGCACTGATGATTCAAGAGCGTGCTGACTACAAGTCACTTGATCCCGCTGATATCCTCGAGAGGCTAAATACTCATGAGTTCCAGCTTGCTGAGAAGATAGATCTATACGGTTCGAGCTATGGCAAACCACGTGCCTTGAAGGCCAAGGCAGTCTCTAAGTCTGAAGAAGAGGACTCCACTAGCAGCCTTGGTGATCCTGAAGAACTGAGTCAGGAACTGGCATTGCTTGTGAATAAATTTCAGAAGTTCTCAAGACGTGGTCGCTTTGGAAAATCCTCAAGAAGCAATGATTCCTCATCCAATGACTACAAGAAAAGGCTATGTCACAAGTGCAAGAAACCTGGTCATTACATTCAAGATTGTCCTCAGTGGGATAAGGAATTGAAGAAGAAGAAATACAAGGATTACAGTTCTGATGATGCCAAGAAGAAGAAGAAATCTTCAAAGTCTTCACCTCACAAGAAAAGCAGCTCCAAGAAGGCTTGGGCATTCATAGGCAAGGAAATGGATTCTGAGGCTGAATCTGAGGATCATGAGGAATAGGAGGCATCCGAGGAGTCCGAGTCTGGTGTGGCAATCCTGGCTCTTGCTACCGCGTTCGTCAGCAAGTCTATCTTCAACTCTGAAGAAAATGGCAACACCAACAATGCTGATGAAGGCAATGATGACTACGCTCCCACCTATTGCTTCATGGCAAAGGGTGCCAAGGATGATCAACCCAAAGCAAATGAGTGGATCCTCGATAGTGGATGTACAAATCACATGACTGGTGACAAGATTCTATTGATGGATGCTCCCTTATCACCGTCACATCTGAAGCATATCATCTTCATTGATAAAGGCAAAAGTCAGGTATTGGGTCTAGGTAAGGTTGCGATCTCAAAGGATCGACACATGGACAAAGTCATGCTTGTCGAGTCCTTAGGATACAACCTCATGTCTGTCTCAATGCTTTGTGATCTTGATATGGTTGTTGTCGTTGGCAAGTATCGTTGTGTTGTGATCTTAGAAGCTGACAATTCCAAAGTCTTCGAAGGCTTTAGGAGAGGAGATTTGTATATTGTTGATTTCTCTACAGGACCACAGCCGACCGTGTGCTTACTTGCAAAAGCTTCAGAAGGCTGGCTATGGCATCGACGACTTGGTCATGCTGGCATGAGGAATCTGCACACGCTTGCAAAGAAGAAGCATGTCATTGGCATTGAGAATGTCAAATTCCTCAAGGATCACTTATGCGGAGCTTGTGAAGCTAGAAAGATGACAAAGGCCAAGCATCCAGCGAATACTATAATGACTACCACTCGACCATTTCAATTGCTTCACATGGATCTCTTTGGTCCTAATCATTATTCTTCTGTGACGAATGATGCATATCTATATGGTTTTGTTATTGTTGATGATTAATCTAGTTACACATGGGTACACATTGTCACTTACAAACATGAAGTGCAGGAAGTCTTCAAACGATTTTCCTCGAGGGCTTCAACCAACTTTGGTGTGAAGATCAAACACATAAGAAGTGACAATGGGACTGAGTTCAAGAATTCCGGTCTTGATGGCTATCTTGATGAACTTGGTATTACTCATGAGTTATCTGCTCCTTATACTCCTTAGCAGAATGGCGTCGTGGAGTGCAAGAACAGAACCCTCGCTGAAATGGCTCGCACTATGCTTGATGAATACAAGACACCTCATCGGTTCTGGATTGATGCAATTGATACTACTTGCCACATCATCAACAGAGTATATCTTCACAAATTCTTCAAGAAGACCGCCTATGAACTCCTCACTGACAAGAAACCCAATGTAAGTTACTTCAAAGTCTTCGGTGCTAAATGCTGGATTAGAGATCCACATCACAATTCTAAATTTGCACCGAAAGCACATGAGGGTTTCATGCTTGGTTATGGAAAGGACTCGCACACCTACAGAGTATTCAACAGCGTTCTTCACAAGGTTGTTGAAACTGTAGATGTGCGGTTCGATGAAACTAATGGCTCGCAAAGAGAGCACCTACCTTCTGTGATAGATGAACCAGCTCCTGAGGATTCTATCAAGTTCAAGGCCACTGAGGATGTCATTCCTACTAAGAATCTGCTGAAGAATTCATTCCAGAACGTGATGAACGTCGAACTAGCGTACCTGAAGAAAATGGTGCTGAGGAAAATGCTCCTGAAGAAAATGCGGATCAAATTCCTCGAAGACAACCCGCTCATCCTCGTATTGCAAATGAAGTGCAAGTCGAGAAGATCATCGATGACATTCGTGCACCAGGTCCTCTCACATGCTCAAAAGCTTCACATTTATCTAACTTTTGTGGGCACTTTGCTTTTGTCTCTATCACAGAGCCCACTAAGGTAGATGAAGCATTTCTGGAGCCTGAGTGGATTCAAGCTATGCAAGAAGAATTACATCAGTTCGAGCTCAACAATGTTTGGGAACTGGTCAAACGTCCAGATCCTCGCAAGCATAACATTATTGGCACAAAATGGATCTACCGCAACAAGCAAGATGAAAATGGCCTTGTGGTGAGGAATAAGGCACGGCTTGTAGCTCAAGGCTACACACAGGTTGAGGGTATTGATTTCGATGAAACTTTTGCACCTGTTGCTAGACTTGAGGCTATTCGCATATTACTTGCTTACGCTAACCATCATAATATCACTTTATATCAAATGGATGTGAAAAGTTCATTCCTCAATGGTAAGCTTGAGGAAGAAGTATATGTTGCTCAACCCCCAGGTTTTGAAGATCCAAAGAATCCCGACAAAGTCTTCAGACTCACCAAGGCCCTGTATGGCCTCAAGCAAGCCCCTCGGGCATGGTATGATACTTTGAAGGAATTCTTCATGAAGAAAGGCTTCAAACTCGGTTCACTCGACCCAACTCTTTTCACTAAGTCTTATGATGGTGAATTGTTTGTGTGCCAAATATATGTTGATGATATTATCTTTGGCTGTACTGACCAACGCTATAGTGATGAATTTGCCTATATGATGAGTGAAGAATATCAAATGTCTATGATGGGAGAGTTGAAATTCTTTCTAGGTCTTCAAATTCGTCATGAAGAATATTCATATCTCAGGAGAAATACCTCAATGACGTATTGAGGAAATTCGGCATGCAAGATTGCAAAGGGGTCAAAATTCCAATGCCCACAAACGGCCATCTATGCACTGATGAAAATGGTAAAGACTTCGATCAAAAGGTATACCGCTCCATGATTGGCTCTTTATTGTACCTATGTGCATCTAGGCCGGACATTATGCTTAGTGTTTGCATGTGTGCCCAATTTCAAGCAACACCGAAGGAATCACACCATAAAGCTGTAAAGCATATTCTTCGATATCTAGCTCACACACCAACACTTGGATTATGGTATCCCAAGGGCTCTTCATTTGATCTCATTGGATATTCAGACTTTGACTATGTTGGCGATCGCGTGGACCGCAAGTCAACGTCAGGCACATGTCATTTCCTCGGACGATGTTTGGTCTATTGGTCCTCGAAGAAACAGAAATGTGTATCACTCTCCACTGCAGAAGCTGAGTACATTGCTGCTGGATCATGCTGTGCTCAATTACTATGGATGAAGCAAACACTCAAGGACTATGGCGTCAACATGAAGAATGTGCCTCTCTACTGCGACAATGAGAGTTCTATCAAGATTTCTCATAACCCAGTTCAGCACTCGAAGACAAATCACATCCAGATTCGTCATCATTTTCTTCGTGATCATGTGTTGAAGGGTGACATCTCCATCGATCATGTCAGCACTGAAGATCAATTGGCTGATATCTTCACTAAGCCCTTGGATGAGAAGAGATTTAGCAAGTTGCGGTGTGAGCTAAATATCTTAGAATCTTCAAATGTTCTCTGAAATGGACACACATCCTAACACTTATGCTGACTTGATGACTTAGATACGCAACACACAAAGTAACGTTTTTCTTCAATCAATGAAGACTAACCCTCTAAGTGTGAAGAAATTAATGAAGAAATTGACTCTCAGAGCCCTACGACAATTGTATGCGGTGTCTGAAGCCAACTTTCTTATACGGTGGGTTACGCCACCACAAAAAGTTGAAAATCTTCAATTTGAGCTTTTCCTCAATTTTGAAACTCCTCAGTTTTTCAAATTCTTCAACTTGCAATGTCTTCACTATTTCTGTCGTTTGTCTTCATTTCAATATATATATATATATGTGTGTGTGTGTGTGTGTGTGTGTGTGTGTGAGTTTTATGTCCTCTACAGCATTAACTTATTGCTCATTCTTCAAGTTGACTGTTTCCGCTAAGTGAATGTGATCGGACCCTTCCCCCTCTATGCTAAACTCAATCTAATCTTTTCACAAATTCTTCATATGCGTTCTGATTTGAAACTCGTTCAAAATCTTCACTGTATCCTTGACAGCTGAAGAAATTGCGAACGATAACTTAAAACTTATCTTATCTAAATTTTTGGCTTTGCCGCTCAAACCGTTCCACTTTTCACAAAAAATACTTATCTATTCACCCTCGATCCTACACGATCGCCACCTCACAGTACGTGGGTGACACATGTCATGTGAATGGGAAAAGCCAGGGGCACGTTCGTCCGAAATCCTCGGGCGCACAGTTTTTCACTACCGCTATAAATACCCATGTCTTCTCCTCACTTCACTTTTACTCCGCTCGACCTCTCTCTCCCGCTCGAGCTTCCAAACCCTAGCGCCGCTGCTACTTCATCGTCACCGGTGAGGAAGAGCTTCACTACCTCGACCTCGCCGCCATCGTACTCGCGCCGGCCACGGAAATCTTCACTCTGCCGCCGCCTTAGCTGTCTTCCTCCGCCAAGTTAGGGCATGGAAGATCTGAACGGACAAACTTCACCTCAACGCTTCCCAGTTCGTCGTGTTCTTCACTTCAGGTAATTAAAAGTTGCTTTTATTACCCTCTTTGATTCATGTGTTTTCCTAAAAATCTTCAAAGGTGTTTATTCTTCATTTCTTCACATACATGAACACCTCACACGTCATCTGTTCTTGATTCGTTTCTCTAAGCTATGATTTTCTTCAAGATTCCTCAATTGTGTGGATTTTCAATCTATACAACTCTGGAACCTAAGACAAAGAACGCTTAGTGAAATTCCTCAAGACTCATCTGGTCAAATTTCTCAAACTTGTTCCTTTTGAAAACCCTCTGAGAACGCATATGACCTCTCCAAATTCCTCGCAACTACACTCTGTTCACAGGTACAAATGTCCGCTGCTGAATCACTAGGTTCTCATCAACTTAACTCATTTGCAGCGTTCCTCGAAAAAAAGTTGCATACTTCTTCTGAGAATTCGATTATTCAAATTCCTCAATTGATGAAAATGGCAGATGGTAAGAAGCCGCAGACGGGAGAAAGAAGCCTGAGGTCATGACTGCTTTTGAGATCCCTGAGGACATTTACGCAGGCTATTGCACATTTGATGAGGCCATGTTTGGTAAGGAGAACAAGAATCTGCGCAAGGTGCGCATACAACGAATTGAGAGGAGATGGGCACGAGAATGGTGGGAGTACATGTATGTTACTCCCAAGTACATGAAGAAATTCGCGCTCAACCCTCCATGCTCAAGACCTCCATTGAGACCGGGCCAACTGGCGGATCCCACCAGCCTCAAGCGCGGTGAGGACTATGCTACTGAATGGGCTAGGCGCCAGGCCAAACTATCCAAGCAAGCAAAAGAAGTAGTGAGGAAATTCAATGAAGATTCTGCTGCTGCTGCTAACACTGCTGAGGCCTCTGGTAGTAAGCCCAAGAAGGCTATGCCTAAGAAGCCCGCTCACAAGCCAAGTGCTTCTCCTTCAATTCCCTCATGGCCAAGTTCCTCAGCAATGCCCTCACGGCCAGCATCTTCAAAGCCCTCACGGCAAATTCCTCAGTCTGCTCCTCCTCCTCCTCCGACAAAGTCTTCAGTTGCTCCAACAAAAACTTCGGCACCTGTGCACCTTGCCATGTGCCAAATGACTCAAGGCTTCTCTATTGCCTCAGGAGCGTCTGCAAGCTCCTCGGTTGCTCGACCTTCCTCATCTGGTCCCTCACTACTGAAGAAAAAGGCCACTGCTGGACGAGGCCTTCGACCAAGTCCTCACAAGAAGCAGGTTGCCTTCCAAGTGCCCTCTGATGATGATGAGGCTGATGATGAAGAACTCATTGAAATCATCAGAGACAGGCAAGCAAGGGCAGCTAGAGCCAAAGGCAGCACTGTGTCACTTCTTCTGGATCCTAAGTTGATCCTCGATTTCATTGACTTATGGCATAAGGACCCAGCTACACCTTTGCCGGAGATGAACCTCACTCCTGGTCAAAGTCACGTCCTCACTCACTTCATTGAGGAAGAAAAGTGGAAATACGAAGAAGGACAAAGGCTAAAGAAAGTGCAATACAAGAAATAGCGCTACCTCAAGGACAATGTCCTCACTCTCACCCCTGATCAACTCATTGTTGTACAAGCTGAAATCAAGCAACTGAGTGATGATTTCAATCGGTATTATGCTGATTGGAAGGGAGCAAAGGTTCAGTTTCTCAATTTGACGAAGACTTTCTCTTCAACTGCCTCTGCACCGGTGCATGTTGAAATTCCTCATGCTGAAGAATCTGCCCAACCCACTAAGGAACATGCCAGCACAGCTGATGTCAGTATGGCAGCTGAAGAAAATGAGAGTTCCAGGGCTGATGACTCCATTCCAGCCGCTGAAGATATTGCTAGGGCACCCACTAGTGGTGTGCCTGAAGAAAGTGAACAAGTCAGGGCAACTACAATAGTTGCGCCTGAAGAAAATGCACCTCCTGCGCCTACACCGACTCCTATCCTTCCATCTGCCTTAGATGTGAAGAAGACCAAGGCTGCAGAGCGTGCAGCGATGAAAAAGAGGAAGGCATCAACGTCTTCAAATTCTTCAGCCCCGAAGAAGATGAAGACTCTGATCAGTTCAATTGACAATCCAATTGATGTCGTTCCCGTCTCTTCAATGCCATGAAAGGACCTTGTTCCTTTTGGTGAATAATATGTGATTCCTGATGAATCAGATGAGAAACTCCTTCTACTACTTTAGAGCAGTTGGATGAAGAAATTGAAGTGGATGAGATCCCTTCAACCTCAGTCATTTCCTCACCTTTGCCTCAGTTTACAGCTGAAGAGGCAGGTGTTGAAGAAATTGAAGAGGAGGACGTGGACATTGGCTGTACCACACCTGTGCTCAATGATGAATTTTGGGAAAGTCAACATCCCAACTCTCCAATGTTCACTCCCCTTAAAGCTATTCCTCAGTCCCCTGCGCCACTGAAGTACAAATGGGATCTGAAGAACCTCGTGCAACCCCAAGTGTTCATGAAGAAATTCCAGCCACTAGGGCTGAAGAAATTGTCAATGAAAAATTGACAACCTAGGTTGAAGCCACTAAAGAGCCTGAAATTCCTCACACTGAGGAACCCGAGATTGTGATCCCTAAGGTAGTAATGCAATTGACTGATACTCCTCAGCCCAAGCCAAAGGATCCCTTCTCTAAGAAGCAAAAATTCAAGGCTGATGATTTCTTTGGCGAGCACGTGTTCTTCACGGAATTCAACCCCTATGAAAATGCTCGTATCAGAAGGAAGCGTTTCTGCACTGCCAACCAGGCCAACTTTTATTTCTCAGTGCTTTACAACAAGGACAAAGTCTTCGATCATGAGCATATTCCTCATGTGGACATGGAATCCCTGCCTTGCTTCTCTCCAGTCCTCAGCATGATTCATGATGTTGGCTTGCTCAATTTTGTCACTGACATAGTTGATTGGAATGAAGAGCTTATTCTTCAGTTCTATGCAACTCTGCATATCACAGGCGATGCTGCTGATGTCAACTCGTGGGTGTTGGACTGGATGATGGAAAATACTCATTACAAGGCACCAGCATCTGAATTGCTTTGTGCCTTACCTATCAGTCCTCCACCTGACGGTGCTCGCTGTCTATATGATGAACCTGAACTTACTGATCACTATATGCAAGTGCTCATGAAGCCGCTGAAGCCAGGACAAGCTCCAAGGACCAAATTCCTCGTGAAGGAATTGCTTTATGTGCCCAGAACCATCTACCGCATTCTGACAAAGACCATGAGTCCCATCAAAGGCCATGACTCATCCGATGAAGAAATTGTCGGAATGATGAAGAATATGCTTTTCAATATCATGCATGGCATACCCATAAATTATCACAATTTCTTGAGGACTTAAGCGAATGTTGCACTTTCTCCATTTGAGCTGAAGCCTTACGCGCCGTGGATCATGAGATTCCTCAAAACAAGGTCTTCACTCAACTACAAGGAAAATTTTCAGAATCACCTCAGCTACTTGCCCCCTATTGAAGTCCTCAAGCGGACAATTCCCTCATCTGATGAGAAGGGCAAGTCACCAGCTATGATCGATGAAGGCACTCGTCCATTGGATGGTCAATTCCGCAAAGCTGCATCCTACTCCACAAACGATGACTCTGCCACACATGATTCTGCTGCCAATGCTTCAAAGTCAAGTCCTCAAGCTACTGCTCCTCGTGTGATGACTGACCGTGAACTCCTGATAAGTCTTCACCAGAAGGTCGATCGAAATCACAAGTGGGTTAAGCGTCAGTTTGGTTCTATTCTTCACAACATGACTTCCACACATAATGCAGTGAAGAAAAACCACTACTACCTCCATGAAGTATTTGATCGCACCTGGGCTATATTGTCACATCTATATGGTGAAGAAGATCTGAAGCAAATGGGCTTCAAGGAAGACTTTGCCTGGTCTGCTCCTCCTCCGAAGAGATACAAGAAGGTCAAGGTTCCTTCCTTGGTGGCCAGCTCATATTCTTCATCGCGCGCCACGGACGAGCATGAAGACTTGGACGACATTGCAGCAGGCCCTGCAACGACTCAAGACACTGACAACGCTGGCGCTCCTCCATCATCATGATATTCTTCAGGGGCGTTAGTCCTCAGTTTCAACCCTTTTGGTCATTCGATGACAAAGGGGGAGAAATTTGAGTTAGTCTTCAAGTGGGTCTATATATGGGCAATTTTTTTGCTAAGTTACAACTCTCGTTCTTCTGATGACATTGCTGGATCGAGTTGTAATCTTAAACTCTATGGTGGCTTGATATTTTTGTTGTGTTCTTCTACATGCTTATTCCTCATTTATGTTAATGCACACATGCTGAATTACATCAGTCACCATATTTCACCATGCATTTCAAATTCCTCATATTATATGTCAAATGCGTGTATGAATTACAAGATATAGGGGGAGATCTCCATGATTATACTCTTCAAGTGTGCATTGCTTCAAAAGCAAATTCCTCACTATGCACATCTTCAGGGGGAGTTCTTCTATATCTTGCAATCAAATTCCTCAATATCAGTATTTACACTTCATATGTTTATCCCCGTTGAAAACTTAACCTATATTGTCATCAATCACCAAAAAGGGGGTGATTGTAAGTGCATCCAGTGCCCCTTAGTGATTTTGGTGTATTGAAGACTTATAGGGTAAGGGACTGATGCGTTTGTAAGTGTACACAGGTATATAAGTCTATGAGGAGTTTGATATTTACAGAGAATGTTGACCCCTAAAAATGAAGTTCTTCATCTGAAGACTTTGGATTTCTGAAGACTTACTGAAGACTTTGAAAGTGAATAAATTGGTGTGACCTTGAAGACTTGGTATTCATTCGAGGAACATGAAGCGTGAAGACTTTTGTTTTTATAGTTTCATTTTCTCTTTCTTGAGTCATAGGAAACACCGTACTATTAAAGGGGGTCGAGGAAATACTAAGGAAAAATTTCCATGTGATGCTCAACTCAAAATCCTACACCTACCAATCCCTTCGAGTGAAGCCATTGGAAATCTCATACAGTTCAGTCATATTCTTCAGTGACAGAGACGAAGTTCTTCTGATCTCTGAGGAATTTGTTCTGACTGAGGAGTTAGGAATTCACCAGTGTGAATTGCCTACACAGTGAGGAACATGATAGCCCTGAGGATTTTGATAGTCAAAATTCCGACCGTTGTTGTGCTACGCGCCAGCTGTCCCAATATATCCACCCACCTAACGGTCATATCAGACAAGGGCATTTATGTCTTATCATGTCGGGCTGCTCCCTAGGCTATAAATAGCCACCCCCTTCAAACACTAGCTGGTTGGCTACTCCGAGAGAAACTGACACTTGTCAATTGAGAGCAACCCATCCTCCAAGGACTTTGAGTGAAAATCATCAAGTGAGGAAATCCAAAACCCAAACCTAAAAAACCCCAAGTGATTGAGCATCACTGAAGAGATTGATCCTGCGTGGATCCGACGCTTGTTTCCTTTGAAGACTGTGCTTCTTCCAGACGGTTAGGCGTCAAGGTCTAGAGCATCCAAGAAGAATTGTGGATCGTCGAGTGACCAAGTTTGTGAAGGTTCGGAAGTCACCTGAAGACTTATCACGAGTGATTGGATGAGGTCTGTGTGACCTTAGCTCACGAAGAATACGGTGAGGACTGTGTGTCTGGGACTGTGTGTCCTTGAGTTTAAATACTCAGCCGCTCCATCCAGATGTACAACTGAGACAATAGTTGGAACTGGTCTACCAAATCATTGTCTTCACCGAGCTAACTGGTTCTATCTCCTCAACTCTTTCAATTCCTCATGCATGTTGTTGTGTCCCTGTTCATATCTGTTTGAAGACTTTGACTGAAGACTTTCTCAATTTCCTCAGTTCAATTTCTTCAGTCTGTCCGTCTTCATCTTGTGTTATCCTGTGTTTATGCTTTTTGTACTCTGTGCTTGTCTTCATTTCATTATGATGACTATGCTTGTGTTCTGTGATGTTCCTTTCTGAGTACTTATTCCGCTCCTAGTAGTTCTTCATTTAGGAATTTCCTCACCAGCAAATTCCTCAGTGAATAATTCATAAAAATCGCCTATTCACCCCCCCCCCTCTAGTCGATATAACGCACTTTCAGGAAGGCATCCCCTCTTTCTTCAACAACTATCGGTATGTTTTCGGATTCGTTTCGTTCATGCGATATGTGCAGTCTTGGAGCGTCTTTTGCATTTAGTTTTCACTTTTCTTTTATGCACCATGCTGGTATGAGATAGTCCTTGGTTGATTTATAGAATTCTCATTGCACTTCACTTAAGCTTTTGATTGTGGCTTTATAGAATGCTTCATGTGCTTCACTTATATGATTTGAAGTTTGGTTTGCCTGTTTCTCTTCACATAGAAAACCGCCATTTGTGGAATGCTCTTTTGCTTCACTTATACTTGTTAGAGCATGGGCATATATTTTGTAGAAAGAATTAAACTCTCTTGCTTCACTTATATCTATTTATAGAGATGACAGGAATTGGTCATTCACATGGTTAGTCATAAAATCCTACATAAACTTGTAGATCCCCGAATATGATATGTTTGATTCCTTGCAATAGTTTTTTGATATAAAGATGGTGATACTAGAGTCATGCTAGTGGGTGGTTGTGGATTGTAGAGACACTTGTGTTGAGGTTTGCAAGTCCCGTAGCATGCACGTACGGTAACCGCTGTGTGACAAATTTGAAGCATGGGGTGTTTCTTTGATTGTCTTCCTTATGAGTGGCGGTCGGGGATGAGCGATGGTCTTTTCCTACCAATCTATCCCCATAGGGGCATGCGTAGTAGTACTTTGCTTTGTGGGCTAATAAACTTTTGCAATAAGTATATGAGTTCTTTATGACTAATGTGAGTCCATGGATTATACGCACTTTTACCTTTCCATCATTGCTAGCCTCTTCGGTACCGCGCATTGCCCTTTCTCACCTTGAGAGTTGGTGCAAACTTCGCCGGTACATCCAAACCCCGTGATATGATATGCTCTATCACACATGAGCCTCCTTATATCTTCCTCAAAACATCCACCATACCTACCTATCATGGCATTTCCATAGCCATTCCGAGATATATTGCCATGCAACTTCCATCGTCATCATATACATGACTTGAGAATTTATTGTCATATTGCTTTGCATGATCATAAGATAACTAGCATGATGTTTTCATGGCTTGTCCATTTTTTGATGTCATTGCTATGCTAGATCATTGCACATCCCGGTACACTGCCGGAAGCATTCATATAGAGTCATATCTTTGTTCTAGTATCGAGTTATAATATTGAGTTGTAAGTAAATATAAGTGTAATGATCATCATTATAGAGCATTGCCCCATGAAAAAAAAGGGAAAGGCTAAAGAAGCCTAAATAAAAAAGGGGGCCAAAGAAGACCACCCCCAAAAAAAGAAGAAAAAAGAAAAGAAAAGGGGCAATGTTACTATCCTTTTACCACACTTTTGCTTCAGAATAGCACCATGTTCTTCATATAGAGAGTCTCCTACATTGTCACTTTCATATACTAGTGGGAATTTTTCATTATAGAACTTGGCTTGTATATTCCAACGATGGGCTTCCTCAAATGCCCTAGGTCTTCATGAGCAAGCAAGTTGGATGCACACCCACTTAGTTTTCAGTTTGAGCTTTCATACACTTATAGCTCTTAGTGCATCTGTTGCATGGCAATCCCTACTCCTCGCATTGACATCAATTGATGGGCATCTCCGTAGCTCGTTGATTAGCCATGTCGATGTGAGACTTTCTCCCTTTTTTGTCTTCTCCATATAAACCTCCACCATCATATTCTATTCCACCTATAGTGCTATATCCATGGCTTGCGCTCATGTATTGCGCGAGGGGTTGAAAAAGCTGAAGCGCATTAAAAAGTATGAACCAATTGCTCGGCTTGTCATCGGGGTTGTGCATGATAGGAGCATTTTGTGTGACAAAAATGAAGCATGGCCAAACTATATGATTTTGTAGGGATAAGCTTGCTTTGGCCTTGTTGTTTTGAAAAGACATGATTGCTTTATTAGTCGCTAGAAGTATTATTGTTTTTTATTTCAAATGATAGACTATTGCTTTGAATCACTCGTGTCTTAATATTCATGCCATGATCAGATATATGATCAATATTATGCTAGGTAGCATTCCACATCAAAAATTATCTTTTTTATCATTTACCTACTCGAGGACGAGCAGGAATTAAGCTTGGGGATGCTGATACGTCTCCATCGTATCTATAATTTTTGATTGTTCCATGCCAATATTGTTCAACTTTCATATACTTTTGGCAACTTTTTATACTATTTTTGGGACTAACATACTGATCCAGTGCCCAGTGCCAGTTCCTGTTTGTTGCATGTTTTATGTTTCGCCGAAACCAATATCAAACGGAATCCAAACGGGATAAAAACGGACGGAGAATTATTTTGGAATATTTGATATTTTCTGGAGGAAGAATCAACGTGAAACGGTGTCCGAGGTGGCCAGGAGATAGGGGCGCGTCCTCCCCCTTGGGCGCTTGGCACTCTCCTGGGCCACCCATAAGGCGCTTGACACTCTTCTTTTGCCGCAAGAAAGCTAATTTTATGAGAAAAATCTGGGCGAAAGATTCACCCCAATCGGGGTTACGGATCTCCGGATATAAAAGAAACAGTGAAGGGGCAAAATCTGGGAACGCAGAAACAGAGAGATAGATCAAATCTCGGAGGGGCTCTCGCCCTCCCAAGCCATGGGAGCCAAGGACCAGAGGGGAAACCCTTCTCCCATCTAGGGAGAAGGTCAAGGAAGAATAAGAGGAAGGGGGGCTATCTCCCCCTTGCTTCCGGTGGCGCCGGAACACCGCCGGGGGCCATCATCATCACCACGATCTACACCAACACCTCCGCCATCTTCACCAACATCTCCATCACCTTCCCCCTCTATATGCAGCGGTCCACTCTCCCGCAACCCGCTGTACCCTCTACTTCAACATGATGCTTTATGCTTCATATTATTATCCAATGATGTGTTGACATCCTATGATGTCTGAGTAGATTTCCGTTGTCCTATCGGTGATTGATGAATTGCTATGATTGGTTTGAGTTGCATGTTTTATTATTGGTGCTTTCCTATTGTGCCCTCCGTGTCGCGCAAGCGTGAGGGATTCCCTCTGTAGGGTGTTGCAATGCGTTGATGATTCGCTTATAGTAGGTTGCGTGAGTGACTGAAACACAAACCCGAGTAAGGGATTGTTGCGTATGGGATAAAGGGGACTTGATACTTTAATTCTATGGTTGAGTTTTACCTTAATGAATCTTTAGTAGTTGTGGATGCTTGCTAGAGTTCCAATCATAAGTGCATATGATCCAAGTAGAGATAGTATGTTAGCTTATGCCTCTCCCTCAAATGGAATTGCAATAGTGATTACCGGTCTAGTAAAGTAGTCAATTGCCTAGGGACAATTTCACAACTCCTACCACCACTTTTCCACACTCGCTATATTTAATTTATTGCTTCTTTATCTAAACAGGCCCTAGTTTATATTTACGTCCTCTTTATTATCTTGCAAACCTATCCAACAACACTTACAAAGTACTTCTAGTTTCATACTTGTTCTAGGTAAAGCGAATGTCAAGCGTGCGTAGAGTCGTATCAGTGGCCGATAGGACTTGAGAGAGTATTTGTTCTACCTTTAGCTCCTCGTTGGGTTCGACACTCTTACTTATCGAAATAGGCTACAACTATCCTGTATACTTGCTGGTTATCATGATTTTTGCCGTAGGTAAGAACGGTTCTTGCTAAAAGCCCGTAGCAGCCACGTAAAACTTGCAACAACAAAGTAGAGGACGTCTAACTTGTTTTTGCAGGGCATGTTGTGGTGTGATATGGTCGAGATATGACGTGATATATGTTGATGTATGAGATGATCATGTTTTCTAATATCGACAACTGGCAAGATTCTTAGGGTTGTCTCTTTATTGTATGAAGTGCAAGAGCCATGTAATTTCTTTACTTTATCGCTATGTGTTAGCAATAGTTTTAGAAGCAATAGTTGGCGAGACGACCCCGACGCAATGATTGAGATCAAGGTGTCGAGCCGGCAATGATGGATATCATGGCGATGCTTTGGAGATGGAGATCAAAAGCACAAAATGATGATGGGCATATCATGTCACATATTTTGATTGCATGTGATGTTTATCCTTTATGCATCTTATTTTGCTTAGAACGGCGGTAGCATTATAATCTGATCCCCTCACTAAATTTCAAGATAACAGTGTTCTCACCGAGTATGCATTGTTGCCAAAGTTTGTCGTTTCGAAGCACCCCGTGATGATCGGGTGTGATAGACTCTATATTCACATACAATGGGTGTAAGACAGTTTTGCACATGCAGAATACTTTGGTTAAACTTGATGAGCCTAGCATGTACAGACATGGTCTCGGAACACTGGAGATCAAAAGGTCGAACATGAGTCATATAGTAGAGATGATCAACATAGAGATGTTAACCATTGATGACTACCCCATCTCACGTGATGATCGGACATGAGTTAGCTGATTTGGATCATGTATCACTTAGATAACTTGAGGGATGTTAATTTAAGTGGGAGTTCTTTAGTAATTTGATTAATTGAACCTAAATTTATCATGAACTTAGTCTTAATAGTTTTGCATATCTATGTTGTAGATAAAATAGCTCGCGATATAGATCCCCTATTTTTCATATGTTCCTAGAGAAAACAAAGTTCAAAGATGATAGTAGCAGTGACATGGACTGGGTCCGTGATCTGAGGATTATCCTCATTGCTGCACAGTAGAATTTTGACCTTGATGCACCACTAGGTGATAGACCTATTGCAGGAGCAGATTCAGACATTATGAACGTTTTGGCAAGCTCGATATGATGACAACTTAATAGTTTAGTGCCGTGCTTTACGGCTTAGAACCAGGACTTCAAATACATTTTGAATGCCACGGTGCATATGAGATGTTCCAAGAGCTGAAATTGGTATTTCAGACTCATACCCGTGTCGAGAGGTATGAGACCTCTGATAAGTACTTTGCCTACTAGATGGAGGAGAATAGCTCAGCCAATGAGTGATGTTTGCTAGAACTACATCGGTATTTCCCCAAAGAGGAAGGGATGATGCAATATAGCGACGGTAGGTATTTCCCTCAGTGATGAGACCAAGGCTATCGAACCAGTAGGAGAACCTCCTCACACCACGTAAAAATCACCTACACACAAATAACAAATACTCGCAACCCAACGTGTAAAAGGGGTTGTCAATCCCTTTCGGGTACGATGCCTCAAGATCGGCAAATAGCGTGAGGTAAAAGTGGTAGATAGGATAAATAGATCGTGGAACAAATAAATTGCAGCAAGTTATTTTTATATTTTTGGTTTAATAGATCTGAAAATAAATGCAAATGAAAATAGATCGCAAAGGCAAATATGATGAAAAGAGACCCGGGGGCCATAGGTTTCACTAGTGGCTTCTCGCGAGAAAAATAACAAATGGTGGGAAAACAATTACTGTTGGGCAATTGATAGAACTTCAAATAATCATGAGGATATACAGGAAATGATCATTACATAGGCTTCACGTCCAAGATTAGTAGACCGACTCCTGCCTGCATCTACTACTATTACTCCACACATCGGCCGCTATCCGACATGCATCTAGTGTATTAAGTTCATGGAGAAACGAAGTAATGCAATAAGAACAATGACATGATGTAGACAAGATCTATTTATGTAGAAATAGACCCTATCTTGTTATCCTTAATAGCAACAATACATACATGTCGTTTCCCTTTCTGTCACTGGGATCAAGCACCGTAAGATCGAACCCATCACAAAGCACCTCTTCCCATTGCAAGATAAATAGATCAAGTTGCCCAAACAGAACCCAAATATTGGAGAAGAAATAGGATGCTATAATCAATCATGCATATAAGAGATCAAAGAAGACTCAAATAACTTTCATGGATAAAAACATAGATCTGATCATAAACTCAAAGTTCCCGTTGAGTCGCGAGAAGATGAATTGGAAGTGCCTACCCAGGGGCAATCTTGAAAGCCAGGATATGAGTTCTGGTTGAGTCGCCAGAAGATGAATTGGAAGTGCCCCGATAATTTGAATCAGAAAGATTAAGGGGCTGCCGAGTGAGATCCGCCTTTAGAAAAACTAAGTCGGAAAGAAGTGAAACCTCTGCTCGGTTTTTGCGCGGAGCCGGCATATTGGGTAAGACGGAAGAAAGAACCCCGCTACCACTGTTCTGGGTTGTGCGGCAAACCTCATGCTGCTGCTTGTTCAAAATAAAGTTGGGATCCAAGTAAGCCAAAGGGTGAGAAAACCTTACTTTCCGGCTCGCTTGTTGAATTTTCTGCCTCGGCAGAGATTCTGAGCTGGAGGAAAGGATAATTACCTCTTCATCATCTGCGCGGCTGGCTTCCACTTCATCCTAATGGTAATCAGTGTCAATAAGATGATTAAAAAATGAGCCAAGGGAGTCAAGTTCTATGTCCAACTCAGAGTCGTCCAAACCAAGTTGGTCTACGTCGTTGGCCTTTTTCTCCGCAGGCTTCTTGACAACCTTTCTCATTGTTCTGGATTTCTTGGCCGGCTTATCCTGGAGCTTCTTCTTCCAAAATGAAGAATCAGCCTGTAGAAGTTTAAAACAAAAATGAGGAAGCAGATTGATAGGTAATGAATACATGGGGATGATTTCAAGTGCTTACATCTGGAGCTTTATTCTTAGTATAAAACGAAGCTATGTCGGTCTTGCTGCAATCTTTCCAACTCTCATTGAGTAGAGACTTGGTCATGGTGTTGATGGCGTCGTCATCCATCTCTATTTGACAATGACGTTGAGGATCTTTGACGTTGCCCGTGTATACGCACATTAAGCCAGGTCGGCAGCTCAAGGGCATGATCCTCCATGCAACCCAGCACCAGACTAGGTCGATTCCGGTTAAACCGCTAGCCATTAAGGATCTAATCTTTGAAAAGGTGGGCATATATTTGGCCCGTGCTTCTATGCTGATCCGTTCTGGGAAAGGGTGTCTGTTGCTGAGCTGACTATCATGGAAACCACGAAGAGGATTTTCGCCTTCTAGAGACTGTCTTTGCAGTAAAACCATGTTTGGTTCCGGTCCTTAGGATGACTGGGAGGTGAGGCGGCAGGGAAAGTAGCTTCCTTTCGCCTTGGAATGGAGATGCCTCCCAATTCTACGTTGGGTTCTTCTTGGAGGTACATGAAGGAAATATGCCCTAGAGGCAATAATAAAGTTATTATTTATTTCCTCATATCATGATAAATGTTTATTATTCATGCTAGAATTGTATTAACCGAAAACATAATACATGTGTGAATACATAGACAAACACAACGTCACTAGTATGCCTCTACTTAACTAGCTTATTAATCAAAGATGGTTATGTTTCCCAACCATAGACATGTGTTGTCATTTGATTAATGGGATCGCATCATTAGGAGAATGATGTGATTGACATGACCCATTCCGTTATCCTAGCACTTGATCGTTTAGTATATTGCTATTGCTTTCTTCATGACTTATACATGTTCCTGTAACTATGAGATTATGCAACTCCCGTTTACCGGAGGAACACTTTGGGTGCTACCAAACGTCACAACGTAACTGGGTGATTATAAAGGAGTACTACAGGTGTCTCCGAAGGTACATGTTGGGTTGGCATATTTCGAGATTAGGTTTTGTCACTCCGAATGTCGGAGAGGTATCTCTGGGCCCTCTCGGTAATGCACATCAATATAAGCCTTGCAAGCAATGTACCTAATGAGTTAGTTACGGAATGATGCATTACGTAACGAGTAAAGAGACTTGCCGGTAACGAGATTGAACTAGGTATTGGATACCGACGATCGAATCTCGGGCAAGTAACATACCGATGACAAAGGGGACAACGTATGTTGTTATGCGGTTTGACCGATAAAGATCTTCATAGAATATGTAGGAACCAATATGGGCATCCAGGTTCCGCTATTTGTTATTGACTGAGAATAGTTCTAGGTCATGTCTACATAGTTCTCGAACCCGTAGGGTCCGCACGCTTAACGTTACGATGACAGTTTTATTATGAGTTTATAAGTTTTGATGTACCAAAGTTTGTTCGGAGTCCCGGATGTGATCACGGACATGACGAGGAGTCTCGAAATGGTAGAGACATAAATATCGATATATTGGACGGCTATATTCGGACACCGGAAGTGTTCTGGGTGATTTCGGAGAAAACCGGAGTGCCGGAGGGTTACCGGAACCCCCCTGGGAGAAGTAATGGGCCTCATGGGTCATAGTGGAGAGAGAGAGGGGCGGCCAGGGTGGGCCGCGTGCCCCCTCCCCCTCTGGTCCGAATTGGACTAGGAGGGGGGCGGCGCCCCCCTTTCCTTCTCCCTCTCCCCCTTCCTTTTCCCCTCCTAGTAGGAGTAGGAAAGGGGGAGTCCTACTCCTACTAGGAGGAGGACTCCTCCTCCTGGCGCGCCCTCTAGGGCCGGCCGGCCTCCCCCCTTGCTCCTTTATATACGGGGGCGGGGGGCACCCTAGGACACACAAGTTGATCTACGGATCGTTCCTTAGCCGTGTGCGGTGCCCCCCTCCACCATATTCCACCTCGGTCATATCGTCGCGGAGTTTAGGCGAAGCCCTGCACCGGTAGAGCATCATCATCCTCACCACTCCGTCGTGCTGACGGAACTCATCCCCAAAGCTTTGCTGTATCGGAGCCCGGGGATTGTCATCGAGCTAAACGTGTGCTGAACTCGGAGGTGCCGTACGTTCGGTACTTGGATCGGTCGGATCGTGAAGACGTACGACTACATCAACCGCGTTGTCATAACGCTTCCGCTTACGGTCCACGAGGGTACATGGACAACACTCTCCCCTCTCGTTGCTATGTCATCACCATGATCTTGCGTGTGCGTAGGAAATTTTTTGAAATTACTATGTTCCCCAACAGTGGCATCCGAGCCAGGTTTTATGCGTAGATGTCATATGCACGAGTAGAACACAAGTGAGTTGTGGGCGATATAAGTCATACTGCTTACCAGCATGTCATACTTTGGTTCGGCGGTATTGTGAGATGAAGCGGCCCGGACCGACATTACGCGTACGCTTACGCGAGACTGGTTTCACCGTTACGAGCACTCGTGCTTAAAGGTGGCTGGCGGGTGTCTGTCTCTCTCACTTTAGCTAAATCGAGTGTGGCTACGCCCGGTCCTTGCGAAGGTTAAAACAGCACTAACTTAATGAACTATCGTTGTGGTTTTTGATGCGTAGGTAAGAACGGTTCTTGCTAAGCCCGTAGCAGCCACGTAAAATTTTGCAACAACAAAGTAGAGGACGTCTAACTTGTTTTTGCAGGGCATATTGTGATGTGATATGGTCAAGACGTGATGCTATATTTTATTGTATGAGATGATCATGTTTTGTAACCGAAGTTATCGGCAACTGGCAGGAGCCATATGGTTGTCGCTTTATTGTATGAAATGCAAACGCCCTGTAATTGCTTTACTTTATCACTAAGCGGCATCGTTAGTCGTAGAAGCAATAGATGACGTAAACGACAACGATGCTACGATGGAGATCAAGGTGTCGCGCCGGTGATGATGGTGATCACGACGGTGCTTCGAAGATGGAGATCACAAGCACAAGATGATGATGGCCATATCATATCACTTATATTGATTGCATGTGATGTTTATCCTTTATGCATCTTATCTTGCTTTGTTTGACGGTAGCAGTTTAAGATGATCTCTCACTAATTACCAAGAAGTGTTCTCCCTGAGTGTGCACCGTTGCGAAAGTTCTTCGTGCTGAGACACCACGTGATGATCGGGTGTGATAGGCTCTACGTTCAAATACAACGGGTGCAAAACAGTTGCACACGCGGAATACTCGGGTTAAACTTGACAAGCCTAGCATATACAGATATGGCCTCGGAACACGGAGACCGAAAGGTCGAACGTGAATCATATAGTAGATATGATCAACATAGTGATGTTCACCATTGAAACTACTCCATTTCACGTGATGATCGGACATGGTTTAGTTGATTTGGATCACGTGATCACTTAGATGACTAGAGAGATGTCTGTCTAAGTGGGAGTTCTTAAGTAATATGATTAATTGAACTTAAATTTATCATGAACTTAGTACCTGATAGTATTTTGCTTGTCTATGTTTGTTGTAGATAGATGGCTCGTGCTGTTGTTCCGTTGAATTTTAATGCGTTCCTTGAGAAAGCAAAGTTGAAAGATGATGGTAGCAATTACACGGACTGGGTCCGTAACCTGAGGATTATACTCATTGCTGCACAGAAGAATTACGCCCTAGAAGCACCGCTGGGTGCCAGGCCTGCTGCTGATGCAACTGACGACGTTAAGAACGTCTGGCAGAGCAAAGCTGATGACTACTCGATAGTTTAGTGTGCCATGCTTTACGGCTTAGAATCGGGTCTTCAACGACGTTTTGAACATCATGGAGCATATGAGATGTTCCAAGAGTTGAAGTTAATATTTCAAGCAAATGCCCGGATTGAGAGATATGAAGTCTCCAATAAGTTCTATAGCTGCAAGATGGAGGAGAATAGTTCTGTCAGTGAACACATACTCAAAATGTCTGGGTATAATAATCACTTGATTCAACTGGGAGTTAATCTTCCTGATGATAGTGTCATTGACAGAATTCTTCAATCACTGCCACCAAGCTACAAGAGCTTCGTGATGAACTATAATATGCAAGGGATGGACAAGACTATTCCCGAGCTCTTCGCAATGCTAAAAGCTGCAGAGGTAGAAATCAAGAAGGAGCATCAAGTGTTGATGGTTAACAAGACCACTAGTTTCAAGAAAAAGGGCAAAGGGAAGAAGAAGGGGAACTTCAAGAAGAACAGCAAACAAGTTGCTGCTCAAGAGAAGAAACCCAAGTCTGGACCTAAGCCTGAAACTGAGTGCTTCTACTGCAAGCAGACTGGACACTGGAAGCAAAACTGCCCCAAGTATTTGGCGGATAAGAAGGATGGCAAAGTGAACAAAGGTATATGTGATATACATGTTATTGATGTGTACCTTACTAATGCTCGTAGTAGTACCTGGGTATTTGATACTGGTTCTGTTGCTAATATTTGCAACTCGAAACAGGGACTACGGATTAAGCGAAGATTGGCTAAGGACGAGGTGACGATGCGCGTGGGAAATGGTTCCAAAGTCGATGTGATCGCGGTCGGCACGCTACCTCTACATCTACCATCGGGATTAGTTTTAGACCTAAATAATTGTTATTTGGTGCCAGCGTTGAGCATGAACATTATATCTGGATCTTGTTTGATGCGAGACGGTTATTCATTTAAATCAGAGAATAATGGTTGTTCTATTTATGTGAGTAATATCTTTTATGGTCGTGCACCCTTGAAGAGTGGTCTATTTTTATTGAATCTCGATAGTAGTGATACACATATTCATAGTGTTGAAACCAAAAGATGCAGAGTTGATAATGATAGTGCAACTTATTTGTGGCACTGCCGTTTAGGTCATATCGGTGTAAAGCGCATGAAGAAACTCCATACTGATGGTCTTTTGAAATCACTTGATTATGAATCACTTGGTACTTGCGAACCGTGCCTCATGGGCAAGATGACTAAAATGCCGTTCTCCGGAACTATGGAGCGAGCAACTGATTTGTTGGAAACCATACATACTGATGTTTATGGTCCAATGAATGTTGAGGCTCGTGGCGGGTATCGTTATTTTCTCACCTTCACAGATGATTTGAGCAGATATGGGTATATCTACTTAATGAAACACAAGTCTGAAACATTTGAAAAGTTCAAAGAATTTCAGAGTGAAGTGGAAAATCATAGTAACAAGAAAATTAAATTTCTGCGATCTGATCGTGGAGGAGAATATTTGAGTTACGAGTTTGGTCTACACTTGAAACAATGCGGAATAGTTTCGCAACTCACGCCACCCGGAACACCACAACGAAATGGTGTGTCCGAACGTCGTAATCGTACTTTACTAGATATGGTGCAATCTATGATGTCTCTTACTGATTTACCGCTATCGCTTTGGGGTTATGCTTTAGAGACGGCCGCATTCACGTTAAATAGGGCACCATCAAAATCCGTCGAAACGACGCCTTATGAGATGTGGTTTGGCAAGAAACCAAAGTTGTAGTTTCTTAAAGTTTGGGGCTGCGATGCTTATGTGAAGAAACTTCAACCAGATAAGCTCGAACCCAAATCGGAGAAATGTGTCTTCATAGGATACCCAAAAGAGACTATTGGGTACACCTTCTATCACAGATCTGAGGGCAAGATTTTCGTTGCTAAAATCGGATCCTTTCTAGAGAAGGAGTTTCTCTCGAAAGAAGTGAGTGGGAGGGAAGTAGAACTTGATGAGGTAACTATACCTGCTCCCTTATTGGAAAGTAGTTCATCACAAGAACCGGTTCCTGTGACAACTACACCAATTAGTGAGGAAGCTAATGATATTGATCATGAAACTTCAGATCAAGTTTCTACTGAACCTCGTAGGTCTACTAGAGTAAGATCCGCACCAGAGTGGTACGGCAATCCTATTCTGGAAGTCATGTTGCTTGACCATGATGAACCTACGAACTATGAGGGAGCGATGATGAGCCCAGATTCCGCAAAATGGCTAGAGGCCATTAAATCTGAGATGGGATCCATGTATGAGAACAAAGTATGGACTTTGGTTGACTTGCCCAATGATCGTCAAGCCATTGAGAATAAATGGATCTTTAAGAAGAAGACTGACGCTGATGGTAATGTAACTGTCTATAAAGCTCGACTTGTTGCGAAAGGTTTTCGACAAGTTCAAGGGGTTGACTACGATGAGACTTTCTCACCCGTAGCAATGCTTAAGTCTGTCCGAATCATGTTAGCTATTGTTGCATTTCCTAATTATGAAATTTGGCAAATGGATGTCAAAACGCATTCTTGAATGGATTTCTGGAAGAAGAGTTGTATATGATGCAGCCAGAAGGTTTTGTTGATCCAAAAGGTTCTAACAAAGTGTGCAAGCTCCAGCGATCCATTTATGGACTGGTGCAAGCATCTTGGAGTTGGAATAAACTCTTTGATAGTGTGATCAAAGCATATGGTTTTATACAGACTTTTGGAGAAGCATGTATTTACAAGAAAGTGAGTGGGAGCTCTGTAGCATTTCTGATATTATATGTAGATGACATATTATTAATTGGAAATGATATAGAATTTCTGGATAGCATAAAGGGATACTTGAATAAAAAAAATTCAATGAAAGACCTCGGTGAAGCTGCTTACATATTGGGCATCAAGATTTATAGAGATAGATCAAGATGCTTAATAGGACTTTCACAAAGCACATACCTTGATAAAATTTTGAAAAAGTTCAAAATGGATCAGGCAAAGAAAGGGTTCTTGCCCGTGCTACAAGGTGTGAAGTTGAGTCAGACTCAATGCCCGACCACGGCAGAAGATAGAGAGAAAATGAAAGATGTTCCCTATGCTTCAGCCATAGGCTCTATCATGTATGTAATGTTGTGTACCAGACCTGACGTATGCTTAGCAATAAGCTTGCCAGGAAGGTACCAAAGTAATCCAGGAGTGGATCACTAGACAGCGGTCAAGAACATCCTGAAATACCTGAAAAGGACTAAGGATATGTTTCTCGTATATGGAGGTGACAAAGAGCTAGTCGTAAATGGTTACGTCGATGCAAGCTTTGACACTGATCCGGACGATTCTAAATCGCAAACCGGATACGTGTTTTTATTAAATGGTGGAGCTGTAAGTTGGTGCAGTTCTAAACAAAGCGTCGTGGCGGGATCTACATGTGAAGCGGAGTACATAGCTGCTTCAGAAGCAGCAAATGAAGGAGTCTGGATGAAGGAGTTCATTTCCGATCTAGGTGTCATACCTAGTGCATCGGGACCAATGAAGATCTTCTGTGACAATACTGGTGCAATTGCCTTGGCAAAGGAATCCAGATTTCACAAGAGGACCAAGCACATCAAGAGACGCTTCAATTCCATCCGGGACCAAGTCCAAGTGGGAGACATAGAAATTTGCAAGATACATACGGATCTGAATGTTGCAGACCCGTTGACTAAGCCTCTCTCACGAGCAAAACATGATCAGCACCAAGACTCCATGGGTGTTAGAATCATTACTATGTAATCAAGATTATTGACTCTAGTGCAAGTGGGAGACTGAAGGAAATATGCCCTAGAGGCAATAATAAAGTTATTATTTATTTCCTCGTATCATGATAAATGTTTATTATCCATGCTAGAATTGTATTAACCGGAAACATAATACATGTGTGAATACATAGACAAACACAACGTCACTAGTATGCCTCTACTTGACTAGCTTATTAATTAAAGATGGTTATGTTTCCTAACCATAGACATGTGTTGTCATTTTATTAATGGGATCGCATCATTAGGAGAATGATGTGATTGACATGACCCATTCCGTTAGCCTAGCACTTGATCTTTAGTATATTGCTATTGCTTTCTTCATGACTTATACATGTTCCTGTAACTATGAGATTATGCAACTCCCGTTTACCGGAGGAACACTTTGGGTGCTACCAAATGTCACAACGTAACTGGGTGATTATAGAGGAGTACTACAGGTGTCTCCGAAGGTACATGTTGGGTTGGCATATTTCGAGATTAGGTTTTGTCACTCCGAATGTCGGAGAGGTATCTCTGGGCCCTCTCGGTAATGCACATCAATATAAGCCTTGCAAGCAATGTAGCTAATGAGTTAGTTACGGAATGATGCATTACGTAACGAGTAAAGAGACTTGCCGGTAACGAGATCGAACTAGGTATTGGATACCGACGATCGAATCTCGGGCAAGTAACATACCGATGACAAAGGGAACAACGTATGTTGTTATGCGGTTTGACCAATAAAGATCTTCGTAGAATATGTAGGAACCAATATGGGCATCCAGGTTCCGCTATTGGTTATTGACCGAGAATAGTTCTAGGTCATGTCTACATAGTTCTCGAACCCGTAGGGTCCGCACGCTTAACGTTACGATAACAGTTTTATTATGAGTTTATAAGTTTTGATGTACCGAAGTTTGTTCAGAGTCCCGGATGTGATCACGGACATGACGAGGAGTCTCGAAATGGCCGATACATAAAGATCGATATATTGGACGACTATATTCGGACACCAGAAGTGTTCCGGGTGATTTCGGAGAAAACTGGAGTGCCGGAGGGTTACCGGAACCCCTCCGGGAGAAGTAATAGGCCTCATGGGCCATAGTGGAGAGAGAGAGGGGCGGCCAGGGTGGGCCACGCGCCCCCTCCTCCTCTGGTCCGAATTGGACTAGGAGGGGGGCGGCGCCCCCCTTTCCTTCTCCCTCTCCCCCTTCCTTTTCCCCTCCTAGTAGGAGTAGGAAAGGGGAGTCCTACTCCTACTAGGAGGAGGACTCCTCCTCCTGGCGCGCCCTCTAGGGCCGGCCGGCCTCCCCCCTTGCTCCTTTATATACGGAGGTGGGGGGGCACCCTAGGACACACAAGTTGATCTACGGATCGTTCCTTAGCCGTGTGCGGTGCCCCCCTCCACCATATTCCACCTCGGTCATATCGTCGCGGAGTTTAGGCGAAGCCCTGCGCCAGGAGAGCATCATCATCATCACCACGCCGTCGTGCTGACAGAACTCATCCCCGAAGCTTTGCTGGATCGGAGCCCGGGGATCGTCATCGAGCTGAACGTGTCCTGAACTCGGAGGTGCCGTACGTTCGGTACTTGGATCGGTCGGATCGTGAAGACGTACGACTACATCAACCGCGTTGTCATAACGCTTCCGCTTACGGTCTACGAGGGTACGTGGACAACACTCTCCCCTCTCGTTGCTATGTCATCACCATGATCTTGCATGTGCGTAGGAAATTTTTTGAAATTACTACGTTCCCCAACAGTACACTTCATTGAACACTTGGAAATTGCAGATGTTTTAAACAGAATTGGGCCCAATATCTTGAGGATGGTGCTGAAAAAGTGCAGCACATCACGGAAGAATTTTGAGCCGGTTGAGTGAACCCACATAGCATATGATCAGTGAAAACCACTACTTCACCCTCCTTAGGGGTGGGTTTGGCCTCGTCTCCAGGGACCCTCCAGTGGATATCTTCTTTTGGGGCTAAGACACCCACTTTGACATGATCGTTCAGTTCTTCTTCTGTGACAATGGAGGGCACCCAGTTGCAGGAGGTAACAGTCTTCGTCATTTTTTGATGAAAAGCCTAGGAGAAAGGCGATTGCTGGGTTAATAATGTTATGTTAAACTGGCTAGTGATTTGAGGACAACTATCCAAGGTTAGAATAGTTTACATTCAACAAAAAGGGTCTTATAAAATTGGCCTGGTTAAGTCGGCGAGGAACGGCCAGGTTACGTCGGGATAATGCATTGGCGATTTAAAAAACATGCTCAAAGTTAAGACGACGGTTATTGGATGAGCTACAAGTAAGTCAGTTAAGCTGCCATAAGGGGCTAATGCCTAGATATATGAAGGAGCTAAATTTTACTAAGTCTTCGGTAAACAATTTCCACAGATTGGTCTTGTGATTTTGGATCTACGACAGTCCAGAAAATAAAATAAATTCTTGACCTAAAGTGAAGGCAACGGAAGAACTCAGGTGTTCAGCTGGATCTTATTTAGAAAAAAGTACCTACTGTGATTGAAAAGGGGTGCTAGACTATTACAGCAAGCCTTTAACATGTGTGCGGATTCAACTGCGTGATCAAAAGAAGAACAGAGAAGAAGCTATGATGAACTTGGCAAACCCTAATGGAGATCTGCTACGAAGGAGGAGGAGTACTCACTAATGCTATTGAACAGCGAAGGAGCGTCGCGGTCTTTCGACGCATTCAGGGTGATGAAGCGGCCGGAGTTGATGAAGCTGGAAACAGCGGCGGCGGAGCTCAGGCAGCGCAGGAGCGGTGCGAAGAGGAAGACAAAGATGCGAGGGCAGGGGTAAAAAATGAGAAGATGGACCCCCTGCCCCTATTTATAAGGAGATGGATAAATGGCATGCATGGGAATTGAGGAGACCGAAAAAATGATTATATGGCTATGTGGACGCCTCGATTTTTGGGAGATCCATTAAGATAAAGATCTGTTGAGATATCCTGGGCCTTGTGCGAAATTAATACAAGATTACGTCATGGCGAGTTAATACGATTCTATGAGCTGATGTCATGGCCGGTTATAAAATTTCATACAGATTGATGATGGAGGATTTTTCTAAATCAAGTACTAAAGATTGATATGAACAAGTTCAAATCAACCTGGGGCCTAATGTTGGGGATATAACTATTAGGTATGACCCGCCCAGGAGGGGTCGGGTTATACCACTAGCGTGTCATGATGAGAAGGCCCAAGAAGATGTTGAAGATGGCGGTTCATAGAGCAAGCTTATTGAAGGACCAAGACCCAGAGGCGACTTGAGGCCCATGGGTATAAACCGCCATTTGTTTAACTTGTAGCTTAGTTTGGTCACCGAGCCGAATACGTTGTGTATGAGCCGGCCGGGACTCTGTAAGCCGTTGGGCATCAACCTATGTATATAAAGGGGTGATCCGGCGGCGGGTTAAGGCAAGAAACAATGGATCGAGAACTAGGTCAAGCGTATTTCGTTCCCTGGTAATCGAAACACAAGCAATACAACCTAAAGCAAGAGTAGGCTTTTACCTCGTTGAGAGGGGCCGAATCTGGGTAAACTCTATGTGTCCTTTGCCCCGTTTTAACCCCTTCAAGCCAACCTAGCGGCAATGGCTCCACACCTAAGTTCTCTTGCTAGGGCATCTGTCGTGTTAAGTCCACGACAATAAGTCTGTGTAAAACAATATGCTTTGATAACCTCATCAAAGCATATATTCCAACTCCAAGATGCTTGCACCAGTCCATAGATAGATTGTTGGATCTTGCACATTTTGTTATCACCTTTAGGATTGACAAAAACTTCCGGTTGCATCATATACAACTCTTCCTCAAGAAACCCACCATTAAGGAACGCAAGTTTTTGACATCCTTTTGCCAGATTTCATAAAATGCGACAATTGCTAACATGATTTGGATAGACTTAACCATCACTACAGGTGAGAAAGTCTCATCATAGTCAACCCCTTGAACTTGTCGAAAACCTTTTGCAACAAGTCGAGCTTTGTAGATAGTGATATTACCGTCAATGTCTGTATTCCTCTTAAAGATCCATTTATTCTTTATGGCTTGCCGATCATCAGGCAAATCCACCAAAGCCCACACTTTGTTCTCATACATGGATTCTATCTCAGATTTCATGGCCTCAAGCCATTTTTCAAAATCCGGGCTCATCATAGTTTCTTCATAGTTCGTAGGTTCGTTGTTGTCCAACAGCATGACTTCCAGGACAGGATTGTCGTACCACTCCGGTGCAGAACGTGTTCTGTTTAACCTACAAGGTTTAGTAGTAACTTGATCTGAAGTTTCATGATCATCATCATTTGCTTCCTCTCTGGTTGGTGTAGGCATCACGTGAACAGCTTTCTCTTATGTACTACTTTCCAATTCAAGAGAAGGTACAACTACCTCATCAAGTTCTACTTTCCTCCCACTCACTTCTTTCAAGATAAACTCCTTCTCTTGAAAGGACCCATTCTTAGCAACCAAGATTTTTCCTTCGGATCTATGGTAGAAGATATACCTGATAGTTTCTTTAGGGTTTCGTATGAAGACGCACTTCTCTGGTTTGGGTTTGAGCTTATCAGGCTGAAGCCTTTTGACATAAGCGTCACATCCCCAAACTTTGAAGAAACGACAACTTAGGTTTCTTGCCAAACCACAGTTTATATGGTGTCATCTCAACGGATTTGGATGGTGCCCTATTTAACGTGAATGTGGGTGTCCCTAATGCATAACCTAGAACGACAGTGGTAAATCGGTAAGAGACATCATAGAACGCACCATCTCTAATAAAGTACGATTACGACGTTCGGACACACCATTACACTGTGGTGTTCCAAGTGGCGTTAGTTGTGAAACAATTCCACATTGTTTTAAATGAAGGTCAAACTCGTAACTCAAATATTCACCTTCGCGATCAGATCAAAGAAACTTTATTTTCTTGTTACAATGCTTCTCTACTTCACTATAAAATTCTTTGAACTTTTCAAATGTTTCAGATTTGTGTTTCCTTAAGTAGACATACCCATATCTACTTAAATCATTTGTAAAGGTTAATAACGATACTTGCCATGTGCCTCAACACTCATCAGACCGCATACATTGGTATGTATGATTTCCAACAAGTCATTAGCTCGCTCCTTTATTCTAGAGAACAGAGTTTTAGTCATCTTGCCCATAAGGCATGGTTCGCAAATATCAAACGATTCATAATCAAATGATTCCAAAAGTCCATCCGCATGGAGTTTCTTTGTGTGTTTTACACTAATATGACCTAAATGGCAATGCCACAAGTATGTTGCACTATCATTATCAACATTGCATCTTTTGGCATCAATATTATGAATATATGTATCACTACGACCGAGATTCAGTAAACCATTCACATTGGGTGTATGGCCATAGAAGGTTTTACTCATGTAAACAGAACAACAATTATTCTCTGACTTAAATGAATAACCGTATTGCAATAAATGTGATCTAATCTTGTTCATGCTCAACGGAAACACCAAATAACATTTATTTAGGCTCAACACTAATCCCGAAGGTAGAGGGAGTGTGCGATTGTGATCATATCAATCTTGGAAACACTTCCAACACACATCATCACCTCACCCTTAACTAGTCTTTAGTTATTCTGCAACTCCTGTTTCGAGTTACTAATCTAAGCAACTGAACCGGTATCAAATACCCAGGGGCTACTATGAGCACTAGTAAGGTACACATCAATAACATGTATATCAAATATACCTTTGTTTACTCTGCCATCCTTCTTATCCGCCAAGTATTTGGGGCAGTTCCGCTTCCAGTGACCATTTCCCTTGAAGTGGAAGCACTCAGTTTTAGGCTTGGGTCCAGCTTTGGGCTTCTTCACGGGGGCGGCAACTTGCTTGCCATTCTTCTTGAAATTCCCTTTCTTTCCCTTACCCTTTTTCTTGAATCTGGTGGTCTTGTTTACCATCAACACTTGATGCTCTTTCTTGATTTCTACATCCGCCGATTTCAGTATCATGAAGAGCTTGGGAATCTTTTTGGTCATCCCTTGCATATTGATGGAAATATGCCCTAGAGGCAATAATAAAATGGTTATTATTATATTTCCTAAATCATGATACAGGTTTCTTATTCATGCTAGTATTGTATTGACCGGAAACTTAAATACATGTGTGGATACATAAACAAATACTGTGTCCCTAGTGAGCCTCTACTAGACTAGCTCGTTGATCAAGGATGGTTAAGGTTTCCTAACCATAGACATGTGTTGTAATTTGATAACGGGCTCACATCATGAGGAGAATGATGTGATGGACAAGACCCATGTGTTAGCTTAGCATGTGATTGTTCAGTTTATTTCTATTGCTTTCTTAATGCCAAATACATATTCCTTCAACTATGAGATCATGCAACTCCGGGATACCGGAGCTATACCTTCTGTGCTATCAAACGTCACAATGTATCTGGGTGATCATAAAGATGCTCTATAGGTATCTCCGAAGGTGTTTGTTGAGTTGGCATGTATCGAGATTGGGATTTGTCACTCCGAGTATCGGAGAGGTATCTCCAAGCCCTCTCGGTAATACACATAATAAGAAGCCTTGCAAGCAAAGTGACTAAGGAGTTAGTTTCAAGATGATGTATTACGGAACGAGTAAAGAGACTTGTCGGTAACAAGATTGAACTAGGTATGAAGATACCGATGATCGAATCTCGGGCAAGTAACATACTGATGGACAAAGGGAATTATGTATGTTGTCATCAGGTTCAAACGATAAATATCTTCATAGAATATGTAGGAGCCAATATGGGCATCCAGGTTCTGCTATTGGTTATTAACCGGAGAGGTGTCTCGGTCATGTCTACATAGTTCTTGAACCCGTAGGGTCCGTACGCTTAACATTCGTTCATGATATAGTGTTCTATGAGTTATATGATTTGGTGACCGAATGTTGTTTGGAGTCCCTGATGAGACCACGGACATGACGAGGAGTCTTGAAATGGTCGAGAGGTAAATATTGATATATAGGATGATGATATTCGGACACTAGATTAGTTTCGGAGTGCACCGGGTAGTCATCGGGTCACCGGAAGGGGTTCCGGACACCCCCGGTATGTGTATTGGCTTAATGGGCCAAAGGAGGGGACAGACCAGCCCACTTGGGGGATGGTGTGCACCTCTACATGGATGGCCGGCCCTAAGGGAAGGGAAGGGGAGGGGTGGCCCCTCTTGCCTTTCCCTCCTCAGGAGAGAAAGGAAAAAGCGGGGGCCACCTCCTCCTTCCTTCGTCCCGCACTCCAATAAGGAAATAGGGGCACCACTTGGGAGAGACCCCAGTAGGATTCGGCCTACTTGGGGCGCCTCCTTGGCTGCTCCTCCATTCCCCCACCTATATATATGTGGGAGGGGGTGCCACACATAACCACAACAATTGCTTAGTCATGTGCGGCACCCCCCTCCACCGTTTACACCCTCGGTCATATTTTCGTAGTGCTTAGGTGAAGCCCTACGGAGATAACTTCACCATCACCATCACCACGCTGTCGTGCTGGTGAAACTCATCCACTACCTCGCCGTCTTGCTGGATCAAGAAGGCGGAGGACGTCACCGACCTGAATGTGTGCAGAACGCGGAGGTGTTGTGCGTTCGGTACTTGATCGGTTGTAGTGCGAAGAAGTTCAACTACATGAACCGCATTACTTAAGGCTTACGCTTATGGTCCACGAGGGTACGGAGAAACCCCCCCCCCCCCCACTTGTTGCTATGCATCTCCTTGAGAGATCTTGCGTGTGCGTCGATTTCTTTTTTGTTTTCCATGCAATGTTTCCCAACAGTGGCATCCGAGCCAGGTCTATGAGTAGATGATATGCATGAGTAGAACACAAAGAGTTGTGGGCGGTGATAGTCATATTGCTTACCACCAACCTTATTTTGCATAAAGGTGGCTAGCGGGTGTCTGTTTCTCCTACTTTAGTTGAATCGAATTTGATTGTGGCCGGTCCTTGAAGAAGGTTAAAACAGCAAACTTGATGAATCACTGTTGTGATTTTTGCCGTAGGTAAGAACGGTTCTTGCTAAAAGCCCGTAGCAGCCACGTCAAACTTGCAACAACAAAGTAGAGGACGTCTAACTTGTTTTTGCAGGGCATGTTGTGATGTGATATGGTCAAGATATGATGTGATATATGTTGATGTATGAGATGATCATGTTTTGTAATATCGACAGCCGGCGGGAGCCTTAGGATTGTCTCTTTATTGTATGAAGTGCAAGCTCCATGTAATTGCTTTACTTTATCGCTATGCGTTAGCAATAGTTTTAGAAGCAATAGTTGGCGAGACGACCCCGGCGCAATGATGGAGATCAAGGTGTCGAGCCGGCGATGATGGAAATCATGACGATGATTTGGAGATGGAGATCAAAAGCACAAAATGATGATGGGCATATCATGTCACACATTTTTGATTGCATGTGATGTTTATCCTTTATGCATCTTATTTTTCTTAGAACGGCGGTAGCATTATAAGATGATCCCTTCACAAAATTTCAAGATAATAGTGTTCTTCCCGAGTATGCACGGTTGCCAAAGTTTGTCGTTTCGATGCACCTCGTGATGATCGGGTGTGATAGACTCTATGTTCACATACAACGGGTGTAAGACAGTTTTGCACATGCAGAATACTTCGTTTAAACTTGACAAGCCTAGCGTGTACAAACATGGTCTCGGAACACTAGAGACCGAAATGTCGAACGTGAGTCATATAGTAGATATGATCAACATAGATATGTTCACCATTGATTACTACCCCATCTCACATGATGATTGGACATGGGCTAGCTGATTTGGATCATGTATCACTTAGATAACTTTAGGGATGTTAATTTAAGTGGGAGTTCATTAGTAATTTGATTAATTGAACTTAAATTTATCATGAACTTAGTCTTAATAGTTTTGCAAATCTATGTTGTAGATCAATAGCTCGTGATATAGATCCCCTATTTTTGATATGTTCCTAGAGAAAACAAAGTTGAAAGATGATAGTAGCAATGACCTGGACTGGGTCCGTGATATGAGGATTATCCCCATTGCTGCACAGTATAATTATGTCCTTGATGCACTGCTAGGTGACAGACCTATTGCAGGAGCAGATTCAGACATTATGAACATTTTGGCAAGCTATATATGATGACTACTTAATAGTTTAGTGTGTCATGCTTTACGGCTTAGAACCGGGACTTCAAAAACATTTGGAATGCCACGGAGAATATGAGATGTTCCAAGAGCTGAAATTGGTATTTCAGACTCATACCCGTGTCAAGAGGTATGAGACCTCTGACAAGTACTTTCCCTACAAGATGGCGGAGAATAGCTCAGCCGGTGAGTGATGTCTGCTAGAACTACGTCGGTATTTCCCCAAAGAGGAATGGACGATGTAGTATAGCGATGGTAGGTATTTCCCTCAGTGATGAGACCAAGGTTACCGAACTAGTAGAAGAACCTCCTCACACCATGTAAACAGCACCTGCACACAAATAACAAATACTCGCAACCCAACGTGTAAAGGGGGTTGTCAATCCCTTTCGGGTACGACGCCTTCAGATAGGCAAATAATGTGAGGTAAAAGTGGTAGATAGGATAAATAAATCACAGAGCAAATAAACTGCAGCAAGCTATTTTTATATTTTTGGTTTAATAGATCTGAAAATAAATGCAAAGGAAAATAGATCGCAAAGGAAAATATAATGAAAAGAGACCCGGGGCCGTAGGTTTCACTAGTGGCTTCTCTCGAGAAAAATGGCAAATGGTGGGAAAACAATTATTGTTGGGCAATTGATAGAACTTCAAATAATCATGACAATATCCAGGCAATGATCATTACATAGGCATCACGTCCAAAGATTAGTAGACCGACTCCTGCCTCCATTGTTGGAAATATGCGCTAGAGGCAATAATAAAATGGTTATTATTAAATTTCCTTGTTCATGATAATTGTCTATTGTTCATGCTATAATTGTATTAACTCGAAACCGTAATACATGTGTGAATACATACACCACAACATGTCCCTAGCGAGCCTCTAGTTCACTAGCTCGTTGATCAATAGATGATTATGGTTACCTGACCATGGACATAGGATGTCATTGATGATGGTATCACATCATTAGGAGAATGATGTGATGGACAAGACCCAATCCTAAGCATAGCACAAGATCGTATAGTTCGTTTGCTAAGAGCTTTTCTAATGTCAAGTATCATTTCCTTAGACCATGAGATTGTGCAACTCCCGGATATCGTAGGAATGATTTGGGTGTACCAAACGTCACAACATAACTGGGTGGCTATAAAGGTGCACTACAGGTATCTCCAAAAGTGTTTGTTGGGTTGGCACGAATCGAGACTTGGATTTGTCACTCCGTATGACGGAGAGGTATCTTTGGGCCCACTCGGTAATGCACCATCATAATGAGCTCAATGTGACTAAGTAGTTAGTCACGGGATCATGCATTACGGAACGAGTAAAGTGACTTGCCAG
This sequence comes from Triticum timopheevii, assembly GCA_963921465.1. Taxonomy (NCBI): domain Eukaryota; kingdom Viridiplantae; phylum Streptophyta; class Magnoliopsida; order Poales; family Poaceae; genus Triticum; species Triticum timopheevii. The sequence goes on along the minus strand of OY997264.1, from coordinate 194,250,563 downwards.
TAACGAGATTGAACGAGGTATTGGGATACCGACGATCAAATCTCGGGCAAGTAACGTATCGATTGACAAAGGGAATTGTATATGGGATTGCTTGAATCCTCGACATTGTGGTTCATCCGATGAGATCATCGTGGAACATGTGGGATCCAACATGTGTATCCGGATCTTCTGTTGGTTATTGTCCGGAGAGCTGTCTCGGTCATGTCCGTATGATTCCCGAACCCGTAGGGTCTACACACTTAAGGTTCGATGACGCTAGGGTTATAGGGAAAGTTTGTATGTGGTTACCGAAGGTTGTTCAGAGTCCCAGATGAGATCCCGGACGTCATGAGGAGTTCCGGAATGGTCTGGAGGTGAAGATTTATATATGGGAAGTCCAATTTCAGTCACCAGAATGTTTTCGGGGGTTATCGGTATTGTACGAGGACCACCGAAAGATGTCCGGGGGTCCACCGGGTGGGGCCACCTGCTCCGGAGGACTTAATGGGCTGAATATGGGAGGGAACCAGCCCCTAGTGGGCTGGTGCGCCCCTCCCCAAGGGCCCAAGGTGCCTAGGGTTGGAAACCCAAGGGGAGGGGGGCGGCTCCACCTTGCTTGGGGGCAAGCCTCCCCTCCTGGCCGCCCCCCCCCCCCCCTCTAGATGGGATCTAGAGGGGCCGGCCCCCTCCCCCCTTCACCCTATAAATAGAGGGGGGGTGGGAGGGCTGCATAACCCTTCCCTGGCGCAGCCCCTCCCTCCTCTAACACCTACTCCTCCTTCTGTGGTGCTTGCCGAAGCCCTGCTGGAGTACCACGCTGCTCCAACACCACCACGCCATCGTGCTCCTGCTGGAGTTGTCTTCCCCAACCTCTCCTTCTCTCCTTGCTGGATCAAGGCATGGGAGACGTCACCGGGCTGCACGTGTGTTGAACACGGAGGCGCCGTTGTTCGGCGCTTAGATCGGAATCAATCGCGATCTGAATCGCGACGAGTATGACTCCTTCATCCGCGTTCTTGCAACGCTTCCGTATCGCGATCTTCAAGGGTATGAAGATGTACTCCCCTCTCTCTCTTGTTTCTATAATCTCCATAGATTGATCTTGGTGACACGTAGGAAAATTTTGAATTTCTGCTGCGTTCCCCAACAGTGGCATCATGAGCTAGGTCTATTGCATAGATTCTATGCACGAGTAGAACACAAGTTGTTGTGGGCGTCGATTTTGTCAATTTACTTGCCGTTAGTAGTCCTATCTTGATTCGGAGGCATCGTGGGATGAAGCGGCCCGGACCGACCTTACACGTATGCTTACGTGAGACAGGTTCCACCGACTGACATGCACTAGTTGCATAAGGTGGCTAGCGGGTGTCTGTCTCACCCACTTTAGTCGGATCGGATTCGATGAAAAGGGTCCTTATCAAGGGTAAATAGCAATTGGCATATCACGTTGTGGTTTTGGCGTAGGTAAGAAACGTTCTTGCTAGAAACCTATAGCAGCCACGTAAAAACTTGCAACTACAATTAGAGGACGTCTAACTTGTTTTTGCAGCATATGCCATGTGATGTGATATGGCCAAAGGATGTGATAAATGAAATATATGTGATGTATGAGATTGATCATGTTCTTGTAATAGGAATCATAACTTGCATGTCGATGAGTATGACAACCGGCAGGAGCCATAGGAGTTGTCTTAATTTATTGTATGACCTACGTGTCATTGAATAACGCCATGTAATTACTTTACTTTATTGCTAAACCGTTAGCCATAGTAGTAGAAGTAATAGTTGGCGAGACAACTTCATGAAGACACGATGATGGAGATCATGGTGTCATGCCGATGACGATGATGATCATGGCGCCCCGAAGATGGAGATCAAAAGGAGCAAAATGATATTGGCCATATCATGTCACTATTTGATTGCATGAGATGTTTATCATGTTTTTGCATCTTATTTGCTTAGAACGACGGTAGCATAAATAAGATGTTCCCTCATAAAATTTCAAGAAAGTGTTCCCCCTAACTGTGCACCGTTGCGATGGTTCGTTGTTTCGAAGCACCACGTGATGATCAGGTGTGATAGATTCTAACGTTCGCATACAATGGGTGTAAGCCAGATTTACACATGCAAAACACTTAGGTTGACTTGACGAGCCTAGCATGTACATACATGGCCTCGAACACAAGAGACGGAAAGGTCGAACATGAGTCGTATAGCAGATGCGGTCAACATGAAGATGTTCACCGATGATGACTAGTCCGTCTCACATGATGATCGGACACGCCCTAGTTGACTCGGATCATGTATCACTTAGATGACTAGAGGGATGTCTATTTAAGTGGGAGTTCATTAAATAATCAGATGAACTTAATTGTCATAAACATAGTCAAAAGGTCTTTACAAATTATGTCGTAGCCTACGCTTTAGTTCTACTGTTTTAAGATATGTTCCTAGAGAAAATTTAGTTGAAAGTTGATAGTAGCAATTATGCAGACTGGGTCCGTATACTGAGGATTGTCATCATTGCTGCACAGAAGGCTTATGTCCTTAATGCACTACTCGGTGTGCTGAACCTCGAGCGTCGTTTGTGGATGCTATGAACATCTGACATACACGTTTTGATGACTACATGATAGTTCAGTGTGCAATGTTAAACAGTTTAGAATTGAGGCACCGAAGACATTTTTTGTAACGTCGCAGAACATATGAGATGTTCCAAGAGCTGAAATTAGGATTTCAGGCTCGTGCCCACGTCAAGAGGTATGAGACCTCTGACAAGTTTCTTAACCTGCAAACTAAGGGAGAAAAGCTCAATCATTGAGCATGTGCTCAGATTGTCTGAGTACTACAATCACTTGAATCGAGTGGGAGTTAATCTTCCAGATGAGATAGTGATGGTTCTCCATAGTCATTGCCACCAAGCTATTAGAGCTTCGTGATGAACTATAACATATCAGGGATAGACATGATGATCCTTGAGCAATTCGTGATGTTTGACACCGCGAAAGTAGAAATCAAGTAGGAGCATCAATTATTGATGGTTAGTAAAACCACTAGTTTTGAGAAGGGATACTTCATGAAACGGCAAATCAGTTGCTGCTCTAGTGAAGAAACCCAAGGTTGAACCCAAACCCGAGACTAAGTGCTTCTGTAATGAGGGAACGGTCACTAAAGCAGAACTACCCTAGATACTTGATAGATGAGAAGGCTGGCAAGGTTGATAGAAGTATATTGGATATACATTCTATTAAATGTGTACTGTACTAGTACTCCTAATAGCACCAGGGTATTAAGATATCGGTTCGGTTGCTAAGTGTTAGTAACTTGAAATAAAAGAGCTACGGAATAAACGGAGACTATCTAAAGGTGAGATGACGATGTGTGTTGGAAGTGTTTCCAAGGTTGATGTGATCAAGCATCGCCTGCTCCCTCTACCATCGAGATTGGTGTTAAACCTAAATAATTGTTATTTGGTGTTTGCGTTGAGCATAGACATGATTGGATTATGTTTATCACAATACGGTTATTCATTTAAGGAGAATAATGGTTACTCTGTTTATTTGAATAATACCTTCAATGGTCTTGCACCTAAAATGAATGGTTTATTGAATCTCGATCGTAGTGATACACATGTTCATTCCAAAAGATATAAGATAGTAATGATAGTACCACCTACTTGTGGCACTGCCATTTGAGTCATATTGGTATAAAACGCATGAAGAAGCTCCATGTTGATGAATCTTTTGGACTCACTCGTTTTTTGAAAAGTTTGAGACATGTGAACCATGTCTATTAGTATGTACGCATGAAGAAACTCTATGCAGATGGATCATTTGGACTCACTTGATTTTGAATCACTTGAGACATGCAAATTATACCACATGGGCAAGATGACTGAAAAGCCTCGTTTTTCAGTGAGATGAAACAAGAGAGAAACTTGTTGGAAGTAATACATTTGATGTGTGCAATCCAATGAATGCTGAGGCATGTAGTGAATATCGTTATGCTCTTACTTCAAAGATGATTTGAGTAGATTCTGAGTATATTTACTTGATGAAACACGAGTCTGAATTATTGAAAGGTTCAAGCAAATTTAGAGTGAAGTTGAAGATCATCGTGGCAAGAGGATAAAATGTCTATGATCTATGATATGATCATAGAGATGAATATCTGAGTTACGAGTTTGGTACACAATTAAGACCTTGTGGAAATTGTTTCATAACTAATACCACCTGGAACACCATAGTGTGATGATGTTTCCAAACATCATTAATGCACCCTATTGGATATGGTGCATACCATGATGTCTCTTATCAAATTACCACTATCGTGTATGGGTTAGGCATTAGAGACAACCGCATCTATTATATAATTAAAACAAGAGGCAAACAAGCCATTACGTCTGTCCACACAGATAAAATTATCGCAGCCGCTAATTATAAATATAAACGGCTGATATTAAAGATATATACGTTACATACAAATATTATGTACGTGTACTATAATGCACACAATGAACATGTCACGTACAAGTACCTATGGTTGGAAAAGTGCAAAAAATTCACGTACAGGAGAGGGACAGCTTAAAGTTTTTTTTACAAAGTCTTCCTCACATTTTTGAAGTACGGAGACAGGTAATCAATTCCAGTACGACCTCTATTCCGAGAAACAACTTCCAAAGCTGCTGGCCAGAAAAAAACAACTTCCAAAGCTGTCGGCCAAAAAAACAACAACTACGAAAGCTAACCACGCGACGCAGCGGACAAAGAAACAACTTCAAAAGTTTTTTTCTAGGGAAAAACAACTTCCAAAGCTAAACACGCTACGTAGTGACATATACATTGGCCCAGTTTCACATTGCATCAATCTAATATCAAAGTGGGCAAAAAAACAAATGAGCAAGGAAAAGATTAAAAGCCTGGAACACACACACATCTGTCCAACCAATAAATGGCCCTAGCTAGATGAGTAAATAATAAAAAATGTTTTGTACTATTTGAAATTTTAAAAATAGTATTTTTATTTTACAAAAATAGTATTAGAAACTTATAAAAATACCCCTCTCTGTGCTAAAGTTAGTATCTCAACTTTAGTACAAGGTTGAGAAACTTATTGTGAGAGAGGAGTATTATATCAGACCAGTGTAAATTTATATATAATATATTCAAATTCAGTTGTAATATTAAAAATACTTATTAGATCGATAAATAATATGACCACATTATGCAATATAAAAATTGCTATAGTAAAAGGACATGTAGTGATTTATCTCCCGCAGAAACTAATAAGAAATACTAAAAATAGTTTTTATAATGCAGGTAAAATATACAAGTATATGTTTAATAAATGAACTAAAATAAAAAAACTTCTATTCAAACTGAAAGTGTCCTTAATACATAAAATGAAAATAAATGCTTATATAAATAAATATTATTATGTGCACAATGATTACTCCTCTATCGGTTATGAAATTTAGAATAAAAATTAGAAAAATAATTTTCGTATGAAATCCATACATTGTGCAAAATATAGAGTAAACTTTTTATGTATATTAAAATTGTGATTGATCATTTCATTTTATTGTAATACAGACTTTTTTTAATTTAAATAACAATAAGCATGTGCAAACCACTGTTTAATGCTGCCATTGGTGAATTTATACACCAAAAATAACAGTCAAGGTTTAGTGGTAAATACAAACTGTCAATGCAAGCAGCATGGCGCAGTCTATGTTCATACATAAAATGGTACAACATATTGATGACATCGAAATCGTAAATAATAATAAAACATGGCATATTAGTGTAGATGATGTGGGTGATCGGGTTCCTAAATGTACCAATCTATATCTCTATTTAGATCAGATTAACAAGCCAATGCGAGGTTTGATCCAAAGTTAAGTTTTTCTTGCAAGGACTGGATTAACAAGAAAACATGACTTGGAAATATCAAGTGCTGGCAATCTAGCGATTAGTTATAGTGACGCCTAATTATTACAACTGTTGTGAGAATTAGAAACCAAAATACTAGACTTATGAACAAAGCATGTTCATATATGTATGGATATCGGGAATGTATAATGTTTGTCAAAATTGAGAAGGGCATACATGAGACCAGACAAATATATGCAACTCTACGCTCACCTTTATACCGTTCAAGGGCGATAGGATATTCATGCCTGTCACAGCCCCAATTATGTCTTCTCATTAGTTATGTATTTTTATCGGTTATGTCCACCAGGAATGAGACATAAAGGAGGACCATTGAATGTTACTACAAATGCTAAGAAATGAGGTTATGGTTCAAGAAAATACCTAAATCTAGAAAATTATACGTAGTAAATTATGCACACCAAGTTCAAGAAAACACTATATGTGTAGCTATAGTCTATATGTATGATCTTGGTGCAAACAAGGACCATTAATGGAGTTCAACGATAAATTCGAGATGGCAATATTTTTATCCGCTATCTTACCATTAGCTACTATCATTGTTTCCTCATCAAGAAAAGAATTTGACGAACCTTCTGCGTTCCAACTCTAGGTGTCAGTTAGTCCTCAGCTTTTCCATTACAAAGATTGATGGTTGTCACAACCACAAATATGTATATTCATCATTTCTGTCTAATGGAACTGGACATAAGTGGACATCTAATGCTGATCAAAATGCTCAGAAATGCGATTGACATTCAAGGAATTATCCGACAACATATAAAAAACAATAATTTTGTAGTTCCGCCAAGTCAAAGAAATAATCATATTTACAAGTATTTTAGAAAAATATAAAATAATCGCACAGAAAAATATAAATCTAGCCGCGCAATTGCGCGGGTGACTCCGCTAGTTCACTTTAAATAGGGCACCACATAATTCCGTTGAGATGACACCGTATGAATTATGGTTTAGAGAAACCTAAGCTGTCATTTCTTAAAAATTTGGGGCTGTGACGCTTATGTGAAAAGTTTTGCCTGACAAGCTTGAACCCAAAGCGGATAAAATGCATCTTCATAGGACACCCAAAAACAGTTGGGTATACCTCCTAATTCAGATCCGGAAGCAAAAGTGATTGTTTCCAGAAACGGGTCCTTTCTCGAGGAAAAGTTTCTCTTGAAAGAATTGAGTGGGAGGATGGTGGAGACTTGATGAGGTTATTGAACCATCACTTCAACTAGTGTGTAGCAGGGCACTGGAAGTTGTTCCTATGGCGCCCACACCAATTGAAGTGGAAGCTGATGATAGTGATCATGAAACTTCAGATCAAGTCACTACCAAACCTCGTAGGTCGACAAGGACGCGTACTACTTCAGAGTGGTACGTAATCCTATCTTAGAGGTCATGTTGCTAGACAACAATGAACCTGCGAGCTATGGAGAAGCGATGGTGGGCCCAGATTCCGATGAATGGCTCAAGGCCATAAAATCCGAGAGAGGATCCATGTAAGAAAACAAAGTATAGACTTTGGAAGAACTACTCAATGGTCGTAAGGCTGTTGAGTACAGATGGATTTCAGAAGGAAGACGGACAATGATGGTAAGTGTCACCATTAAGAAAGCTCGACTTGTCGCTAAGATATTTTCCGACAAGTTCAAGGAGTTGACTATGATGAGACTTTCTCACTCGTAGTGATGCTAAGAGTCTGTTGGAATTATATTAGCAGTTACTGCATTATTTATGAAATCTTGCAGATAGGATGTCAAAAACATTGTTTCCTCGACGATTTTCTTGAGGAAAGGTTGTATGTGATACAACCAGAAGGTTTGGTCAATCCTAAAAGATGCTAACAAGTATGCAAAGCTCCAGCAATCCTTCTAAGGACTGGAGTAAGCATCTCGGAGTTGGAATATACGCTTTGATGAGATGATCAAAGATTTTGGGTTTATACAAAGTTTATGAGAAACTTGCATTTCCAAAGAAGTGAGTGGGAGCACTATAGCATTTCTGATGAGTATATGTTGTTGACATATTGTTGATTGGAAATGATGTAGAATTTCTAGAAAGCATGTAGGGTTATTTGAAAAGTGATTTTCAAAGGAAAACCTAGAGTAAGATACTTGAACATTGAGCATCAAGATCTATAAGGATAGATCAAAATCGCTTGATAGTACTTTCAAATGACTACGCACCGTGACAAGTTTTTGAAGGAGTTCAAAATAGATCAGCAAAGAAGGAGTTCTTGGCTGTGTTATAAGGTGTGAGTATTGAGTAAGACTCAAGACCTGACCATGGCAGAAGAGAAAGAAAGGACGAAGGTCATCCCCTATGCTTTAGATGTAGGCTCTATAGTGTGCTATGCTGAGTACCGCACCTGAAGTGTGCCTTGCCATGAGTCAGTCAAGGGGTACAAGAGTGATCCAAGAATGGATAACATGACAGTGGTCAAACTTAACCTTAGTAACTAGTGGACTAAGCAATTTTCTCGATTATGGAGGTGGTAAAAGAGTTCTTCGTAAAGGGTTATGTCGATGCAAACTTTGACACAAATCTGGATGACTCTGAGTAGTAAACCAGATTCGTACAGTAGAGCAGTTATTTGGAATAGCTCCAAGTAGCGCCTGGAAGCTGCATCTACAAGATGACATAGATATTTGTAAAGCACACACGGATCTGAAAGGTTTAGACCCGTTGACTAATAAATCTCTCTCACAAGCGAGATATGATCAAACACCATGGGTGTTGGATTCAATGCAATCACATAATGATGTGAACTAGATTATTGACTCTAGTGCAAGTGGGAGACTGTTGGAAATATGCCCTAGAGGCAATAATAAAATGGATATTATTATATTTCCTTATTCATGATAATTGTCTATTGTTCATGCTATAATTGTATTAACTGGAAATCGTAATACATGTGTGAATACATAGACCACAACATGTCCCTAGTGAGCCTCTAATTGACTAGCTCGTTGATCAATAGATGGCTATGGTTTCCTGACCATGGACATAAGATGTCATTGATAACGGGATCACATCATTAGGAGAATGATGTGATGGACAAGACCCAATCCTAAGCATAGCACAAGATCGTATAGTTCGTTTGCTAAGAGCTTTTCTAATGTCAAGTATCATTTCCTTAGACCATGAGATTGTGCAACTCCCGGATACCGTAGGAATGCTTTGGGTGTACCAAACGTCACAACGTAACTGGGTGGCTATAAAGGTGCACTACAGGTATCTCCAAAAGTGTCTGTTGGGTTGGCACGAATCGAGACTTGGATTTGTCACTCCGTATGACGGAGAAGTATCTTTGGGCCCACTCGATAATGCATCATCATAATGAGCTCAATGTGACTAAGTAGTTAGTCACGGGATCATGCATTACGGAACAAGTAAAGTGACTTGCCGGTAACGAGATTGAACGAGGTATTGGGATACCGACGATCAAATCTCGGGCAAGTAACGTACCGATTGACAAAGGGAATTGTATACGGGATTGCTTGAATCCTCGACATTGTGTTTCATCCGATGAGATCATCGTGGAACATGTGGGATCCAACATGTGTATCCAGATCCGCTGTTGGTTATTGTCCGGAGAGCTGTCTCGATCATGTCCGCATGATTCCCGAACCCATAGGGTCTACACACCTAAGGTTCGATGACGCTAGGGCTATAGGGAAAGTTTGTATGTGGTTACCGAAGGTTGTTCAGAGTCCCGGATGAGATCCCGGACGTCATGAGGAGTTCCGGAATGGTCTGGAGGTGAAGATTTATATATGGGAAGTCCAGTTTCAGTCACCAGAATGTTTTCGGGGGTTATCGGTATTGTACCAGGACCACCGAAAGGTGTCCGGGGGTCCACCGGGTGGGGCCACCTGCTCCGGAGGACTTAATGGGCTGAATATGGGAGGGAACCAGCCCCTAGTGGGCTGGTGCGCCCCTCCCCAAGGGCCCAAGGTGCCTAGGGTTGGAAACCCTAGGGGAGGGGGGCGCCTCCACCTTGCTTGGGGGGCAAGCCTCCCCTCCTGGCCGCCCCCCCCCCCCCCCACTCTAGATGGGATCTAGAGGGGCCGTCCCCCTCCCCCCTTCACCCTATAAATAGAGGGGGGTGGGAGGGCTGCATAACCCTTCCCTGGCGCAGCCCCTCCCTCCTCTAACACCTCCTCCTCCTTCTGTGGTGCTTGGTGAAGCCCTGCTGGAGTACCACGCTGCTCGAACACCACCACGCCGTCGTGCTGCTGCTGGAGTTGTCTTCCCCAACCTCTCCTTCTCTCCTCGCTGGATCTAGGCATGGGAGACGTCACTGGGCTGCACGTGTGTTGAACGCGGAGGCGCCATTGTTCGACGCTTAGATCGGAATCAACCGCTACGAGTACGACTCCTTCATCTGCGTTCTTGCAATGCTTCCGTATCGCGATCTTCAAGGGTATGAAGATGCACTCCCCTCTCTCTTTTTGCTAGAATCTCCATAGATTGATCTTGGTGACACGTAGGAAAATTTTGAATTTCTGCTACGTTCCCCAACGTGCATCTACTACTATTACTCCACACATCAACCGCTATCCAGCATGCATCTAGTGTATTAAGTTCGTGGAGAAACGGAGTGATGCAATAAGAACAATGACATGATGTAGACAAGATCTATTTATGTAGAAATAGACCCCAACTTGTTATCCTTAATAGCAACGATACATACGTGTCATTTCCCTTTCTGTCGCCGGGATCAAGCACCGTAAGATCGAACCCATCACAAAGCACCTCTTCCCATTGCAAGATAAATAGATCAAGTTGGTCAAACAAAACCCAAATATTAGAGAAGAAATATGAGGCTATAATCAATCATGCATATAAGTGATCAAAGAAGACTCAAATAACTTTCATGGATAAAGACATAGATCTGGTCATAAACTCAAAGTTCATCGGATCCCAACAAACACACCGCAAAAATACTTACATCATATGGATGTCCAAGAGACCATTGTATTGATAATCAAGAGAGAGAGGAAGCCACCTAGCTACTAACTATGGACCCATAGGTCTATGAAGAACTACTCACGCATCATCGGAGAGGTACCAATGGACATGATGAACCCCTCCGAGATGGTGTCTAGATTGGATCTTGTGTTTCTAGACTCTGCGGCTGCTGGAGTTAATTTTCATTGACTCCCCTAGGGTTTCTGGAATATTGGGGTATTTATAGAGCAAAGAGGTGGTTCAGGGGGCACCTGAGGTGGGCACAACCCACCGGGGCGTGCCTGGGCCTCCAGGCGCGCCCTGGTGGGTTGTGCTCCCCTCAGAGCACCCCCCCCCCCCCCCGGGTGCTTTCCTAGCCCACTGGATGTCTTATAGCCCAAAAAAATCCACAAAAAGTTTCGCTGTGTTTGGACTCCATTTGGTATTGATTTCCTGCGATGTAAAAAACATGTAGAAAATGGCAACTGGTATTGGGAACTATGTCAATAGGTTAGTACCAAAAAATGATATAAAATGACTATAAAATGATTGTAAAACATCCAAGAATGATAATATAACAGCATGGAACAATCAAATATTATAGATACATTGGAGACGTATCAGTGAGCTTGTGCTCAGAATTTCTTGGTACTACAATCGCTTGAATCAAGTGGGAGATAATCTTCCAGATAAAACAGTGATTGACAGAGTTCTCTAGTCACTATCACCAAGCTACTAGAACTTCGTGATGAACTATAATGTGCAAGGGATGAAGAAAACGATTCCCGAGCTCTTCGCGATGCTGAAATCGGTGAAGGTAGAAATCAAGAAAGAGCATCAACTGGTTATGGTTAACAAGACCACTAGTTTCAAGAAAAAGGGCGAGAGAAAGAAAGGGAACTTCAAGAAGAATGGCAAGCAAGTTGTCGCTCCCATGAAGAAGCCCGAAGCTGGACCCAAGCCAAAAACTGAGTGCTTCTACTGCAAAGGAAATGGTCACTAGAATCGGAACTGCCCCAAATACTTGGCAGGTAAGAAGGATGGCAAAGTGAACAAAGGTATATTTGATATACAGTTATTGATATGTACTTTACTAGTGTTCGTAGTAACCCCTGGGTATTTAATACCGGTTCAGTTGCTAAGATTAGTAGCTCAAAACAGGAGTTGCCGAATAAACAGAGACTAGTTAAGGGCGAGGTGACGATGTGTGTTAGAAATGATTCCAAGGTTGATACGATCACCATCGCTCACTACCTCTACCTTCGGGATTAGTGTTGAAACTAAATAAATGTTATTTGATGTTTACGTTGAGCATGAATATGATTGGATCATGTTTATTGCAATACGATTATTCATTTAAGTTAGAGAATAATTGTTGTTCTGTTTACATGAATAAAACCTTCTATGGTCATACACCCAATGTGAATGGTCTATTGAATCTTGATCATAGTGATACACGTATTCATAATATTGATGCGAAAAGTAGCAAAGTTGATAATGATAGTGCAACATATTTGTGGCACTGCCGTTTAGGTTATATTGGTGTAAAGCACATGAAGAAACTCCATGCAGATGGACTTTTGGAGTCACTTGATTATGAATCATTTGATACTTGCAAACCATTCCTCATTGGAAATAATACATACTGATGTATGCGGGGTGAGCTAATGACTTATTGGAAGATGACTAAAACTCCGTTCTCTGGAACAATGGAGTGAGCTAATGACTTATTGGAAATAATACATACTGATGTATGCAGTCCAATGAGTGTTGAAGAACGCGGCGGGTATCGTTATTTTCTGACCTTCACGGATGACTTGAGTAGGTATGGGTATATCTACTTGATGAAACACAAGTTTGAAACATTTGAAAAGTTCAAAGAATTTCAGAGTGAAGTGGAGAATCATCATAACAAGAAAAATAAAGTTTCTACGATCTAATCATGGAGGCAAATATTTGAGTTACGAGTTTGGCCTTCATTTAAAATAATGTGGAATTGCTTCATAACTCACGCCACCTAGAACACCACAGCGTAATGGTGTGTCCGAATATCGTAACCATACTTTATTAGATATGGTGCGATCTATGATGTCTCTTACCGATTTATCACTATCGTTTTGGGGTTATGCATTAGAGCCAGATGCGTTCAAGTTAAATAGGGCACAGTCAAAATTCGTTAAGATGACACCATTTGAACTTTGGTTTGGCAAGAAACCTAAGTTGTCATTTCTTAAAGTTTGGGATTGCGACACTTATGTCAAAATGCTTTAGCCTGATAAGCTCGAACCCAAATCGGAGAAGTGCGTCTTCATAGGATACCCTAAGGAAATAATTGGGTACACCTTCTACCACAGATTCGAAGGCAAGATCTTTGTTGCCAAGAATCGATCCTTTCTAGAGAAGGAGTTTATCTCAAAAGAAGTGAGTGGGAGGAAAGTAGAAATTAATGAGGTAAATGTACCTTCTCTCGAATAGGAAAGCAACACATCCAAGAAATCCGTTCCCGTGATGCCTACACCAACTAGAGAGGAAGCTAATGATGATGATCATGAAACTTCAGATCAATTTACTACTGCACCTCGTGGGTCGAACAAATCATGTTCTGCATGAGTGGTATGGTAATCCTGTCCTGGAAGTCATGTTACTAGACCATGGCGAACCTACGAACTATGAAGAAGCTATGATGATCCCAGATTCTGATAAATGGCTTGAGGCCATGAAATCAGAGATAGGATCCATGTATGAGAAAAAAGTATTGACTTTGGTGGACTTGCATGATGATCGGCAAGCCATAGAGAATAAATTGATCTTCAAGAAGAAGACTGACGCTGATGGTAATATTACTATCTACAAAGCTCGACTTGTTGCAATAGGTTTTCAACAAGTTCAAGGGGTTGACTACGATGAGACTTTCTCACCCGTAGCGATGCTTAAGTATGTCTGAATCATGTTAGCAATTGCCGCATTTTATAATTATGAAATCTGGCAAATGGACGTTAAAAATGCTTCCTTAATGGATTTATTAAAAGAAGAAGAAGTTGTATATGATGCAACTAGAAGGTTTTGTCCATCTTAAAGGTGCTAACAAAGTGTACAAGCTCCAAAGGCACATCTATGGATTGGTGCAAGCATCTCGGAGTTGGAATATATGCTTGGATGAGGTGATCAAAGCATATGGTTTTATACAGACTGACGGTGAAGCCTGTATTTACAAGAAAGTGAGTGGGAGCTCTGTAGCATTTCTGATATCATATGTGGATGAATTATTGTTGATTGGAAATGATATAGAATTTCTGGATAGCATAAAGGGATACTTGATTAAGAATTTTTTAATGAAAGACTTCGGTGAAGCTGCTTATATATTGGGCATCAAGATCTATAGGGATAGATCAAGACGCTTAATAGGACTTTCACAAAGCACATACCATGACAAAGTTTTTGAATAAGTTCAAAATGGATCAGTCAAAGAAAGTGTTCTTGCCTGTGTTGCGAGGTGTGAGGTTGAGTAAGAGTCAAAACCCGACCACGGCAGAATATATAGATAGAATGAAAGTTATTCCCTATGCCTCACTCATAGGTTCTATAAAGTATGCCATGTTGTGTACAAGACCTGTTGTGTGCCTTTTCATGAGTTTTGGCAAGGGGGTACAATAGTGATCTAGGAGTAGATAACTGGACAACGGTCAAAATTATCTTTATGTACCAAAAGAAGACTAAGGAAATGTTTCTTGGTTATGGAGGTGATAAAGAGTTTGTTGTAAAGAGTTACATCAATGCAAGCTTTAACACCAATCCGGATGACTCTGAGTCTCAATCTGGACACGTATTGAAAGTGGGAGCAATTAGCTAGAGTAGCTCCATGCAGATGACTGTAGACATAGAAATTTGCAAAATACATAAGGATCTGAATGTGATAGACCCGTTGACTAAAATTCTCTCACAAGCAAAACATGATCACACCCTAGTACTCTTTGGGTGTTAATCACATGGAGATGTGAACTAGATTATTGACTCTAGTAAACTCTTTGGGTGTTGGTCACATAGCGATGTGAACTATGCGTGTTAATCACATGGCAATGTGAACTAGATTATTGACTCTAATGCAAGTGGAAGACTAATGGAAATATGCCCTAGAGGCAATAATAAAGTGGTTATCATTATATTTACTAAATCATGATAAATGTTTATTATTCATGCTAGAATTGTATTGACCGGAAACTTAAATACATGTGTGGATACATAAACAAATATTGTGTCCCTAGTGAGCCTCTACTAGACAAGCTCATTGATCAAAGATGGTTAAGGTTTCCTAACCATAGACATGTGTTGTCATTTTATAATGGTCTATCCGTTAGCTTAGCATATGATCATTCAGTTTATTGTTATTGCTTTCTTAATGTCAAATACATATTCTTTCGACTATGAGATCATGCAACTCCCGGATACTGGAGGAATATCTTGTGTGCTATCAAATATCACAACATAACTGGGTGACCATAAAGATGCTCTACAGGTATCTCCGAAGGTGTTTGTTGAGTTGGCATGGATCGAGATTGGGATTTGTCACTCCGAGTATTGGAGAGGTATCTCTGGGCTCGCTCGGCAATACACATCATAAGAAGCCTTGCAAGCAAAGTGACTAAGGAGTTAGTTGCAAGATGATGTATTATGGAACGAGTATAGAGACTTGCCAGTAACGAGATTGAAATAGGTATGAAGATACCGACGATCTAATCTCGGGAAAGTTACAAAGGGAATTACATATGTTGTCATAAGGTTCGACCGATAAAGATCTTCGTAGAATATGTAGGAGCCAATATGGGCATCCAGGTTCCACTTTGGTTATTGTCCGGAGAGGTGTCTCGGTCATGTCTACGAAGTTCTCGAACCCGTAGGGTCCGCACGCTTAACGTTTGTTGACGATATGATTTGGTGACCGAATGCTGTTCGGAGTCTCGGATGATATCATGGACATGACGAGGAGTGTCGAAATGGTTGAGAGGTAAAGATTGATATATAGGATGATGATATTCGGCCACCAGAATAGTTTCGGAGTGCACTGGGTAGTCATCGAGTCACCGGAAGGGGTTCCGGACACCCCCGGATAGTGTATGGGCTTAATGGAGTGAGGGATTTCACCTTCCTCAGAAACATTTTGCTGAGAAGGAATTTCATTATGAGCAGGGAGGCCACATGCACTGGTTCAGTTGGTCTTGGCGAGGGAGGAGTATCCGCGACTTGAACTATGGGTTGCAAAAGAACAACTGGCTCGGGAGATTTTTCTTTCTGAGGCGGAGCATCTGGGCGATCAGGTGACTTTTTAGTCGGAGCAGGAGGAACATTTTTCTTCATAGCTTTCTTTCACCTCTTCTTTTGCTGTGCAAATTCGTCAATATGGCCCTTGACAAGATCATCGTAGCTAGTAACCTTAGCTTGATGTTCATCACAGATCTTTCGAACAATTTCATATAGATTAGTGTGAAAGCACAATCTTCTGTTTCGGAGGAGGGTCGGAGCATGATTGATATCCTTGTAGGAATCTTCGAGTCATGTAATGACAAACTTGGAAGTAACAGTTTATATCCGATCATCAAGATCATTCACTTCGGCAATCAAATTGTTGATTTCTACTGCATCTTCTCTCAATTATTGCACAACAGTAGTGGCTTGAGTAACAACTTCAGGTGGGATTGGCAGATAGGCCACTTCGCCATCGAATGGATTGTCTACATATTTATCAAGTTGTTCCATGATGAACATGTGATCATAGTAGTGAGGAGAATCTGAATTTGCAGCTGGAACAGTTTGCATTGGAATTTGCCCGGAAGGAGATTTTGAAGCCAATGGTTGCATCAACATTGGAGCAAACTTAGCAGCCTTTTCCTTCGGAGCAGCAACTTGAGGAGCACTTTGCTCGGCAATGGAGGCCTTGATTTTCTTCATATCGGGCTTGGGAATTTGTTCGCCGGGCTTAGCAGAACTCACAGGAGCATCAAGAACCAAATCCTTCAGATAAATGGCTTCTGGATGAGGAGTTGTATCCACATGTTGTTTCATCGTGACAGTGGTAGGTGGATTTTTCCTGATAATGATCTTCTCCGGTGGTGGTTTTGGAACAACAGGAACCCAAAGATCGGGCAAAACCATTGAGGTGGTGATGTTTACTTGCTCGCTAAGAGTAGCAGTAACTTCATCCTTTGTGAGCGGAGGATCATCTTTATTAGACGAATTGGTTTCAGCAGAGTCATGTGCCTGTTCAGCTGGTTTCTTCTTCGGAGCACTCTTTCTCTTTGCAGCAGAACTTGGATCATGCTTTCGTTTGGAGCGACCTTCAGATTTACCTTTGGCCTTTTTCTTCTCAACAACATCCTTGAGAAGGCGATGGTTTTCCTCTTCACAAGCCCTTTCTTTTTCTGCCTTCTTAGCTCGCTTGAGGGCATTCTTCTGATGCTTAGCAAGCTCATCAGGATAGGATTCAGGTGTCTGAAGGGAAGTCTCATGAGCATTTTGTGGTGGCGGCGGTCTCACTTGGGGATCACCTAGTTTGATGAAATGCAATGTTCTGAGAAAACTGAGGATGGATCATTTCATAATTTAACCATTTGCGTACCCTGTAACATCGAATCCATTGTAGACGCTTATCTCTGTGATGCTTTGTTTCTCCTGGAACAATGTTATAATTATCATGAGAAATGTATTTAGCTGTATTGGTATATGGTTGCCTGCCACCCTTCTTCTTCTTCTTCTTCTTCTTCTTCTTCTTCTTCTTCTTCTTCTTCTTTATAGCTTTTGTTTCAATAAAGTGCCAAGTAGAACCTTTGGGAAGACTTGGGTGAAAGTTAATGCGATCTTGCTGTAAAAAACAGAAACTTTGCGCTCACGAGATTAGTTGTCATTTTTTACAGAAGAGTGATTTTAAGTTGATTCTATTTTCATAAGATTAATAGAAAAATTCCTCACGTCCACCAATTTATTTCAGAATTTTTGGAGTTACAGAAGTATTCAAGAGTTACAGATTACTACAGACTGTTCTGTTTTTGACAGATTCTGTTTTTCGTGTGTTTTTGCTTATTTTGATGAATCTATGAGTAGCATTGGAGGGTATGAACCATAGAGAAGTTGGAATACAGTATATATAACACCAATATGAATTTAGACTGAGTGCACAACAGTACCTAAGTTGTGATTTATTTTCTTATACTAACGGAGCTTACGAGTTTTCTGTTGAGTTTTGTGTTGTGAAGTTTTCAAGTTTTCGGTAAAGATTCGATGGACGAATAGGGAGTGGAAAGAGACTAATCTTGGGGATGCCCCAAGGTAATATTCAAGGAAAACCAAGAGCCTAAGCTTGGGGATGTCCCGGAAGGCAACCCCTCTTTCGTCTTCGTTCATCGGTAACTTTACTTGGAGCTATATTTTTATTCACCACATGATATGTGTTTTTCTTGGAGCGCCATTTTCTTTTATTTTGTTTTTCTTGCTATTTGAATAAAGTAATTAAGATCTGAAATTCTTAAATGTTAGAGAGTCTTCACATGGTTACATAATTATATGACTACTCATTGAGCTTCACTTATATCTTTTGGAGTAGTTTGTCGTTTGCTCTAGTGCTTCACTTATATATTTTAGAGCACGACGGTGGTTTTATTTTGAAGAAATAGATGAACTCTCATGCTTCACTTATATTATTTTGAGATTCTTTAGAGCAGCATGGTAATTTGCTTTGGTTATGAATTTAGTCCTAATATGATAGGCATCCAAGAGGGATATAATAATAACTTTCATATAAAGTGCATTGAATACTATGAGAAGTTTGATTCCTTATGATTGTTTTGAGATATGAAGATGGTGATATTAGAGTCATGCTAGTGGAGTAATTTTGAATTTGAGAAATACTTGTGTTGAGGTTTGTGAGTCCCGTAGCATGCATGTATGGTAACCGTTGTGAAACAAATTTGAAGCATGAGGTATCTCTTTGATTGTCCTCCTTATGTGTGGAGGTTGAGATCGCACGATGGTTAACTCCTACCAACCCTTCCCGTAGGAGCATGTGTGTAGTGCTTGGTTTTGATGACTTGTATATTTTTGCAATTAGTATGTGATTTCTTTATGACTAATGTTGAGTCCATGGATTATACGCACTCTCACCCTTCCACCATTGCTAGCCTCTCTTGTGTCGCGCAACTTTCGCCGGTACCATACACTCACCATTTACCTTCCTCAAAACAGCCACCATACCTACCTATTATGGCATTTCCATAGCCATTCCGAGATATATTGCCATGCAACCTTCCACCGTTCCGTTTATTATGACACATTTCATCATTGTCATATTGCTTTGCATGATCATGTAGTTGACATCGTATTTGTGGCAAAGCCATCTTTCATAATTCTTTCATACATGTCACTCTTGATTCATTGCACATCCCGGTACACCGCCGGAGGCATTCATATAGAGTCATATTTTCTTCTAAGTATCGATTTGTAATTCTTGAGTTGTAAGTAACTAAAAGTGTGATGATCTTCATTATTAGATGTCCCGGTGAGGAAAGGATGATGGAGACTATGATTCCCCCACAAGTCGGGATGAGACTCCGGACGAAAAAAAAGAAGGCCAAAAAAAGAGAGAGAAGGCCCAAAAAAATGAGAGAAAAAGAGAGAAGGGGCAATGCTACTATCCTTTTACCACACTTGTGCTTCAAAGTAGCACCATGATCTTCATGATAGAGAGTCTCCTATGTTGTCACTTTCATATACTAGTGGGAATTTTCATTAGAAGAACTTGTCTTGTATATTCCAATGATGGGCTTCCTCATAATGCCCTAGGTCTTCGTGAGCAAGAAAGTTGGATGCACACCCACTTAGTTTCTTTTTGAGCTTTCATACACTTATAGCTCTAGTGCATCTGTTACATGGCAATCCCTACTCACTCACATTGATATCTATTGATGGGCATTCCCCATAGCCCGTTGATACACCTAGTTGATGTGAGACTATCTTCTCCTTTTTTGTCTTCTCCACAACCACCATTCTATTCCACCTATAGAGTTATGTCCATGGCTCACGCTCATGTATTGCGTGGAAGTTGAAAAAGTTTGAGAATACTAAAGTATGAAGCAATTGCTTGGCTGAAACCGGGGTTGTGCATGATTTAAATATTTTGTGTGATGAAGATAGAGCATAGCCAGACTATATGATTTTGTAGAGATAGCTTTCTTTGGCCATGTTATTTTGAGAAGACATGATTGCTTTATTAGTATGCTTGAAGTATTATCGTTCTTATGTCAATATTAAACTTTTGTTTTGAATCTTATAAATCTAAATATTCTTGCCACAATAAAGAGAGATTACATTGATAAATATGTTAGGTTGCATTCCACATCAAAAATTCTGTTTTTATCATTTACCTACTCGAGGACGAGCAGAAATTAAGCTTGGGGATGCTGATACGTCTCCAATGTATCTATAATTTTTGATGTATTCATGTCATGTTTATAATATTTTTACATGCTTTTGGTATGATTAGGTTAGAACTAACCCGGAATGACGCTGTTTTCACCAGAACTACCGTGGTGTTGTTTTTGTGCAGAAATAAAAGTTCTCGAAATGCGCTGAAAATCCTGGAAAATAAAAAAATACTAGAACAAAAGTTATCGGAGAGGAGTCCCGTGGGGCCCATGAGGGTGGGGGCGCGCCCCTGTGCCTCGTGGACTCCCCGTGGGTCCCCCTAACTTGTTCTCGATGCCAAACGCTCCTATAAATACCCAAACTTCCAGAAAGAAACCTAGATCGGGAGTTCCGCCGCCACAAGCCGTTGTAGCCATCAAAAACCTCTCGGGACCCTGTTCTGGCACCCTGTCGGAGGGGGGATCCATCACCGGTGGCCATCTTCATCATCCCGACACTCTCCATGATGAGGAGGGAGTAGTTCACCCTCGGGGCTGAGGGTATGTACCAGTAGCTATGTGTTTGATCTCTCTCTCTCTCTCTCTCTCTCTCTCTCTCGTTCTTGATTTGGCATGATCTTGATGTACCGTGCTTTGCTATTATAGTTGGATCTTATGATGTTTCTCCCCCTCTACTCTCTTGTAATGGATTGAGTTTTCCCTTTGAAGTTATCTTATTGGATTGAGTCTTTAAGGATTTGAGAACACTTGATGTATATCTTGCATGTGCTTATATGTGGTGACAATGGGATATCACGTGATCTACTGATGTATGTTTTGGTGATCAACTAGCGGGTTCAGTGACCTTGTGAACTTATGCATAGGGGTTGTCACACGTTTTGTCTTGACTCTCCGGTAGAAACTTTGGGGCACTCTTTGAAGTCCTTTGTGTTGGTTGAATAGATGAATCTGAGATTGTGTGATGCATATCGTATAATCATACCCGCGGATACTTGTGGTGACATTGGAGTATCTAGGTTACATTAGGGTTTTGGTTGATTTGTGTTTTAAGGTGTTATTTTACTACAAACTCTAGGGCTGTTTGTGACACTTATAGGAATAGCCATAATCATACCCGGGGATACTTGTGGTGACATTGGAGTATCTATGTGACATTAGGGTTTTGGTTGATTTGTGTCTTAAGGTGTTATTTTACTACGAACTCTAGCGCTGTTTGTGACACTTATAGGAATAGCCCAATGGATTGATCGGAAAGAATAACTTTGAGGTGGTTTTGTACCCTACAATAATCTCTTCGTTTGTTCTCCGCTATTAGTGACTTTGGAGTGACTCTTTATTGCATGTTAAGGGATAGTTATATGATACAATTATGTTATTATTGTTGAGAGAACTTGCACTGGTGAAAGTATGAACCCTAGGCCTTGTTTGGAAGCATTGCAATACTGTTTGTGCTCACTTTTATCATTAGTTACTTTGCTGTTTTTATAATTTCAGATTATAAAAACTTATATCTGTTATCCATATTGCACTTGTATCACCATCTCTTCGCCGAACTAGTGCACCTATAAAATTTACCATTGTATTGGGTGTGTTGGGGACACAAGAGACTCTTTGTTATATAAATAAACCTTAGGTCATCCACTTGAGGGAAATTTGCTACTGTCCTACAAACCTATGCACTTGGAGGCCCAACAACGTCTACAAGAAGAAGGTTACATAGTAGGCATCAGCTTCTAGGTGGGACCCACCATATTTGGAGGCTGACTTGTGGGCCTACTAAGTTGACGTGGACGCACGACTTTGTCAACTTAGTCAATATAAACGATTCTAGCTGCAGTGACCGTACGATGTCCATCCAACGGCTGTCGTGCTTCTTCAACCTCTAGTCTTCTTGCTCCAGCCGCCCAAACCATCGCAGGTTTTGCCGCCTGCTCCTACCTCTAGTGGCCAGCTGTGCTCCTGCGTAGGCCTCTCCATCCCCTCCTACTCCAGCCGCTGGCCAGGCCATCCCTCTAGTCACCCACAATCCATGTTATTCTGCAACGACGGCAGCCTCGCACCACAGCCGAACCAGTCAACCCTCGTACTCCTCTCCACATGGGCATCCACTGTCGCGTCTTCCCTGGCTCCGCGTCGTCCCCTTCCTAGGCCTCGCCATCGTCCATCGCTTTGGTGCTCTCGGCGTGGCGTGGTCTACGTGGTCAAGGAATGACTTCCATCGAAAGAGGACTCTACGTGGAGGCTTACAGTTGGGTCCACAGCCGCAGCATGGAAGTGCCTCCTATTATGCGTAAAATAGTTATTCCTCCACCTGACAGCAGGGACCCATCGGAAGGGACTCTATATTTTGCGAAAAAATGTTTCCCCTGATAATGTTGGCTTGAACTACGTCGGTATTTGCCCAAAGAGGAAGGGATGATGTAGCATGGCAACGGTAGGTATTTCCCTCAGTGATGAGACCAAGGTTATCGAACCAGTAGGAGAACCACGCAACACCATGTAAATAGTTCCTGCACACAAAGAACAAATACTTACAACCCGACGTAAGAGAGGGGTTGTCAATCCCTCACGGGTAAAAAGATAGGTAAAATTGTAGTAGATTGGATAAATAGATATCGCGGGAACGCGAGATAAAATAAATAAATAAATAAATGCAATAAGGTATTTTTTGTGTTTTTGGATTAATAGATCTGAAAATAAAAGTTGCAAATAAATAAAAAAGGAAAATAGCAAAATAGATCTGAAAGTATATGATGAGAAAATAGACCCGGGGGCGTAGATTTCACTAGTGGCTTCCCTCGAGAAAAATAGCATATGGTGGGTAGACAAATTACTGTTGGGCAATTGATAGAACTTCAAATAATCATGACAATATCCAGGCAATGATCATTATATAGGCATCACGTCCAAGATTAGTAGACCGACTCTTGCCTGCATCTACTACTATTACTCCACACATCGATCGCTATCCAGCATGCATCTAGTGTATTAAGTTCATGGGAAAACGGAGTAATGCAATAAGAATGACGACATGATGTAGACAAGATCTATTTATGCAGAAATAGACCCCATCTGGTTATCCTTAATGGCAACGATACATACATGTCGGTTCCCCTTCTGTTACTGGGATCAAGCACCGTATTTATGTAGAAATAGACCCCATCTGGTTATCCTTAATGGCAACGATACATACATGCCGGTTTCCCTTCTGTTACTGGGATCAAGCACCGTAAGATTGAACCCATCACAAAGCAGCTTTTCCCATGGCAAGAAAAATCAATCTAGTCAGCCTAACTAAACCGAAGATTCGAAGAAGAAATACGAGGCTATAAGTAATCATGCATATAAGAGATCAAAATACTCAAATAACTCTCATGGATAAAAACATAGATCTGATCATAAACTCAAAGTTCATCGGATCCCAACAAACAGACCACAAAAAGAGAAACATCAAATAGATCTCCAAGAGACCATTGTATTAAGAATCAAGAGAGAGAGAGAGAGAGAGAGAGGAAGCCATCTAGCTACTAAATACGGATCTGTAGGTCTACAATGAACTACTCACGCATCATCAGAGGGACACCAATGAGGATGATGAACCCCTCTGTGATGGTGCCTAGATTGGATCTGTGGTTTCTGGAACTTCCGGTGGCTGGAATTGATTTTCATCGACTCCCCTAGGGTTTCTGGAATATTGAGGTATTTATATAGCAAAGATGCGGTGCGGGAGGCGGCCGAGGTGGGCACAGCCCACCTGGGCGCGCCTGGGCCCCCAGGCGTGTCCTGGTGGGTTGTGCTCCCTCCGAGCCCCCCTCATGTACTTTATTGGTTCATCATGTGTCTTCTATTCACCAAAAATTTTTGTTGCATTTGGACTCCGTTTGGTATTGATTTCATGCGAAGTAAAAAAACAAGCAAAAAACAGCAACGGGCACTGGGCACTATGTCAATAGGTTAGTCCCAAAAATGATATAAAGTTGCTATAAAATGATTGTAAAACATCCAAGAATGATAATATAATAGCATGGAATAATAAAAAAATTATAGATACATTGGAGACGTATCAGCATCCCCAAGCTTAATTGCTGCTCTTCCTCGAGTAGGTAAATGATAAAAACGGAATTTTTGATGTGGAATGCTGCCTAACATGTTCATCACATATTCCTTTCTTTGTAGCATGGACATTTGGACTTTTATATGGTTCAAAGCAATAGTCTAGTTTTGACATGAAGATTTCCATACTCAAGCATATCAACAAGCAACCATGTCTTTCAAAATATCAACACTAAAGCAAGTTATCCCTCGCCCATTATGCTCAATCATTGACCCATTTATGACACACACTCGCATATTAGCTACACGGAATGCTCAAGTACGATCATAGTGCCCCTTAGTTGGTGCTTTATAACAGAAGATGGAGACTCAAATAAAATAAAAATTGCATAAAGTAAAAGAAGGACCTTCGCAGAGGGAATTAGGGATTTGTAGAGGTGCCAGATCTCAAAACGAGAAAGGTAGAGATCAAACATTTTGGGTGGCATGCTTTTCCTGTCAACAAAAACGATCGAGTAGTTCCCAATACTTTCCATGCTAGATATATTATAGGCGGTTCCCAAACAGAAAATAAAGTGTATTCCTTTTTCCACCATACTTTCACATTCCACGGCTAACCGAATCCACGAGTGTCATCCATACCAACACTTTCCAAGGAATTTATTATTTGACAACATAAAGTAAATTCATTTTTCATTTCGGGATTGGGCATCCCTAATACCTTTGTCGTACTCTTGTGCAATGACAAGTGAATAAACACTCATCTTGAGAATAACACATCTAGCATAGAAAAATATCAGCCACCCCCTACTGTTTCATGAGCGGTACGAGCACACAAAAGGGAAATTTATTTTGAAATTTAGAGATGCCACATACAAATTTGCTTAGAACGGCACAGAAATACCGCATATAGGTAGGTATAGTGGACTCATGTGGCAAAACTAGTTTAAGGATTTTGGATGCACAAGTAGTGATCATACTTAGTGCAAATGAAGGCTAGCAAAAGGTTGGGAAGCATCCAACCAAGAAATGAAAAATCTCATAAGTGAGCATTAAGCATAACTAACACCGAATAATGCCACAAGTAGGATGTAATTTCATTACATAACTATTGACTTCCGTGCTTTCATAGGGAATCACAAACCTTAACACCAATATTCTTACTAAAGAATAATTACTCATCAACATGACTCGCATATTATATCAACATATTGCAAAACTATTACAAGGAATTTGTCCAATGATCTTCTTGAAAGTTTTTTTATATCCCTCTTGAATATCTATCACTTTGGGATTAATTTCATATCTTACTTTTGATAGCTCAAACAAATCTATCACTTTGGGGCTATTACAATGAACTCCCACTTAAAACAACATCCCTCAAGTTGTCTCAGTGATTACATGATCCATATCAACCAACCCATGTTACGTGAGATGGGGTGGTCATCAACGGTGAACATCTACATGTTGATCATATCTACTATATGACTCATGTTCGACCTTTCGGTCCTCCGTGTTCCGAGGCCATGTTTGTACATGCTAGGTTCGTCAAGTTTAACCCAATTATTCTACATGTGTAAAACTGGCTTACAAACGTTGTATGTGAACGTAGAGTCTATCACACCTGATCATCTTCGAAACAATGAACTTTCACAACGGTGCATACTTTAGGGAGAACACTTTATCTTTAAATTTAGTGAAGGGATCATCTTATAATGCTACCGTCGTCCTAAGCAAAAAAGGATGCATAAAAGATAAAAATCACATGCAATCAAAATATGTGACATGATATGGCCATTATCATCTTGTGCTTTTGATCTCCACCTCAAAAGCACCGGCATGATCTCCGTTGTCACTGGCATGACACCATGATCTCCATCATCATGATCTCCATCATCATGTTATCACGTGGTTGTCTTGCCAACTATTGCTTCTACAACTATTGCTAACGCAAAGCGATAAAGTAAAGCAATTACATGGCATTTAAGAATTGGCACGCGGGTCATACAATAATTTAAGGACAACCCTATGGCTCCTACCGGTTGCCGTACTCATCTACATGCAAGTCGTGAACCTATTACAAAACATGATCATCTCATACGTCAACATATATCACATCACGTTTTGGCCATACCACATCACAATATGCCCTGCAAAAACAAGTTAGACATCCTCTACTTTGTTGTTGCAATTTTTTACGTGGCTGCTAGGGCAAACTATAAGAATCGTTCTTATCTATGCAAAACCACAACGGTGATATAGAAGTTACCTTTTAACCTTCTACAAGGACCACCCTCATCAAATCAGATTCAACTAAAGTGGGAGAGACAGACACCCGCAAAGCCACTTTTATGAAATACAAGTTGCATGTCAAACAGTGGAACTGGTCTCATGTGTGAGGACATGTAAGGTTTGCCCAAGCCGATTCATCCCACAATACCACCGAATCCAAATATGTCAAGGGAAGTAAGCAATTTGAACATCAACGCCCATAACAACTTTGTGTTCTACTCGTGCATATACACCTACGCATAGACCTAGCTCATGATGCCACTATTGGGGAACAAAGCATGAAAATCAAAAAAAAATCCTACGAACACCCAAGATCTCATCTAGGACATGTATAGCAACGAACACCCTTGTAGACCGAAAGCATTAACGATCTAGAGATCATGGTTGGTGTAGTCGTACTCGCGTCATGATCCAATCCGATCCAAGTACCGCACGTGCGACACCTTCGAGTTTAGCACACGTATGGCTCAGCGACCTCCTCTCCTTCTTGATCCAGCAAGTGAGGGTGAGGAGGTAGATGAGATCTGAATCAACATGACTGCATGGTGGTGGTGGTGGCAGCGGAACTCCGGCAGGGCTTCGCGAAGCACTGACGGAACATGGAGGAGTAACGGGAGAGAGACGAGGCAAGCACGGAAGGTTGGCTGCCCCTGCGCCTTCCCACTATATATAGGGGTGAGGGAGGGGTGTGGCAGCCCTAGCCCCCTCCCAAGGCAGGGGCGGTGGCCAAGGGGGGAGGAGTGGACTCCAAGCCAAGTGGAGGCCCTCTCCCTTAGGGTTTCCCCTTCCCCATGTGCATGGGCCTTTTAGGGGCTGGTTCCCCTAGCCCATTAAGGCCAGGGCACCCCCCTACAGCCCATACTGCTGTATGGGACATGGTAGAACCCTCCAAGGACATCCAGAACCCTCCGGAACCTTCCGGTGGCTTCCTGGTACAATACCAAAAAAATCGAACTTTCTCCCGGTACCCTGACAACAACTTTCCATATATAAATATTTACCTATGGACCATTCTGCAGCTCCTCGTGATGGATCTGGGTCTCTGAACAGCCTTTGAACTTTCCCCTATTAATATATCAATACTACCCTAGCGCTACTGAACGTTAAGCGTGCGACCCTATGGGTTCGGAACATGCAAACATGACCGAGACTCCTCTTCGTTCAATAACCAATAGCAAGACATGAATGCCCATATTGATTCCTACATATTCAATGAAGATGTTTATCAGTTGAACCGCGATGTCGAGGATTCAGTTAATCCCGTATGCAATTCCCTTTGTCCAGTGATATGTTTAATTGCCCAAGATTTTATCGTCGGTATCTCCATACCTAGTTCAATCTCGTTACCAGCAAGTCTATTTACTCATTCCTTAATACAAGATCTCGTGACTAGACTCATTAGTCACATGAAGCTTCTTACGATGTTGTATTACCAAGAGGGCCCAGAGATATCTCTCTGTCACACAGTGACAATCCATGCAACCCAACAGACACCTTCGGAGATACCAATAGAGTACCTTTATGATCACCCAGTTACGAAGTGACATTTTATAGCCCAGGAAAAGCGCTACTGCTAAATATCAGCAGCGGTTACTATTTTACAGCGCTACTACTATGCTACTGTGTATAACCATTTTCCTAGTAGTAAGTCTCTTTACTCATTCCGTAATACAAGATCTCGTGACTAGACTCATTAGTCACATGAAGCTTCTTATGTTGTTGTATTACCGAGAGGGCCAAGAGATATCTCTCTATCACACAGAATGACAAATCCCAATTTCGTTCCATGCAACCCAACAGACACCTTCGGAGATACCTATAGAGCACCTTTATGATCACCCAGTTACGAAGTGGCATTTTATAGCACACAAGGCATTCCTCTGGTATCCGGGAGTAGCATGATCTCATGGTCTAAGGAATAGATACTTGACATGAAGAAAGCTATAGAAAATAAACTAAGTGATATGATCTGTTGCTAAGCTTACGGTTGGGTCTTATCCATCACATCATTCTCCTAATGATGTGATCCTGTTATCAAATGACAACTCATGTCTATGGTTAGGAAACCTTAACCATCTTTGATCAACGAGCTAGTCTAGTAGAGGCTTACTAGGGACACTGTGTTGTTTATGTATACACACATGTATTTAAGTTTCCGGTCAATACAATTCTAGCAAGAATAATAAATATTTATCATGAGCGGAAAATATGATAATAACCATTTTATTATTGCCTCTAGGGCATATTTCCAACAAGACAAACTAAGCAACTATTTTTAGATGAAACAAAACAAGGTAAAGTAAAATAGAGGATATTCCCGTACCTGCAACCTAAAACACCTAGGCACCGACGATAACTGGACGAGCGATGGCTCCGGCTACTACCAACCCGACTATGAAGCCGGCTGCGTCGCGTAACTCATGCTCCCCAACCAGTTATCTACTTCAGAAAATGAGTCGACATCGTCGAAACTGGTACCACCGCCTTCACCAAGGTCGCCGCCGCCATCGCCAAGGCCGCATCCACGTCGCCATGCCCACCAGCATGGTCGCAATGCTTAATAGCAACCCCTCCACCAACCATATCGTTGCCTCCTCCATTCGGATTCACCGACGCCATGGTGCCTGCCACCTAGGTCAGAGAGAGGGAGAGTTGACAAAGAGTGACAGAGTGAACCGCAGGGGAGAGGGTCATATGTTGATCGCCCACTGACCAACGACCATGTCCCAACCGAAATGCACCGTTAACAGACAGCTGTCATGGCTTGGCCACGCTGGCGCTTGAATTGTGGGCCCAGCATGTTAGAAAGGCGTTTCGAAGAGGCGAATTGGGCACTTTTCAGACATGGTAGTTCTTAGTCAAATATTAGTGAAAAGTGGTAAAAAATTTTATACAAAATCATAAAGTTGTAGCTTGTAGGTCACACTCCATGCGGGACTGTGCATAAGTGGGACTAATTGAGCCCATCCCACTTAACCATCTTAGTGGGAGCCCGTTGGACAACAGAAAAAAATAAGTAGGCCATCCCATTTAGCCCGCTAGGAACCCACTTCACCACTAACACAGTTCTCCAAAAAAAGACAAACCAACGACCGCGCTGTGAGCTTTCACAGGGATAGGGTTTGAGCAGCCACCCCTCGTCCTGGCTGTCGGCGGCACACTGCTCCTCTGGCCACCCCTCTTCTCCCTCGTCGTTCGTTGCCCCTTTTCTCCCTTGTCGTTCATCGCCCTGAGTAGCACGCAGCTCGCCGGGCTGATTCGTGCCAGCCCCTGTGACCTGTGCTCTGCCTCTGCAAGTGTCGACTCCACTCCAACGTCCTCTGCCCCTCATGTAATCTCCCCCCCTATTCTCCTCCATGCATGATTTGGTGGAGTATATGCAAGGAAGGTGAATTGGATCCTTCGTTTTCTTCATTAAAAAACGAATGTTCTGTTGTTTCTTCCAAAAGAATGCTATTCTAGTTCAACATTTTACAAGTGCTAAAATATGCTTGTAAACCATATACAAATTAGCAATCAATTTACAGGTTTCCTAATTCCTGCAAATAATACCAACCTCACTTTAGTTTTTCTTTAGTATCAGAAAATTGTTTTAGATCCAACTTATATGCTCGTGTGGACTGGAAGTTTTTGGAAAGTATGGTTGGAGCGTATGGCTTTGCGCCAACTTGGATAAAGTGGATTATGGCGTGTGTTACATCAGTAAATTTTTCAGTGCAATTTTATGGGCAGTTACTGGAGTCTTTTCATCCGTCGTGTGGGCTTAGGCAAGGAGATCCATTATCTCCATACTTATTTATCTTTGTGGCTGAAGCGCTTTCTTTGCTTTTTAATGATGCTTCGACAAGAGGGTGATCTAAGAATTTCGGTTGAACAGATATGCTCTAGGTATCTCTCATTTATTATTTGTTGATGACAGCCTTCTGCTTTTTAAGGGTTCTGTGGAGCAAGTTTTGGCCGTCAAAGGTATTTTGACAGCTTATGAGGGTACATGTCAATTGTTAATCCCGGAAAAATGTTCCATTTTGTTTGGGAAAAAAGTTGCTTTGGAAGATCAGGTGTCCATTTTTGTTATCCTTCAGATCTCAAGTGAAGGGTTTGATGATAAATATCTGGGTTTACCAGTGCTAGAAGGTCGTATGAAGGCGGGCAAATCTCAATCTACCAAAGATAAAGCTATTAAGCGGGGGCAGTCTGGGTTGAAAAATATGCTTCCAGTAGGGTCAAGGAAATATAAATCAAATTTGTTATTCAGGCCATTCCGGTCTATGCCATGAGTATTTTTAAATTTCCTGTGTCCCTCTGTGATGAATTATCACAGATTATTTGGAATTTTTGGTGGGGTGATGACGAGAATAGAAGGAGAACTCATTGGCTGGCTTGGGATAAGATTACAAGACCAAAAAGGTGACGGGGGTATGGGCTTTCATGATCTCAGGCTATTTAATCAAGCACTTCTGGCCAAAAAAGCATGGCGTTTATTGGTTTTTCCGGACACTTTGTGTGCTAAGGTGATGAAAGCAAAATATTATCTGCATGGACATCTTATTGATATTGTCTTCCCGCAATCGTCATCGCTTCTGTGGCAAGGTATTGTGCATGGCCTAGAATTATTGAAACAAGGTGTAATCTGGAGAGTTGTTGATGGGACCAGTATAAACATATGGAGATACAATTGGATTCCTAGGGAGTCTGGCCTGAAAATTACTACCAAGAAATACAGAACAAGAATCAAATGGGTGTCCGAGTTATTCAGGTCAGATACTAGGACATGGGATGAGAATATGATCAGGCACCTATTTCACCCTCATGATGCAGAAGAAATTTTAAAGTCACGCATATTGAATTTGGGTGAGGAAAATTTTGTTGTCTGGCATCATAAAAAAAGTGGCATGTTTTCAGTTAAGAGTGCATACAGGCTTGCTCAGAACCTCATGGACTTGAAGGTTAATTTGGGAAATTCTAGTGTAGCAGTAAATGGGGAAAGGAGGATCTCGAATATTATCTGGAAAGCTAATGTCCCTCAGAAGATAAGAATATTTGCTTGGAGGGTGGCTACTAATAGTTTGGCGGTTCAAGTTAACAGGGTTAAACACCATCAAGCTATCCTGAGAACGTGCACAATTTGTGGTGTTGAAGATGAATGCACTTTTCATGCATTGGTGAGTTGACCAAATGCACTTTGTTTGGCTTTCTAAAAATATTGGGCCAGATTGGTTTCTGATTTTATTGGATCAATTAAGTCAGACAAATCATGAAAAAACTATATTCATGTTATGGAGATCCTGGCATTTGAGGAATGATTTGATTTTTGCTAAAGGTAAAGAATCCATCTCAGCCTCTGTGAATTTTGTACATAATTACTAGGCTTCCTTTTTGTCTTGTCGCACAAAAACGCAGGGAGTGATAACTAACAAAGTCAAGGAATTGGGGGGCATCCAGGATTCGAATAATGTGGAGAGGAAGGATGTTAGTTGGCAACCTCCCAACGCAGAGTTTTTTAAGATTAACATCGATGCAAGTTTTGTGGATGCAATCAATGCCGCGAGTGTGGGGGTGATTGTCAAAAATCATACTGGAGAAGTAGTCATTTCCTCTTGGGATTATATTGGAGCCTGCTATAGCATTGAAGAAGCGGAACTTAGAGCGACAATCTCCGGATTGTATATCGGTATCACCCTTCACAAACCCATCATTTTAGAAACTGATTGTTCTTTTGTGGCGGGTGTTCTAGAAAATGACAGGTTTGACAGATCTCCACTTGTTGACCTAAAGAAGGAAGCATCCAGTATTTCTAATATGCTGGCGAATGTGAAGATCTCCAAGATTAGCAGGAAAGCTAATAAGGTGGCCCATGAGATAGCTAAGTTTAGTTTTAATAATAAGTCTGACGGTGTTCTTATTAATAGCGTTCTGGCCTGTATGGTAGATGCTGTAATGAATGATTGTATTAACATTCTAAATTAATTAATATATGGTGGGGTTTTCAAAAAAATTGTTTTAGAATGCTCATTTGAAGATATACTTTGGCTTAATTTGGCCGTGTAATAAGTAGGTTAACGGAACAACCTACAAGTCAGTCTTTTGTATCACAGATTACCATTTTCTGCTCAAATCAAGTTTAACATAATCAAGTTGATGTAAAACACAACTAGAATCATCTCAAAGAAACATATCTACATGTTATATACCTAACCCATCAAAACGTATTGGGATTAAGTGGGATGTGGTGGTACTCCCGCTACGAGTCCCACCTGTAGCCTGACTTGTAGGTAGGGTTGGATGAATTGTGTAGATTTTTTTAAAATACTCCTTCTATCCGGACAACCTTGACCATGCCTTCTCCCGCCAGCCGCCGCCACCCCGAGGAAAAATTTCGTGTTTTGACCCTTTTGTGATATAAAATCGAGATCTGGCCCTTTTGAAAAAATTTCGTGATTTGACCATTTCTCCTACCGCCACGAGGCCCGGTGGTAGGATCCTATAGCCTACCGCCATCACCTGCGGCGGTAGCAAACTTATCCACGTCAGCAGCGATAACGGCCTCCGTGCCCCCACCGTCACACCCTACCGCCGCTCCGCCTGGCGGTAGGATGTCTGAACCTACCACTGAGGCCTCTGGTGGTAGGGTGCGGACATATATAAACCGCGGGCCGGCCACCCCACCCCTTCTCCTCCCCACCCAGCCCCCCCCCCCCCAACAAAGAACAGAGCAGTTCCTCCAACTCGCCCTCTCTCATCCCCTCCACTCCTCCCCTCCGATCTTCTTCGTTTCTTCATGGATTTTGCGGATGAGATGGCCCCGAGAGAGAAAAGTAAGCTCTTTCGATCCCTCCAATTAGTTTTAATCAAACACCTTTTGATTTGTCGCGTTATTCGATTCAAATCACTCCTTTTTGAACTAGATTGAATATTTTTTAACCCTAGGATTGATT
The DNA here is from genome assembly GCA_963921465.1 of Triticum timopheevii. Taxonomy (NCBI): domain Eukaryota; kingdom Viridiplantae; phylum Streptophyta; class Magnoliopsida; order Poales; family Poaceae; genus Triticum; species Triticum timopheevii. The sequence continues at coordinate 194,217,008 of OY997264.1, read as the reverse complement.
TAGGTTGATTCTAGATGTTATATTGTGTTAGATATGAACTCTATTCACTAGTTGGTATGGTTGTGTTAAGATGAACCCTAGTTCATATTTGATTTGAATGTTTTTTATATGATGGATGTTGGAGGCATTTGTTGTGAAAGATGATGCATGTTCCTATGCTATGATGCAAGTATTGGATATAGTGTATGATGAATATTGGAGATGAATATTGGAGATGAATATTGGAGATATTTGTTATATGTAGTGTATGAATCCTCAAGATGAACCTAGATTTTGTTGTTATCAAAATTTTTATTATATGATGAATATTGGAGATATTTGTTGCATGTAGTGTATGTTAGATGGTGCAAATACTAGATTTTGTCGGGGTAAAAATGGTGAACCCCTCAAGATGAACCCTAGTTCATGTTTTTTGTTTTTTAAGAAAATATGAGATGATGCATGTCGGATGTTGTTGGAGAAATATGTGATATGATGCATTTGAAACTTGATGAGCCTTTGTTATGCATCTATATGTCCCCTAGTTCATGTTAAAAATTCTTTTGATATGCTTATTCTTATGTTTATGCAATTTTTTAGGAGGCCACCTCTTGCGGATGACATTGGCATCAAGTATATTATGCTTGACCCTACGTTCGACAAGGGCCATCGTGCCTGTTTTATTGAGAATGGAGTGGTAAGTAACTTTCTTAAAACAAATATTTCGAAGCAATGAAAAAAAGTTACTAATTGTTCAGGTCTTCATTTTGACAGATGCTCCCGCCACTGCGGATGAGGGGTCATGGGACGACCTTGTAGATGGAGTATGACGAGCGGTACGCACCATTCTACAGGAGAGCCCGACTATTGGGTTCCGTCCTGTAGTTCAAGCGCAGGCCGCCGACGCTCGTCCACTCGGCTCTCACGGCTTTGGTCGATCGGTGGCGGCCAGAGACGCACAGCTTCCATCTTCCATGTGGGGAGATGACGGTTACACTCGAGGATTGGGGGATGATTACAGGCCTACCGCTCGAGGGTCATGCTCTGACAGGACGAGTGGAGAGGAAGAACTGACACGACAAGGTTGTCACCCTCATCGGCGACTGCACCCCAGATAAGAAGAACCGGAATTCCGGCGTCCCGTTACCCTGGCTCCTGAAGTACCGGAGCAAGTGCCCGAAAGGGGCCGAACCTCGGGTGGTGGAGTAGTACGCCAGGGCCTACCTGTGGTATCTTCTCACGGAGGTAGTGTTTCCAGACTGCTCTGGGGACACTACTCTCTGGATGTATCTCGACTTCCTGGCAGACTGGGATGCAGGGTATAGCTGGGGGACCGCCGGCCTTGCCTACCTATACCGTTCGGTAAGTGAATAACACATCATTGTTTCAAATATCATGGACGTGCGCTGCTTTGGATTTTGGCATCTTATCATCTACACTTGTTTTGTAGCTTGACGATGCAACCCGGAGGACGGAAGCTACGTCCGATATGTGTGGATGTGTGTGGGGCCTCTCCATTTGGATGTGGGAGCGAATCCCCGTGGGTCGTCCGGAGAAGCTTAGAGCGCGTGCATGGACTGACTATGGCGAAGATGCTCGATACCCGGCCGCCGCATACGCTTGGGACGTGGTGGGTACAATCTCAGGTGAATCCAAGGCCTTGTACAAGATCTTCATCAACGAGCTTGATGCTCTGATGCCTCTCCAGGTGTCGGTGTACTAGAGTAGGGGTACCCTAGTATCCCGAACTTGTGCACGGGCAGTCGCAGCACCCCGCGGCAAGGCTTGCCGGGTGACCGCCAAGGTCCTCCGTGGTTCCTTTGGAGCCATTCAAGAACAAAGTATTCAAGCCAAGGAGACAAGGCCCCGGCAAGAGGAGCTTGCCGGGAAGGCCAACCAAGGCATCTCAAGGAACTTGCCGCGACGCGCCACGCGTCCCGGCGAGCCTCGGTGAGCGACGAGCTTCCGGACGCGACAAGACAACGACCACAGCAAGGCGCTTGCCGCGGAAAGCTACCACTCTGTACCCGCGCTCCAGCACATCCACCAACGTGTCGCCCTGGGACCTTTCCAGGCGCGCGTGGCAAGAGGCTGTGCAGCCAGCGGTGCGCGGTGGCAAGCGGCTAACAAGATTGCCATCGTGGCAAGCGGTGGCGTCCCTGACGGTCCCTTTTTGCACTGTTTGGGCGACGCAGACAGGCATTTAATGCCTTTGTCCCCTGCCGTCAGGGTTAGCTATGATACACTGTACAGGTAGTTGTACCAACCACAATTTCTTTCCATTTTTACCCTTGTCTACGTTGTCACCTGTCGGTGACCCCTTGAGCATATAAAAGGAGGCCCATGCGCAACATAGAGAAGGGTTCGAAGGCAGAAAAACACTCACGCTCGGTCTCGTTAGCAGCTAGCGTGTACTGTAGCACTCAGCGCTCCCGAGCAAGAACTCAATACACTCAGACATGCAGTAGTAGGAGTATTATCTCTCCGGAGAGCTCTGAAGCTGGGTAAACTGCTCGTGTGCTTCGCCTCGATCCGCTCTTCGCGTGACCTCCGCCCCCCGCCGAACCGAAAGGGGCCCGGTCCGCCGGTCCCATAGGTGTCTGTGGATCAGTTTTCCCCGACATCTTTGGCGCGCCAGGTAGGGGGCATCGAGGCTGTGTGAACCTGATCCGGCGTTCACACGAGCTAGATCTTCATCTTCTTCATCGACATGCCACCGAAGGAGAAGGCTTCGGAGGCCGCTACTCCGTCCGCGTCGATCCCACCACCACCGGAGAAAACGGGTGGTGGGGTAGACGCCGGCAGAAGAACGAGCGTCGACGAGGGAGCTCACGGTGCTGCCAGGTCCAAGGACAAGGCTGCGCAAACCTCGGCGTCCGTACATGCACCGCGCCCATCTCAGGAGGCGCGGGACCGACAGTGTCATGGTACTCGTGGTACCATACGTTCGTTGGACCGGAATCGAGCCGGTGGATCTCGGGGTGCTCAAGACCAGCATGCACGCCAACATGCTGGCACGAGTGGGACACGGTCGCCTGGACGGGATACTGCTCCTTCTAACATAGTTAGAAGTCCGAGCATATCCCGCTCCTCGCACCGTTCGCCACTACCACCCGCCACTTCGGCACAAGCTTTGGCGCGAGCTCAACTACTCCTGGATTACCCTCCAACGGCAGACAAGATTGACGAATGGAGGGCCACCATTCAAAGTCTCATCGGCTTCGCCAACGGCGACACTCCACGGCAGCCGAGTACATCGCGGTCGCGGCAAGACTGCCAGGCACGAGCCGATGGCAACAAAACCGGTGGGGGTGCAACCACCGTGCACTCTCCGCCCCGAAGGCCAAGATCGCCGACTCGCCGGATCTACCTCGACAGCGACTCCACCGCATCATCAGATCCACGAGCTCGTCGCGATCAGCGCCAAGTTCTTCACGAACGACAGCAAGAAGACGCTCGTACTCGCATCGAGCGCCGAAGAGAAGCGCGGCGTCAATCGGACCAGCGCGCTGGGCCCTCTGTCGACATGCATGCGCCAGGGGAACCAGGCGACTTGCCGTATGCGGTAGGTTGCCCTGCGTTCACTCGTGAGCTGCGGCAAGTCCAGTGGCCCAGCATGAAGAATTTCAAGCCAGACGTACCAGAGAAGTACGACGGCAAGTCGCATCCATCGGAGTTCCTTAGCATCTACACCATTGCGGTGCAAGCTGCCGGGGGGCGGGACGACAAGATCCTTGCCAACTACTTCCCGCTGGTGCTCAAGCCCAATGTCAGGTCCTGGCTCATGCACTTTCCAGACAACTCCATATCCTCCTGGGCAGACCTATGCCATCAGTTTGTCGGCGCCTTTATAGGCGGCCACAAACCTCATGGCCAAGAGAGCGACCTTCATCTGCTCGCCCAGAAGGAAGGAGAGCCCCTGCGCAAGTACATTCAGAGATTCAGCCGTGTACAGCACAACATCCCAGATGTCCACCCCGCCACGGTCATCAGCGCGTTCCATCAGAACGTGTGAAACCGCAGGATGCGGGAGAAGATGGAAATGTGCAAGATCAGAGACGTCAGTGAGCTATATGCCCTGGCCGACAAGTGTGCACGTGCTGAGGAAGGGAGGAAACTCCCCGAAGAGAATACAGGAGCAGGAGGATCTGACAACGAGGATGCTGCCCCGGCAAAGAAAAACCGGCGGCGGAACAACAGAAAGAAGAAAGGCAAAGATGTGCTAGTTGTTGAGCAGTCTGGCAACGGAGGTGGCGCCAAGAAAGCCAAAGCTGGTAGCTCCGGCAAGGAGATTGCCGCATGCACCAACTGCCAGGCTGTGGCGGTCGCCGACAAGCAGGACTGCACCAGCAAGCAGTACTGCTAGAACCACCGCACCAAGGGCCATGACCTCCAGAGCTGCAACAAGGTCGAGCAGCTTGTCGAGCAGCAAAAGGCTGAATACGAGCGACGCGACAAGGAGAAGGCCCAAGAAGGTACCGGAGGATCCGGCAAGAAACACCCTGGCCGAGGAGGATGTCGCGGCAAGGCCAAGCAGCGGCAAGGAGACAGACCTCCCGCGGCCGCGACAAGGATGAAGATGACGACGATGATGAACATATGGATGACGACGACGCCGGTGAGCAGGAGTTCCAGAAAGCCACAGAGGTCATGTGCGTTGACAGCGGTGCTTCTCTGCATACTTCACACCGCCAGCTCAAGCAGTGGATGCGGGAAGTCAATGCGGCAGAACCACCCGTCGAGTCACGCAAGCCTCTGAAATGGTCCAGCACGCCTATCATCTTTGATATTGAGGACCACCCTGATCGCATAACTACGGTCGGGTGCTTGCCGATGTTGGTTTCACCAACTATCCGCAACCTCAAGGTCACAAAGATGCTAGTTGACGGCAGGGTCGGCTTGAACCTAATCTCCTCCGCGGTACTCCAGAAACTCCAGATCCCTGATAGCGAGCTCGAAGAGACCGGCACATTCCAAGGAATCAATCCAGGAAGGAGCAAGCCGAAGGGAAAGATCACGTTGCCGGTGACATTTGGCAGCGAGTTGAACTTCAGGACTGAGAGGGTCACTTTTGACGTTGCTGACTTTCCATTGCCTTACAATGGGATACACGGCCATCCAGCACTCGCCAAATTCATGGCAGCCTCTCACTACGCATACAACATGCTGAAGATGCCAGGCCCGGTAAGTGTCATCACTATCCCTGGCGACAAGAAGGATGCTCTTATTTGCGCCGACAAGATCTACCGGGAAGCAGCAGCCGCAAAAAATCACAAGTCACTTGCCGTTGAAGCTCCCGGGGGGAAGAAGAAGACCAAGTCCGGCAAGAGTTCGGATGCCCACTCCGGCAAGCGCACCTCTTCGGAGTGCTGCGCTACCGTCGAGGACGCACCATCGAGCTCCACCGGCAAGTGTAAGAAGACAATGGCAGCTCCTCCAGAGACCAAGAAGGTGTCTGCCAAGGAGGACGGCACTAGTGGTACCTTCACCATCAGTGCCACTCTCGACCCTAAATAGGAAAGCACGCTCGTTGCTTTCCTGCGGGAGAACGTCGACGTGTTTGCATGGCAACCGTCTAACATCCCCGGTGTTCCCAGGAAAGTAATCGAGCACCATCTTGCCGTCTGTCCTCATGCGCGGCCCGTCAAGCAGAAGGTCAGGAAACAGGCAGTGGAGCGCCAAGAATTCATCGCAGAAGAAATCAAGAAATTGGAAGCAGCAGGCCTTGTCAGAGGAGTGCTCCATCCTACGTGGTTGGCCAATCCTGTGGTCGTGCGCAAGGCAAACGAGAAATGGAGGCTTTGTATCGACTTTACCGATGTCAATAAAGCTTGTCCCAAAGACCCATTTCCCTTACCGCGCATTGACCAAATTGTTGACTCCACGGCTGGATGTGACTTGCTTTCATTTCTTGACGCATATTCAGGATACCATCAGATCTTTATGGCAGAAGAGGATGAGGAGAAGACCGCATTCATTACTCCATGTGGCACATACTGTTTCATACGGATGCCTTTTGGTTTAATGAATGCTGGTTCAACATTTGCAAGGGTAGTCCATGATGCTTTTGAGCCACAAATGCACAGAAATGTGGAAGCCTACATGGATGACATAGTGGTCAAGAGCAAGGACAAGGCAACTCTGATTCAGGATTTAGACGAAACCTTTGCAAATCTGCGCAAGATCAACCTCAAGCTTAACCCCGAGAAGTGTGTGTTTGGAGTCCCCTCCGGCAAGCTTCTCGGGTTCTTCGTGTCTCAGCGGGGAATTGAAGCCAATCCCGACAAGATCAAGGCCATTGAGCAGATTGAAGCACCAAAGCGCATCAAGGATGTACGAAGACTTGCCGGTTGCGTGGCTGCTCTCAGCAGGTTTATCTCTGGGTCTGCTGAGCGCGCCCTGCCGTTTTTAAAAATATTGAAAAAGGCAGGTCCAATGAAATGGACTCCGGAAGCGGAGGCTGCGCTGCAAGACTTAAAGAGATACCTTCCCTCCACTCCAACACTTGTCGCACCTAAGCCACAAGAGAAGTTGTTACTGTATATAGCGGCAACCAATCAAGTGGTTAGTGCTGCGTTAGTAGCGGAGAGGGAGGCGGATGATGAGCCAGCAACCACGGCAGATGCATCCCGCGACAAGCAGGGGGCTTCACCGACAAGCTCTGGTCCCGACAAAGATGGATCTGCGCAGGCGCGTGAGGAACTACAGAAGAGAATGGTGCAGCGCCCAGTTTACTTTGTCAGTTCCCTTCTGCAGGGGGCTAGGTCAAGGTATTCTGGTGTGCAGAAATTGCTTTTCGGCCTTCTCATGGCCTCGAGAAAGCTGCGCCATTACTTCCAAGCACATGAGATCACAGTTGTCACTCGTTTTCCGCTGAAGAGGATACTGCAGAATCCAGAAGCAACAGGCAGGATTGTCGAGTGGGCACTGGAACTGTCAAGCTTTGGCCTCAAGTTTGAGAGCACTTCAACTATCCAGAGCAGAGCATTGGTAGAATTCATAGCAGAGTGGACGCCAACGCCAGATGAAGAAATTCTAGAAATGAGCATCCCCGTCAAGGAAGCAAGCAAAGAGTGGCTGATGTACTTTGATGGTGCCTTCTCGCTGCAAGGCGCCGGTGCGGGCGTGCTACTTGTTGCACCCACCGGAGAGCACCTCAAGTACGTAGTCCAGATGCACTTTCCCAGGGAGCAAGCAACAAACAATACCGCAGAGTATGAAGGTTTGCTTGCCGGTCTCAGGATCGCGGCAGACCTTGGGATCAAGAAGCTCATCGTCAGGGGTGACTCGCAGCTTGTTGTCCGCCAAGTGAACAAGAATTATCAGAGTCCGTTGATGGAAGCTTACGTTGATGAAGTGAGAAAGTTAGAAGAGCACTTCGACGGCCTACAGATGGAACATGTTCCAAGAGCTCAGAACGACATTGCCGATGGCCTCTCGAAGTGCGCCGCACTTAAGTTACCTGTGGAACCAGGGATCTTTGTGCTCAAACTGACTCAACCGTCTGTAACGCCATCAATTGGACAGAGCAAGAAGAGGAAGTTAATTTCTGGTGACTATTTTCCGGCAGAGCTCCCCGAAGCCGCCGCCAAGAAGGTCCCCAAGATCAACACCAAGGGTGCTGAGGAGCAGTCTGCTCCGGCAAGCCCTAGGGTTTGTTCCGTTGAAGCAGACGCTCCCGACAAGTTTTGCTCCGGCAAGCTTGCCGGGGAACGTCAAGCTCCAGCTGAGCCGCAGGTTCTCGCCGTAGAAGCGGATGTTCCCGCAGCAGCAGATGTAACTTTAGTCCTTGTTGTCGAGCCGCAAGCTCCAGCATGGGCATAGCAGATTGTCCATTTCCTTCAGGCAAGAGAACTTCCCGAAGAGCAAGAAGAAGCGCAAAGAGTAGCCCGACAGTCAAGTATGTACCAGTTTGTCGACAACACATTGTACAGAAGAAGACTCAACGGTGTGAAATTGAAGTGTATTCACCGGGAAGATGGACAAAAGCTGTTGGCAGAGATACATGGAGGCATATGTGGTCACCACATTGGCGCAAGAGCGCTTGCCGGCAAAGCATTCTTGCAAGGTTTCTTTTGGCCGACAGCCCTCCAGGATGCAACTGCACAAGTAACCAAGTGTGAAGCGTGCCAGTTCCATTCCAAGCAGATACACCAGCCAGCTCAAGCTCTCTAGACGATCCCTTTATCCTAGCCATTTTCGGTCTGGGGGCTCGACATCCTCGGCCCCTTTCCCCGAGCTGTCGGGGGCTTTGAGTACTTGTACGTTGCAATCGACAAGTTCACAAAGTGGCCGGAAGTGGAAGCAGTGAGGAAGGTGACAGCACAGTCAGCAGTCAAGTTCTTCAGGTCGATTGTTTGCCGCTTCGGGATCCCTAACAGGATCATCACCGACAACGACACGCAATTCACAAGTCGCACCTTCATGCAGTACGTCCAAGATCTTGGCGCCAAGGTCTGCTTTGCTTCTGTTGCTCATCCGAGAAGCAACGGTCAAGCGGAGAGGGCAAACGCTGAAGTGCTGCGCGGGCTCAAGACTTTCGACAGGCTGTGCGGGAAGAACTGGATTGAGGAGCTGTCGGTGGTTCTTTGGTCGATCAGGACGACGCCAAATCGAGCCACTGGCCAGACACCTTTCGCTCTAGTCTATGGAGCAGAGGCAGTTCTCCCCACGGAACTCGTGTACGGGTCACCTCGAGTGCTTGCTTATGATGAGCTTGAGCAAGAGCAGCTGCGACAAGATGACGCGCTGCTCCTTGAGGAGAACCGTCTTCAGGCCGCTGTACGAGCTGCTCGATACCAGCAAGCTTTGCGCCGCTACCATAGCCGCAAAGTTAATGCCAGAAGTCTCGAGGAAGGCGACCTTGTTCTTCGGCACGTTCAATCCGCCAAGAATTCCAACAAGTTGACACCGAAGTGGGAAGGCCCTTACCGAGTGAAACGAGTCACTAGGCCTAGCGCTATCCGCCTTGAGACCGAAGATGGCATTCCGGTGAGCAACTCTTGGAACATTGAGCATCTTTGTAAGTTTTACTCGTAAGGCGCGGTTGCCGGAACCTGTTCCGGCAACCACCTTTTGTACAAGTCTTGCCGCTGTTGCATGTAATCCTTTGTACAAAGCCGGGCGCAGACCCCGTACATAAGTAAAGCTCATGTGCTCCGCATATCTTGTCAATTTCATGCTTTTTATTTTTTGCATGAGTTATCTGACACTTTGTGCAGCGCCTACCCCCAGTAAGCAATAACGAGCCATAAGGCTCCATATCTTTATTTTCTCTTTATTTTTCTCAAAGAAAGGAAGGTTCCCTCGCCCACAATTTTGCCGGGGGGAAAGGAGAAGATAATGGTGTGGACCAGGCATCGTTCAAGAAAGTTTCGCCTTACCAGGAAGCAAATGACAGAAAAGCTAAGTTGCCAAAGTTTGAGCAATCAGTTTTAAAAATTTTAAGTTATCTTCCTCGAACGACCGTGCTTTGTATGGAAAACCTGTGCGCGGAGGAACCAACTCATAACTAGTTGCGCCCTTACTTTGTTTCGAGTCCGCTCAACAACTTAAGTGAGCTGCGACTAGTTGCGACAAGGTTTCTTGTCGGTAGCGGCACCGCCAGCAGGCTGCTGACATCCCGCACTCAGCGCTCGCGGCTAAGGCGCCTGCACCGGCAAGTTCCCTAAAAGCATAGGGCAAAAAAATACAAAGGAAGGAATCAAGTAAAGGAAATAATATAGCAATCGCTACCCAAAATAGAGTTATATTACAAGATAGCTTGTCGCAGCTCTAACAGATTGTTTTCATAACATGACTAGCAGCGACAAGAAAAGGAGAAAACGGGCGGCCTAATCTACGCGATCGCCCTCGACCCTCTTGATCCCGCTCACCTTGTCCACAATGGGTGCGACAAGGGTCTTGAGCGCTTCTAGATCAGCATCCGGCGGCAAGGTCCTGAGGACGTTGGTGAGGTTGAGGTCTGGGTTGCGGAAGGCCACCTTCACCAACACCTTTTGAAGAGCTCCCGCGCAGATCTTGCGCGACTCGTCGGCCAGCTGCTTTGGGATCTTCTCCTAGAGTCGCTGGAGCGCCGTCACCACGCCTTTGAAGAACAAGCTGAGCTTGGCGCTGGGTTGGAGGTTCTCATCAGAGGGATACCCGAGATCCTCCATCCCCAGCTGCGCCAGCTCCCTGTCGATGGCTGCGGCAACATCCACGAGACCCTCCGTCCAGTGCTCCACATTCTCCCTAAAAGTGTCCTGGGTGGCAGCAGCCCTCGCCAGCAGTGCCTCATCGGCCTTGATTTTCTCCTTCAAGGCCACCTCCTGCTCCCTGGCGCCGTCCAGCGTCTTGGTCAAAGTAGTCAGCTTCAACTCAAGATCTGCGTTGGAGTCCTTGGCGGCACTAAGCTCCTTGCCCTTCTCGACGAGACGACCCTGCAGCTCGCCAAGGGATTAGGCGTCCTTCTCGCGCTCACGCTTGAGCGTGGCAAGCTCTTCACCGCTCGCCTTGAGATCGGCCTCTAGCTGCGCCACCTTCGTCTCCAACTCCTTCTTGGCGGCCTCAGCAGCTACGGCAGCATCCTCTGCTTCCTTGAGAGCCCCACCGAATGTTTGCTCGCGCGCAGCAAGCTCCTCCTCATGGCTGTCAAGGTTGACCTTCTGTTGCGCCAACTCGCCCTCCCGCGCAGACAGCTTCTCGGCGGCAAGCCGCTGTTGCTCTTCAACTTCAGCCCTCTCGAGGAGGAAGGCTTTCCGCTCCTCGGCAAGTTGCTTCCGCTCCTCTGCCAGGGACCGGAGAGCTTCCTGGTTAAAACCCCGGAGCTCTTCCGCGCGCTTCTCGATATCCACTCCTGCCTTCGCAACAAGCGCTTCTCGGGATTCCAGTTTGGCCTGTCGAGCGCGGTAGAGCGACAGCAGCTTCCGCAGCAGCTGCTCCTTCTCAGGCTCGCCGCTGCTGCTGCTCGGCACATCAACCAGCGTCAGCCCAGCGGAGGCGAGCACCTCTCCATCCAAGATTTCTCCTTCGACCGGCGCCCTGGAGCTTGATGCCCAGGGGAGCTTGATGAAGACGCCATCGCCGGCCTTCAAATAGGCGCTGGGCTGGGGCTCTTCGGAGCCTGACGCTGCAGCGGCGGCGGAGGGATCGGCGGTCGGCGTAGCGCCTGACGCTCCTGCGGCCTCGGGGCCGTCAGTGCGATCGCCAGACCCCTCGCCAGCTTTTGCGGCGGCAGCTTTGGCGGCCTCTTCGCCGGCGGGATCATCAGCGTCAGCTGCTTCTTCGGTGGCAGCGGTGTCGTCGGTATTGCCGCGCGCGTTCTCCTCGCCGGCAACCTCGGTCTCCATCGGCTCCGTTGCAGGTGGATCTGAAGGCCGGAAGAGGGAGAAAAGTCAAGCAAATATCCAAAAAGAAAAGCAGAAGAAGAAGAACCCAAGGGAAGTTTTCAAGCAAGAGGATTACCTGTACTGGGCTCTACAGTCGTGGTCTTCGCCACCGGAGGGTCGCTGGTGCTGTCCCTTGCTGGAGAACTCTCCCTTGCCGGAGACTCCTCCCTTTCCGGAAAATTCTCCCTTGCCGGAGAACGCTCCCTTGCCGGGGAACCCTCCCTTGGCAGTGTAGTCGAAGCAGATGGCACGTCGGGTGCGGCTTCCAGGCGCTCCTGGTGAGGCTGCTCTGCTCCTACACAACCCAATAGTCAGATGTCAGCAAAGAAAGAGCACCCATGCACGCCTAACAGCGGGAAGTAAACCATATACTTAAGCTGGGGGCTGCTTTGGGGAATAGTTGCCGGGTCCGGCAAGGTGGTCTCGGACACACCCCCCACTGTCGCGGTGGGTTCGTCCTCGATGACAATCACCGGGACCTTAGCTCTCTTCGCCGCTCTCTGGGCCAGAGTCCTGAAAAGGAATGAGTTCGGAGTAAAGCAAATCAGATACAAGACAAAACAACAAGAATTGAAGAACTACAAGTACAGCAGAGAATCTTACTCTTCTTCTTCCTCGTCGGAGCTGAGCGCGGAGAGGTCGAAGTCCGGCTCGCCTCTGGCGCGACGATGCGGAGGAGTAGATTCCCTTAGCCGCTTGGCGGGGGTAGTGGCGATGTTCTGAGACAGCCCAGCTCCGGCCGCCGCCGCAGCGTGAGAAGCGGCAGGAGCAGAAATGGTGGTCCGGGAGGACCCCGCTCCAGTTGCCGCAGCGGCGTGAGGTGCTCCCGCGGCAACAGTGCTTGCCACGGTGGAGCGCGTCGCACGGCGCGGCGGCTGTTGACTCGTCTGCCGCCCCGCTACGTCCCCGGCCTTGCGGAGACGCCTTCTTGGTGGAGCTGGGGGCTCTGCTTGCGGTGAGCTATCTGAAGATGAGGAGGAAGAGGAGTTGGTCTTCAACGAGCCGCTCGCACCCTCGGCGGGCTCGCCCGACTCGACATCAGGCCCGGCAAGCTCTCCCTCGCCGGCAAGCTCCTCTCGCTCGGCAAGGCTTGCCGCCTCTGCTGCCTCTGCCTCCTCCACGGTGAATCCAAACTCGCCCGTGGCAGCGGCTGCCGCCGCCTCTTCCAGCCTAGTGGCGATGTGCTGCATCTCCGCATCGGTGGTGTCGCGAGTAAGGCTTTTCTGTTCATCGGAGCGGACCGGCACTTCTACCAAGCCGTCAAAGAACTCATGCACGACGTCGTCTGCAGGCTCTTGCCAAGTTGGGACAATTCCATGCGAATCGCACAGCGGCATCATTGCACGAATGCGGTCGAGCGAGGAGTTGTTGCACAGCGGAACGACACCCTTCAGCAACCTGAACACTTCGGGATGTTGGGGGTCGTGCTTGAATAGTTCCTGGAGCATCGCTTCCAGTTTCAGAACAGTGAAGTTGAAGTTGAGGCCCGGGCGCAGCCTCATGATATCCGCCGCATTCTGGAACTCCCAGGCGGGTCTCCTCCTCTCCTGCAGGGGGGCGATGCGGCGGCGAAGAAAATCTGCGCCAACGGCGCCTACAGTGAGCCCGGCAAGCCTGAGGCGTAGGATCCGGGTGACGGCAATCTTCAGCCTATCGTCTTCTGGGGCCACGTTGCTCCAATCGTTGCCGCGCGCTACTGGGGCTTGGCGCAAGGCGGTAAATGGCTGCGGGTTCTCCTCGACAATCCAGCACCAGTCTGCTCTCCATTCATCCCACTTGCCGCGGAGCTCTCCCTCCAGATAAGATTCCTTCTTGCCAGCTCTCGAGATCCAGGCAATTCCGCCGGATAAAGGCTCCCCTTTCTCAACTCGGGGCATAAAGAAGTGGCGAAAAAGAGCTACATTTGGATATACTCCGACAAAGTTTTCGCGGAGATGTGCGAAAACTGCCATGGTCAGAACGGCATTGGGGGTGAAGTCAAGGAGGCGGAACCCGTAGGTGTTCATAATGTCGCAGAAAAACTTAGAGAAAGGCGGGCAGAGCCCGCATTAGATGAACAACGCGAAGAAGGGATATCCATTCGGAGCCCGCTCCAAAGCGGCGGCTGAGAGTACCTTCATGCGCGGATGTGCTCGCGTCTCCGTCGACCAGAAGAGGTAGTAATACTCCCTCAGCTCCTTCGCGGCGAGCTTGGGGGGAAAGGTTGCCCGTTCCTTTCGCAGCGCCGCGAGCCGCTACGCCTCGGTCGACTTCACGGCTTTCCCCTTGTCGGCTTTCGGAGCCATGGCGGAGGTGGTGGGGGAGATCGACGGCTTTGGTGGTGCTGGTGGCAATGGGGGGCGGAGCGCTGCTCTCTTTCAGATTTGGGAAGAAAGGGAGGGGCGGCGGAGATTTTTGAGATTGGAATAGCAACCGGCGAGATTGGCAAACTGCCCCTGTTTCCCCTGCTTATAAAGAGGGATGGGGCGGACGTTCTGTCTTTCCGAATAAATAAACCACCCACGATCTCTCCCACGACGCCGCATTCGACGCGTGCCGTTCGGGGAGGGCGCGGTGGATACGGAGTGAGATAGGCGTAACCCAGGCCGCGCGTGCCCTGTTTTGGGCCTGGCCCAACAGCGCTCCGCACCATGTGTGGCCCAGGCCCGGGGGCTCCTGTCGGTGTACTAGAGTAGGGGCACCCTAGTATCCCGAACTTGTGCACGGGCAGTCGCAGCACCCCGCGGCAAGGCTTGCCGGGTGACCGCCAAGGTCCTCCGTGGTTCCTTTGGAGCCATTCAAGAACAAAGTATTCAAACCAAGGAGACAAGGCCCCGGCAAGAGGAGCTTGCCGGGAAAGCCAACCAAGGCATCTCAAGGAACTTGCCACGACGCGCCATGCGTCCCGGCGAGGCCTAGTGAGCGACGAGCTTCCGGACGCGACAAGACAACGACCACGGCAAGGTGCTTGCCGCGGCAAGCTACCACTCTGTACCCGCGCTCCAGCACATCCACCAACGTGTCACCCTGGGACCTTTCCAGGCGCGCGTGGCAAGAGGCTATGCAGCCAGCGGTGCGCGGTGGCAAGCGGCGCTGACAAGATTGCCATCGTGGCAAGCGGTGGCGTCCCTGACAGTCCCTTTTTGCACTGTTTGGGCGACGCAGACGGGCATTTAATGCCTTTGTCCCCTGCCGTCAGGGTTAGCTATGATACACTGTACAGGTAGTTGTACCAACCACAATTTCTTTCCATTTTTACCCTTGTCTACGTTGCCACCTGTCGGTGACCCCTTGAGCATATAAAAGGAGGCCCATGCGCAACGTAGAGAAGGGTTCGAAGGCAGAAAAACACTCACGCTCGGTCTCGTTAGCAGCTAGCATGTACTGTAGCACTCAGCGCTCCCGAGCAAGAACTCAATACACTCAGACATGCAGCAATAGGAGTATTATCTCTCCGGAGAGCTCCGAAGCTGGGTAAACTGCTCGTGTGCTTCGCCTCGATCCGCTCTTCGCGCGACCTCTGCCCCCCGCCGAACCGAAAGGGGCCCGGTCCGCCGGTCCCATAGGTGTCCGTGGATCAGTTTTCCCCGACACCAGGTATAAGACCTAGATTTCGAATGTGGTCGACACACTTTCACTTGAGCTTACCACTTTTGGTGCTAGGTTAACTGGCGGTCGTATACTGACGACCGAGAGTGGGGGTTCGAGCTAAATGTGATGTGCAAGCAGGACCGGCTTCTCTGGCCGTGCATCATACCCATGATTTGTGTCTATGCCATCGAGTACCACTTGCCACAGCGGGTTGCCACGCAATTTGGTAAGGCGCAGCGTACACCATCGGCCGGCATCGTCAAAGATACCGGTGGCTACGACCTGCACTTGTGAGTACCACCGCCCGTTCTCATTGTTTCCAACTTTCGTTTTGATGTTTCATATTCTTCCTAATGGTGTTTTACAATCTTTCTTGTGCTTTGCAGGCTGAGCAGGCAGAAGAATCAATCTATCACCGATTGGGGAGAACAACATGCAAAATACGTGTCTGAATGGAACCAGTGGAAAACTCACAAAGATGTGGAGAGAAGAGTGATTGACTGGGAGGAGTACTCGGATCACCTGCTGTGGTTCGACGATGGCATCAAGCATCGTCTGCGCCTAAGGCCATAGTGGATGACGGCAAATGCCAAAAGTCTGTACGACGACGACTCCGAGAATGAAGCCTACAATGACAGCATCAGAGATCTACGGAGCGGATTTAGGGAGTACAAACCCATCATGAACAGAGTGGTAAGTTTTTTTTTATCTGTTTTCAACCGATGTTTGGATGGAATCAACTTTAGTGCTACTGACTCATTTTATTCCATTGCAGTCTTCGAAGCCGAACAAAAGCATTTTTGATGCCTCTGATGCGCTTAGTTCTATCCCCGGGACTCGAGTTAGTGATAACAAGTTGAGGGGAATGGTGAGAGTAACATGGAGTTCATTTGCTTATGTTCATCATGAAGTTGATCCATATTGTGCTTATTGTTTCGTTCTCTCATTGCAGAAGTTCGTTAAAAAATGTCGCAAGCTTGTGGGCCTGCTTGGGTGTGCCACCTCCTCCACTGATGTGATTGCTCCTGCAGCACCGATGTGTAGCCTCGCTTCATCGAGCCAGGCCGCCTCATCGTCTATGGCGGTTCAAGACGACGAGGAGGAGGGCGAGGATGATGATGATGAATAGGAAGATGAAGAAGAAGGCGAGGAAGAGGGAGCAGAAGAAGAACATGGTGAAGAAGAGGAAGAGGACGATGAGGAAGAGGATGAGGAGGAGGAGGAGTACGATGATTCTGACCTCCACCAACTCAGACAACCCAGCATGAGAAGAGAAATGTGCCGAAGAAGGATTGGAAGAGTCCATCCCTGTTTCAGAAAGCGCGTCCTACTCATCGCAAGAAGGCGGCCGAGAAGCGATCAAAGAACAACGAGGACTGGACCGCGAAGAGGGTAAGGAAGGACTGAAGTTGCTGCCGTGTCGTTGAACTAAAAACTTGCATGTTTGCTTCATGAACCATATGGATTCGCTCATGAAACGGTTTCGTTAATTTGCTATGTATAACTTGGTGAAAACCTTTGTGGATGTCTATTTGCTATGTATCCAACCTATCTAATTTGTGGATGTGTGCTTGATATATCATACATATGCTTCATGTTTACAAGTGCTTAATTGTTGCGTTCCAACAATTGAAGACAAGAGAAGTTAGGAGGTGCAAAAAATGCACTCTGGGCCACCCTACCGCCAGACACTAAGGCGGTAGGTCTATACAGCCTACCGCCATGCCACCCAGTGTTAGGGTAGGGTGCCTCCCCCCACGCCCCCTCATGTGACCAAAACAGCCAGCGGCTCAGCGGTAGGGTTGCACACCCTACCGTTGGGGCTTTCGGCGGTAGCATCCTACCGCCAAAATCCCTAGCGGTAGGGTGTGCAACCCTACCATTGAGCCGCTGGTTGTTTTGGTCACAGAAACCTAACACACATGCTCCGACCCTACCGCCGCGCCCTATGGCGGTAGGTTGTCAATCCCTAGGGTTTGGGCATTTATAAACCCAGTCACCCCGCCAAACCCACCCCACCCCCTTATCCCCACCCACCCACCCGCCTTATTCTTCATCTCGTCCCTTTTCTCATCTCCTCCACTTTCCCCCTCTGATCTTCTTTGTTTCTTCACGGATTTT
Organism: Triticum timopheevii; assembly: GCA_963921465.1. NCBI lineage: Eukaryota > Viridiplantae > Streptophyta > Magnoliopsida > Poales > Poaceae > Triticum > Triticum timopheevii. The sequence goes on along the minus strand of OY997264.1, from coordinate 194,199,969 downwards.
GCAGATCGAGATGGCTCCGGAAAGAGGAAAGTAAGCTCCTCCCATCCCCCAATTACTTTGAGTCAAATCAATCCGCTTTTTTGTAGCCTAAAAAAGGTTCATTCATGTTCATGTTCATGTTCAAAATCATGAGGATCCCAAGTTGATATGATGAACCCTAGTTAATATGATGAACCCTAGTTAATATGATGAACCTAGGCGATTGCATCATGATGAACCTAGTTGATGAACCCTAGGTTTAGTTTTTTTTGACCATATGATGAACCCTCCCTAGGTTTAAATTTTTTTTGACCATATTTTTTTAACACATGATGAACCCTAATACAAGCTAGGTTTTTTTGAAGGTGATGAACCCTAATTGAATACAAGTTAATAGGTTTAGAATTTTTGACCATATGATGAACCCTAGGTTTAGATTTTTTTGGAGACGATGAACCCTAATGTGTGATGCATTGTAACATCCCAAATTTTCAATTTGGAATGTTATACATAGATCATCATTGCATATCATATTTTGTTGCATTGTTGGCTCGATCCTAGAAATTCTACGCAACTCAAGGACCCACGGAGAAAGTTGGGGATTTCGTTATTTTCATATTTGAGTTTTCTCAAATTTTGAAAATAGGACCATGTGATTTTATTTATTTTATCTTCAATTATTTCTACTACCAAAATTTTAGACAGGGAATAAAATGACTTTCCCAAAATAAAGAAATGATGAAGATTTAATAAAAAAATCAAATAAGATTTATTTTGGAGTTTTTCGCCTTTTATTTGAATTTAGGAAAAATGCGCGTTTTTCAAAATTGCATTTAGGCCCCAAATAAATGGTTGTCTTGTCTGACTTGATTTTAGAAGTCGGGGAAAATTTATTTCGGGATTTTTGGAGTCCGTTTAGTATTTCTTTTATTTTTCTTCTGCGCAGAATTATTTAAAAAAACGTGAACCGCCTTTGGGCCGTGCCCGAGCGGGACTCCGCCTGGGGGCGACTTTAAATAGCGCTGCCCCGAGCCCCCCCAGGCCCGTCAACGCCGCCGCCCAGCCCACTCGCCGCCGCCGGCCCACCCCGCCGAAACCCTAACCCTAGCCGCCGCCGCCGCCGCCACCAGCCGCCGCTGCCGCCGGAGCCGCCGACCCCGCCGGACGCTGCCGCCGCCGTCGATCCCGACGCCCAAGGTTCGCCGCGCCTCGATTTCCGCGCCGGTTTTTTTAGAAAACCGAGCGGTTTTTCTTCGGTTTTTCGTTAGATCGGGTTTTTTCGGTTCGGTTATTAGCGAGTGTTCGCTCGTTCGTTCGTTTTAACGAACGTGTTCGTCAGATTAGTTTAGTTAACGAACGTTCGTTCGTTAACCCGTTCATCGTTTTTCTTCTTCTCGGATTTAATCCGTGATTTTTCTGATCGCGATTCCCGATCCGATTTTTGTTTTAGTATAACTTTTTGCTCGTTTATCGGAATCAGGCGATTCAAGCGGCTGGAGTTTCGTCTCGAAACCCTCTTTCTGAATAATCAACTTAAACAAGTTTTTGCTTCTGTAAAATTTGACTTAGATCCAGATTAGTAAAATGAAGCTGCTTTTTTTTCGCCGTTTGACTTTCGTTGCTTTGTTTGATTTGATTCTTTTTGCAAACCGGAGTTCTTAAGTTGAACATTCTGGTTAGATCTCTTGTTCGAGTTTTACCTGTGCATTAGATGAGTACTTATTGTATGCTTGTTTGTTTGTCTGCGATAGAATACCCGGAGTGCGCCGCCTGTTACTTCGAGTCTCTAGGTTTCGCGGATCATCAGCAAGGCAAGTAACACTTTGATCATACCATTTCTACTACCCAGTTTTATGCATTAGATCAATCCTCAAACATTGCATGATTAGGATCTAGGTAAATTGTGGGTTATGGGAAGTAGATGAGGTAGTACCTATTACCTGTTTTATTATCAAACCTTTGGGAGTTACTTCTACGTTTGCTTATTATGCCATGCTATGCTAGTAGACGTGGATTGGGTGAGTGCATCCATGACAGATGTGAGTTTGTTAATTAATGGTTTATTTAAGGTGGCAACTTAAACACACATCTGGGTGGATTGAGGCACCTGGTTTCTATCAGGACTTGCCTGTTTTTCTTCGGACCGCCACCCAGGCTCAAAGGGATCATAATATTATTCATGCTAGAAACTTCCGTGTGCAGCCACATGCTACTATGGGCTCTAGCATAGTTGACTAAGTCGTGCGAACTCTTACTGGGTAGACTAGCAGATGTAGGGGATGTAGGTTGGTACGGTCTACCCTATACGTAAGGTGCAAGCGCTTCTGAAAGACTATGTCTCGGTCATCCGTTTCTCAAACACCATGTAGTGCGAGAAACCAAACGGAGGAGATTGAGTCATGTGGGGAAAAGTGCGCAAACCTCTACAGAGTGTATAAACTAATCATGGTTAGCCGTGTCCCCGGTTATGGACATCTTGAGTATCTAGTACTTGGATATCATGTGAATCTCATCATGTTACTTCTAAATTAATATTGTTGGGATGTTAATGAGTATTTTTTAAATTGGGATTGAGAATGCTGTCAACCATTCTCAATGTTTAACAACCACCATGATAGTTAAATAAATTTATTCCTTTGCAGTAGGGAAAAATTGGCTTTATGCAAAAACTGTAACCATAGAGCTTTTCCACCAGCCATATATGCATGTAGTATAGCTTATTCCATTGTTATTCTCTATGTGTTACATTGCCAGCATATTCCATGTGCTGACCCGTTTTCGGGCTGCAACGTTTCATGTTGCAGACTTTTTAGACGACGAGTAAGGTGCTTTTAGGTCGTGGTTCTATACTCAGTGATGCCGTTGGAGTTGATGGACTCGCTTATCTTACAAGTCTTCCGCTGTTATAGTTTTTAGATGGCCTTAGGCCATATTTATTTCAATAAGTTCTCTTTTGAGACATTCGATGTAATAAGTGTGTGATTGCTACTCCGTTATAAATCCTCCAAGTACTGTGTGGTGTCAGCATTACTGATCCAGGGATGACACTGAGCACAGAGATCAGACTGTTTGAGGTCTGGTCGCTACAAAGGTGGTATCAGAGCCAGGTTGACTGTAGGACACGACCACTAAGCTAAAGCCCTAGATCACTACTCTTTCTTCTCATTTCTGATTCCTCATCTTTTCTATTCTTTAGGATGGCGATGCAAGGATCAAGTTCACACAACCAGATGAAAACTCACCTTTTGGATATCACTTGAAGGAAGCCACTAGATACCTGAACATAGGAGTACCAAGCTTCACCGGGACCTTCAACGCCACTTTACCCGAAGAGGAGCGCTGGATGATTCAAGTCTACATTCCAGGAAGGACATTTGCACCAGCCACGGAGCCAATAGAGTTTACCTTTGATGCACCAACATGGAGCCTAGGAAAGAGCATGGCAGGTCACATCGCCATGGGACGAATTGGAGAAGTTTACCACAACGATCTCAAGAATACTATCTACCAGATTTGTGGGCGCCGAGATGAGCATTGGGAAATGATCACCACCAGGAAGGACAGATCAATCGTAGCTTATATTCAGGAGTTAAACCAACACATCCGACGCCAGGAGAATCAGATGTGCACAGATATGGAGGATCTACAGAAGGCTATGACCAAGATCAAGGAGCTAGAAGAAGAACTCAAGGCTACACGTAAAGACTATATGGAAGAAATCGTCACTCTAGTAAGACAGAACGGCGACCTTAAGGAGAAGATTGGAGTATTCATGGGAGGATCAGCACCTAGAGGAGAAGAGGATGAACCTACTTGTCTAGATAATTATATCATCATCGACGACACCGACTCGGATCCCGACGACAGCGATGATGACTATGTTGATGAAGCTGGAGCAGATATCATGGAATCTTCATTGGAGCAGTTTTTCTAGTTGACCACCACAACAGTAGTAGAATTTTTCCACCATTTAATTAGTTTAGTCCAAGCACTTTTGTAATGATAGTTAGACCGTTGTATGCCCTTGCTTGAATTGATTGGAATGATATTGTGTGTTTTTGTCTCATGTGCATATGGGTAGTGTTATCTCACTAGACCTCATTCTATTCTTAACTCTCCTCTCCCCTTTAAACCCTCAGATGCCTCTGAAACGCGACCCCGAGTTTGTTTTCCCGCCAGAGATCACTCAGTTGATTCAGCAGTAGAATGCCTTGATTCAAACATTGGTACAGAACCAAGGCAACAACAACAACAACAACAACAACAACAACAACCCACCACCACCACCACCTGTTGACCATCTGGCACGTTTCTTAAGGCTGAATCCGCCGGTGTTTTCCAGTAGCACCGAGCCGATAGTAGCAGATGATTGGCTCCGTAAGATAGGGAGGGAGTTGACCACAGCAGGATGCACAGATGGAGAAAAGGTGAAGTTTGCCGCACATCAGCTTGACGGACCCGCAGCAGCATGGTGGGAGAATTTTACAGCCACTTACCCTGTAGACACTGTCACATGGAATCAGTTTCAGCAAGCTTTCCGTACTGCCCATGTTTTAGCAGGAGCTATGGCCATGAAGAAGCGTGAGTTTCGCAACTTACGCCAAGGAGGACGGACAGTTGGCCAGTATGTGGATGATTTCAGTAAACTAGCATGTTATGCCCTAGATGACGTTGCTACGGATGCAGCTAAGCAGGAGAAGTTTCTAGAAGGACTGAATGATGAGCTGAGCATGCAGTTGATGGTAGCCACTTTCAATAACTACCAGGAGTTAGTAGATCATGCTCTTATGATTGAGGGGAAGCAGCAGCAGATTGACAATCGTAAGAGGAAGTATGGACAGGGGAAGTACAATTCTGGAGCTCAGCAGAAACCACGCTTTACCCCAAAGTCAGGAGGGAAATTTCAGCATACTCATGGAGGAGGCAGCTCGCACAATCATAATGGCACCAAGAATGGAAACGGGAATGGAGGAAGCAATGGACAAAGCCGCACCAACCCGTCAACACCATCCAAGGTAGACCTGAGTCATATCACTTGTTATAAGTGCCGTAAGACGGGGCATTATGCAAATGAATGTCCTAAAGCCCAAAATGGAAATGGCAATGGAAGCTCAGGAAAGAAGCCAAACCCTTTCAACAGAGGACAGGTGAACCACGTCACCGTGGAGGAGGTTGAAGCTCAGCTAGACGCAGTGATAGGTAAGTTTTTGGTTAAGACATTTACTGCAGTTGTTCTTTTGATAGTGGTACATCGCATTCATACATATCAAGGGGATTTGTGGATAAATATAAACTACCAACCCAAGCACTTAGGTCACCCATGCTAGTAACCTCACCCGGAATAGAGTATACGGCTAGTATATGGTGTGATCGACTGCCATTAAGGATTGGACACCATGTATTTCCCTCGGACCTAATAGTTTTGGAATCGCAAGGTTTGGATGTGATATTAGGCATGGATTGGTTATCGAAGTATGGAGGGAATATAGATTGCGCCAGTAAGTCGATTTTGCTTACCACCCCTGAAGGAAGAAGAATCAAGTATGTATCACGGCATGAGCCGAGAAGAGCACATGTAAATTCCTTATCAGGAGTTGTGCAGGAGGAAGTACCAGTGGTAAGGGATTTCCCCGATGTATTTCCAGAAGAGTTGCCAGGCATGCCACCGGATAGAGACATTGAGTTCCTAATTGAAGTACTGCCAGGCACTGGGCCGATATCCAAGAGACCGTACAGGATGCCAGCCCAAGATTTGGAGGAAATTAAGAAGCAGATTAAGGAGTTGTTGGACAAAGGTTTTATTCGCCCAAGTTCTTCACCTTGGGGATCGCCAGTACTTCTGGTGGAGAATAAGGATGGATCGTTAAGAATGGTTGTTGATTATCGCGGATTAAATGAAGTAAAAATAAAGAACAAGTACCCACTACCAATGATCAATGATCTGTTTGATCGGTTGCAAGGAGCCAAGGTGTTTTCCGAGATCGATTTGCAATCAGGGTACCATCAGTTGAAGATTCGGGAGCAAGATATACCGAATACGGCTTTTACCACCAGGTACGGGCTGTATGAGTATACCGTTATGTCATTTGGTCTGACTAACGCCCCAGCCTATTTTATGAACATGATGAACAAGGTGTTTATGGAGTTTTTGGATAAGTTTGTCGTGGTGTTCCTTGATGATATTTTGGTGTACTCGAAGAATGAAGAGGAACATAAGGAGCACTTGCGTTTGGTACTCGAGAAGCTCAGAGAACATCAGCTATACGCCAAGTTCAGCAAGTGTGAGTTTTGGCTGAAGGAAGTTGGATTTCTCGGACATGTTATATCCAGGGAAGGTATCGCAGTAGACCCCACTAAAGTTGTCACTGTGACAAACTGGGAAGCAACAACAACAGTTGGAGAAATCCGGAGTTTCCTTGGACTCGCAGGATACTACCGGAGATTCATTGAAAATTTCTCGAAGATTGCGAAGCCTATGACCGAATTGTTGAAGAAGGATACTAAGTTCATTTGGACTGAGGAGTGTGAGGCTAGTTTCCAAGAGTTGAAGAAACGTTTGGTTACCTCACCAGTATTAATTCTGCCAGATCAGACCAAGGATTATGAAGTGTATTGCGATGCTTCACGTCGAGGACTTGGAGCAGTGCTTATGCAGGAGGGAAGAGTTGTTTCGTATGCTTCACGACAGCTTAAGCCTCATGAGTTGAATTATGCTACTCATGATTTGGAGTTAGCAGCCGTAGTGCACGCACTGAAAACGTGGAGACATTTTCTGATGTAGGGTGGAACCCTATAGCGTCGATCTTTCACGTTTGGAGTGGATCCTACGAGGAATCACGAAGAACACGTGGAAGCACAAAAGGGAAAACACGGGGGAAACGAGAGAGAATCACTCAACCAACAAGGAATCGATCACACAAGTGCTAGATCACCACACACATAAGAGATCCACAAGATCCAAAGTCAACAAAGGTAAGGATACAAAGGAACCGTTCTTCTCCGAAAGGAGGCCTTGATGTTCTTCCCTAGAAGGGGTCTTGAATCCGCTTGGGGGATCTTCTCCGAAGAGGTCGTGATCTCCGAGGAGAAGTATCCAAGTGGATGAGAAAAGGCTCTCACACAAATATGAGCTAATCCAATGCTAACCCTCAAAATGGGGAGGAGGAGGTCTATTTATAGTGCTAAGCCACGAAGGGGTAAGTGAGGGGCGAAGGGGTACACGGGCTTCGGCCCAAGTCACGCACGCAGGCGGGGTCCGGATGATCCGGATGGTGGCCCGGATGATCCGGGTGTCGGGGGTCCGGATGATCCGGGCGACCGTCCGGATGATCCGGCTTCGTCGAGCAGCTTCGGGTGTCTTCGGGCACGTTAGCCGGATCGTCCAGGTGGTCGTCCGGATCGTCCGGGCTCGGTCCGGATCGTCCGGCTGGGTGTCCGGATGATCCGGGCAGGTCCTGTCTTGCTCCATTCTTCTTCTTCCTTCTGCTCTTCCATGCTTGGCCTTGATCCTTGGATTCTCCATGATCATCTCGGTTGTACCTGAGTATATGCAAGGTCCATGCATGAGGTAGTAGCCGTGTCTCACATGGGGAAAGTGACGGTTCGAAGAGGAGTGAATTCACCTTGTGTCCAATGGTGTATGTTCGAGGTCTCGTCATATGTCCTCTCGGGGCTTGGAGAGTAGTCGGAGTGTACATGGGGATGAACGTGGGATGCTCCGCATCATATCCCCCCCCCCCCTTGGGAAAGATCCGACCTCGGATCGTGATCCTCATCACCATGGAAACGGTTGTCGTAGACGGACTTGTAGTTGGATGAAGTTGAAGACATGGTGCAATCCGCGTAGTCCAAGGTGTCGTCGGAGTGATAGACATGCAAAAAGAGCAAACACAAGCAACACTCGGAAATACAATGGTTAGCGCACACAAAGTGTCCATCATGTAAGAATGAGTCCGTGCGGCAAGATTGGTTGTGACAAAGCGCATGAAGCTTATCAAGATGATCTAGAATGAGATGCAAAGCATTCATGGGAGGAAATGCAATCATTTTGCACACAAATGTGTTGTAAATATGATCAATGCAACCACGGTGCAAAATGATGTCATGTTGAGACGGTTTATCAATAGCATGAATATGGCAATGGATGCTCAATATGTATATGTTATCATGCAATTGATGATGGACAATATGATCATGATGTATGAATATGCCTTCAAGGTAGATCACAACAAATTTGCTAAGGAAATGCGCAAGCTCATATATCATGGATGACATGGGAATACAAGATGCAACAAGGCAATCATAATGTGAGTCAATCCATGCATGGGGTGCAAACTTGTGGTGAGTATGATATGTCCATCGAGCATGACATGTATGAGCACAATCAACAAATATGGAGGTGTTGGTGTACCAAACCTCGATGTCGAGGCATGAGTGGAGTGCCGAAGGTGCATCCCATAAGTGCGAGCGCTCCTCAATGTGAAGGTCCATGTAGCCAATCTCCAATGTCGCTCCTCCGGTCGCGAGATGTATCATGTAGACAACAAGAAGGAAACAACAATGAAAGAGTGACCCATCCAATCTGCGTACTTGAGGATGGCTCAAAGGGAAGGAGTTCACCTTTAGTAGATTCTCGCAAATGTTGGTGTTGCACATCGTGTATGCCTTCGCATGACCAAGTTGTCACATAACGACATCGCCTTGTGAAACCTCCAAAATGAAAGAACATGACAAACACTCGGAAAAACAAATGAGGTTAGCGGAAATGCAAAACCTATCATTCGAGTGGTAAGATACCCAACAAGTGTATGCATCATGCTCATCATAAGAAAGTACAAGGGAGCATGTCATAGTATGGAGGCATATGATGCAAGAACAACCAAGTGCAATAGGCTCAATCAAACAAGCATGCATCACAAGTATGGTGTCAAAGTCTCTAAGATCAATAAGCATAGCATGGTTGCACTCAATACAAGTGGATATGAAAGAGGCAACTAATGGACACAAGAGACAATGATCAAGATATATCATGTGAGAGGCATGAGCATATATGTCATCAACCCAAGAAAGCAAGTAATAGTGGAACATGGGTGATGCAACATAGCAAGCAATCATAGAGATCAAGTCAAGCAAGCTAGTAGTGCGAAGATGCAACATACTAGAGGGAATCATAGCAAGCATGTCATGTGTGCAAATAGTGGGCATGAATAATGGACATGACATATCACAAGCATGAAAGCAAGATATGAGTAAAATGTCATCAATGTATTGGCGAGAGACCATATGTAAATAGCAATGTGGCATCATGACTCTCCCAACACAACAAGCATCAATAACATGGGGCGCATGATAAATATGGCAATAGCAACAAGGGTCTCCACCAAGCATGCAAATACACATAGAAGTAGCATAATGGTGAATCATGGGTATATGCAAGCAAGGGTCACAATTGCATGGCAAAGGCATAGGAGCAAGCATAACATGCAAAGTGAACACAATAGTATGGGCATAAGGTGACAAGTGGTAAATAGCCCATAGCCGTATGAGAGCCAAGTAAAAGAGATGCGCATAGTCCTTGCGCGAAGGGAATGGTGGTAAGGATAGTCCACGGGATCCCAAGTCATCGTTGCTCTCAAGAGCTCGTTTCGTCAACTCTTGGGATTGAGAGGTTGACGAGTATACGTGAGTACCTACACAAAACAAAGACAAAGGGAAAATTGTGTGTGCGTGGTAGATGTACACATCATCCATCATGATGCGCACGTGCGTGTGTTTGTTAGCACAAAATATCCAACGCTCAAATAAATGAGATGCGTGATATAGAAACATGTCATCCATCATGAGAGGTTTGTTATGATGTATGTCATAATGGAGACTCAAAGGATGTAATGCATCATGAGGTATTTCTTGAGCATTGTTATTCATGGGGTGAATATGGTTTACACTATCATGGGAATCATGCAAAGTATGAAATGCATCAAGATCTCCTAATATGTATGAGGAAACTATGGGGGTCTCCTCATGAGCAAGAGTAGAAACATCACGTGGAGAGTATTGACAACATCCAAAACAATGCATATTTGGAACAATGTGATCATGGCATGACATATTAGATGAATTGCGTAAATCATGTAAAGGAAGCATGGCAATATCATTACAAGAGAAGCAAAAGCCAATGACCATCATCTCGTCATCTATGCCATAAGTGCAAATGGGATTGATTTTAATGGGGCATGCGTAGTTACTATGTTGAGATTGTAGGGATGCAATATGGGAGATCTCACTCATAGCAAATGACAAGTTCAATGGATTGTCAAACATGAAGTGACCAATAGAATTTTCACATGATATCCTATGAAGCATAGCATCACAACTAGGCAACTCAACATGCTCATCATCATATTCATCATAAGTAGGTAAGTCGAGGCATGAAGAAGTCTCACTAGCATGAAGCATGGGAATAGGTGGGCCAACATCATGGGAGCAATCATCGTCAAGAGAGTCCACTAGTGGGACAAGAGAAGCACCATCACCTATGTTACCTTTGGAGTGTCGCTCATGTGTTGTAGGTGAGGTGTTGAAGATCGTCTCGTTGTCATCTTCATCTTGATGGAACCATGTGGGGGGTGCATCATCGTCCACCATGGCCATCATATTGTCCATTGGAGGGATGGACTCGTCGAGGATAGGCGTGTCGTCATGTAGGAGACCTAGCACCAAAGAAGAAAACACACTAGGAATAGAGGTTAAGTTGTTAGAAATCATAGTGGCCTCACATGTCATGTCAACTACCTCACTCACTAAGTGTTGTGGCTCACTCACTCCCTCAAGGATGCACTCACTCATATTGTTGGTGGAGTCACTCAAATGGCGCTCAACCTCACATAGGATGTGTGGCATGCTCTCATGTGTGGGGCTAGTGGTGGTCACACTCATCCTCTCATAGGAAATGCTCTCAATGTCACGTATGGTGGAGTCACTCATGTCACTCATGTGGTGGTGGCTCTCCTCACATGGCAAATGGGGCATCTCGACATATGTGGGTGTCGGAGAGGTGTAGGTGCAAATGTCTCCATGCTCAACTCCTATCGCCGTGGTCGAAGGGGATGGCCCTTGCTCGACCTTCTTGTCACCGTCTTGGTGTGGGAGGCCCATATGATGTGGCGCCTCGTAGCTCATCTCCATGACCGAAGGGAGTTTCCCATGCTCGGCCATCTTCCGTGGGGGGCTTCCGAAGATGGAAGTGTCGCCCTCACTCGTAGGTAGTCGCCTTGAACTTGATGAAGTCGATGTAGGCGTACTCGTGTGAAGTAGGCGAAGATGTCGTACGTCCAAAGGCGAAGATGCCTTGAGAACACTTGGCGAAGATGCCGAAGTGGTTGATGTAGCCGTAGCGCCGTCTTGGTGGTGGTCATCTCGCGGTCTTCTTTTGTGCTCTTGAAGCTTGGACTTGGCATGAAGTAGGGCTTGTTGGGACTTGTGCACTTGCGCTTGTGGAGCATCTTCATGATGATGATGTCGTTGTCGTGCTTGAGATCCTAGGAGATGTCGTTCGTCGTCGTCGTGCACATGTTGTTTGGAGGTGACTTTCCCTTCATGACGATGTTGATCACGAACGTGATGGTGGTCGCCATGTAGATGTGGACGAGGACGATTTGCACTTGCATCTTTTTCGCGCTCCGAAGACTTGTGGCTTGACCGTCGTCGTCTTGAGGATGATGAAGTGGAAGAAGACTTGATCAAGGCCCGAATCTCTTCCATCCTCGCATCTTGCTCCTCCTTTTGTGCGGCAAGCTTGTTGTTGATGTAGTCCCTTTTCCATGCGTCGGAGTGGAAAATGTCGATGGAGATGTTCTCAATGCGCTCTTTCAATCTTGATTGTGCGCCTTGCATTTGTCGTTGTAGTCCGAAGATGGACCTTTTGGTGATGTAGTTGTTCACGCCGTCGTTGTCGTCGTAGACCGGAAAGGAAATGCCTTGCCTATCCATCACAAGACTCGAGCAAATATGAGTGGGAGAAAGAGAAGAACTTATACCAATGTACCTTGACCGATGTTGACAATGAATCAAGTTCACTCAAATGCGGACAATGAAATAGCACTATTGGTACCAATCCTTGTTGGTTCTCACACCTACACAAGTAAAGCTTATAGTGGAGCTCGGTGAGGATAGTGGCACAAAAATTTGATGCAAAATGTTAGCAAGAGTCAATAATGTTGAAAGAGATTCACAAACTCGCAAGTGAAACAAATGGACCAATAGCAATGAAAGGTACACGGAAACACACACACACGGATAGATAAATGGGGTCATGCAACCAAGGAATGAGCACAAAATGTGGAATCTACGGAAAACGCTTGTGTTGCACAACTCAAGAGAGACGCTAGCACGATTGCTCAATAGGCGGATACGACACTTGTGCACAACCTATAAGATGCAAAATGGATATTCTTCTATCCCAAGTATGCTATGTATGTATGGTTCCCGATGTTTCTCACAAGATGATCCAAGATGACCGAGTGTGATACCATATGATATATTGTGATGCTATGGCTATTGCTTACAAGCTCTTTGCTCACTCTTTTTGTTTGCTTAAAAGCTTTATTCTCTCCTTTTTTTATTGCCACTTTTGCACAATGCACAAACCAAGATAGCAATTGTGTATATGCGGGAACAAACTTGAGACACAATGGATGATATGATACCAAGATGATATGGTATGGTATGTAATGGATGGTGTAGATCACTAATGTGCACAAGTAACGTGGCCCGGCAATACTCAAATGGCTAGTCTCGATAGGCAAGTGACGCAAAATGGGCTAGGGGTTAACAATGCAATTGCAAGGGAATATACAATGGTGTCGTCGAGGTTACCATCCTTGGTGATGATGAGCGGCGGTGTTCTTGGTGTAGATACCAAGATGATGGAGACTCGTCCCTAAGTAGCCGAAACACCTTAGGAAACGGAAAAACCGCAAACTCAAAATCTCAAATGACAAATGTCAAATGGTGGTAGCGGAAAGTGGTGGTGGTGTTGCACTAGGCAATGCGGAAGTGGAATGATGGGCTATACACGAGTCAGAGTTGAATTTGCCGTCCCTAAGTAGCCGAAACACCTTAGGAGACACAAGCCACAACTCAAACAAAATCGGGTTAAGTTGGGGTGGAAATGTATGGTGGGCAAGGTTATGCGGAAGTGGTGGTGGTGGTTGATGAAGAAGCAATCGTCCCTAAGTAGCCGAAACACCTTAGGAGACTCTAATCACAACTCAAACAACCATATATGCAATGGAGAACAAAATGGGTTAGGTTGCGGAAGTCGGTGGTGGTAATGCGGATGATATGGTGGAGGGCCTAGGCAAACTTGCCAAATTTTAGAAAATATGATGGAGTCAAATGATGTTGGTGGTATTTTTGTGGGATAGGGGATGTCAATAGCTTCAAAACGAGCTAAAGAACGTCAAAATCGGACTCCGGATGAATTAGTTATGACCAAAACAAAGTTTCAGCCGTGTCAGTTTCAGGGTTAACCGAACATCCCGGAGGAGGTCCGGATGATCCGGGCTAGGTCCGGATGATCCGGGTGTACATCCCGATGATCCGGGTTCGTCAGCTCCGGTTCTGTTTTCTGGGTGCGTGGGGTATCCGGACGTCTAGGGGGGCGTCCAGCTGATCCGGGGGATGTCCGAATGATCCGGGAGAAGGTCCGGATGATCCGGGCAAGTCAATCCGCTCGGGATTTGCTCGTGGAGTCCGTTATTGGGGCGGAAATGGAGGATTTTCGGGGCAAATTTGAGGAGATTTCGTGGATGGAAGGTGGGGAAACTTGGGGAGATGCTAGATCCACTCGAAACCAAGCAAATCCATGGATCAAAATCAACAAAACATCATCAAACCAACAAATCACAAAAAAAATTGGGGCTATTTTTGGTGGGGATTTTCGGATTTAGGACGAAAACAACAAAATCAAGCTAGAAAACACGGGGTAGGGGCTCCAAAAACGTGATCAACGTGGCTCATGATACCATATGATGTAGGGTGGAACCCTATAGCGTCGATCTTTCACGTTTGGAGTGGATCCTACGGGGAATCACGAAGAACACGCGGAAGCACAAAAGGGAAAACACGGGGGAAACGAGAGAGAATCACTCAACCAACAAGGAATCGATCACACAAGTGCTAGATCACCACACACATAAGAGATCCACAAGATCCAAAGTCAACAAAGGTAAGGATACAAAAGAACCGTTCTTCTCCGAAAGGAGGCCTTGATGTTCTTCCCTAGAAGGGGTCTTGAATCCGCTTGGGGGATCTTCTCCGAAGAGGTCGTGATCTCCGAGGAGAAGTATCCAAGTGGATGAGCAAAGGCTCTCACACAAATATGAGCTAATCCAATGCTAACCCTCAAAATGGGGAGGAGGAGGTCTATTTATAGTGCTAAGCCACGAAGGGGTAAGTGAGGGGCGAAGGGGTACACGGGCTTCGTCCCAAGTCACGCACGCAGGCGGGGTCCGGATGATCCGGATGGTGGCCCGGATGATCCGGGTGTCGGGGGTCCGGATGATCCGGACGACCATCCGGATGATCCGGCTTCGTCGAGCAGCTTCGTGTGTCTTCGGGCACGTTAGCCGGATCGTCCGGGTGGTCGTCCGGATCGTCCGGGTGGTCGTCCGGATCGTCCGGGCTCAGTCCGGATCGTCCGGCTGGGTGTCCGGATGATCCGGGCAGGTCCTGTCTTGCTCCATTCTTCTTCTTCCTTCTCCTCTTCCATGCTTGGCCTTGATCCTTGGATTCTCCATGATCATCTCGGTTGTACCTAAGTATATGCAAGGTCCATGCATGAGGTAGTAGCCGTGTCTCACATGGGGAAAGTGACGGTTCAAAGAGGAGTGAATTCACCTTGTGTCCAATGGCGTATGTTCGAGGTCTCGTCATATGTCCTCTTGGGGCTTGGAGAGTAGTTGGAGTGTACATGGGGATGAACGTGGGATGCTCCGCATCATTTTCTCATTGGAAATCATTGTGAGGTGTACACAGATCACAAGAGTTTGAAGTACATCTTCACGCAGAAGGAGTTAAATCTCAGGCAGAGGAGATGGTTGGAGCTTATTAAGGATTATGATATGAGATTGCATTATCACCCCGGGAAGGCTAACATTGTAGCAGACGCGTTGAGCCGCAAGAGCCATGTCAACACCCTAATGACCGGAGGTTTGCCACAAGAATTAGCGGAGGAATTCTGGGAGGTATGTTTGGAAATAGTTCCGAGAGGCTTCGTAGCAGCATTGGAGATTCAGTCTACTTTGATGGATAAAATCAGAGAAGCTCAAAAGGCAGATAAGGAAGTTGCTTCCATTAAGGAAAGGATGAGCAAGGGAAAGGCTAAAGGATTTCGTGAGGATGAGCACGATACCTTATGGTTTGAGGACCGTGTTTATGTGCCCAATGACCCTGAGATCAGGGAGTTGATTCTGCAAGAGGCACATGATTCACCATATTTGATTCACCCCGGAAATACCAAGATGTATTTGGATTTGAAGGAAACTTTCTGGTGGACCGGAATGAAGAAGGATATTGCAGAGTATGTAGCAGTTTGTGATGTATGTCAGAGGGTGAAAGCAGAACATCAGAAACCAGCAGGATTGTTACAGCCATTGCCTATACCCGAATGGAAGTGGGATAAACTAGGCATGGATTTCATCACGGGATTTCCCAGGACCCGCTCAGGCTATGACTCGATTTGGGTTGTAGTCGATCATTTGACGAAGGTAGCTCATTTCATCCCAGTAAAGACTACCTACAGCAGTGCCAAATTGGCTAAGATATACATGACAAGGATTGTATGTTTGCATGGAGTTCCGAGGAGTATCGTATCAGATAGAGGAACCCAATTCACCTCAAAGTTCTGGAAGCAGTTGCACGAAACATTGGGAACCAGGCTGGAGTTTAGCACAGCATTCCATCTACAGACAGATGGACAGACCGAGAGAGTCAATCAGATTTTGGAGGATATGCTTCGAGCTTGTGTTTTGGATTATGGATCAAGTTGGGATGACAACTTGCCATATGCGGAGTTTTCTTACAACAACAGTTATCAATCCAGTTTGAAGATGGCCCCTTTCGAAGCCCTGTATGGAAGGAGGTGCAGAACCCCATTATTGTGGGATGAAGTAGGAGATCGCTAGTTGTTTGGACCGGATTTGATTAAGGAGTCTGAACAGAAAGTAAAGTTAATTCGCGATAGGCTCAAGGTAGCCAAGTCAAGGCAGAAAAGCTATGCGGATTCAAAACGCAAGGGGACAGAATATGAAGTCGGAGACAGAGTTTATCTTCGAGTATCTCCGCTTCGAGGATTTAAGCGTTTTGGAGTTAAAGGAAAATAAGCACCACGTTTTGTGGGGCCATACAAAGTTTTGGAACACATGGGAGAAGTAGCGTACAAGTTGGAATTACCTAAGGGATTGTCAGTAGTTCACGATGTGTTCCATGTTTCACAATTGAAGAAGTGTCACGCAGAGATGGCTGATATACCACTGAGAGATACTGTGCCACTGGAAGCGATTCAGTTGAAAGATGATTTGACCTATGAAGAGAAACCTATTAAGATTCTGGAATATGCCAGCCGAGTTACCCGCAGTAAGGTTATCAAGTTTTGCAAAGTGCAGTGGAGCCACCACACCGAGGAAGAAGCCACCTGGGAGCGAGAGGAAGATCTGCTCAAGGCCCACCCTCACCTATTTGCTAGCCAACCCGAATGTCGAGGGCGAGATTCATCTTAAGGGGGGTAGGTTTGTAACATCCCAAATTTTTAATTTGGAATGTTATACATAGATCATCATTGCATATCATATTTTGTTGCATTGTTGGCTCGATCCTAGAAATTCTACGCAACTCAAGGACCCACAGAGAGAGTTGGGATTTCGTTATTTTCATATTTGAGTTTTCTCAAATTTTGAAAATAGGACCATGTGATTTTATTTATTTTATCTTCAATTATTTCTACTACCAAAATTTCAGAGAGGGAATAAAATGACTTTCCCAAAATAAAGAAATGACGAAGATTTAATTAAAAAAATCAAATAAGATTTATTTTGGAGTTTTTCGTCTTTTATTTGTATTTAGGAAAAATGCGCGTTTTTCAAAATTGCATTTAGGCCCCAAATAAATGTTCGTCTTGTCCGGCTTGATTTTAGAAGTCGGGGAAAATTTATTTCGGGATTTTTGGAGTCCGTTTAGTATTTCTTTTTATTTTTCTTCTGCGCGAAATTATTAAAAAAAACGCGAACCGCCTTTGGGCCGTGCCCGAGCGGGACTCTGCCCGGGGGCACCTTTAAATAGTGCCGCCCCAAGCCCCCCAAGGCCCGTCAGCCGCCACCGCCCCGCCCACTCGTCGCCGCCGGCCCACCCCGCCGAAACCCTAGCCGCCGCCGCCGCCGCCGGAGCCGCCGACCCCGCCGAACGCCGCCGCCGCCGTCGATCCCTCCGCCCGAGGTTCGCCGCGCCTCGATTTCCGCGCCTTTTTTTTAGAAAACCGAGCGGTTTTTCTTCGGGTTTTTTTCGGTTTTTCGTTAGATCTGTTTTTTTCGGTTCGGTTAATTAGCGAGCGTTCGCTCGTTCGTTCGTTTTAACGAACGTGTTCGTCAGATTAGTTTAGTTAAGGAACGTTTGTTCGTTAACCCGTTCGTCGTTTTTCTTTTTCTCGGATTTAATCCGCGATTTTTCTGATCGCGATTCCTGATCCGATTTTCGTTTTAGTATAATTTTTCGCTCGTTTATCGGAATCAGGCGATTCAAGCGCCTGGAGTTTCGTCTCGAAACCCTCTTTCCAAATAATCAACTTAAACAAGTTTTTGCTTCTGTAAAATTTGACTTAGATCCAGATTAGTAAAACGAAGCTGTTTTTTTTCGCCGTTTGACTTTCGTTGCTTTGTTTGATTTGATTCTTTTTGCAAACCGGAGTTCTTAAGTTGTACATTCTGGTTAGATCTCTTGTTCGAGTTTTACCTGTGCATTAGATGAGTACTTATTGTATGCTTGTTTATTTGTCTGCGATAGAATACCCGGAGTGCGCCGCCTGTTACTTCGAGTCTCTAGGTTTCGCGGATCGTCAGCAAGGCAAGTAACACTTTGATCATACCTTTTCTACTACCCAGTTTTATGCATTAGATCAATCCTCAAACATTGCATGATTAGGATCTAAGTAAATTGTGGGTTATGGGAAGTAGATGAGGTAGTACCTATTACCTATTTTATTATCAAACCTTTGAGAGTTACTTCTACGTTTGCTTATTATGCCATGCTATGCTAGTAGACGTGGATTGGGTGAGTGTATCCATGACAGATGTGAGTTTGTTAATTAATGGTTTATTTAAGGTGGCAACTTAAACACACATCTGGGTGGATTGAGGCACCTGGTTTCTATCAGGACTTGCCTGTTTTTCTTCGGACCGCCACCCAGGCTTAAAGGGATCATAATATTATTCATGCTAGAAACTTCCGTGTGCAGCCACATGCTACTATGGGCTCTAGCATAGTTGACTAAGTCGTGCAAACTCTTACAGGGTAGACTAGCAGATGTAGGGGATGTAGGTTGGTACGGTCTACCCTATACGTAAGGTGCAAGCGCTTCTGAAAGACTATGTCTCGGTCATCCATTTCTCAAACACCATGTAGTGCGAGAAACCAAACGGAGGAGATCGAGTCATGTGGGGAAAAGTGCGCAAACCTCTACAGAGTGTATAAACTAATCATGGTTAGCCGTGTCCCCGGTTATGGACATCTTGAGTATCTAGTACTTGGATATCATGTGAATCTCATCATGTTACTTCTAAATTAATATTGTTGGGATGTTAATGAGTATTTTTTAAATTGGGATTGAGAATGTTGTCAACCATTCTCAATGTTTAACAACCACCATGATAGTTAAATAAATTTATTCCTTTGCAGTAGGGAAAAATTGGCTTTATGCAAAAACTGTAACCATAGAGCTTTTCCACCAGCCATATATGCATGTAGTATAGCTTATTCCATTGTTATTCTCTATGTGTTACATTGCCAGCATATT
Source organism: Triticum timopheevii (assembly GCA_963921465.1). NCBI lineage: Eukaryota > Viridiplantae > Streptophyta > Magnoliopsida > Poales > Poaceae > Triticum > Triticum timopheevii. Next base: position 194,180,927 of record OY997264.1, on the reverse strand, counting down.
CAATGTGCTGACCCGTTTTCTGGCTGCAACGTTTCATGTTGCAGACTTTTCAGACGACAAGTAAGGTGCTTTTAGGTCGTGGTTCTATACTCAGTGATGCCGTTGGAGTTGATGGACTCGCTTATCTTCCAAGTCTTCCGCTGTTATCGTTTTTAGATGGCCTTAAGCCATATTTATTTCAATAAGTTCTCTTTTGAGACATTCGATGTAATAAGTGTGTGATTGCTACTCTGTTATAAATCCTCCAAGTACTGTGTGGTGTCAGCATTATTGATCCAGGGATGACACTGAGCACAGAGATCAGACTGTTTGAGGTCTGGTCGCTACATGCATCCTTATGTTTAGGTCTACAACTGTGGCGCAACCATCGCCCATTCATCTCCAACACGACCCGTCTGCCTTGCCAGTTCCGTACGTGTACGAGTCCTGCCCCGAGCTTCTGCAGCCGGTCGGATCTGTCTCAGACGAGGTCCTAGAGGCGACGAGGGCAGTGCGGTGGCACGAGAGGGCAGAGTGGATCTCCGACGATGTGAAGTGTTGGTCGTAGAGTGTGAAGGAGTGGAAGAGAGTGATTGCAGAGATGGAGGAAGATCCAACTATCCCCCGTAACCGCCGGGAAGGGACCATTGAAGCTGCCAAGAAGCACTCCAACTGGGAGCTGCACAATTTGGGCCGGAGAATCTACTTCGAGAGCAATGCGGAGGAGAGAGCCAGGATGCCGCCCCCAAGTGCATCGGCGTTCGATATCATCAGCTGGGGAAGGGCGGAGGCGAAAACTCCAGCGAGCAAGGCAAGGTGGGAGTGCTTGAACGGTCGGATGCCGACCAGCGTTCCGCCTCCGCCTGAACCGGTGGATCCGCTGCCGTATCTGTCTCCACAGCCAAGCCTAACATATGAGGGGGGATGTTTACCCGCTCTATAAACTTGTCTTAAGAACTTGTTGCACCATTTGTTGGCTTTGCGAAAGCTTATTGCAAAACTATTTGCGTTAGTTGGGATTGTCAAACTATGTGGACAAGTTTACTATTGCTATTTGCTATGTGGAACCTTTATTAATATGTGAGCTCATATTTTGCTTTCTTTGTGAAACTATGTGATAAAACTTTACAAAAGAAACAATCATTAAAACTTGTAAAAATCTAAACCATAAAACAATCACTAAATTTTTATTAATGTGTATGTGATGCCCAAGTTTAATTGTTTGAGATCTATATTTTAGGTTCTATATCATTGCTGCGATATTGTTTTTGAAAAAAAGCAAACAATTAAACTTGGAAACCATAAAACACAGGACCCCACCGCAAGGACCCTGGCGGTAGGGTCACACAGCTTACCGCCAACCCCCTGGCGGTAGGTTTAGACAGGCTACCGCCAGGGTCCCTGACGGTAGGGTGCGACGGAGGGCGACGGCGGCCGTTTGCCCTCTGACAATAGCGAAAAGGTCAGATCTCGAAAAAATTTCAAAGGGAGTCAGATCTCGATTTTATACCACAAAAGGGTCAAAACACGAAATTTGACCCCACCCCGACGCCTTCAGCAGCTGCCCTCCTCCATCGGCACCCCCACCCCCACATCTCCAGCCTCTCCCCGACCACACCTACCTCGCCCCCACCGCCCGCCGAAGACATCATCCCCGCCTTTCACCACCTCGCGGACCGCCACCCCCGCCACCTGGGACGATGACCTCCTCCTCCTTCGTTTCCTCGGCTGCCCCTACAAGGTCACCAGGTCCGCCCTCAAGTCCCCCAGCACCCCGTCCTCTACTGACCTACATCACCGAGAGCTACTACCTCTGCCGAGGATGATGTCGTCGCCTCCCTCGACGAGCACTACCACTCCAAGGTCCGCGCCCAAGTCGATGCGCTTGGAATGGAGAAGGAGGTTGAGGTTGAGGGTCTGGAGGCGAAGCGGGGTAAGCAAATTTCAGTACCCTCTCGCCTCAAGGGCTCAAAGCGCTGGTGGAGAAGAAGGATGCATTTACTGCAAATGTTCAGAAGATAGAGGCGGTGATGAAGAGCTGGTCCACCAAGATCAAGGAGAAGGAAGAAGCGTTGGTGGAGAAGGAGCTGCAGGCGAAGGTAAGGAATTGCCAGCAAAAAATAGCCAAGAATGAGGAGCTGGTGAAACAGGTGGAGATGCAGGTGGTGAATGTGAGGGATGTCGATAGGATGGATAGGGAGATGCAAGCGGTGGACCATGATATCGCCAATCGGAACTCGAAGCTGCATTATTCAGTAAGCTTGAGGAGATTGAGGGGCTTTGCTGAGCAGTGCAACCAGTCCCTCAGTAAGTATGAATTCCCCAAAACAACTTGGGATCTCCTGATTCTTTGATTTTTTTTTCTTTCTCCGTGTTTTTTATTCTTTCACCAACAGTCCAGTTGTCATTTAAGCACCTTAAAATTGACGTTAACTAAGTTACCATGTCTCTCTTATTTGATATGTAGAAATATACTTGAAGAATCATCTATGTATTCCAATACTGACATGGTGCTCCATAGCCAATATGTTTGGTCATCTTAACTTCCATAGTTCAAATAGTAGTTCATTCTGTGATCAATTAGTTTTGTTCATGCCTCAGAACTTCAATTTCTCAATGTCAGAGTTTTATTTGATAATATTTTGCTTTGTTTAGGAGCTGCGGTCAGGCAGTTTACAAGATTGTGCTTTAGCTTGCAATAGTACTATCTTGACTCTCCAGTCAGTATTCTGTCTTTTTAGGTTACCTCTTACCTGTCTTGATGTATTTTAGTCTTTAACTTGCATTGCTGATTGTTTTCTTAACGATTTAGAGTACACTCTATGTGTTCAATTATATATGTTAGGAGAAGGTCTGATTCTTTTATGGACTATCATTGAGATGTCAGGTTTAAACAAGTGAACTGCTTTCTGTTCATAAACAATACAGGGGTTATACAGTACTGTCAGTCGCTTGTTATTAATATCTGTGCATACATAGACTTCTGATTATGACAATGAATAAGGGTGTCCACAAGGCAGTCCTGCAGTATTTTACATTAGCCGAATAGAGATGGATCCAACTTTGCATTGTTACACATCAGAAAGTGCAGGGAAGTTGCAGACCATGGTTTTTGCCCTTGTTTTACTTTGTCTCCTATTCTCCCTCCAATCGTGTATGTAGCTTAACTCTCTGTGTAATCCCTTAACCCATTCTTCCTGATCATCATTTCTTTAGTTTTTCTGTTCAACATTTGCATAGTATCATGTTGCAAATCGAAGACTTCATGTGTGAAAGCATTTCCTGCAAGGTTATAAAGCTATGTGTGAGTTCTATGTGTATTTTTATCTTTCTTTTGGGTGATGGACACATGTTTAGGCAGACTTGGTTATAATTCATGCACACTGCTCCTATATTGCTGCAATATAATATATCACATGTCTATATATTGATTGGGTATTGCTCTATGATACATGCATCTTTACCAGGAGCTTCTAATATGTTTCACATCATAATATTCTTCATAATTGAGAAATATAAAAAATGAAGGCCATACTAACATTTTTTGATTAAAAAAAGCATCGCCAAGATAGATTTTGTGTTGAGTATTCTTAAGTATTGCCCCTCAGTGGCTGAAGCAAACAAAGATCAAGATCCGATATCATTTTATTGTTGTTCTGTTGTTTATTCTTTGACTTCTGTTTCGTCAGTTTATATGTAGAGCTTGTTGCCTTGTTGTCAAACACCTGTGCCATTTTGCAGGTTGAAACCAGTATTGATTTCCAGTGCATTGTAAATGCAAAAGGATCCTCCCTGTCTGAGATCCTTGGTACCACCTACAAAACCACCCTGAAGCCCGCGGTCAATGCTCTTGCTAATGAGACTAAAAGCATAATTGTCTCAAAACATGATGAGTCAATTGATCTCCAAAAGCAGTTGCAAGGAATTGTTAAAATGCTGGAGGATAAAACGAGTCATGTTTCTGTTCTACAGGCTAAAGAAAGATAAGGAGGTCAGTCACCTTGTACTATATATGATATATCACATCATGAAAAAATAAAACGGAAACCTCAAGTCCGTTTTAATCTTTAGTATATTCATGATTGCCTTATTAAAACTCATGCATCAAAGTGGAAAATCTCAAGTCAACACTGGCCAATGGCTTTATTATTTATGTGTTGTGTGTCATGTAAAAAGTACTCAAGTGAACTCTTTTTTATGAAAAATCTCAAGTCAACACTGACCAACTGTTTACTTCCTTTCCTTGTCTTATACTCCCTCAGTTCAACAATACATGTTGTTTTGGGTTTTGACTTTTGACACGGACTAGCATACAATTTTGGTCGTTAGTTTTCGTATGAATAAGTTGGCAAAGAATCATAAGATTATAATTTTAGTAAATATTTTCAGGGCAAACCTAATCATACTGTTTTCACTCTGCCAATCCAAGTTATAAACATCAGTTGTCAAAGATGTGTTACATATATCCTCGATGGAGATGCTAATTGCTTACAATAGATACAAAGTTCTGATGACCTGCATTTTATGGTAGAAAACTTTCTATACTACTGGTATGTGGTTTGTTTTATTTCTCATCTGCTCCAACAGCTAGAGAACCAGTGTTCTAAGGGCATGTACAACGGGGTGATGTCAGTCTTCTCTTGGCAATGCCACTGACACATAGGATAATTGCCTTCTCTAAACTAAGACTTCTTCTCTTAGCGCATAAGGTAAGACATTTTTATCAATTGAGTCAGATGCTATATCTTGGTCTTATATAGTTATCACTACACAATTTTAGGGGCATGCAAATATTACTTGCTAGAAATAACACGAAGAGATAATCCATTGCCTAACATGTTTAAATTGTCATCTTTAAATGACATGGAAGCTTAAGAGAAGGCTGCCTTCTCAACCACTGTACATGCCCTGAAAGGTGTCACCTAGGTACTAGCGAACACCCTCCCGCCCCTTCCACCTGTTTGGCAGTTAGGCCGTCTGACTAGTACCTTGCGCCTTGGTGAACACTGCAGAGAACGTAATGAATGATGCTCATGTGTAACCTGTTACAAGTGGTACACTATGCTTCTTCATATATTCTTGTTTGTGTTGCATAAACTGGTTGAGATGTCTAGCTCGTGATAAACGTACATAAAGTAAGCCCTGTTTGGAATAGGGGATATTTCCTTGCTCCTGTGGGAAATAAAATGGTTTCTGTAAAATTCTTGCTTTCCAAAGAGGCTCTTATCATTTCAAAAAAAAAAAAGAGGCTCTTAGTTTGAAGAGAGTGGATTTTGTGGAACCAGTTGCCGCTATACCCCATTATCCAAAAAACTTCTTTTGGAGTTTCCAAAAAATGTAAAACAGTTCGTGGATTTAATCCCTACTTCCCTTTTCATGCAATTATTTTGATGTTCATTAAGATAGCCAAACATCTGGATGGTTTTTTATTTGTCAAACATATGCTTGAGCTGAAAGCACTGAACTGATAGTAGCTTTGCCATCTTTCATGAATTGTGTTGTCTTAGTGTTTTAGTTCTCCATATAATGATTTATGAACGCATAGACAATGATGTGGATTCTAGATTTACTTAATTTAAACTGCCACAACGTCTTATATTTAGGAATGGAGTTTGTAGATCATTCCTCCTGGCTAGCTTGTATAGCTGGTTACTGAAAAATGAGTTATCACATGTAGCAGCGAACTATATTAACAAGTCAAAAAGTAAAACTATGTTAAGACTTGCACCAACCTATTTATTTTGAACTCTCGTCTCATACAACATCATAATCACAGTAGCCAGTCTGTAACCTTCTGGATAATAGGTGCAAAATATTAAACTACTTTATTTTTATTGTTCCTGTTTACATTCCAGTTTCCTTTCCCAGATGACTGCTCAGCTGCATTCACTGGATCATGAAATTCGAAGTCATGTTTCAAGTTGCGCAGCCCATGCTAGAAAAATGCAAGACGGGTTAGAGAAAAGGGAACATCACTTGAGGCAGACATGTTTTAAAAGGTAACATTGTCTTAAATTCGCTCGGTTTGCGTAGCATGACACGTGGACCATCAGATAACTTACAACATTGTGGTTCAGCAGAACTCTAAAGAGGGTCTCAAGGCGCATTACAGGAAACCAATGAAGAAAGCCAGGTGTGCGTGAGGGAACTGCTTCGGCTCACCGATTCCATTGCTGCTGAGTATAAAGAGTTTTTGGGACAACCTTACTTCCAGGAAAAGGAAAGACCTCACATAGCTTCTCTGTCAGCCAAGATGGTGTCTGCAGTGTGATATTGGCATTTCTTCTGTAGAGTTTGTCCCCGCGCCAATAGCTGCCTTTGCATTGCTTACATCGTCTTCATTGCGGAGGCTGATATGTGGAGCCGAGACTGGGAGTTGTCGTATAGACGAGTTTGTGTGTGTTTTGAGATGGCTTATCTCAGTTGCTAGTGCATCAATGTATCTGATGTCCCTGGTTCACCTCACACCGGTCTCATGCTGCTTTGGCAAGAGACACACATGATTGTATTTATTATTTATATTACACAGTTAACAGTGTGTACGGGTTGACCATGCTATTTCATGTAATTTCTCTGATCCCAACGGTCCTGCACCATACTAACTGGTTTTGTGCGGCTATCAGCCAAGCTAAATTAACTGCATTGAATATGACTTGAACCATCTATCTGAAACTCGAATGGTAAGACGTAATGGGCAGGTTAAATCAAGTTGCAAGAAGCAGATTCATTCTTGATACAGAAGAGCACGCTGAAACATGTCCCATAGATAGCTAGCTATCTGCAGATCCTTGCATAATTGGGACGTGCCTGGAAATTACCTCCTCCCTTAAAGAAATATAAGAGCGTTTAGATCACTACTAGCAGATTTAGATTAATCGAACAAGGTTCTATACATCATGTGTCTTGATCAACATTCTAACTACAATAGACAGTCTATCATTTGATCCAGCGTTCTATGCTAGTCACAACTCACACCTAGCCCAGGTGAGCTTGGGTTCGCTTCAGCCACCATCCCCGTGCCCGTGCGGCGAAGCCACACAACTCACACCTAGCCCAGCCCAGCCCAGGTGAGCTTCCAAGTTCCAACGGACGGCCGGATACGGTAACAGAAAAGAAGCAGCAGTTTGTGCAAAGCGCTACAGTGCCAGGCCTTGTTTGGGTGGATGAAAAGCTAACTGCCCTCTGCCGCCACACAAGAGCTTCAGTACGGTCGCGCAAAACCTCGCCAGCTTAAACCCCAAGTCCATCAATACCAGTCCAGTTCTGATCTGGCATATCCGCGCTTCCACCTTGCCCCGTCAGTCCGTCACGCCATTAATTGCTCCTCCTCCCCCTCCTTGGTTACCTTTCTGTTTTGAATACCACTGTCAAAAGCTGCCTTGCGTCTGCCAAAAGCTAACAACCCTCCCATTCTACGTCTACACCAGCGCGCAGACGGCAAGAGCATCACGTTTTGGCCCTCCTCTCATCGCTCTTCCCCTCCGGCTTTGGAGCATAAATCCCCAATCCCCATCCTAGAGCTCAACCCGAGGAAAAAAATTCAAAAAAAAAAAAAATCCCCTCCCTGCTGTGGCGCTATGTCCGAGGCCACGGCGGCAGCGGAGAAGCATATCGGCGGCGGGGCGGAGGAGATGGGTGACCAGCGGGTGCCCGAGGAGGATGAGGAGGCGGCGGTGGAGGAGGTTGGTGACGGAGAACAGGGCACCAAGGCGCCAGTCAGGCACGTCGACAAGTACAAGGGCGAGGTTGCCGTGGAGCAGAAGACGGTGGTGCGGGTGGGTGAGGCGACGGCGGGGTATGTCGATCGCGTGACCGAGAGCAAGGCCGCGACAGAGGAGAAGGCCAAGGAGGCGGTGGCGGGTGAGGAACATGAGGCCGAGGCTGCGACAGAGGAGAAGGCCAAGGAGGCGGTGGCGGTGGCGGTGGCGGATGAGGAACGGGACGCCGAGGCTGCGGCAGAGGAGAAGGAGGTCAAGGAGGCGGTGGCGGATGAGGAAAAGGACGCCGAGGCTGCGGCGGAGCAGGAGCAACCGCACGGTCCAGAGTGGGTGATTCTGGCCGCCGTCCCGCGGGTAGAGCCTACGTCTCAGTTTCCGCTTGGGGATCACGTTGCTTGCGTCCTTAAGGACGTGCCTGGAGTATCCTTGCTGAGAATCTCCCGGTGGATAAGTTACGACCACCGCTCGCTGGATTGCCACCCTCACGTTTTGGCGGTTGACCCCTCCGGTGTGATGCTCCTTTTCTCCGGCACTGACACAGGTCCGCCTGAGCCCGTCGAGGAAGACAGGCCCGATCTCTACTACACCACCTGCGAACGGAAGCCATATCAGCACCCCTCATACTTTCTCTGCTATCCAAACAGTGGCGTCGCGGCCATCATTCCTGACCGAGGTACCAAAAAGTTCGGCCAAGAGATCTTGGTTTGATCGGTGTTCCTGGTCATCCCCGTCTACATTTGGTTGCTGCACTCCATCAGCATCACCGGAGCGGTGCAACCCTCTGGACATATTGCACTGACGATTGCGTGTGGAATCAGAGATCCATTAGATTCCCAAACACTTATGCTGTGAGCTCGTTCAACTGGGTGACAGACCGTGTCATCTCCCACAACGGGAGCTTGTGGTGGGTGAGCTTGACTGATGGATTAGTCACATGTGATCTGTTTGATCCAGAGTCACGTTATCTGAAGCATGTCCCTCTGCCAGTCCCTGAAGGTTATAGTGCTTTGCACAGCGGCAGCATCGACAGGCTAAGTTGTGCAAGTGATAGCTCCGGTATGATACGCTATGTGCTGTTTTATCGGCGGTTCAGCATTCCCACGGTTGAGATGTGGTCCTTGACTGATTCAGTGGCAGGCGTATGGAGGTCTGAATACTCAGTGCCCATGAGCGCTATATGGTCTGCCCCAAGCTACCCTGTAATCGCCCTTGTGCATCCAATGAATCCAGTGGTTCTCTTCTTCCTTCATGAAAGCAGAATGCTCTCCATTGACATGATTGGACTAAATGTTCTTCAATCTCAAAATATCAATCTGGAGTTTCCACCTGCAACGGACATCTGCTCCCGTTTCTTCCATGCCTGGAGGCTACAGGTTGTACCAGATGCAATTCAGCAGCCACGCCCTCCTAACTGGGTCATGGTTGCCTCTCTGCCGCGCGTGGAACCTAGGAACCAGTTTCGGCAGGGACAGGATGTGTCGTGCACACTTGAGATGCCACCCGAAGTGACCACTCTTGTCATGTCAAGGCGAGTGTGCATCATGCCACGAACCATCTACTGTCCCATGATCGTTTGTACGACGCCATCTGGAGTGTTTTTGTTGTTAGGCTCCCATCGTCTTCCAGAGGGGAAAGCAGAAATCAAAGGCTCGGAAATCACAGTCACCATGGATACAAAGGCTAGGCAATGCTTTCATTTATGCAATATTTACAAGGAGGATTCCCTATTACTCCCGTCCACAGAGCACCAAATTAACACGGATTTTGTGGGGCTTCTGACAGATGCTCGCAATTCAGGTCGTCTCATCGTGGCTGAGCTTGTGCCGCCCCCAATGCTAAGTTCTGAACCGCCTACCCTTTTCTGCATTGAGAACACTGGTCGTCGACAGTGGCACACCAAGACACTGGAGTACTCTCACGAGCATACGCTGGAATGGTGGAAATGTCACAGCGTCGTTGTTTATGATGGCGAGCTGTGGTGGTTTGTTCCGAATCATGGCTTGTTCCACTGTAATCCTTTCTGCCAGAAGCCGCATTTGAAGCATACCGAGTTACCTGTAGTACCGAGGGCACCATACATGGGCTCTCTTGATTATTCCGTTCGGAAGGAACGCTGTGTGAGGGTCAGCGCTGGGAAGTTGAGGTATCTGGTGGTCTACGGCACTCACGAGTCTCCTGTTGTTAGGATGTATACATTGGAGATCGATGAGGATGGGGATGAGGAATGGGTAGAGCTATACGAGTTGGAATTTTCATTGAGTATCTTCATCAATGCCAGCTACATAACCCATAATCTCCTGAAGATGAAGCCCGTGATTGCTCTAATTGATCCCATCTGTCCTCACATCGTCTACTTTTGTCAAGACAAGAGAATTTTCTCAATTGACTTTGATCTGGGGGTTGTGTTAAGTTGTCGACCACTAGAGATGCTGGACTGGGGCGGTAACTGGGACAATGAGTGGATCGAGGGACGTTACGCCACCGTGCAATGGTCAAAGTACTTTCATGCTTGGGAGTTACCATCCACACACTGCCTCATGGTAAGTCAATAAACTTCGTCCCCACTTATACTTCACACTCCCTGATGGTATGGAAAGCCTGCTGCTGACTTGGAATACTTTTATTTGTAAGCACAGGGACTGATGCCTAAATGGACGGAATGAAAGCGGGGATGCTACAAGTGGGAGGATGCTCGTGCATGCAGGGCTTGGCACTCTACTTTTGTCCGTGTTTTCGGCACAACGAGGATGCTCGTGCACGCAAGGCTGTCTGTGTTTGGCACTCTTCTTTTGTCCTTGTTTTCGGCACAACAGTGCAACATCCAGCTCCCTGCTGCCCTGTGTGTAATTGAGCAAATCACTACTTGGGTGCTAGTTTTTGCATTTTTCAGGTGAAAGTCAAAATACTGAATTCTTATTGCCAACATTGACAATCCTCTCAGCAAAAGAAGATAAACTCATCGTCTCATAAACATGAATGTCATCAGTTCACTCTTTGCTAGTGTTTCTTATTCTTTTTGACATGTGCATGGGAATTAACTCTCCCACAGAAAGGCCACACGACTCCTGACACGGTGCTTCATGTTCTCATAGCCATTTCGTTTTTTTTTAATTAGCTTAACTTGATTTTATCTAGAGTTAGATTAACTTGAATGCCTATGTTTTAATTCCAATATAATCATGCCTATATGTTATTTGAATAATGTCTTCTAGCTGGGTATGCGATCAGCATTCATATTCATCAATTCTTCTAGCTGGGTATGCGACTTATTTAGTTCTCGAGTAATGTTTCCAAGAGCAGATTCCTATAAACCGGTCTCAATCCAAGGGAGGTGCAGAATCAGGTTTGTGGCAGACCAACACTAATGGTTCATGGAATGTACAATTGCTGCAGACATACTTTCTGCCTTGTGATGTTGTGGAAATCTTGAAGATCAGAGCATCTCCAAGATTGCATGAAGATATATTAGCTTGGGGTCCATGAGTGCACGGAAATTTTTCTGTCAAAAGTGCTTATAATCTAGCATTGCAACTGTCCGCCGGTGAAGCTACAGGTTCATCTAGCTCGGCTCCGGATGGTAGCAGAAAATGTTGGGAGCTTGTATGGTCCTGTGAAGTTCCTCCTACAGTCAAGAATTTTGCTTGGCGTCTATGCACAAATTCCCTACAAACATGGCAAAACAAGCACCGTAGGGTTCTCTCTCTCTCTCTCTCTCTCTCTCTCTCTCTCTCTCTCTCTCTCTCTCTCTCTCTCTCTCTCTCTCTCTTCCAGATCGAGCAGAGCGCCATCCATGGCGTCATCTAGGGTTTCGGCTCCAACTCCGGCGACCACCGGTGAGTTCTGCACCTACTCCTCTCTATATCTCTCTTCCTCTTCTAATCCTTGTCTCTTTTTTTGTAGCAGCAGCAAAGGAGAGGTGTATCACCATGGACGACTTCATCCCCTCTAGGATCAGCATCGACCATGGATGAAGAGGACGATGATGTTGGGGAACGTAGTAATTTCAAAAAAATTCCTACGCACACGCAAGATCATGGTGATGGCATAGCAACGAGAGGGGAGAGTGTTCGTCCACGTACCCTCGTAGACCGTAAGCGGAAGCGTTATGACAACCCGGTTGATGTAGTCGTACGTCTTCACGATCCGACCGATCCAAGCACCGAACGTACGTCACCTCCGAGTTCAGCACACGTTCAGCTCGATGACGATCTCCGGGCTCCGATCCAGCAAAGCTCCGGAGATGAGTTCCGTCAGCACGACGGCGTGGTGACGGTGATGATGTTCTACCGGCGCAGGGCTTCGCCTAAACTCCGCGACGATACGACCGAGGTGGAATATGGTGGAGGGGGGCACCGCACACGGCTAAGGAACGATCCGTAGATCAACTTGTGTGTCTATGGGGTGCCCCCACCCCCCCCCCCCCCGCCCCCGTATATAAAGGAGCCAGGGGGAAGGAGGCGGCCGGCCAAGGAGGGCGCGCCAAGGGGGGAGTCCTACTCCCACCGGAGTAGGACTCCCTTCTTTCCTAGTTGGAATAGGAGAAGGGGGGAAAGAGGAGGAAGAGGGGAAGGAAAGGGGGGGCGCCGCCCCCCCTTCCCTTGTCCTATTCGGACTAGGAAGGGGAGGGGCGCGCGGCCCCCTCCTGCCTCCTTCCCTCTTCTCCCTCGAGGCCCATGTAGGCCCAATAACTCCCGGGGGGTTCCGGTAACCTCCCGGTACTCCGGTAAAATGCCGATTTCACCCGGAACGATTCCGATGTCCAAATATAGGCTTCCAATATATCGATCTTTATGTCTCGACCATTTCGAGACTCCTCGTCATGTCCGTGATCACATCCGGGAATCCGAACAAACTTCGGTACATCAAAACTTATAAACTCATAATAAAACTGTCATCGTAACGTTAAGCGTGCGGACCCTACGGGTTCGAGAACTATGTAGACATGACCTAGAACTATTCTCGGTCAATAACCAATAGCGGAACCTGGATGCCCATATTGGTTCCTACATATTCTACGAAGATCTTTATCGGTCAAACCGCATAACAACATACGTTGTTCCCTTTGTCATCGGTATGTTACTTGCCCGAGATTTGATCGTCGGTATCCAATACCTAGTTCAATCTCGTTACCGGCAAGTCTCTTTACTCGTTTTGTAATGCATCATCCCGAAACCAACTCATTGGTCACATTGCTTGCAAGGCTTATAATGATGTGCATTACCGAGAGGGCCCAGAGATACCTCTCCGACGATCGGAGTGACAAAACCTAATCTCGAAATACGCCAACTCAACATGTACCTTCGGAGACACCTGTAGTACTCCTTTATAATCACCCAGTTACGTTGTGACTTTTGGTAGTACCCAAAGTGTTCCTCCGGTAAACGGGAGTTGCATAATTCTCATAGTTACAGGAACATGTATAAGTCATGAAGAAAGCAATAGTAGTATACTAAACGATCAAGTGCTAGGCTAACGGAATGGGTCATGTCAATCACATCATTCTTCTAATGATGTGATCCCACTAATCAAATGACAACACATGTCTATGGTTAGGAAACATAACCATCTTTGATTAATGAGCTAGTCAAGTAGAGGCATACTAGTGACTATATGTTTGTCTATGTATTCGCACATGTATCATGTTTCCGGTTAATACAATTCTAGCATGAATAATAAACATTTATCATGATATGAGGAAATAAATAATAAATTTATTATTGCCTCTAGGGCATATTTCCTTCAGTCTCCCACTTGCACTAGAGTCAATAATCTAGATTACATAGTAATGATTCTAACACCCATGGAGTCTTGGTGCTGATCATGTTTTGCTCGTGAGAGAGGCTTAGTCAACGGGTCTGCAACATTCAGATCCGTATGTATCTTGCAAATCTCTATGTCTCCCACTTGGACTTGGTCCCGAATGGAATTGAAGCGTCTCTTGATGTGCTTGGGCCTCTTGTGAAATCTGGATTCCTTTGCCAAGGCAATTGCACCAGTATTGTCACAGAAGATCTTCATTGGTCCCGATGCACTAGGTATGACACCTAGATCGGAAATGAACTCCTTCATCCAGACTCCTTCATTTGCTTCTTCAGAAGCAGCTATGTAGTCCGCTTCACATGTAGATCCCGCCATGATGCTTTGTTTAGAACTGCACCAACTTACAGCTCCACCGTTTAATAAAAACACGTATCCGGTTTGCGATTTAGAATCGTCCGGATTAGTGTCAAAGCTTGCATCGACGTAACCATTTACGACTAGCTCTTTGTCACCTCCATATACGAGAAACATATCCTTAGTCCTTTTCAGGTATTTCAGGATGTTCTTGACCGCTGTCCAGTGATCCACTCCTGGATTACTTTGGTACCTTCCTGCTAAGCTTATTGCTAAGCATACAGCATTGCATACATGATAGACCCTATGGCTGAAGCATAGGGAACATCTTTCATTTTCTCTCTATCTTCTGCTGTGGTCGAGCATTGAGTTTGACTCAACTTCACACCTTGTAGCACAGGCAAGAATCCTTTCTTTGCCTGATCCATTTTGAACTTTTTCAAAATTTTGTCAAGGTATGTGCTTTGTGAAAGTCCTATTAAGCATCTTGATCTATCTCTATAGATCTTGATGCCCAATATGTAAGCAGCTTCACCGAGGTCTTTCATTGAAAAACTTTTATTCAAGTATCCCTTTATGCTATCCAGAAATTCTATATCATTTCCAATTAATAATATGTCATCTACATATAATATCAGAAATGCTACAGAGCTCCCACTCACTTTCTTGTAAATACAGGCTTCTCCAAAAGTCTGAATAAAACCATATGCTTTGATCACACTGTCAAAGTGTTTATTCCAACTCCGAGATGCTTGCACCAGTCCATAAATGGAACGCTGGAGCTTGCACACTTTGTTAGCACCTTTTGGATCAACAAAACCTTCTGGCTACATCATATACAACTCTTCTTCCAGAAATCCATTCAAGAATGCAATTTTGACATCCATTTGCCAAATTTCATAATCATGAATTGCAGCAATAGCTAACATGATTCGGACAGACTTAAGCATCGCTACGGGTGAGAAAGTCTCATCGTAGTCAACTCCTTGAACTTGTCGAAAACCTTTCGCAACAAGTCGAGCTTTATAGACAGTTACATTACCATCAGCGTTAGTCTTCTTCTTAAAGATCCATTTATTCTCAATGGCTTGCCGATCATCGGGCAAGTCAACCAAAGTCCATACTTTGTTTTCATACATGGATCCCATCTCATATTTCATGGCCTCTAGCCATTTTGCGGAATCTGGGCTCATCATCGCTTCCTCATAGTTCGTAGGTTCATCATGGTCAAGTAACATGACTTCCAGAATTGGATTGCCGTACCACTCTGGTGCGGATCTTACTCTGGTAGACCTACGAGGTTCAGTAGAAACTTGATCCAAAGTTTCATGATCAATATCATTAGCTTCCTCACTAATTGGTGTAGTTATCACAGGAACCGGTTCTTGTGATGAACTACTTTCCAATAAGGGAGTAGATACAGTTATCTCATCAAGTTCTACTTTCCTCCCACTCACTTCTTTCGAGAGAAACTCCTTCTCTAGAAAGCATCCGATCTTAGCAACGAAAATCTTGCCCTCAGATCTGTGATAGAAGGTGTACCCAATAGTCTCTTTTGGGTATCCTATGAAGACACATTTCTCCGATTTGGGTTCGAGCTTATCTGGTTGAAGTTTCTTCACATAAGCATCGCAGCCCCAAACTTTAACAAACGACAACTTTGGTTTCTTGCCAAACCATAGTTCATAAGGCGTCGTCTCAACGGATTTTGATGGTGCCCTATTTAACGTGAATGCGGCCGTCTCTAAAGCATAACCCCAAAATGATAGCGGTAAATCAGTAAGAGACATCATAGATCGCACCATATCTAGTAAAGTACGATTACGACGTTCGGACACACCATTTCGTTGTGGTGTTCCGGGTGGCATGAGTTGCGAAACTATTCCGCATTGTTTCAAGTGTAGACAAAATTCGTAACTCAAATATTCTCCTCCACGATCAGATCGTAGAAACTTTATTTTCTTGTTATGATGATTTTCCACTTCACTTTGAAATTCTTTGAACTTTTCAAATGTTTCAGACTTGTGTTTCATTAAGTAGATATACCCATATCTTCTCAAATCATCTGTGAAGGTAAGAAAATAACGATACCCGCCGCGAGCCTCAACATTCATTGGACCACAAACATCAGTATGTATGATTTCCAACAAATCAGTTGCCTGCTCCATAGTTCCGGAGAACGGCGTTTTAGTCATCTTGCCCATAAGGCACGGTTCGCAAGTACCAAGTGATTCATAATCAAGTGATTCCAAAAGCCCATCAGTATGGAGTTTCTTCATGCGCTTTACACCGATATGACCCAAACGGCAGTGCCACAAATAAGTTGCACTATCATTATCAACTCTGCATCTTTTGGTTTCAACACTATGAATATGTGTATCACTACTATCGAGATTCAATAAAAATAGACCATTCTTCAAAGGTGCATGACGATAAAAGATATTACTCATATAAATAGAACAACCATTATTCTCTGATTTAAATGAATAACCGTCTCGCATCAAACAAGATCCAGATATAATGTTCATGCTCAGCGCTGGCACCAAATAACAATTATTTAGGTCTAAAACTAATCCCGATGGTAGATGTAGAGGTAGCGTGCCGACCGCGATCACATCGACTTTGGAACCATTTCCCACGCGCATCGTCACCTCGTCCTTAGCCAATCTTCGCTTAATCCGTAGTCCCTGTTTTGAGTTGCAAATATTAGCAACAGAACCAGTATCAAATACCCAGGTGCTACTGCGAGCATTAGTAAGGTACACATCAACAACATGTATATCACATATACCTTTGTTCACTTTGCCATCCTTCTTATCCGCCAAATACTTGGGGCAGTTCCGCTTCCAGTGTCCAGTCTGCTTGCAGTAGAAGCACTCAGTTTCAGGCTTAGGTCCAGACTTGGGTTTCTTCTCTTGAGCAGCAACTTGCTTGCTGTTCTTTTTGAAGTTCCCCTTCTTCTTCCCTTTTTTCTTGAAACTGGTGGTCTTGTTAACCATCAACACTTGATGCTCCTTCTTGATTTCTAAGCTTTTAGCATTGCGAAGAGCTCGGGAATAGTCTTGTTCATCCCTTGCATGTTATAGTTCATCACGAGCTCTTGTAGCTTGGTGGCAGTGATTGGAGAATTCTGTCAATGACACTATCATCAGGAAGATTAACTCCCAGTAGAATCAAGTGATTATTATACCCAAACATTTTGAGTATGTGTTCACTGACAGACCTATTCTCCTCCATCTTGCAGCTGTAGAACTTATTGGAGACTTCATATCTCTCAATCCGGGCATTTGCTTGAAATATTAACTTCAACTCCTGGAACATCTCATATGCTCCATGACGTTCAAAACGTCGTTTAAGACCCGGTTCTAAGCCATAAAGCATGGCACACTGAACTATCGAGAAGTCATCAGCTTTGCTCTGCCAGACGTTCTTAACGTTGTCAGTTGCATCAGCAGCAGGCCTGGCACCCAGCGGTGCTTCCAGGACGTAACTTTCCTGTGCAGCAATGAGGATAATCCTCAGGTTACGGACCCAGTCCGTGTAATTGCTACCATCATCTTTCAACTTTGCTTTCTCAAGGAACGCATTAAATTTCAACGGAACAACAGCACGAGCCATCTATCTACAAACAAACATAGACAAGCAAAATACTATCAGGTACTAAGTTCATGATAAATTTAAGTTTAATTAATCATATTACTTAAGAACTCCCACTTAGACAGACATCTCTCTAGTCATCTAAGTGATCACGTGATCCAAATCAACTAAACCATGTCCGATCATCATGTGAGATGGAGTAGCTTCAATGGTGAACATCACTATGTTGATCATATCTACTATATGATTCACGTTCGACCTTTCGGTCTCCGTGTTCCGAGGCCATATCTGTATATGCTAGGCTCGTCAACTATGACCTGAGTATTCCGCGTGTGCAACTGTTTTGCACCCGTTGTATTTGAACGTAGAGCCTATCTCACCCGACCATCACGTGGTGTCTCAGCACGAAGAACTTTCGCAACGGTGCATACTCAGGGAGAACACTTCTTGATTATTTAGTGAGAGATCATCTTAAAATGCTACCGTCAATCAAAGCAAGATAAGATGCATAAAGGATAAACATCACATGCAATCAATATAAGTGATATGATATGGCCATCATCATCTTGTGCTTGTGATCTCCATCTCCGAAGCACCGTCGTGATCACCATCGTCACCGGCGCGACACCTTGATCTCCATCGTAGCATCGTTGTCGTTACGCCATCTATTGCTTCTACGACTATCGCTACCGCTTAGTGATAAAGTAAAGCAATTACAGGGCGTTTGCATTTCATACAATAAAGCGACAACCATATGGCTCCTGCCAGTTGCCGATAACTTCGGTTACAAAACATGATCATCTCATACAATAAAATATAGCATCACGTCTTGACCATATCACATCACAACATGCCCTGCAAAAACAAGTTAGACATCCTCTACTTTGTTGTTGCAAATTTTACGTGGCTGCTACGGGCTTAGCAAGAACCGTTCTTACCTACGCATCAAAACCACAATGATAGTTCGTCAAGTTGGTGTTGTTTTAACCTTCACAAGGACCGGGCGTAGCCACACTCGATTCAGCTAAAGTGAGAGAGACAGACACCCGCCAGCCACCTTTAAGCATGAGTGCTCGTAACGGTGAAACCAGTCTCGCGTAAGCATACGTGTAATGTCGGTCCGGGCCGCTTCATCTCACAATACCGCCGAACCAAAGTATGACATGCTGGTAAGCAGTATGACTTGTATCGCCCACAACTCACTTGTGTTCTACTCGTGCATATAACATCAACGCATAAAACCTAGGCTCGGATGCCACTGTTGGGGAACGTAGTAATTTCAAAAAAATTCCTACGCACACGCAAGATCATGGTGATGGCATAGCAACGAGAGGGGAGAGTGTTCGTCCACGTACCCTCATAGAATGTAAGCGGAAGCGTTATGACAACGCGGTTGATGTAGTCATACATCTTCATGATCCGACCGATCCAAGCACCGAACGTACGGCACCTCCGAGTTCAGCACACGTTCAGCTCGATGACGATCTCCGGGCTCCGATCCAGCAAAGCTCCGGAGATGAGTTCCGTCAGCACGACGGCGTGGTGACGGTGATGATGTTCTACCGGCGCAGGGCTTCGCCTAAACTCCGCGACGATACGACCGAGGTGGAATATGGTGGAGGGGGGCACCGCACACGGCTAAGGAACGATCCGTAGATCAACTTGTGTGTCTATGGGGTGCCCCCCGCCCCCGTATATAAAGGAGCCAGGGGGGAGGAGGCGGCCGGCCAAGGAGGACGCGCCAAGGGGGGAGTCCTACTCCCACCGGGAGTAGGACTCCCTTCTTTCCTAGTTGGAATAGGAGAAGGGGGGAAAGAGGAGGAAGAGGGGAAGGAAAGGGGGTGCCGCCCCCCTTCCCTTGTCCTATTCGGACTAGGAAGGGGAGGGGCGCGCGGCCCCCTCCTGCCTCCTTCCCTCTTCTCCCTCGAGGCCCATGTAGGCCCAATAACCCCCGGAGGGTTCCGGTAACCTCCCGGTACTCCGGTAAAATGCCGATTTCACCCGGAATGATTCCGATGTCCAAATATAGGCTTCCAATATATCGATCTTTATGTCTCGACCATTTCGAGACTCCTCGTCATGTCCGTGATCACATCCAGGAATCCGAACAAACTTCGGTACATCAAAACTTATAAACTCATAATAAAACTGTCATCGTAACATTAAGCGTGCGGATCCTACGGGTTCGAGAACTATGTAGACATGACCTAGAACTATTCTCGGTCAATAACCAATAGCGGAACCTGGATGCCCATATTGGTTCCTACATATTCTACGAAGATCTTTATCGGTCAAACCGCATAACAACATACGTTGTTCCCTTTGTCATCGGTATGTTACTTGCCCGAGATTTGATCGTCGGTATCCAATACCTAGTTCAATCTCGTTACCGGCAAGTCTCTTTACTCGTTTTGTAATGCATCATCCCGTAACCAACTCATTGGTCACATTGCTTGCAAGGCTTATAATGATGTGCATTACCGAGAGGGCCCAGAGATACCTCTCCGACGATCGGAGTGACAAAACCTAATCTCGAAATACGCCAACTCAACAGGTACCTTCGGAGACACCTGTAGTACTCCTTTATAATCACCCAGTTACGTTGTGATGTTTGGTAGTACCCAAAGTGTTCCTCCGGTAAACGGGAGTTGCATAATTCTCATAGTTACAGGAACATGTATAAGTCATGAAGAAAGCAATAGTAGTATACTAAACGATCAAGTGCTAGGCTAACGGAATGGGTCATGTCAATCACATCATTCTTCTAATGATGTGATCCCACTAATCAAATGACAACACATGTCTATGGTTAGGAAACATAACCATCTTTGATTAATGAGCTAGTCAAGTAGAGGCATACTAGTGACTATATGTTTGTCTATGTATTCACACATGTATCATGTTTCCGGTTAATACAATTCTAGCATGAATAATAAACATTTATCATGATATGAGGAAATAAATAATAACTTTATTATTGCCTCTAGGGCATATTTCCTTCAGATGACGCCTAGCTAGCAGCAGCAGCCATGGCTGGAATTTTTTTTTAATTCCTAATTAGTTAGCAGTAGTGAGGGTACAGACCCACGCTACTGCTAGTTAGTAGTAGCGCGGGTGGTATCCACGCTACTGCTAACGGACGTAGTAGTAGCGCGGTGGCACCCGCGCTACTAGTACTAGTTAGCTGTAGCGACGTATCAGTAGCGCGGGCACCCGCGCTACTAATGTACCTAAAACCCGTGCTACTGCTAGGCTTTTCCCTAGTAGTCCCCCCTCCCGCGCACATGCCCTTCCGCCATTGTGCCGATCCCGGCGTCGCCTACCCACCCACCGCCGCTAGATAGGTCATTCCCTCGCCGAAAAAGAGAGGGTTCCACTGCGCCCTTCCACCCCGCTCTTGGGTGAGCTTTCCGGCGCTCCGTCCACACAAGATGGGAATACCGGCGGCTGCGTGCCTAACACGCCCGCAAGGTGGGAATACCGGCGGCTGTGTGCCTAACACGCCCGCAAGGTGTTTGACGGTTTGTCTACTCGGCGATGGACTCGGATGACGAGGAGGCGTTTGCGGCGCTGCTGGAGGAGGAAGTCGATGCCAACGCCCAGGGCGAGGAGCATCTCATGGTCCTCGCCGCTCTGGCCGGCCTGTTCGCGAGCAAAGCAAAGTTGCAGCGAGGTGGCTCGACGCCGGGCCAGCTGAAGGCAAAGCAGAGGCATCGACTGGAAGGCTATTGCTTGCTCTACTCCGACTACTTCGCCGATGCTCCATTGCGCGGCGAGAAAGTATTTCAGCGTCGTTGTCGGGTGAGTCGAAAGCTCTTCCTCAGGATTGTTAATTTCATTCGTGAGTTCGACAACTACTTCAAGTGCAAGGATTGCACTGGCACACTTGGATTCACCTCACTCCAGAAGTGCATGACAGCTATGAGGATGCTTGCATACGGAGCTCCCGGTGATTCACTGGTAGACTATGGACGCATGACCGAGTCCACGACCATTGAGTATTTTCACAAGTTCTAGAGGGCAGTGGTGGCTGTGTTTGGACCTTCCCAATGCTGAAGACACTGCTCGGATCCTAGCACACATAATGTAGCAAGAGGATTTCCTGGGATGCTTGGAAGCATTGACTAAATGCATTGGAAATGGAAAAACTGTCCATTTGCTTGGCAGGGGATGTACAAAGGTGCCAAAGGTGGTTGCAGTGTGGTACTTGATGCAGTGGCCACACACGACATGTGGATTTGGTACTCCCTCTTTGGTATGCCAGGAACTCACAATGACATCAACGTACTGCAGTGTTCCCCTGTCTTTGCTAAGCTTGTTGAAGGTCATGCTCCTCCGGTGAACTTTGAGGTCAATGGGCGCCACTACAACAAGGGATACTACCTAGCAAATGACATCTATCCAAGATGATCCACATATATGAAGACTATCTCAAACCCTGTTCCTGGAGGCAAGAACTCCTACTTTGCCAAGTGTCAGGAGGCTTGCAGGAAGGATGTCGAGTGGGCATTTGCTGTGCTCCAATCTCGATTTGCTCTTGTCCGGTACCTCGCTCAGACCTGGTCGAAAGATCAAATGTGGGAGGTGATTATTTGCTATGTCATCTTGCACAACATGATCATTGAGAGCGAGCGGGAAGAGCCCGTATTTGATACTGAACCATATTACAGGCAGGATCCACTTGTCCAAGTTGATCGCCACCTACCGGCAACCTAGACTGCCTTCCTCAATATGCGTCTGAGATCCGAGACCCACTGGTGCATCAACAAAGTAGGATCCGGTGGAGCACCTATGGACACTCCAGGGCAATGCCTAGCTCGACGTGTGATGAAATCTGAGTTTTTTATTTGTTGAACTATTTGTTGAACTATATGATTTGTATTGATTTGTTGAACTATTTGATTTGTATTGTTTTTCTGCGATGAACTATGTGATAAAATAGCTTATGTTGAATTAATGCCAAGTATGCCGAATATGGGCCGAAATTGGTCAATTTGCGCCGATAGTGGGCCAATTTGTGCCGAAAGTGGGCTGAAAAGTGGGCTAATTTACGTCGAAGTTCCAACGCGCCCCCGGGCGACGCTATTTCAAGCTCCTGGGGGGGCGAACGGCTGGAGATGCTCTAAGAAAGAGAAGGTGGATTACACATATGATGGTCTGCTTCTCCCTCATGTTGTTAGTGCGGTTACCGAGGTTGGAATGGATGATGCATGACCTAGGTCCATGTTTTGTGAATTCATAGGGTTTTTACGAAATTCTAAATCACATTTCTCTAAAAAGAAACACAAAGCTCCCAAGAAGGCTTAGGTAGACACGCCGACCCAAATTTCGACATGAGAGGCATGTTTGGAATAACAGATGTCTTTCAGACTTGGCTAAACATAAACACATTGATGACTGTGTGTGAGAACATGTGCTAAATTTTGTGCTGATTTCCAAGGCTGGTACTGTGACTACCGTGTGCATGTCTTCGACCACTTATTAGGTGGTTTTGACTACACATGCCATTACCACCACATTCAAGGTTTGGAGGAATCTTGATATACAAACCATCACCACTACAGATCAACACACTACTGACTGCTCATCATTGATCGGCCACTGGCCAGGCATTAGTGACGTGCATCCACACTGACCGACTAGTCTTTGGCGTCTGTTATATCGACTTTGGTCTCGGCAAGATGATTATCACAGGTGGGTCATATTTTTGCCGGTGAGTGATGGTTCTCTCCTATGACCGAAATGGAGAGAAATTTCTCACTGACTGGCTGGTATGCTTGACCCATCTTTGTTGATCATTTAAAGCTAACCCTTCGATTTTCCCGGCTGTCAGTGTTGTTATGCTCACGACCTACTTAGTACTCCCTCTGTCCCAAAATAAGTGTCTCAACATTAGTACAACTTATTTTGTTGAGACACTTATTTTGGGATGGGGGAGTATTATCCAAGTAGTACACCCCGTCTCCATTCCAGATACTTGTTGTCGTCGTCGAGCCTCTCTCCCTTTAATTTTCCTTTTTTTTGTTGGTTGCGAACCGCCGGTCGCCTCCCCCATACCCTCCCACTACTGATCCATGCCGACGGTGCTTGTGACGCCACCATGGCCACCCGGCGCACTCGCATTGTGCACACACCTCCGCGGCCACTTGACATGCTTGTATGCCATCACTAGTGGTAGTGGTGCTATCTGACCATGCATTGCAAGAACAGTAACGAGATGTCAACTCCATCCGGTCATTTCTGTTGTCGTTTCATGGCACACATCGGATCTCCCGACCCTCATGCACGGTCATAGTCCCGTAGACCTGGCGTGTGTTGCCTCATTCTTCGGTCATGACGGTGGTCACGAGTGAGCACCCTATTTCTAATAATATAGCTAATGTTTATAGAAATCGGTGAATCTTTATAGTTTATTTGAACTATTGTAATGTTGTTGCACTAGCCTATACACATATTAAAGGTGTGGCTAGTTAAGTGAAACTATTCAAATGGTGTTGTCCGGCCACTAGACCGATTCATGGAACTTGTTACCTTTATAATTTTGCATAGCTAAGGCTTATAAAAAATTGGTAAATCTTTAGAGTCAATTGTAATGTTGTTGCACTAGCCTATACGGATATTAAACATGTTGCTAGCCTTGTCAGTTGTGTGTTGAATAATAAACAGAATTCTTTAAGTCGTGATGTCGGAGCTAGCCACATCTTTATTACGAAAATGAAGGCTCATTTTGTTAGCGGAGGAGGTATATCTTTTGTAGTTGCGTGTAGATTACACACCTTCAACTGATGTAGTAAATACAGGTCAATTTTTTCTATGGTGTCACCAAAATCTCAAGGCGGTCATGACATTATATTTTAATTGCACTAAATACAATTTTCTGAAGAGAATAGAAGCGTCAAGAGTGAGCACCTGAGCTACTCCTGATGATTAAGTTTGCCTTTAGGACTTGTAGTGTCTCCTTCAACACTTCTGAACCCCCTCGACCAACTTGGCAGTATAATTGTTCTAAGCAATCTTCTTTATTTCAATCATAGTCATAAGTTGTTATTCTAAATCATTACTTGCTTGTGTACCTATTTTGGAGAAGATTATAATTTAGGCACACTGCACAAAAAGACAAAGTTTCATTTCCTCCATCATGTAGTGAAGACGAAATGAAGAGGCGAGACAGGTGGACTACTTGGGTTGATGATATCATACAAGCACGTCACAACAAACTTATCTTTGTAAGTTTCATAAGTATATTCCATATGTTGTGTATGAAATATGTTCAGTGCACATGATGGGTTTGAACCTCAATTACATGGTTTTGTCCTATGAGAAGCAAAATGATTGTGCAATGTGGATGAGTGCATATTTTATTGTGTGTTTTCGCCAAATTCATTTGCTTGGTTGGGAAACAAACATATATAAATCCCAGACATTAAAAGGAAAGTTGAATTATTATCACAGACCACTTGGCGGCCTGTGATGCGTCGTCATCGCTGACCGGTCAACATGCCGTGTGTGGTAGAGCAGTCATCATCAGCCAAAAACTCGCCTGTGATGATACAAAATGGTCATATTTGTAGTAGTGTACAACCATGGACTTGTTAGTTTTTTGGTTGGTGAATTTCACACCAAGTTCCATTTCCATAATAGAGCTAATAATTTTACATGGAACTTGATCATAGTATATGGGGCTGCCCAAGATGAGCATAAATACGCCTTCACGAATTGGTGAACTTGGCTAAGGATTACCCAGAACCAATGCTTATAGGGGAAGGCTTAATATCCTTGAGTACCATTGGGCTTTTCTATTCAACTAGATGGCATGTTGCACCAATTGGCGCAGAGACCAACTGCGGCCTATAAGTTAGGTGAATTATGTGAAACATATAATGGTAGTCAAGTAAACTGTTTGCAGACACAAACTGACCAACTACAACTCAGAAGTTAAATATACTATTTGAAACATAAAAAGCAAGTTAAGTGAACTATTTGAAGAGATGAACTGCAGTCATTCGCGCAAAGACCAATTGCAACCAAGAAGAGAAGCAATTAATACAACCAAAGATGTAGGTGAACCATATAACAGATGTCTCTCATGAATAGCTTACAAGTAATTATGTTCGTAATGCATTTGTATAAGGTCACCCTTTGTGTAACTATTTAAATATATGTTTCCTCGGCAAACTTGCATGATTATTGTCATGGTCTACATGTCCCGTTGCGCCAATTCGCACAGAGAACAATTGTAGCTTAGAATTTGATTAAACTATTTGAAGGAATTTTTCCTCAACCGTCTGGAAATGATTATGCTCAAACTACATTCTTACTTGCCTTAACGATGATCATAGCCCATAGCTTTCCTTGGCGAATTACTTTTGATAGATGACTAATTGGCGTGAAGATCAACTGCAAGCCGTAAATTAAGTTAACTACCTGAAACTTAATGCAAGTTATGTGAAGGCTCAAAAAACAAATCGACCAAAAAAAATTAGATGAATTATTCAAAGGACGTGTCCTATGAATGATCTCCAAGTCGGTGTGCTCGTATTGCGTCTGTATCTAACCTCTACATATGCCCGGTTGTGCCAATTGGCACAGAGACCAACTTCGAATGCAAGTTAAATGAACTATTTGAAGGATTTTTTCTCGTCGCTTATTTACAAATGATAGCTTTCTCTGGCAATTTGTTTTTAATAGATGCATGTGTCCCACTTGGCGCAAAGATCACTGCAGACCGAAAGTTAAGTGAACTATCTAAAATATTTTTTCCTCAACTGTTTGCAAATGATTATGTTCATTCTGCATTTCTTATATTTGCATTTTTCCTTGTTCCTATGTTTTGTAGTTTCATTGGTGTAGTTTTTCCTCGGTGTGTATTGAGAAAATTTAGCAACCCCCTCGTGGTGCCCTGGACGTCATTGTTATCGAGGTCAAGGTACTTGACGGCGACGTAGGCCGCTGTTGATGAATCCCCTGTAGACGGAGTCGAAGACGCCCTCATCGATGAAGTTCAGGGTGGAGAAGTTCTTGGTGCCAAACTTTGAGTTCATCCGGGGTGAAAGCATGCGGGATCGTTGTCGCCAGCATCCGCGACAGGTCCTCCAATAACAGCGACTTCAAGTTCATCATGGTGCACCGCCGCCACACTGGCCCTGGCCTTGGTCAGGCCTCCTGCTTCGTTTCCTCTTCGCCGCCGCCGCTCGACCCGAAGCATGGGAGGAAGCCCCTCCAAGTTATCGTTGTCAACCGAGGCCCTGCCCAACATTGCCAACAAGCAAAACGGTCAAGTCTAAAAAGAATTCGTACCTGTTGTCGTGTCCACTCTGTTGTTAAGGCCGGTGTCACCACTAGAGCATCCTCCCCGGCAACGGTGCCAGAAAATAGTCTTGATAACCCACAAGTATAGGGGGTCGCAACAGTTTTCGAAGGTAGATTATTCAACCCAAATTTATTGATTCGACACAAGGGGAGCCAAAGAATATTCTCAAGTATTAGCAGCTGAGTTTTCAATTCAACCACACCAGAAAGACTTAATATCTGCAGCAAAATATTTAGTAGAAAAGTAGTATGGAAGTAACAGTAACGGTGGCAAAAGTAACAGTAGCAGTTTTGTAGTAATCGTAATAGTTGTAACAAATAAGTAACTAAGCAAAGATCAATGTGTGAAAAGCTCGTAGGCAATGGATCAGTGATGGATTATGTCGGATGTGATTCCTCATGCAACAGTTATAACATAGGGTGACACAGAACTAGCTCCAGTTCATCAATGTAATGTAGGCATGTATTTCGAATATAGTCATACGTGCTTATGGAAAAGAACTTGCATGACATCTTTTGTCCTACCCTCCCGTGGCAGCGGGGTCATATTGGAAACTAAGGGATATTAAGGCCTCCTTTTAATAGAGTACCGGACCAAAGCATTAACACTTAGTGAATACATGAACTCCTCAAACTACGGTCATCACCGGGAGTGGTCCCGATTATTGTCACTTTGGGGTTGCCGGATCATAACACATAGTAAGTGACCATTGACTTGGAACATAGGATCAAGAACCCACATATATTCATGAAAACATAATAGGTTCAGATCTGAAATCATGGCACTCGGGCCCTACTGACAAGCATTAAGCATGGAAAAGTCATAGCAACATCAATCTTAGAACAGAATGGATACTAGGGATCAAACCCTATCAAAACTAGCTCGATTACATGGTAAGTCTCATCCAACCCATCACCGTCCAGCAAGCCTACGATGGGATTACTCACGCACGGCGGTGAGCATCATGAAATTGGTGATGGAGGATGGTTGATGATGACGATGGCGAAGGATTCTCCTCTTCGGAGCCTCGAACGGACTCTAGATCAGCCCTCCCGAGGAAGATTAGGGCTTGGCGGTGGCTCCGTATCGTAAAACGCGATGAATCCTTCTCTTTGATTTTTTTCTCCCTGAAAGTGAATATATGGAGTTGGAGTTGAGGTCGGTGGAGCTCCAGGGGGCCCACGAGGAAGGGGGCTCGCCCTGCACCCTCGTGGATAGGGTGTGGGCCCCCTGACTTTGATTCTTTTGCCAATATATTTTATTAATTCCAAAACGTATCTCCGTGGATTTTTCAGGTCATTCCTAGAACTTTTATTTCTGCACAAAAATAACACCATGGCAGTTCTGCTGAAAACAGCGTCAGTCCGGGTTAGTTCCATTCAAATCATGCAAGTTATAGTCCAAAACAAGGGCAAAAGTGTTTGGGAAAGTAGATACATTGGAGACGTATCAACTCCCCCATGCTTAAAACTTTGCTTGTCCTCAAGCAATTTAGTTGACAAACTAAAAGTGATAAAGAAAAACTTTTACAAACTCTGTTTGATCTTGTTGTCGCAAATACGTAAAGCCAGCATTCAAGTTTTCAGCAAAGATTATGAACTAACCATATTCACAAAAACATTTAGGTCTCATGTTTACTCATATCAATGGCATAATCTACTAGCGAGCAATAATAATAATTCTCGGATGACAACACTTTCTCAAAACAATCATAATATGATATAACAAGATGGTATCTTGCTAGCCCTTTCTGAGACCGCAAAACATAAATGCAGAGCACCCCAGAAGATCAAGAACTGACTAGACATTGTAATTCATGGTAAAAGAGATCTAGTCACAGTCATACTCAATGTAAATTAATAGCAATGCATGTAAATGACAGTGGTGCTCTCCAGCTGGTGCTTTTTAATAAGGGGATAATGACTCAACATAAAAGTAAATAGATAGGCCCTTCGCAGAGGAAAGCAGGGATTTGCAGAGGTGCCAGAGCTCGAGTTTTGAAATAGAGATAAATAATATTTTGAGCGGTATACTTTCATTGTCAACATAACAACCGAGAGATCTTGATATCTTCCATGCTACATACATTATGGGCGGTTCCCAAACAAAATGGTAAAGTTTATACTCCCCACCACTAACGAGCATCAATCCATGGCTGGCCCAAAACAATGGGTGTCGTCCAACTAACAACAATCCTGGGGGAGTTTTGTTTGCATTTATTTTGATTTGATTTGAGCATGGGACTGGGCATCCCAGTTATCGGCCATTTTCTCGTGAATGATGAGCGGAGTCCACTCATCGTGAGAATAACCCACCTAGCATGGAAGATATAGACAACCCTAGTTGATACATGAGCTATTCGAGCTTACAAAACAGAATTTCATTTGAAGGTTTAGAGTTTGGTACATACAAATTTACTTGGAACGGCAGGTAAATACCGTGTATATGAAGGTGTGGTGGACTCATATGGAATAACTTTGGGGCTTATGGGAGTGGATGCACAAGCAGTATTCCTGCTTAGTACAAGTGAAGGCTAGAAAGAGACTGGGAAACGACCAACTAGAGAGCGACAATAGTCATGAACATGCATTAAGATTAATCAACAATGGGTGCAAGCATGAGTAGGATATAAATCACCATGAACATAAATATCGTGGAGGCTATGTTGATTTTGTTTCAACTACGTGCGTGAACATGTGCCAAGTCAAGCCACAAGAATCATTCAAACGAGGATACCACCCTATCATACCAAATCACAACTGTTTTAATATCATGTTGGCATGCAAGGTAAACCATTATAAACTCCTAGCTAATTAAGCATGGCATGAGCATCTATAATCTCTAATTGTCATTGCGAACATGTTTCATTCACAATAGGCTGAACAGGAACGATGAACTAATCATATTTACAAAAACAAGATAGGTCGAGTTCATATCATCTTCTCTCATCTCAATCAGTCCATCATTTATTGTCATTATTGCCTTTCACTCGCACGACCGAACGGTGTGGATAATATAATAGTGCACGTGCATTGGACTAAGCTGGAATCCGCAAGCATTTAATACAAAGGAGAAGACAAGGTAATATGGGGCTCTTGGTTAGATCAACAATAATGCATATGAGAGCCACTCAACATTTTCATCGTGGTCTTCTCCTCTCGACCCCCAAAGAAAAGAAAATAAATAAAACTATTTACATGGGAAAGCTCCCAACAAGCAAAAGAAGAATGGGTAATCTTTTTGGGTTTTCTTTTAGTTACTACTACAAGCATGGAAAGTAAACTAGCTAAAAGCAACAACTATTTTTTTGGTTTTTCTTAAGGTTTTTCAAACACACAAGAAGAAAGCAAGAAAAGAAAAGAAAATAAACTAGCATGGATAGTACAATGAAAAAGTATGAGCACCGACAACTAGCATGAGTGTGTGAACATGAATGTAATGTCGGTGAGAAATACGTATTCCCCCAAACTTAGGCTTTTGGCCTAAGTTGGTCTATGGCCACTGCTGGCCTGGCGGATATCCAAAGTCGTAGTTGGGGTTGTACTGAGATGCAGCTGCTACTGCCTGAAGAGCTGCAGCTTGGAGGTGAGCTCCCTCCGTCCTCCTCTCATATTCATTCGCCTTCTCCTTAGTTATAAAGTATCTCCTTTTTGCTTGAAAGTCAAAGAAAGTAGGAGCGGGGAGAGCAACATGGACGGTACACCGTTTGTCAAAGATTAGTCGGTACTGGAGGAACTGTTCATTCCTGTCAAGAAACTGATGGCGAACCATAGCACTATAATCTAGATGAGGAGGTGCCAATTCCATATCATTTCCATGTATGGGTAGACCAAGATAATTAGCTATGCGAGTTCCATAAATTCCACCAAGCAAATCTCTATTTTTACCATTAAGATGCAACCTCCGTGCAACAATGGCCCCTAAGTTATATTGTTTATCATCTAATACCACACTCTTGAGGACACTAAGACCTGGAACGCACATGTGACAAACCTCATCTTTACCGTTAATGCATCTATCTATAAAGAGAGCAAAATAATGTATGGAAGCAAAATGAATGTTCCCTATGGTAGCTTGTGCGATATCTCTAGTTTCCCCCACAGTGATACTAGCAAGAAAGTCTTTATATTCAGATTTGCGAGGTTCACTAACATTGCCCCACTGCGGGAGTTTACAAGCAGTATTAAAATCTTCTAGGTCCATGGTATATGATTTATCATAAAGATCAAATAAAACAATGTGAGAATTGCATGAGAAAGAAAATCTAAACCTCCTGACAAAAGAATCAGTGAGGTAGTGGTACTGTCGGCACTTATCTGACACGAAGTCCTCCAGATCAGCATTACGCACAAACGCGTCAAATTCATCCTTGAAACCTGCTTGGACCATAAACTCTTCTGACGGCCATTCTCAAGGCCGTACTTGAGCTTCCATTGGTGGTTCATCATACGGCCCACGTATCGCGAGCCTCGGTTCTTGCTTCCTGGAAGAACCACATTGGTACATTTTCCTATGCATTTTTCTTTTCCTGAAAAATTTCTGAAATTTTTAGTGACTCAAACTATAAGTGAACCAAACTCAACAAGATTGATAGCAACTACTCCCACAAGTGCCTAGAGGCTATATCATCCATTAAGACTACTTGGGATCATATAAATTTGACATGCAAGCTCAAGAACAGGGTCACCTCAGTAGAAAAAATTTGCAATAAATAAAGCACTAGAACAAAAACTAATTGGACCATTGGAGGAGTCACATACCGAAGAACAATCCCCCAAAATAGTTTTGTGAATGGAGCTTTGAGCAACGAGATCAAAAATGGCAGCAAGATGAGCTAGAACACGGATTTGGGCTATGGGAGGATTTTTTTTGGAGGAAGACGAAGTGAGTGGGTGCTGGAATAAGTGGAAGGGGTCCACGTGGGGCCCACGAGGCAGGGGGACGCACCCCAGGGGGTGGACACGCCCCGTGCCCTTGTGGCCAAATGGTGGGTCCCCCTGGTGTGTTCTCAGTGCCAGAAATTCTTAAATATTCTACAAAAAATCATACTGCATTTTCAGGACATTTAAAGAACTTTTATTTTTGGGGTATTTTTTATTGCTTGGATAATTCAGAAAACAGACAGAAAAATACCATTTTTTCTTTATTTAATCTAAATAACAGAAAGTAAAAGGAGGGTACAAAGAGTTGTGCTTTCTAACTTCATCCATCTCATGCTCATCAAAAGGAATCCACTAACAATGTTGATCAAGTCTTGTTAACAAACTTCTTCCGAATAACATGAAACCGGAGAATTTTTGAATAACACTAGGTTACCTCAATTGGGATATGCATGTCCCCAACAATAAGAATATCATATTTCTTTTTGACAGTAGGAAGAGGGAATTCAAAACCTCCAATAGTAATTGTTGAATTTTTTCCAATAGAATTGATACTATGAACTTGAGGTTGTTTCCTCAGAAAGTGTACCGTATGCTCATTACCATTAACATGAAAAGTGACATTTCCTTTGTTGCAATCAATAACAGCCCCTGCAGTATTCAAAAAGGGTCTGCCAAGGATAATCGACTTACTATCGTCCTCGGGAATATCAAGAATATCAAAGTCCGTTAAAATAGTAATGTTTGCAACCACAACAGGCACATCCTCACAAGTACCGACAGGTATAGTAGTTGATTTATCGGCCATTTGCAAAGAGATTTCAGTAGGTGTCAACTTATTCAAAACAAGTCTATATATAAAGATAGAGGCATAACACTAACATCAGCTCCAAGATCACATAAAGCAGTTTTAACATAGTTTCTTTTAATGGAGCATGGTATAGTTGGTACTCCTGGATCTCCTAGTTTCATGGGTATTCCACCCTTAAAAGTGTAATTAGCAAGCATGGTGGAAATTTCAGCTTCCGGTATCTTTCTTTTATTTGTAACAATATCTTTCATATACTTAGCATAGGATTCATTTTAAGCATATCAGTCAAACGCATACGCAAAAAGATAGGTCTAATCATTTCAGCAAAGCGCTCAAAATCCTCATCATCCTTTTTCTTGGATGGTTTAGGAGTAAAGGGCATGGGTTTCTGAACCCATGGTTCTCTTTCCTTACCGTGCTTCCTAGAAACAAAGTCTCTCTTATCATAACGTTGATTCTTTGATTGTGGGTTATCAAGATCAACAGCAGGTTCAATTTCTACGCCATTACTATTACTAGGTTGAGAATCAACATGAACATCATCGTTAACATTATCACTAGGTTCATGTTCATTACCAGATTGTGTTTCAGCATCAGAAATCGAAATATCATTGGGATTCCTAGGTGTGTCAACAGCAGGTTCACTAGAAGCATGCAAAGTCCTATCGTTTTTCCTTTTCTTTTTCTTAGAAGTACTAGGCGCTTCAACATTAGTTCTCTGAGAATCTTGCTCAACTCTCTTAGGATGGCCCTTAGGATACAAAGGTTCCTGGGTCATTCTACCACCCATAGTCATAACTCTGAAAGATTATCATTGTTCTTATTATTTAACTCATTGAGCAAATCATCTTGTGCTTTAAGTACTTGTTATACTTGAGTGGTAACCATAGAAGCATGTTTACTAATAAGCTTAAGATCACCTTTAACTCTAGAATATAATCACACAAGTGTTCAATCATATAAGCATTACGTTTCAATTGTCTACCAACATAAGCATTGAAGTTTTCTTGTTTAACAATAAAATTATCAAACTCATCCAAGCATTGGCTAGCAGACTTACAACAAGGGATATCACCTTCATCAAATCTATAGAGATAATTTACCTTTACTACCTATGTCGGGTTATCAAGACCATGTATTTGCTCAATAGGTGGTAAATTATTAACATCTTTAGCTTTAATACATTTTTCTTTCATAGATTTCTTTGCCTCTTGCATATCTTTAGGACTGAGAAATAGAATACCCCTTTTCTTCAGAGTTGGCTTAGGAGTTGGTTCGGGAAGTGTCCAATCATTATCATTGCTCAATATATTGTTCAATAGCAATTCAGCATTCTCAACAGTTCTTTCCCTGAAAACACAACCAGCACAACTATCCAGGTGGTCTCTGGAAGCATAGGTTAGTCCATTATAAAAGATATCAAGTATTTTATTTTTCTTGAGAGGATGATCAGACAAAGCATTAAGTAATTGGAGAAGCCTCCCCCAAGCTTGTGGGAGACTCTTCTTCAATTTACACAAAATTATATATTTCCCTTAGGGCAGCTTGTTTCTTATGAGCGGGGAAATATTTTGTAGAGAAGTAATAAATCATATCCCGGGGACTACGCACACAACCAGGAGCAAGAGAATTAAACCATATCTTGGCATCACCCTTTAATGAGAAAGGAAACAATTTAAGGATATAGTACTAGCGAATTTTTTCCTCATGAGTAAATTGGGTGGCTATATCATTCAATTTAGTAAGATGCGCCACAACAGTTTCAGATTCATAGCCATAAAAAGGATCAGATTCAACCAAAGTAATTAACTCAGGATCGACAGAGAAACCATAATCCTTATCAGAAATACAGATAGGTGAAGTAGCAAAAGCAGGGTCATATTTCATTCTAGCATTCAAAGACTTTTCTTTCAGCTTAGCTAATAGTTTCTTAAGATCATATCTATCTTTGCAAGCAAAAAGGTCTCTAGTAGTGTCTTCATCCATAACATAACCCTTAGGAACATCAAGCAATTCATATCTAGGGGGAGAATCTTCATCATCACTTTCATCAATATTATCAGTTTCAATGATTTCATTCTCTCTAACCCTAGCAAGTTGTTCATCAAGAAACTCACCTAATGGCACAGTATTATTAATCATAGAAGTAGTATCATCATAAGCATCATGCATAGCAGAAGTGGCATCATCAATAACATACGACATAGCAGAATCAATAGCAGGTGCAGGTGTCACAAGTTTACTGAAAACAGAAGGTGAATAGAGTGCAGAGCTAGATGACAGTTCCTTACCTCCCCTCGTAGTTGAGGGAAAAATCTTGGTTCTTTCATCTTTCAAGTTCCTCATAGTGATCAGCAGATATAAATCCCAAGTGACTCAAAGAATAGAGCTATGCTCCCCGGCAACGGCGCCAGAAAATAGTCTTGATAACCCACAAGTATAGGGGATCGCAACAGTTTTCGATGGTAGAGTATTCAACCCAAATTTATTGATTCAACACAATGGGAGCCAAAGAATACTCTCAAGTATTAGCAGCCGAGTTGTCAATTCAACCACACCTGAAAGACTTAATATCTGCAGCAAAATATTTAGTGGCAAAGTAGTATGGAAGTAACAGTAACGGTGGCAAAAGTAACAGTAGCAGCTTTGTAGTAATCGTAACAGTGGCAACAGAGAAGTAACTAAGCACAGGTCAATGTGTGAAAAGCTCGTAGGCAATGGATCAGTGATGTATAATTATGTTGGATGCGATTCCTCATGCAAAAGTTATAACATAGGGTGACACAGAACTAGCTCCAGTTCATCAATGTAATGTAGGCATGTATTCCAAATATAGTCATACGTGCTTATGGAAACGAACTTGCGTGACATCTTTTGTCCTACCCTCCAGTGGCAGCGGGGTCCTATTGGAAACTAAGGGATACTAAGGCCTCCTTTTAATAGAGTATCGAACCAAAGCATTAACACTTAGTGAATACATGAACTCCTCAAACTGCTGTCATCACCGGGAGTGGTCCCGATTATTGTCACTTCGGGGTTGCCGGATCATAACACATAGTAAGTGACTATTGACTTGCAAGATAGGATCAAGAACTCACATATATTCATGAAAACATAATAGGTTCATATCTGAAATCATGGCACTCGGGCCCTAGTGACAAGCATTAAGCATGGCGAAGTCATAGCAACATCAATCTTAGAACATAATGGATACTAGGGATCAAACCCTAACAAAACTAACTCGATTACATGGTAAATCTCATTCAACCCATCACCGTCCAGCAAGCCTACGATTGGATTACTCACCCACGGTGGTGAGCATCATGAAATTGGTGATGGAGGATGGTTCATGATGACGATGGCGATGGATTCCCCTCTCTGGAGCCCCGAACGGACTCCAGATCAGCCCTTCCGAGGAAGATTAGGGCTTGGCGGTGGCTTCGTATCGTAAAACGCGATGAATCCTTCTCTCTGATTTTTTCTCCCCGAAAGTGAATGTATGGAGTTGGAGTTGAGGTCGGTGGAGCTCCAAGGGGCCCATGAGGCAGGGGGCGCGCCCCAGGGGGGCGCGCCCTGCACCCTCGTGGACAGGGTGTGGGCCCCCCAGCATTGATTCTTTCGCTAATATTTTTTATTAATTCCAAAACATATCTCCGTGGATTTTCATGTCATTCCGAGAACTTTTATTTCTGCACGAAAATAACACCATGGCAGTTCTGCTAAAAACAGCGTCAGTCCGGGTTAGTTCCATTCAAATCATGCAAGTTATAGTCCAAAACAAGGGCAAAAGTGTTTGAAAAAGTAAATACATTGGAGATGTATCAATCATCTTTATTTTTTGCACCTAAAATTCCTAACATGTTTATCCTAAAAATCACATTATCCAAAAGTTGTCTGGGATTACCACCAATTAATATGTAATAATTTGGTAGTTCCGATAGATATTAGAATGTTTGAACACAACATGATGAAAACCTTCCTAGCTTGCCTTTCTAAAAACTAAAGCAAATATGTGCAATATGCTAAAACAGGTTGGTTGAGATAATAATGCGTATAAATTGAAATTTTGACTGGCTTTGACTAATAGTTAAAAATATTGCACTATGCAAGCAAGTGGAAACCATTACTCATCATACAACCGCACTTTTTTATCTAAAAAATTCCTAGCCCCCCGTTGGCCACTCTGGCCATGGCGGCCTCCAGAGAGCTCCTGCCGGCGGCCGGTCACGGCAGCCACCCACTCCCGCTTCGATTCGTCCCATCTCTACATCACCGATCAAGATATTCTCCACCATGGCACAGGCTGACCTCAACTTTGATCGAGGTTAGGACTTTGCGTCCGCTATCTGGCAAAAGTGGGGTGTTCCGATCAACTATGAAGAAGGTAAAGATAAGGAGGAATTTCTTCTGGTAGCTGAGTTCACAAGATCACAAATCAGGCTTACTGAAGAATCAGTTAGTACTACTCTTATTTCATGCTTTGGTGGCCGTGCATCATTATTTAAGGTTTCTCTGCTTCAGAATTGGTCAATCAAGTTCTCAGTTTCCCCGAAAGAAGTGGGTTTCTCTATCATCAAACAAGGTAACATTGCCTTACCACTGCTTAATGTTAATTTCTTACTCTGGGGCAATGGTGGCCCAAATTCTAGCTGGGAGCTTGAACAATATCTCAAAGAGAAAGCCGATGAATAGACTCATGTGTTCAACAGACATCTAAGGAAATCTTACATTGATGCTCTCAGATCGCCTGGAATCTATGTTGATCATCCCACTCCTAGGCTTAGATCCAACGTGGTTCAAACGCGAAATTCAAACGAGACAAGGTCTCCGGGCAATCATGATAATCAAGGCCATTACTCTCTGCACCCATCAATAGGGCAGGATCACCTCAAATTCAAATCAGGTCCAAAGACCCATTCTGTGTCCGTTGCCTCATGATAGGCCATATTCGGCCCAATTGCTCCAACAAAATTAACGGCCTCCAAGAGATGGGGCTGAAGGAAATATGTCCTAGAGGCAATAATAAAGTTGTTATTTATATTTCCTTATATCATGATAAATGTTTATTATTCATGCTAGAATTGTATTAATCGGAAACTTAGTACATGTGTGAATACATAGACATTACATAGTGTCCCTTGTATGCCTCTACTTGACTAGCTCGTTGACCAAAGATGGTTATGTTTCCTAACCATAGACATGTGTTGTCATTTGATGAACAGGATCAAATCATTAGGAGAATAATGTGATGGACAACACCCATCCGTTAGCTTAGCATTATGATTGTAACAGTTTTATTGCTACTGCTTTCTTCATGACTTGTACATGTTCCTCAGACTATGAGATTATGCAACTCCCGAATACCGGAGGAACACCTTGTGTGCTATAAAACGTCACAACATAATTGGGTGATTATAAATATGCTCTACAGGTGTCTCTGAATGTGTTTGTTGGGTTGGCATAGATCGAGATTAGGATTTGTCACTTCGTGTATCGGAGAGGTATCTCTGGGCCCTCTCCGTAATGTTCATCACTATAAGCCTTGCAAGCTATGTGAGTAATGAGTTAGTTGTGGGATGAAGCATTACATAACGAGTAAAGAGACTTGCCGGTAATGAGATTGAACTAGGTATGATGATACCGACGATTGAATCTCGGGCAAAAAACATACCGATGACAAAGGGAACAACATATGTTGTTATGCGGTTTGACCGATAAAGATTTTGGTAGAATATGTAGGAACCAATATGAGCATCAAGGTTACGCTATTGGCTATTGATGGGAGATGTGTCTCAATCATGTCTACATAGTTCTCGAACCCATAGGGTTCGCACGCTTAACGTTCGATGACGATTTGTATTAAGAGTTATGTGTTTTTGATGACCTAAGTTTGTTCGGAGTTCCAGATGAGATCACGGACATGACTAGGAGTCTCGAAATGGTCGAGACATAAAGATTGATATATTGGAAGGTTATGTTCGGATACCGGAAAGGTTTCAGATAGGTTCGGCATTTTTCGGAGTACCGAGAGGTTACTGGAACCCCCCGGGGGAACTAGTGGGCCTTAATGGGCTTTAGTGGAAAGGAGAGGAGGGACACTGGGTGGCCGCCCCCCCCCCCCCATGGCTGGTCCGAATTGGACTAGGAGGGGGCAGCGCCCCCCCCCCCCCCTCTTCCCTTCTCCCTCTCCTACTCCTTCCCTCTCTCCCCCTCTTGGAAAGGAAGGGAACTCCAACTAGGATTGGGAATCCTAGTTGTACTCCCCTATGGTGCGCGCCCCTCCTGGCCACCAGCCTCCTCCCTCCTTTATATATGGGGGCAAGGGGGCACCCCAAAGCACAACAGACAATCTCTTAGCCGTGTGCGGTACCCCCTCCACACTTTAACACCTTGGTCATATCGTCGTAGTGCTTAGACGAAGCCCTGCGCTGGTAACATCATCAACACCGTCACCACGCCGTCATGCCGACGGACCTCTCCCTCGACCCTATACTGGATCAAGAGCTCGAGGGACATCATCGTGTTGAACGTGTGCTGAACACGGAGGTGCCATACGTTCGGTACTAGGATCGGTTGGATCGTGAAGACATTCGACTACATTAACCGCGTTACTAAACGCTTCCGCTTTCAGTCTACGAGGGTACGTGGAAACACTCTCCCGTCTTGTTTTTATGCATCTCCTAGATAGATCTTGCATAATCGTAGGAATTTTTTTGAATTACTACGTTACCCAACAGTGGTATGAGAGTCAGGTCTATGCGTAGATGATATATGCACGAGTAGAACACAATGAGTCATGGGCGATAATAGTCATACTTCTTGCCACCAACGTCTTACTTTGATTTGACGGTATTGTTGGATGAAGCGGCCCAGATCGATGTTACATGACCGCGTTCATGAGACTGGTTCTACCGACGTGCTTTTGCACATAGGTGGCTGGCGGTGGCGGGTGTCTGTTTCTCCAACTTTAGTTGAATCGAGTTTGACTACGGCCGGTCCTTGATGAAGGTTAAAACAACACACTTGACAAAAAATCATTGTGGTTTTGATGCGTAGGTAAGAACAGTTCTTGCTAGAAGCTCGTAGCAGCCACGTAAAACTTGCAACAACAAAGTAGAGGATGTCTAACTTGTTTTTGCAGGGCTTGTTGTGATGTGATATGGTCAATACATGATGTGATATAAATTGTTGTATGAGATGATCATGTTTTGTAACAGAGTTATTGGCAACTAGCAGGAACCATATGGTTGTCGCTCTATTGTATGAAATGCAATCGCCATGTAATTGCTTTACTTTATAACTAAGCGGTAGCGATAGTCATAGTAGCAATAGTCGGCGAGATGACAACAACGCTGGAGATCAAGGTGTCAAGCCGGTGACGTTGGAGATCATGACGATGCTTCAGTGATGGAGATCATGAGCACAAGATGATGATGGCCATATCATGTCACATATTTTGATTGCATGTGATGTTTATCTTTTATGCATCTTATTTTGCTTAGTACGGCGGTAGCATTATAAGATGATCCCTCACTAAATTTCAAGGTATAAGTGCTCTCCCTGAGTATGCACTGTTGCTACAGTTTGTCGTGTTGAGACACAACATGATGATCGGGTGTGATAAGCTCTGCGTTCACATACAATGGGTGCAAGCCAGTTTTACACATGCAGAATACTCGGGTTAAGCTTGTCGAGCCTAGCATATGCAGATATGGCCTCGGAAACTGAGACCGATAGGTCGAACATGAATCATATAGTAGATATGATCAACATAGAGATGTTCACCATTGAAAACTACTCCATCTCATGTGATGATCGGACATGGTGTAGTTGATTTGGATCACATGATAATTTAGATGACGAGAGGGATGTCTATCTAAGTGGGAGTTCTTAAGTAATATCATTAATTGAACTTTAATTTATCATGAACTTAGTCCTGATAGTTTTTGCATGTCTATGTTGTTGTAGATCAATGGCCCGTGCTACCATTCCCTTGAATTTTAATGCGTTCCTAGAGAAAGCTAAGTTGAAAGATGATTGTAGCAATTACACGGACTAGGTCTGTAACTTGAGGATTATCCTCATCGCTGCACAGAAGAATTACGTCCTGGATGCACTGCTAGGTGCAAGGCCTGCCACAGGAGCAACTTTGGACGTTATGAACGTCTGGCAGAGCAAAGCTGATGATTACTCGATAGTTCATTGTGTCGTGCTTTACGGCTTAGAATCGGGACTTCAAAGACGTTTTGAAAATCATGGAGCATATGAGATGTTCCAAGAGTTGAAGTTAATATTTCAAGCAAATGCCCGAGTTGAGAGATATGAAGTCTCCAACAAGTTCTATAGCTGCAAAATGGAGGAGAATAGTTCTGTCAGTGAACACATACTCAGAATGTCTGGGTACCATAACCACTTGACTCAGCTGGGAGTTAATCTTCCTGATGATAGTGTCATTGACAGAGTTCTCCAATCACTGCCACCAAGCTATAAAGGCTTCATGATGAACTATAATATGCAAGGGATGACGAAAACAATTCTCGAGCTCTTCACAATGCTAAAGGCTGCGGAGGTAGAAATCAAGAAGGAGCATCAAGTGTTGATGGTTAACAAAACCACTAGTTTCAAGAAAAAGGGCAAAGGGAATAAGGGGGACTTCAGGAAGAATAGCAAGCAAGTTTCTACTCCCGGGAAGAAGCCCAAGTCTGGACCTAAGCCTGAAACTTAGTGCTTCTACTGCAAAGGGACTGATCACTGGAAGAGGAACTGCCCCAAGTATTTTGCGGATAAGAAGGATGGCAAAGTGAAAGGTATATTCGATATACATGTTATTGATGTGTACCTTACTAATGCTCGTAGTAGCACCTAGGTATTTGATATTGGTTCTGTTGCTCATATTCACAACTCGAAACAGGGGCTACGGATTAAACGAACATTGGCTAAGGACAAGGTGACGATGCGCGTCAGAAATGGTTCCAAGGTCGATGTGATCGCCGTCGGCACGCTACCTCTACATTGTTGAGTGCCAGTGTTGAGCATGAACATTATATATGGAACTTGTTTGATGCGAGGCGGTTATTCATTTAAATCAGAGAATAATGGTTGTTCTATTTATATGAGTGATATCTTTTATGGTCATGCACCCTTGTTGAGTGGTCTATTTTTGTTGAATCTCGATCGTAGTGATACACATGTTCATAATATTGAAGCCAAAAGATGCAAAGTTGATAATGATAGTGCAACTTATTTGTGGCACTGTCGTTTGGGTCATAATTGTGTAAAGCGCATGAAGAAACTCCATGCTGATGGGCTTTTGGAATCACTTGATTATGAATCACTTGGTGCTTGCGAACCATGCCTCATGGGCAAGATGACTAAAACTCCGTTCTCCAGAACAATGGAACAAGCTACTGACTTACTGGAAATAATACATACCGATGTATGCGGTCCAATGAGTGCTGAGGCTCGTGGTGGTTATCGTTATTTTCTTACCTTCACAGATGATTTGAGCAGATATGGGTATATCTACTTAATGAAACATAAGTCTGAAACATTTGAAAAGTTCAAAGAATTTCAGAGTGAAGTGGAAAATCATCGTAACAAGAAAATAAAGTTTCTACGATCTAATTGTGGAGGAGAATATTTGAGTTATGAGTTTGGTCTTCATTTGAAACAATGTGGAATAGTTTTGCAACTCACGCCACCTGGAACACCACAGCGTAATGGTGTGTCCGAACGTCGTAGCCGTACTTTATTGGATATGGTGCGATCTATGATGGCTCTTACTGATTTACCGCTATCATTTTGGGGTTATGCTTTAGAGACAGTTGCATTCACTTTAAATAGGGCACCATCGAAATCCGTTGAGACTACACCACATGAACTGTGGTTTGGCAAGAAACCAAAGATGTTGTTTCTTAAAGTTTGGGGCTGCGATGCTTATGTGAAAAAGCTTCAACCTGATAAGCTCGAACCCAAATCGGAGAAGTGCGTCTTCATAGGATACCCAAAGGAAACTGTTGGGTACACCTTCTATCACAGATCCGAATGCAAAATATTCATTGCTAAGAATGGATCCTTCCTAGAGGAGTTTCTCTCCAAAGAAGTGAGTGGGAGGAAAGTAGAACTTGATGAGGTAATTGTACCTTCTCCCGAATTGGAAAGTTGTTCATCACAGAAATCAATTCCATTGATTCCTACACCAATTAGTGAGGAAGCTAATGATGATGATCATGAAACTTTAGATCAAGTTACTACCGAACCTCGTAGGCCATCCAGAGTACGGTCCGCACCAGAGTGGTACGGTAATCCTGTTCTGCAAGTCATGTTGCTAGACCATGATGAACCTACGAACTATGAGGAAGCGATGATGAGCCCAGATTCTGCAAAATGGCTTGAGGCCATGAAATCTGAGATGGGATCCAT
Source organism: Triticum timopheevii (assembly GCA_963921465.1). Lineage (NCBI taxonomy): Eukaryota > Viridiplantae > Streptophyta > Magnoliopsida > Poales > Poaceae > Triticum > Triticum timopheevii. The sequence continues at coordinate 194,138,096 of OY997264.1, read as the reverse complement.
GTATGAGAACAAAGTGTGGACTTTGGTGGACTTGCCCGATGATCGGCAAGCCATAGGAAATAAATGGATCTTCAAGAAGAAGACCGACGCTAACGGTAATGTTGATGTCTACAAAGCTCGACTTGTTGCGAAAGGTTTTTGACAAGTTCAAGGAGTTGACTACGATGAGACCTTCTCACCCATAGTGATGCTTAAGTTTCTCCGAATCATGTTAGCAATTACTGCATTTTATGATTATGAAATTTGGCAAATGGATGTCAAAACTGCATTCCTTAATGGATTTCTTAAAGAAGAGTTGTATATGATGCAACCAGAAGGTTTTGTCGATCCAAAGGGTGCTAACAAAGTGTGCAAGCTCCAGCGATCCATTTATGGACTGGTGCAAGCCTCTCGAAGTTGGAATATGCGCTTTGATAGTGTGATCAAAGCACATGGTTTTATACAGATGTTTGGAGAAGCCTGTATTTACAAGAAAGTGAGTGGGAGCTCGATAGCATTTCTAATATTATATGTGGATGACATATTGTTGATTGGAAATGATACAGAATTTCTGGAAAGCATAAAAGGATACTTGAATAAGAATTTTTCAATGAAAGACCTCGATGAAGCTGCTTACATATTAGGCATCAATATCTATAGGGATAGATCAAGATGCTTAATTGGACTTTCACAAAGCACGTACCTTGATAAAGTTTTGAAGAAGTTAAAAATGGATCAGTCAAAGAAAGGGTCCTTGCCTGTATTATGAGGTGTGAAGTTGAGTCAGACTCAATGCCCGACCACTTCAGAAGATAGAGAGAAAATGAAAGTCATTCCCTATGCTTCAGCCATAGGTTCTATCATGTATGCAATGTTGTGTACCAGACCTGATGTGTGCCTTGCTATAAGTATAGCGGGGAGGTACCAAAGTAATCCAGGAGTGGAGCACTGGACAGCGGTCAAGAACATCCTGAAATACCTGAAAAGGACTAAGGATATGTTTCTCGTTCATGAAGGTGACAAAGAGCTCATCGTAAATGGTTACGTCGATGCAAGCTTTGACACTGATCCGGATGACTCTAAGTCGCAATCCGGATACGTATTTATATTGAATGGTGGAGCTGTCAGTTGGTGTAGTGCCAAGCAGAGCATCGTGGCGGGATCTACATGTGAAGCGGAGTACATAGTTGCTTCAGAAGCTGCAAATGAAGGAGTCTAGATGAAGGAGTTCATATCCGATCTAGGTGTAATACCTAGTGCATCGGGTCCAATGAAAATCTTTTCTGACAATACTGGTGCAATTGCCTTGCCAAAGGAATCTAGATTTCACAAGAGAACCAAACACATCAAGAGACGCTTCAACTCCATCCGACATCAAGTCGCAGAGGGAGACATAGAGATTTGCAAGATACATACAGATCGGAATGTTGCAGACCCGTTGACTAAGCCTCTTCCACGAGAAAAACATGATCAGCACCAAGACTATATGGGTGTTAGAATCATTACATTGTAATCTAGATTATTGACTCTAGTGCAAGTGGGAGACTGAAGGAAATATGCCCTAGAGGCAATAATAAAGTTATTATTTATATTTCCTTATATCATGATAAATGTTTATTATTCATGCTACAATTTTATTAATCAGAAACTTAGTACATGTGTGAATACATAGACATTACATAGTGTCCCTTGTATGCCTCTACTTGACTAGCTCGTTGATCAAAGATGGTTATGTTTCCTAACCATAGACATGTGTTGTCATTTGATGAATGGAATAACATCATTAGGAGAATCATGTGATGGACAAGACCCATCTGTTAGCTTAGCATTATGATCGTAACAGTTTTATTGCTACTGCTTTCTTCATGACTTATACATGTTCCTCGGACTATGAGATTATGCAACTCCCGAATACCGGAGGAACACCTTGTGTGCTATCAAATGTCACAACATAACAGGGTGATTATAAAGATGCTCTACAGGTGTCTCCGAAGGTGTTTGTTGGGTTGGCATAGATCGAGATTAGGATTTGTCACTTTGTGTATCGTATAGGTATCTCTAGGCCCTCTCGGTAATGTTCATCACTATAAGCCTTGAAAATGTGACTAATGAGTTGGTCGTGGGATGAAGCATTACGGAATGAGTAAAGATACTTGCCGGTAACGATATTGAACTAGGTATGATGATACCGACGACCGAATCTCGGGCAAGTAACATACCGATGACAAAGGGAACAACGTATGTTGTTACGCGGTTTGACCAATAAATATCTTCATAGAATACATAGGAACCAATATCAGCATCCAGGTTCCGCTATTGGTTATTGATCGGAGATGTGTCTCGACCATGTCTACATAGTTTTTGAACCCGTAGGGTCCGCACGCTTAATGTTCGATGACGATTTGTATTAAGAGTTATGTGTGTTGATGACCGAAGTTTGTTAGAAGTCCCAGATGAGGTCACGGACATGACGAGGAGTCTCGAAATGGTCGAGACAGAAAGATTGATATATTGGAAGGTTATGTTCGGAGACCGGAAAGGTTTCGGATAGGTTCGGGCTTTTTTCGGAGTACCGGGAGGTTACCGGAACCCCCCGGGGGAAGTAGTGGGCCTTAATGGGCTTTAGTATAAAGGAGAGGAGGGCTGCAGGAAACCCCCCCCTTGGCTGGTCAGAATTGGACTAGGAGGGGGCGGCGCCCCCCCTCCCCCCCCCCTCTTTCCTTCTCCCTCTCCTACTCCTTCCCTCTCTCCCCCTCTTGGAAAGGAAGGGGACTCCAACTAGGATTGGGAATCCTAGTTGGACTCCCCTATGGCGCGCGCCCCTCCTGGCCGCCGGCCTCCTCCCTCCCTCCTTTATATTTGGGGGCAAGGAGGCACCCCAAAGCACAAAAGACAATCTCTTAGCCGTGTTCGGTGCCCCCCTCCACAGTTTAACACCTCGGTCATATCGTCGTAGTGCTTAGGCAAAGCCCTGCGCCGGTAACATCATCAACACCATCACCACGCTGTCATGCTGACGGAACTCTCCCTCGACCCTCTACTGGATCAAGATCTCAAGGGACATCATCATGCTGAACGTGTGCTGAACACGGAGGTGTCGTACGTTCAGTACTAGGACTGGTTGGATCGTGAAGACATTCAACAACATCAACCGCGTTACTAAACTCTTCCGCTTTTGGTCTACGAGGGTACATGGACACACTCTCCCGTCTCATTGCTATGCAACTCCTAGATATATCTTGCATGATCGTAGGAATTTTTTTGAATTACTATGTTACCCAACATGGGCCACATAGCCCTAAATTGCTACTCTTAGACCCATCGAGGGTTTTCCTGCGAGCCCACCCCACCGCCCACCACGTTTGGTATTCCGAGGTACAATCCCACTGTTCTCGCGACAGAGATGGCAAGTAATGTCCATCAGCCGTCCAGTAAAATTAACCCACATGCTATTGCGTCATCTCCTACTCGGGTTGGCATCCTCCATTACTCTGTCCCCCAGCCTTCCATAGCACAACGTCTCCTCTCTACCACCACCACTCGCCGGAGTGGAACCCTCCCACCATCTCGTCCTCCTCGGCGGCAATGGTTGCATTCCCGTTCGACCCCCTTCCTTTCCTCCCTCCAAATTATCATAGCATCGAGGTGGAGGGGAGGCCGGCACAAGTTCGCATTATGACGGCAGCTCCACCACCAACTCGGGAAGATTGGATGATTGTAACAATCGTCCCAATGCCCAATCTCCCGATGGCCTTCAACACTATCCGCGAGGTACTCACTGATTTCTTCACAGACATGAAGTTGGGTTTCTCTGAAATTTCTCCCTGTCCATTCGGTCAAGCTTATGTCAAGCTGAATAGTGTCTTTGACAGAGACCATTTGGTTAATACCAGTCTGCATCTGTTCACGGACATGCATGTTATAGTGCAAAAACATGATAAAGGACTTAACTGGAGAAGACTTGATCTGAACAGAGAGGCATGGATTCTGCTATGTGGTTTCCTGTTTGATAGGAGGAATATTCAGGAAATTAATAATGTAGTTAGCAAGTATGGAAAGTTTGTGATGTGGGATCGAGTTAGGAGTACTAGAGCTAACCAATTGATTAAAATCAATGTGGAGGAGTTAAGTGATATCCCATCTAGCATTGTGTTTGGCAATGCTGACAATACTGATTCTCTGTCAGTGCTTGTGGTCATACTTCATCACCAGGTTCTGGGGGTAGAAGCACCAGATGAAGACCCTATACCTCCTCATGGTAACCCACATCCAGCTCCTCTGCAGGCAAACTTCCACCCTAATCAGCATAAATCACTTTCTGGGACCATTGCAGCAACATGAGCAACCTATAGTTCAAGATGATGTTATCAACCCTCAGGTAAATCTTCATCTTGCTATGCACATAGAGCCTATACAGCATGAGAATCAGTAAGAAGAGGTTGAAGAAGAGGGGGGTGATTAGCTCCCAGGTTGGGGACACTGGGCCCTACCGCAAGACAATCAGGTTATTCAAGCTGGGGGAAATATTGATCCTATTGCCCCCAAGAATGATGCTGAGCAGCCGGCTGCTGAAGCTGAGGTTATAAGCAATGTCACTATTTCCCTGGGATTATCAGACAGTGCTCGGTCCTTTTCCTCAGCTAATGGCCCCTTGGCGCCACCAGAACATTTTCTTCCAGATTTGGATGAGATTGTGGGCCATAATGAGATTGCACCATTGGAGGCCCAGGAGACTACTTTGGCCCAGTAACAACAGGTGGATTTGGTCCCAGTCATTGGGCCTACTGTTCCAGCCCAGCCCATCATTGATCACAGCCTTCAAGTTCTGTTTCTGCAACCTCATACCACTGAATTCCTCAGAGATATCAATCCTATGCAGATGGAGTTATTGGCTAACAGTACCAGCCTCCTGCCCCACAATAAGGTTATTCACTCTGTCAATATTCAACCACTTTTTGAGATGGCTCAGCCTTCAACAAATGAAGCTAAAGAACCCGATAGCACTAAGGAGGATGTTACTGGGAGCATATCTCTTTCTCAGCATGTCACACATGGGGATTCACTTGGTAATGAGGCTATAGACCCAGTTCTTATGACAACATCAATCCAGATCTGTGAGCCTAATCCTCTTAAAGCTCTGCATAATGAGACTGCAATACCTGCTCTTCTCACTCAGGACAACAATGACTTGGATACCAGTCACATAGGTGATTCCTCATCTTATATGACTGCTCCACCAGGGTTCCCTTACCCTTCTTTTATCAATCAGCCACACAACTCATCTTCTGTTATGGTAGCTACAGAGCATCTTGCAGATAAGCAGAGTTACACAGAGGGCTCCAAGACGGATGCTACACCAACTCAAGCTGCACTTGGCAAAGAAAGATATATGATTTGGCATAAGCACTTTGCCCCCAAAGAAGACAGCCAAAGAATTATCCAGGTACCAGTTGACTGGATTAATTTCTTTTTTGTTACTATTTTGTCAACAGACAAATTTGAGTGGGCCAATAAATTCATCTCCTCACAAGTCTGGAGTATCATAGAACAAGGGAACAATTCAACTAGACTGCCATTTGTGATTTCTGATTAGTGCCCTAAATCAGAACTAAATCTTTGTTGCTTGCAATCTCAGATGCAAGATGTTGTTGACCAGGAGAACACCACTCCCACTGCCAATGCATCTCAGGAAGAGAACTCTGTATCATCAACTTCTGTTGTACACAGGAATAGAAAGAGAAGAGGAAAGACCCCTCTGGTAGAAACAGAGGTAAGAAGAAGTTGTATACTCCAGCAACTTAACAAAGGTTTTAAAAGACACTCTTGCAAGAACAAGAATTGTTTAGCTTGCCACTCTCTCCCACCAACCATTCCAGCCAAAATTGTTAAAAGTTTGAACTATTCTTTTTGCAAGGTCAATGCGAAAGGGACAGCTGAGGAGTGGCAAACCCTTCACAAGAAGGTCAAAATCACCAGGGCTGCTAAGGAGGGGTTTAGTGGCACCAAAGAGTAGGATTTTTAGGACCTTCCAGTTGCCTATGTCAAGTACTGTGTGGAACTGATCTATGTTATTGTAATGCCTTCCAAGTTTAAGGGGACAGTAGGGTATTTTGATGTTATTTGCTGGCACACAGGGCAGACATTTATATCTTGCTATGATTTGTTTGCTTTATCTTACGAGATGTGCATTGATGATGTGTACCATGTTTATGCTATGTATGAGTTGGGAAGTACCATGAGGTGTGGCACCAATCAATTTGATTATGGCTAGAGAATGGAATATTCTGAACTGGAATATTAGGGGAATCAATGACCCTTTCAAGTGTCAAGCTATTTCTAATAAAATCGAGGAATCATAGTGCTCTATCCTCTGCTTACAGGAAATCAAAAGAGAACACTTTGATAGTGCTTACATTAAGAATTTCTGCCCCGGGAGACTATCAAAATATGAATTCCTTCCCTCCCTAGGTGCTTCAGGTGGACTGTTAGTAACTTGGAATGAACAATACTTTCATGGTCAGCTATTTGATAGGAATGCATTCTGAATATCTATTCAATTCACATCCACTCACAATGGTGAACAATGGATTCTCACAAATTTATATGGGCCTTGTCCACAAGCTGAGAAAGTGCAATTCTTGAATTGGTTCCAGGATATTCAAATGCCTGATGACACCAATTGGCTGATTTTAGGGGACTTCAATTTCATTAGAAACCCACAAAAGAGAAATAGAGAAGGGGGTAACATGCATGATATGTTGGCTTTTAATGATGCTATCAGTAAATTAGCTCTGATTGAGATACCACTTAAAGGCAGAAAGTATACATGAAGCAACATGCAACAGGCACCTCTTCTAGAGAAACTTGACTGGTGTTTTACCTCTGAAGCCTGGACATTATCCCACCCTTCTACCCTTGCATACCCACTTGCCAAAACAGCTTCAGATCATGTCCCTATACAAATCAAGATAGGCACTGCTATCCCTAAGACTAACATTTTCAAATTTGAATTTTTTTGGACGGAGCATCCACAGTTCAAGCAGGTTGTGAAAGATATTTGGGAACAGGATGTGCATGAATCAGATAGTGCTAAAACTATTGCCACAAAGTTCAAGAGGCTCAGAAAGGGTCTCAAAAATTGATCAAAAGGACTATCAGATCTCAAAATATTCATTGATAACAAAACTTTCCGATTTTGTGCTATGATATAATTGAGGAATATAGAGATTGAGCATTGAAGAGAATGATGGTAGGACTGAACTTAAGGAACACCTTGTGATGCTATTGGGATATCAAAGGATTTATTGGAAACAGAGAGCTACTGTTAGGAAGATTAAGTTAGGAGAGGCCAACACAAAATACTTCCAAGCCAGAGCCACTATCAAATTCAGAAACAACAACATTGCTATGCTTCATGATGAACAAGGGCATGAACACTTTGATCACTTTGCCAAAGCTGTCATTCTGCATAGAGCTTTGAAAAATAGGATGGGTACTACTTCAACCTCTTTCAATCATCTCCATCTTCAACATTTTCTCACTCCAATGGACCCGTCTGAGCTAGAAACTCCTTTCTCCAAAGAAGAAATTGATCATGTTATTAATCATATGCCTGTTGATAAGTCCCCTGGTCCAGATGGTTTCAATGCTTCTTTTATAAAATGTTGGGACATCATTGCAACAGATTTTTTAAGCTTATTAAGGATTTCTACCATGGGGTTGTTAACATTCAAAGTATCAATTACTCATTCATCACATTGATACACAAAGTTGATGGTGCTTCAACACCTAATGAATTCGGACCTATTTCCCTCCTCAATTGCACTTTGAAAATCATCACAAAACTCTTTGCAAGCAGATTGCAGAAATTGATCCTCAAGCTAGTGCACAGAAATCAGTATGACTTTCTTAATAACAGATGCATCCAGGACTGTTTAGCATGGACTTATGAATACTTGCACCAATGCCATCAATCACAGAAGGAAATAGTATTAATCAAATTTGACTTTGAGAAGGCAATTGATATAATCAGCCATTATGCTCTTTTTGATATATTGAAGGCAAAAGGTTTTGGAAACAAATGGCTGAAATGGATCAAAATGATCTATGGGACTGGTCACTCCTCAGTGCTACTTAATGGTGTTCCTGGCAAGCAATTTCTTTGCAAAAAAGTTATTAGGCAAGGAGACCCACTTTCCCCTTTGATTTTTGTTATTGCAGCTGACCTACTGCAATCTATGATGAATGAAGCAATGCAAAAATCTCTGGTGGACTCTCCTCTTACACACACACATCATGCCCTGATTATCCTATAATCCAATATGCAGATGACACTATATTGGTTGCCAATGCTAATGTTGCTCAACTGAATCACATTAAAAATCTTCTCTGTCATTATGCTGATTACACCGGACTCAAAGTCAACTATGCCAAGTCTATTCTTATCCCAATTAACACTGCAGCAAATAAAGTGAATCAGCTTGCCACATTGCTTGGCTGCAAGGTTGGATCCCTTCCACAGAAATATCTTGGTCTTCCTCTGGGCTTGAGCAAACCTAGAATTGAAGATTACTTTCCTCTGTTGAAAAGGATTGAAAACAGATTGCTATGTTGCTCCACTCTCCTATCCTCAGGAGATAAGTTGATCTTGGTCAAATCTGTTCTTTATGGCATGTCAATCTTCTTCATGTGTATGATGTCTACTACGCAACTTTATTCTTGTAGACACGTGTTGGGCCTCCAAGCGTAGAGTTTTGTAGGACAGTAGCAATTTTCTCTCAAGTGGATGACCTAAGGTTTATCAGTCCATGAGAGGTGTAGTATGAAGATGGTCTCTCTCAAACGACCCTGCAACCAAATACAAGAAATCTCTTGTGTCCCCAACACACCCAATACAATGGCAAATTGTATAGGTGCACTAGTTCAGCGAAGAGATGGTGATAAAACTGTAATATGGATGGTAGAAATATATTTTTATAATCTGAATAAATAAAAACAGCAAGGTAGCAAATAGTAAATGGGCACAAAAACGGTGTTGCAATGCTTAAAAATGAAGCCTAAGGTCCGTACTTTTGCTAGTGCAACCTCTCAACAATGCTAACATAGTTGGATCATATGATTATCCCTCAAAGTGCAATAAAGAATCACTCCCGAGATCCTATTAGCGGAGAACAAAAGATAGGAATTGTTTGTAGGTCAGGAAACCACCTCAAAGCTATTCTTTCCGTTCGATCTATTCAAGAGTTCGTACTAAAATAAGTTCCGTTCGATCTATCCTAGAGTTCGTACTAGAATAACACCAAAGCTAATTCATATTCATAATACTCAAACCACACAAAGAACTATAAAGAGACCCCAAAGTTTCCGTCAAATAAAAATGTGCATCAACCCCTATGCATAGATTACCCCAATATCACCGCGGGAATCCGCGAGTTGAATGCCATAACACATATCAAGTGAAATCAATCAGATACCTCATTGTCACCTCAAGTATTCATATTGCAAGACATATATCATGTGTTCTCATCTCTGAATATTCAATCCGACAAGACAAAACTTTGAAGGGTAAAGATTCAATTCATCATAACAAGAGTATAGAGGGGAGAAACATCATATGATCCGACTATATTAACTGATATGTCTCCAACATATCTATAATTTTTTATTGTTCCATGCTATTATATTATCTGTTTTGGATGTTTAATGGGCTTTAATATGCTCTTTTATATTATTTTTGGGACTAACCTATTAATCGGAGGCCCAGTGCCAGTTTCTGTTTTTTGCCTATTTTAGAGTTTTGCAGAAAAGGAATACCAAACGTAGTCCAAACGGAATGAAACCTTCATGATGATTTTTCTTGGACCGAAAGCAATCTAGAAGACTTGGATTTGAAGTCAGAAACGCCACGAGGCGTCCACGAGGTAGGAGGGCACCCCCAGGGGAGTAGGCGCGCCCCCACCCTCGTGGGCCCCTCGTAGCTCCACCGACGTACTTCTTTCGCCTATAAATACTCTTATACCCTAGAAACATCAGGGGGAGCCACGAAACCACTTTTCCACCGTCGCAACCTTCTGTACGCCTGAGATCCCATCTTGGGTCCTTTTCCGGTGATCTGCCAGAGGGGGAATCAATCACGGAGGGCTTCTACATCAACACCATTACCTCTCCGATGAAGCGTGAGTAGTTTACCACAGACCTTCAGGTCCATAGTTATTAGCTAGATGGCTTCTTCTCTCTCTTTGATTCTCAATACAAAGTTCTAGCATGGTACAAAGTAATCCGGGAGTGGAGCACTGGACAGCGCTCAAGAACATCCTGAAATACCTGAAAAGGACTAAGGATATGTTTCTCGTTTATGGAGGTGACAAAGAGCTTGTTGTAAATGGTGACGTCGATGCAAGCTTTGACACTGATCCGGATGACTCTAAGTCGCAATCCGGATACGTATTTATATTGAATGGTGGAGCTGTCAGTTGGTGCAGTTCCAAGCAGCGCGTCGTGGCGAGATCTACGTGTGAAGCGGAGTACATAGCTGCTTCGGAAGCAACAAATGAAGGAGTCTGGATGAAGGAGTTCATATCCGATCTAGGTGTAATACCTAGTGCATCAGGTCCAATGAAAATCTTTTGTGACAATACAGGAGCAATTGCCTTGGCAAAGGAATCCAGATTTCACAAAAGAACCAAACACATCAAGAGACGCTTCAATTCCATTCGCCATCAAGTCTTGGAGGGAGACATAGAGATTTGCAAGATACATACGGACCTGAATGTTGCAGACCCATTGACTAAGCCTCTTCCACGAGCAAAACATGATCAGCACCAAGACTCCATGGGTGTTAGAACCATTACTTTGTAATCTAGATTATTGACTCTAGTGCAACTGGGAGACTGAAGGAAATATGCCCTAGAGGCAATAATAAAGTTGTTATTTATATTTCCTTATATCATGATAAATGTTTATTATTCATGCTAGAATTGTATTAACCGGAAACTTAGTACATGTGTGAATACATAGACAATACACAGTGTCCCTAGTATGCCTCTACTTGACTAGCTCGTTAATCAAAGATGGTTATGTTTCCTAACCATAGACATGTGTTCTCATTTGATGAACGGGATCACATCATTAGGAGAATGATGTAATGGACAAGACCCATCCGTTAGCTTAGCATTATGATCATTACAATTTTATTGGTATTGCTTTCTTCATGACTTATACATGTTCCTTAGACTATGAGATTATGCAACTCCCGAATACCGGAGGAACACCTTGTGTGCTATCAAACGTCACAACGTAACTGGTTGATTATAAAGATGCTCTGCAGGTGTCTCCGAAGGTGTTTGTTGGGTTGGCATAGATCTAGATTAGGATTTGTCACTTTGTGTATCGTAGAGGTATCTCTGGGCCCTCTCGGTAATGCTCATCACTATAAGCCTTGCAAGCAATGTGACTAATGAGTTAGTTATGGGATGAAGCATTATGGAACGAGTAAAGAGACTCGTCGGTAACGAGATTGAACTAGGTTTGATGATACTGACGATTGAATCTCAGACAAGTAACATACCAATGACAAAGGGAACAACGTATGTTGTTGTGCGGTTTGACCGATAAAGATATTCATAGAATATGTAGGAACCAATATGAGCATCCAGGTTCTTCTATTGGTTATTGACTGGAGATATGTCTCGGTCATGTCTGCATAGTTCTCGAACCTGTAGGGTCCGCACGCTTAACGTTCGATGACGATTTGTATTATGAGTTATGTGATTTGATGGCCGAAGTTTGTTCGGAGTCCCGGATGAGATCACGGACATGACGAGGAGTCTCTAAATGGTCGATAGGTAAAGATTGATATATTGGAAGGTTATATTCGGACACCGGAATAGTTCCGGAGTGATTCGGGTATTTTTTGGAGTACCGGGAGGTTACCGGAACCCTCCCCCCCCCCCCGGGCCTTCATGGGCCTTAGTGGAAAGGAGAGGAGGGCCGCAAGGGTGCCCCCCTGGAAAGTCCAAATTGGACTAGGGAGGAGGCGGCGCCCCCCTCTTTCCTCTTCCTTCCCTCTATCCCCCTCTTGGAAAGGAAGGGGACTCCAACTAGGATTGGGAATCCTAGTTGGACTCCCCCTATGGTGCGCCCCTCCTGGACGCTGGCCTCCTCCTATCCCTCCTTTATATACGTGGCCAGGGGGCACCCCAAAACACAACAGACAATCTCTTAGTCGTGTGCGGTGCCCACCTCCACAGTTTAACACCTCGGTCATATCGCCGTAGTGCTTAGGCAAAGCCCTTCGCCGGTAACTTCATCATCACCCTCGCCACGCCGTCGTGCTGATGGAACTCTCCCTCGTCCTCAACTGGATCAAGAGCACGAGGGACGTCATCGTGCTGAACGTGTGCTGAACACAGAGGTGCCATACGTTCGGTACTTGGATCGGTTGGATCGTGAAGACGTTCGACTACATCAACCGCGTTACTAAACGCTTCCGCTTTTGGTCTACGAGGGTACGTGGACACACTCTCCCGTCTCGTCGTTATGCTTCTCCTAGATAGATCTTGTGTGATCATAGGAAATGTTTTGAATTACTATGTTCCCCACCAAATCCGACCCGTCAAATGTCCGCGGACACGCCTGGGCGCGTATGCGGACAGTGACAGGTCACCCTCAAAAACATATTACACATCCGAATACCTCAAATTAGAAACCTCAGATCTAGATTATTAAATGCAATGTGAAACCTAATCTAAGCGGAGCTCGTCTGGTTCCGCTCCCCGCTCGCCCGGCTCTGCTCTAGCCATATCCGGCGGTCGGCTGCGCTCCTTGGAATGTTGGTCCGGTCACCGGCAAGGTAGGGTAGGGCATGGGACACAAGCTGTTTCATGGGACTCACGGCCCCGCCATCTCCCATGCCCTGCTCTTCCTCGTCGGAGACTGGAACCCGAATGGTGTCGGTGGATGTCAGATCTATGATGGATCCGTCCGAGGATGAGCCGCCAACGTCCACCACGATGTGGTTGCGGCGCCCGGACTGATGAGCCATACGCGGCGCCGAAGAATGAGACACCACCTCGCGGACGTCCATCACCGCGAGGGCGGTCGTCGCCTCCCGCGCCCGGTGCCTTGCACGGCGGGCACGGCGTGCCATGGCCTTGTGGGACAATGGTGCATCTCGAATATCGGCGCGCCACCGGAGGGGTTGCGCGTTCGCCAGCGTGTTCGGATGCCAGAGGGACCGCACGGCCTCTGGCGAGGCAGCTACGACCGGCCTAGTGTCATATCCATGCACCATTTGGGCAGACGCAATGGATTCCTGGCGGATGGAGTCCGAGCGCAGCCATGCACGGGCGTCCTCTCGGGCGCGGCGGAGCGCAAGCCGGATGGCCATCTCCTTCTCGGGGCCGCGTGGGATGAGCTCGATGTCGACGGATCTGGCGATGGACTCGGATCTGCTGCCCACCTTGCCGGAGACGATTGGAAGGAGCCGAAGACAAGCTTGGGTGGCGGAGGGGAGTGGAGGGGAGGGGAGTGAAGTGGCTAGGGTTTGGTCCGGTGAGCGGACGGGGAGGATTTTATGTGGGGTCGGATGGGCCAGCGTGGGCCGGGTCCGACGTGGCAGGCGTGCCCGGGTGCGCCGGGCACCCCATATCCGCTCCATATTTGGTCTGGATATGGGGTGCTGGTCAGTCCAGGCGTTTGAGGGGTCCGGCTGGGTCAAAAAATCATGACCGGACAGTGACCGGGCGGTCCACCTGAACGTATAAGGCGGATTTGAGAGGTCCGGATGTAGATGCTCTAATAACGCATAGACGATTGATGAATAGGAGATTCTCAAAGAAAAATATGATTGATGAATACGTTTGTCCGCTCAACCCGTCGTCGCCTGCGTGCTAGGGCATCGCCAACTGATGGCTGCAATTCATGTCTAGTTCTATTATCGCCTCTTGCTGGCCGTTGCCTGCGACCTGCATGTGCGGTGTGCGCCAATCTCATAATTTCCTACCCGGTGCTTGAGATTTTAACACTCAAGGCTGTGCGATAGGATTCATGCCAGATCAAATGTTTTTTTTTGAGAGTACGCCAATGACGTACCATATTTTTATAGAAGGGAGCAACATAATTACAAGATACTAGACACGGATGCGAACATCCGGCTAGCGACACCCACACCACACGAATTAGATAGCCTACTCTCTCACAAAATGATCTAATCTACCAACTCCCGCGGTCTTCCAATCCTTCAGCTCCACCATGATTTGGTCCACCAAAAGGTGAGGTATCCTTTGTTGCTCGATGCGACCAAACACCCGCGCATTGCGTTGTTTCCGGACAGACCAAGCAATGGCTATGACCATCGTGTCAAATCCTCTCCTACGTTTCGCGATCACGGTCTGCCTAACCCGAAGCCACCAAGCGGTAAAGGTATCATTCTGCTCCGGGTAAGGTGCGACAACTCCAACCTTTACAAAGCAAAGATGCCAAACTTCCTTAGCATAGCTACAGTGAACCAGGATGTGATCAACGGTGTCTTCCTCTTGGAGGCATAGGAAGCAAGCAGCTTTGTCATCCTGCAAGCCATGACTAGCCCTCCTGTCAGATGTCCACAACCTATATTGAACAGCCAACCAGGCGAAGATTTTGCATTTAAGAATGGCTCCACTCCTCCAGATGCACTCATATTTTGGCGATCTGATGAGGCCGATGCAAAGCCTTTGATACACCGAACTGGCCGTGTACTTGCCAGAGCGACCACACGGCTAGGTAAACACATCAGGCTGAAGATGGTCCCTCTGCACTCTAGCAATGGCCGCACGCAAGTGCATGAGCTGAATCAAGGCCATGAAAGGTGTATCGCCAATAATGTCCTGTTCCCACTGGTCATTTGTCAATGCTTGACACACTGTTCTCATGTTCAGCACTTTTGTCGGAACCAAGGACAAAATGGCCGGTGCTATGTCAGCCACCGCTACGCCATTGATCCATCTATCCTTCCAAAAGAGGACTCGCTCCCCTATGCCAACTATAATGCGAACCAAACTATTGAACACCTCTCGAGCGTCAGCATCGATCATGAACGGTATGCCCTGCCACGGCCTATCCTGATCAGTCCTCCTCAACCACTCCCACCTCACTCTAAGTGCGAGCGCTTGCAGCTTGAGGGTTTTGATACCAAGACCCCCATAACATGTTGGGCAGCAGATTGTGTTCCAAGTGACAAGGCATTGCCCTCCATTAATTTTCTCCTTTCCTGTCCAAAAAAAGGATCTCATCCAAGCATCGATCTCCTCAAAGACCCAATCTGGAGCATTGAGAACCATTAGTTGATGTATGGGTCTCCCCGCAACCACCGATTTGACAAGAACCAAACAGCCTGGCCTTTGAACGAGTCCTCTTTGCCAAGCAAGAATGAACTTCCTAGCCTGGTCGATTAAAGGCTGCCAATCACCCCTCGTGAGTTGTTTAATTGCCAGCGGAATGCCCAGATACTTGCAAGAAAAGTTGCCCAACGCACACTGCAGAGTGTCCCTCACACGGTGCTGGTCTTCCTCGGTTCCTTTTATCATGATTGCCATGGACTTATTATAGTTCACCACCAATTATGATGTCGTGCCAAAGCAGTCAAGAGCCATCCTGACGAAACTGAGATCTTGGCTGGTGGGTCTGATGAACAGAGCTACATCATCGGCATAAATGGACAGTCTTTGAGTCGCCGAGATACCAGGTAATGAGTTAACCGCCCCAACTTCTGCCCCCTTCCTGAACAAGGAAGACAAAGCTTCCATGGCAATCACAAACAGAAGAGGGGACACCGGGTCTCCCTGCCGCAGGCCACAAGCATGAGAAAAACTCGACCCGGGGCTGCCATTAACTAAAATCTTAGTGTTGGCTATCTGCAGGAGGATTGCAATCCACCTCATCCATTTTTCGCCAAACTCCTTCTTGCGCAGAACTTGGAACAAGAATGGCCATGCAAGGGAGTCAAAAGCTTTGGTGATATCAAGTTTAAGAAACACTCTCGGGGTCTTCCGAACATGCAACTTCCAAGCTATTTGTTTCACCAATAGAAAGTTGTCGTGCAAACATCTCCCTGCTATGAATGCAGACTGGTTCATGGTAACAATCTCTGGCATTCTTTTCCTTACTCGACATGCAAGAGCTTTTGCGAAAAGCTTGGCAAAGTTGTGAGTTAAGCTGATAGGGCGGTAATCTCCAACAGCATCCGCATCCGTCCTCTTGGGAATGAGTGTGATCAACGCCTTGTTGAGTTTCGCGAACCCTCTTCCATCGCCGACATACAATTTCAGGATAGCAGCCATGATGTCGTGCTTAATAATCGACCACGCCTTCTGATAGAATATCTCAATGAAGCCATCAGGTCCCGGCGGACGATCCGGGGGTAATTCCTTAACCACGTTCCATATTTCTTCCTCGGTGAAGATTGCCTCGAGCTCCTGAAGATCCACCTGTTCCATACCAAGGTAGTCAAGATCCAGGGTATAATCCCGAGCGTGTTGCTTACCAAGCAAGGCCCTATATTCCTCAGTAAAGATTTCCTCCTTTCTACTCTGCTCCGTGATGATCTCATCCCCGTGTTTGATATTCGCAATGTAGTTTTTGGTACGCCTCCCGTTTGCCACAGCTTGGAACAATCTTGTGTTAGCATCCCCCTCCCCGACCCATCGGATCCTGGAACGTTGCCTTGAGATGGTTCTTTCCAGGGAGGCGAGCCCCAGGACAGCCAACTTCAATGAACGGCGCAGCCAAAGCTCATCGCAAGTTAATGGCCTACCCTCTTGTGCCTGTTCGAGCCGCAAGATCACCCAGTTAGCTATCGCTAGTTTAAGCTTTATGTTGCCCATCTTCCTCTGTCCCCACGCTTGCAGGGCCACGGCCGTGTTACGAAATAGAGCATCCAGACGTTTGAAAGGATCGGTGATGCTCTCATCACAGACCCAAGCGTCCCTAACCGCATCCTCGAATCCCTCCAGCTTGGCCCAGAACAACTCGAATCTGAATCTCCGCTTTGGGCTGCAGATCGCATTTGTTGTGAGGAGTAGCGGGGCATGATCAGAAACATTAGTCCCCATGGCTTGCAAGAAACAATCTGGGTTCGCCAAGTCCCAATCCACTGACATGAGTACGCGGTCTATCTTGGTTAGGGTCGGGCAGTCCCTGTCATTCGTCCAAGTGAAACGTCTCCCATGCATATATGGCTCCTTCATTTCCATATCATCCATGAATGCTCTGAAGCTATTTAGCATCTTCCGGTTAATGTTGGCATTATTCTTCTCCGACGCCCTGAGGATCATGTTAAAATCTCCCAATAACATCCACGGTCCAATGCACCCTGCCCTGCGCTCATGTAGTTCATGCAAGAACGCCAACTTCTGCTCATCTCCTTGAGGGCCATATACTACCGTGATCCACCATTTGAAGCCGTCCTTGTTGTGCACAAGTCCGGTTATGGAATGCGTGTCCGTGAGAATCATGTCCACCTCGAGCGCCATGGAGTCCCACGCCAACACAATTCCTCTGCACGTGCTAATTGCCGGAGATAAGCAAAACCATCATAAGATGGTCAAGTACATTGCATAATCATATATTGGTCTATTACATCCAACTTAGTCTCCTGCAGACACACCATGTTGCACTTCACCGAGGAAATAAAATCTCTAACCGCCTTCCTCTTCGCCGGGTTGTTAAGGCCTCGCACATTCCAACATGTGATGGATGGGTTTATATCTAAACGTCATCAAATTCTTCAAGTCTTGGTCATGTCTCTGATGGCTCCTTCTGTTCATGCTTGTCCTTCTCAAGTTCCTTTGCCAAATCATCTCTGTTGATGCGAAGTCTCTCATGACATCCTTTAATATTTCTGGAGTTGCATTCCAAACTTCCGGTTTCAACATCCTTGACATGATTCATGGTCCTAGTGTCCTTCAGTTCCTGACGAATCTTTGATGTCTCAAGGTTTTGCTCCTCCAGCTTGGCTACTTTCAGCTTCTGGTTCCTGAGTTCTTCACCAATTGCCTCCTTGTCAAATATGACTTCCTAAAGTCCATCTTAAAATCCTTGATCTAATACTCCAGATCCTGGCGATACACCAGCTAAGGTTAAAACTTGATCTCTTGCTGGCAGGTGCTCCATTAGTCCTTTTGTCATCCAATTCTTCCGAAAGTTGCGTGCTTAACACCTCACGGTGACAATAACATGCGTTAGCGATAGCATCATGGATATCCATGTCTATTACTATGTCTCTGTCATGAGCTATCATTCCTTAGTTGATATTTCCTGTCTTGGGGCTTTCTTGACAGAACTTTGAGTTCTAATGCTCCATGTTCAGGTCTTTCTCCGATACACCTTGATCTCGGGTATTGACAACTTCCATAGTCTGTCAAGTTCCATAAGTGTAGCCTTCCTTGGTCATACAAATCTGGAAATTCTTCAAAGCCTTCAAATTCTCCTACTCTTCGGAGTCTTCAACAGTTGTAGTTTCCATTATCATAATGTATGGTAAAATCCTCTTCATTCCAAATGGTCTTAGTTGTCCGATATCTGGTACTTCTTCGAGTGGTCTCATCAGTCGAATCTTCGAGTGGTCAAAAGGGGAAAGGGGTATGGTCTCACTAAAAGGGAATATTTGAATAAGCTTAGAAGAGGAGAGAGGTAAAAGATTCTTTTGAAAAGAAAGTTGTAGAGAAAAATCTTTCCTATGGGCTTGCCAGTTTCTAGGGTCACGTCCTACAGTCAACATGTGCTCTGATACCATCTTGTAGCGACCCGACCCGAATGGATCAAGTCTCTGTGCTTACGTGTCATCCCTGGATCAGTATGCTGACACACACAGTACTCGAGGATTTATAACAGAGGTAAATCACATGTATAAAGTAGAGTAAATACTATTACCTCAATCCAAATAGCGGAAGCAACAAGGTTGTGGATTCCCATCAACACCAACGCCAAAGTTGAGTATAGGAAATCGTAACCCTAACATATCACTTACTCGTCGTAAGATCCTGCAACATGAGACGTTGCAGCCACAGAGGGTCAGTACATTGAATGTACTGGCAAATTCACACCATAGAGCAATGATGAATAAAGTCTATCACTACATGCATATATGGCTGGTGGAGGCTCTATGGTTATAATGTTTTTGCGAAAAGCCAATTTTTCCCTACTACAAAGGAATAAATTTATTTTACTATCATGGTGGTTGTTAAACATTGAGAATGGTTGACAGCATTCTCAATCCCAATTAAAAGTACTCATTAAAACCCAACAATATTGATTATAGTAACATGATGAGATTCACAGGAAAATCAAGTACTAGATACTCAAGATGTCCATAACCGGGGACACGGCTAACCATGATTAGTTTGTACACTTTGTAGAGGTTTGCGCACTTTTCCCCACAAGACTCGATCGCCTCCGTTGGATTTCTCGCACTACATGATGTTTGAAAAACGGATGACCGAGACATAGTCTTTCGGAAGCGCTAGCACCTTACATGTGGGTAGACCGGTACACCCACTTTCCCCTACATCTGCTAGTCTACCCGTAAGAGTTTGCACGACTTAATCAACTATGCTAGAGCCCATAATGGCTTGTGGCTGCACACGTAAGTTTCTAGTTTGAATAATCTCATGATCCCTTTGAGCCTGGGTGACGGTTCGAAGAAAAACAGGCAAGTCCTGGAAACCCAGGTGCCTAAACAGGCAAGTCCTGGAGTAACCAGGTGCCTCAATCCATCCAAATGTGTGTTTAAGTTGCCACCTTAAATAAACCATTAATTAACAATCTCACATCTGTCATGGAAATTCACTCACCCAATCCACGTCTACTAGCATAGCATGGCATAATAAGAAAACGTAGAAGTAACTCCCATGGGTTTGAAAATAAAACAGGTAATAGGTGCTACCTCAATCTACTTCCCAAAACCCACAATTTAATTATATCCTAATCATGCAATGTTTGAGGATTGATCTAATGCATAAAAACTGGGTATGAAAAGAGTATGATCAAAGTGTGAACTTGCCTGCAATGTTGATGAAGATGATTCGCACACAACTCCTGATAATTCTATTTGTCACACTCCGATCAATCTATCGTGAGCAAGCAATAGTAACCACACATAAGCAATCACTCAAAAGATCGAAAAGAATGAAGAAGACGATTCGGAAAACATCAAAACCAAGCAAATAACTCTTGCAACATAAAACAATTTCTAACAGTACCAAAATTATGTGAATTTGGCCTTATCAGAAAGTTTAGGTTAAGAGCTTCAATTTGCAAAAAGAATCAACTCAAACGGAGTTATAAAACTCAAGTTACGATCAAACGAAGTTCAAATACAAATCTGTTCTAATTCAAACTTAAAAGCTTTCAAAAACATGTTTAAGTTGTTTTACTGGATAGAGGGGATCATAACGAAGAAGTGGGCGTTGGTTTCATTGGATTTGGATAAACGAGTATAAATATGTGGTCGTTTGAAAAACAGGGGCTAATCTGTAAATAAAAATATTCACAAACAAGTCCCTGGCAGAAAAACTAATAAAAGAAAAAAATCCTATCGAACGAACGTTCGCTACAGAGCCCTACAGAACGGAATCGTTCGCTACCGAATACTAACGGACGAACGTCCACTAATTTATCTAACTAAAATATAAAACCGACTTATAAAAGCAAAATCGGAGGAAAACTAAAGAAATAAACCGGACCGGGGGGTTTTATACCGGTTCGGTAGATTAAACCAGCGGCGGCGGCGGTTAACTCCGGCGAGGGCGGCGCGGCGAGACGGCGGCTCCGTGGTGGCTACGAGGCGGCATCATCGGCGGCGGAGAGCGGCGCGGTGGCGGCGGCGCGGTGCGAGTGGCGCGGGGCGGCGGACATCGGCGAGTGCGGCGCGGCGGCGGCGATTTGCGCGACGGCGGGAGCGAGATCCGGCGGCAGCGGCTCGGCGAGAAGAGAGGGGGCGGGGCGGCGCAAGAAAAGAGAGAAGGGCCCGGGGCGGCGCCCTTTATAGGAGGGGAAGGGAGGCGCTGGCGTGGGGAAGGGGGCGGCCGGAGGCGGGCGGCGCTCGGACTCCGGCGAGTCCGGATCGCGCACGGGAGGAGAAGGCGGCGGCGCTGACGGGCCGGCTGGGCCTTCGGCCCAGTTCGGTCCGGAGAGGGAGTTTTTTTTTTAACAAACTTTCAGAGAACTAAATAATAAAAACAAAATAACTAAAAACATTATATAGGCATATAATATATCAAAATTTTCAGAAAAAGATTTCCTACGAGATGAACATTTTTCTAAAGTCAAACAAAATACACACAAATTCAAATAAAGCAAAGAGTGCTTCTGCCCTAATAAAATCCAGTAAAAATCATTTTAAATATACCAAAATTAATTCAAATTTATTTCTCTCCAATTTTCTGATGTAGGGAATCATGTTACCCTATATTCCATATATATTTTTTTTGGAGAAAAATAATTTGAAATAAAACTCAAATAACTCCAAATTGAAAATAAATTCAAAAGAACTTTGAATTTAATTCTTTAAACTCCCAACTCATATTTCATATGTTTTGAAGAAGTCATTTTATCTTCTCTCATGAAAATCATTGAGTTGCTTGAAGTTTATGAATTGGAAATAATTTCAAATGAAATTCAAATATTTTCAACACCCCTTGTCATTTAAATAAATGGAAGAAGTCATGTCATCTTCTCTCCAGGGTTTTGTGATGAAAAGAATTTGAATTCACGAAGATCATAAAAGCAAAAAATGAAAGTTTGGGAAAGTCCTTTTATTCCCTCTCATTTAACTTTCAAAAAGTTTCGAATTTCACTCAATCAATCAAACAATCAATCAAATCTATCTATTTAATATAACATTCCAAAATTTAGAATTTTGGGATGTTACAAACCTACCACCCTTAAAATGAATCTCGTCCTCGAGATTCGGAGAGGCTAGCAAGAAATAGGTTAGGGTTTGGGGGTCTTCAAAAATCCATCGATTGTTTCCGGGGTCTCGGGTGCTACCACCCTTAAAAGCATTGTTATGGTTCCAGCAAAACTGATATACTCCATCCTTATTGCTGACAGTCGCAGTCTTCTCAGGTCTTCAGGATAATTCCTTCTCTGGGTTCTTCCGGTGGTGGCATAACCTTTTTCTCAAT
This sequence comes from Triticum timopheevii, assembly GCA_963921465.1. Classification (NCBI taxonomy): domain Eukaryota; kingdom Viridiplantae; phylum Streptophyta; class Magnoliopsida; order Poales; family Poaceae; genus Triticum; species Triticum timopheevii. The sequence goes on along the minus strand of OY997264.1, from coordinate 194,115,957 downwards.
ACTTCTGTCCTTTCATCTTGGTACGGTTATACCGAGACTGGGTCTTCTTAGCTGACGGGTCTGGCGCCAATACTAAACAGCTATCGATATCTCATGGTGGTCAAAAATTTATGGTTTCTCCTGCAGAAAACGGGTCTGGGCAGAACCTCACCGTTTGTCCTACGATTGGCAACAGCTGCCTTGTACAAGGGAAAATACTTATACCATTCTAAGGTTCAAACAAGGTTTTGATCATCGTCTCTCTACTATAGGTAAGTCACTCAGATTTACCATCCCATATAGCAAGGCGAATAATAAGAGTAAGTCGGTATGGTGATCAATCCATCCCGCACCCAAATCATTATCTTGCATATGGTTTAGCGAATCTCGCATTCTAACACTCGGTCATCCTCACAAGCATTGCAGAATTTCTCTTGTCGACGAACCAAGTTCGGATAAATCCATTGATTCTGCAAGCCAAACAAAAATCTATCGTTCCTTCACAACTCTCAGGTTTTGTGTTGCTCCTATAAAATCGTCTGTGGGCAAGGTCGTAACTTCTTCCACGGTTTTTCCTTCAACAAGAGTGTGCTTGCATTCTTTGCAGGTCCTGGGGCCTGTGGGTTATGGCCCATCTCATCACTTGTAAACCTTGAACTCATCCTCTGGGCAACTGATCATTATTCCAACATTCAACTTCCATCTTCCTAGCATACTCAAAATCCATCCAATTGTAATGTCTTTCTTCCTTCTATTAAGACGTGATTACTCAGACTCATCATGGAATTTCCATTGATCCATATTTCCAACATCATACCTCCTTTATTTCCAATAGTAATCCATCTCTTCATCCTCGTGGGATATCCCACAAACCTAGATAAAAACTTATACTTATGAAATCCATACTCCACTTCGTGGAACATCATTATCCTTTCCAGGGTCAAGCATCCTTACAGGGGAGTAGTGACCATCTCTGCATGGCACTTCGTCAACTAGGAAACGTGAAACACATCATGAACTTCTGACAGTCCTTCGGGTGACTCCAATTTGTTGGGCACTTCTCCCATACGCTCCAACACTTGGTATGGTCCTACAAATCTCGGGGCTAACTTTCCCTTAACTACAAAGCGTTTAACTCCTCGCAGAGGGGACATACGAAGACATGCTCTGTCTCCAATTTCATAGACTACCTCCTTGCGTTTTTGAGTCTGCAAAACTCTTCTGCCTGGACTGAGCTACCTTCAGTCTATCTCGAATCAACTTAACATTCTCTTCTGAGTCCTTCATCACATTTTGTCCAAGCAACTGACGGTCTCCAACTTCATCCCACATCAACAGTGTCTGGCTCCTTCTCCCATACAAAGCTTCAAAAGAGGCCATGTTCAAACTGGCTTGGTAACTGTTGTTGTATGAGAACTCAGCGTAAGGTAAATTATCATCCCTACTAGATCCATAATCTAGCGCACATGCTCTCAACATGTCCTCCAGAATCTAATTGACTCTCTTGGTCTATCCATCTGTCTGTGGATGAAAGGCTGTACTGAACTCTAGCCTAATACCCAAAGTGTGGCGCAGTTGATTCCAAAACTTTGAGGTAAACTATGTTCCTCTATCTGATATGATGGTCCTCGGAACTCCATGCAGACATACGATCCTGGTCAAATATATCTTGGCCAACTTCGCACTTGTATAGGTGGTTTTCACTGGGATAAAGTGAGCCACTTTGGTCAAGCGAATCAACTACTACCCAGATAGAATCATATCCCGTTGGGGTTCTGGGAAATCCGGTAATGAAATCCATGCCAAGCTTATCCCGCTTCCATTTGGGTATCGGCATAGGTTGTAGTAATCCGGCTGGCTTCTGATGCTCTGCTTTTACTCTCTCTGGCATACATCACCTACAACTACATACTCCGTAATATCCTTCTTCATACCAGTCCACCAGAAACACTCCTTCAAATCCAAATACATCTTGGTGTTTCCAGGGCGAATCGAGTATGGTGAGTCATGAGCCTCCTGAAGTATTTACTTCCTGATCTTTGCATTATTGGGAACATATACACGGTCCTCTAACCATAAGGTGTCGTGTTCATCCTTACGAAAACCTTTGGCCTTTCCTTTGCTCATTCTCTCTTTTACCTCAGCAATCTCTTGTCATCCTTCTGAGCTTCACGAGTCTTTTCCAACAATGTAGACTGAACTTCCATTGCTGCAACAAAACCTTTGGGAACAATCTCCAACCGAAGTTCCCTGAAAATCCTCGGCTAACTCCTTTGGTAATCCCCCCGCTTATGAGGGTATTCGTCCTTGTTTTATTTATGGTTGTGTCCTATTTCTCCACAAAGCTTGCATGCACTTTCTCCATATCATTTCCATAAGGCTTTAACTTCTGGGACACAAGCCGAGACTTCGGCAAAGTCAACTTAACTCTTCCCAAATGGTTGCTCTTTGCCATCTATTGACGGTTTGGTACATCCTCCACCAAGTAGCAGCCCCTCTTTCAAAACACTCCAGAGCATGCTGGGTCATATCCTTTCTGACTATAGGGTTATACTTCATGTGATCCTCCATGTTCTGAATCCATTGGTCCATCTCCAATTAACTCATTGGTCCAGAAAGTACGAGCTCATCTCCATTCATCCTCTATGGGGTCCATGGGTTTTGGGGTGGGATAAGAGAGATAGAGAGGGATACACACAATACAAACAAAAGTTTTGAAAAGACAGATTTTATTTGTGGCTGTCGGAAAAACATCAAACAAATGACAGCTCACAATCGTCGCATCTAACGCAGGTATATAACAGGGGTTGGGTCTTCTAATGGTCTATAGATCTCAACGTCATCAAATTATTCAAGTCTTGGTCATGTCTCTGATGGCTCCTTCTGTTCATGCTTGTCCTTCTCAAGTTCCTTTGCCAAATCATCTCTGTTGATGCGAAGTCTCTCATGACATCCTTTAATATTTCTGGAGTTGCATTCCAAACTTCCGGTTTCAACATCCTTGACATGATTCATGGTCCTAGTGTCCTTCAGTTCCTGACGAATCTTTGATGTCTCAAGGTTTTGCTCCTCCAGCTTGGCTACTTTCAGCTTCTGGTTCCTGAGTTCTTCACCAATTGCCTCCTTGTCAAATATGACTTCCTAAAGTCCATCTTAAAATCCTTGATCTAATACTCCAGATCCTGGCGATACACCAGCTAAGGTTAAAACTTGATCTCTTGCTGGCAGGTGCTCCATTAGTCCTTTTGTCGTCCAATTCTTCCGAAAGTTGCGTGCTTAACACCTCACGGTGACAATAACATGCGTGAGTGATAGCATCATGGATATCCATGTCTATGACTATGTCTCTGTCATGAGCTATCATTCCTTAGTTGATATTTCCTGTCTTGGGGCTTTCTTGACAGAACTTTGAGTTCTAATGCTCCATGTTCAGGTCTTTCTCCGATACACCTTGATCTCGGGTATTGACAACTTCCATAGTCTGTCAAGTTCCATAAGTGTAGCCTTCCTTGGTCATACAAATCTGGAAATTCTTCAAAGCCTTCAAATTCTCCTACTCTTCGGAGTCTTCAACAGTTGTAGTTTCCATTATCATAATGTATGGTAAAATCCTCTTCATTCCAAATGGTCTTAGTTGTCCGATATCTGGTACTTCTTCGAGTGGTCTCATCAGTCGAATCTTCGAGTGGTCAAAAGGGGAAAGGGGTATGGTCTCACTAAAAGGGAATATTTGAATAAGCTTAGAAGAGAAGAGAGGTAAAAGATTCTTTTGAAAAGAAAGTTGTAGAGAAAAATCTTTCCTATGGGCTTGCCAGTTTCTAGGGTCACGTCCTACAGTCAACATGTGCTCTGATACCATCTTGTAGTGACCCGACCCGAATGGGTCAAGTCTCTGTGCTTACGTGTCATCCCTGGATCGGTATGCTGACACACACAGTACTCGAGGATTTATAACAAAGGTAAATCACATGTATAAAGTAGAGTAAATACTATTACCTCAGTCCAAATAGCGGAAGCAACAAGGTTGTGGATTCCCATCAACACCAATGCCAAAGTTGAGTATAGGAAATCGTAACCCTAACGTATCACTTACTCATCGTAAGATCCTGCAACATGAGACGTTGCAGCCACAAAGGGTCAGTACATTGAATGTACTGGCAAATTCACACCATAGAGCAATGATGAATAAAGTCTATCACTACATGCATATATGGCTGGTGGAGGCTCCACGGTTATAATGTTTTTGCGAAAAGCCAATTTTTCCCTACTACAAAGGAATAAATTTATTTTACTATCATGGTGGTTGTTAAACATTGAGAATGGTTGATAGCATTCTCAATCCCAATTAAAAGTACTCATTAAAACCCAACAATATTGATTATAGTAACATGATGAGATTCACAGGAAAATCAAGTACTAGATATTCAAGATGTCCATAATCGGGGACACGGCTAACCATGATTAGTTTGTACACTCTGCAGAGGTTTGCGCACTTTTCCCCACAAGACTCGATCGCCTCCGTTGGATTTCTCGCACTACATGATGTTTGAGAAACGGATGACCGAGACATAGTCTTTCGGAAGCGCTAGCACCTTACATGTGGGTAGACCGGTACACCTACTTTCCCCTACATCTGCTAGTCTACCCGTAATAGTTCGCACGACTTAATCAACTATGCCAGAGCCCATAATGGCTTGTGGCTGCACACGTAAGTTTCTAGTTTGAATAATCTCATGATCCCTTTGAGCCTGGGTGGCGGTCCGAAGAAAAACAGGCAAGTCCTGGAAACCCAGGTGCCTAAACAGGCAAGTCCTGGAGTAACCAGGTGCCTCAATCCATCCAGATGTGTGTTTAAGTTGCCACCTTAAATAAATCATTAATTAACAATCTCACATCTGTCATGGAAATTCACTCACCCAATCCACGTCTACTAGCATAGCATGGCATAATAAGCAAACGTAGAAGTAACTCCCAAGGGTTTGAAAATAAAACAGGTAATAGCTTCTACCTCAATCTACTTCCCAAAACCCACAATTTAATTAGATCCTAATCATGCAATGTTTGAGGATTGATCTAATGCATAAAAACTGGGTATGAAAAGAGTATGATCAAAGTGTGAACTTGCCTGCAATGTTGATGAAGATGATTCGCACTCAACTCCTGATAGTTCTATTTGTCACACTCCGGTCAATCTATCGTGAGCAAGCAATAGTAACCACACATAAGCAATCACTCAAAAGATCGAAAAGAACGAAGAAGACGATTCGGAAAATATCAAAACCACGCAAATAACTCTTGCAACATAAAACAATTTCTAACAGTACCAAAATTATGTGAATTTGGCCTTATCAGAAAGTTTAGGTCAAGAGCTTCGATTTGCAAAAAGAATCAACTCAAATGGAGTTATAAAACTCAAGTTACGATCAAACGAAGTTCAAATACAAATCTGTTCTGATTCAAATTTAAAAGCTTTGAAAAACATGTTTAAGTTATTTTACTGGATAGAGGGGATCATAACAAAGAAGTGGGCGTTGGTTTCATTGGATTTGGATAAACGGGTATAAAGATGTGGTCGTTTGAAAAACAGGGGCTAATCTGTAAATAAAAATATTCACAAACGAGTCCCTGGCAGAAAAACTAATAAAAGAAAAAATCCTATCAAACGAACGTTCGCTACAGAGCCCTACAGAATGGAATCGTTCGCTACCGAATACTAACGGACGAACGTCCACTAATTAATCTAACTAAAATATAAAACCGACTTATAAAAGAAAAACCGGAGGAAAACTAAAGAAATAAACCGGACCGGGGGGGTTTATACCGGTTCGGTAGATTAAACCGGCGGCGGCGGCGGTTAACTCCGGCGAGGGCGGCGCGGCGAGACGGCGGCTCCGTGGTGGCTACGAGGCGGCATCATCGGCGGAGGAGAGCGGCGCGGTGGCGGTGACGCGGTGCGAGTGGCGCGGGGCGGCGGACGTCGGCGAGTGCGGCGCGGCGGCGGCAATTTGTGCGACGGCGGGAGCGAGATCCGGCGGCGGCAGCTCGGCGAGAAGAGAGGGGGCGGGGCGGCGCAAGAAAAGAGAGAAGGGCCCGGGGCGGCGCCCTTTATAGGAGGGGAAGGGAGGCGCTGGCGTGGGGAAGGGGGCGGCCGGAGGCGGGCGGCGCTCGGACTCCGGCGAGTCCGGATCGCGCACGGGAGGAGAAGGCGGCGGCGCTGACGGGCCGGCTGGGCCTTCGGCCCAGTTCGGTCCGAAGAGGGAGTTTTTTTTAACAAACTTTCAGAGAACTAAATAATAAAAAACAAAATAACTAAAAACATTATATAGGCATATAATATATCAAAATTTTCAGAAAAAGATTTCCTACGAGATGAACATTTTTCTAAAGTCAAACAAAATACACACAAATTCAAATAAAGCAAAGAGTGCTTCTGCCCTAATGAAATCCAGTAAAAATCATTTTAAAAATACCAAAATTAATTCAAATTTATTTCTCTGCAATTTTCTGATGTAGGGAATCATGTTACCCTATTTTCCATATATATTTTTTTGGAGAAAAATAATTTGAAATAAAACTCAAATAACTCCAAATTGAAAATAAATTCAAAAGAACTTTGAATTTAATTCTTTTAAACTCCCAACTCATATTTCATATGTTTTGAAGAAGTCATTTTATCTTCTCTCATGAAAATCATTGAGTTGCTTGAAGCTTATGAATTGGAAATAATTTCAAATGAAATTCAAATATTTTCAACACCCCTTGTCATTTAAATAAATGGAAGAAGTCATGTCATCTTCTCTCCAGGGTTTTGTGATGAAAAGAATTTGAATTCACGAAGATCATAAAAGCAAAAATGAAAGTTTGGGAAAGTCCTTTTATTCCCTCTCATTTAACTTTCAAAAAGTTTCGAATTTCACTCAATCAATCAAACAATCAATCAAATCTATCTATTTAATATAACATTCCAAAATTTAGAATTTTGGGATGTTACATGTACATGGGATAGCCTCATTGCTCAGAGAGGTGGCTTGAACTTCCTTGATGAGGGGGGGCTAACCTTTTAATTATGTTGGCACAAAAGGCCTTCATGCGTGCATATGCGACCTCGTCTTGTGGTGTCATACCCGATCCCCTCTCTACTGGCATATTTTGCTGATCATTAGGCCCTTGGCACTCCAGATTTGCTTTAAACTCCAAAACACTTGGTGATGTGATAGGTACGTGCATGCATGCATCCGTCCCATCCGCCAACTGCAACTCTAGCAGTTCCATCCCCTGCACAATCCTCTTCGGGCTCTGTGCAACAGCGACCTCCCGCGGTGTGATCCCCAAGGTAGGTGCGATAGCGACATCGGCTGGGGCACGCCCAACCAGGCTGGCGCGATCTTCTGTCTTGTCTGCATGCGAATGGCACGCCTCCTCTGTCTCGTGCGGGTGGGGTTCTGGGGCCGCACATGGTGGGGCCTCTTGTTGCGTCGGCACACCCATTGGTGTTGGTGCGGCACCTCCTTCCATGAGCCCAATCCGGTGTGATGGACCCACCACAACCATATCCCGCGGCCCCACTGTAGCAGCCTCATCCGTTGGTTCCGTCCCCACAGCAGCAATCTCCCCCATTGGTTCCGGCCCCATAGCAGTGGCATCCCCCAATGGATCTTTCTCCGCCAGCTGGCTCCCCCCAGTCGTGTGCTGCGAGTTCTTGACTGGCGAGCTGCGCTCCGAAGCATCTCCAATCATTGGCCCCGCGCCCTCTGGTTGGTCAGGACGCCGCATAGTGCTCTCGATCCTTCTGTTTGAATTATTGGGAGGAGCGGTCTTCGGTCTCGATATGCGGTCAAAAGCCGATGGCCTGACAGAGACCTTATCCTGAATCGTCACCCTGTGACGCACGCCACCTATCTCAGCCAACAGCTCCATTGGAGGCAGCCTCCATTCCTGCATCGCCGGAGATGAACCAGCAGCCGCCTCGTGCCTAGAACTCCGGCGACTGCCGCCACCCTGGCCAGGGCCATGCATTGCCCGATTGTCATGAACTCCCCTCTGCCATTGTCGTCGCCGCGTTACTGGCCCACCACCACCAGAGTTGTTGCTGGAATCTGGTATCCCGCTTTGCCCGCTGCTCGACGATCCTCCATCACGCCATGGCGGCTCAACCATGGCCGAGTAATCCCGAACCGCATCAATGTGAATCAGAACCCGATAATGCAACATAGTAGGCTCCATGAGCGGCGACACCTGCCCAGGCTCAGGAACAGCAAGCCACCAAAGGGACGGAATGGACTCCGGGTCAGCAGACCAAGCAGACAGCTTGAACGATGCAAGATCTGTGCGGGAGCAAGTTTCCGGCGCAACTTCATCCACCATGGTCCTCGTGCCAAGCAACTGCTCCGCCACCTCCCGATCCCACGCATGTGGCGGAATGCCCTCCATCTAGATCAGCACATTGAAGCCCAGCATGGCGTGCATCGCCTGTGCTTGACGGTTCCATGGACGGAAGTAGAGCCTAACCCCACGGTGCTCAAGGAAGGGGAGAGCACTGACTCTGTTCCGGTGCTCGACGCGAGCAAAGACCACCAGGAAATCTTCCGGCTGATAACAGATCACTAACACCCAATCTCTATCAACATCCACCTGAGCCCTGAGCGCCTCCAGAACGAACTCCGGCGGGATACCCCTCCTCGCACCACCAGCATAAGCCACCATAGCAAAGTGCAGGCGGCGCTCCAGATCCTCCATGGACCGCGAGCGGCGCACCACACAGATGTCTGCCGACTCTGCCTCTGGCACAGGTGGTGGCTGAAGGCGTGGGGCGAACAGTGCAGGCCACACCAGCGTCGGGGGAAGGCCGCCTTGGGGCGGTGGTGGAGGAGGGGGGCAGGTCTGCCACGGTCCTGGCCACGGGCGGGAACGGGCGGAGATGACCGGGCCGAGATGGGAGCTCTCTGCTCCAGCTCGCGCCACGCCGCTTTAGCCGCCGCCTCGCGCCGGAGATCCTCCGCAGAAGAGGGGTTGCGCGGGCGCTTGCAGTCGCGGGAGCCGTGCCCAGATAGCCCGCAGCGGATGCTGACGATGTCATTAGTGCAGTCCTCACGAAAGTGCCCCTCCAGAAGGCATCTGAAGCACTTGTTCTCCATCTCCGGCGAGATCTCCCGGCGCGGCGGCGGCAGGGAACGGCGTGGCCGCGCAGGATCCTCCTCCAGTCCGATGCGGCACCGCCAAAGGGTCTTCTTGGAGGGAGCACGCTGCATCCAGGGCGCCTCCCTGCGATGCGACTCCCCCACATCCGGGTCGCCACCGGTCGCCACCGCCACCACAAGGCCGTCCTGGGCGCCCAACGCCTCTGAGCTCGAGGAGAGCCCGAGCCCAGACACCACCGGCCTATCACCGGCACCACGGGACGACGCGGACGCCGAGCGGGGGATGTCCGCCATGACGACGCACCACCGAGCAGCAGGGAGGGAGAGAGCGGGGAAAAGGGCCGCCGGGGCCGGAGTGGCAGGCGGCGGGGAGGGGTGGCCGCCGAGGTCGGAGCGGCGGACGACGGGTGGAGTGGACGCCGGCACCGGAGTGGTGCACGGCGGGCTCGGAGGGGAAGGGGAGAGTAGGGGGTTTTATCCAGATCAAATGTATTATCATAGAACAACTCATGTCTAGGCTAGCACAAGTTATTACTATTATTAGATCTGTATAAACTGGTAGACGCTAGTTATTGTTTGTCAGATTGACTATAAATTCCATACTGGATTGTATACTTAGTAGTTTTGACCCCAAATTTTCCATCTGTAGCTCCAAGCTACTACTCACTCCGTCCGGAAATACTTGTCATCAAAATTGATAAAAGGGAATGCATCTAGACGTATTTTAGTTCTAACAAAACAAGCTGGAATTAAAAGCACACCATATGAGATTATCAACTTTGTTCTATTTTTTAGGTTTATGAGCTACATTCAATTTAATAGAAATCTATTTTCTTTACTCCGTTTGTCAAATACTCCCTCCGTTCTAAAATAAGTGTCTCAATTTTGTATTAACTTTAGTACAAAGTTGTACTAAACTTAAGACACTTATTTTGAGACGGACGCACTGTTCAAGCTATCTTCCGATATTCCGGTAAATCGGACGATTTATCGTTTACCGGTGTCTGATCGATAAGATAAATCGACCGATATGATAATAAATCGGCCAATAAACTGCCGATTTATTCCTTATTATGGGTCGACCAATAAGTACCTGATAAGCGATATCCCAACATTCACGGAGGGAGTATATATTATCTAGCATTCCACTTGTATGGTCACGTACAGTGCAGAAATGAAGCGCCAATGGCCGTGAGAGCAGCTCTTACTCAGAAACGTGGCAAACTCAGTCAGGTACAGTGCAGAAACGAAGCTCACGCGGACAAGGGAGGAACCAATGGATTCAAACGCCTTGCACATTCCAACGATTTCTTTGCTGTACACATCACAGTCCTGCTGTTGCATCTCTATTCGCTCTCGGCGGATAATCTGTATTTAATTACCCTTTCATATTTCCGGTTCATCCCTCTACATACACGACAACATACACATACATACACTGACAACTCAGAACTAACATACATGTACAGATCGCTTGCTGTGCCTCTTGCAGTTCTTTCGACACTCCCGAAACACTGGACGCGCAGGTACCGGCGATGGAGTTCGCCGTCGCCGCCATCTCACCAGGCTTGCTTGCGATAGAGAGCGAGGATCACAAAACCGCCATCTCTCCTGCCATTTCTTGATCTCTCTTCCTTTGATGCAATGGCACTCAAAATGTGAGGAAATGCTCTGACCTTGTAACTTCCGCGTTCACTTGGAGCTCTTCTTCCCCCACCATCTTTTCCGAGATTTCTCGTCATGGCTGCCGACCTTCTGAAGGTTTACCTTCGTTTCCTTCAACCGAGATTTGTAGTCTTTCTTCCATGTAGCAAACCGGTCCTTCAGCTTCCTGAGTTCATCGTCCGGATTCATATTTGAACCAATCTGCCCGGATTTCACGGCGACAAGGAAGCCAGCATCGTCGTCGAACACCTGCCGCCTGTCCTCAAACTCCTTTGCTAGGTGATTCACAGCATTTATCCGCCTATCTGAGTTTCCTGTCACCACTCTAGGTTCAGGGTTGTGGTTTTGGTATTTCAACTCTGTTCCTTCTGGGGTATGGGTCCCTGTGGACATTGTATCTTCAGAGTCGTATTGAGCATGCGTTGGAGTGGTATCAGTCCGAGCTGCTCGGGTGACCATGTCATCAGCAGCTAGGCTCTTCTTAGCAGCCACAAGACTCAACTGAAACGAAAACAAGAGGATCGCATCATCTTAAGGGTAATGCAAAAAAAACACTACTGAATGCCATGGAATTATGAGACACTCTTCTCTAATCTAACATTCAAATATTCAAACTCTAGATGCATCTATTCTTTTAGTTCAAGGCATGCTTGACACAACATTCATTAATACTTCAGATTTCATCACACAAGGCATGCTGAAGTACTGTATGTTGTCATTATCTTGTCAGATGAATTTCATGTTTTAGAAGATGTTGATCAGGTGCCTTAAACGAAAACAAAAGCTACTATAAATGATTTACCTGCAGAGAAGAGAGCTGTTTCTTCCATGCCTCTTCCATAACTTTCATCTTGGTCTCATATTCTGACCATTTATTCTCATACTGTTCCAATTGTTGCTTCAGCATCGCATTTTCTTCCTCTTTGTCTCGTAATAAAGCCTCGGCTTTTGAAACGCGTCCCTCGAGTTCTGTGACAACTGGTTGGCGAGGATACTCTCCATTCATTTCCTGACATGGGATGCAAATAATTAAAAACTATCAAACCTTTGACGCCTCTGCCATTAGGCAGTTGAACCAAGTGCAGGGAAATCTTGTATTAATAAAACAAACATTTTCAGTAGCTCTTTGTTGATGATTACGCACATAGTATAGAGTAGTTCCCGTCTGGTGCTGGACTCAATAGTAAATTATTACCCATCTGGTGCTGCATAAAAGTGGTATGCAGCAGCAACCAGGGTCTTGCTAGATTTATAACGGATAAAATATAGAGATCTGGTGACCTAGAACTCACATGGCATAACCTTGGTTGTGAAATATTATTCCTTACATCCCTTTTAACTTTGCTGTTAATGACTTTAGATTCCTTTTCTTCCTGCAAGCACTTGAATTTCTTCCTGGCCAGGCACCCGCGTATCACTATAGAAACATACGGAAGCAGATGATTAGATGAAGTGATGAACGCAATAATCTACTGCAATATTGTGATATTACGCCTTCATAAATTACCAGACTGTAGAACAACAATATTTTTTAGCTGATCAGTAAACATGGTGGCTGCAAGTCGACGCCTAGTATACTTCTGTATGAGAACAGCTGCCCTCCATCTCTTGAAAAGGTAATCAAATCGAAATCTTGCCTTTTCACCTCTTACAACTGTACATTGGCAAATGTAAAAAGGTAAGTGAAATAACCAAGATTGTGTTGATTAACAGAGCAAGGAGAATTATTTCAATTTCGAAGTCTGCACATCCTAGAAAGGCAATTAGTTTAAAATATTACATGACTGCAAAGCTGTTGCTCCTTTCTTCAGTGTGTGATATTCTCTTCGAGTATGCAACCCACGGAAGTTTCTCTGAATCCGAAGAGCTCCATGGAACATCCGGTTTTTGGCATTTTCCAGTGCAGCAACCTACAAAATTATCAATAAGAATGACAAGCAACATACATAATACCACATACACGGATGGAAAATCATTGTTAAGTAAATTTGATAATGGTGTACCGAAATATTATTGATCTTGCAAATTAAACTGGATAGCTGAATGTACGATGAAAACTATTAGAATGCTTGTTATACCTGTCCCGTACGAAGAAACAATTTTGTGTAGCCAACTTGATACATTTCTGGGGGTATACTGAATTGTTGTAATACAGCAACTGAAATACTAAGTGGATTCTGAGATGCGACAGAATGAGAGAGAAGAAATCCATATCTGCAGATTATTATAAAAAGATGGAACCTGGAGTCAGCTCGTGTGCTAGTATTGAACAAAATAAAGAAGTGTGCTCATTAAGTCTAGTTCTGCATTTCAAGCAAAAGAATAGTGTAGCTCAGCAAAGTAGCAACCTTTCAGCAAACTGTTGGTGTGTCATCCGAGTTGGATAGCCTGCTCTTGATATCCGCACAACTTCAAACACCCCACAGCACTTAAGCTGGTGCAAGACAAGGTCATGTTCGAATTGCCTCGGGCGTTGTTTGTTATTTGGCTGGATGCATCGAATGAAATGAGGACTTGTATTCTCTAATTGCTGCATTAGCTTGAATAGTTGAGCCTGGGTATTAAAGAGAGTATCGAGATCGTTATAAGTAAAGCCATCTTGACAATAATGCAAGCAACATCATGCATTGAGATGTTACTAGAAAAATACATGCAAATTATAAAACTGAAAGAAAATAATCAGAGAGCTTGAGAACATGCTCAAACGATCAATCAAATGAATAGATGATGAATACCTTAAATTTGTTCACAACGCTTTGTTTTTGTGAATCAACTAATAAGTGACGTGACAAACTTGACTTATTCTGAGAATCAGCAATCATGACAGACGCAAAATCTTTTGGAAGATCACTTTTGCACGAAGAGAGTAATTGAATTGACTCGCTGTGCAGTGGATCTCTATTCTTCTCCAAGAACCCAATTGTATCATATGAAACCTAGAATTACAGTGTGCACAATTATCAATTAGCATATAGAGAGCTTCCACACAAAATAATGATGGTTTATTGAACAAGCTCACAAATGGAGAAATATGTATTTGAGGACCACCAACCTCTCCAGCATAATGACAAATCTTAAAGGCACCATCTTGTTCGCCCTTAAATCCAGGGTTTCCACTCAAGTGCTGCTTAAGTTTGTTAGCAAAGGAAAGATCTGTTGCCTTTGGGAATGTAGACTCTTCATCCAGCAAAGATAATAGCCCTAGAGGCTTCTGTAACATAGAAATATTGTAAAATAGTGCACATACAATTATAGAACATTTAAACAGTGAAACTAATATCAAAAGGTATTAACATGTCATCACCATCAAGGACTCAATGTAGCACAATTCTTTAACAATTGCAGCCAAACAATAATCTGTGCATTTGTGATTTTTAGTGTTCTCTTTTAGGAAAGCACAGAGGCACTCCTCTTAAAGATATTTAAATCTATTAAAAAATCACTTTATCATGGATGATGTCATTTATGCTGGAGTAGCTTGATACGAAGTACTTAAGTAACTCAGAGAGTCTCAGACATCAGTGAGCCCAAGGAGATTTGGTGACAGGAATGATAAATTTCTGCACTGCAGACATTCGCATGGCAGAACTAATAACAAGAAAAACAAAATGACAACGGAAAGGAAATTTGACTAAAAGCACATCCAGTTACAGGTTGCACATGTCAGGTCAGTAATTATAAAAGAAATGCATAAAAATATCAAAATTGCAACATTACTCCAGCCAGCAATGTAGATAGCTTGAGGATATGGTTCATAAGTAAAGTTGTTCCATGAAAAATATATAATGCATACCTTCTCAAAGAGAGATAAACAGTCAGTGTTGTCCACAAATTCCACACTGGCCCAGTCAATTCCATCATCCAGATACTCCTGAAAGAATAGAATTAGCATAAGTACAAAGATGCAGAGGAAAATGCATAAAACAAAACTGGAAACATGTCAATGCATGAGCAGATAAATGAAAACATCAAGAATCAGCTTTATAATTTTACAACACGGAAACTAAAACAAGCTGCATATATCCTAAAACAACTAAGCAATTCGCAAAGTTGGGCTCGATCATTGGTAAGACACAACTTCCAACCAGTGTTCTAACAATACTGGAAATGGTATTAGGTGCATTAGTTAGGTCTCAGACATCCTTACTCCCTATCTACCCTAAAAAAGGATGATTTTCCGGTCAGTTAGGCAAGGAGGATTAGATAACATTGTATCATTTGAATTGGAAACAGGATCTTTCTTCCCTTCATATATAAGGGGATGGATGTATCCATTATGAATGTTAATCAAGTTAATAAAAATAGTTTATCAATCGGGTCCACCCAACTCCGCCTATGTCTTCTAGGCATAGCCGGTCCCAAGCTCGAGTAAAGGAGGAGGGTTGATAGGCTTGGCGAGCCAACATAAAAACTAGCCAGTCCCATGGGTATGAAACCCATTTGAGCGATAGTAGTACTAGGATGGGTAACCTCCCGGGAAGTCCTCGTGAAAGGGTTTCATATCTAAGGATTGTGATAGGCTTGGCGAGCCAACGTAAAAACTAGCCAGTCCTTTGGGTATGAAACCCATTTGGGCGAGAGTAGTACTAGGATGGGTGACCTCCTGGGAAGTCCTCGTGAAAGGGTTTCATATCTAGCCTACCCCAACTTGTTTGGGACAAAAGGCTTATTAAGTAAGTAATCGGGTCCACCCACGTTCTTCGTCTCACCTATGTTCTATCCCTCAATCCCCTATATCGTGATGTCGTGCCATCCTCATGGCGGTAGTTACCCAGTTTACGATATATCCAGAAGGCCAGAACTTGCAAGCCAAACAGAAATCTACTGCGTCCTGTGGTTTATTATCTTTTCGTGTTTCCTGAAACATATCGAGTTTTTCTGTTTCCCACATCTTAGACAATAACAAAATTTACCATTTCCTTAAAATACCATAAAACAAGGTTTGGTGTTTGCTAATCACAGTATAGGGTGAAAAAGCTCAGTGACCAACAAAGGCCTGCTATTGTTGAGGTTTATTACCCTAGCTACAAGAACTTTGACATCGTTTCTATTGAGGAAAGCACAGACGCACTCAAAGTCTCAGAAGACAAGACATAAAACAGGTAGTATCAGATATTGTATGTCCGGATTTGGATGGCGTGCCAGTGATAGACTTCTTAGTTTATAGAGTAATCTTGTGTGGTAGGCTAATAGCTCTTTATTGTGCTTTAACTGGGTGTTATGGTTTCTTCTGTTTTAGTCGAGACCACTTTTCTTGATGATGTAATAAGCTCTGTAATAAGTATGGCTGCATGCATCTATGACGCAGAGGCCGGGGTTAATAAAAGCTTCCATTATCTATAAAAATTCGGACATTGTGATTGCATCAGAGCATGCATATACAACTTGGGCTATGTAAAATTAACTTCAGCATCCAACTAGTGCCCTAGTTATGAAAAAATCAGGAAATTTCGTCCTTCACATCTTTAGTACACAAGCACTGACAGCGCAATGTACCCTAAACCCTGGTTTACAAGGAAGAACGTGTGTGTAACAATAAGACTTATAACTGTTTACACCTATTATATTAAACAAACAAATAATCCAGAGAAGTGTCAAAATCTTACCTCCTGTTCTAGTTTGAATAGATGTCGATTAAAATGCTGTTGCAGCCTTTCATTGGCATAATTTATACAGAATTGTTCAAAGCCATTTTTCTGCAATGGTATAACTTAATGTCATCTAAAGAGCACTCAAGCAGAACTTGTATTCAATAAAATGCAATGAACTCCATACATTGAAAGATTCGAAGCCATAGATATCCAAAATACTTATGGATCTTCGTGTACGTTGTCTCCCTGTTCCAAGCGAGTGGTTAATTTGCTCAACAATCCAGTCAAACAGATGAGCATAGATTGACTTTGCTAGAGCATCCCTTGCATCGATTGCCTAGAGAAAGCAGAAATTATAAGTAAAAACCAAGACTAGAAAATCAATAAGCAACAGCTGACAGATAGCCCCAGATAGATAAATTTTCCAGGTAATTTCAAACCTGGGTTAACGTCAGTCTTTGAACAATATTTTCCTTTCCAGCTTGGATTTTACGAGTTGAGAGAGCAATCACCAATTGAGGGACACTGCAACCTAACAGCTTTGCTGCATTAGCCAACCCTGTGAAGACATTAAACAATGGTCATTCAGCAAACCCCATGAAAATCAAATGACACCAATATCAACTTCTTTGTACAAATGTGGAACACAGTTTACACTTTGGGATATTTCTACAGGGTATATCAAAACAGAAAAAATATGGAAGGGGATAGGGTTTTTTTGCACAAAGAGGAGTACATTCGCCAACGGGTAATTGGTACCTTCATTTGAATCAACTTCCACATGGCTTTCATTGTCTATCACAGAGAATGAAATGTTTCCCAGCCACAAGACAACTGCTAGCATAGAAAATAATTCCATCTGGTTTTCCCCAGATATCTGAACAGTATCCAATGCAGCCTGCAAATGAAAAAATGGATGAGTAACAAGTAACGATAATAGCCAAAGTTTCGTCGGAAATGTGGTTGATTTGTAGAAACATTACCAATAACGACGAAAATCTTTTAGCATCATCAACACCATCAATTCTCAAGCAAGCACTCTGCTTCAAGTAATTATAGTAATTGGCGTCTCTCAGTAACAATTTTTCTGCAACAGCACATGCATATATAACAGATCAAAAAATGAGAGGCGGTGCAATGAAATGTAAGATATATTAATTCCTTGATAGGAATGTGTGGTTACTTCTGTGAAGAGGAGAAGCTCCAGAGCACAGCTGATAGAAAATATGATATGATCTCTCTCCTGATGCCCTCCGAACCACCCTCGACTGCACAAGCAAGATATAAGATATTAAAGCTTTCACAAATACTAAAATATGGAGTTTTGGATAAAGTTCTAAAGCTATTGTACCTTCTCAAGCAGGACTGTTCCATGAGATTCAGTTAGAGGAACACATCATACATGCCCAGAGAAACAAGCTATCAGGAAGTTCGACAATATTATGACTCTATGTCAACAATATATGGTGCAGAAGGCTTACATGTTTGTATTTTAGCGCCACAAATCTTTCCGGTTTCAGAAAAGTGCATTTCAGTAAGTTTACCCTGTATCGATATCATCAAGGTGTCATAAGAATTACTTAAGAATGATGAATTGACAACATGTCACTAAAGATAAACTTACAAATCGGCTCGAGTTATCATTTCTTGATGTTTTTGCATTCCCTAATGCTTCCAGAATAACATTGGTCTGTAGAACTTCAGACTCCATTCCGTTAGCTCCCGCTAGAGCAGCCAAATACTGCATCGCAATTTTAGCTGTTTCAGTTTTTCCTGCTCCACTTTCACCACTGAAATAAGACAAACATCATAGAGACCATGTTAAAGATTGGGCAACCCAGAATTTTTAAGATACTGTGATTACTATTATAAAGGGCAAAGTAGATCATTCTGACCTTATTATTATAGATTGGTTTATGCCATCTGCAAGGCATCATAAGTTGCATTAGAAGATAAATCTTGCAAAACAATCCTATAAACTACTCCTCTTAAACACCTACCTCTTAGCATTTCATTAAAAGCTGTATCAGCAATTGCATACACATGTGGATCATTTGTGAGCTTCTGTCTGTATTTTCTGATGAAATCTTTCCCATAGAGTGGAACCTCTTTCAGTGGGTTGATAGCAATCAGAACAGGTCCTGCTTTTGTCTGCAAGGATAAGAGAACACAAATGAAGAGACATTGATTGGACCATGAACAATCTAGAGCTTGGTGGATAGTGCGTACGTAGATAAGATCACGAGAGTATCGGTATTGCAGATTGTCAAGGACGGAAGGTTCATTTAAGTAGCTCATCTGGATCAAATCATCCACTCCATCTAGAATATCAGGGTTGGCGGGCAAAAGTCTTTCTGGTGGCAGCGTCAAAACCTGCACAAACAAAATATAAGTAACAATGTTACCAAAATTTACTCAAATAGCTATACCATTACAGCAACATGAGACTCACTTCTCCATTAACAAGGTGTATTTCAACGTCATCTCCAGAAATTGATTGAATCTGTCCGAGTTCCCACTTCTCATCTGATGCAGAACACCAAACCCGTAGCTTCTGAAAAACAATTAAAGTATTATTACTTTGCCTCATTTTTTCTACCATAACATCAGACTCAAATCATCAGGGGGAAGGATTAATATCAGAACTAATTCCAAGCACATGCAAAATTGTTCTGTTTGTCCAACATATCCATACAGGCAAAAGCAAGTAGGAGTATGTAACATGCCAAATTACTTGACACACAGGCCAAAGCAAGTATGAAATATGCTTTCCTGACCATGAACGAGCATTAAGAAACACTTGTTTCATCTACTTCTAAATGCTGCAGGATAATAAGTTCTGTATACTTATAGAAAAAACATTAAAGAAAAAACATTAAATTCTTTTGTAGATAAAGCATACAAATAAGCATACGCGAGTAGTAATTTGATTAACATTTCTTGGTGTTGAATACTGAGCGAGTTTTGCAATCATATCAGAGAAATTATTCAGCCTAACTCTATGTGACAGAGACAAATTGAACTTGTGGCTGTTACTTTGTTCACATGATAATAGGAAAAATCGCATGAATTTCACTATGAATGAGATTCTCACCTTCTGGAGGACATAGTCCATGGAATCAGTAAACACTGGCTTCCCATTTCTCTTTGATCTTGCTGAGGAAAAATAAGGAGAGGGGGGCTCCTTGCAGGCCATTGCATCCTTCCTCTCCTCGTGGAGGTTCTCAACATACGGCGACTCCTCCAGTGGTTCCACACTGCATAGCTTTCTCTTGGCCCCAAAGATGCAACCATTTACAGCCTTCCCCTCCTTGGCCTCCTGCACGCCAATCTCCTTCTTGACCTCTGGCGTATTCTCCTTCTCAATCTCTGGCTTATTCTCATTCACAGCTTCGGGCTTCTTGTCAGTATCCGCTACAGCTTCCGGCTTCTTGTCAGTATCCGCCACAGCACCCTCTGCCACTCCATCCTCAAGATGAACCCTAGGAGGCGTCGGCGACCGTCTTGCCCTGGGCAGCCGGCCACGGCACGTCGGGCGGGCCGGCAATGCCGGCGGCTCATCCTTGGGCCGCTCGTCGCGCTTCTTTATGGTCTCGAGCAAGACCTCGAGGGAGCTCTTGGGAGCGGCCGGGACTGGCGCCATCACGGCGGCTGCAGAGAGCATCACCGCCGAGAAATCAACAAGCCACCGGAGCAAACCAGTGAGCGCACGCAAGGGCTCACACGGCAATACGCCAAATCTTACACCAGAACGCCGTGGAGGCCAGGAACTTCTCCATTTCTCATTAAATCAGCGCCAACTCCAGGCGCATGACCCCCCCTGGCTCGGCAAGGGCCCGAAAGCGACACCCACCCAAACCCCGAATTGCACGACCAGGCACCAGGAGACCTCAAAATCCCCCCAAAAATCTCTCGAAATCTCACGCTCCCGGCCCCGAAAACAGCACCAATCTCAGGCGCCAAGGACAGATTTTGGCGGTGCCGCACCGAGGGACGGGGGTGGAAAAGAACCCAGACTCCGCGCGATTTTTCAAGGGAGGAGGGGACGACGCGGCCAAGAAGCCTGGCAGCGGCAAAAGTCGGCGATCTCTGGCGAAAGGAAAGGCGAAAGAACCCGAAACCAAAGCAAAGCCTGCTCCGAATCAAGGGGTCGGAGCACTAGAAGCGGCAGCAGAAATCGGCCAAGAAACGCATCAAAAGCGAGCAGCACTGGAGAGACAGGATGATTTCTCCCCCCGCTCCCGAATCAGGACGGAAAACCCCAACAAAAAACGCAATTACTCCGCTCGCTATCTCCCTCCCTCCCCCCGCTCCCCTCGGGGCTTTTGTTTCGCTTCTCCCTCACAATTTCAAACCTCCGTCCCCTGCCTCCACCATGCCCCTGGTGTCTTTTTCCCCCTTTGCTCTTGATCCGTTACTTAGGCCGCCGGCGAAAATATTTAGAGCAGAGGAAACTGAATTACTGATGTGCCCCTGCGGGCAGCGCCGGACTGCGCCGGCCGGGCGGTGGCGTTCTCGTAGATACTGCGGGGACGGAGGGGCGGGGTGCGCGTGAGCTGTCTGTGGATTGGAGGCTCCGGTTTGGACCGTTGGATGCGGGCGGCTGCGCCCTCCGCTCCACGACTTGAGTTCGGGGTGTTGAAGTTACCCAACTGCCCCTGCAGATTAGTGGTCTCGCACCACCAACACAACACAGGTCTGACTGCCTGTTTCCATTTCTGTGTTGACGACTTCCTGTGTGTTCATTAAAATACTAATACTAGATTTAATTGTTTCCGAGTTTGTTCGTCTTCATTAAAATGCAAGAAATTAATAAATGGATAAGTAGCTTCCATTTGGCCGGCCTTGTTTGTTTACACTCCAGTTTTTTATTGAAGCATTTAGTTGTGGTGTTTGTGTATGTTCCATGGAAAGAATCAAGGCAGCATTATTTTTATCATGTGTTTTGATCATAAAAAAATGGTCGTGTTATGGTCAATAGGAGGTCGTGCATTACAATAAGCGGATATATTTTCTATTGAGGCTCTCGCGTTTTCATGAACCTAGATGAGTGCGCTTACTGGTGTAGTCTATGGATAATAATAACAATAAGTGGTTAGGGCTTAATGTTTGTTGTCGATCGTCGCCTCAGCTCACTCATTTGCTTCGAGATCCATGAAGATTCGTTTTCTTTACTGAAAGCAACGATTTCGTCGAATCGCGCTCGAGTGAAAAAGGGCCAAGTATGCTTCAACCGGGATAATGTGGGCTTGCACCCAAGGTAAGTAAGAGGATGCTTGGATCCAAGGGACTATTTTTAGTCTGACTAAAAATAGTCTCTTTTAGAGGCTAAAGTTTCAAGCACCCCTGACTAAAGAGAGGCTAGGACTAGTCTTGAGGCTAAAAATGTTTAGTCATAGGAAACCTACTAAAATATGTATTAGCCCTTTCTCTCCTCATTTAATTCCTCCCCTTTAACACATGCGAGTTCTGGATTGGAGGGTTTGGAGGATAATAAATGCTCAATAACTTGATTTTAATCTCTTTAGTATTTGGATCGAAACATGGGTGAGGCTAGCAAGTTTTAGTCCCACTACTTTTAGTCATGGGACTAAAACGTATCCAAGCACCCTCTAAGCGCCTGCGAAATGTTTGAGCCCTCGTGCACATGATTTTTGTGCACATGATTTTTAAGAAAGCTAGGGACTGTTCAATTGCTAAGAGCAAACTGTGCTACTAGAAAAAAAATACTAGTAGGTGCGAGTACTTGATCCTGAGTTTATTTGACAGAGAATGTCCTGTGGCCCGTCCGTCCGGCGGCGATATTAATCGAGACACGAGCGCCGGTCGTTTGCAACGAAATTCTATGGCCATGGAAGGGCGCCTTCTTCGTCACAAGTCCAACATTTACAGGGGGTGATTGCAAGTACGTACGGTTTACACCCGCAAAAAAAAAAAAAAAGTACGTACGGTTTACCTGCAACGCGAAAAGGAAACAGATGGATGAGAGGACTTGATTACGCAAAGTCGCGAGTTTCTCGTTAGTTATCCGGAAGCTTATCTGGGCTTTTATGGCCACCAAACGTAGGCAGGACGACCCCCAACATCCCTGCAGTAACGTGAAATTCCTGTCAGTCACAGTACCGGGCCCCACCCGCAGCACGGCACGGAGTTGTCGATCCTGCCCTCTCATGGTGACAGCGGAATTAGTTACTGTACTGCCCACAGCTAAACAGAACGTGGCCTGCAGAGCACACAGATCCTGCTGCTACTCGGATGCGAAAGCCGATCCTAGGCGTAACCGTCTATGGAACACGCCTCGCGGCTGTCACTGCGCGCTGGGCCCGCGTAGCGGCACCCCGGTCGTGGGGACCCGGAGGCAGCGAGATGGACGAGCCGGGCCGCGCGTGGCAGACATGCAACGTGACAGCTAACAGCCGCGGCAGCAGGCGCACGCACGCCGCACGCTGTTTCGGTCAGAGGCGGTTAAACGAGGTTGGAGACCGTGCCTGATTACTAGTAAGGCCGGTGGTGAGCTGCTTTGTTTTTTGGCGCGCTTGCTTTGTTTTACGTTAAAAAAGGTTTAAAAAAAATGCACTGATCCTCATTGTAATTCTGCGCCATCCTCTCTTTCGGCTTTGGCTTTGCACGATGATGAAGGGCGGTGCGGCTGTGGCAGGAGGTTGCGGGGTTTCGGTTGGGTGCACCGCGGCGGGGAAACACACGAGCGCGGATCTCCTGGCGGTTGCTGCGACGGGCGCCAACATCCCCACTCCCAGGGCGGGTTACCATGATCATGGTGCCCTGACGTGATCCACCTGCAAGCCGCGTGTGGGGCGGTCTTCTTTCTTCTTCTGGTTCCAGATCTCGCCCAGACCCCGGGCACGCGAGCGAACCGTCGCCGGGAAAGGAAAAGCTCAGGTGGGGCTCCGCTGCTTCCCGCTGCTTGCTTCCGTCCATCACCGCTACCACGGCATGGAGGAAGAATTTTCTAGCAGTAGTTCATTTTACTTTGGTGAATAGCGCCCTGGTTCGTTGCACCCAGAAATGGATCGTCGAGACGTCGACGCACTTTGGATATTGTGTGGTGGTCCACGCATTTCGTCCGGATGATGGGTGATCGTACGTGCAGCAACGTTCCTAGCTAGCTAGCTAGCCGTGCTTTCTAGCCTAGCCAAAACGTTTGGCGACATGACCAACTCATTCTCAGCCGAATCTCGGTACTGCCCCCAGCCCTTTTCCGTAGCTTCATTCCATTCTAGTAGGCCTTTAGCCTTTTCTTTAAATAGGACGTCTTTAAATAGACAACCGAACCTGTTCAAAAAAAAAAATAGACAACCGAACAAAAGGGAGAGAAAATTCACTTGCTCCATTATCAGCACATCATCATACCAGCACGTAGTATAGTGGATATGACGATGACTTTGCGCCAAGCACTACGTACCCCGCGGTGCACGCACCGTCCCGCGTTGCATGGGCAATCAATGTGCCTTCTTAACGAATGATTAGGTGTAACAAAGCTCGGTCAAGATCATGGGGGACGCGCCATCATTGCGGGCCTGGCTTGCAAGCGAGGGTGCACTAGGACGCCAGGGCCAGAAGACAAGAAACCAACCGGGCCATGTCCTCCGCCACTGAGCTGACGGATCCTACGCATTGAACCGGAGGATTATTTTCGGGGACCAGCTTTATCTCTGTAGCATCAAGCTATCGCAGCTTGTGTGTATGGTTTTGCTACTGTCATTTCAAGCTCCATTTGCGAACTGTGATTTCTACACAAATGCTTAGACTCGACTTGAAATTAGTTTGCGTAAGCTGGTGCCCGGATTGTATCAGCAGCAAGCGTGTGCCGTTTAAGCAATAATATCATTGTCGTGTTTCGTAAAATTCAGAATAGAGAAGAAGCTGGGGAAGAAAGCAACCTTGTCACAACTGAAGTCTTTTTTTTTTTTGAAACGGAGGCATAAGATTTGCTTCATCTATTAAATAAGAAGAGAATAGAGTTTAGAGTTTTACATGACATCCCATAAAAGCGACATGACAATTACTCACACGCAATGATAGTCCCTTAGTTTCTTTGCGCCGGCAGTAACCCATAACTTTGCCTCTCCAATGATGGTTTGGAGGAGAATAGGCGGTGGCGCAAATTTTTGCCGAAATACCCTAACATTTCGCTCGTTCCAAATGGTCCAAGAGGTGAGCATGATGAGAGGAGGACATGGCATGCCAATTCGGGTTTCGGTCATCGGTACGCTTGAACCACCACTTCTTGACGGATTCATCAAGATGCCAATCGGGAATGTTGACGTGAGGTAGCCCAAGCTTCTCGACGATAGATCTCCAAAGCCTAAGTGTATAACGACACTTGAAGAAGAGGTGTGGCCCCATTTCTTGCTCTCTCTTGCATAGTGGACAAAGACCACAATTGGTCCAACCATGCTTCTTCAATCGATCAGCGGTTCAAATTCGGTCTTGTATGGCAAGCCACGCAAAGAATTTAATCTTAGGGGGTGCCCAAGCCTTCCAAACCATATGGTCCATGGGAGAGAGAGTCAATCCAAGGAACAGAGCCTTGTACACAGTGGCCGCCGAGTAGATCCCATCGTTCGCGTGCTTCCAAGTAATGTCGTCTTCGGCTTGGTCGTCAAGGGGGAAGTCATGAACAAGCATCCAAAGAGTGAAGAATTCACTAATGCGGCGAATGGAGATAACTGACACTGCTTTAATACAACTTTGTACTGAAGTCATTTCATATACCCCATCATATCCATATTAATCGATCTTGCTTTAGTAGAACTATGTAGTGAAGTCATTTTCATATTAATTGACGATGCTTTAGTACAACTTTGTAAAGGTTGTTATAAAACAACGTCAATTAATATGGATTGGTGGGACTACTTTTGTAATGAAAAAATAGCACATTTTGACTCATCACGTGAAATATGTTGGTTGTGCGGAATATCATGGCAACAACAAAAATATTGTTTTGTTACTCTCTCCATCCATTTTTTTTTGAAATTGAGGCGTACCCCCGGCCTCTGCATCATAATGATGCATGCAACCATCTTATTAAAAGGTCCACGAAGTAGCACAAAGTCATAAAAATATTACAACTTGCAAGTGGAGTGAAAAAAGAAAAAAAAATATGTTGACAATCACAACCGGTACGGCAATATGAAGGATAAGCTCCCTAGACTCCTATCATGTTATGCGACCGTCATCCGAACCGGTTGAATATAGCCTGTGCTACCATCTCCCACTGGTTGCACCCAGTAACCAAAGGGTCTCTGGAGTGAGTAAGGACCGCGTACGGATCCATGCGGTAGCTCTGAAGATGACCTGCAAGAAAGTTAAAGTGTGTTGTCTGTTAAATACCAAATCATTCCTACAGTTCCGTATAGCCCATAAAAGCACACATATTCCAATCCCAATACGAGCCGCAGAAGTATGCCCAACCCCGGATAACCACATTCCAAACAACGACTCAATGTCAACTGGAGGATTAATGTTGAAGACTATATGAATCGTTCTCCAAAGCAATTTGGCGAGTGGGCATTCAAGGAATAAATGTTGTATTGTTTCATCATGATCACAAAAACAACAACGTGAACTACCTACCCATCGCCTCTTGATTAAGTTGTTCTTGGTGAGTATTACTTGCTTGTGGACGAACCCCATAAAAATTTTGATACGCAAAGGCACCTTAACCCTCCAAATATGCAACGATTTTGAGATTGGGCCAGAGTTAATTAAATCCAAATAGAAGGATTTCACCATAAAAACCTCATTTTTAGTTAATTTCCATTCCGTCGAATCCGGTTGGTCGGAGAGTTGAACATCTATCAATCTCCGAATCAAGTGCATCCAGACAGTCCATCGCTCACCAATTAACGCACGTCTGAATTGAATATTCAAGGGAATCATTTGGAACACTGTGCCAACATAATCCTCTTTACATTGCACAATGTTATAAAGGGTGGGATATTGTATGGCCAGGGGTGTCTCTCCTAATCCTCCCAAAATCTTGTTGACATCCCATTGCCAACCAAGAATTTGACCCTGCGAAAGAACAAGTCCTTCGTTCTCATAAGCCCCTTCCAGAATGGTGAGTCAGTTGGTCTTATGGTAACCTGGGCGAGCGTTTTCGACTGTAAATACTTATCGCGTAGAATCTGTGCCCACATGCCCTCCGACTCTGTCTCTAACCTGTAGAGCCATTTGCTCAGAAGGCATTTATTCTTGATTTCTAAGATCTCAATACCGAGACCCCCTGGTCTTTAGGTCGGCAAAGGATATCCCATAGCGCGAGACGGTATTTCCTCTTGGCCTCATCTGACTACCAGAAGAACCGAGATCTGAAGAAATCAAGTCGCTTCTGAACCCCTTTCAGAATTTCAAAGAACAATAATAGAAACATCGGCATACTAGTCAGTACCAAGTTAATCAGTACTAGCCGACCTCCATAAGACATAAGCTTGCCCTTCCAGCAGCTAAGCTTTTTTTCAATTCGATGTTCGATACACTTCCATTCTTTGTTGGATAACTTATGGTGATGAATCGGTATGCCCAAATAACTAAATGGTAAAGAACCTAATTCACACCCGAACAATTGTCTATACGTGTCTTGCTCGTCTTTGGCCTTCCCAAAGCAGAACAACTCGCTCTTGTGAAAGTTTATCTTTAAACCTGACAGTTGTTCGAAGAGACATAAAATGAGTTTCATATTGCGTGCCTTAGCAATGTCATATTCCTTGAATAAGATAGTGTCGTCAGCGTACTGTAAGATGGATACTCCTCCATCAACCAGGTGAGGGATTAACCCCTCCACCTAACCATGCCGCTTGGCCCTACCAATAAGAATGGCCAACATATCGGCCATTATATTAAACAAGAGAGGAGACATGGAATCCCCTTGTCTCAAACCCTTGTGTGTCTGAAAATAATGACGAATATCATCGTTAACCTTGATGCCGACACTACCCTTCTGGATTTGAGACCCCACTTGGTTCCGCCAGGCGTCACTAAATCCTTTCATGTGCATTGCGTGCTGAAGAAAAGGCCACTTAACTTTATCATATGCCTTCTCAAAATCCACTTTGAAGATAACACCATCTAGCTTCTTCAAATGAATTTCATGAAGCGTTTCATGCAAGAAGGCCACCCCTTCAAGTATGTGTCGCCCTGGCATGAACGCTGTTTGACTCGGTTGTACCACTGAATGAGCAATTTGTGTCAATCTATTGGTACCCACCTTTGTGAAAATTTTAAAACTCACATTGAGAAGACATATGGGCCTAAATTGCTCGATCTAAACTGCCTCTTCTTGGGCAAGGATGATATGATTCTGATCAAACAACTATAGATACCAGTTCAAAAAATAACCATTTTCAGCCAGATGATATATATATGGTTACTTCCAAAAATCCAAAATTTTGTTGGTGAGATAACTATGTATACATGGTATCATAAGGGTCCACTAGAGCAATGTTTGTTTATGTCAATTCTGGTACCTTTCCGAGTGTTAGATAATAATGAGAATAAATAAGACACGAGACACGGATTTTTACGTGGAAACCCTGTGGGAGAAAACCACGGACGCACGAAGGCGCAATCAATATGATGGAGGAGTATTACAAGCACGAGACGACATACCGTCTGAGGTGCGACTACATGGGGTATATATGAGGGCAATATGTGAGAGTCCTTGGAGGACAAGTAAACGAGTTGTACCCGTACACGTCGGTACCAACGCAAAGGCCCACACCATATGTACTACGTCTAGTCCAATACGGTATAATTTGGATGTTGGAGATATGCCCTAGAGGTAATAATAAAATGGTTATTATTATATTTCCTTGTTCATGATAATTGTCTATTGTTCATGTTATAATTGTATTAACTGGAAACCGTGATACATGTGTGAATACATAGACCACAACATGTCCCTAGTGAGCCTCTAGTTGACTAGCTCGTTAATCAATAGATGGTTATGGTTTCCTGACCATGGACATAGGATGTCATTGATAACGGGATCACATCATTAGGAGAATGATGTGATGGACAAGACCCAATCCTAAGCATAGCACAAGATCGTATAGTTTGTTTGCTAAGAGCTTTTCTAATGTCAAGTATCATTTCCTTAGACCATGAGATTGTGCAACTCCCGGATACCGTAGGAATGCTTTGGGTGTGCCAAACGTCACAACGTAACTGGGTGGCTATAAAGGTGCACTACGGGTATCTCCGAAAGTGTCTGTTGGGTTGGCACGAATCGATACTGGGATTTGTCACTCCGTGTGACCGAGAGGTATCTCTGGGCCCACTCGGTAATGCATCATCATAATGAGCTCAATGTGACTAAGTAGTTAGTCACGGGATCATGCATTACGGAACGAGTAAAGTGACTTGCCGGTAACGAGATTGAACGAGGTATTGGGATACCGACGATCGAATCTCGGGCAAGTAACATACCGATTGACAAAGGGAATTTGTATACGGGATTGATTGAATTCCCGACATCGTGGTTCATCCGATGAGATCATCGTGGAACATGTGGGAGCCAACATGGGTATCCAGATCCCGCTGTTGGTTATTGGCCGGAGAACGTCTCGGTCATGTCTGCATGGTTCCCGAACCCGTAGGGTCTACACACTTAAGGTTCGGTGACGCTAGAGTTGTTATGGGAAATAGTATGTGGTTACCGAAGGTTGTTCGGAGTCCCGGATGTGATCTCAGACGTCACGAGGAGTTCCGGAATGGTCCGGAGGTGAAGATTGATATATTGGACGAAGGGTTTTGGAGTCCGGAAGTGTTCCAGAGGTACCGGGTGATGACCAGCATGACCGAAAGGTATTTCGGGAACCCCGGCAAGTGTTAGGGGGCTTCATGGGCCAAGGGAAGGGGGCAAACCAGCCCACTAAGGGGTTGTGCACCCCCCTCACCTATTCCCACGTGACCAGGGGGTTTGGGGCGCCCCATCTAGGGTTCCCACCTCCTGGCTTGGGGGCCAAGTCACCCAAAGGGGAGATCCCATCTGCCCTGGCCGCCGCCCCCCTAGGGGAAACCCTAGGGCGCCCCCTCCCCCTTGCCCCTATATATAGTGGAGGTTTTGGGCTGCCCAATAGATGAGTCTCTCTCCCCCAAGGCGCAGCCCTACCTCTCTCCCTCCTCGTCTCTCGTAGTGCTTGGCGAATCCCTGCAGGAGTACCGCGCTCCTCCACCGCCACCACACCGTCGTGCTGCTGCTGGACAGAGTCTTCCCCAACCTCTCCCTCTCTCTCCTTGCTGGATCAAGGCACGGGAGACGTCACCGGGCTGCACGTGTGTTGAACGCGGAGGCGCCGTCCGTTCGACGCTTAGATCGGAACCGACCGCGATCCGAATCGCTGCGTGTATGACTCCACCAACCGTGTTCTTGTAACGCTTCCGCATCGCGATCTCCAAGGGTATGAAGATGCACTCCCCTCCCTCTCATTGCTAGTCTCTCCATAGAATGATCTTGGTGATGCGTAGAAAATTTTGAATTTCTGCTACGTTCCCCAACAGTGGCATCATGAGCTAGGTCTATGCGTAGATTCTATGCACGAGTAGAACACAAAGTAGTTGTGGGCAATGATTTGTTCAATTTGCTTACCGTTACTATTCTTATCTTGATTCGACGGCATTGTGGGATGAAGCGGCCCGGACCGACCTTACACGTACGCTTACATGAGACAGGTTCCACCGACTGACATGCACTTGTTGCATAAAGGTGGCTAGCGGGTGCCAGTCTCTCCCACTTTAGTCGGATCGGATTTGATGAAAAGGGTCCTTATGAAGGGTAAATAGCAATTGGCATATCACCGTTGTGGCTTTTGCGTAGGTAAGAAACGTTCTTGCTAGAAACCTATAGCAGCCACGTAAAACATGCAACAACAATTAGAGGACGTCTAACTTGTTTTTGCAAGGTATGCTATGTGATGTGATATGGCCAAAAGAATGTGATGAATGATATGTGATGTATGAGATTGATCATGTTCTTGTAATAGGAATCACGACTTGCATGTCGATGAGTATGACAACCGGCAGGAGCCATAGGAGTTGTCTTAATTTATTGTATGACCTGCGTGTCATTGAAAACGCCATGTAATTACTTTACTTTATTGCTACCGTTAGCCATAGTAGTAGAAGTAATAGTTGGTGAGACAACTTCATGAAGACACGATGATGAAGATCATGGTGTCATGCCGGTGACGAAGGTGATCATGCCATGCCTCAAAGATGGAGATCAAAGGCGCAAGATGATATTGGCCATATCATGTCACTTTATGATTTGCATGTGATGTTTGTCATGTTTACATCTTATTTTCTTAGAACGACAATAGCATAAATAAGATGATCCCTCACTAAAATTTCAAGAAAGTGTTCCCCTAACTATGCACCATTGCGAAAGTTCCTTGTTTCGAAGCACCACGTGATGATCGGGTGTGATAGATTCTAACGTTCGCATACAATGGGTGTAAGCCAGATTTACACATGCAAAATACTTAGGTTGACTTGACGAGCCTAGCATGTACAGACATGGCCTCGGAACACAAGAGACCGAAAGGTCGAACATGAGTCGTATAGTAGATACGATCAACATAAAGATGTTCACCGATGATGACTAGGTCGTCTCACGTGGTGATCGGACACGACCTAGTTGACTCGGATCATGTATGACTTAGATGACTAGAGGGATGTCTATCTGAGTGGGAGTTCATTAAATAATTTGATTAGATGAACTTAATTATCATGAACGTAGTCAAAAGGTCTTTGCAAATTAGGTCATAGCTCACGCTTGGTTCTACTGTTTTAGATATGTTCCTAGAGAAAATTTAGTTGAGAGTTGACAGTAGCAATTATGCGGACTGGGTCCGTAAACTGAGGATTGTCCTCATTGATGCGCAGAAGGATCATGTCCTTAATGCACCGCTCAGTGTGCTGAACCTCAAGCGTCGTTTGTGGATGTTGTGAACATCTGACATACACGTTTTTGATGACTACGTGATAGCTCAGTGCGTAATGTTAAACGGTTTAGAATTGAGGCACCGAAGACATTTTTGGAAATGTCGCGGAACATATGAGATGTTCCAAGAGCTGAAATTGGGATTTCAGGCTCGTGCCCACGTCAAGAGGTGTGAGACCTCTGACAAGTTTCTTAGCCTGAAAACTAAGGGAGAAAGTCTCAATCGTTGAGCATGTGCTCAGATTGTCTAAGTACTACAATCACTTGAATCAAGTAGGAGTTAATCTTCCGTATGAGATAGTGATGTTTCTCCAAAGTCATTGCCACCAAGCTGCTAGAGCTTCGTGATGAACTATAACATATCAGGGATAGATATGATGATCCTTGAAATATTCGTGATGTTTGACGCCGCGAAAGTAGAAATCAAGAAGGAGCATCAATTGTTGATGGTTAGTGAAACCACTAGTTTCAAGAAGGGCAAGGGCAAGAAGGGATACTTCATGAAATGGCAAATCAGTTGCTGCTCTAGTGAAGAAACCCAAGGTTGAACCCAAACCCGAGACTAAGTGCTTCTGTAATGAGGGGAACGGTCACTGAAGCAGAACTACCCTAGATACTTGGGAGATAAGAAGGTTGGCAAGGCTAACAGAAGTATATTGGATATAGGTTATATTAAATGTGTACTTTACTTGTACTCCTAGTAGCACCAGGGTATTAGATACCGGTTCGGTTGCTAAGTGTTAGTAACACGAAATAAAAAGCTACGGAACAAATGGAGACTAGCTAAAGGTGAGATGATGATATGTGTTGGAAGTGTTTCCAAGGTTGATGTGATCAAGCATCGCATGCTCCCTCTACCATCGAGATTGGTGTTAAACCTAAATAATTGTTCTTTGGTGTTTGCATTGAGCATAGACATGATTGGATTATGTTTATCGCAATATGGTTATTCATTTAAGGAGAATAATGGTTACTCTGTTTATTTGAATAATACCTTCAATGGTCTTGCACCTAAAATGAATGGTTTACTGAATCTCGATCGTAGTGATACACATGTTCATGCCAAAAGATATAAGATAGTAATGATAGTACCACATACTTGTGGCACTGCCACGTGAGTCATATTGGTATAAAATGCATGAAGAAGCTCCATGTTTGATGGATCTTTGGACTCACCCGTTTTTGAAAATATTGAGACATGCGAACCATGTCTATTGGTATATTTGCATGAAGAAACCCCATATAGATGGATCGTTTGGACTCACTTGATTTTGAATCACTTGAGACATGCAAATCATACCACATGGGCAAGAGACTGAAGGCCTCGGCTTCAGTCAGATGGAACAAGAAAGCAACTTGTTGGAAGTAATACATTTTGATGTGTGCAGTCTAACGAGTGCTGAGGCACGCAATGGATATCGTTATGTTCTTACTTCACAGATAATTTGAGTAGATTCTGAGTATATTGACTTGATGAAACACAAATTTGAATTATTGAAAGGCTCAAGTAATTTCAAAGTGAAGTTGAAAATCATCGTGACAAGAGGATGTAATGTCTATGATATGATCATAGAGATAAATATCTGAGTTACGAGTTTGGCACACAATTAAGACATTGTGGAAATTGTTTCACAACTAATACCGCCTGGAACACCATAGTGTGATGGTGTCCAAACATCATAACTGCACCCTGTCGGATATGGTGCATACCATGATGTCTCTTATCGAATTACCACTATCGTTTATGGGTTAGGCATTAGAGACAACCGCATTCACTTTAAATAGGGTACCACACAATTCCATTTCAGATGACACCGTATGAACTATGGTTTAGAGAAACCTAAGTTGTCGTTTCTCAAAAGTTTGGGCTGCGACCTTTATGTGAAAAGTTTTCCCTGATAAGCTCGAACCCAAAGCGGATAAATGCATCTTCATAGGACACCCAAATTAGTTGGGTATACCTCCTATTTCAGATCCGGAAGCAGAAGTGCTGGAAATGGGTCCTTTCTCGAGGAAAAGTTTCTCTCGAAAGAATTGAGTGGGAGGATGGTGGAGACTTGATGAGGTTATTGAACCGTCACTTCAACTAGTGTGTAGCAGGGCACAGGAAGTTGTTCCTATGGCGCCTACACCAATTGAAGTGGAAGCTGATGATAGTGATCATGAAACTTCAGATCAAGTCACTACCAAACCTCATAGGTCGACAAGGATGCGTACTACTTCAGAGTGGTACGGAATCCTGTCTTAGAGGTCATGTTGTTAGACAACAATGAACCTACAAGCTATGGAGAAGCGATGGTGGGCCCGGATTCCGACGAATGGCTCGAGGCCATAAAATCCGAGAGGATCCATGTATGAAAACAAAGTATAGACTTTGGAAGAACTACTTGATGGTCGTAAGGCTGTTGGGTACAGATGGATTTTAAAAGGAAGACGGACAATGATGGTAAGTATCACCATTAAGAAAGCTCAACTTGTCGTTAAGATGTTTTCCGACAAGTTCAAGGAGTTGACTACGGTGAGACTTTCTCACTCGTAGCGATGCTAAGAGTGTGTTGGAATTGTATTAGCAGTTACTGCATTATTTATGAAATCTTGCAGATAGGATGTCAAAACATTGTTTCCTCGACAATTTTCTTGAGGAAAGGTTGTATGCGATACAACCAGAAGGTTTTGTCAATCCTAAAAGATGCTAACAAGTATGCAAAGCTCCAGCAATCCTTCTAAGGATTGGAGTAAGCATCTCGGAGTTGGAATATACGCTTTGATGAGATGATCAAAGATTTTGGGTTTATACAAAGTTTATGAGAAACTTGTATTTCCAAAGAAGTGAGTGGGAGCACTATAAAATTTCTGATGAGTATATGTTGTTGACTTATTGTTGATCGGAAATGATATAGAATTTCTGGAAAGCATATAGGGTTGTTTGAAAGGTGTTTTTCAATGGAAAACCTAGATTAAGCTACTTGAACATTGAGCATCAAGATCTATAAGGATAGATAAAAAATGCTTAATAGTACTTTCAAATGAAGACATACCGTGACAAGATTTTAAAGGTGTTCAAAATAGATCAGCAAAGAAGGAGTTCTTGGTTGTGTTATAAGGGGTGAGTATTGAGTAAGACTCAAGACCTGACCACGGCAGAAGAGAGAGAAAGGATGAAGGTCGTCCCCTATGCTTTAGACGTAGGCTCCACAGTATGCTATGCCGTGTACCGCACCTAAAGTGTGCCTTGCCATGAGTCAGTCAAGGGGTATAAGTGTGATCCAGGAATGGATCATAGGACAACAGTCAAAGGTTATCCTTAGTAACTAGTGGACTAAGGAATTTTCTCGATTATGGAGGTGGTAAAAGAGTTCGTCGTAAAGGGTTACGCCAATGCAAACTTTGACACTAATCTGGATGACTCTGAGTAGTAGACCGGATTCGTATAGTAGAGCAGTTATTTGGAATTGTTCCAAATAGCGCGTGGTAGCTGCATCTAGGAGATGACATAGATATTTGTAAAGCACACACGGATCTGAAAGGTTCAGACCCGTTGACTAATAAACCCCTCTCACAAGCGAGGTATGATCAAACACCATGGGTGTTGGATCCAATACAATCACATAATGATGTGAACTAGATTATTGACTCTAGTGCTAGTGGGAGACTGTTGGAGATATGCCCTAGAGGCAATAATAAAATGGTTATTATTATATTTCCTTGTTCATGATAATTGTCTATTGTTCATGCTATAATTGTATTAACTGGAAACCATAATACATGTGTGAATACATAGACCACAACATGTCCCTAGTGAGCCTCTAGTTGACTAGCTCGTTGATCAATAGATGGTTATGGTTTCCTGACCATGGACATAGGATGTCATTGATAACGGGATCACATCATTAGGAGAATGATGTGATGGACAAGACCCAATCCTAAGCATAGCACAAGATCGTATAGTTCGTTTGCTAAGAGCTTTTCTAATGTCAAGTATCATTTCCTTAGACCATGAGATTGTGCAACTCCCGAATACCGTAGGAATGCTTTGGGTGTTCCAAACTTCACAACATAACTGGGTGGCTATAAAGGTGCACTACGGGTATCTCCGAAAGTGTCTGTTGGGTTGGCACGAATCGAGACTGGGATTTGTCACTCCGTGTTACGGAGAGGTATCTCTGGGCCCACTCGGTAATGCGTCATCATAATGAGCTCAATGTGACTAAGTAGTTAGTCATGGGATCATGAATTATGGAACGAGTAAAGTGACTTGCCGGTAACGAGATTGAACGAGGTATTGGGATACCGATGATCGAATCTCGGGCAAGTAACATACCGATTGACAAAGGGAATTTGTATACGGGGTTGATTGAATTCCTGACATCGTGGTTCATCCAATGAGATCATCGTGGAACATGTGGGAGCCAACATGGGTATCCAGATCCCGCTGTTGGTTATTGGCCGGAGAACGTCTCAGTCATGTCTGCATGGTTCCCGAACCCGTAGGGTCTACACACTTAAGGTTCGGTGACGCTAGAGTTGTTATGGGAAATAGTATGTGGTTACCGAAGGTTGTTCGGAGTCCCGGATGTGATCCCGGACGTTACGACGAGTTCCGGAATGATCCGGAGGTGAAGATTGATATATTGGACGAAGGGTTTTGGAGTCCGAAAGTGTTCCGGAGGTACCGGGTGGTGACAAGCATGACCGAAAGGTATTTCGGGAGCCCCAGCAAGTGTTGGGGAGCTTCATGGGCCAAGGGAAGGAGGCAAACCAGCCCACTAAGGGGTTGTGCACCCCGCTCACCTATTCCCACATGACCAGGGGGTTTGGGGCGCCCCATCTAGGGTTCCCACCTCCTGGCTTGGGGGCCAAGTCACCCAAAGGGGAGATCCCACCTGCCCTGGCCGCCGCCCCCCCTAGGGGAAACCCTAGGGCGCCCCCCTCCCCCTTGCCCCTATATATAGTGGAGGTTTTGGGCTGCCCAAGAGATGAGTCTCTCTCTCCCAAGGCGCAACCCTACCTCTCTCCCTCCTCGTCTCTCGTAGTGCTTGGCGAAGCCCTGCAGGAGTACCGCGCTCCTCCACCACCACCACGTCGTCGTTCTGCTGCTGGACGGAGTCTTCCCCAACCTCTCCCTCTCTCCTTGCTGGATCAGGAGACGTCACCGGGCTGCATGTGTGTTGAACGCGGAGGCGCCGTCCGTTCGGCGTTTAGATCGGAATCGACCGCGATATAAATCGCTGCGTGTACGATTCCACCAACCGCGTTCTTGTAACGCTTCCACATCGCGATCTTCAAGGGTATGAAGATGCACTCCCCTCTCTCTCGTTGCTAGTCTCTCCATAGATTGATCTTGGTGATGCATAGAAAATTTTGAATTTCTGCTACGTTCCCCAACATTGGATCACAATTTAACAATCTCCACCTTAATCCAAATTCCCTCAAGTAGTCGAAGAAATTAAGTAATTCCATCCAAATCAGCATAAACACCTTGTGCGTCAAAGTCCATAGGACTAATGAGAAATACCAACTAAGCCTGAGCAAAGCTCAAACTTATTGGTCGAAACTAGCTTTGTCATCATATCAGCAGGATTATCATGAGTACTTATCTTGCATGCCTTCAAATCACCTTCAGCAACAACATCTCGAATATAGTGATATCTGACATCAATGTGCTTTCTTATCTCATGGTACATTGGATTCTTGGTAAGATATATAGCACTTTGACTGTCACTAAATATGGTAGGGCAAGATGAATGTCCACAAAGCTCAGTGTACAAACTTTTCAACTAGATAGCTTCTTTGCATGCCTCAGAAATAGCCATATACTCGGCATCAGTAGTGGAACAAGCCACAATAGACTGCAAAGTTGCTCTCCAACTCACACCACAACCACCAATGGTGAAAACATAACCTATGAGTGATCTTCTCTTATCCAAATCACTAGCAAAATCAGAATCAACAAAACCAACAAGTCCATCTCCAGTTTTCCCAAACTTTAAATAAGCATTAGAGGTACCTCACAGGTATCTGAAAATCCGCTGAACTGCTTTCCAATGCTCTTTTCCAGGATTAGCCATGTATCTACTGACATCACTCAATGCATAAGATAAATCCGGACGAGAACAAACCATGGCATACATAAGTGAACCAACTGCACTCAAATAGGGAACTCTAGACATGTACTCAATATCAAAATCTGACTTAGGACATAAAGCTGATGACAATTTGAAGTGTGCAGCTAACGGTGTACTCACCGGCTTGGCATTATGCATATTAAAACTACGAAGAACTTTATCAATATATCCCTTCTGACTTAGATATACTTTTCCAGACGGTCTATCTTTGGATATTTCCATGCCAAGAATTTTCTTTGCTGCACCCAAATCCTTCATCTCAAATTCATTACTCAATTGATTCTTTAGTTCATTAATCTCTGACATACTCTTTGCAGCAATAAGCATATCATCAACATAAAGGAGCAAATAAATAGTTGAACCGTTGACAGTTTTCAAATAAACACAACTATCATAATTAGACCTTTCGAAACCTTGAGAGAGCATAAATGTGTCAAATATCTTGTACCATTGTCCATGGGGTTGCTTTAATCCATAAAGAGATTTTCTTTAACTTACATAGAAGCTTTTCTTTTCCAGGAATAACAAAACCTTCAGGTTGTTCCATATAAATATCCTCTTCTAATTCTCCATGTAAAAATGCAGTTTTAACATCCAATTGTTCAAGCTCAAAATCATGCATGGCAACAATACTGAGTAAAGTGCGAATAGAGCTATGCTTCACAACAGGAGAAAAGACTTCATTATAGTCAATACCTGGAATCTAACTGTAACCTTTAGCAACTAACCTTGCTTTATATCTTGTCTCATCATTAGGAGAAACACCTTCTTTCCTTTTGAAAACCCACTTGCAGCGAATAGGTTTCTTATCTCTAGGCAATTTTACTAAATCCCAAGTGCCATTCTTTTCAAGTGATTCCATCTCATCATGCATAGCGGTCATCCACTTATTACTATCACTAGAAATAATAGCCTCGTAATATGAAGAAGGCTTAGCATTACCTTCAATTTCTTCTGCAACAGATAAAGCAAAAGAAACAATACTGCACTCTTCAATTAACCTGTTAGGTTTATTAATGCCCCGCCTAACTCTGTCACATCCAAGATTCCAACTAGGTCGAACAATAGGCTGATTTGGAGTGGGAGTGACATGATCATCATCAACAATTATGGGTTCACTCTCAACAGGAACATTAGTAGATGGAACATCATGTAACATAGCAGATTCATTAAAGATAACATTTCTGCTAATAACCACCTTCTGGGTTTCAGGATTCCACAATTTAAAACCTTTAACACCAGATTAATAACCAAGAAAGATGCACTTAACAGCCCTAGGCTCCAACTTTCCATTATCAACATGAGCATAAGCAGTGCAACAAAAAACTCTCAACTGTGAATAATCAACAGGTGAACCAGACCATACCTCAATTGGAGTTTTCTTATTAAGAGCAATAGATGGTGAACGGTTAATGAGATAACAAGCAGTGGAAGCGGCCTCGGCCCAAAAATGCCTATGCAAACCTGCATTGGACAACATGCAACGGGCTCTGGAAATAATGGTCCTGTTCATACGCTCAGCAACACCATTTTGTTGAGGAGTATAAGGAACGATGTAATGTCTGACAATGCCTTCAGACTCGCAATAATTCTTAAATTGCTTAGAACAGAATTCCATACCATTATCAGTGCAAAGTATTTTTACCTTCCTTTCAGTTTGCCTCTCAATCATAATCTTCCACTCCTTAAATGCTGAGAATACTTCATATTTATGCTTCAAGAAATAAGGCCAAACTTTTCTCGAACAATCATCAATAATAGTCAGCATGTAACTTGCACCACCTAATGACTTCTTGCGAGATGGTCCCCATAAATCAGAATGCACATAATCAAGAATACCTTCAATTGTATGAGTTGAAGTATTGAACTTCACCCTCTTGTGCTTGCCGAAGATACAATGCTCAC
Source organism: Triticum timopheevii (assembly GCA_963921465.1). Taxonomy (NCBI): domain Eukaryota; kingdom Viridiplantae; phylum Streptophyta; class Magnoliopsida; order Poales; family Poaceae; genus Triticum; species Triticum timopheevii. The sequence goes on along the minus strand of OY997264.1, from coordinate 194,076,590 downwards.
AAAATTACAATTTACCAGGTTCATATCCATCAAGGAGACCTCTCTTATTTAACTCTGCCAAACCAAGTTCACTCATATGTCCAAGACGCATATGCCAAAGGTTAGCAGCATCACAATCAGAATTCTTTGAAATAACTAGAGTAGCATTACCGGAAACGGTAGAACCTCGAAGGTAATAAAGACCATTGGTCGAACTTAAATCACCTTTCATCACAATAAGGGAACCTTTGGTGACCTTCAAAACACTATCTCCACCTGAATACTTGTACCCCTTTGCATCAAGGGCACTAACAGAGATAAGATTTCTCTTCATCTTCGGAATATACTAAACATCTGTCAAAGTTCTGATTGTGCTATCAAACATCTTGATTCGAACGGAACCTATGCCTTCAATCTTGCATGGTGAATTATCAAAACCCAAAATGGAACCAGTAGAAGTAGTGGAATCAAAAGTAGTAAACCAATCTCTATGCGGGCACATATGAAAAGTACATGCAGTGTCAAGTAACCACTCATCATTGGTGTCAGCACATCCAACAATAACAACAAGAGCATCATCAGAACTATCATCACAAGCAACGTTAGTAGAATTTTCACCTTGTTTGTTACCTTTCCTCTTTTCTTTATTCTGTAACTTGAAACACTCAGAGATGTCATGCCCGCCTCTCTTGCAATACCTGCAATACTTCTTGTCTCTGGATTGCGACCGGCCCCTGTAGCCATTCTCACTTTTGCCTCTGTTTCCATTATTAGAGTTCTTCTCCTTTGTCCTGCCACGGACAGATAATCCCTCGGCTTGTGATGAACTTGAACCTTCATGAGGCACCATTAATTTCATCTTCTCCTTAGAGTTCAAAGCTTCATAAACTTCATTAAGTGTGAGAGTATCACGAATATATAATATGGTGTCTCTAAAATTGGTATAAGAACTTGGCAGTGAACAAAGTAACATTAAAGTAGTATCTTCCTCTTCATACTTAACCTCCATTGCAGCTAGATCAGATATGATCTCTTTAAATTCTGAAATATGATTCAAAACATTACCTCCCTCGGGTAACCTGTGCAGGAATAATTTTTGCTTCAAATGCATCTTTCTGGTGAGATCTTTAGTCATGCAAATCCGTTCCAGCTTTAACCATAGAGCGGCGGCAGTTTTCTCGCTTAAAACTTCCTGCAAAATATTATTATGCAAATGGAGTTGAATTTGTGACAAAGCTTTACAATCAATTCTTTTCTCCTTGTCAATCCAGTACTAAATTCTATTCTTCCCAAAACTATCCAGTGCTTCATCATAGTCGGATTATGCCAACAACGCCTGCATCTTGACTTGCCATATGGTAAACCTTGTGTCACGGTCTAGCAGCGGAAGATCGTAGTTCATGGAACCCATGAGTCGATTAAATCTGTGTACACAAAGTAGTACAAGCTGGTAGAAAAATTCTTGATAGAATTTAATATGCGGAGCAAAAACTTAAACAATAGCACCTGGTAGTCGCAGATCAACGGAGAACAGAAAACTGAACTAGTAGTACTAGCCTCACGTAGAGTAGTACTAGTAGTAGATTAGATCAAATCAGGTTTACACCTCGAGGCTTGAACCTTGTGATCCCACGTGAGCAAAGCAACTTTGGTTGATGGAGTAGTTGCAGCGTAGGCTGATGTGTTTCAGGACTGCAGTTCGCAGACGTGACCGTGCCGCTGTTGCTTTTGATGGCCACAAGAGTAAGCCGCCTCGGGACTTGAAGCTTGCATCAATCAATCTCAACTTGATTTGGACACGGATGATTGCTTTGATTAGGAATCGGATCGGCAGCAGAAAACCTGTCGGTCTCGAACACGCAACAATAATCTCACGTCTCAAATCTCGTATACTGCAACTTGGCTTTGATACCACTTGTTAGATAATAATGAGAATAAACGAGACACGAGACACGGATTTTTATGTGGAAACCCTTGCGGGAGAAAACCACGGACGCATGAAGGCGCAATCATTATGATGGAGGAGTATTACAAGCACGAGATGACATACCGTCTGAGGTGCGACTACATGGGGTATATATGAGGGAAATACATGAGAGTCCTTGGAGGACAAGTAAACGAGTTGTACCCGTATGCGTCGGTACCAACGCAAAGGCCCACACCGTATATACTACATCTAGTCCAATACGGTATAATTTGGATCACAATTTAACACCGAGGATACATAGTAGTTCTGAAGTCTATCACATGTGACATGCCTAGATGTAATCATCAGGATACCTCGATTGTGTATTTTTTACTTACAATAATAAAGACATGTTATATTTGATTTGTTGATGTGATCTATTCAGATTCAATTATAAAAGTGTATCAACAATTATATGTTTAAGTGTAGTCGCAAAGATACACGGTTTGTGACCCACTTATGGCTTGTTTGGTTTGAAGGGGATTTGAGTGGATTGGAGAGGGTTACATCCGCTATAGGTCAAAATCCACCTCAATCCTCTCCAAAATAGATTTAATAGAACATACCTTTTTAAAAAACACTACACTAATGGCCTTGTTTAAAAAACGAACATAGCCTTAAGTGTAGTTACATAGATTTGTTTGTTATGGTTCATAATTTTGAAGAGGGCACACTATACTAATGGTCGGGAAATTTAGCTTTGAACACGGCATGGCATACACTCTCTTTTATTCTATATAGTGCTTCATCGGGAGGCCAGATCTGGAGTACATTTGGGGCTCCGGAGATGTGGATCTTCGATCTTCGTCATCACCAACCCTTCTCCATCGCCAATTCCATGATGCTCCCGCCGGGAGTGAGTAATTCCTTCGTAGGCTCGCTGGACGGTGAGGAGTTGGATGAGATTCATCATGTAATCGACTTAGTTTTGTTAGGGCTTGATCCCTAGTATCCATTATGTTATGAGATTGATGTTGCTATGACTTTGCCATGCTTAATGCTTGCCACTTTTAGCCCGGGTGCCATGATTTCAGATCTGAACCATTTATGTTATCACCATTATATCCATGTTCTAGATCCGATCTTGCAAGTTATATTCACCTACTACGTGTTATGATCCGGCAACCCCGGAGTGACAATAGTCGGGACCACTCACGGTGATAACCGTAGCTTGAGGAGTTCATGTATTCACCGCGTGCTAATGCTTTGTTCCAGTTCTCTATTAAAAGGAGGCCTTAATATCCCTTGACAAGGAGCCCTTGTTACTGTATGTGGCTGCTAACACGCGTGCTATCAGCATGGCCATCGTGGTGGAGCGCAGGGAGGCTGGCAAGGAACACCCGATTCAACGGCCGGTTTACTACATCAGCGAGGTGCTAATTGAGTCCAAACAGCGATATCCGCATTGGCAGAAGCTCGTCTATGGGGTGTTCATGGCAAGCTGGAAGCTTAAGCAATACTTCTTGGGCCACCCCATCACTGTGGTTAGTTCTGCCCCTTTGGGGGATATCATTCAAAACAGAGAGGCCACAGGACGCGTCGCCAAATGGGCCATTGAGCTTGGGCCTCATGGCTTAAGGTATGTGCCGCGCATAGCTATCAAGTCTCAAGCACTAGTGGATTTCATCAACGATTGGACAGAGTGTCAAATGCCTGAAGAAAAGCCGGACAACACGTATTGGACAATTCATTTTGACGGGTCCAGGCAATTGGAGGGCTCGGGGGCTGGAGTTGTTTTGGCTTCCCCTCGAGGTGACAAATTTTGTTATGTGCTCCGGTTGATGTTTCCCTATACTAACAACGCAGCTGAGTATGAAGCCTTACTCCATGGTCTCCGGATGGCTAAGGAGATGAGCTTAAGCCGGGTAAGGTGCTTCGGCGACTCAGATCTGGTGGCTCAGCAGGTATCAGGCAAGTGGGATTCTAAGGATCCTCTCATGGCGGCTTATCGCTGTGAAGTCGATGCAATTGTGGGACGCTTCAAGGGTTATTAGGTGGAGCACATTGACCGCAGAAAGAACGAGGCGACTAATGCTTTAAGCCGGCTGGGATCTTAGCATAAGCCGGTGCCACCTAATACTTTTCTGGATATTCTGCATGACCCTTCTGTCAAGCTACCCACAGAGGAAGACTTGGCTGTTCCTGACCCAGAAGCACAATTGGTAGCGGCTCTTCATATCATTCTAGATTGGACGGTGCCATACCTGGCTTATATGACCCGGGGCGAGTTGCTTGAGGATGAAACATTGGCCAGGCAGATAACCCAGCGGTCTAAGTCTATGAGATTATCAATGGCGAGTTGCATCATCGAAGTGTTACAGGGGCGTTTCAGCGTTGTGTCTCTCCTGAAGAAGGCCAAGACATTCTCCGTGAGATTCATGAAGGGGATTGTGGTCACCACGCCGGGTCAAAATCCCTCGTGGCTAAGGCTTTTCGTCATGGATTCTATTGGCTGACGACTCATGCTGATGCAGAGGACTTGGTCAGTAAATGTGATGGTTGTCAGAAGTTCTCAAGACGAGCTCATGTGCCGGCTCAAGAATTGAGGATGATTCCAATTACATGGCCATTCGCAGTCTCGTGGCTTGACATGGTTGGGCCTTTTAAAAGGTCCAAAGATAAAAAGACCCACCTCTTGGTGGCGGTTGATAAATTTACAAAGTGGGTTGAGGCAGAGCCAGTCAGTAAGTGTGATGCAGCCACGGCGGTTCAATTCATGAAAAAGGTGATATTTTGCTTCGGCTTTCCACACAACATTATAACTGACAATGGCACTAATCTGTCTAAAGGCGACATGGAGGAGTTTTGCCAACGTGAGCATATTCGACTTGATGTTTCATCAATGGCTCACCCCCAATCCAATGGTCAAGCCTAGAGAGCCAATCAGGAGATCTTGAAAGGCATTAAGCCCCGGCTCTTGGTCCCCTTGCAGAGGACACCGGGTTGCTGGGTTGAGGAGTTACCCTCTGTGTTATGGAGCATTAATACTACTCCTAACAGATCTACGGGTTATACACCTTTCTTCATGGTTTATGGAGCTGAGGCAGTTCGCCCTAGCGACATCCGTCATGACTCAGCTTGCATAGCGGCTTATGTTGAGGCGGACAATGAACAGGCACGCCAGGATGCTCTTGATCTATTAGATGAACAGCGGGACTTGGCAGCAGCTCGCTCGGCGATTTACCAGCAAGACTTGCGCCGATATGACAGCCGCCGGGTTAAGTCCAAAGCCTTTCAGGAAGGTGATTTGGTGCTCCGGCTCATCCAGGATCAAACTGATGCGCACAAGCTATCCCCACCTTGGGAAGGGCCCTTTGTGGTCAGCAAGAACTTGAACAACGGGTCATATTACCTTATCGATATTCGAGAGCGCAAAGACTCATGTAAATCGGAGGAAGAGACCCGCCGGCCGTGGAATATAGCTCATCTTCGGCCCTACTACACTTGAGCCATAGGCTCTCCTGATGTACATATTTTGCCGATGTATATATTATAATAAATAATAAAGCAGGACCTCTGTCCTTTTTTCCTTCCCTCAAGGTAAATTTGTCATTGTCATTGTCATTATTTTCTCACATGATCACTTAGGGGCTCATCACATTTGATCCGGCTTAGCCCGTTTAAAAATCATGATTACTAGGGGGCTTCCTGTTCAAACATAGGTCATATTCGAACCAAAGAGAACACAACTGTCGGTACCCTTTTGATTGGCACACTGCCGAGCTCATTAGGGGGCTTCTTGATCGTATTCGAGTCATAGCTTAACCCCTTTTGGGAACCGACTTCGATCGTATTCAAATCAGAGTCGTTAAAAAACTCTCAAGGTCATTAGGGGGCTTCCTGTTAAAACATAGGTCGTATTCAAGCCAAAGAGAACACAGCTGTCGGTACCCTCTTGATCGGCGCAACGCCAAAGCCATTGGGGGCTACATGATCATATTTGAATCCTAGCTTAAAGCCCTCTGGAACAGTTTACTAATCGTATTCGAATCAGTGGCCTTGCAATGTTTTGTTCTTTTTGATTTAAGTTGTCTTTGGAAACACCCTTTTGACTTGAGACTTTTTCTGAGGTTTACAAGTTTAAGTATGATTGCTTTGACCCGGCTCAATATCGACTAATGAGTCGCTGATCCTTAAGCATCATTGTACCTTTGAAATTTTGGGGTATCCAATGACTGGGTTATCACCCTTATCGACCGGGTCATATAAACCGGTGGTGTATATCTAAGAAGTTATAAAGCATAGGATCATAGTTGTGTTTTTACAACAAGCTAATCTATGATTCTTTTTACATCCTTTTGACCCGCCGCGTGTTAAACTGTCAACGGATTTTGCAGTCTGTTTTCACATGTAGGGCAGTTTATCATGTCTGATCAAGCATACGGTAAGCAGATGAAAAGTAACATGGATGGATTCAGCATAGCGGTTTAATGACATTAGACATCCAAACGCGCACGAGGGCACGGTCAAAATAAGGTTATTTCTATCCTATTACAGGACTCCCTCAGTCCAAATAATTCACATTGTTTTAAGTACATCTCAGGTATGAGCCGCCACGGCAGGTTCACCTTCACGATTGGCCTGAAGCATCCGGGTTAGCCCTCTCCGCGCTTTCGCCCTGCTCCCTTTCCTGGAAGGTTGACGATGACCAGTCAATGTTTTTTAAGGCTTCAAATTCAGCTTCAGCATCAACAAGGCCGGCCGGGTCAACTTCATGAGCAAAGGTGTGCTTACGGAGTGGGGGAACCAGACTGGTCACTTCATAGTGAGGCGTTGGAATTCTCTGGTTCTCTCCATCGTAACCCGCCTGGTACTTGGTAAGATCCACTTCATCTGCTATCAGAGTAGCCACGGGGCGTATCTCTTTGACACAGGCGAGAAAGTCTGGGTCTTCGAAAGGAGTGCCATCTTCCTTCAGGCTTGGATAGCCGGTGGCAATGTTAGCCGGGTCTAGTTCTGGTAACCAATCCTTGGCCCGGCTTAAAGCATTTACCGCTCCGGCTCTTGTAGCTGATCGTCTCAGTTCATTGAACCGCTGAGGGAGAACGGAGAGCTTCTTCAAGACCTCTACCAGCAGGGTTGGCACTTCATTTGATAGAGCCACCGTGGCTAATGCACGTTGAGACCCGGTGTACAACTGTTCCACCAAAGTGTATACTGCCTTTAGTTTGGTCAACATGTTTTGGTTCAAATTTGAACTTCTGGGGCCTGTATAAACATGATCAGGTGAGTTAATCCCAGTCTTATGATCAATTAAAAGGCTTAGGTATGATTTAACACTTGTAGGGCGACTTACCAAAGATTGCGGAAACCATTTGAGAGACGTGGCGTTTTAAAACAGCTAGCTCACCGGTGACTTCTTCCAGAGCCGCCTCCGCTTTTTCAGCTCGGTTAATCAGTGCTGTTTTTTCATCAACCCAGGCTTTCTTTTCAACCTCAAATTCTTTCTTCAGTTTTTCTTGCTCAGAAACGCTGAATTTGAACTTGGTATTGGCTTTCTCAATTTCCGACTCTTGGGTTTCAAGGTGGCTCTTCAGATTAGTCACCTCGGATTCAAGTTGGCTCGTGGTGGCCTATACAAGTACAGAATAAGAGTCAAGTCAGTTGTTTATATAATGTTCAAGTCCCAAGCATTTTGCCAGCAATAACACTTGGCACTTGGGGGCTAATGTCTCAAAGAGTTTTCTTTTCCATGGCGGTTCATAAGATGGTGATTTACAAGATTAAGTCCCAAGCACTTTGCAAGCAATAATACTTGGCACTTGGGGGCTAATGCGTATACCTGTTCAAGGACCCATAAGAATTTTATATAAGAACCGCCTCAACCATATTGGTTAAGTCGCCCCTTGGGGACTACATGGTAACCCGGAAATTTTCTCTTTCCTTTATGTTGCTAAGTTTGTTTCAAAGTCTACAACATAAGCGTCATAAGCAGTAGACTTGGGGGCTGACATACTAAAGGTGAATGAACAAAAGAGAACGAGTTATACTTTGAATTTTGGTGCATCTGCCTCACCATGTCAATCTCGAGGTTCCAGCTGCTGTGCACTTGGCTCATGTAGCCAGAAAAGATGTCTCCAATGCTCATGTGAGCATAGTTGGCAACATCCATCTTGACTCGGCGCTGGTCTAGAAGTTCTTCCTTGGCAGGGCATTTGGCCAGCACAGTCGGCCTTCCCGGCTCAACATAGCTGGTTCTGGTGATCTCTACATCAGCATTGGAAGGATCATCTGTCCGGACTGGGCTAGGAGCCTCTGTATTCTCTGACTCATCGGCAGCTTGATCAGTGGGCAGATCGGTGGCAGGAGGTGGTAAGTCTTGAGCTGGCTCAGATGGTGGCTCACGAGTGGTTGAGTCCGGCACGACTGTCTCAAGAACCGGCTCAGTAGCAACTCTGTCTTCAGCTGGTTTATTTTTCCTAACCCTTTTGCTGGGCTTGGCTTGACCACTGCGTCAAAATAAAAGATTAATACAGATGCAAGGGATTAAAATAAATGCAAAATGAGCGGGTTATCATACCCTGGTGCAGTCTTGAAAGTTGGCAATTGGACTGTAGTGACTCGTCGGAGGAAGGGGAAGTATACTGATAATCCGAGTCAGAAGGATTGAGTGGTTGACAAAAGAGACCCGCCAAGGGGTAAAAATTATTTAAAATAGAAGTGACCTCATTCCGGCGTTTCCTTGGAGTGTTTGGTAAGCCGGAGAAGAGCTCCGCGTCCTTGCTGGTCCGGGTCTGCCTCCGGCTCTCATGAATTTGCTGCTTCAAAAGAAACTAAGGATCGTGATGAGCTAAAGGATGAGAAAATCTTACTTTCTGGGTCACTCTGCGGATTTTCCGTCTTGGCAAAGGCTCGGAGTCGGAGGAAAGGATAGTTACCTCATCAGCCTTGTTACGGCTTGCTCCTGTGTCCTCCTGCTGATGATCAGTGTCAATAAGATGGTTAAAAAATAAGCCAAGGGAGTAAAGGGCTACCTCTGACTCAGAAGAGTCCGCTAGCCGAAGCAGGTCAGAAGCGGTGGCCTTCTTGCCCTTCCTTTTGACAGCTTCTTTCCTGGCGGCTTTCTTTTCTTTTCTGGCTCTCTTAGCAGCTTCATGATCATATTTAACTTTCCAAAATTTATCACCCGCCTGCAAAGATTAAGCATATTCATGAGTACGGGTGAGACGTTAAGAAATTAAGATAATCATCTCTTGTGGGCGGTTTACCTTTGGAGCTGGATTATCTTTGCAAAAGGGGGATAGGCCCACCTTCCCGCAGTCCGCCAGACTCTCATTAAGAAGATACTTGGTCATACCATCAATGACATGGGCAGGTAAGTCGTCAGGGTTGTGGCGCCAGTGTATTCGCACATCAAGCCGGTGCGGCGGCTCAATGGAATAACTCGCCAGGCGAGCCAAACCCGGACCAGGTCAATACCAGTCAACCCGTTCCCCAGCAGAGCCTTGATCTTGGCCAAAGTAGAAGCAAGTGATTTACGCTCCGTGGCGGTAATCTTGTCAGGCAGAGGATGATTGGTTTCAAGAGAAGGGCACAAAAGCCGGGCAGAGGGTTCTCATCAGCCGGAGAGGTATCCTTGCAGTAGAACCATGTCATATTCCAGTCTTTGGGGTGGCTTGGCGGGTTAGCATAGGGGAAGTACTTACTGCGGAAGATCTGCGGAGAAGGAATGCTGCCGTTCTCTGGTCAACGTCAGGTCGATGCAGCGGCCAAGCTCGACGGAAACGAGGTGCGCTGTGGCGATGGCGGCGGAGCTCCAGTAACAGATGGGGGCGAGAGGCAGAAGATGCGGATCGGGGAGAATGAGAAGAGACCTAGTCGGGTCTATTTATAAGGAAAAGACTGTTAAGTGGGTGTGAAAAACAAGGAGGCCGAAAAACATAGTTATCCAACTATAAGGACGCCTCGATTTTTGGATGGTCATTAAGACAAAGATCCATTGAGATACATTGGATGAACCGCGTATTTATGACAGGTGACGTCATGGCGGGTTACCACAAATTCAAAGGATGACGTCATGGCGGGTTACAAAAAGCTTCATAAGCAAGGAGCAGAAGATTTTTCTTAAGTATCGAAGATTGACATGAACTAGTTCAAATCAATCTGGGGCCTAATGTTGGGGATATAACTATTAGGTATGACCCGCCCAGGAGGGGCCGGGGTATACCTATGAGTATTCTTGAAGCCCAAGACCAAGGTTGAAGATGGCGGTTCAGTAAGGGCTCAAAGCCCAGAGGCGACTTAAGGCCCGTAGTGATAAACCACCATGTTTGTGTGACTTGTGTTATAAGACAAGAAATATTAAGAGACCGAGCCGTACACTGTTTATAAGCCGGCCGGGACTCTGTAGAGCCGCTGGGCGTCGGCCTCTGTATATAAAGGGACGACCCGACGGCGGTTCAGGGAAAGTAACATCAACTCGGGAGCTAGGTCAAGCAATTTGCTCCCTGGTTATCAAAACATAACCAATCCCACTCAAAACTGGACCGTAGGCTTTTACCTTCACCGTAAGGGGCCGAACCAGTATAAACCTCATGTCCTTTGTCCCGATTAACCCCTTCAAGCTTCCTAGTTGTGATGGCTCCACGACTAAGTCCTCTCACTAGGACATCTGCCGTGACAATTCCACGACAGTTTCCAATAGGACCCCGCTACCATGGGAGGGTAGGAGAAAAGTTGTCATGTAAGTTCTCTCCATAAGCATGTATGACTATTTACGGAATACATGCCTACATTATATTTATGAACTGGAGCTAGTGTTGTATCGCCCTCGGTTATGACTGTCTCTTGATGAATATCATCCAACAAATCGCCGATCCAATTGAAGGAAATATGCCCTAGAGGCAATAATAAAGTTATTATTTATTTCCTTAATTCATGATAAATTTTTATTATTCATGCTAGAATTGTATTAAACGGAAACTTAGTACATGTGTGAATACGTAGACAAAACATATAGTCCCTAGTATGCCTCTACTTGACTAGCTCGTTAATCAAAGATGGTTATGTTTCCTGACCATAAACATGTGTTGTCATTTGATTAACGAGATCACATCATTAGGAGAATGATGTGGTGGAGATGACCCATCCGTTAGCTAGCATTATGATCGCGTCAGTTTCATTGCTACTGCTTTCTTCATGACTTATACAAGTTCCTCAGACTATGAGTTTATGCAACTCCCAGATACCGGAGGAACACTTTGTGTGCTACCAAACGTCACAACGTAAATGGGTGAATATAAAGGTGCTCTACATGTGTCTCCAAAGGTGTTTGTTGAGTTGACATAGATCGAGATTAGGATTTGTCATTCCGTGTTTCGGAGAGGTATCTCTGGACCCTCTCGGTAATACTCATCACTATAAGCCTTGCAAGCATTGTGACTAATGAGTTATTTGCGGGATGAAGTATTACGGAATGAGTAAAGAGACTTGCCGGTAACGAGATTGAACTAGGTATTGAGATACCGACTATCGAATCTCGGGCAAGTAACATACCGATGACAAAGGGAACAATGTATGTTGTTATGCGGTTTGACCGATAAAGCTCTTCATAGAATATGTAGGAACCAATATGATCATCCAGGTTCCGCTATTGGTTATTGACCGGAAGTGAGTACCGGTCATGTCTACATAGTTCTTGAACCCGTAGGGTCCGCACGCTTAACGTTCGATGACGATTGGTATTATGAGTTTATGTGATATGATGTACCGAAGATTATTCGGAGTCTCGGATGTGATCACGGACATGACGAGGAGTCTCGAAATGGTCGAGACATAAAGATTGATATATTGGACTACTATATTCGGACACCGGAAGTGTTTCGGAGAAGTTTATGATAAAACCGGAGTGCCGGAGGGTTATCGGAACCCCTGGGGGAACTAACTGTCCTCGATGGGCCTTAGTGGAGAGAGAGGGGCGGACAGGGCAGGCCGCGTGCCCCCTCCCCTTGAGTCCGAATAGGACAAGGAAGGGGGGGCGCCCCCCTTTCCTTCCCCCTCTTCCCTTCTTGGTGGAACCCAACTAGGACTAGTAGTCCTAGTAGGACTCCCCTCTTGGGGCATGCCTACAGGGGTCGGCCGACCTCCCCCCTTGATCCTTTATATACGGGGGCAGGGGGCACCCTAGAACACACAAGTTAATTTTTTAGCCGTGTGCGGTGCCCCCCTCCACAGATTTCCACCTCGGTCATATCGTCGTAGTGCTTAGGCAAAGCCCTGCGCCGGTAACTTCATCATCACCGTCACCATGCCGTCGTGCTGACGAAACTCTCCCTCGACCTCAGCTGGATCTTGAGTTCATGGGACATCACCGAGCTGAACGTGTGCAGATCGCGGAGGTGTTGTACCTTCGGTGCTAGGATCGGTCGGATCGTAAAGACATACGACTACATCAACCGCGTTGTCATAACGCTTCCGCTTTCGGTCTACAAGGGTACGTAGACAACACTCTCCCCTCTCGTTGCTATGGATCACCTAGAGATAGATCTTGCTTGATCGTAGGATTTCTTTTGAAATTACTGCATTCTCCAATAGTGGTATCAGAGCCAGGTCTATGCGTAGATGTTATATGCACGAGTAGAACACAAAGAGTTGTGGGTGATAATAGTCATACTGCTTACCAGCATGTCATACTTTGATTCGTCGGTATTGTTGGATGAAGTGTCTCAGACCGACATTACGCGTACGCTTACACGAGACTGGTTCTACCGACGTGCTTCGCACACAGGTGGCTAGTGAGTGTCTATTTCTCCAACTTTAGTTGAATCGAGTGTGGCTATGCCGGGTCCTTGTTGAAGGTTAAAACAGCACACTTGACGAAAAATCGTTGTGGTTTTGATGCGTAGGTAAGAATGGTTCTTGCTAGAAGCCCGTAGCAGCCACGTAAAACTTGCAACAACAAAGTAGAGGACGTCTAACTTGTTTTTGCAGGGCTTGCTGTGATGTGATATGGTCAAGGCATGATGTGATATAAATTGTTGTATGAGTTGATCATGTTTTGTAACAAAGTTATCGGCAACTGGCAGGAGCCATATGGTTGTCGCTTTATTGTATGCAACACAATCGCCATGTAATTGTTTTACTTTATCACTAAGCGGTAGCAATAGTCGTAGTAACAATAGTTGGCGAGACAACAACGTTGCTACGATGGAGATCAAGGTGTCGCGCCGGTGACGTTGGAGATCATGATGATGCTTCGGTGATGGAGATCATGAGCACAAGATGATGATGGCCATATCATGTCACATATTTTGATCGCATGTGATGTTTATCTTTTATGCATCTTATTTTGCTTAGAACGTCGGTAGCATTATAAGATGATCCCTTACTAAATTTAAAGGTATAAGTGTTCTCCGTGAGTATGCACCGTTGCTACAGTTCGTCGTGCCGAGACACCACATAATGATCCGGTGTGATAAGCTTTACGTTCACATACAACGGGTGCAAGCCAGTTTTGCACACGCAGAATACTCGAGTTAAACTTGACGAGCCTAGCATATGCAGATATGGCCTCGGAACACTAAGACCGAAAGGTCGAGCGTGAATCATATAGTAGATATGATCAACATAGTGATGTTCACCATTGAAAACTACTCCATCACACGTGATGATCGGACATGGTTAGTTGATTTGGATCACGCGACCACTTAGATGATTAGAGGGATGTCTATCTAAGTGGGAGTTCTTAAGTAATATGATTAATTGAACTTTAATTTATCATGAACTTAGTACCTGATAGTATTGTGCATGTCTATGTTGTTGTAGATCAATGGCCAGTGCTACCATTCCTTTGAATTTTAATGCGTTCCTAGAGAAACCTAAGTTGAAAGATGATGGCAGCAACTACATGGGCTGGGTCCATAACTTGAGGATTATCCTCATTGCTGCACAGAAGAATTACGTCTTGGAAGCACTGTTGGGTGCCAGGCCTGCTGCAGATGCTACTGATGACGTTAAGAACGTCTGGCAGAGCAAAGTTGATGACTACTCGATAGTTTAGTGTGCCATGCTTTACGGCTTACAACTGGGACTTCAACGACGTTTTGAACGTCATGGAGCATTCGAGATGTTCCAGGAGTTGAAGTTAATATTTCAAGCAAATGCCCAGATTGAGAGATATCAAGTCTCCAATAAGTTCTACAGCTGTAATATGGAGGAGAATAGTTATGTCAGTGAACACATACTCAGAATGTCTGGGTACCACAACCACTTGACTCAACTGGGAGTTAATCTTCCTGATGATAGTTTCATTGACAGAGTTCTTCAATACCTGCCACCAAGCTATAAAGGCTTCATGATGAACTATAATATGCAAGGGATGAACAAGACTAATCCCAAGCTCTTCGCGATGCTAAAGGCTGCGGAGGTAGAAATCAAAAAGGAGCATCAAGTGTTGATGGTCAACAAGACCACTAGTTTCAAGAAAAAGGGCAAAGGGAGGAAGAGGGACTTCAAGAAGAATGGCAAAAAGGTTGCTTCTCAAGAGAAGAAACCCAAGTCTGGACCTAAGCCTGAAACCGAGTGCTTCTACTGCAAAGGGACATGTCACTGGAAGCAGAACTGCCCCAAGTATTTGGCGTATAAGAAGGATGGCAAAGTGAAAGGTAAATTTGATATACATGTTATTGATGTGTACTTAACTAATGCTCGCAGTAGGGCCTGGGTATTTGATACTGGTTCTGTTGCTCATATTTGCAACTCGAAACAGGGGCTACGGATTAAGCGAAGATTGGCTAAGGACGAGGCGACGATGCGCATGGGAAATGGTTCCAAAGTCGATGTGATCGCGGTCGGCACGCTACCTCTACATCTACCATCGGGATTAGTTTCAGACCTGAATAATTGTTATTTGGTGCCAGCGTTGAGCATGAACATTATATCTGGATCTTGTTTAAAGCGAGACGGTTATTCATTTAAATCAAAGAATAATGATTGTTCTATTTATATGAGCAATATCTTTTATGGTCCTGCACCCCTGCTGAGTGGTCTATTTTTATTGAATCTCTATAGTAGTGATACGCATATTCATAGTGTTGAAGCCAAAAGATTTAAGTTTAATAATGATAGTGCAACTTATTTGTGGCACTGCCGTTTGGGTCATATCGGTGTAAAGCGCATGAAGAAATTCCATGCTGATGGACTTTTGGAATCACTTGATTATGAATCACTTGGTGCTTACGAACCGTGCCTTATGGGCAAGATGACTAAAACTCCGTTCTCCGGAACAATGGAACGAGCTACTGACTTGTTGGAAATAATACATACCGATGTATGCAGTCCAATGAGTATTGAGGCTCGTGGTGGGTATCGTTATTTTCTTACCTTCACAGATGATTTGAGCAGATATGGTTATATCTACTTAATGAAGCATAAGTCTGAAACATTTGGAAAGTTCAAAGAATTTCAGAGTGAAGTGGAATATCATCGTAACAAGAAAATAAAGTTTCTACATTCTGATCAAGGAGGAGAATATTTGATTTACGAGTTTGGTCTTCATTTGAAACAACATGGGATAGTTTCACAATTAACGCCACCTGGAACACCACAACGAAATGGTGTGTCCGAACGTCATATTCGTACTTTATTAGATATGATGTGATCTATGATGTCTCTTTCTGATTTACCGCTATTGTTTTGGGGTCATGCTTTAGAGAAGGTTGCATTCACTTTAAATAGGGCACCGTCAAAATCCGCTGAGATAACGCCTTATGAACTATGGTTTGGCAAGAAACCAAAGGTGTTGTTTCTTAAAGTTTGGGGCTGCGATGCTTATGTGAAAAGGCTTCAACCTGATAAGCTCGAACCCAAATCGGAGAAGTGCATCTTCATAGGGTACCAAAGGAAACTGTTGGGTACATCTTCTATCACAGATCCGAAGGCAAAATATTTGTTTCTAAAAATGGATCCTTTCTAGAGAAGGAGTTTCTCTCGAAAGAAGTGAGTGGGAGGAAAGTAGAACTTGATGAGGTAGTTGTACCTTCTCACTTATTGGAAAGTAGTTCATCACATAAATTAGTTCCAGTGATTCCTACACCAATTAGTGAGGAAGCTAATGATGATGATCATGAAACTTCAAATCAAGTTACTACCGAACTTCGTAGGTGTTCCAGAGTAAGATCCGCACCAGAGTGGTATGGTAATCCTGTTCTGGAAGTCATGTTACTATACCATGATGAACCTACAGACTATGAGGAAGCAATGATGAGCCCAGATTCCGTGAAATGGCTTGAAGCCATGAAATCTGATATGGGATCCATGTATGAGAACAAATGGACTTGCCCGATGATCGGCAAGCCATAGAAAATAAATGGATCTTTAAGAAGAAGATCGATGCATACGGTAATGTTACTGTTTACAAGCTCGACTTATTGCGAAAGGTTTTAGACAAGTTCAAGGAGATGACTACGATGAGACTTTATCACCCATAGCGATGCTTAAGCCTGTCCGAATCATGTTAGCAATTGTGGCATTTTATGATTATGAAATTTGGCAAATGGATGTTAAAACTGCATTCCTGAATGGATTTCTGGAAGAAGAGTTGTATATGATGCAATCGAAAGGTTTTGTCGATCCAAAGGGTGCTAACAAAGTGTGCAAGCTCCAGCGATTCATTTATGGACTGGTGCAAGCCTCTCGAAGTTGGAATAAACGCTTTGATAGTGTGTTCAAAGCATATGGTTTTATACAGACTTTTGGAGAAGCCTGTATTTACAAGAAAGTGAGTGGGAGCTCTGTAGCATTTCTAATCTTATATGTAGATGACATATTGTTGATTGGAAATAATATAGATATTTTGGATAGCATAAAGGGATACCGGAATAAGAGTTTTTGTATGAAAGACCTCGAAGAAGTTGCTTACATATTGGCATCAAGATCTATAGAGATAGATCAAGAAGCTAATTGGACTTTCACAAAGCACATACCTTGATAAAGTTTTGAAGAAGTTCAAAATGGATCAGTCAAAGAAAGGGTTATTGCCTGTGTTACAAGGTGTGAAGTTGAGTCAGACTCAATGCCCGACCACTGCAGAAGATAGAGAGAAAATGAAAGTCATTCCCTATGCTTCAGCCATAGGTTCTATCATGTATGCAATGTTGTGTACCAGACCTGATGTATGTCTTGCTATAAGCATAGCAGGGAGGTACCAAGGTAATCCCGGAGTGGAGCACTGGATAGCGGTCAAGAGCATCTGAAATACCTGAAAAGTACTAAGGATATGTTTCTCGTTTATGGAGGTGAAAAAGAGCTCGTCCTAAATGGTTACGTCGATGCAAGATTTGACACTGATCCGGATGACTCTAAGTCTCAAACCGGATATGTATTTTTATAGAACAGACGAGCTATCAGTTGGTGCAGTTCCAAGCAGAGCGTCGTGGCGGGATCTACGTGTGAAGCGGAGTACATTGCTGCTTCGGAAGCAGCAAATGAAGGAGTTTGGATGAAGGAGTTCATATCCGATCTAGGTGTCATACCAAGTGCATCGGGTCTAATGAAAATCTTTTGTGACAATACTGGTGCAATTGCCTTGGCAAGGAATCCAGATTTCATAAGAGAACCAAGCACATCAAGAGAGGCTTCAATTCCATCCATCATCAAGTGTCGGAGGGGGACATAGAGATTTGCAAGATACACACGGATCTGAATGTTGTAGACCCGTTGACTAAGCCTCTTCCACGAGCAAAACATGATCAGCACCAAAGCTCCATGGGTGTTAGAATCATTACTATGTAATCTAGATTATTGACTCTAGTGCAAGTGGGAGACTAAAGGAAATAACAAAGTTATTATTTATTTCCTTAATTCATGATAAATGTTTATTATTCATGCTAGAATTGTATTAACCGGAAACTTAGTACATGTGTGAATACATAGACAAAACATATAGTCCCTAGTATGCCTCTACTTGACTAGCTCGTTAATCAAATATGGTTATGTTTCCTGACCATAGACATGTGTTATCATTTTATTAACGAGATCACATCATTAGGAGAATGATGTGATGGACATGACCCATCCGTTAGCTTAGCATTATGATCGTGTCAGTTTCATTGCTACTGCTTTCTTCATGACTTATACAAGTTCCTCGGACTATGAGAATATGCAACTCCTGGATACCGGAGGAACACTTTGTGTGCTACAAACGTCACAACGTAAATGGGTGATTATAAAGGTGCTCTGCAGGTGTCTCCGAAGGTGTTTGTTGAGTTGGCATAGATCGAGATTAGGATTTGTCACTCTGTGTTTCAGAGAGGTATCTCTGGGCCCTCTTAGTAATACTCATCACTATAAGCCTTGCAAGAATGTGACTAATGAGTTAGTTGCGGGATGAAGTATTACAGAACAAGTAAAGAGACCCGCCGGTAACGAGATTGAACTAGGGAGTACGTATTTCCACCGACATTACTTTCATGTTCACACATTTCATTACAGTTGTCGGTGTTCACACTTTTTCATTGTGTTATCCATGTTAGATTCATTTTCTCGCTTTATTCTTGTGTGTTTGAAAAACTTTGAGGAAATCCAAAAACATATTTCTTGCTTCTTTTTTATTTTTCTTCCTAGTTTAAATTGTTGTTGCACTAAAAAGAAAACCCAAAAGGATTTCCTTGCTCTTCTTTTACTTGTTGGGAGCTTTCCCGTGTAAATAGTTTTTATCACTTTTGCTTTTCCCTTTTTATTTGATTGTTTACAAAAATCCAAAAACTCCAAAAATATTTCAGTGTGTTTCTCTGAATTTCTTTTCTTTTTATTGAGTCATACCGAGGAGAAGACCACGATGAAATGTTGAGTGGCTCTCATGTGCATTATTGTTGATCTGACGAAGAGTCCATATTACCTTGTCTTCTCCCTTTTGAATAAAATGTTTGCAGATTCCAGCTTAGTCCATGACGATCTTGCACTATTATTATTTTCAAATCATTCGGTCGTGCAAGTGAAAGGCAATAATGACGATATTCGATGAACTGGCCGTGGCAGAGAGAAACGAGTATGAACTCGACTTGTTTTATTTTTGTAAATATGTTTAACCTAGTATCCATGATTCAGCCTATTATGATCAAACATGTTTGCAATGACATTTAGAGATTATAGTTTCTCATGCCATGCATAAGTAGCTAGGAGTGGATAATGATTTATCTTGGATGTCAACATTGCGTTAAAATGATTGTGATGTAGTATGATGATATGGTATCCTCCTCTGAATGATCGAGTGGCTTGACTTGGCACATGTTCATGCATGTAGTTGAATCAAAACCAACATAGCCTCTATGATATTTACGTTCATGGTGTTCATATACTACTCATGCTAGTATCCAATGTTACTTATGCAGAATGCATGTTCATGACCGTTGTTGCTCTCTAGCTGGCCGCTTGTCAACCTATTTGCTAGCCTTTGCCTGTACTAAGTGGGAATTCTGGTTGTGCATCAAAAACCTGAAACCCAAGTTATTCCAGATGAGTCCGCCATACCTACCTATATGCGGTATTACCCTGCCGTCCTAAGTAAATTTGCATGTGCCACCTCTAAAAACTTCAAATAAAAATCCATTTTGTGTGCATGGATTGTTCATAGAGCGACAGGAGGTAGTTTGTATCTTCCATGCTAAGCGGTTATTCTCACGATGAGTGTTTATTCACTCACCATTGCATGAGAAAGGGGTGGTAAAAGGGATTCCCTTGCAAAAAGAACTTACAAATAATCAAACAAAAACTCCTATGGAGCAATAAACTTTACTTTATCGCTTGGGAACCGCTACTAATGTGTTTAGCATGGAAGATATTGATAACTGATGGTCGCGAAGTAAACAGGAAGGATGCATGCCTCTACCTTTGTTTTAAAAAACTTGAGTTCTGACACCTCTGCAAATCACTGCTTCCCTCTACGAAGGGACTATCTATTTACTTTTATGTTGTGTCATCACCTTCTCAAATAAGTGCCAGAACCTGAGAGCACTGTTGTCATGCATACGCATTATGTGTAGCTAATGTTGGGTGCATCATGACTGGGTCTTTTCTACCATGAATTACAATGTTTAGTCGCTGCTTGAACTTTGGAGGTGCTCTTCATTTATGTTCTACGGTCTTAGAAAGGGCTAGCGAGATACCACTATTGTCATATTGTATCATGGTTGTTTTGACAATGTGTTGCTGTTTGAGATGTCTTATTATTGCTCGCTAGTTGATTATATCATTGATATGAGTTAATATAATTTTTAAGAGTTATTGTCGACATGGTTAGTTATAATCTTTGTTGAAAACTTGGGTGCTGTTTAAGCTTATTTATGGAAACAAGAGCAAAAGAGTTGTAAAAGTTTTTTCTTTTTAACTTTCAGTTTATCAACTGAATTGCTTGAGGACAAGTAAAGGTTTAACCTTGGGGGAGTTGATATGTCTCCGTCGTATCTATTTTTTCTAACACTTTTCCTATTTTTTTAACTCTAATTTGCATGATTTGAATGAAACTAAACCCGGACTGACGCTGTTTTCAGCAAAACTACCATGGTGTTGTTTTTGTGCAGAAATAAAAGTTCTCGGAATGGAACGAAACTTTGCGAGGATGTTTTATACAATAAAAGACAATTTCTGGAGCCAAGAACCACCGGAGGGGGGCACCTGGGTGGGCACAACCCACCAGGGCGCGCCACTCCCTCCAGGTGCGCCCAGGTGGGTTGTCCCCACCTGGTGCCCTGTAGACCCTGAAACCAACGCTATAAAATCATATTTTTCCAGAAAGAAAATCAGGGAGAAAGAATTACCACATTTCACGAGACGGAGCCACCGCCGTCTCCCGTTCTTCATTGGGAGGCCAGATCTGGAGTCCGTTTTGGGCTCCGGGGAGGGGAATCTTTGATCTTCGTCATCACCAACCCTTCTCCATCGCCAATTCCATGATGCTCTTCACCGGGAGTGAGTAATTCCTTCGTAGGCTCGCTGGTCGGTGAGGAGTTGGATGAGATTCATCATGTAATCGAGTTAGTTTTGTTAGGGCTTGAACCCTAGTATCCATTATGTTCTGAGATTGATGTTGCTATGACTTTGCCATGCTTAATGCTTGTCACTTTGGGCCCGGGTGCCATGATTTCAGATCTGAACCATTTATGTTATCACCATTATGTCCATGTTCTAGACCCGGTCTTGCAAGTTATAGTCACCTACTACGTGTTATGATCCGGCAACCCCGGAGTGACAATAGTCGGGACCACTCCCGGTGATAACCGTAGTATGAGGAGTTCATGTATTCACCGTGTGCTAATGCTTTGTTCCAGTTCTTTATTAAAAGGAGGCCTTAATATCCCTTAGTTTCCAATAGGACCCCATTGCCACGGGAGGGTAGGACAAAAGATGTCATGCAAGTTCTTTCCATAAGCACGTATGACTATTTACGGAATACATGCCTACATTATACTTATGAACTGGAGCTAGTGCCGTATCTCCCTAGGTTATGACTGTCTCATGATGAATATCATCCAACGAATCGCCGGTCCAATGCCTATGATTTTTTCTACATATTGATCTTGCTAAGTTACTACTGCTATTGTTACTACTGCACTTGCTACAAAACTACTACTATCACTATTACTGTTACTATTGCCGTTGCTACTACTTTCAAAACTATCATACTACTTTGCTACTGATCACTTTGATGCAGATAATTAATCTCCAGGTGTGGTTGAATTGACAACTCAATTGCTAATACTTGCAAATATTCTTTGGCTCCCCTTGTGTCGAATCTATAAATTTGGATTGAATACTCTACCCTCGAAAACTATTGCGATCCCCTATACTTGTTAGGGAACGTAGCAGAAAATAAAAATTTTCTACACATCACCAAGATCAATCTATGGAGTCATCTAGCAACGAGAGAGAGGAGTGCATCTACATACCCTTGTAGATCGCGAGTGGAAGCGTTCAAGAGAACGGGGTTGATGGAGCCGTACTCGTCGTGATCCAAATCACCGATGATCCTAGCGCCGAACGGACGACACCTCCGCGTTCAACACACGTACGGTTGGGGAAGACGTCTCCTCCTTCTTGATCCAGCAAGGGGAAAGGAGAGGTTGATGGAGATCCAGCAGCACGACGGCGTGGTGGTGGAAGCAGCGGTGATCTCGGCAGGGCTTCGCCAAGCTCAGCGAGAGGGAGAGGTGTTACGAGGGCAGAGGGAGGCGCCAGGGGCTTGGGTGCGCAACCCTCCCCCCCCCCTCTTTATATAGGGTCCCTGGGGGGTGCCGGCCTCCTAGAGATCCAATCTCAAGGGGGGGGGGCGGCGGCCAAGGGGGGTACTTGCCCCCCAAGTCAGGTGGGGCGCCCCCCACCCCCAGGGTTTCCAACCCTAGGCGCAGGGGAGGACCAAGGGGGGCGCACCAGCTCACCAGGGCTGGTTCCCTTTCCACTTCATCCCATGGGGCCCTCCGGGATAGGTGGCCCCACCCGGTGGACCCCCGGGACCCTTCCGGTGGTCCCGGTACAATACCGGTGACCCCCGAAACTTTCCCGGTGGCCGAAACTGGACTTCCTATATATAAATATTCACCTCCGGACCATTCCGGAACTCCTCGTGGCGTCCGGGATCTCATCCAGGACTCCGAACAACTTTTGGGTTACCGCATACTAATATCTCTACAACCCTAGCATCACCGAACCTTAAGTGTGTAGACCCTACGGGTTCGGGAATCACGCAGACATGACCGAGACAGCTGTCTGGCCAACAACCAACAGCAAGATCTGGATACCCATGTTGGCTACCACATGTTCCACGATGATCTCATCGAATGAACCACGATGTCGAGGATTCAAGTAATCCCGTATACAATTCAGTTTGCCAATCGGTACGTTACTTGCCCGAGATTCGATCGTCGGTATCCTAATGCCTCATTCAATCTCGTTACCGGCAAGTCACTTTACTTGTACCGTAATGCATGATCCTGTGACCAACCACTTGGTCACATTGAGCTCATTATGATGATGCATTACCGAGTGGGCGCAGAGATACCTCTCCATCATACGGAGTGACAAATCCCAGTCTCGATTCGTGTCAACCCAACAGACACTTTCGGAGATACCTGTAGTATACCTTTATAGCCACCCAGTTACATTGTGACGTTTGGTACACCCAAAGCACCCTTACGGTATCTGGGAGTTACACGATCTCATGGTCTAAGGAAACGATACTTGACATTAGAAAAGCTCTAGCAAACGAACTACACGATCTTGTGCTATGCTTAGGATTGGGTCTTGTCCATCACATCATTCTCCCATTGATGTGACCCCGTTATCAATGACATCCAATGTCCATGGTCAGGAAAACATAACCATCCATCGATAAACGAGCTAGTCAACTAGAGGCTCACTAGGGACATGTTGTGGTCTACGTATTCACACATGTATTATGATTTCCGGATAACACAATTATAGCATGAACAATAGACAATTATCGTGAACAAGGAAATATAATAATAACCATTTTATTATTGCCTCTAGGGCATATTTCCAACAGTCTCCCACTTGCACTAGAGTCAATAATCTAGTTACATTGTGATGAATCGAACACCCATAGAGTTCTAGTGTTGATCATGTTTTTCTCGCGGAAGAGGTTTAGTCAACGGATCTGCGACATTCAGATCTATGTGCACTTTACAAATATCTATGTCTCCATCTTGAACATTTTCACGAATGGAGTTGAAGTGACGCTTGATGTGCCCGGTCTTCTTGTGAAACCTGAGCTCCTTGGCAAGGGCAATGGCTCCAGTGTTGTCACAGAAGAGAGTCATCGGCCCCGACGCATTGGGAATAACTCCTAGGTCGGTAATGAAATCCTTCATCCATATTGCTTCATGTGCTGCTGAGGGAGTCCTAGATTAGGGGGTATCCGGACAGCCGGACTGTGTACAACATCCGGACTATTGAAGCGTGAAGATACAAGACTCAAGACTTCGGCCCGTGTCCGGATGGGACTCTCCTTTGCGTGGAAGGCAAGCTTGACAATCCGGATATTATATTTCCTTCCTTGTATCCGACTCCATGTAAACCCTAGCCCTCTCCGGTGTCTATATAAACCGTAGAGGTTGGTCCTTAGAAGACCGATCACAATTATAATCATACCATCATAGGCTAGCTCTTAGGGTTTAGCCTCTACGATCTCGTGGTAGATCTACTCTTGTACTACCCATATCATCAATATTAATCAAGCATGAAGTAAGGTTTTACCTCCATCGAGAGGGCCCGAACCTGGGTAAACATCTGTGTCCCTTGCTTCCTGTTACCATCAGCCTTGACGCACAGATCGGGGCCCCCTACCCGAGATCCACCGGTTTTGACACTGACATTGGTTCTTTCATTGAGAGTTCCTCTGTGTCGTCACTGTCAGGCTCGATGGCTCCTTCAATCATCAACAACGACGCTGTCCAGGGCGAGACTTTCCTTCCCGGACAGATCTTCGTGTTTGGCGGCTTTGCACTGTGGGCCAATTCGCTTGGCCACCTGGAGCAGATCGATAGCTATGCCCCCGGCCACCAGGTCAGGTTGGGAAACTTGAACTACACAGCGGATATTCGCGGGGACTTGATCTTCGACGGATTCAGGCCAGTGTCAGGAGCGCCGAACAGTCACGATGAGCACGGCTTAGACCTGCTGTCAGACGATGCTCGGGATATCACCCCGGCAGAAGCCTCGGATCTAAATCCGGGGCAGGTTGCGTTGCCTAAGGACGAAGGGCTGGACCCCGCCCCGCAGGCCGTACCCTCATCGGCAATGGAGCCGAACACAGGCCTCACTTCCGAGGGAACCTGTGACTCCGGACCCCCGGATTCATATCCAGTTGTAGGTTCCAGTCCGTGCGTCCCCGAGCCCGCCAAGCCTGGTTGGGCTCCGATGATGGAGTTCACTGCGGCGGGCGTCTTTCAGCACTCGCCCTTTGGCGACATGCTGAACTTATTGAAGTCTCTCTCTTTGTCAGGAGACTCTGGGCCGAACTATGTCCGGCTTGAGTGGGAAGCAGACGACGACAGAATTCGTTGCCCACCCACCACCCACTTCATTGCCACGATCGATGACCTAACCGACGTGCTTGACTTTGACTCCGAAGACATCGACGGTATGGACGACGATGTAGGAGAATTACAGAAGCCACCACTCACAGGGCGGTGGACGGCCACCTCCTCATACGATATATATATGGTGGACACTCCGAAGGAAACCAATGGCGATGAGGCAATGGAGGATAACCCCTCAGGAAGAAAAACAAACCATGGGCATCGTCGGCGCCGCTCCAAACCCTGCCACAGCAATACCGGCCCCGGAGACGAAAATAATCCGGATGGCGCCGAAGAAGAATATGACCCTGATCAGCCCACCTTCGAGCAGGCCGAACAGGAAGATGAGCAGGCCAGACCAGAAGAACAGGCGACGAACGGATACCCGGAGGAGGACAACTACATGCCCCCCTCCAAAGATGAGATTAGCCTCGGTGATGATGAAATCGGCGTGCCTGAGGACCCCGTGGAGCAGGAGCGCTTCAAGCGTAGGCTTATAGCCACTGCAAGGTGCCTAAAGAAGAAGCAATAGCAACTCCAAGCTGATCAAGACCTGCTCACAGATAGATGGACTGAAGTCCTGGCAGCCAAGGAATATGGACTCAAACGCCAAACGGCTGACCGGCCACCCCGTGGCCAGGATAAAATGGGATATCAGCCCGAATACCAGCCCGCACCCCCACGCCGACACAATACGACCAGGGCAACATGCAAGACCTGCAAGATATTCTGGAAAACAAAGCAGGACAACCAAGATCGATCTACGAATCGCGGGGGCGCGCCCCAGCGCACGACGATGATCGTCGCGCCGGATACATCATCAACAAGTCCGGCCGGGCCGAACACAGCAACCCAGACCAATTCGAGCTGCATAGCCACATAGCCCGGCACAGAGGCACCGCACACCCCCTCTGCTTCACTAACAAAGTGATGGATGATGAATTCCCAGAAGGGTTCAAAACCATAAACATCGAATCATACGATGGCACAACAGACCCCGCAGTATGGATCGAAGATTTCCTTCTCCATATTCACATGGCCTGCGGAGATGATCTACACGCCATCAAGTATCTTCCCCTTAAGCTCAAAGGACCAGCCCGGCACTGGTTAAACAGCCTGCCAACAAATTCCATTGGCAGTTGGGAAAACCTGGAAGACGCATTCCTCAATAACTTCCAGGGCACATATGTGCGACCACCAGACACCGATGACCTGAGTCACATTACTCAACAGCCCGGAGAGTCAGCCCGGAAAATCTGGACTCGGTTCCTTACTAAAAAGAACCAAATAGTCGACTGTCCGGACGCCGAAGCCCTGGCGGATTTTAATCATAATATCCGCGACGAGTGGCTCGCTCGACACCTCGGCCAGGAAAAACCCAAGTCCATGGCAGCTCTCACAACCCTAATGACCCGCTTAAGTGCGGGTGAGGATAGCTGGTTGGCTCGCAGCGGCACCACGCCACATTCTGGCACTTCGGGCGACCGCGATGCCAATGGCAAGCCACGGCGTAACAAACATAAGAGATGGAACAACGGCGACAGCACTGAAGACACGGCGGTCAACGACGGATTCAGCGGATCTAAGTCCGGTCAGCGGAAAAAGCCGTTCAAAACAAATAATCAGGGACCGTCCAGCCTGGACCGCATACTGGAGCGTTCGTGCCAAATTCATGGCACCCCGGACAAGCCAGCCAACCACACCAATAGAGACTGCTGGGTGTTCAAACAGGCCGGTAAGATAAACACCGAAAACAAGGACAAGGGGCTGCACAGCGACGATGACAAAGAGCCCTGGCATCCGAATACGGGGGGACAAAAGAAATTCCCCCCCGAGGTGAAAACGGTCAACATGATCTACACCACTCACATCCCCAAGCGGGAACGGAGGCGAGCACTACAGTACGTCTATGCGATGGAGCCAGTCGCCCCCAAATTCAACCCATGGTCAGCTTGTCCGATCACCTTTGATCGTAGGGATCATCCTACTAGCATCCGTCATGGCGGCTCAGCCGCACTGGTCTTAGACCCAATCATTGATGGATTCCACCTCACGCGAGTCCTTATGGATGGCGGCAGCAGCCTGAACCTGCTTTATCAGGACACAGTGCGCAAAATGGGCATTGACCCTTCAAGGATCAAGCCCACTAAAACCACCTTTAAAGGTGTAATTCCTGGAGTAGAGGCCCGCTGTATGGGCTCTATAACACTGGAAGTGGTCTTCGGATCCCCGGACAACTTTCGGAGCAAAGAGTTAATCTTCGACATTGTCCCTTTCCGCAGTGGTTACCACGCACTGCTCGGACAAACCGCATTCGCTAGATTCAATGCGGTACCACATTATGCATACCTCAAGCTCAAGATGCCAGGACCGCGCAGGGTCATCACTGTCAATGGAAATATGGACCGCTCCCTTCGAACAGAAGAGCATACGGCAGCCCTCGCGGCAGAAGTACAATGTGGCCTACTCCGACAAACCAATCCGGCGACAACTTCGAGCACAGTCAAGGGAGTCCGGAGCACCCCGCAACCGGATCATCAGGAACGCCAAGAGCGTGATTAGCAGTCCGGCCTCCGCTCAAGCCCCTTCAAAGCAGCATTCATGCCACGCACACACAATTACGCACTCAAGATACCATGGGCATAGGCGGAGGCGCATCAACGACTCAGTCAATAGTGCGGGTAACCGCCAAATACCTTCATACTCTTCCCCTCTTACCTTTCAGGACACCGCATTAGTGCAGCATCCTCAGAAGAGCCGAATTGCCGGACTTATATGGGAGAGACATCCAAGGAGGCAACAGACGTTGTGCACAGAAGGAAATACCCAGGTGGAATCTATTTACGATCATTATACCTGCTTTATCTATCTGTACACAGCCTGCCCCTGGATAGGACATGTCAAATAGTCCTATTTTATCTATGCTTAACGCATCCATTGTAAACGTACGCTTAAACGTATTTTTCGTCAATGGGAGATTATATATAGCGCCAACTTATTATCCTTATTTGAGCATTTTCTTCTCTTATAAATGTTTATTTGGCAATTGCATCCGTACACCTTGGTACGGTCAGTTTGCCAGGGGCTTCTCATGGCGCCCCGTAATATGGCAAATAAAGTCCGAACACTTTCGACAGTGCGACACCTCGAACTTATAGCACTATATGCATCAGCTCCGAATCATGTCTTGGGTCTACAGTTGGGATAGCCCGGCTCCCTTGCTTTGGTGCCTTACGTTCCGTTATATCGGCTAAGGTAGCGCAGGGAGAACTACTGCGATTGTGTCCCGGTTCTTCCGGATGAGCACCTCAGTAGAGAAAGCCGAAAACTAACCAGCATGATGAGGCGAGAGCTGGTCGCTGTTCGAGAGGTATTAAAATCCTTAAAGATTTTCTGCTTTAGGCGATAAATCGGCTTCGTCCGATCCAGGCGTGTATAGAGCCCCGATTCGGCCTTCCGGATTCTAGGGGCTTCGCCGAAATTTAAAATTGTAGACTTCTATGGCTAAGTGAAAGTTATAATTAAAGCCGCATAGTCCGATTGCCTTGTTCGCTGCGCCGGATACCTCCTTAAGGGACCAAACATTTGGATAAAGAGTGTCCGGGTTTTCCATGAACACCCCAGTACTAGTTACGTGGGGGCGGAAGCCGACGACTGGCCTACTTTCAGAATTTTATAAACAGCCGCAGAGAAGGTAATATTTTAAATAAACAAAAGCGCTACATAGCGCAAGTAACTTCGTCTTTAATTTACAAACATGACAGAAGTGAATTCATTCTAAAATGGCGTCCTTGGTACACTCATCGGCGATGAGACGAGCACCCTTCATCACGCCATCATAGTACATCTCGAGATGGCGATGCGCCTTGCCCTCCGGCGGCCCGTCCTTGACCAGCTTCTCAGCATCCAGCTTGCCCCAATGCACCTTGACGCGGGCAAAGGCCCGGCGGGCACCCTCGACGCAAACGGATCGCTTGATCACTTCAAGCCACGGGCAGGCATCCACCATCCGCTTGATCAGGCCAAAGTAGCTACTGGGCAGGAGCTCACTAGGCCACATCCTGACTATGAAGCCCTTCATAGCCAGTTCGGCCGCCCTGTGGAGTTCGACCAACTGCTTCATTTGGTCGCTTAGAGGCATCGGATGTTCGGCCCCAGCATACTGGGACCGGAACAGCTTCTCCATTGAGCTCCCCTCCTGGGCACGGTAGAACTCCGCAGCGTCTGATACGCTACGTGGCAGATCTGCAAATGCCCCTGGAGAGCTTCGAATTCATGTAAGTAAAAGAAACGCCTCCTCCACATGTTTGCTTTGCATAAAGAACTTCTTACCCGCTGCTATCTTTTTGGCCTCCTGGATCTCCTGCTGTGCTTTCTCGGCTTCGGCCTTGGCGTCTTTAAAATTCACAAGGGCCTTCGCAAGCTCGGCCTCTTTCATCTTTAGATCATGCTCCACAGACTCGCACTTCTTGCCAAGGTCCTGGAGCTCTTGCTGTACCTCGCCCACTCTAGCACTTTGCTTTTCGCGCTCCTTTCATCCCAAGGCCGCTTTGTCTTCGGCCTCGGACAACGCTTTCTTCAGGGACGCCACTTCGGCGGTGGCCCCTGTTACACAGTCACGACGCTTTGGCGTTAGACTAACCAATTTTGCCTATCTTTAAATACACATGAGCGGGGAGTCGCTTACCTTTATTCTCCTCGAGCTGCCTCTTTGTGAGGCCGAGCTCTCCCTGCGCCTGCCCCAGATCCCGCTTCAGTTCGGCAACCTCGGTAGTACGGGCAGTAGCAGCAAGCAGCACAACCTGCTTATGCACACGAATATTTATTGTTAAACCCTTGCGGATAATAATTGACCCTTCGTTTGGTTTTTCTTTCTGAACACCAAACAGAGTATCAAGGGCTACTACCTATCGGGTGGTAATTTTACACATATTTATTACTTAACTCAAAGCCGGTCAAGAGGCTGGTGCAAGCTTCGG
Source organism: Triticum timopheevii (assembly GCA_963921465.1). Lineage (NCBI taxonomy): Eukaryota > Viridiplantae > Streptophyta > Magnoliopsida > Poales > Poaceae > Triticum > Triticum timopheevii. The sequence continues at coordinate 194,046,639 of OY997264.1, read as the reverse complement.
TTAGTCCGCTCTTGGCAGACGAAACCTTCCAAATCACCAAACTCATAAGAGTACGGTGCTCCTCATCTATGGAAGCGCCACGAAGCGCTTCCAGCAGACAATCCGGTGCGTCGGACGCACCGGAAGTCCTTGATGCAGACGGCTCGCCCTCCCTACCGAGGGGCTGTCCGCCTGAGTTCGGAACCATTGAAGGTTCCGGGACAGTGTTCGGCTGAGAGCCCGGCCTATTGTGGCCCTCATCGAAACGATCCACGGGGACCTTGAACCCCGTGTATCCGACGTTTGGGACCCCGCCTCGGGGCGTCTCCAGAGTCACCTCCCCCCGCTCTGGGAGCCTTTGGGACAACACCTCCGTGTCATCAGCAGGTTGAGGAGTAGTGGCTGTCAGAAGAGAATTGATCTCCGAATCACTCAGGGACCCGGAGGAAGACACTTCGGGGTAAGCCCTGGCCGGACTGCACATATGTTCGGCGTTAAACAAAAGCTATAGAATGAAGTTATGATGGAGTGCAGACACTTACGATCGCATCGGGGGCTTCCCCCTAGGCAGCCACCCTTCCTCACTAGGAGCGGCCGTGGCGGAGTAGTCCGGAAGGGGTACCTTCCCCTTCTTGGACGCCCCAGCCTCCCCCTTCGGGGTGGCTTTTCTCTTCTTCTCCCCCCAGTGCAGGGAGGTGAAATTTATTCTTGATTCCCCCCGCCTCCGCGGGAGGAATCTGTCTCGTCGTCATCAGACGACAGGGGTATGACGGCCTTGCGCCGAGGGCCTTTTCCAGCCCCCTAGTCCGCCTCCCCGGGCCCCTCATCCTTTCCGGATGGGGCGTCTTCTTCTTCTTCCTCCTCCCCTTCATGGGAGGAGTCTGCCTCGTCGTCTTCGGACGAGGGTTCTGGCACAACCTTACGCCGGAGACCCTTTCGGGTCCCCGGAGCCTTCTTCTCGGCCTTCTTCTCCGGCACCTTGTACGGTGCCAGGACCAGCATCTCCGTCAGGAGAGCATCAGCTGGGCCTTCTGGCAGCGGAGCCGGACAGTAAACCTGCTCTGCTGTCTCCACATAATCCTGAAGCAATCATGCATAACTACTTAAGGCTCTCCTATGAATATATTGGGAAGAACCGGGTCCGGTGATAGTCTGAGAACTCACCTGACTAGGAGCCCGCGTGGCGTGAAGCCCGCGGTCCTTGGATGTGGGAGGAGGTACTTCGGAGGCCTTGAACAGCACCTTCCATGCGCCTTTGTGCGTCATGTCGTAGAGTTTCCGGAGCGTCTGATGTTCGCCGGGACAAACTCCCACAGATTGACTGCCCGCCTTTGGCAGGGCAGGATCCGGCGAACGAGCATGACCTGGATCACGTTGACAAGCTTGATGTTCTTGTCCTTCATGCTTTTGATGCATGTCTGGAGTCCGGTCAGCTCCGTAGATTCGGCCCAGGACAGGCCCTTCCTTTCCCAGGAAGTGAGCCGCATGGGGGCTCTAGATCTGAATTCGGGGGCCGCCGCCTAGTTGGCACCGCGCGGCTCGGTGATGTAGAACCACCCCGATTGCCATCCTTTTACGGTCTTCGCAAAGGAGCCGTCCAGCTAGGTGACATTAGGCATCTTGCCCACCATGGCTCCTCCGCACTCCGCTTGCTGGCCGCTTACAACCTTCGGCTTCACACAGAAGGTTTGCAGCCATAGGCTGAAATGAGGCCGGATGTGGAGGAAGGCCTCGCACACGGCGATGAACGCCGAGATGTTGAGGACAAAATTCGGGGCTAGATCATGGAAATCTAGCCCGTAGTAGAACATGAGCCCGTGGACGAAGGGATGGAGTGGAAATCCCAGTCCACGGACGAAGTGGGCGACGAATACAACCCTCTCGTGGGGTCCTGGGGTCGGAATGACCTGCCCGGCGTCCGGTGGCCGGTGCGCTATGTCCGCGGCCAAGTATCCGTCCGCCCGAAGATTTGTGATGTGCTTCTCCTTGACGGTGGAAGCCACCCACTTGCCTCCTGCTCCGGACATGTTTAGCTGTGCGGAGAAGACTTGGGCTTGGGCGCTAGAGCTCAAGGGGGCAAGAGTGGGCAAAGGAGGAATAAGGCGTGGGGGAATCTTATCCCTTTATAGAGGAGCCGAAAGCGGTGCGCCTCCCCACTTGCCCGTTGGGAATCGCTTGCTTCCCAAGCGCCACGATTGATGGCGTGGTGGGATTACCCATACCCGTATTAATGAGAATCCCGTGATAAGGGGACACGAACTTTGCTTTGACAGGACATATCAAAGAAACCGCCTCGCAATATGCGCTGTAGCTGGTTGTGGGAAAATGGTTCGAATAATAACCCAACCGTAATAACATGTCACGTCATCAGAAAAAGTTGTCAGCAGAGTGCGTTTGTGAAATATCATTCTCTCTACAGCGGTGTGTAAAGATCAATTTTGTGGATCCGGACACGATTCAAGTGTTCAATAATTGCTTTGGAGTATTTGGAGATGGAACCCGCCTTGCAATGCCGAAGACAATACTGCGCGCCGGACTCATCGTCATTGAAGCCTGGTTCAGGGGCTACTGAGGGAGTCATGGATTAGGGGGTATCCGGACAGCCGGACTGTTTACAACGTTCGGACTATTGAAGCGTGAAGATACAAGACTCAAGACTTCGGCCCGTGTCCGGATGGGACTCTCCTTTGCGTGGAAGGCAAGCTTGGCAATCCGGATATTATATTTCCTTCCTTGTAACCGACTCCATGTAAACCCTAGCCCTCTCCGGTGTCTATAAACCGTAGAGGTTGGTCCTTAGAAGACCGATCACAATTACAATCATACCATCATAGGCTAGCTCTTAGGGTTTAGCCTCTACGATCTCGTGGTAGATCTACTCTTGTACTACCCATATCATCAATATTAATCAAGCAGGAAGTAGGGTTTTACCTCCATCGAGAGGGCCCGAACCTGGGTAAACATCTGCGTCCCTTGCTTCCTGTTACAATCAGCCTTGACGCATAGATCGGGACCCCCTACCCGAGATCCGCCGGTTTTGATACCGACAGCTGCCTCCGAGGCTGCCATGTACTCTGCCTCACATGTAGATCCTGCCACGACACTTTGCTTGCAACTGCACCAGCTTACTGCCCCACCATTCAAAATATACACGTATCCAGTTTGTGACTTAGAGTCATCCAGATCTGTGTCGACGCTAGCGTCGACGTAACCCTTTACGATGAGCTCTTCATCACCTCCATATACGAGAAACATATCCTTAGTCCTTTTCAGGTACTTCAGGATATTCTTGACCGCTGTCCAATGTTCCATGCCGGGATTACTTTGGTACCTTCCTACCAAACTTACGGCAAGGTTTACATCAGGTCTGGTACACAACATGGCATACATGATAGACCCTATGGCCGAGGCATAGGGGTCGACACTCATCTTTTCTCTATCTTCTGTCGTGGTCGGACATTGAGCCGAGCTCAATTTCACACCTTGCAACACAGGCAAGAACCCCTTCTTGGACTGATCCATATTGAACTTCTTCAATATCTTATCAAGGTATGTGCTTTGTGAAAGACCTATGAGGCGTCTCGATCTATCTCTATAGATCTTGATGCCTAATATGTAAGCAGCTTCTCCAAGGTCCTTCATTGAAAAACACTTATTCAAGTAGGCCTTAATGCTGTCCAAAAGTTCTATATCATTTCCCATCAAAAGTATGTCATCCACATATAATATGAGAAATGCTATAGAGCTCCCACTCACTTTCTTGTAAACGCAGGCTTCTCCATAAGTCCGCATAAACCCAAACGCTTTGATCATTTCATCAAAGCGAATGTTCCAACTCCGAGATGCTTGCACCAGCCCATAGATGGAGCGCTGGAGCTTGCATACCTTGTTAGCATTCTTAGGATCGACAAAATCTTCCGGCTGCATCATATACAATTCTTCCTTAAGAAAGCCGTTAAGGAATGCCGTTTTGACGTCCATTTGCCATATCTCATAATCATAGTATGCGACAATTGCTAACATGATTCGGACGGACTTCAGCTTTGCTACGGGTGAGAAGGTCTCATCGTAGTCAACCCCTTGAACTTCTCGATAACCCTTAGCGACAAGTCGAGCCTTATAGATGGTAACATTACCATCCGCGTCTGTCTTCTTCTTAAAGATCCATTTATTTTCTATCGCTCGCCGATCATTGGGCAAGTCTGTCAAAGTCCATACTTTGTTTTCATACATGGATCCTATCTCGGATTGCATGGCTTCAAGCCATTTGTTGGAATCTGGGCCTGCCATCGCTTCTTCATAGTTCGAAGGTTCACCGTTGTCTAACAACATGATTTCCATGACAGGGTTGCCATACCATTCTGGTGTGGAACGTGTCCTCGTGGACCTTCGAAGTTCAGTAGCAACTTGATCCGAAGTACCTTGATCATCATCATTAACTTCCTCTCTAGTCGGTGCAGGCACCACAGGAACTTCTTCCTGAGCTGCGCTACTTTCCGGTTCAAGAGGCAGTACTTCATCGAGTTCTACTTTCCTCCCACTTACTTCTCTCGAGAGAAACTCTTTCTCCAGAAAGGACCCGTTCTTGGCAACAAAGATCTTGCCTTCGGATCTAAGGTAGAAGGTATACCCAATGGTTTCCTTAGGGTATCCTATGAAGACGCATTTTTCCGACTTGGGTTCGAGCTTTTCATATTGAAGTTTCTTGACATAAGCATCACATCCCCAAACTTTAAGAAACGATAGCTTATGTTTCTTCCCAAACCATAATTCATACAGTGTCGTCTCAACGGATTTAGACGGTGCCCTATTTAAAGTGAATGTAGATGTCTCTAGAGCGTATCCCCAAAATGATAGCGGTAAATCGGTGAGTGACATCATAGATCGCACCATATCCAATAGAGTGTGATTACGACATTCGGACACACCGTTACGCTGAGGTGTTCCAGGCGGCGTGAGTTGTGAAACGATTCCACATTTCCTTAAGTGCATACCAAATTCGTGACTTAAATATTCTCCCCCACGATCTGATCGTAAGAACTTTATCTTTCGGTCACGTTGATTTTCTACCTCACTCTGAAAGTCCTTGAACTTTTTAAAGGTCTCAGACTTGTGTTTCATCAAGTAGACATGCCCATATCTACTCAAGTCGTCAGTGAGAGTGAGAACATAACGATATCCTCCACGAGCCTCAACTCTCATTGCTCGCTCCATTGTTCCGGAGAACGGAGTCTTGGTCATTTTGCCCATGAGGCGTGGTTCACATGTGTCAAATGATTCGTAATCAAGAGACTCCAAAAGTCCATCAGCATGGAGCTTCTTCATGCGTTTGACACCAATGTGACTAAGGCGGCAGTGCCACAAGTATGTGGGACTATCGTTATCAACCTTACATCTTTTGGTATTCACACTATGAATATGTGTAACATCACTTTCGAGATTCATTAAGAATAAACCATTAACCAGCAGGGCATGGCCATAAAACATATCTCTCATATAAATAGAACAACCATTATTCTCGGATTTAAATGAGTAGCCATCTTCTATTAAACGAGATCCAGATACAATGTTCATGCTCAAAGCTGGCACTAAATAACAATTATTGAGGTTTAAAACTAATCCCGTAGTTAAATGTAGAGGTAGCGTGCCGATGGCGATCACATCGACCTTGGAACCATTCCCGACGCGCATCGTCACCTCGTCCTTTGCCAGTCTCCGCTTATTCCGCAGCTCCTGTTTTGAGTTACAAATATGAGCAACCACATCGGTATCAAATACCCAGGAGCTACTACGAGTACTGGTAAGGTACACATCAATTACATGTATATCACATATACCTTTGGTGTTGCCGCCCTTCTTGTCCGCTAAGTACTTGGGGCAGTTCCGCTTCCAGTGTCCGCTTCCCTTGCAATAAAAGCACTCAGTCTCAGGTTTGGGTCCATGCATTGGCTTCTTCCTGGCAACTGGCTTACCGGGCGCGGCAACTCCCTTGCCGTCCTTCTTGAAGTTCTTCTTACCCTTGCCTTTCTTGAAACTAGTGGTTTTATTGACCATCAACACTTGATGTTCCTTTTTGATCTCCACCTCCGCTGATTTCAGCATTGAATACACCTCAGGAATGGTTTTTACCATCCCCTGCATATTGAAGTTCATCACAAAGCTCTTGTAGCTAGGTGGGAGCGACTAGAGGATTCTGTCGACCACCGCGTCATCCGGGAGATTAACTCCCAGTTGAGATAAGCGGTTGTGCAACCCAGACATTTTGAGTATGTGCTCGCTGACAGAACCATTCTCCTCCATCTTACAACTGTAGAACTTGTCGGAGACTTCATATCTCTCGACCCGGGCGTGAGCTTGGAAAGCCATTTTTAGCTCTTGGAACATCTCATATGCTCCGTGCTGCTCAAAACGCTTTTGGAGCCCCGGTTCTAAGCTGTAAAGCATGCCGCACTGAACCAGGGAGTAATCATCACTACACGACTGCCAGGCGTTCATAACGTCTTGAGTTCCTGGGAAAACAGGTGCTTCACCTAGCGGTGCATCTAGGACATATGCTTTCTTGGCAGCTATGAGGATGATCCTCAAGTTCCGGACCCAGTCCGTATAGTTGTTGCCATCGTCTTTCAGCTTGGTTTTCTCTAGGAACGCGTTGAAGTTGAGGGCAACATTAGCGTGGGCCATTTCATCTACAAGACATATTGCAAAGATTTTAGACTAAGTTCATCATAATTAAGTTCATCTAATCAAATTATATAATGAACTCCCACTCAGATAGACATCCCTCTAGTCATCTAAGTGATCCATGATCCGAGTCAACTAGGCCGTGTCCGATCATCAAGTGATACGAACTAGTCATCATCGGTGAACATCTTCATGTTGGTCGTATCTTCTATACGACTCATGTTCAACCTTTCGGTCTCTTGTGTTCCGAGGCCATGTCTGTACATGCTAGGCTCGTCAAGTCAACCTAAGTGTTTTGCATGTGTAAATCTGGCTTACACCCGTTGTATGTGAACGTTAGAATCTATCACACCCGATCATCACGTGGTGCTTCGAGACAACGAACTTTCGCAACGGCGCACAGTTAGGGGGAACACTTTTTGAAATTATTATGAGGGATCATCTTATTTACTACCATCGTTCTAAGCAAATAAGATGCAAAAACATGATAAACATCACATGCAATCAAATAGTGACATGATATGGCCAATATCATTTTGCTCCTTTGATCTCCATCTTCGGGGCGCCATGATCATCATCGTCACCGGCATGACACCATGATCTCCATCATCATGATCTTCATCATCGTGTCTTCATGAAGTTGTCACGCCAATGATTACTTCTACTTCTATGGCTAACGGTTTAGCAATAAAGTAAAGTAATTACATGGCGTTATTCAATGACTCGCAGGTCATACAAAAAATAAAGACAACTCCTATGGCTCCTGCCGGTTGTCATACTCATCGACATGCAAGTCGTGATTCCTATTACAAGAACATGATCAATCTCATACATCACATATATATCATTCATCACATCCTTTTGGCCAGATCACATCACAAGGCATATGCTGCAAAAACAAGTTAGACGTCCTCTAATTGTTGTTGCATGTTTTTTACATGGCTGCTATAGGTTTCTAGCAAGAACTTTTCTTACCTACGCCAAAACCACAACGTGATATGCCAATTTCTGTTTACCCTTCATAAGGACCCTTTTCATCGAATCCGATCCGACTAAAGTGGGAGAGACAGACACCCGCTAGCCACCTTATGCAACTAGTGCATGTCAGTCGGTGGAACCTGTCTCACATAAGCGTACGTGTAAGGTCGGTCCGGGCCGCTTCATCCCACGATGCCGCCGAAACAAGATAAGACTAGTAGTGGCAAGAAAATTGACAAAACCAATGCCCACAACAATCTTGTGTTCTACTCGTGCATAGAAACTACGCATAGACCTAGCTCATGATGCCACTGTTGGGGAACGTAGCAGAAAATAAATTTTTTTCTACGCATCACCAAGATCAATCTATGGAGTCATCTAGCAACGAGAGAGAGGAGTGCATCTACATACCCTTGTAGATCACGAGCGGAAGCGTTCAAGAGAACAGGGTTGATGGAGTCGTACTCGTCGTGATCCAAATCACCAATGATCCTAGCGCCGAACGGACGGCACCTCCGCGTTCAACACACGTACGGTTGGGGAAGACGTCTCCTCCTTCTTGATCCAGCAAGGGGAAAGGAGAGGTTGATGGAGATCCAGCAGCACGACGGCGTGATGGTGGAAGCAGCGGTGATCTCGGCAGGGCTTCGCCAAGCTCAACGAGAGGGAGAGGTGTTACGAGGGGAGAGGGAGGCGCCAGGGGCTTGGGTGCGCAGCCCTCCCTCCCCCCTCTTTATATAGGGGCCCTGGGGGGGCCTAGAGACCCAATCTCAAGGGGGGGCCAAGGGGGGGGGGACTTGCCCCCGAAGTCAGGTGGGGCGCCCCCACCCCCAGGGTTTCCAAACCTAGGCGCAGGGGAGGCCCAAGGGGGGCGCACCAGCCCACCAGGGGCTGGTTCCCTTCCCACTTCAGCCCATGGGGCCCTCTGGGATAGGTGGCCCCACCCGGTGGACCCCCGGGACCCTTCCGGTGGTCCCGGTACAATACCGGTGACCCCAGAAACTTTCCCGATGGCCGAAACTGGACTCCTATATATAAATCTTCACCTCCGGACCATTCCGGAACTCCTTGTGACATCTGGGATCTCATCCGGGACTCCGAACAACTTTCGGGTTACCGCATACTAATATCTCTACAACCCTAGCGTCACCGAACCTTAAGTGTGTAGACCCTACGGGTTCGGGAATCACGCAGACATGACCGAGACAGCTCTCTGGCCAATAACCAACAGCGGGATCTGGATACCCATGTTGGCTCCCACATGTTCCACGATGATCTCATCGAATGAACCACGATGTCGAGGATTCAAGTAATCCCGTATACAATTCCCTTTGTCAATCAGTACGTTACTTGCCCAAGATTCGATCGTCGGTATCCCAATACCTCGTTCAATCTCGTTACCGGCAAGTCACTTTACTCGTACCGTAATGCATGATCCCGTGACCAACCACTTGGTCACATTGAGCTCATTATGATGATGCATTACCGAGTGGGCCCAGAGATACCTCTCCGTCATACGGAGTGACAAATCCCAGTCTCGATTCGTGTCAACCCAAAAGACACTTTCGGAGATACCTGTAGTATACCTTTATAGTCACCCAGTTACGTTGTGACGTTTGGTACACCCAAAGCACTCTTACAGTATCCGGGAGTTACACGATCTCATGGTCTAAGGAAACGATACTTGACATTAGAAAAGCTCTAGCAAACGAACTACACGATCTTGTGCTATGCTTAGGATTGGGTCTTGTCCATCATATCATTCTCCCAATGATGTGATCCCGTTATCAATGACATCCAATGTCCATGGTCAGGAAAACATAACCATCCATCGATAAACGAGCTAGTCAACTAGAGGCTCACTAGGGACATGTTGTGGTCTATGTATTCACACATGTATTGCGATTTCCGGATAACACGATTATAGCATGAATAATAGACAATTATCATGAACAAGGAAATATAATAATAACCATTTTATTATTGCCTCTAGGGCATATTTCCAACAATACTTGTGGGTTATCATTGGTCCATAAGAAAGATGTTCATTAGAATGACAAACCTCGCATTTGGGTATGGTCCGATGTTAATCCGGGTTCAAGAGAGGATAGCGAACCTGCACTACATCTACAAGTGCAATGACACAGAGGCTCTGTGGATGCTTTGATTGAAAAGAACACCTTTCGCCAGGCTTGTGTAGAGTGTAGACGTTCATGAGAAGGGGACTACTAGAAGATAACATCCACACCAATGTGGAAGATCAAGTAGCCATGTTCCTCCATGTTGTTGGTCATAACCAGAGGTTCAAAGTTGTACACAACACCTTCAGGAGATCAATGGAGACCATCTCTAGATACTTCAGGCAAGTGTTGTATGTTGCTGGAGAACTTAGAGGAGAGATGATCGTGTCACCAACCGCCCGGACTCCTACCAAGATTCACACTAGCCCAAGTTGGTATCCATACTTCAAGGTGAGCACTGACATTATGTAGTTCATGACTTGACATGCTGTTATTGTTCTACTGTAGTCATAACACCATCTTGTATTCAAGGATTGCACTAGAGCAATAGATGGTACTCATGTCACCGCCAGAGTACCGAGGTCACAAGCTGCAGCATATAGAGGGAGGACGCACTACACAAGCTATAATGTGCTTGTTGCTGTTGACTTCGATCTAAAGTTCACATATGTGTTGGCTGGCTGGGAAAGATCAGCACATGATGCTAACATTCTCAGTGACAACATGAGTCATCATGATGGCATCAACATCCCCGATGGCAAGTTCTACCTAGGAGATGCTGGCTATGTATGTCGGTCAGGCGTTCTTCCACCCTTCAGGAAAATCAGGTATCATATGAACGAGTTCTTGGGTAGCAACTATCCAAGGACTCCCTGGGAACTGTTCAATCTCAGACACTCCAACCTTAGAGTAACGGTTGAGAGTGCATTTGGAGCTTTGAAGAAATGGTTTAAGATTTCGCATAAGAAGCCATTCCATCCTTACCCTACCCAGGTCAAGCTTGTTCTTGCATGTTGCATCATTCACAACTGGATCCTTCAATGGAGAATTGATGAACTTGTGCCGAAGGAGAAAGATGTGACTCCTGATGAGGTGATCAGCTCCTGCCATGGCGTGGAGGCATTTAACAACGAAGCGTGGAAGAACAAAAGGTTGAAGTGGGTTCAGGCAATATGGGATGACAGAGGTCAGACAAGAATCTGTAGCAGACGAAGAAGAAGAAGAAGAAGAAGAAGAAGAAGAAGAAGAAGAAGAGGAAGAGGAAGAGAATGAACTTCCACCTAGTTAGCATTTTTGAATTTTCTCCTATTCAACCATATTGACTCTTAATAACTTGTACTGTCATTTGCTAGTAGTTAGGATAAACTGTCATTTGTTTCCTAGCCAGGCCAAGACCATGTTGAGTGTGTGTGGGGTAAGGTCACCACTAATGAGAAGTGGTGATCACATCTTTAGCCGTTTGCAGCCAAACAACGTTTTGTTTGTCTAACATCAGCGACGCAGGCAACCAAACAACGTGCTAACTCGTAATTGCTCCCCTCATGCACGGAGACTAATGCAGACAACCAAACTACATGCAGATGTTGGTTTTTAGCCTGCATTAGCTTAAATAGGCTTAACCGGGACAAGTATGTAAAATGCCCTAAAACAGAAATGTGAGCCAAACGCACCCTTAGAGTCTTGCCAAAAGAACGAATTAGAGGAAGGTTGTGTGCATCGAAGGTCGAACAATAGATCTGAGTTGTCCATAAATCCCATCAGATAAGCCCATAATCAGGGGGCATGTCGTCTTCAACAGACTCCAACCGCTAAACGCCCAAAACCCGTTCCCTACCTACGGGTCACCGATCACAGTCGACACGCCCGGTGTCGGCCACAGCATGGCAATGCACGCACCCGCCTCACTCACTCAGCAACTAGCTTGCAGCCCTACATGCAGCACACCATCCAGCACACACTCCCGATCATCGATCTGTTGGTCGCGCAAGCAAGATGATCCGATCAGACAGATGAAAACGACAGAAAACATCCTCACCACACGTCCACACACGCCCCTGGCCCCTGCCGCTTCTCCGAGGGCTTTATCGTCCGTCGCCAGTTGGAGGGATCCATCCGAGTATGCGCTCCATCCAAAACGCGGATAATCGATCGACCGATCGCTTTGCGTGGTTTGCCGTTTACGTTTGTCGCGCTCAGTGGCCGCGTGCGTGGCAAGCCCACCACGTTGCGTGCTCTCCTTCTCTCTCGTTCACCTGCAGCCTGGTTGGTCAGCTCGCCCATCGCCGGCTCACAAGCGAAAGCGACGCCTTCCATCTCCAGATACTCTCTCCGCTAGCTATACTGCTGCTGCTGGTCGTCGTGGGCCGGGAGTAGTGGAAGAGCAGAGTAGCAGTTATGGCTGTTGCCTGAACGGCCGGGGAAAAAAGTAGTGTTATCTGAAAGACTGCGCGAACTGGATGGCTCCAAGTGTCTGCGCCGTGTCCTCGCCTGCCGTTCCCGTCGAGGCAGCCGGTGGTGGTGGTGGCGAAGGGCCGATCGGGATGTGGCTTGGGTTCGTTTACGTGGTCAGGTTTTCCTCTTCCTGGCGACGCACGCAGGGATGCTGCTACGTAGTAGTGCCGTCCTTTGGACCGCTGAAAAATTCAGGTCAGGAAACCGTTCCTTTTGGTTTGCTGTGACGCTGGTCGAGACGACGACGTGGCGGCAGCGTGGCCAGCATGTTTGGCTCCAAGCGTTTGGAGCCTGGGGTTTGAGCCGTCGTTCTCTTTCCTCGGTGCAGTGCATGGCCCTGGCCCGCGGATCACCGCATCCAGAAAAATGGAGCGCCATCACAGAAAAGGGACGTCGTAGGAGCAGGACCAGTAGTAAATCGCTCGTTCAAGATGTTTCCGGTCGATTCGCGTAACCTTTGATACGTACTTGTGGCAGGGAGAGATATTCAGTTGCTGCGTGCTGCTAGTATTAACTCGTTGAGGACTACTGCTAGTTTACATGCCTGTCACGGCAAAAACGCAGAGGGGCACAACACCGTGCCTTTCTTCCTCGCCTGATCAATCAATCAATTAAGACAGCAACGTGTGAGATGAACTGCTACAGCAAAGTACTAGTACCATGCAGTACTCTATCAACGGAACATCTAGTCATGGGTTTGCTACAGACACTTAACTGTTACAGTATCATCTTCCGCTTCCTGATCCATCACCGGGTCCCGACTCTTGGGCGTTGTTTGGATAAGGAGGATTAGCGATCGGTATATAGAAAACAAGTTTTTAGCTGGATTTTAGCCGAATCAGTTTTAGTTGTGATTTTACAAATAACCAGTATATAGAAAGTCACGTTTGGGTTGGGAGAGTGTAAAATCTGGTACGTACACTTCCTTGTTTGGATAAGCCCGTTCCTATTCTCTCGGCCAGTGGATCTCCCGCAGCAAAACACAAAAGCCAACAAAGTTGTTGAGAAACGAGCGGGTGAAGAAAAAACTGTTGCGCTCACGCATTTAGCAATCGCGTTTGTGGAAAAACGGATAATACTCGTTTTTCTATAAACCCGAAATCCCGGGTTGTACAGTTCCTAGTTTCCTATGTACGTGGATTTGTTTTAGTAACCAAACGAGGTTTTGTTCGGCCCAACCGTTTTTCTAGTTTTTAGAGTACGGATTCTATACATATCACCTATCCAAACAAACGGACAACCGCACGCCCGGAAAAGCTGGATCGCTCCAGGCGATCAAGGAGGCGACTAGGGGTCCCTTGCGCGCCGCCGGTGACGTCGCCGGTTCCCTCTCTCTCCGTCGGTCGCTCCGGCGGCGGGAGGGAGGGGGAACCTCGGGTCTGTTCACTAGGTGGGTGTGTGGTAGGGTTAGGGTTGAGGGAGACGCTGCCGAGGCCATTGCGGTGGTGTCGCGTCGGAATAAGTTTCTCCGGGCTCCGTTCGCGGTCAGGCGAGGCTTTTGCCTTCGTCTAGGAGCCAGCGGTGTTGGGATCCCCGGATTCGTCGAGGTCGCGGGCTATGGTGGTTGGAGGTCCATCGGCACTGGCCGTTTGGATCCTCAGATGGGCGATGGAGGTAGGGAAACGAAGACCTTTCTTCTTCCTTGTTGGTACGATTTGCTGCTGCTCTTCTTCTCCTTCCTCTGCGCTGATGCTGGTGGGAGATCCTGCTTTGCCCGGGCGGATGGCCCGACCGCGGTGCTGGATCGGTCGGATGACTCGAGTTCTCTTCCTTCCGGAAGGGACACTTTTCGCGGTACTCAAAGCCAAAGATGGCGACGGCTGTTGCAGGTGTGTTGGATTGATGTCCATGCCCTCTCAGCGCTGGTGTCAAGAAAGAAGGAAGCAGCGTGGCGGCAATTGTACCGTGATCGAAGATGATGACCTGTTTGCGACTGGTTGCAGATCCTTCTGCTGCAGGGGTCTTCTCTCAAGATTCAGGGATGATGACACAGGGCTCCGGAGATCTTCTTGTGTTATGGTTGTCTTAGGGTACTCTAGGGGTTCATGGTCTTTTGTTTTTTCGTTTCAGTGTGCTTGTAAGGGTCACCTACTGATGCAGGGTGGAACCCTATAGCGTTGATCTTTCACGTTTGGAGTGGATCCTACGGGGAATCACGAAGAACACGCGGAAGCACAAAGGGAAAACACGGGGAAAACGAGAGAGAATCACTCAACCAACAAGGGAATCGATCACACAAGTGCTAGATCACCATACACATAAGAGATCCACGAGATCCAAAGTCAACAAAGGACGATACAAAAGTTAACCGGGTTCTTCTCTGTGAGGAGGTCTTGATGGTCTTCCCTTGAAGGGGTCTTGAATCCGCTTGGGGGATCTTCTCCGTAGAGGTCCTGAGCTTCGAGGAGAAGTAACCAAGTGGATGAGCACGGCTCTCACACAAAATATGAGCTAATCCAATGCTAACCCTAACTAGGATGAGGTGGGGGAGTATATATAGTGCTAGCCCACGAAGGGGTAAGTGAGAGGGGGATACATGGGCCCTTGGCCCTTTCTCTGCGCACAGGAAGGTGCCGGATGTCCAGGCTGGGGCCGGATGTCCGGGGCTTCGTGACGGGCCGGATGTCCGGGCTGGCCTGGGTGCCCTGCGGTTGCTCTCTGGGCAGGCGGGGTCCGGATGTCCGGGCTGTGGGCCGGATGTCCGGCGGCTCGGGAAGAGCCGGATGTCCGGGCCTCTGGCCGGATGTCCGGGCTGACGGGGTTCAGCTTCGGATGCGTTCTGTGATGGGTGCCGGATTTCCGGGGTCGGGCCGGATGTCCGGGCTGGCGGGAAGGGCCGGATGTCCGGGCTGGGGCCGGATGTCCGGGGCCTGTAGCAGCTGCCTCTTCTTCCTTCTCCTCTTCCATGCTTGGCCTTTGTCCTTTGATTCTCCATGGTCATCTCGGTTGTACCTGAGTATAGGCAAGGTCCATGCATGAGGTAGCTACCATGTCTCACGCGAATGGAAAGGGGAAGCATTTAGGAACGGGTTCACCTTGTGTCCAATGGCGCATAGTCGAGGTCTCATCTTATGTATCCTTGGGGCTTGGAGAGTAGTCGGAGTGTACATGGGGATGAATGTGGGATGCTCCGCATCATATCCCCCCCCCCCCCTTGGGAAAGATCCGACCTCGGATCGTGATCCTCATCACCATGGAAACGGTTGTCGTGGATGGACTTGTAGTTGGACGAAGTTGAAGGCATGGCACAATCCAAGTACTCCAATGTGTCTCCGGAGTGGTATACATGCAAAAGGAGCAAACACAAAGTACACTTGGAAATACAATGGTTAGCGCACACAAAGTGTCCATCATGAAAGAATGAGTCCGTGCGACAAGATAGTGCATGGCAATACACAAGATGCTTATCCAAAAGATGTAGAATGAGATGTAAAGCATTCATGGGAGCAAATGCAATCATTGTGCACACAAATGTGTTATGAATATGAGCAATGCAACCACGGTGCAAAATGGTGTCATAATGGGATGGTGCCTCAAAAGCATGAACATAGCAATGGATGCTCAATATGTGGATAGTATCATGCAATTGATGGTCGACAATATGATCATTATGTATGAATATGCCATCAAGGAAGATCACAACAAATTTGCTAAGGAAGTGAACAAGCTTATATATCATGGATGACATGGGAATACAAGATGCAACAAGGCAATCATAATGTGTGTCAATCCATGCGTGGGGTGCAAACTTGTGGTGAGTATGATATGTCCATTTTGCATGAGTATGAGCACAATCAACAAATATGGAGGTGTTTGTATACCAATGCTCGATGTTGTGGCAAGAGTGGAAGACCGAAGATGCATCCAATAAGTGCGAGCGCTCCTCAATGTGAAGGTTCATGTAGCCAATCTCCAATGTCGCTCCTCCGTTCACGAGATGTATCATGTAGACAACAAGAAGGAAACAACAATGAAAGAGTGACCCGTCCAATATGCATACTTGAGGGTGGCTCAAATAGAAGGAGTTCACCTTTAGTAGATTCTCGCAAATCTTGTTGTTGCACATGGTGTATGCCTTCGCATGACCAAGTTGTCGCATAACGACATCGCCTTGTGAATCCTCCAAAATGAAAGAACATGACAAACACTCGGAAAAACAAATGAGGTTAGCGGAGATGCAAAACCTATCATTCGAGTGGTAAGATACCCAACAAGTGTATGCATCATGCTCATCATAAGAAAGTACAATGGAGCATTTTAAAGTATGGAGGCATATGATGTAAGAACATCCAAATACAAGAGGCTCAATCAAACAAGCATGCATCACAAGTATAGTGTCCAAGTCTCCAAGATCAATAAGCATAGCAAGTTGGTACTCAATACAAGGTGATATGAGAGATGCAACTAATGGAGACAAGAGACAATGATCATGAAAAATCAAGTGAGAGGCATGAGCATATGTGTCATCTACCCAAGAAAGCGAGTAAGAGTGGAACATGGGTGATGCAACCAAGCAAGCAATCATAGCAATCAAGTCAAGCAAGCTAGTAGTGCGAAGATGCAACATACTAGAGGGAATAATGGCAAGCATGTCATGTGTGCAAATAGTGTGCATGAATAATGGACATGACATATCACAAGCATGAAAGCAAGATATGAGTAGAATGGCATGAATGTATTGGTGAGAGGCCATATGTAAGTCGCAATGGGGCGTCATGACTCTCCCAACACAACAAGCATCAATAGTATGGGGCACATGATAAACATGGCAATAGCAACAAGGATCTCCACCAAGCATGCAAATACACATAGGGATATCATAATTTTTCATCATGGGTAAATGCAAGCAAGGGTCACAACTGCATGGCAAAGGTATAGGAGCAAGCATAGCATGCAATGTGAACACGGTAAAATGAGCATAAGGTGACAAGTGGTAAATGGCCCATAGCCGTATGAGATCCAAGTAAAAGAGATGCGCGTAGTCCTTGCGCGAAGGGAACGGTGGTAAGGGTAGTCCACGGGATCCCAAGTCATCGTTGCTCTCAAGAGCTCGTTTCGTCAACTCTTGGGATTGAGAGGTTGACGAGTATACATGAGTACCTACACAAAACAAAGACAAAGGGAAAATTGTGTGTGCGTGGTAGATGTACACATTATCCATCATGATGCGCACGTGCGTGTGTTTGTTAGCACAAAATATCCAACGCTCAAATAAATGAGATGCGTGATATAGAAACATGTCATCCATCATGAGAGGTTTGTTATTATGTATCGCATAATGGAGATTCAAATTGTGTAATGCATCATGAGAAATATCTAGAGCCTTGTTATTCATGGAATGCATAAGGTGCACGCAATCATGGAAATCATGCAAAGTATGAGATGCATCAAGATCTCCTAATATGTATGAGGAAACTATGGGGGTCTCCTCATGAGCAAGAGTAGAAACATCACGTGGAGAGTATTGACAACATCCAAAACAATGCATATTTGGGACAATGTGATCATGGCATGACATAGTAGATGAATTGCACAAATCATGTAAAGGAAGCATGGCAATATCATCACATGAAAAACAAAAGCCAATGACCATCATCTCGTCATCTATGCCATAAGTGCAAATGGGATTGATTTTAATGGGGCATGCATAGTTACTATGTTGAGATTGTAGGGATGCAATATGGGAGATCTCACTCATAGCATATGACAAGTTTAATGGATTGTCAAACATGAAGTGACCAATAGAATTTTCACATGATATCCTATGAAGCATAGCATCACAACTAGGCAACTTAACATGCTCATCATCATATTCATCATTAATAGGTAAGTCAAGGCATGAAGGAGTTTCACTAGCATGAAGCATGGTAATAGGTGGGTCAACATCATGGGAGCAATCAATGTCAATAGAGTCCACTAGTGGGACAAGAGAAGCACCATCACCTATGTTACCTTTGGAGCGTCGCTCATGTGTTGTAGGTGAGGTGTTGAAGATCGTCTCTTTGTCATCTTCATCTTGATGGAACCATGTGGGGGGTGTATCATCGTCCATCATGGCCATCGTCGTCTCCATAGGAGGTATGGACGCATCAATGGTAGGCGTGTCGTCATGTAGGAGACCTAGCACCAAAGGAGAAAACACACAAGGAGTAGAGGGTAAGTCGTTAGAAATCATAGTGGCCTCACATGCCGTGTCAACTACCACACTCTCTAAGTGTTGTGGCTCACTCACTCCCTCAAGGATGCTCTCACTCATATGGCTGGTGGAGTCACTCAAATGGCGCTCAACCTCACATAGGATGTGTGGCATGCTCTCATGTGTGGGGCTAGTGGTGGTCACACTCATCCTCTCATAGGAAATGCTCTCAATGTCATGTATGGTGGAGTCACTCATGTCACTCATGGGGTGGTGGCTCTCCTCACAAGACAAATGGGGCATCTCGACATATGTGGGTGTCGGAGAGATGTTGGTGCAAATGTCTCCATGCTCAACTACTATCGTCGCCTTGGTTGAAGGGATAGTCCCATGCTCAACCTTCTTGTCACCGTCTTGGTGTTGGAGGCCCATATGATGTGGCACCTCGTAGCTCGTCTCCATGACCGAAGGGAGTTTCCCATGCTCGGCCATCTTCTTTGAGGGGCTTCCGAAGATGGAAGTGTCGCCCTCACTCATAGGTGGTCGCCTTGGACTTGATGAAGTCGATGTAGGCGAACTCATGGGAAGTAGGCGAAGATGCCGTACGTCCAAAGGCGAAGATGCCTTGATAGCACTTGGCGAAGATGCCGAAGTGGTTGTTGTAGCCGTAGCGCCGTCTTGGTAGTGGTCGTCTCGCGGTCTTCTTTTGTGCTCTTGAAGCTTGGACTTGGCGTGAAGTATGGCTTGTTGGGACTTGTGCATTTGCGCTTGTGGAGCATCTTCATGATGATGATGTCGTTGTCGTGCTTGAGCTCGTAGTAGATGTCGTTCGTCGTCGTCGTGCACATGATTCTGGGAGGTGACTTGGCCTTCATGATGATGTGGATCGTGAACGTGAGGATGATCGCCATGTAGATGTGGACGAGGACGATTTGCGCTTGCATCGTTTCGGCGCTCCGAAGACTTGTGGCTTGAATGTCGCCGCCTTGAAGATGACGAAGGGGAAGAAGACTTGATCAAGGCTCTAATCTCCTCCATCCTTGCATCTTGCTCCTCTTTATGTGCGGAAAGCTTCTTGTCGATGTAGTCCCTTTTCCTTGCTTCGGAGTGACGAATGTCGATGGAGATGTTCTCGATGCGCTCTCGCAATCTTGATTGCGCGCCTTGCATTTGTCATTGTAGATCGAAGATAGACGCTTTGGAGATGTAGTTGTTCACGCCGTCGTTGTTGTCGTAGACCGGAGAGGAAATGCCTTGCCTATCCATCACAAGACTCGAGCAAATATGAGTGGGAGAAAGAGAAGAACTAATACCAATGTACCTTTGACCAAAGTTGAAGATGAATCAAGTTCACTCAAATGTGGACAATGAAATAGCACTATTGGTACCGATCCTTGTCGATTCTCACACCTACACACGTAAAGCTTATGGTGGAGCTCGATGAGGATAGTGGCACAAAAATTTAATGCAAAATGTTAGCAAGAGTCAATAATGTTGAAAAAGATTCACAAATTCGCAAGTGAAACAAATGGACCAATAGCAAAGAATGGCACACGGAAACACACACACACGGATAGATAAATGGGGTCGTGCAACCAAGGAATGAGCACAAAATGTGAAATCCACGGAAAATGCTCGTGTTGCACAACTCAAGAGAGACGCTAGCACGATTGCTCAATAGGCGGATACGATACTTGTGCACAACCTATAATATTCAAAATGGATATTCTTCTATCCCAAGTATGCTATGTATGTATGGTTCCCGATGTTTTTCTCAAGCATGATATCATATGATGTAGATTTGACAATCTTATGTGCAATGGGGTATGATGCTATGGCACTTGCTCACGAGCTCTTTGCTCTCTCTCTTTTGCTTAAAAGCTTTATTCTCTCTCTTTTTTTCTATGGCCACTTTTGCACAATGCACAAACCAAGATAGCAATTGTGTATATGCGGGAACAAACTTGAGGCACAATGGATGATATGATACCAAGATGATATGGTATGTATGCAATGGATGGTATGATCACTAATGTGCACAAGTCACGTTGCCGGCAATACTCAAATGGCTAGTCTCGATAGGCAAGTAACGCAAAATGGGCTAGGGGTTAACAATGCAATTGCAAGGGAATATACAATGGTGTCGTTGAGGTTACCGTCCTTTGCGATGATGAGTGGCGGTGTTCTTGGTGTAGATACCAAGATGATGGAGACTCGTCCCTAAGTAGCCGAAACACCTTAGGAAACGGAAAAACCGCGAACTCAACATCTCAAACGTCAAATGTCAAAATGGTGGTAGCGGAAAGCGGTGGTGGTTTGCACTTGGCAATGTGGAAGTGGGATGATGGGCTATACACGGTGTAAGAGTTGGAAGCACACAGTCCCTAAGTAGCCTAAACACCTTAGGAGACACAAGCCACAACTCGAAAAAGCTCAAACAACAATTGGGTTAAGTTGTGTTGTCGGAAGTGTATGGTGGTCAAGCCTATGCGGAAGTGGAGCTGGTGGTTGATGAGGAAGCAACCGTCCCTAAGTAGCCGAAACACCTTAGGAGACTCGAATCACAACTCAAACAACCATGAGGAACAAAATTGGTTAGGTTGCGGAAGTCGGTGGTGGTGTAGCGGATGATATGGTGGAAGGCCTAGGCAAACTTGCCAAATTTTCAAAAATTTGATGGAGTCAAATGGTGTTGGTGGTATTTTTATGGGATGGGGGATGTCAATAGCTTCGAAACGAGCTAAAGAACGTCAAAATCGGACTCCAGATGAATTAGTTATGCACAAAACGGTGAAACGGGAAAAATCTGAAATCCCAGGGGTCGGATGTCCGGGGTTGAGCCCGGATTTCCGGGGCTGTCTATCCAGAACCGAGCAGATTTGGCGCTCCAGGAGCCGGATGTCCGGCCAGATGGCCCGGATGTTCGGCCTGAGGCCCGGATGTCCGGCCCGACGATTCCAGATCGGGATTTGAACTTCGAAACTCGATTTGGGGCGGAAATTTGAGATTTCGGGGGCAAAATTGGAGAGATTTCGTGGATGGAAAGTGGGGAAACTTGGGGAGATGCTAGATCCACTTGAAACCAAGCAAATCCATGGATCAAAATCAACAAAACATCATCAAACCTACAAATCACAAAAAAAATTGGGGGCTATTTTTGGTGGGGATTTTCGGATTTAGGACGAAATCAACAAAATCAAGCTAGAAAAAGAGGGGTAGGGGCTCCAAAAACGTGATCAACGTGGCTCATGATACCATATGATGCAGGGTGGAACCCTATAGCGTCGATCTTTCACGTTTGGAGTGGATCCTACGGGGAATCACGAAGAACACGCGGAAGCACAAAGGGAAAACACAGGGAAAACGAGAGAGAATCACTCAACCAACAAGGGAATCGATCACACAAGTGCTAGATCACCATACACATAAGAGATCCACGAGATCCAAAGTCAACAAAGGACGATACAAAAGGTAACCGGGTTCTTCTCCGTGAGGAGGTCTTGATGGTCTTCCCTTGAAGGGGTCTTTTGAATCCGCTTGGGGGATCTTCTCCGTAGAGGTCCTGAGCTCCGAGGAGAAGTAACCAAGTGGATGAGCACGACTCTCACACAAAATATGAGCTAATCCAATGCTAACCCTAACTAGGAGGAGGTGGGGGAGTATATATAGTGCTAGCCCACGAAGGGGTAAGTGAGAGGGGGATACATGGGCCCTTGGCCCTTTCTCTGCGCACAGGCAGGTGCCGGATGTCCGGGCTGGGGCCGGATGTCCGGGGCTTCGTGACGGGCCGGATGTCCGGGCTAGGAGGCCGGATGTCCGGGCTGGCCTGGGTGCCCTGCGGTTGCTCTCTGGACAGGCGGGGTCCGGATGTCCGGGCTGTGGGCCGGATGTCCGGCGGCTCGGGAAGAGCCGGATGTCCGGGCTGACGGGGTTCAGCTTCGGATGCGTTATGTGATGGGTGCCGGATTTCCGGGGTCGGGCCGGATGTCCGGGTTGGCGGGAAGGGCCGGATGTCCGGGCTGGGGCCGGATGTCCGGGGCCTGTAGCAGCTGCCTCTTCTTCCTTCTCCTCTTCCATGCTTAGCCTTTGTCCTTTGATTCTCCATGGTCATCTCGGTTGTACCCGAGTATAGACAAGGTCCATGCATGAGATAGCAACCATGTCTCACGCGAATGGAAAGGGGAAGCATTTAGGAACGGGTTCACCTTGTGTCCAATGGCGCATAGTCGAGGTCTCATCTTATGTATCCTTGGGGCTTGGAGAGTAGTCGGAGTGTACATGGGGATGAATGTGGGATGCTCCGCATCACCTACTCTGTACTGATTCGTGATTTGAATGAACAATTTCTCAAAAAAAAAAAACCTATCCAAACAAACGCCTTGAGTCCTGACTCGACACCTGCGAAGTTTTTTTTTTATGGGACCTGCGAAGTGCAGGCACGGGAAAATTATTATCTGGGCCAGATTTGGGAAATATAGACATTTGGGCTCATTTTTCTTTTTCCGCGGGAAGTATTTGGGCTCAGCTTTTTAGGTAATTTGGGTCCAGTTGAGAGAGACGTCATGGGCCCATGAGGTTTGCTAGCCGTCCTTCCAAAACTGATGGGCCTAGCTACCAGGCCTCACTAGGCCCGCTTTCTTTCATCGCAATCGCAAGATACAACTTCCGCCCCTGCCGAAACGGCGGCGGAGAGACACAACCGAGCCGACCAAAGCGCCCGGGGAAACCCTAGGACGGGGAGAAGGGCTCGCGCGCAGCCATGGCCAAGGGCCGCAACAAGAACAAGGCCAAGAATGGCGCCGGCACCGCCGCCATGGACACCTCCGAGGGCGCGCCCGCTGCATCCACCGCAGCGGAAGCCCCACAACGTAGTTTTGAGCCTCTGTCTTTCTTCATCGATTTGTTGGTTTTCCACTTCCCTTGACCCTGATTTGTTCCGTGTTTTTCCCCTTTCGCAGCGATGGATACGTCCGAGGGGAAGCAGGCGTCCTCTTCATCGGCTGCCCTCAGTTCGATCAACAGGTGAGCAAAAGGATTACACCGATTACGTCTTATCGCTCTCTCTGTTTATTACTCGTAGTTGGCATGGATGCCTCGGGGCCGAGGTCAATCTTTCTGAGTTCACTGACTTGGGGGCAGTTTAAATTGGGGAATTTGATTAACATGTAATTGTGGGATGAACCGATCACGCACTGATCAGTTTGACATTAACATTACGAACAACTCTGCATGAAATTTATTGGATGATTCATACGGCGTTTCATGTTTATGCATGAGGGCACACTTTTTTTGTAGAGCATGCGCAAGCAAGCGTTTGTACCCTTTTTTTCAATAAGGGGAGAAGGAAAATAGATACAGGAGTTGGGCTGCTGCTGCCGAGATCAAAAGGTCCACGCTAGACCATAGCTTCAGCAATGAGTATAATAAACAAGTAACGCGAACACCCTAGCTACTCCTCGCAGCTCTGCGAGCTACCAATAGTTGAAAGCCTGCACTACCACTCTGCTTCATCATTGATTTCGTTCGGCACCAAAGCATCGAGGGCATTAGTGATTAGAATAATGTATAACCTGTGCTACATTGAAGACATTGTCGAGCATTACCTCTCATTTGTATGTTTAATCGAGTTAACGATGGACAGTTTCAAATGTTTCAACACCCAGGTCTCGATTTTTTATTTACTATGCACTCAACTAGTGTTGTTGCTCTCGCTAACTAGGATGGTGGGTCTGAAAATTATATTTACCTTACTTGAAATTGAGCCTTTTTTTTTCTTACAAATATCTGGTATAATGCGTACCATCCATTGCTGCCAAACTTCAAACATACTATCTTTTGAGTTGTTCAAGTACTCCCTCCATCTAATAATACAAGCCCACTTCATATTTTTATGTCTAACTTTGACCATTAATTTTACCAACAAAATGTGAGTTATATGCCATAAAAAGTTTGCCACTGGATGCACATTTGAAAGAACTTTCGATAATAACTTCTTTATGACATACAACCTATATTTTCTTAACCAAATTATAAGTCAAAGTTTGACATGGAAACCAAAGTGGGCTTGTATATAAAAATGAAGGTTGTAATGCAAACTGCACCGTACTGTTTTTTCCATGGGAAAAGCTGTTGTGGGAAAAAAAAGTCACTATAGGTTAAAGTAGTGCAAAATAATAGGTGCTGACTTGCCTCCTAGCCCTGGCCACATTTTGCATTAATCCCTTAGATCAGTTACTGAAATTTGTAAAGTTTGACACCCTTCGCTCCACAGCATCCTGTCACCTTCTCATTAATTTCAACAATATAATTTGTATTTGGGAATTTTTTGCAAGTATTAATGACCTTTATCAACCCAAGGCTAGTAAAATCTTGTATTCATTCCCTAGCTTTTCACCATAGATCCTGAGGATGAAGAGTATCGGTTAAGCTGCTGTTTTGCTTTATCTTTTGGCATTAGCTATTAATGAACAAATATACAAGCATAACAGGAAGACTACTAGAATCGGTAAATATTTCTTTTTAACTATTCAGAGGTCACATGCACTGTAGATTTGTCCATAACGTTGTCCATAACGTTTTCTAGGATAGCTGTTCTACTGGAATACATAAAAGTACATATGTCACTGGTGTTATATTTTCCTCATCCGTCAGATATTTAAAGCTAAGATCAGATATTTAAATTGTCAGACTCTTTTGCTCATTGTCAGACCATGATTAGGGCTTCCTATTAAAGTCGTGCGGAGTGCACTAACAAGTGGACAAAATTATGTTTCTATGGTATTCTTTATTCTCCTAGCTGCTTCCGGTTAAAGTTCTCAGATATGCTCCTGAAAGTGAATTAGTAAGAGTTCCTTATTATATATATATGATCTGAAGAGTTCCATAGATATTGGCACCCAAGTATGCGCTTGTGCTTTCTTTCTGTCATGGCTTACCTGTTTCCCTTGGAGTGTGTTCTGTTTCTTCCAGGAGATCAGGACACATATTCATGGCATATGCATAATGATGAATCTCTTTTTTTACCTGATCACTTGTCTCTTTAACCAGGAAAATAAAAAAGGGCGTGCAAACTAAAAGGACCAAAAATATGAGGAAAATGAAAGCAGTTGCGAGGGCCATCTCGAAAACCGAGAAGTCCGAGGAGAAGGTCCAGAAAGCAAAAAGCAAGAAGTCAAGGATTCAGTCTGCCAAGTCTTTGTATGATTAAAGTTTCAGTGGTTAGCATAATTTTGTGTACCAGTATATTTCCACCTGTAGATCAACCAAATCTATGTGTTTCAAGAAAACCTGCTTTGCCTCTAAAGATTGCCACTACCTGCTTCTTTACAACGCTTAAGAGATGACATGTGATGACGAATGTATCGGTTAGTACAGTAGGAACGATGGGGTTTTTCATCACATTCTTTGATATCAATCATCGCAAAGTTGGAAGGTAAATTATAATGCCATCATAGCAACAAATTTGAATCTTTATTCTTTGGATTGCACCACTAAGCAAATCCTTCGGAATCAGAAGGTAAAAATTGGTGTGTTGACGGCTCCTGGCACCAACAAAAAATCCTTGATTTGGTGTGGGGAAGAAAGCCGTTGATTTGATATAGACCATATTCTTTCTTTCTTATGGCAACAGAATGTCCAAGCGAAATAGGGCACCATCTAGAGCATTGCAGGCCAATGTTGATCGTTCGTTCATCATTTTTTTTTTTGAGCGTCGTTCGTTCATCAGGTTAGCTCTGCAGCCAGCAAATAGTTCGCTAATGAAGACGATCTCTCTTTCTACTGCCATCAAACGTCTCCCAAGGTGCTTCAGCGGATCGGCGCAATTGAAAATAGGCCGCAAAGCGCAGCACATATGGCCTTTCCATTGTGGTCACGCTATGGATGTAAAAACTCCAATGCGTCGACCCAAATGAAGATTTTGTCCGCTTTTTGTCTGTTTGAGTTGGCCGCCCGCTCAGCGCCCGCCCTGTTTTTTGTTTGGATTGACTGTGCGTCCACGCAGGAGACCCATTTCATGTCCACCTGCAAATTAAAAAGGCTTGCGGTCATAGATCATTGTCTGCGGCCATGCCGTCACTCAACGATCATGCCGGCATCATGCCAGCCTTTGGCGCTTGCCAGCGGCCGACATAGATGGCAGCATAGAAAAAAGGTCGGGAGTTCGACCACGCCATCTCGGCCTTGGTCATGCCAGCACACTTGTCGGCATACAAAAAAGGATGGCGCATTGCCGCCATAGATCACTCGTCGTCGAACTTGAGCATGTCGGCCTGCATCTTCTCGAACCATGGCCTCTTCCTCGGCGACATGGTGTTGAGGTCCACCTTTATGATCTCCATCCCCATCATCATGCTAGCGAGAGCCACTTCTTTCGACTTGGTCTTGGCATTGGCGGCCTTAATCTCTAGCATCTTGGCTTGCGAGGGCGGCGGCGACGGCGACTGCTTCGTCCCTTGCGTCCGCCGTGTGCCTCTGGCCCTTCCGCTTGGCTGATTGCATGGCCCCACTCCTTCGGAGTAATCTTCATCTTGGGTGACGCGGCGGTCTTGCGAGGGGCGCGGGGCTTGCCTTTGCCGGAGGGGGCGGAGCCGAGGCCAGTGGCGGCATTGAGGGCGTCGTCCATGGCGAGCGGGCGGGAGCATGCCGGCGGGAGGATTTTTGGGAAATTGAAGGGAATGGTGGATGCTTTGCCATCGACCAGCGTGCCAGGAGGAGTAGTTGCCGTGAGGCGCGGGCGTCTATCTTGTGTCCGCGTCGACGCAAGTCAGGCTAAAAAAGGGCCGCGAATGGGTCGGCAGGCGGACAAAAAATGGACACACGTCCGTTTGGGTCGTCGC
Organism: Triticum timopheevii; assembly: GCA_963921465.1. Classification (NCBI taxonomy): domain Eukaryota; kingdom Viridiplantae; phylum Streptophyta; class Magnoliopsida; order Poales; family Poaceae; genus Triticum; species Triticum timopheevii. Next base: position 194,019,556 of record OY997264.1, on the reverse strand, counting down.
GTTGGCCCGACTTTTCTGTCCACCGCGACCCAAACGGACTCGCGCGGACAAAATGTATCGGCGCATTGGAGTTGATCTAAATGGCGCGATAAACGGTGCTGCAAGGCCTGTTTAGTTAGCCTAATAGTTCATTTCTGTGAGAAAATTGACTTTCTTACTGTTAGACCGACAAATGGGCTTAAACGTCGCCGTTTAGATCGTGAGGCCATGCCGCCTCTCGCGTCTCCTGAACAAACGATTCATCTACACTGAGCTTTGCTTCATTCTCCTGGCTGGTCATGTGTGATGGTATTGCGCGTGTGCCAAATGCGCCAGATGATCAACACCATAGTTCGCTGCACCTCAGGTATAGTAGCAGCTAGCAGCGACAGGAGCCGGTTGGGACTTGGGACCATTGTTGATGGTTACACTCTCATCGGAAGTCCCACGCTCGTCGCATCGCGGACCACAAGCCGCGGCTTACGCGCACCTCGCCAACGCATAAAGGGAAGCCGGGAAGGTGTTCTCCGCCTCATCGCCGCAGACCGGCAGTGATCTTCAGCACAACTCCAGCGCTAGACCCCATCCTGTCCGGATATATCCTTTTAGGGTAACGGACATAGCAGACGACCCAACGCGCAACCCTATCTGCAAAATCTGTTCGCTTCGCATCCGTTTCACCGCATTTCCAGAGCAAAATTGGGCGACATTTGCGTCCAAAGCGAACAGAAACCGGACACTTTCTCGTCGCCGCTGTCCCGCTGCGTCCGCCCCCATGTGCATGCTGGCCCACTTGCCATCGACACATCCATCACACTTCTTTCTTTTTCTCTCTTTCTCCGTTCTGACCCACTTGCCCGTGCCAAACCAGAGCTGCTGCTGCCGGGGTTGAGTAGCGCCGCCGCGCCAGGCCGGGCGCCCCGACACACGGGCGGCAGGAGCTCGTGGGCTTGGGCGGGCGACAGGAGCGCGGCGCGGCGGCTCCGGCTAGCACGGGCGCGTGGCGGGCGGGGCGGAGCGCAGGGGCGGAGCCAGGATGAAATGCAAGAGAGGGCAAAGATGTAGTATATTTTTTTTTCCGAGAGAACTATATACGAACTAATGGCTAGATCACTTAAAACTCCAACCACACAAGCACATATATAGTGTGTAAGAAGCAAAGTCATATATTCCAGGAATATACTTATGAAAAGTTCATTCCCAAAGTAAATGTAAACTAACCACTTAAGGCACAAAAACTTGAGAAATCAATATGTCGTTCCTTTTTATTCATACGCTCCAAATTTCTAAGTTTCAAGCTGCATGAAAAAAAAACATCTTTAAATATTGAGAGAATGTAAAATACTGATAAATAAATAAAATAAGCTTGAGAACATTACCTCCTTCCGTTTCATCCCACATCGGTTTTTCGCATGAAAGCGTTTAACTACCACCTCATTAGTAATATTATCTAGCATTTCCTTTTCTACGAAGCAAATAAGGCTATTGCTCAAATAATCATCATCCATCTTGTTACGTAAAGCATTCTTCACAAGCTTCATTGCGGAGAAGCATCTCTCAACGGTTGCAATGGCAACAGGAAGAGTCAGTACTAATTTCAAAAGTCGATAGACAAGAGGATAAGAAAAGTGCTTCTTCGTAGATACCATTAGTTTAGCCAGATCATTGATAGTTTCCAAGCTAGCAAATCTTGTATCATTGCGTACATTATCTATGTACAGGCCAAGCTCCTTCTCAAGATGCTCCAACTCAGTATCACTAAAGTCATTAGGATAAAACTTAACCAACTTCAACAACTTCTCATCATCACAGTGACTAAACTGACTGCTTGGGTTGAAAGCAGACATACAACAAAGCAACTCATTGTTTACCTCATTGAATCTGCGATTTAGTTCTTCTGCCAATAAATCCAAGACAGCAAAAAAACAATCGACTCTATAATGATGCTCACTATTAATGCCGGTCCTTTGCCTTGGCTTCTTTGGATTTACGTACTCCTTTTCCATGTCCACAACTGAGATATCATTCTTGTCGCAAAAAGAACATACCTTGCTCAGGAGAGAATTCCATCCATGTTGAGATCTAAGCTTATCTAGCTCTCGCTTAACAGATTCCACATCTGATATAGCATTTACAATGTCCATATCCTTTCTCTGAAATGTTTTTGATAGCCCATTTGTTAAAGCTAATATAATCATCATCATGTGTAGAAAGAATGCAGAATCAAATGACCGGAAATATTTTAGAAGACCACTGGCTTGACGTTGCTTAGTAGCATCTGAGCCCTCTTCCTCCACATACTCTGGAACTTTTACCACCGAGGTAAACATCTTCGACAAACTTAACAAAGTGGTATAGTGAGAATTCCATCTTGTATCTCCTGGTCTTTGAAGAGAAAGCTCCTGGTTTAATCCGGACCCTGTAGCAATCTCTCCCTTACCAATTGCTTTCCTCACTTCTTCTCGATGGTTCTCTCTAAGTTTATCCTGTCTCTTGCAAGATGATCCAACGACATTCACCAATAATGATATCATATCAAAGAAATCTCCAACATCAAATATCTTTTTTTGCAATGGCCACAACAACCAAGTTAAGTTTATGAGCAAAACAATGTACGTAATAAGCTGAGCTGTTCTCCCTCATAATCTTGGCTTGCAAACCATTAAACTCACCTGCCATATTACTGCCCCATCATAACCTTGTCCTCTCACTTGTTGTAGACTCAAGCCAAGCTTTGCAATTATAAAATCAATTTTAGACTTGAGATAAGCAGGTGTTGTTTCCTCCACATGAAGAACACCAACAAACCTCTCATTTGATAGCCCACATGTATCTACATAGTGTAGAACCACTGCCATTTGCTCTTTGTCGGAAACATCACGACATTCATCAACTAATAAGCTGAACACGCCATTGTCAAGCTCCTTCAAAATGCAACTCAATACTTCTTCCGCAAAGCACTCAGTAATATCCTTCTGAATTGTTGAAGACAATAACTGATTATTAAGTGGAGCATTTTTGAATGCTTTGGCTATAACATCATCGTGCATAATTGTATAATCCATCAGCTCCCTGTAGTTACCTTTATTTGTAGACTCTTTTGACTCATCATGGCCACGAAAAGGTTGTCCTTGATGCAAAAAGTATCTGCATACATCAATTGCAGCATTTAATCAGATAAGATGCTCATTCTTCTCAAGGTCGGTCTGTTTATACAAGGCTACATGAATTGATTGTTCTGTTCTCATTAGATCCTCACATTTCTTTAGTGCCTTGTTATGAAAACTATGACGATCGCCCACATGAGTTGCAAATCTCTCTATTGCCTTCTTCCAGTTGACAAAGCCATCAACCACAAATGCATCATGGCCAGGTTTGTTACCTTTAATGTTGTCCCTAAACAAATAGCAGTACAAGCAATATGCCTCGTCCTCTACCTCACTGTACTCTAGCCAATTACGATGCAGATCATACCATTCGGGATTAAAATACTGCTTACTCTTACCAATCCATCATGGTTTAAACTTGGAGGGACAAGGTTGATATGCCCCCCATGCCAGGTACTTTCTCCTAATCTCCTCACGCTGATTGACATTAAAATCTGTAAGTCTCTTCCTTTTAGATGGATCCCGAGTAAGCTTGTCCAGATCAACTATTTCAGGCATACTACCAGTCGTCGACTTTGCAAAAAAATCTCTCCATTAGCTTTCCTGTCAATGCCAAATAGTTGAACAGTAAATAAATCATAATACCGGAAGGTGAAATATCACCACAGGCTTTATTCTACTCCAACGACTTCAAACTTGTTCATACGAAATTAGTAGATTTAGGCGTTTAGCAAGGTTCAGTCAACCTAATTATCAATTCATACATTACAATCTATATATGTACACAGGATTTGATACATTTACTACTGAACAAAACTAAGATATAGAAATTAGAAGAAAAAGGTCAAGAAAACTGAACCTAGGGCTTACCTTGATTGATCAGCGCGACAGCGCCCACAGATCTTTCCTAACGGTGCAGAACGGCCGGACCCGGACGACGTGCACCGTGCGAAACTGCGAATCGAGGATGGCCGCCGGAGCGGCATCGCGTACAGCCGTGGACTGCAAACGTCGGCGGCTTCGATGCGTCAATCAGTCAAGGCGGTAGGCGGCGAACTCGTGAACTCCTGATTTCCCAAAGGCGATGTGCGTTTCCAGCAAATTGGGCATCAGCCTGCTCGTATTCTTTTTAGATGGGCTGCTAGGCTAGCTATTATTTCCTATATATGGACGTGGGCTTGAAATATATGACAAAAAACTGAGAGTAGAGGGGGCAAACACCTTGAGCTGAGCAGGGGCAACATTGGACATACTGGGCCTGGTATAAAAGGGCCCAAAAAACGAGTGGGGGCATTCGCCCCCACAACCCAGTACGTAGATTCGCCCCTGGCGGAGCGTGGCGTGGCGGGGCTAGGGGGTGCGAGTGGGCCGGGGCGAGGCGGCAGGGTGGCTGGCGGCGAGGCGGGGGCGGGCCGGGGCGAGGGCAGGGCGGAATGGCAGGGCGTGGGGCGGGGCGGGCAGGGCGCCAGCGGGTGCGAGGCGAGGCGGGGGCGGCGTGGGCGGGGCGGCCAAGCGCGCGGCGCGGGCAGGGCGGCCGAGTGCGGAGCGCGGGCAGGGCGGCCGAGCGCGCGGCACGGGGCGGGCAGGGCGCCGGCGCGCGATCGAGCGCGTGGGGCGGAGCTCGTGTGAGAGGAGGAGGCGGCGAGCTCGGGGCGCAGGCGGGACGAGGGCGAGGCGGCCGGCGGCGAGGCGGGCGCGCACAACGCGAGGATGGGGCGAGGCGGGGCAGGGTGGCCAGGGGCGAGCGGCGGACGTGCAAGGAAGCGCCGGGGGCGAGCGCGAGCGCCGCGGGCGTGGCGTGACCGGGCGAGGTGCGAGCGCTAGCGGGGCCAAGCAGGCGCTGGCAGACACTTTGGGGTAGTTGCCGCGCTGGGCGCCTCCAACCCGAGCCGGACATGCGTGTCCGTTTTAACATTCATTGCCATCTCAAACATACAAAAAACAATTGATCCGGACGTCCGTTTGGGGTCACGCGGTGGAGTTGGCCTCATGTCTGTGTAGCGAGTGCATTCCGAGCAACTTTCCACGCAAAGATTTGTACTCCTCAAAAGGCATCACTGTTTTGCGTCGGCACACCGGCCGAAGCGTTCGGCCGGCCGCTCGCATGTTGTTGGATGCTGTTGCGATCGAGCATCCGCTTTTAGCCTGGCGATCCACGCACGGCCCAAATGCCTGGCTGTGTGGGCCCATGCAGCTCCCATGAGCCAGTCTTCTTCCTTATCTACTCGATCCCCACCCCGCACCAGTGCCGTTGTAGCTCCGATTCCCATCCCAAACCAGAGGCGACGGCGCCGCCGCCGCCCCCCTCCCCCCTCCCCCCGCGTCCTCCTTTCCTTTCTCTCTCTAATGTCCAACGCGCGGCCCTGAATCACCAGATCCCCAACAACCATCTCTCACCAGAGACCTGACCCCAACAACCATCTCTCGCTGGAGATGGACATGACCGATCACTGTGTGGACGTCATGCTAGAACCAGCACATGGTTTTGCTGCAACCGGCTAGCAAAAGTGTTGGAACCAGTGACGGGGGATGATACAAGCAAGAGGCAATTTTTTGCTGGGAAGCCGACGAGGTGGATTTTTTGCTGGAACCATGTTATTTTTTTGCTGGAACCAGTCCTAATTTTTGCTACCACTCCCTTTATTTTGATTTTTGCGGGAACCAGCCTTAAATTTGCTACCATCGTCCTTTGATTTTGCTGGAACCGGCAATTTTTTCTACTTCAACCAAGATTTTGTATTTTTTTTGCTTTCTAGTTTTTTGCTGGATGTGGCCAATTAGTTTGCTACAACCGGATTTTTTCAAAGCTTCAACCATGTCTGATTTTTGCTACTACCAGTCGACGTTTTTGCTACATCCTTCGTTCATGGCTGCGACGGTGCTCCAGCGAGCAGAAAAAGAGTCGGCGGCCGGCAAGTTGCAACCGTGAGTCATTTTTGCTGGAACCGGTCACCGCGGTGAGCACGACGGTCACCACGGCGAGCTGCGATGGAAACACAACGAGTTGTAACCATGTCCACGGCCATCTGCGACGGTAACCACGCTGAGCTGGAACCGCAGTCGAGAATAGCTGGGACCGTAGTCGTGTTTTGCTGCAACCATGAACTTGGTGTTTTTGCCTGGAACTGTGACTGACCGAGAGCGGGGATGGCGAGCGGCAGTGAGCCGGCGAGGTCACCGGCGTTGGGGGTCGTCAGGGGAGAGAGAGACGTGGGGGTTGGTGCGTGGTAGGCGACGGCTCTGATGCGGCAGCGCGTGGGAGAGGGAAGAAATAATCAAGGGGGAGGAAGTAGACGATGCGGAAGGTCAGATCAGACGGCTGGCTATAGTTGTATCGGGCGGCTGTGCGTTGACCGGCCGAAATTTCGACCGACGCGCCGGCGCCTATCAGTGCCCCACCAACAAGGCGTTTCCATGGAAGATCCGAGACCTTCCGCATGAGAAAAGTTTGCAGTCTACCTCAGAGAACAGTGTGACGATGAAGTAGTTATTCTGCGACCGTGCGAAATTAACGCCTGTACGCAACTCCCATGTTTCCTCGATGGTTTTTTCCCCTCGAGATAACCATGTTTCCTCGATGTGATCAGACATTGCCTGGACCAGTTGGTTTACTCCCAGAGACATGATTAGTACCACCAGAGCTTAAATCAATCATTCCATCCCCAACTCCTACATCAGAAACAACAATGAGAAAAAACTCTTCCATTCTATCTATGGTGCATTGCGCCCTATACAATCTCAGTAGCTTCCACTCTGTCCTCACAGCTTCCTCTTCTTTTTTCGCAAAATCAACCTAAACAAAAGCATTATAGCGTCTCTAGCAGATCCTCTAAAAGTGACAAAACCCTTAAATTTACAACATAAATTTAAAAAAACACCGAATAGACCCCATATTTATTTTACAGGCCCGTATATCATCCCCTCGAACCTCAGGTTTGGAGGCCATTTTTTGGGGAACTTGTAAACTGGTCAACGCTTGAGGGGGTGGTCTGACGATGCCGCATGTGAGCAGCGAGCAGGCGGAGGAGCTCGGCAGCGGCGCCGGAGCCTGGGTCGGCCTAGCACAGGTTCGGCCTAGCACAGGTTACAGCTGGCCAGCAGTTGGACACGTATGTTTCGGCTGGCTGAAGTTCGAGTTCGTCCATGCGTGCGTCCCGAGGAAGAAGCGTGGGGAGAAAAATAAGAAAAAACATTTATGATATGGGTTTATGAGATCTGTTCCGCCCGATGCCGCGCGATACAGCGAATTCGTTTTAAAGGGACCTGTATATTGTTTTTACGGGATGCGTTTTGCGAGATCTGCTAGAGTTGCTCTTATCCTCCGTATCCACAATCCCTCACATCTGACTTTGTCATCGTATTAAATAGTCCTTCCACCGCTGGCATTGGGTTGCTCAAGTAGAGCAAGATATACCAAATTCGATATCATATATGTTCGCGGATGCGTCTAGTCGGGTCTGTAGACAATGACCGATTAACCCTTATTTTTTATCTGCTGCAATCAAGTACCTCAAATTTCATACCTCACATTCATGCAATAGCGTGCATCACAAGATCTACGTACTACATAGATAATCTAACTTGCCTATACTGACCTCCATGCCGGTAGTGCCGAACAGACTTGCCTCTTGGTGGATGGCCACCCCCCGCATCTCCGGCTCCTCGTCATCGTCCTCGTTGGGGAAGATCTCGTCGAGCTTCATGTCCACCTGACGGAGGAAGCGGCGGTTGGCATCCACCTTCGCCTTCGACTGGATGGAGTCGAGGCTAGCCTACTTTTCTGCTTGGGCCACCTCGAATTTGGCCATGGTGAAGCCCGCAGCCAAAGGCACCTGATCCGCCACACCTAGTCCTCTTCCTCCTCCTACGGCTCCGCGTCCTCCACCTCCGGCTGTAGGCAGACTACGATCCGGGCTTTGTGTCTAGCCTGGATCTCCTTAAGGAGCTCCAACCGCCGATCCGACATGAGCATGGTGTACGTCGTGATCCCCTGCCGGACCATTGCTAGGGCCGGATGGCGGGGATTGAAAGATGGCGGCGTAGAGGGGAGGGAGAGGGTACAAATGAGGACGGGATAGGGTTGGGGTGCCGCCGCCCAGCTTAAATAGCCGTACTTGGGCCCTCGGGTGACGTTCTAGAGTGGCACCACTTTTTTTTGCATCCTCACCGCCCTCATCGAAAATCGGAGGAGACGCTCATCGAATTGATGGTTTTATGAGTGCTTTTGTGTGGGTCCCTGCAGGCAGTATGACGTGGCGGGCGCGTCTAGGTGTACCGGGGCCTTCCTATATCCGCCCCAGATATGTGCTATATATGAGAGGTGCTGGTTAGCCCGGACGTATGGGGCCGGTATGAGGAGCCTGTCTGATTCAGGATTTCATGACCTGTTGATGACCCACAAGTATAGGGGATCAATCATAATCCTTTCGATAAGTAAGAATGTCGAACCCAACGAGGAGCAGCAGGAATTGATAAGTGGTTTTCAGCAAGATAATCTCTGTAAGTGTTGTAAGATAGCTTGGTTAGCAAGTAACAAGTAACCGAAGTAGCAAGGTGTAGCAAGATGATCCAATCCTTATTATTCCTAGGGACAAGCCATAGGAACTTCTTATATTGTTGAAAACGCTCTCGAGGACACACGGAAATTTCATCTAGCTATTTTCACCATGATTCATCGACTTACGTTCATTGCCTTGATAAGTTATTATGTGGGTGGACTAAAGCTATGGTGTTGTTCTTACTTGAACAAACAACCTACTTATGATTACCCCCTCCATGCATGCATCCACAAATACAAGAGAAGAATTGAGAAAAATCTAATCGTAGCATGAATCATATGGATCCAAAATAGTGCCTTATGGAATAATTCATACCGCAACCCATCATCCATAAACTAATTCAACAATGCCTTCTTGACACGTGGAGGCCGAGGCGACGGCAACACAGAAGCTGAAGGGTATGGTATTTAATGTAAAAGCCGAGCTATATGAAGTACAATGGAGAACCCGCCTTGCAAAGCCGAAGACATGAAGCCGGATATAACATCGTCATTAAAGGCAAGTTCGGGGGCTACTAAGGGAGTCCTGGATTATGGGGTCTTCGAGGAGACGGCCTATGTGATATGGGCCAGGCTGATGGGCTGTGAAGATACAAGATAGATGGCCTTCCCCCATGTCCGGATGGGACTCTCCTTTGCGTGGATGACAAGCTTGGCGCCCAGATGTGTAGTTTCCTTCATCTGTAAAGCGACTTTGTACGACCCTAGTCCCCTCCAGTGTCTATATAAACTAGAGGGTTTAGTCCGTAGTGATAATTACAATCATACAAGCTTAGACGTCTAGGGTTTAGCCATTACGATCTCGAGGTAGATCAACTCTTGTAACCCCTATACTCATCAAAGTCAATCAAGCAGGAAGTAGGGTATTACCTCCATTAAGAGGGCCCAAACCTGGGTAAACATCGTGTTCCTTGCCTCCTGTTACCTTCGATCCTTAGATGCACAGTTTGGGACCCCCTACCCGAGATATGCCGGTTTTGACACCGACAACCACCCCGTCGACTTCAACGAGCTACGGCTTCCTGACCTGGTCTCCTTCTTCACCTATATCTCCAAGGAGTTGAGCCGTCTCCGCGTGATGGTGGCGGCAGAGCTGGACAAGGAGGGGTTGTGGGCGGCCGTCGCTGTTGCCGGGCGAATCCTCTCAGGGCTCCGTCACCGGAATCCATTCGTGCCATTGGACGCCGTCTTTGACGAGCTGGCTCCCGTCGACCGGGAGCGGGCTCTGCGGGCGGTTGCACCCTGCATCACCAATGTTGTGAGCCTCGAGAAGCAGAGGGACTTCGGTGGTGTTTAGGCACCCTCTGCATGGGCATGTCCATGTCTCGGCGCAACATGACCGTTGGATTAAACTTAGACGGCGCAGATCAGTCACTGTAGCACAAAGCATGTGGGTGTGTTTGGTTGCATTCTCATCTCAATATAGTTGTTCCCTCTTCGTGTATTGGTGTTAACCTACTAGTGTGGACTCATGCACCCTTCATGCACTCTGCCAAACACCCAAAAGTGGGCCGAGAAGGGAACTTTTGCTCCCATCCCGTGCACCCTTCATACACCCTCCCTAACACTGATTCGTGCTTCATATGGTTCATGTTTCGTGGAGTACTGTAGCATCGTACTCTCCATGCGCTATAGACCTAGTTCTGTTAACATTGATCTCACCGCTCATTCTCGACCGGACAGTCGAAAAAGTGGTACTATGTTACTACATTACTGTTCATATAGTTGACATGCGCACAACATCATTTGATATCGTCATATCTTACTACACTAGCAACAAGATTATGTAGTACTGACGTATGAACCACTGCACATGCCTAGTAGTAGGAGCACTATGTATGTTCAAGTGGCTGCCGTGTTTCGCACTCCCTTGTCGTAAGAGTGGAAACACTTGCTGTAATCATTTTTTTCTTCAAAAAAATAGTGGACATGCTCTACCGTGTGGATCCTCCTCCACGGTCGTCAGGAACCTTGCTACTCACTTTCGCTGACGCGTGGGACAGCCAGCATCGGGGTCCACCAGCCATGCACTAAATTACTCCGTAGTAGAGTGCCCAACTGCACGGTAGACTACCCCGATCGAAGCGCTGCAGTAATGCCCAATGAGCCGTCAAATCACAAAACCCCCTCCTTTCCAGCAGTAAGTTGGACGGACGAAGCAACCATCATTTCACTCTTCTCTCTCAGCTTACTCTCTTGAAGAAAACCCCCACTCGCTTCTCCCTCATCTCATTCCTCATTTCTTAGAAAACCCCGATCTGCTTCTACCCTTGTTCTTCTCTCCCAAAGAAGAAGAGGTGAGCGCATCAATGGTGTTGATTCTGACCAAGGCCCGGTCTTGCAACCCCGAGACTGATCCTATAACTCCCTCTCTGATCTTCTTTTAGGTTGTGATTATGGTTTCTTTTCTTTTATTTCTATTTGATAGTTTCTTGATGGATGCTGGAGCACTGGCCGAAGTGATGTCTATGGCTCTGGCCAAAACCGTCGAGGCTCATGGTATGAAGAAGCGCAAGCACCCCGCTGAGACTACCATACACAAGCTCAAAGCCATCGCCCTGTCCAACCCCCCTCTCCGGGATCCCTCATTAAGCAAGTCCAGGTAATATCTCTTCTTGACGATCTTTTTCTCGATCTTGATCGTGTTTTTTCATCTAACACGCAGTACTAGTACTAGTAGTACAACTTTCTTGGTGATCTTGCATGTGATTTTTGTGTGCCAAATGACGGTTCTAAATTCCTCTTTTGACCAAAACATGCGACAGGTTGAGACTGATTTCTTATAAATTACTTTCAACTACTTTATGAACATGAATGCTACCTTTGAAGAGGGTATATTTGCCTCAGTAACTTGTGTTATGGATATTGCAAGTAATCCCTCTGCTCTCATGCCTTTGAAGACATGTTCTAGTGTCTTTGTTCACTCATTTATGTGCATATATGTAGTCATATATGGAGTATAATATTGGAAATCATCTTATATTTCTGAACGGAGGTAGTAATAAAATATGGTTTCTATTTGAATTAGAACCAGGTCCGCGGTGGAGATGAAGTTCTCAAAGTCATGCCATGTGAACTGGAAGACCTAAGGATGAGTTCTACTACTAAACTATCCAGCTGTTGTGTCCTTGTCGCCACGTGTCCTGAACTAGTGTTTTCCTGTAGCATTGTTGTCAGGCATTTTCTCGAGGTTGTACTTGACCACACAATTTCCTGGCTGTGCCTTTGATTACGAAGGGTGTGGTTCTTGTAAAGCTTCCCGACAAATCTGATGCGGCCTGTCTTCATCGTCATGTTTATGAGTGGAAAGACCACTCTGTTAGGTTCTCCAAGGTTGACGATATGGTGATGGTGCAGGTAGACATCTCTCACGAAGTCCATGGCCTAGTCAGTTATGTGGGGTTCATCCCGTAGGTCGGTGGCAAGAAATAGTCTACAGAGTTTAATTACTGCAACTTTGCTTGTCTGTAGTAAGTACTATTGTTTAGTACTTGATTTGTGTTTGTGAACCCTGTATTGTTTAGTACTGCCGCTTTTGCTGTGTGGTGAGTCCTGAGAACATTCTATGTTAATGTCTGTCAATTTAGTCTGTATATTTTGAAGTATCTAGATCATCTTTTTTGTGAGGACGATTTATCAATTATGGTTACATTCCAATATCTGTATGCATTGCAGGGTTTATCGCACCCACCAGGATTTCTAGTCCCATGGATGTTCGGTCCATACGATTTGTCACTACCTTTGGACTGTCCTGCTTGTGGGAGTAGGCGGGGGCCCTGCATGCCGCGCATAGTTGGACGATCAATCTTATGTTTAGTACTTCAACATAGTGATTTCCTGGTAAGGATTCACTCGTGTCACATCAAGTAAATCTTATTTATTTACTGTCTAAATCTTATTGATTTAATGTCATGTTTTCTTTCTTTTCCTGCAATTTTACGATGCAGGTTTTGCCATGTGACATTCATCACAGAATAAACCGTTTGGTTTGCTCTACGATGGCTATTTTTGCAGGTTTCACTTCTTATGTCGTGTCAGTAACGAAGGCACTGTCCATCACTTATATTACTGGAAAAAATTGGATCAGTCTGTTGTCTGAGTACAAGCTGAACCCCTATGATGAACTGCTGTTTGGTTTAACAAGCACGCCACAATTAGAGTCCTTCTCACATTTAAAAGAAATGAAGAAAAAAAATGGATATCGGTCACGGAGCCTAGTCAAGTTAGATAGCTGATCATAGAAGACCAGACACGATCGTCGCTGTCTCGCACATCGGTACCACCTTCAGCAACGAATCAAGCACCGACAGTTGCTCTAGCACTAACAGCGGCCGCAACTCAGTCTGATCCAACTGAGGATTGGGCACCGACCGCGTTAGCGGATCAGGCTGATCTACTAGAGGATCGGGCATCAACACCGGCACCTGCTTCGACACCGGCACCAGCTCTACAAGGAGCACCATCTTCGGCAGTAGAAGTAGCACTACCAGTCGCACCGGCGCGGGCACCAGCAAGGGCTTTGGCACCTGCACCAACACTTGCACTTGCATCTGCTCCGGCCCGTGCAGCGGCAACCGAACAAGCAGTTGCACCGGCAATAGATTGGGCTGCACTTCACACTTCATATACCAAAGTCCTTACAAAAACCGACATGTCCACCTTCTTGGTAAGCATTGGCCGCCCAAGTGCTTCGTTCTTTTTTCTTTCCATGTTGTTTCACATGATTCACTGTGTTGATCTAACTGTTTGTGTATGTCTTCTTGTTTGCAAACAGAGAATTCCTAGAGCAACGAGGGAGTCATTCAACAATCCGGGCGACCATGGCCAATTTTCTCTTACCATGCGCAACCTTGGTGTGAATGAACCTGCTCAATATACCGTAAGTACAAAGGATGGTCACATGATGATTGATGCTAAAGGATGGTCAAGGTTCAAATCTAAATCATATTTTGCGGTAGGGGATGATGTCAAAATCGATCTTTCTCGGCAAGGAGAGCTAGTCCAAATTAACTTTGAAATTCTTTAGTAGCAGCACGCAACTGCCGAACTGATCTATCCTCCAAGAGATCTTGATGTAATAATCTGGCATGGTGAAACAAGTGTCATGTGTGTATAAGTAGCACGACAATATTATTTATCACATGGTATATCGTTGATAGAATTGCAACTCTGATTTGGTTAGGAACTGTCGTTCGATTTCATTCCAACAGTTGTCGTGCTTTATTCAATTTTGTGTATTCGCCTTGCGACAACATCTAAAACCAGCGCCGTATCGATCGCTTGCAAATATAAAAAGCGCTGAGGTAGAACACATGGGCCCCCAAACATGCAGGCCCACCGGACTGTGGCCCAAAGTCCAGAACCATGAGCATGTCTGAGTATTTATATTCTCAGCTGAACCCCCATAATGCCGGTGCGTTGCACGTAACATCAAGATGCATTTGTATGAGTATTTTATCTTGTGAGAGAAAAGGATGAACGAGGGAAGGCCTTATTTGCAAATGTGGAGAGGTGTGTGGGTACCTTTTTGCAAAATTGCCATAGTTTCCTTCCTATCCGTCAGATATAAATCGGACGGCCTATGTTGCCGGATGGCAGGCACACCATCATCACCAACTCATCTATACAGTGTTAAAAAACTCTTTTTTTTATAATTACATATGTTATATATATTCCCCTTGATTTTCCTTATGTATAAAGTTGTGATATAAAAGATTTTTATATTTCTTTACAGAGGGAGTATCTCTCTGTCAAAAATATATTTTTGTGTAACTAGTTACTCCTGTCTTTCTACTTCCTTTCGCTGATATGTGGGGCATCCGCACAACGGGGTCCACGTGCCATATGCACCAAATTAGAGTGCACAACTGCACGGTAGACACACCCCGGTCGTAGCACCGCAGTAATGCCCAATGAGCCGTCAAATCACAAAACCCCCCACCTTTCCAGCTTTAGCAGTAAGCTGGACGGACGAAGCGGCAATATTTCACTGGGCCCGAATCCCCTTCCTCCCTCGTCTGCTTGTTCAGAGAAAACCCCATCTCGGTGATTGCATAGGGTTGTATCATGGAGAACTAGGTACGAATTCTTCATCCATCCCCGATAAAATCCAAGTCCCTTGGTCGCGGGTAATCCTAGGATGGTAGCCGCCGCCGTTGATGCATTTTTCTTCCTACTGAATCTAGTGTGTTTCATTTTGCAGTGCTCAAAGTGTGAGTACTCTACAGGTTTCTGCGCCCTCGGCGAGACGCCACACTTGTTCCTTCTCATCCTAACACAGGATTTTAAACGCGCACATTATGTTCCTAGAATCCTCTTTTCTATCTGGGAGGGTGGGATTTTTTGAACATGATGTCGACTAATTTGGAAATTTGGATTGCTATATTTGGATAAAAGGTACTAGTATGATGGTCAACACTCACGTGAAGGAGGAAATTATTTCTAGATTTGGATAGGTAATACATTGTGTTCTCATATTATTTTTCCTCCAGTGCATTACTTGCTCTGCCAGAACACATGTACTCAAGATGCTCGGCCTTGCCATAACTGAATACACCAGTTTAAGTGTCACAGTGAAGACAAGGCATGGATATAAGTTCCGACTTGGGTTCATGAACCAAGAAGATCGCTGCTTTTTTTAGGCCGAACTTGGATAAACTTTTTCAAGTGTTACGGACTAAAAATTGGCACACGAATGTTGATGGAAACAGCAGAACCTGGTCTCATCTTAACTGCGATCTTCTACCCCGACGTAGTTCCAATTGTTCATCCATGTTAGTTTTGTATCTGGTTCTTGCTTGTTGCCTCGATTACTTCTTAATACACCTATTCTGTCTAACTAATCACAATTTAACTTTAGAAGTAGTAACGAATCTCTCACGAAGATGCTACTTCTAACTAATATTTTCTTATAATCGGTGGCACATGTAGGTTTTTTCAGAGTTAAGTAGGCTGCTCGTTTGTTATTCATAAGAACTCGACTGTTACTGATGGCACTGAAGTTGAATGGGACGACATCCACAAGTTCCTACACTTTATTGGTCGTCTTGAGGTCCTTGTAGGGCGTTTCAATGGTGGAAGGCCACATGGGATATGTGTGCCACTGCTGCACTCATTGAATAGGTCCAACTGTGTTGGAAAACTTATGGTACAAGCTATTTTCTGTTATATATGTTGTTCATAAACTATTGCTTATACACATTTTTACAGCTGTAATCTTCTTGAAACAGAAACTGCCCAGTTCTATTGTTCCTATACAGATGCCTGACCATGATCGGGTCAGACTTGCGCTTGGTCACAACATGGTGTTTATGTCGACCTACTCCATTCCCCTTGGAGGTGAAAAGATACTTATTCATGGATGGTCTCAAATAATGAAGGCCCGTCCATCTTGGAGAATAGGACATAAGATTATGTTCCTGCTTTTCCATGGCTCTAAAGCGAATATCCTATTTATTGACCACATTGCGAGATGAAGCGGCTTTCAGAAGGTTGTGGATGCGCGGGGTGGTGCCTGGGCCTTGTCCTGGGGCTTGGCGGCCTCACCCACCCTTGGTTAACTATAGGCAAAGTAGCACTGTTCGAGGCGTGCTTTGTACGGTTGAACCTGTATAAGTACTCATACTGCTTTTTGCTAGGGTTGTTAAGTGCCCCTGCTGGTTTCAATTAAGGTTGTTAAGTACTCCTGCTGCTTTACAGTCTGTCATGTTTCTTTAGTCCTATCTTCCTCCAGCCGCCAAAACCAAACCAGCGCCGGCGGGGCCGCCTGCTTCCGCCTCCCACGGCTTGCTGCACCTCAGCGCACGCATCGCCGCCCCACCGTCTTCTAAATCGTTAACGCCGATGTCTGAGGCCTCGACGTTGTCCTCCGTGCGCTTTGGTGCGCTCGCCGCGGCGCCGCCCTCTCGCGTTGTCAACATGGTCAACAAACAACAGGAATTGGCAGAAGTACGTGGAGAGGATGACAGTAGGGGCCCACATGTTGGTGTATGGAAAAAGAAAATGCTTCCTCCTAGCGGTTTCCTGACATTTGGGACCCACGACATTGTGAGCGTATATAGTCAATAGACAAGAGAACAACACGAGATCGGCTGACACTTGGGACGTAGCTGCTCGAGCAGTATCTTTTTTGTTATTATTGAGACGGAGCAGGGTTTCAACCGGGCTGTGGCCCGTCTATCCCAGGCTTATATTTTATATTCACCATATGACCAGCCCAGCTATTTTTCTTTGTGAAAATGAGCCCAGTTTCTTTTTTCTGAAGAATACCCAATCCAGGCCTACTTATTTTTCTATGCCCTGATGGGCTGCAACTCTTTCAAGACTCCTGCAAATCTTGAAAGTAATATGAAATGGGTTGTAAATATAAAAACATATGACAAATTGGCAATTACTTTATAATTTCTGAATTTTTTCACATTTTCAGATTCCTATTTCACTGGGCTTTAACCTAATTTAAATATAGCTTCAAAGTACTTTAAATCTGGCTTGACATTTTGGTATTAAAAATAGTTTGGAACCCACAGAAATATGTGAAATTTTGTTTAAATTTTTAACCCTGGCCCTGGCCAACAAAAAAAATGGACTGCAATAAATTGCATAAGAAGTTGCAATGAGCTATATATATAAATTATTAAAAAAGAGGGAATGGTCTAACTTGTGGGCCTATTAAGTTGACGCGTATACAAGATTTTTTACTTATTAATATGTCAACAAACGATTCTAGCAGACGTAGCCGTTGGATGTCAATCCAACGGCCATCGTGTTTCTTCAATCTCTGGTCTTCTTGCTCCAGCCGCCAAATCCAGTGCTGGCGGGACCGCCCGCTACCGCCTCCCATGGGCGGCTATGCTGCCGCGCAGGTCTGACTGCCCCCTACTACTCCCACCGTTGGCCAGGGCATCCCTCTACTCACCCACACCCCCTGTTATTCTGCAGCGACGGCAGCCTCACACCACAGTCGAACCAGTGAACCCTCGTACTCCTCTCTGCGCGGGCTTCCACTGTCGCGTCTTCCCCGGCTCCCTGGCGTCCCCTTCCTAGGCTTCACCATCGTCCACCACCCTGGTGCTCTCGGCGTGGCATGGTCAACGTGGTCAAGGAATGACTTCCATTGGAAGAGTACTGTACGTGGAGAAGCTGACAGCTGGGTCCATGGCCGCAGCAAGGAAGTGCCTCCTTATTACGCGCAAAATAATGATTCCTCCACCTGACAGCAAGGACCCACTGGACAGACCACCACATTTCACAAAAAAAAGGTTCCCCCCTGACTGTTGGGACCCACCAGCTACATCTTTGCACGCAAGGAAGTGCGTCCATATTACGGGCAAAAAAACGATTCGCCCCCTGACTGCTGGGACCCACCAGCTACATCTTCGCATGCAAGGAAGTGCCTGACAGTCAGGACCCACCTGCTCGAAGCGTACGTAGCGTTGTCATTCTAGTCGCGAACATGTACGTACATACTAGTCGATCGGTCGCTTTGCAATCATGAACCATGGCCGAGTAAGTAGCGGCACATGTCATAGTAGAGCCCCCCATGTAGCAGTTCAGGATGCCCTGTCTAAACTGTGTACACGTACATAAAGCCACACGCCAAAAAATACAGCCACGTACGTACATACGGCGGGCTCTCGAACGCCTACTCGCGCATACGTAAGGCCAGGGCTCGTGTACATGGTTGGGTCGGAACGGAGAAATTGCGTCGTCGTCGTGTTCATGGGGAGCCAACCGGCTTGGTCGAAACAGAATGCATCGTTGTGTTCATCAGGAGCCAACTGGCTTGGATGGAACAACTGATGGAAACAAGGCCTGGTGTACTGCAGAACGAAGGAAACGACCTTGTGTTCGACCAGCCACGATCGAAACAGGATCCTGTTCATCGGGAGGGGTCTGGCGTACCGCAAAACGGAGGAAACAAACTTCTCTTGGACCTCCTACGATCGAAACAGGGTCCTGTTGATCGGGAGGGGTGTGGCGTACCGCAAAACAGAGGAATCAGACTTGTGTTGGAGCGCTGCGATCGACACGGGGTTCTTGTTCATCGGGAGGGGTGTGGCGTACTGCAAAACGGGACTCCACAGGATACTGTTCATCTCCACTCTCGACCTCCTCCAGCCTCCACGGGCTACTGTTCATCCATCGTCAACCTCCTCTAGCCTCCACCTGCGACTGTTCATCCACAGGCTCGTGTTCATCCAGCCTCCATCGCGCGCTCCTCCACCGGCTATTGTTCAACCAGCCCTCTCCACGGGGTCCTGTCCAACCACCCCTCCATGGGGCTACTGTTCATCCAACCCTCCACCGGTTACTGTTCAACTAGCCCTCCACAGGGTCCTGTTCATCCAGCCCTCCACGGGGTCCTGTTCATCCACCCCCAACCGGCTTAATCGGGGTCCTATTCATCTAGCGGCAACGGCCTCTACTACCACGGGGGCCTGTTCATCCAACCCCCACCGGGAACTGTTCATCCAAACTCCCCCAACAATACTCACTGTTCATCCAGAGGCAGCATCGACCGGCTTCAGTTAGCAGCAGTAGTGAACGAATCGCTCGATCGAGTTCAGTTAACAGCCATCGATCGATCGCTCGGGTTCAGTAACGCGGAGCCTACAGTGCAATCACTCGGGTTCAGTTAGGCGAATGCCATGCTCGGGTTCAGTTAGAGCCCAACGCCTCGCACCCACGCGAGTACGTGTACGAGAGAAACGTGCATCACTTGGCCCCCGACCAACCACCATAACCGAGAACTCCGCGAAATTTTCCTCGCCCTCGCTTCTACCATGGTTTTTTCCGTCATGGACGACCCAAAAATGTCATGCATCTGCGTCTCCGGCCTGCCCAGGACGAAAAGCCCATTCTCTGTCATGATTTTTTGGCATTGAAGTAGGATCCCACCACATCTATGATGATACCGGTTTTGTCACAATGATCATCATAGAAGTGTCATAAGCATGACAGAAAAAAATTCGTGCAGGCCAAAATGTCAGGGATGTGTCTTTTTTTTAGTGAACATACATATCATCAATGGCTTCGATTGTCCCCTCCTGGAGGGAAGTATCCCCCGTTGATACGTCTCCAACATATCTATAATTTTTGATTGCTCCATGCTACTTTATCTACTGTTTTAGGAAATATTGGGCTTTATTATCCACTTTTATATTACTTTTGGGACTAACCTATTAACCGGAGGCCCAGCCCAGATTTGCTGTTTTATGCCTATTTCAGTGTTTCGTGGAAAAGGAATATCAGACGGAGTCAAAACGGAACGAAATCAACTAGAGAAGTTATTTTTGGAAGGAAACCCACCTGATGGACTTGGACCCCACATCAGAAGATGCAGGAGGTGCTCACGAGGGTGGGGGGCGCGCCCACCCCCCCGGGCGCGCCCCCTGCCTCGTGGGGCTCCCGTAGCTCCACCGACGTACTCCTTTCACCCATATATACCTACGTACCCTAAAACTTCCAGAACAGAAGATAGATCGGGAGTTCCGCCGCCGCAAGCCTCTGTAGCCACCAAAAACCTCTCGGGAGCCCGTTCCGGCGCCCTGCCGGAGGGGGATCCCATCACCGGTGGCCATCTTCATCATCCCGGCGCTATCCATGACGAGGAGGGAGTAGTTCACCCTCGGGGCTGAGTGTATGTACCAGTAGCTATGTGTTTGATCCTCTCTCTCTCGTGTTCCATCTATGGCACGATCTTGATGTATCCCGAGCTTTGCTATTGTAGTTGGATCTTATGATGTTTCTCCCTCTCTACTCTCTTGTGATGAATTGAGTTTCCCCTTTGAAGTTATCTTATCGGATTGAGTCTTTTATGAGAACACTTGATGTATGTCTTGCTGTGATTATCTGTGGTGACAATGGGATATCATGTGCCACTTGATGTATGTTTTGGTGATCAACTTGCGGGTTTCGTGACATTGGGAACCTATGCATAGGGGTTGGCACACGTTCTTGATTCTCCGGTAGAAACTTTGGGGCACTCTTTGAAGTACTTTGTGTTGGTTGGATGAATCTGAGATTGTGTGATGCATATCGTATAATCATGCCCACGGATACTTGAGGTGAAATGGATTATCTAGGTGACATTAGGGTTTTGGTTGATTTGTGTCTTAAGGTGTTATTCTAGTACGAACTCTTTTATAGATTGATCCGAAAGAATAACTTTGAGGTGGTTTCGTATCCTACCATAATCTCTACATTTGTTCTCTGCTATTAGTGGCTTCAGAGTGACTCTTTGTTGCATGTTGAGGGCTTGTCATATTATCTATCTATGTTATTATTGTTGAGAGAACTTGCACTAGTGAAAGTATGAACCCTAGGCCTTGTTTCCTATCATTGCAATACCGTTTACGCTCACTTTTATCTTTATTTACCTTGCTGTTTTTATTATTTCAGATTACAAAAACCTATATGTACTATCTATTTTGCACTTGTATCACCATCTCTTCGCCGAACTAGTGCACCTATACAATTTACCATTGTATTGGGTGTGTTGGGGACACAAGAGACTCTTTGTTATTTGGTTGCAGGGTTGCTTGAGAGAGACCATCTTCATCCTACGCCTCCCACGGATTGATAAACCTTAGGTCATCCACTTGAGGGAAATTTGCTACTGTCCTACAAACCTGTGTACTTGCAGGCCCAACAACGTCTACAAGAAGAAGGTTGCGTAGTAGACATCAAGCTCTTTTCTGGCGCCGTTGCCGGGGAGGTTAGCGCTTGAAGGTATATCTTTAGATCTTGCAATCGAATCTTTTTGTTTCTTGTTTTAGCACTATTTAGTCTATAAAATAAAATTACAAAAAAATGGAGTTGAGTTTGTCTCATACACTTCATCTTTTTAATATCTTTCGTGAGTATGATGGAAAGGAAAATTGTGCCAAAGTGCTAGAAGAATAATTACATAGATTGCTTGGCATGAAATATGTGAATGATGAGCATGATTGCAATGTTGTTAGTATGAATTCCTTGAATATCTATGATGCTAATGATATGCAAAGCTACAAGCTTGGGGAAGCTATGTTTGATGAAGATGATATTTTTTTGTCCCCCAAGCTTTGATGAGCAAATTTACTATGATGAAAGCATGCCTCCTATCTATGATGATTATTGTGATGACACGTATGCTTTAAAGAATAATGATAACCATGAAACTTATCATCTTGATCTTAATTTTCAATCATACAATAGTTATTTTGATGAGTTTGCTCCCACTACTATTCATGAGAAGAATTTTGCTTATGAGGAGAGTAGCAAATTTTCTATGCTAGTAGATCATGAAAATAATGCTTTAGGTGCCGGTTATATTGTTGAATTCATTCATGATGCTACTGAAAATTATTATGAGGGAGGAACATATGCTTGTAGAAATTGCAATAATGTCAAGTTTCCTCTCTATGTGCTTAAATTTTTGAAGCTATGCTTGTTTTACCTTCCTATGCTTATTGATTATTGTTCCCATAAGTTGTTTGCTCACAAAATCCCTATGCATAGGAAGTGGGTTAGACTTAAATGTGTTAGTCATATGCTTCATGATGCTCCCGTTATGTTTCAATTCTTATGTTTTATGTGAGCATCATTGCCGTCATCATGCCTAGCTAGAAAGGCATTAAAGAAAAGCGCTTGTTGGGAGACAACCCAATATTTATCCTTACTGTTTTTGTGTTTCCACATGATTATGCTACTGTAGTAATCATGTTTTATAGCTTTTGTTTCAATAAAGTGCCAAGTAAGACCTTTAGGATAGCTTACGGTGATAGTTGTGTTGATCCTGCTGAAAATCAGAAACTTTTGCACCCAGTAAATTAGTTTTGTTAATTCACAGGAACGTTCTTCTGATCTGATTCTTTTTGCTATGGATTGGTACACAAATTGCTTAGGACGTCCTAATTTGGTAGGATTGTTGGAATTCCAGAAGTATACGTTTGATACAGATTACTACAGACTGTTCTGTTTTTGACAGATTCTGTTTTCTATGTATTGTTTGCTTATTTTGATGAATCTATGAGTAGTATCGTAGTGTATGAACCATAGATAAGTTGGAGTACAGTAGATATTACACCAATATGAATTTAGAATGAGTTCATTATAGTACCTAAGTGGTGGTTTTATTTTCTTATACTAACGAAGCTTACGAGTTTTCTGTTGAGTTTTGTGTTGTGAAGTTTTCATGTTTTGGGTAAGGATTCGATGAACTATGGAATAAGGAGTGGTAAGAGCCTAAGATTGGGGATGCCCAAGGCACCCCAAGGTAATATTAAAGGACAACCAAGAGCCTAAGCTTGGGGATGCCCCGGATGGCATCCCCTTTTCCGTCTTCGTCTATCGGTAATTTTACTTGGAGCTATATTTTTATTCACCACATGATATGTGTTTTGCTTGGAGCGTCATTTTATTTTGTTAGTTTTTGCTTGCTATTAGTCAGAATAATGTTTTGCATCTTTAGTTCCAATAAAGAAGTCAAGGATAGCCTTTGCCATGCTTATTTTGCTAGTATACATGTTGCTGTTTGAAAACAGAAAGTTTACCGCTATTGCTAAAATTCCCTAGAAGAGTCAGAGCGTGGTATAATGTTGAAACTATTTGCATATTGAGATCTGATAAATATACTACAGTGGGAATTTTATTTCATAATTTTTGGAGTTAGGGAAGTATGATGGATCTTGCATTCTTTACAGACTATACTATTTTGGACAGATTGCTGTTATGTTTGCTTTGTTTGCATATGTTTGCTTGTTTAATGATTCTATTTGAGTATAGGAGTATTAAATATGCAGAGGCATTTAGTATGCAATGTTGAATAATAATTTAAGTGATTTGTTACAGTAGAAAATGATAAGGTTTTGCATTGGTTTATACTAACCTATCTCACGAGTTCTTGTTGAGTTTGTTGTGGATGAAGCTTTTGATAAAAAGAGAAACCATGATATGAGAGGAATTAAGGAGACACAAAAGCTCAAGCTTGTTGATGCACAAGGCACCCCAAGATAATATTTCAATAAGTCTCAAGCATCTAAGCTTGGGGATGCCCCGGTAGGCATCCCACCTTTCTTCTTCAACAACTATCGGTTAGTATCGGTTGAGCCTAAGTTTTTGCTTATTCACATGAGTTGTGCTATCCTTGCAATGTAGTTTTCTTTAGCTTTGCTTGCTGTTTGAATAAAGTATCAAGATCTGAATTATTAAATGGGAGAGTCTTCACATAGTTGCATAATTATTCGACTACTCATTGATCTTCACTTATATCTTTCGGAGTATTTTGTCGTTTGCTCTAGCGCATCACTTATACCTTTTAGAGCATGGTGGTAGTTTTATTTTGAAGAAATAGATGAACTCTCATGCTTCACTTATATTATTTTGAGAGTTTTAAATAGCATGGTAATTTGCTTAATGTTAATATACTTGGTATTCAAGATATGTGAAACTTTCTTTTGAGTGAATTGGATACTAAGATAAGTTTGATGCTTGATAATTGTTTTGAGACATGGAGGTGATAATATCAAAGTCGTGCTAGTTGAGTAATTGTGAATTTGAGAAATGCTTGTGTTGAAGTTTGTAAGTCCTGTAGCATGCACGTATGGTTAAAGTTGTGTAACAAATTTGAAACATGAAGTGTACCTGGCTTGTGCATCCTTATGAGTGGCGGTCGGGGACGAGCGATGGTCTTTTGCTACCAATCTATCCCCCTAGGAGCATGTAGTACTTGATTTTTGATGATTGTAAATTTTTGCAATAAGTATATGAGTTCTTTTGACTAATGTTGAGTCCATGGATTATACACACTTTTACCTTTCCGCCTTTGCTAGCCTCTTCGGTACCGTTCATTGCCCTTTCTCACCTTGAGAGTTGGTGCAAACTTCGCCGGTGCATCCAAACCCCGTGATACGATACGCTCTATCACACATAAACCTCCTTATATATTCCTCAAAACATCCACCATACCTACCTATCATAGCATTTCCATAGCCATTCCGAGATATATTGCCATGCAACTTCCATCATCATCATCATGACATACATTACTTTTGTCATATTGCCATTGCATGATCATGTAGTTGACATCGTATTTGTGGCAAAGCCACCATGCATTATTTTTCATGCATGTCACTCTTGATTTATTGCACCATCCCGGTACACCGCCGGAGGCATTCATATAGAGTCATATCTTGTTCTAAGTTTCGAGTTGTAATCCTTATGTTGTAATCAATAGAAGTGTGATGATCATCATTGTTAGAGCATTGCCCAAAAAAAGGAAAAAAGAAAAAAAAAAAGAAAGGCCAAAAAAAAGAAAGGCCCAAAAAAAGAAAAAAAAGAAAATAAATAAAAAGGGCAATGCTACTATCTCTTTTTCCACACTTGTGCTTCAAAGTAGCACCTTGTTCTTCATGTAGTGAGTCTCATATATTGTGCTTCAAAGTAGCACCTTTTTCCTCATGTAGTGAGTCTCATAAGTTGTCTTTTTATACTAGTGGGAATTTTTCATTATAGAACTTGGCTTGTATATTCCTACGATGGGCTTCCTCAAATGCCCTAGGTCTTCATGAGCAAGCAAGTTGGACGCACACCCACTAGTTTTCTTTTGTTGAGCATTCATAGCTCTAGTGCATCCGTTGCATGGCAATCCCTACTCCTCATGTTAACATCAATTGATGGGCATCTCCATAGCCCGTTGATTAGCCTCGTCAATGTGAGACTTTCTCTTTTTTGTCTTCTCCACACAATCCCCATCATCATATTCTATTCCACCCATAGTGCTATATCCATGGGTCGCGCTCATGTATTGCGTGAAGGTTGAAAAAGTTTGAGATTATTTGAGTATAAAACAATTGCTTGGCTTGTCATCGGGGGTATAGAAGTTGGGAACATCTTTGTGTGACGAAAATGAAGCATAGCCTAACTATATGATTTTGTAGGGATGAACTTTCTTTTGCCATGTTATTTTGAGAAGACATGATTGCTTTGATTAGTATGCTTGAAGTATTATTATTTTTGTGTCAATATGAACTTTTGTTGAATCTTTCAGATCTGAATATTCATATCACAATTAAGAAGATTTACATTGAAATTATGCCAAAGTATCACTCCGCATCAAAAATTCTTTTTTATCATTTACCTACTCGAGGACGAGCAGGAATTAAGCTTGGGGATGCTTGATACGTCTCCAACGTATCTATAATTTTTTATTGCTCCATGCTACTTTATCTACTGTTTTAGGCAATATTGGGCTTTATTATCCACTTTTATATTATTTTTGGGACTAACCTATTAACCAGAGGCCCAACCCAGATTTGCTGTTTTATGCCTATTTCAGTGTTTCGAGGAAAAGGAATATCAGACGGAGTCAAAACGGAACGAAATCAAGTGGAGAAGTTATTTTTGGAAGGAAACCCACCTGATGGACTTGGACCCCACGTCAGAAGATACGGGAGGTGCTCACGAGGGTGGGGGGCGCGCCCTCCCCCCTGGGCGTGCCCCCTGCCTCGGGGGGCCCCCATAGCTCCACTGACGTTCTCCCTGCACCCATATATACCTACGTACCCTAAAACTTCCATAACAGAAAATAGATCGGGCGTTCTGCCGCCGCAAGCCTCTGTAGCCACCAAAAACCAATTGGGACCCCGTTCCGGCACCCTGCCGGAGGGGGATCCCATCACCGGAGGCCATGTTCATCATCCCGGCGCTATCCATGACGAGGAGGGAGTAGTTCACCCTCGGGGCTGAGGGTATGTACCAGTAGCTATGTGTTTGATCTCTCTCTCTCGTGTTCTCTGTCGTGTCCTCATACCAATGCAAATTTTTATTGTAAGTGTTTCTAGTGTCAACTTGATTTTGATCTGGTCAAAAGATGAAATTTTGTTCTCTTGCAAAAGCTTTGTTAGAAACCGTTGACTTTAAGGGTACCGTCCTCTCGTGGGTTCGATAACTCAGGGCCGCCTCCGGGGGAAAAAGGTGAGAATACTTTCTGCTCCTTTATCGAATCACTAAAGGGACTAATCAGATGGGGAGTTCACCCATAGTCGCCTCAGAGCATATACAGGCTACATTTGGGCTCCCCAATCCCCTCCCCTATACGTCCGGGAGGACGACGCATTCACTGACCAATCAAAAACACCTGACCTAGATAAGCTCCTCATACCGGCCCCGTATGCCCGGGTTGACAAGAACCCGTCATATCCAGCCCAAATCTGGGGCGGATATGGGAAAGTTCGGACATGCCTGGGCGCATCAGCTACGTCGGATCCGGCCACACTGGCCCACCCCGACCCCACATATATTCGTCACCGTCCGCATCCCAGACCAAACCCTAGCCACTCCACTTCTCTTCAGCCCATCTGTCCCAAGCTCCCCTCCGATGATCTACGGCCTCTCCGGCATGGCGGCCAGCGGAACCGACTACGACCACTCCCAATCCATGGAGTAGGGCATCATACCATGCGGGGACGAGGAGGATATGGTTGTCTACTGCTCATAGGAGGAGTGCGCCTCGACTGAGGTTGGATTCTATCTGCGGGAATCTGAAAGGATTGAGAAGAGGTGTCTAGGGGGGGGGGGGTGATTAGACACTCAACAAGCAAAAGTAGCAATTTTTTAAGTTCTTCAAGTTGAGGAGGAGTTTTAGCACAAGTTTAAACATTTACAATACATTTCAAGCAAGCATGGCAAGTATAAGCAGCGGAAAGAGTACATCATGCTAATTGCAAGAAAGTAAAGGGATGGGATTGGAGTGTGCAAACGCAATGAAGACATGGAGATTTTTGGTGTGGTTCTGATAGGTGGTGCTATCGTACATCCACGTTGATGGAGACTTCAACCCATGAAGGGTAACGGTTGCGCGAGTCCACGGAGGGCTCCAACCATGAAGGGTCCACGAAGAAGCAACCTTGTCTATCCCACCATGGTCGTCGCCACGAAGGACTTTCCTTACTCGGGTAGATCATCACGAAGTAGGCAATCTCCTTGCCCTTACAAACGCCTTGGTTCAACTCCACAATCTTGCCGGAGGCTCCCAAGTGACACCTAACCAATATAGGAGACACCACTCTCCAAAAGGTAATAGATGGTGTGTTGATGATGAACTCCTTGCTTTTGTGCTTCAAATGATAGTCTCCCCAACACTCAACTCTCTCTCACAGATTTGGCTATGATGGAAAGATGATTTGAGTGGAAAGCAACTTGGGGAAGGCTAAAGATCAAGATTCTTGTGGTTGGATTGGAATGTCTTGGTCTCAACACATGATTAGGTGGTTCTCTCTCATAAAATGAGTAGTGGAAGTGTAGGCACGTTCTTATGGCCCTCTCTCAAATGGAGATGCGAGTGGAGGGGTATATATAGCTTCCACACAAAATCCAACTGTTACACACATTTGACCCAACTCGATCAGACCGAATAGAAGAACTCGATGAGACTGATTCAGTTCAAAATGTGAAAGCTACGAATCTTGGTGGGACCGACATGATCAACTCGGTGGGACCGATGTGCTAGGGCTAGGGCAAAACCTCATCACGGTGAGACCGATTGCATGTACTCGATGAGACCGATTTCAGCAATGAGCAAACAGAGAGTTGGTCACGCAAACTCGGTGGGACCGATTGCACATTTCGGTAAGACCAAAATAATTAGAACAGCCAACCAAGAGTTTGCAAGGCCATCTCGGTGAGACCGAGATCCATATCAGTGAGACCAAATTGTCTAGGGTTTCTGGCGGTGGCTATGGCAACTGAGCTCGGTGCTGCCGGATAGATCAATTTGGTGGGGCTGAGTTTGACTTTGGGTTTTGGACATATGTGGAAATGAGAAAGTTGCTAAGGGTTTTGGAGCAATATCACTAAGAACTTTGAGCAAGTAGACCATTAGAAACACCTCATCCCCTTTTAATAGTATTGGCTTTCCTATGGACTCAATGTGATCTTGGATCACTAACATGAAAATGAAGAGTCTTGAGCTTTTGCCAATCTTTATCCTTAGCATTTTGAAGGGGTTCCACATCCTCTTGTCCTTGCCACGCCATTGTTAAACTCATCTGAAATATACTAGATAAAAGTATTAGTCCAACAAGAGATATGTTGGCATTAATTACCAAAATCACCCAGGGAGCACTTGTGCTTTCAATCTCCCCCTTTTTGGTAATTGATGACAACATACATCAAAGCTTTAGATAAACCTTATGAAGAGTAACAAGTAAAGCTTTGGAAAGACATGTAACATGCATAGGCTCCCCCTACATGTATGCAATCGTGTGAAGATCAAATATAAGAGCATGTGAATGCATCAGCATGTCAGAGCAAGCAATGAGTTACATGTATCTTGGCTATATGCATCAGAGCAAATTGTGTTGATAAAATAAGTTTACCTTCATGTTCATGAATCCTTTTGCAAATAATATGTACATCAACAAGGGATCATCATGCACATGAGTGTGCTGCATATACTTACCTTGTGGTCTTGAGTTGGCTTTGGAAGAGGTGAACTTGAGAAAAGAGGGTTAGATAACACAAGAACACTCTAAATAAAGCAATTTCAGGAAACCACAAGAGTACCAAGACTGGGATGACATGTAATGGGTGAGTACTTAGTTCTTCATTTGGATATAGACATGTCCCCAAAGATTTAAGGATACACAATGAATTCCAAAGATTTTCTTCCCTAGATATGGACTCCTTCTCCCCTGAATCTGATATTGGATAATGGGAGAAGGTAGGGTAAGAGAAAATCAGAGCAAGAAGAGAAAAAAATAGAAATCAGAGCAGCAAATGGTGCACACAACCATACATTGAGATGTCTTTCCCCTCTTAAAGACATGTGACTTCTCTCCTCTTTTTGTTTCACTGGCATCTGGAAGAACTAAGATGTGCTCTCTCTCCCATATGATAAGCTTTGATGTGCTCTCTCTCCCCCTTTAACATCAATTTCCAAGAAGGGAACTTCTGAAGCATGAGTCAAATAGGTTTGGTCCTTGAGACACACTACAAAGCAACATGTAGTTTAAGATGCGGGTAGAGGATAAGATTCATTTAGTGGAGCTGGAGAAGAAATAAAGTATGCTATGGCAAAAGATTTTCTCAGTAGTGAAATCAGTAACGCCGATCCGTTTTCATCAGTGACACCGAGTTGGCAGCGTCATGGATGATGCATATCGGTCAGACCGGGTTAATCCTCGTTGGTTGTATCGATGAACTTTCTAGAAGATTTTCTTGTAGTTCGGTCTAGCTGATAGGCATGAATCGATGAGTCCGAGTTCAATGCAGAGTAAGATTTTGTCAACTCAGCTCACTAGACAAATTAAATCTCACAAGGATTTGCAATGAATTAACTGAAAGATTTGCAAGGAATTAGATGCAGAAAGTACAGAGAAAAACATGCATAAGAAGAGAAATCTAGATGAAGTTTTTTTATAAGGGGAATAAAATAGCAAGAAATATATGCAAAAACACAAAGCAAGTGAACTAGAGAACTTCATCTAGAAGGGGTCAGCGGCAAAGTCACCTATGTTAGAGTATATTGACTGAGGAGTCAAGTGATAACACTTGATCATAGGTCATACTCATCGTTTAAGCTCAAAATGGGGTTACCATTTTTCTTTTAAGCATTTTGATGTATTCACATCTTGTTGAGTTGCTTTGACCCATGCCTTGGAGTAAAGCTTCTCTAAGATGGAATAACATACCTTGGGTGGTGTTGATCTTGATCATGTAGTCGAACTTGTGTTGGATGCTTAAGGTTGATGTAGTTCATCAAGAGTTTGGAGCATCACTTGTAGTTTGAGTTCATCTTCCTACATGGGTTAGTTTTGCAAGGAAGAGCACTTGTGTATCCAAGATGACAATCATGAGACTTGATACCAAAATAAATTTGATATATAGATATTGTCAAAAGATATGTTGAGTCATGCTTCCTTGTATTCAACAACCATATTATAGGAACTTGGTGATGTAGAGATTGCTGAAGATGTGCGTGGCTTGCAATATCATAGAGTTGGGCTCATCCAAGAGCCTACAAGGGTTAGATAACATGCAAGGGTACAAGTATAGATTCAAGACATATGATCATCATAAGAGAAAAATCAAGGATTAGTCATAACAGGCTCATGCCTTGCATGTATCCAAATGGAGTTTCTAATCCAAGTTTGAGGCATCAATGATATTCAATTCACCTCTCAAATGGCAAAAAACTTTCTCATCAAGTGGTTTGGTGAATATATCCGCCAATTGCTTATCGGTACGAACATGCTTAAGATTGATATCTCCTTTAGCAACATGATCTCGAATGAAATGATGACGAACTTCAATATGCTTAGTTCAAGAATGTTGCATAGGATTGTGAGCAATCTTAATAGCACTCTCATTATCACAATGCAATGGAACATGTTTCACATGTATCCATAATCCTTAAGGGTTTGGGTCATCCAAAATAATTGAGCACAACATGATCCAGTGGCAATGTATTCCACTTCAGCGGTGGATACGGATACCGAGTTTTGTTTCTTGGAGGACCAAGACACAAGAGATCTACCAAGAAATTGACAAGTACCCTAAGTGGACTTTCTATCTACCTTGTCACTAGCATAGCCCGAATCGGAGTAGCTAACAAGATCAAAAGAAGACCTCTTAGGATGCAAATTGCCAAAATTTGGTGTATGAATTGAGTATCTCACTATCCTTTTCACAGCCTTAAGATGACATTCTTTAGGGGCCGCCTGATATCGTGCACACATGCACACATTTAGCATAATATCGGGATGGGAGGCACATATATATAACAATGATCCAATCATAGAGCGGTAAACCTTTTAGTCAACCGGTTTCCATCCTTAGTGAAGTCAAGATGTCCACTAGTAGGCATGGGTGTATTCATACCTTCGCTTTCTTGCATGTTGAACTTCTTAAAAATGTCCTTGGTATACTTTGTTTGAGAAACAAAGGTACCTTCCTTAGTTTGCTTTATTTGCAAGACAAGAAAGAATTTGAGTTAACTCATCATAGACATCTCAAACTTCTCCGGCATTAGCCTTCCAAACTTTTCACTAAAATGAGGGTTAGTATAACCAAATATCATATCATCCACATAAATTTGGCACACAAAAATTCACCATTAACCCTTTTAGTAAAAAGTGTAGAATCAATTTTCCCAATTTCAAATCCTTTTTCAATAAGAAACTTGGTCAAGCATTTATACCATGCTCTAGGAGCTTGTTTAAGACCATAAAGAGCTTTGTGAAGTTTGTAAACATGATCTTGTTTCTTAGGATTAACAAAGCTGGGAGGTTGTTTAGCATAAACTTCCTCCTCAATTTCACCATTTAGAAAAGCACTTTTAATGTCCATTTGGTATAAAGTGATATCATGGTGATTGGCATAAGCAAGTAAGATGTGTATGGACTCAAGTCTAGCAACGGGGGCATATGTCTCACCATAGTCCATACCTTCGACTTGAGTGTAGCCTTGGGCGACGAGACAGGCCTTGTTGCATACAACTCGTCCATCCTCATCTTGCTTATTCCGAAACACCCATTTGGTACCAATGACATTGTGGTTGTCGTCCGGCTTTTCTACTAATGTCCACACTTGATTCCTCTCGAAATTGTGTAGCTATTCATGCATAGTGTTCACCCAATCTGAATCATCAAGAGCTTCTTCTACTTTCATAGATTCAATACTAGAAATGAATGAGTAGTGTTCACAAAAGTTACCCAAATGAGTTTTCGAGCGAGTAATTCTCCCGGTTGGAATATCATCAAAGATTTGTTCGATGGGATGATCTCCTGAGACTCTTGCTCTAACTCGTGAGAGCTTTTGTTTGGGTTGGGGTGGAACATCCTCTTCATTGTCTTTGTCTTCTTGTCCTTCTTTATTGTTGTTAGCGTTCTTGTTCTCTTGTGGATGTGGAGAAGGAGGTCGATGAGGTTCATCTTGTTGTGCTTCCTCGTTTCCTTCATCTTGACGTGTTCCACTTGTGGATGCCTCCAAGTCAACTTGTGGTTCACCTTGGTGTGAAGTTGAGGCTTCCACTTGAACGGACGAGGTACTCTCCTTGACCTCCGTTGGGCGAATCTTGCCAATAGACAAGTCTTGAATTGCTTCCGAGGGATCTTTATCTCCTACATCAATTGGCAGTTTCTCTACTTGTGAGCCGTTAGATTGATCAAACTACACATCTACTATCTCTTCAACCTTTCGGGTGAAATTGTTGTAGACACGGTAAGTGTGAGAGTTTGAGCCATAACCGAGTAGGAAACCTTCATGGGATTTAGGGGCAAATTTCGAACGACGATGCTTATCAAGAATGGAGCACTTCGAGCCAAATACTCAAAAGTATCCAACTTGGGGTTTGTTTTTTTGACAGAAAGACTGTAAGGGAACCCCCTACAGTATAATTGGTGCAAATAACCCAAATTGCAAGTACCATGCCTAGAACCTAGGTGGGTGGGAAGGCATCAGCCCCTTCCCACCACTAGGCTATGCCTTAGTCTCCGAACTTGGGGTTTTTTTTACCGGTGAGAAGTTTGTATGCCGTCTTGTCGAGAAGCTTGTGAAGATATAGTCAATTTGTTGCATGATAAGCTGTCTCAACCGCTTCCGCCCAAAAGTGTCTTGGTGTCTTGTATTCATCAAGCATCGTTCTTGCCATCTCAATAAGTGTCCGGGTCTTCCTCTCAACAACTCCATTTTGTTGAGGTGTGTATGTAGCCGAGAACTCATGTGAAATCCCTTCTTCGTCAAGAAATGTATCCACATTGGCGTTCTTGAACTTTGTTCCGTTGTCGCTCTGAACCTTTTTTATCTTCACATCAAATTGATTTTGGACCTTCCTAGCGAAGTTCTTGAAGATCTTTTGGACCTGCGATTTATCTTCAAGAAAGAACACCCACGTAAATCTTGAAAAATCATCAACAATGACCAATCCAAACGAGTTACCAGCGAGACTCTTGTAGGCGTTGGGACCAAAAAGATCTATATGAAGTAGCTCGAGCGGTCTTCTTGTGGTCATGATGTTCTTCACGGGATGACTTCCTCCAACTTGTTTTCCTGCTTGACAAGCACTACAAAGTCTATCCTTGTCAAATATGACATCTTTAACACCAAGGATATGATCACCTTTAATAATCTTATCAAGATTTTGCATGCCCACGTGACCTAACCTTCTATGCCACAACCGAACTTTTGAAGATTTAGCAATTAAGCAAGTACGAGGTTGAGCCTTTTTAGTGAAATCAACAATGTATAGATCACCTCTACGTATGCCGGTAAAGACCATATTATGATTATCTCTTCGAAACACTTGGCAATCTACTTTAGTGAATAGAACATTGAAACCGAAATCGGCTAGTCTAGATACGGAAAGTAAATTATAGCCAAGAGATTGAGCATAACATTTTGGATGGATCTCTCATGTGAGATGGCGACCTTACCAAGGCCACCTTACCCTTTGAGTTATCACCAAAAGTGACATACTTTCTGGGACTATCATTTGCAGCAAGCTCTTGAAACATATCCTTGTCTCCGGTCATGTGATCGGTACATCCACTATCAAGAACACATTCCTTTCCTCCGGCCATGTAGCTACGAAGGTTAGCCATAAGACCAAAGTGTCTCATTGACTCATCAAGATCAAAGTCACTATCATCATCCTCATCATAATATCCATGTTCAACATCGTCTTGTGATTGATCATCACCTAGAGAAAGCGATTGATTAGATTTATGACCATGACAATGTGCATCTTTATGAATTCTAATGACTTTTGAGATGATGCTACTAATGCATGACTCCAACATATCCTTTGGCATGCATGAGGTCATGAAGCTCAAATAGACAATCACCAAATTTAGGATCACTAGGATTCATTTTATAAAAAGCAATGGACTTTTGAAGAATCTCATTTAGATTTTTCAAGGAATAGTTTGGAAAGCGCTCCTCAAGATATCTCCATATGGTATAAGCACATTCAAATGTAGGCAAGCATACAAGCAAATTTCTAGGCCATCCTCTTATGATAAGATCAATAGTTCTAAGATTGCGAGTCATGTCAAGATACTCATTGGGGTAGGATGCAAGGGATCAATAGGAGGCGCACAAGGGCTAGCAATATACTTTTTCAAATTATATTCGTTGAAAATCTCAAGCATCTCATTTTTCCAAGCACTATAGAACTCTCCGTCAAGCATAGGCACTCTACGTCTAATACTCCCAATCGTAGACTCATCCATCTTCCTCCCATGGTGATTAAACCAAAGCAATGGAGACCAAATCTCTGATACCAACTGAGAGGATCAAGAAGAGGTGTCTAGAGGGGGGGGGGTGATTAGACACTCAACAAGCAAAAGTAGCAATTTTTTAAGTTCTTCATGCTCAGGTGGACTTTTAGCACAAGTTTAGACATTCACAATACATTTCAAGCAAGCACGGCAAGAGTATAAGAAGCGGATGGAGTAAAGCATGCTAATTGAAAGAAAGTAAAGGGATGGGATTGGAGTGTGCAAATGCAACCAAGATACAGATATTTTTGGTGTGGTTCTGATAGGTGGTGCTATCGTACATCCACGTTGATGGACACTTCAACCCACGAAGGGTAACAGTTACGCGAGTCCACGGAGGGCTCCACCAACGAAGGATCCTCGAAGAAGCAACCTTGTCTATCCCACCATGGCCATCGCCCACGAAGGAATTGCCTTACTCGGGTAGATCTTCACGAAGTAGGCGATCTCCGTGCCCTTACAAACTCCTTGGTTCAACTCCACAATCTTGTCAGAGGCTCCCAAGTGACACCTAAACAATCTAGAAAAACACCACTCTCCAAAATATAATAGATGGTGTGTTGATGATGAACTCCTTGCTCTTGTGCTTCAAATGATAGTCTCCCCAACACTCAACTCTATCTCATAGATTTGGCTATTTTGGAAAGATGCACTACAAAAAAAGACACATCCATGACATTTTGGGCCGAACGAATTTTTTTCCTGTCATACTTATGACACTTCTATGACGATAATTGTGACAAAACCCGGTATCATCATAGATGTGGTGGGCTCCTACTTATATGACAAAAAATCATGACAGAAAATGGGCTTTTCATCCTGGGCGGACCGGAAACGCAGCTGCATGACATTCTTTGGGCCGTCCATGACGGAAAAACTGTGGTAGAAGCAAGGGCGAGGAAAATATCGGGGAGTTCCCAGTTACGGTGGGTGGTCGGGGGCAGAGCAATGCACGTTTCTCTCGTACCGTACGCGCGTGGGTGCGATGCGTTGGGCTCTTAGTGAACCCGAGCGAGGCGTTGGGCTCTAACTGAACCCGAGCGATTGCGCTAGCTATGTTACTGAACCCGAGTGATTCCTTCGCTACTTTTGCTAACTGAAGCCGATCGAATCCTGCTGCCTCCTTCCCTTGTTGAACAGTGAGCGTTGCTGGGGGGTTTGGATGAATAGTTCCCGGTGGGGGTGGATGAACAGGACCCCATGGTGTTGCCTCTGGGTGAACAGGACCCCAATCGAGCCAGTTGGGGCTGGATGAACAGGACCCCGTGGAGCGCTGGATGAATGTGACAACCCCGTGGGGGGCTGGTTGAACAGTAGCCGGTGGAGGGCAGGCTTAACAGTAGCCCATGGAGGCGTGGTTGAACAGGACCCTGATACGTCTCCAACGTATCTATAATTTATGAAGCATTCATGCTATATTACTATGTGTTTTGAATGATTACGGGCTTTATTGTACACTTTTATATTACTTTTGGGACTAACCTATTAACCGGAGGCCCAGTCCATATTGCTGTTTTCTTGCCTGTTTCAGTATTTCGAAGAAAAGGAATATCAAACGGAGTCCAAACGGAATGAAACCTTCGGTAGCGTGATTTTTTGGAAGAATATGATCCTGGAGACTTGGAGTTCACGTCAGAAGATCCTCGAGGCAGCCACGAGATAGGAGGGCGCGCCCCCTGTAGGGCGCGCCCCCCTGTCTCGTGGGCCCCTCGAGGCTCCCCCGACCGACTTCTTTCGCCTATATAAGCCTACGTACCCTAAAAAGATATCAAGATAGATCGGGAGTTCCACCATCACAAGCCTCTGTAGCCACCAAAAACCTCTCGGGAGTCCGTTCTGGCACCCTGCCGGAGGGGGAACCCATCACCGGTGGCCATCTTCATTATCCCGACGCTCTCCATGACGAGGAGGGAGTAGTTCACCCTCGGGGCTGAGGGTATGTACCAGTAGCTATGTGTTTGATCTCTCTCTCTCTCTCTCTCTCTCTCGTGTTCTCGATTTCACACGATCTTGATGTATCGCGAGCTTTGTTATTATAGTTGGATCTTATGATGTTTCTCCCCCTCTACTCTCTTGTGATGAATTGAGTTTCCCTCTTGAAGTTATCTTATCGGATTGAGTCTTTACTTTGAGAACACTTGATGTATGTCTTGCCATGTTTATCTGTGGTGACAATGGGATATCACGTGCCACTTGATGTATGTTTTGGTGACCAACTTGCGGGTTCCGCCCGTGAACCTATGCATAGGGGTTGGCACACGTTTTCTTGACCCTCTGGTAGAAACTTTGGGGCACTCTTTGAAGTACTTTGTGTTGGTTGGATGAATTTGAGATTGTGTGATGCATATCGTATAATCATGCCCATGGATACTTGAGGTGACAATGGAGTATCTAGGTGACATTAGGGTTTTGGTTGATTTGTGTCTTAAGGTGTTATTCTAGTACAAACTCTTGAATAGATCGATCCGAAAGAATAACTTTGAGGTGGTTTCGTACCCTACCATAATCTCTTCGTTTGTTCTCTGCTATTAGTGGCTTTGGAGTGACTCTTTGTTGCATGTTGAGGGATTGTTATATGATCTATCTATGTTATTATTGTTGAGAGAACTTGCACTAGTGAAAGTATGAACCCTATGCCTTGTTTCCTATCATTGCAATACCGTTTGCGCTCACTTTTATCATTATTTACCTTGCTGTTTTTTATTATTTCAGATTAAAAACCTATATCTACTATCTATATTGCACTTGTATCACCATCTCTTCTCCGAACTAGTGCACCTATACAATTTACCATTGTATTGGGTGTGTTGGGGACACAAGAGACTCTTTGTTATTTGGTTGCAGGGTTGTTTGAGAGAGACCATCTTCATCCTACGCCTCCCACGGATTGATAAACCTTAGGTCATCCACTTGAGGGAAATTTGCTACTATCCTACAAACCTGTGCACTTGCAGGCCTAACAACGTCTACAAGAAGAAGGTTGTGTAGTAGACATCAAGCTCTTTTCTGGAGTCGTTGCCGGGGAGGTGAGTGCTTGAAGGTATATCTTTAGATCTTGCAATCAAATCTTTTTTTTTCTTGTTTTATCACTAGTTTAGTTTATAAAAGAAAACTACAAAAAAATGTAGTTGAGTTTGTCTCATACGCTTCATCTTTTTAATATCTTTCGTGAGTTTGATGAAAAGGAAAATTGTGCTCAAGTGCTAGAAGAAGAAATTTATAGAATGTTTGATACTAAATCTTTGAATGATGAGCATGATTTCAATGTTGTTAGTATGAATTCCTTGAATATCCATGATGCTAATGATGTGCAAAGCCACAAGTTTGGGGAAGCTATCTTTGATGAATATGATATTTTTTGTCCCCCAAGTTTTGATGAGCAAATTTATTATGATGAAAGCATGCCTCCTATTTATGATGACTATATTGATGAAAGTGGGTTTGGAAGAGTATCAACTTTAGGAAGTAGTGATCCCACTATTTTGGAGGATGTTGAATCCTATTGTGATGAACATGAACGTGGATTTGGAAGAGTGTCAACTTTATTTAGTGATGATTCCACTACTTCGGAAGAGGTTCCAATTGATTATGAGAAAAAAGTTGCTATCTATGATGATTATTGTGATGACTTGTATTCTATTAATAATAATGAAAACCATGAAACTTGTCATCATGATTTTAGTTTTCAATTGGATTATGCCTCACATGATAATTATTTTGTTGAGTTTGCTCCCATTACTATTCAAGAGAAGAAATTTGCTTATGTGGAGAGTAGTAAATTTTCTATGCTTGTAGATCATGAAAAGAATGCTTTAGGTGCTGGTTATCTTGTTGATTTCATTCATTATGCTACTGAAAATTATTATGAGGGAGGAATTGCCACAATATCAAAGTTCCTTCCTATGTGTTGAAAATCATGAAGCTATGCTTGTTTTGCCTTCCTATGCTAGTTGATTATTGTTCCCATAAGTTGTTTGCTCAAAAAATCCCTATGCATAGGAAGTGGGTTAGACTTAAATGTGCTAGTCATCTGCTTCATGATGCTCCTGTTATGTTTCAATTCTTATCTTTTATGTGAGCATCATTACCATGATCATGCCTAGCTAGAAAGGCATTAAAGAAAAGCGCTTGTTGGGAGACAACCCAATATTTAACCCTACTGTTTTTGTGTGTTCACATGATTATGCTACTGTAGTAATCATGTTTTATAGCTTTTGTTTCAATAAAGTTCCAAGTAAGACCTTTAGGATGGCTTACGGTGATAGTTGTGTTGATCCTGCTGAAAATCAGAAACTGTTGCACCCAGTAAATTAGTTTTGTTAATTCACAGAAATGTGATTCTGATCTGATTCTTTTTGCCCTGGATAGGTAAACAAATTTCTCAGGACTTCCTAATTTGGTAGGATTTTTGGAGTTCCATAAGTATACGTTCGATACAGATTACTACAGACTGTTCTGTTTTTGACAGATTCTGTTTTCTATGTGTTGTTTGCTTATTTTGATAAATCTATGAGTAGTATCGAAGGATATGAACCATAGATAAGTTGAAGTACAGTAGATATTACACCAATATGAATTTAGAATGAGTTCATTACAGTACCTAAGTAGTGGTTTTATTTTGTTATATTAACGGAGCTTACGAGTTTTCTGTTGAGTTTTGTGTTGTGGAGTTTTCAAGTTTTGGGTAAAGATTTGATGGACTATGGAATAAGGAGTGGCAAGAGCCTAAGCTTGGGGATTCCCAAGGCACCCCAAGGTAATATTCAAGGACAACCAAGAGCCTAAGCTTGGGGATGCCCCGTAAGGCATCCCCTCTTTCATCCTCGTTCATCGGTAACTTTACTTGGAGCTATATTTTTATTCACCACATGATATGTGTTTTGCTTGGAGCGTCTTTTTCTCTTGTTAGTATGTGCTTTCTGTTATATATAATAATGTTTTTCATCTTTAGTTTCAATAAAAAAGTCACGGATAGCCTTTGTCATGCTTATTTTGCTAGTATACATGTTGCTGTTTGAAAACAGAAAGTTTACCTCTGTTGCAAAAATTTCCTAGAAAAGTTAGAGAATGATATAATGATGAAACATTTTGCATAATGATATCTGATAAATTTACTACAGTGGGAATTTTATTTCATATTTTTTGGAGTTAGGGAAGTATGATGAATCTTGCATTCTTTACAGACTGTACTGTTTTGGCAGATTGCTGTTATGTTTGCATTGTTTGCATATGTTTGCTTGTTTAATGATTCTATTTGAGGATAGGAGTATTAAATCTGCAGAGGAATTTCGTATGCAATGTTGAATAATAATTTTAGTGATTTGTTACAGTAGAAAATGATAAGGTTTTGCATTGGTTTATACTAACCTATCTCACGAGTTCTTGTTGAGTTTGGTGTGGATGAAGCTTTTGATAAAAAGAAGAAACCATATATGAGAGGAATTAAGGAGACACAAAAGTTCAAGCTTGGGGATGCCCAAGGCACCCCAAGATAATATTTCAAGAAGTCTCAAGCATCTAACCTTGGGGATGCCCCGGTAGGCATCCCACCTTTCTTCTTCAACAACTATTGTTTAGTATCGGTTGAGCCTAAGTTTTTGCTTCTTCACATGAGTTGTGCTATCCTTGCAATGTCATTTTATTTTGTTTTGCTTGCTGTTTGAATACAATACCAATATATTAAATTCTTTAATGAGAGAGAATCTTCGCATAGTTGCATAATTATTTAGCTACTCATTGATCTTCACTTATATCTTTTTGGAGTAGTTTGTCATTTACTCGTATGCTTCACTTATATCCTGTGAGTAAATTGTTGAATGAGTTGATTGTCATAAATCTGAAATTATATATGTTTCATTTGCTTATCCCATGGGGAGTAATGACTTCACATCTAAGAAGTAGTGGTTATAAATTTATTGAAGGTTAGCAAGCATTGTATTGGTCATTTGAACAATTCATGAAAGAATATTGAAGGAAGAGAGAGTTCACATATAAATATACTATCCTAGACATCTTTTATAATTGGGAGCACTCATTAAGTATGACATGCTAAAGAGTTGATGTTGGACAAGGAATACAAAGTAATGGGTTATGTTTTCTGACATCTCAGTTAAAGTATATTGTCATGGATCATTCGAACATGTTGAGCTTGCCTTTCCCCCTCAAGCTAGCCAAAATTCCTTGCACCAAGTAGAGATACTACTTGTGCTTCCAAATATCCTTAAACCCAGTTTTGCCATGAGAGTCCACCATATCTACCTATGGATTGAGTAAGATCCTTCAAGTAAGTTGTCACCGGTGCAAGCAATAAAAATTGCTCTCTAAATATGCATGACTTATTAGTGCGGAGAAAATAAGCTTTGTACGATCTTGTTATGGAAGCAATAAAAGCGACGGACTGCATAATAAAGGTCCATATACAAGGGGCAATATAAAATGACGTTCTTTCACATTAAGATTTTGTGTATCCAACC
This sequence comes from Triticum timopheevii, assembly GCA_963921465.1. Taxonomy (NCBI): domain Eukaryota; kingdom Viridiplantae; phylum Streptophyta; class Magnoliopsida; order Poales; family Poaceae; genus Triticum; species Triticum timopheevii. Next base: position 193,978,185 of record OY997264.1, on the reverse strand, counting down.
CTAAAAGCGCATGACAACCTCTGCTTCCCTCTGCGAAGGGCCTATCTTTTACTTTATGTCTTTTACTTTTGTGCAAGAGTCAAGGTGATATTCACCTTTCCCTTTTTCATTTTATCCTTTGGCAAGCACCTTGTGTTGGGAAGATCCTGATATATATATCCAATTGGATGTAAGTTAGCATGAACTATTATTGTTGACATCACCCAAGGTGAATACGTTGGGAGGCAACACTATAAGCCCCTATCTTTCTCAGTGTCCGATTGAAACTCCATAACCATTAGTATTGCGTGAGTGTTAGCAGTTGTAGAAGACTATATGATAGTTGAGTATGTGGAGTTTGTTATTCCTGAAAATAAGATGAATTGCAATTGTTTGATGACTGAGAATGAAGTTTGCTAGTTTTCAAGAAAGTTTATGGTCTATGCTTTAACATGTGAATTGCTTGTTATTTTATCGTGAGAAGTTTTATGAGATGAACTACTATTATGACATATTATCATGCTAGGAAAGGTGATTGAAATTATCATTGATCAAACTTGTGCACCTTCTAGCATTCACACTTCATAAATTCTTTCTTTTATCATTTACCTACTCGAGGACGAGTAGGAATTAAGCTTGGGGATGCTGATACGTCTCCAACGTATCTATAATTTATGAAGCATTCATGCTATATTAATATGTGTTTTGAATGATTACGGGCTTTATTCTACACGACTAACCTATTAACCGGAGGCCCAGCCCATATTGCTGTTTTCTTGCCTGTTTTAGTATTTCGAAGAAAAGGAATATCAAACGGAGTCCAAACGGAATGAAACCTTCGGTAGCGTGATTTTTTGGAAGAATATGATCCTGGAGACTTGGAGTTCATGTCAGAAGATCCTCGAGGCAGCCACGAGATAAGAGGGCGCGCCCCCCTGTAGGGCGCGCCCCCCTGTCTCGTGGGCCCCTCGAGGCTCCCCCGACCGACTTCTTTCGCCTATATAAGCCTACGTACACTAAAAACATCGGATATCAAGATAGATCGGGAGTTCCGCCGCCGCAAGCCTCTGTAGCCACCAAAAACCTCTCGGGAGTCCGTTCCGGCACCCTGCCGGAGGGGGAACCCATCACCGGTGGCCACCTTCATCATCCCGACGCTCTGCATGACAAGGAGGGAGTAGTTCACCCTCGGGGCTGAGGGTATGTACCAGTAGCTATGTGTTTGATCACTCTCTCTCGTGTTCTCGACTTCACACGATCTTGATGTATCACGAGCTTTGTTATTATAGTTGGATCTTATGATGTTTCTCCCCCTCTACTCTCTTGTGATGAATTGAGTTTCCCTCTTGAAGTTATCTTATCGGATTGAGTCTTTACTTTGAGAACACTTGATGTATGTCTTGCCGTGTTTATCTGTGGTGACAATGGGATATCACGTGCCACTTGATGTATGTTTTGGTGACCAACTTGCGGGTTCCGCCCATGAACCTATGCATAGGGGTTGGCACATGTTTTATTGACTCTCCGGTAGAAACTTTGGGGCACTCTTTGAAGTACTTTGTGTTGGTTGGATGAATTTGAGATTGTGTGATGCATATCGTATAATCATGCCCACGGATACTTGAGGTGATAATGGAGTATCTAGGTGACATTAGGGTTTTGGTTGATTTGTGTCTTAAGGTGTTATTCTAGTACGAACTGAAAGTGCATTATATCGACTAGAGGGGGGTGAATAGGCGATTTTTATAAATTCTTCACTGAGGAATTTGCTTGTGAGGAAATTCCTAAATGAAGAACTACTAGCAGCGGAATAAGTACTCAGAAGTAAACAAAACAGAATACACGCATAGTCACCATGGCGAGATGAAGACAAACACAGAGTACAGAAAACGTAAACACAGGATAACACAAGAGAGAAGATGGACAGACTGAAGAAATTGATCTGAGGAAATTGAGAAAGTCTTCAGTCAAAGTCTTCAAACAGATATGAACAAGCACACAACAACAGACCTGAGGAAATGAAAGAGTTGAGGAAATAGAACCAGTAGGCTTGGTGAAGACAATGGTTTGGTAGACCAGTTCCAACTGCTATCTCAGTTGTACATCTGGTTGGAGTGGCTGCGTATTTAAACTCGAGGACACCCAGTCCCGGACACACAGACCTTGCCCAATCACTCGTGGTAAGTCTTCAGGTGACTTCCGAACCTTCACAAACTCGGTCACTCGACGATCCACAATTCCTCTTGGATGCTCTATACCTTGACGCCTAACCGTCTGGAAGAAGCACATTCTTCAAAGGAAACAAGCGTCAGATCCACGCAGGATCATTCTCTTCAGTGATGCTCAATCACTTTGGGTTGTAGGTGTGTTGGGTTTGGGTTTTCCTCACTTGATGATTTTCGCTCAAAGTCCTCGGAGGATGGGATGCTCTCAATTGACAAGTGTCAGTTTCTGTCGGAGCAACCAACCAGCTAGTGGTTGAAGGGGGCGGCAATTTATAGCCTAGGGAGCAGCCCGACATGATAAGACATAAATGCCCTTGTCTGATATGACCGTTAGGTGGGTAGATATTTTGGAACCGCTGGCGCATAGCACAGCAACGGTCGAAATTTTGACTATCAAAATCCTCAGGGCTATCATGTTCCTCACTGTGTAGGCAATTCACACTGGTGAACTCCTAATTCCTCAGTCAAAACAAATTCCTTAGAGACCAGAAGAACTTCGTCTCTGTCACTGAAGAATATGACTGAACTGTATGAGATTTCCAATGGCTTCACTCGAAGGGATTGGTAGGTGTAGGATTTTGAGTTGAGCATCACATGGAAATTTTTCCTTAGTATTTCCTCGACCCCCTTTAACAGTACGGTGTTTCCTATGACTCAAGAAAGAGAAAATGAAACTATGAAAACAAAAGTCTTCACGCTTCATGTTCCTCGAATAAATACCAAGTCTTCAAGGTCACACCAATTTCGTCACTTTCAAAGTCTTCAGAAAGTCTTCAGATATCCAAAGTCTTCAGACGAAGAACTTCATTTTTAGGGGTCGACTTTCTCTATAAATATCAAACTCCTCATAGACTTATAGACCTTTGTACACTCACAAACGCATCAGTCCCTTAACCTATAATTCTTCAATACACCAAAATCACTAAGGGGCACTAGATGCACTTACAATCTCCCCCTTTTTGGTGATTGATGACAATATAGGTTAAGTTTTCAACGGGGATAAACATGTGAAGTGTAGAAACTGATATTGAGAAATTTGATTGCAAGATATAGAAGAACTCCCCCTGAAGATGTGCATAGTGAGGAATTTGCTTTTGAAGCGATGCACACTTGAAGAGTATAATCATGGAGATCTCCCCCTATATCTTGTAATTCATACACGCATTTGATATATAATATGAAGAATTTGAAATGCATGATGAAATATGGTGACTGATGTAATTCAGCATGCGTGCATTAACATTAATGAGGAATAAGCATGCAGAAGAACATAGCAAAAGTATCAGGTCACCATAGAGTTTAAGATTACAACTCGATCCAGCAAAGTCATCAGAAGAATGAGAGTTGTAACTTAGGAAAAAAACCGCCCATATAAGATAGACCCGCTTGAAGACTAACTCAAATTTCTCCCCCTTTGTCATCGAATGACCAAAAGGGTTGAAACCGAGGACTAATGCCCTTGAAGAATATCATGAAGATGGAGGAGCGCCAGCATTGTCCGGGTCTTGAGTCGATGTAGGGCCTGCTGCAGTGTCGTCCAAGTCTCCATGCTCGTCCGTGGCGCGTGATGAAGAATATGAGCTGGCCACCAAGGGAGGAACCTTGACCCTCTTGAATTTCTTCGGAGGAGGAGCAGACCAGTCAAAGTCTTCCTTGAAGCCCATTTGCTTCAGATCTTCTTCACCATATAGATGTGACAGAATAGCCCAGGTGCGGTCAAACACTTCATGGAGGTAGTAGTGGTTTTTCTTCACTGCATTATGTGTGGAAGTCATGTTGTGAAGAATAGAGCCAAACTGACGCTTAACCCACTTGTGGTTGCGATCCACCTTCTAGTGAAGACTTATCAGCAGTTCACGATCAGTCAGCACACGAGGAGCAGTAGCTTGAGGACTTGTATTGGTAGCATTGGCAGCAGTATCATGCATGGCAGAGTCATCATTGGTGGAGTAAGATGCATCTTTGCGAAACTGACCATCCAATGGACGAATGCCTTCATCGATCATGACTGGTGACTTGCCCTTATCATCAAATGAGGAAATTTTCCGCTTGAGGACTTCAATAGGGGGCAAGTAGCTGAGATGATTCTGAAAATCAGCCTTGTAGTTGAGTGAAGACCTTGTTCTGAGGAATCTCATGATCCACGGCGCGTAAGGCTTCAGCTCAAATGGAGAAAGTGCAATATTTGCCAGAGTCCTCATGAAGAAATCATGATAATTGATGGGGATGCCATGCATGATGTTGAAAAGCATATTCTTCATCATTCCGATAATTTCTTCATCGGATGAGTCATGGCCTTTGATGGACTCATGGTCTTTGTCAGAATGTGATAGATTGTCCTTGGCACATAGAGCAATTCCTTCACGAGGAATTTGGTCCTTGGGGCTTGTCCTGGCTTCAGCGGCTTCATGAGCACTTGCATGTAGTGATCAGTGAGTTCAGGCTCATCATACAGACAACGAGCACCGTCAAGTGGAGGACTGATTGGCAGGGCACGAAGCAATTCAGTGGTTGGTGCCTTGTAATGAGTGTTTTCAGTCATCCAGTCCAACACCCATGAGTTGACGTCAGCAGCATCGCCTGTGATATGCAAAGTTGCGTAGAACTGAAGAATAAGTTCTTCATTCCAATCAACAATGTCAGAGCAGAAATTGAGCAAGCCAGCGTCATGAATCATGCTGAGGACTTGAGAGAAGCACGACATGGATTCCATGTCCACATGAGGAATATGCTCATGATCGAAGACTTTGTCCTTGTTGAAGAGCACTGAGGAATAGAAGTTGGCCTGGCTGGCAGTCCAGAAACGCTTCCTTCTAAGACGAGCATTGTCATATGGGTTGAAGTCAGTGAAGAACACGTGCTCGCCGAAGAAATCATCAGCCTTGAATTTTTGCTTCCTAGAGAAAGGATCCTTTGGCTTGGGCTGAGGAGTGTCAGTCAATTGCAGCACCACCTCAGGAATCGCAAACTCAGGTTCCTCAGGCTGAGGAATTTCAGGCTCTTCAGCAGCTTCAGTCTGGGTTGCCAATTCTTCATTGACAATTTCTTTAGCACTAGTGGCTGCAATTTCTTTATGAACACTTGGGGTTGCATTAGGTTCTTCAGATCCCATTTGTACTTCAGTGGTAGCAGGGGACTGAGGAACAGCTTGGAGGGGAGTGAACATTGGGGAGTTGGGATGTTGACTGTCCCAAAATTCATCATTGAGGACCGGAGTGGTACAACCAATGTCCACATCCTCCTCTTCAATTTCTTCAACACCTGCCTCAACAGCAGTAAACTGAGGCAAAGGTGAGGAAATTATTGGGGTTGAAGGGATCTTATCCACTTCAATTTCTTCGTCCAACTGCTCTAAAGAAGCAGCAGAAGGAGTTTCTTCATTAGATTCATCAGGAATCCCATAGTCTTAACCAAAAAGAACAAGGTCCTTTGATGGCATTGATGAAACTGGAATGACATCAATTGGATTATCAATCAAACTGATCAAAGTCTTCATCTTCTTTGGAGCTGAAGAATTTGAAGAAGTTGATGCCTTCCTTTTCTTCACATCTGCACGTTCTGCAGCCTTGGTCTTCTTCGCATCTGATGCAGATGGAAGGATTGGAGTTGGTGTAGGTGCAGGAGGTGCAGAGTACATTGGTTCATTTTCCTCAGGCGCAACTGATGCACTTGCCCTGACTTGTTCACTTTCTTCAGGCGCACCACTAGTGGATGCCCTGGCAATATCTTCAGCGGCTGGAATGGAGTCATCAGCCCTGGCACTCTCATTTTCTTCAGCAGCCTGATTGTCATCAGCGGTGCTGACATTTTCTTCAGTAGGCTGAGCAGATGCCTCGGCCTGAGTAACTTCAACGTGCACAGGTGGAGCAGCACTTCAAGTGAATTTCTTCGTCAAATTGACGAAACACACCTTGGCGCCCTTCCAATCAGCATAATAGCGATCAAATTCATCGCTCAGTTGTTTGATTTCCACTTGCAAGGCAAGGAGCTGATCAGGAGTGAGAGTGAGGACATTGTCCTTGAGGTAGTGTTGTTTCTTGTATTGCGCTTTCTTTAGACTTCTGCCTTGTTCAAACTTCCATTTCTCTTCTTCAATGAAAGAAGTGAGGACATGGCTTTGACCAGGAGTGAGGTTCATCTCCGGCAAAGGCGTGTTGGGGTCCTTGTGCCATAAGTCAATGTAATCAAGGATCAGCTTGGGATCCAACATTAGTGGCACATTGCTGCCTTTGGCTCTAGCGGCCCTGGCTTGCCTGTTTCTGATGATTTCGGCAAGTTCTTCATCATCAGCCTCATCATCATCAGAAGGTACATGGAAGGCTACCTACTTCTTGTGAGGACTGGGGCGAGTGCCTTGTCCAGCAGTGGCCTTTTTCTTCAGCAGAGAGGGACCAACTGAGGAATTTCGAGCAACAGAGGAGCTTGTAGATGCTCCTGAGGCAATAGAGAAGCCTTGAGTCCTTTGGCACGTGGAGAGATGCACAGGTGCTGAGGATTTTGTTGGAGCAGCCGAAGACTTTGACGGAGGAGCTGAGGACTTTGACGGAGCAGTCTGAGGAATTTGCCGTGAGGGCCTTGAGGAGTCTGGCCTTGAAGGCATAGCAGAGGAGCTTGGCCATGAGGGCATTGAAGGTGAAGCACTAGACATGTGTGTAGGTTTCTTATGCATAGCCTTCTTGGGCTGACTAGCAGAGGCCTCAGCAGAGGCAGCAACAGCAGCAGAGTCAGCGTTGAATTTCCTCACTGCATCCTTTGCTTGCTTAGCCAGTTTGGCTTGTTGCTTTGCCCATTCATCAGGATAATCCTCACCGCGCTTGAGGCTGGTGGGATCTGCCAACTGGCCTGGTGCCAATGGAGGTCTTGGGCATGGAGGGTTGAGTGCGAATTTCTTCATGTACTTGGGAGTTACATACCTGTACTCCCTCCATTCCCGTGCCCATCTCCTTTCAATCCTCTGTATGCGCACCTTGCGCTGATTTTTGTTCTCCTTACCAAACTTGGCCTCATCAGTTGTGCAATAGCCTGCGTAAATGTCCTCAGGGATCTCAAAAGCAGTCATGACCTCAGGCTTCTTTCCCCCCTTCTATGGCTTCTTACCATCTGCCATTTTCTTTAGTTGAGGAATTTGAACAAACGAATTCTCTGAAGAAGTATGCAACTTTTCTTCGAGGAACGCTGCAAATGAGTTAAGTTGATGAGAACCTAGTGATTCAGCAGCGGACATTTATACCTGTGAATAGGGTGTAGTTGCAAGGAATTTGGAGAGGTCATATGCGAGGGTTTTTCAAAAAGAACAAGTTTGAGGAATTTGACCAGATGAGTCTTGAGGAATTTCACTAAGCGTTCTTTGTCTTAGGTTCCAGAGTTGTATAGATTGAAAATCCACACAATTGAGGAATCTTGAAGAAAATCATAGCTTAGAGAAACGAATCAAGAACAGATGGCACGTGAGGTGTTTATGTGTGTGAAGAATTGAAGAATAAACACCTTTGAAGATTTTCAGGAAAACTTGAAAATCAAAGCGAGCAGTTAAAAGTAACTTTTAATTACCCGAAGTGAAGAACACGACGAACTGGGAAGAACAGATGTGAAGTTCGTCAGGTCAGATCTTCCACGCCCTAACTCGGCGGAGGAAGACAACTACGGCAGCGGCGGAGTGAAGATTTCCGCGGCCGGCGCGAGTACGATGGCAACGAGGTCGAGGTAGTGAAGCTCTTCCTCACCGGTGATGATGGAGTAGCGGCGGCGCTAGGGTTTGAGAAGCTCGAGCGGGAGAGAGAGGTCAAGCGGAGTAAAGGAAGTGAGGAAGGGGTGAGGGGGTATTTATAGTCGCAGTGAAAAATTGTTCGCCCGATGATTTAGGACGAACGTGCCCCTGACCTTTCTTATTCGCATGACATTTGTCACCCATGTACTGTGAGGTGGCGATCGTGTAGGATCGTCAGTGAATAGATAAGTATATCGTGGGATGCGGAACGGTTTGAGCGACAATGACGAAAATTCAGATAAGATAAGTTTTAAAGTTTCGTTCGCAATTTCTTCAGTTGTCAAGGACACAGTGAAGAATTTGAACGAGTTCCAAATAGAATGCATATGAGGAATTTGTGAATAGACTGGGTTGAGTTTAGCATAGAGGGGGAAGGGTCCGATCACATTCACTTAGCAGAAGAAATCAACTTGAAGAAATAACAATAAGTGAATGCTGTAGAGGACTCAAAACTCATATATATATATATATATATATATATATATATATATATATATATATATATATATATATATATATATATTCGAATGAAGAACAACACCAGAAAGGGTGAAGACAATGCAAAGTTGAAGAATTTGAAAAACTGAGGAATTTCAAAAAACTAAGAAACACTCAAATTGAAGATTTTCAACTTTGGTTGGTGGCGTAACCCACCGTATAAGAAAGCTAATTTCAGACATCGCGTACAATTGTCGTAGGGCTCTGAGAATCAATTTCTTCATTAATTTCTTCACACTTAGAGGGTTAGTCTTCATTGATTGAAGAAAAACGTTACTTCGTGTGTTGTGCATCTAAGTCATCAAGTCAGCATAAGTGTTAGGATGTGTGTCCATTTCAAAGAACATTCGAAGATTCTAGGATATTTAGCTCGCACCGCAACTTGCTAAATCTCTTCTCATCCAAGGGCTTTGTGAAGATATCGGCCAATTGATCTTCAGTGCTGACGTGGTCGATGGAGATGTCGCCCTTCAACACATGATCACGAAGAAAATGATGACGAATTTGGATGTGCTTGGTCTTCGAGTGCTGAACTGGGTTGTGAGCAATCTTGATGGCACTCTCATTGTCACAGTAGAGAAGCAAATTCTTCATGTTGACGCCATAGTCCTTGAGTGTTTGCTTCATCCATAGTAGTTGAGCACAGCACAATCCAGCATCAATATACTCAGCTTCTGCAGTGGAGATCGTCCGAGGAAATGACATGTACCGGATGTTGACTTGCGGTCCATGCGATCGCCAGCATAGTCAGAGTCTGAATATCCAATGAGATCAAAAGTGGAGCCCTTGGGATACCATAATCCAAGTGTTGGTGTGTGAGCTAAGTATCAAAGAATATGCTTCACAGCCTTATGGTGTGATTCCTTCGGTGTAGCTTGCAATCGGGCACACATGCAAACACTAAGCATAATATCCAGCCTAGATGCACATAGGTACAATAAAGAGCCAATCATGGAGCGGTATACCTTTTGATCGAAGTCTTTATCATTTTCATCAGTGCATAGATGGCCATTTGTGGGCATTGGAATTTTGACCCCTTTGCAATCTTGCATGCCGAATTTTCTCAATACGTCATTGGGTTGTTGACAAATTTGAAGACCTAAGAAGAATTTCAACTCGCCCATCATAGACATTTGATATTCTTCACTCATTATATAGGCAAATTCATCACTATATCGTTGGTCAGTACAGCCAAAAATGATATCATCAACATATATTTGGCACACAAACAATTCACCATCATAAGACTTAGTGAAAATAGTTGGGTCGAGTGAACCGGGTTTGAAGCCATTCTTCACGAAGAATTCCTTCAAGGTATCATACCACGCCCGAGGGGCTTGCTTGAGGCCATACAGGGCCTTGTTGAGCTTGAAGACTTTATAAGGATTCTTTGGATCTTCAAAACCTGGTGTCGGATTTCGGGTTCCGGCAGACCCTTGAGGTTCGAACACTGGGGTGCGCGCGGAGATTTCGCCCTCTATCTACCTACTCCTCGCTGAATCGCTAGGATCTAAACTATGAAAAGAACAACACAAGAGACACAGGGTTTGTACTGGTTCAGGCCACCATTGTGGTGTAATACCCTACTCCAGTGTGTGGTGTGGTGGATTGTCTCTCGGGCTGATGATGAACAATACATGGAAAAACAGCCTCGCAAGGGTCTGTTCTTGGCTGCTGCGATGAACTGCTAGGAGGAGTTCAGTCGTTCTATCTACTGGTTTCTTGGTGAGGATCCAGATGCCTCTACCCTGGGGGTGGCTAGTCCTATTTATAGGCAAAGGCCCTGGGCCTCTCCCCAAATATTGAGCGGGAAGGGCGCCAACAATTGGCCATTTTGAAGGGGAACAGCGGGTACACCTATCCTGACTAAAGTTGGTCCTCGCCTGTCAAAGGCTCTGGTGGTGACGCCTGCTTGGGCTCCACAATGACTTGCTCCCTGCCGTTGGGCTGGTCTTGGTCTTGTTGCACCGAAATGGATGCCTTTGCTTGATGCTCTCGCCTGCTCTTGCTCCCTTTGCACCAAAGAGGAAAGGAGGACACTGCGCGGGCTGGCGCCCGACTGGCGCCCTTGGTCGTCATGGCTTGTGTCATGGGCACCTCACGAGGTACCCGCCTTGAACTCTCCGCCTCCTTGTGAGGCCGCCTGATGAGGCTATGCCTGAAGAAGCTCCTTGTCGTCCGCCCCGCGAGGCTTGGCCCCTCGCGAGGGTCTTGAGCTTGTGTTGATGAAGATGGGCCGCGCTGGGCCCCCTTTGAGCCACGCCACAGGACGCAGGCAGGCAAGTCTGGGGGACCCCCGTTCCCAGAACGCCGATAGTAGCCCCCGGGCCCACGGCGCGCCCGGACTTTGGCCGAGCAAAGAGGTGAAAGGGCAAGTGCGAAGCGTCGTGGGCCCTAACAGCCTGCGGCCTTGGGCGCCGCATGGCGGTTGATTGGACGTGGGCGCCTCCGCTTCCCCACGATGCCTCAGCAACTGCACGGATTCGACAAGTCCCTGCATGCAAAGCGGGTCATGATTACCTGTGATCGTGGAGGTCGACGGTTGGCCTTCACCGGCTATAAGTACGGAATGGCGCGCGCCCTTCCAGCCTATCCCCTCTCGCTTCTCCTTCTTCTCCATGGCTCCGCCAAGGAAGTTCTCGGCCACAGAGAAAGGAAAGGCTCGCCAGGTCGAGTCTACCTCTCCCCCGCCCAAGCGCGGTCGAGGTCGCCCTCGCAAACATCCTGTGGCCTCCACGGCGCCCCCCCGCGGCCGCGGAGGTGGCTCTCTGCGCGGCTGGCCATGGTCGGGGGCGTGCTCCGACCGTGCGACCCCCGAGACTGCGCTTCCATACTGCGGAGGTGCTGCCGGAGTTCATTGTGTGGGCGGCAGAGCCAACCAGCGCCCGACTTCAGCTCCCTCGCTTCCTCCTAGGTGAGCTCCCAGCTGGCGCCCCGGGCGTCCTCTGGCTCCAGGCAGATGGCTGCTGCAGCCGGGCCTCGTGGGCTTCGCTGGAGGTCTCCGCAGCCGGGAGCCTGGCCTTGACCCGCGGCTGGCAGACGTTTGCCCGTGCGCGTGGCCTGAGCCGCCGGTGCACTCTACACTTCAAGTTCGACGGTGACGCCACCCTCTATGTGAGGGTGTTTGGGGAAGATGGTCGCCGCGCAGGGTGCTGCTCCGAAGACGATGACCGAGGCCGGGGACCCAGCCCCGGCGAGGACGGAGAGGACAGCGCGCGCATGGTTGGTGGCGCCCGGGACTCCTCAAGCTTCACCAGCTCTTCTTCGGGTAGCGGCTCTTCTAGCAGCGGCCACAGTCAGCCTCCATGCCGTCGTGCCTGCTTGGAGGGCGGCAGCGGGTCTGCCCGCCATCGCGCCCCGGTGAAGCGCGAGAGGGAGTCCGCCTGAGCTCCGAAGGTGGCTCGAGTCTTCCCTGAGGGCCAGCGTAGGGCGAGCTTCGCCTGATTTGTTCTTTCCTTTCTTTTCTCCTGCGCAAAAAAGACAGCAGTGTGGGGCCCCGTGGGGGCGTGTTTGGGTTATCGTCGTCAATTATCGTACTGTTTCTGTTATTTCGGTATTGTTCCTTTTTGTCGCATGCCCGTGCGTAGGTAATCTCCAGCCTCAGCCGTGGGGGCGACCGACCCAGGACCTGTATTCGTGTCATGGTGCCCGTGAGGCATGGACTGGAGGGGCGCTCCTGTAGTGGACCCGAGTCGTGAAACCTTGAGCAATAGGGATAGGAACACTCGCGAGGGCACCCGGGGCTCCCACCTGGCGAGCCCTTGCGCAAGAGAAATTGAGGCAGGAGAGCGAAAAAGTCGAAGAACCACAAGTCAAAAGGCGGCGATAGTTTCGATAAAACTTCAAATGAGAATGAACTAGCCAACTGCAGAAAGCAAATGAAAAAGCTGCGTCCGGCACCTAGTCTAGTCTTCGACGTCTTCTCACCAGCGCGGAGCTAAGTGCTGCCACTGGGCGTGGGAGGGAGCCCCAGGGCCTGAGGCCGGCACCCCTGAGACTCCGGGGCGTGTACAACCCCAACTCATTATTACGTGAGAGTGTCATGGGCGGCGAGCTTCACAGGCGTTGGCCTTCTTCACAGGCTCCGGGCCTTTCTTCGGGGATGCAAGATTCATGGGCATTGGCCCTCTTCACAGGCTCCGGGCCTTTTCCAAAATGCGACAGCTTCACAGGCGTTCGCCTTCTTCACAGGCTCTGGGCCTTTTCCAAAAAGTTGAGCTTCACAGGCATTCGCCTTCTTCACAGGCTCTGGGCCTTTTCCAAAAAGTTGAGCTTCACAGGCATTCGCCTTCTTCACAGGCTCTGGGCCTTTTCCAAAAAGATGAGCTTCACAGGCATTCGCCTTCTTCACAGGCTCTGGGCCTTTTCCAAAAAGTTGAGCTTCACAGGCATTCGCCTTCTTCACAGGCTCTGGGCCTTTTCCAAAAAGTTGAGCTTCACAGGCATTCGCCTTCTTCACAGGCTCTGGGCCTTTTTAGGGGTAAAACCTCCGGAGGTGCTGGATGTTCCACGCGTTCTGGACAGGTACTCCCTCCTGAGTCTCCACGCGCGCGGAGCCGGGCCTGGAAACATGAACAACCTTGAACGGGCCCTCCCACATGGGAGAGAGCTTATGCAGTCCCTCCTTGGAGAGGACCCGTCGGAGCACGAGGTCCCCTACCTCGAGAGTTCTGGGGCAGATGTTGCGGCAGTGGTATCGCCGCAGTGCTTGTTGGTACCTTGCCGCTCGCAGCGCGGCTCCTCGACGACGCTCCTCCCCCAGCACGAGGTCTATCCCCCGCATGGCATCCTGCTGCGTCTCATCGAACGCCAGGACCCGCGCGGAACGACACCTGGCCTCGTGAGGGAGGACCGCTTTGGCTCCGTAGACCAGGAAGAAGGGGGTCTCCCCAGTCGGCTTGGTCGCGGTTGTGTGGATGGACCACAACACGGACTGAAGCTCATCGTGCCAACCTCTGCCACAGGCCTCCAGTTTCTTCTTGAACGTTCTGGTCTTGAGGCCCCTCAGGACTTCTGCGTTGGCCCGCTTGGCCTGGCCGTTGCTTCGGGGGTGCGCCACCGAAGCGTAGCATATCTGCGTTCCAAGGTTAGCACAGTACATTTTGAAGAGGTTACTGGTGAACTGCGAACCGTTGTCAGTGATGATGCGGTTCGGCACCCCGAACCGGCTCACGATGCCCTTGATGAACTTGACCGCAGAACCAGCAGGGATGGTGCGGACGGCCTCGACTTCAGCCCACTTGGTGAACTTCTCCACGGCGACGTAGAGGTAGCGATAGCCCCCTGGCGCCCGAGGAAATGGGCCCAGGATATCCAGCCCCAGACTGCAAATGGACACGTGAGGGGTATGGTTTGCAGACCCCCTGCCGGCTGATGGATCTGCATGGCATGGAACTGGCAAGCCTCACAAGCCTTCACTAGTTCAACAGCGTCATTGAGTGCAGTAGGCCAATAGAAACCGCTGCGGAACGCCTTGCCGACGAGGGTCCGTGACGACGAATGATGCCCATAGTCTCCACCGTGTATATCTGCCAGCATTTCCTTCCCTTGCTCCCTGGTGATGTAGCGCAGGGACACATCGTTTGGTCGTTTCCGGTAGAGCTCTCCATCCCTGATGCAGTATGTTGTAGCTTGCCGCGCCACACGCTCTGCTTCCTCCTCCTTCTCCGGCAAGGTTCCTTGTGTTAAGTAGCCCTGGAGCTCTGTGATCCAGCACCCCTCCTGAGGCTCCATAGTCAGGAGCAGGCGTGCTCCTGAGGCTGGGCCGCAGGCTGGGGCTCCCGAGGCAGGTGGCTGGGGGAGCTCCTCCCGAGGTTGTGCTGTGTTCGATAATGATGGCAGGGCCGAAGGCTTGAAGAGCCATTCCTCGAAGACGCCCGGCTCCTGGGGTAACTGCCTGGAGGTGTCGGTGTACTAAAGTAGGGGTACCTTAGTATCCCGAACTTGTGCACGGGCAGTCGCAGCGTCCCGCGGCAAGGCTTGCCGGACGTCCGCCAAGATCCTTCGCTATTCCTATTACTGCCATTCAAGAACAAAGTGTTTAACTGAGAAGATAGAGTCCCGGCAAGAGGAGTTTGCCGGGAAGGACAAGATCCCGGCAAGAGGAGCTTGTCGGGAAGGCCAACCAAGGCATTTTATGAGACTTGCCGCGGCGCACCGCGCGTCCCGGCAAAGCCCGGCGAGCGACAAGCTTGCGGGTGCGACAAGACAGCGACCGCGGCAAGGCGCATGCCGCGGCGAAGCCACCACTCTGCGCCCATGCTCCAGCGCATCCAACGACGTGTCGCCGTAGGATCGCTCCTGGTGCACGTGGCGGGTAGCTGCGCAGCCAAGCGGTGCGAGGTGGCAAGTGAAGATGACTAGAAGGCCATCGTGGCGATCGGTGGCGCCCCTAACGGTCATTTCTTGCACTGTTTAGGCGACCGGACGGGCATTAAATGCCCTTGTCCTCTGCCGTCAGAGTTAGGTAGGGGGCACTGTTGATAGCGGTTGTACCAACCCCTGTTTTTACTTTTTTACCCCTCTCTCTACGCTGCCACCTGTCGGTGACCCCTTTAGACTATAAAAAGGAGGCCCATGCGCACGTAGAAGGGGTTCGACTCATTCGAAACTACAACACACCCACGCTCTTGAGCAAGAACAGAATAGAAACACAAAGCAGCAGTAGGAGTTTTATCTCTCCGGAGAGCTCCGAAGCTGGGTAAAATCCCTCGCGTGCTTCGCCTCGATCTGCTCTTCGTGCGCCCTCCGCTCCCTTGCCGGACCGAAAGGGGCCCTGCCCCATAGGTGTTCGTTTCCCACGACATCTTTGGCGCTCCAGGTAGGAGAGCGTCGAGGTTGTGCGAACCTGATCCGGCGTTTGTACGCGCTACATCAATATCTTCATCGACATGCCACCGAAGAAGAAGGCTTCGCAGGTGGCCGCTCCATCTATGTCTATCCTACCGCCACCGGAGCAAACGGGCGGTGGGGTGGACGCCGGTGGAGGAGCGGGCACCGGCGGGGGGACTCACATCGTCACCCGGTCCAAGGACAAGGCCCCGCAAGCTTCAGCGTCTGTACATCCACCGCACCCCTCCCAGGAGGTGCAGGATCGACAACACCATGGTGCTCCTAGCACCGTACTCGCGCTAGAACAAGGCCAAGCTGGTGGGTCGCGGGACGCTCAAGGCCAACATACACGCCAACACGCTGGCACGAGCGTAGTACGGTTGCCTGGACGAGATGTTGCTCCTTCTAACACTGTTAGAAGTTTGAGCATATCCCGCACCTCGCGTCGCTCGCCACCGCCACCCAAGACTCCAGAGGAAGCGCTGGCCCGAGCCCAGCTGCTTCTAGATTACCCTCCAGCGGCAGACAAGATCGACGACTGGAGGGCCACCATCCAGAGCCTCATCGGCTTCGCCAACGGCGACAAGCCCCGGCAACCGAGCACATCGAAGCCCCGGCAGGACGCCCAGGCGCAAGCCGACGCCGACAAGACCGCTGGGGGTGCCACCACCGTGCACTCCCCGCCCCGAAGGCCAAGATCGCCGACTCGTCGGGCCAACCTCGACACCGACTCCACCGCGTCGTCGGACCCGCGAGCTCGCCGCGATCAACGCCAAGTTCTCCAAGAACGACGACACGAAGACGCTCGTACTCGCATCGAGCGCCGAAGAGAAGCGCGGCGTCAGTCAGACCAGCGTGCTGGGCCCACTGTTGATATGCATGCGCCAGGGGAACCAGGCGACTTGCCATACGCGGTAGGTTGCCCTGCGTTCACCCGTGAGCTGCGGCAGGTCCAGTGGCCCAGTACCAAAAACTTCAAGCCAGATGTACCCGAGAAGTACGATGGCAGGATACATCCGTCGGAGTTCCTCAGCATTTACACCATCGCGGTGCAGGCTGCCGGGGGGCGCGACGAGAAGATCCTCGCCAACTACTTCCTGCTGGTGCTCAAGCCCAACGTCAGATCTTGGCTCATGCACTTGCCGGACAACTCCATCTCTTCGTGGGCGGACCTGTGCCATCAGTTTGTCGGCGCCTTCACAGGCAGCCACAAACCCCATGGCCAGGAGAGCGATCTTCATCTGCTCGCCCAGAAGGAAGGAGAACCCCTGCGCAAGTACATACAGAGATTCAGCCAGGTGCAGTGCAACATCCCAGACGTCCACCCTGCCGCGGTTATCAGCGCATTCCATCAAAACGTGCGTAACCACAGGATGAGGGAGGAGATGGCGATGTGCAAAATCAGAGATGTCAGCGAGCTATATGCTCTGGCCGACAAGTGTGCACGAGCTGAAGAGGGGAGGAAACTCCCCGGAGAGAACGTAGGAGCAGAAGGATCTGACAGTGAGGACGCCCCTCCGGCAAAGAAGAACCGGAGGCGGAATAACAGAAAGAGGAAGGCTAAGGATGTGCTAGTGGTCGAGCAGTCCGGCAACGGAGGCGGCGCCGAGAAGAGCAAAGCTGGTGACTCCGACGAGGCTGTGGTGGCGCCGACAAGCAGGACGGCTCCGGCAAGCAGTACTGCAAGATCCACCGCACCAAGGGCCATGACCTCCAGGCCTGCAAGAAGGTTGAGCAGCTTGTTGAGCTACAGAAAGCTGAATACGAGCGCCGCGACAAGGAGAAGGCCCAGGAAGGTGGCGGAGGATCCGGCAAGAAGCGTCCCGCCTGGGGAGGGCGCCGTGGCAAGGCCAAGCAGCGGCAAGGAGATAGGCCTCCCCGCGGCCGCGACAAAGACGAAGAAGAAGATGAAGATGATGAGATGGAGGAGGATGAGACCGATGAGCAAGAGTTCTAGAAGGCAACAGAGGTTTTGTGCATCGACGGCGGTGCTTCTCTGCACACCTCGCACCGCCAACTCAAACAGTGGGTGCGGGAAGTGAACGCAGCAGAACCGTCCGTTGAATCGCGCAAGCCCCTGAAGTGGTCCAGCACGCCCATCATCTTTGATGTTGAGGATCACCCTGATCGCATCACTGCGGTCGGGTGCTTGCCGATGTTGGTTTCACCAACCATTCGCAACCTCAAAGTTACGAAGATGTTGGTTGACGGTGGGGCCGGCCTAAATCTGATCTCCTCCGCAGTGCTCAAGAAGCTCCAGATCCCTGACAGCGAGCTCGAAGAGACTGGTACTTTCCAAGGAATCAACCCGGGAAGGAGCAAGCCGAAGGGGAAGATCACGCTGCCAGTGACGTTTGGCAGCGAGCTGAATTTCAGGACAGAGAGAGTCACGTTTGACGTTGCTGATTTCCCATTGCCCTACAATGGGATACTCGGCTGTCCAGCGCTTGCCAAGTTCATGGCAGCCTCTCAGTATGCCTACAACGTGCTCAAGATGCCTGGTCCGATAAGTGTCATTTCTATCCATGGCGACAAGAAGGATGCACTTATCTGTACCGACAAGATCTACCGGGAAGCAGCAGCCGCAGCAGAACGCAAACCACTTGCCGCTGAAGCTCCCGGGGGGAAGAAGAAGACCAAGTCCGTCAAGAGTAGCTCTGATGCCCACTCCGGCAAGCGCACCTCTTCGGAGTGCTGCGCTACCGTCGAGGACGCACCATCGAGCTCCACCGGCAAGTGCAAGAAGGCAAAAACAGCTTCACCAGAGACCAAGAAAGTGGCCGCCAAGGAGGACGGCACTGGTGGTACCTTCACCATCAGTGCCACGCTTGACCCTAAATAGGAAAGCGCGCTCGTTGCTTTCCTGCGGGCGAATGTCGATGTGTTTGCATGGCAACCATCTAACATCCCCGGTGTTCCCAGGAAAGTAATTGAGCACCACCTTGCCATCTGCCCTCACGCGCGGCCCGTCAAGCAGAGAGTTAGGAAGCAAGCAGTGGAGCGACAAGAGTTCATTGCTGAAGAGATCAAGAAATTGGAAGCAGCAGGCCTGGTCCGAGGAGTACTCCATCCAACATGGTTAGCCAATCCAGTAGTCGTGCGCAAAGCGAACGGGAAGTGGAGGCTTTGTATTGACTTCACTGATGTTAATAAAGCTTGTCCCAAGGATCCATTTCCCTTACCGCGCACTGACCAGATTGTCGACTCCACGGCAGGATGTGATCTGCTTTCATTTCTTGATGCATACTCAGGATATCATCAGATCTTCATGGCAGAAGAGGATGAAGAGAAAACCGCATTCATTACTCCATGTGGCACGTACTGCTTTGTACGGATGCCTTTTGGACTAAAGAATGCTGGTTCAACATTTGCAAGGGTAGTCAGTCATGCTTTTGAGCCACAGCTGCATAGAAATGTGGAAGCTTACATGGATGACATAGTGGTCAAGAGCAAGGACAAAGAAACTCTGATCCAAGATTTGGACGAGACTTTTGCAAATCTGCACAAGATCAATCTCAAGTTGAACCCCGAGAAGTGCGTATTTGGAGTTCCTTCCGGCAAGCTTCTCGGGTTCTTTGTGTCCCAGAGGGGGATTGAAGCCAATCCCGACAAGATCAAGGCCATTGAGCAGATCGAAGCACCAAAGCGCGTCAAGGATGTGCGAAGGCTTGCCAGCTATGTTGCTGCTCTCAGCAGGTTCATTTCCAAGTCTGCTGAACGCGCCCTGCCATTTTTTAAAATTTTGAAAAAGGCAGGTCCAATGAAATGGACTCTGGAAGCGGAGGCTGCGCTGCAAGACTTGAAGAAATATTTGTCCTCCACTCCAACACTTGTCGCACCTAAGCCACAAGAGAAGTTGCTGTTATACTTAGCAGCAACCAATCAAGTGGTTAGTGCTGCGTTAGTAGCGGAAAGGGAGGCGGATGATGAGCCAGCGACCATGGCAAGCGAGTCCAGCGACAAGCAGGGGGCTTCCCCGACAAGCTCTGGTCCCGACAAGGATGGATCTGTGCAGCCACAAGAAGAAAAACAAAAGAAGATGGTGCATCGCCCAGTGTATTTTGTCAGTTCCCTTCTGCAGGGGGCTAGATCAAGGTACTCTGGGGTACAGAAGTTACTTTTTCGGCCTTCTCATGGCCTCGAGGAAGCTGCGCCATTACTTTCAAGCACATGAGATCACAGTTGTCACTCGCTTTCAGTTGAAGAGGATATTGCAGAATCCAGAAGCAACAGGCAGGATTGTCGAGTGGGCACTGGAATTGTCAAGCTTTGGCCTCAAGTTTGAGAGCACTTCAACTATCCAGAGCCGAGCATTGGCAGAATTCATAGCAGAATGGACGCCAACACCTGATGAAGAAACTCCGGAGACGAGCATCCCCGTCAAGGAAGCGAGCAAAGAATGGATCATGTACTTTGACGGTGCCTTCTCGCTGCAAGGCGCCGGTGCGGGCGTACTACTTGTCGCACCCACCGGAGAGCACCTCAAGTACGTGGTCCAAATGCACTTTCCCAAGGAGCAAGCAACAAACAATACTGCAGAGTATGAAGGCTTGCTTGCCGGACTCAGGATCGCCGCGGACCTTGGGATCAAGAAGCTCATTGTCAGGGGTGACTCACAGCTTGTCTTCCGTCAAGTTAACAAGGATTATCAGAGTCCGTTGATGGAAGCTTACATTGATGAAGTGAGAAAGCTGGAAGAGCATTTTGACGGCCTGCAAATGGAACATGTTCCAAGAGCTCAAAATGACATTGCAGACGGCCTATCGAAGTGCGCCGCACTCAAGTTACCTGTGGAACCAGGAATTTTTGTGCTCAAGCTGACTCAACCTTCTGTAACACCATCAGCTGGACAGAGCAAGAAGAGGAAGTTGGTTACTGGCGACTACTTTCCGGCAGAACTCCCCAAAGCCGCCGTCAAGAAGGTCCCCAAGATCAACACAAAGAGCACTGAGGAGCAGTCTGCTCCGACAAGCCCTAGGGTTTGTTTCGTTGAAGCAGATGCTCCCGACAAGCTGTGTCCCGACACGCTTGCCGGGGAGCATCACGCTCCGGCTGAACCACAGATTCTTGCCGTGGAAGCAGATGTTCTCGCAGCAGCATTTGCGCCTTTAGTCCTTGTCGTTGAGCCACAAGCTCCGGCATGGGCACAGCAGATCGTCCATTTCCTTCAGACAGGAGAACTTCCCGAAGAACAAGAAGAAGCGGAGAGAGTAGCCTGGCAATCAAGTATGTACCAGTTTGTCGACGACATACTGTACAGAAGAAGATTCAATGGGGTGAAATTGAAGTGCATTTCCCGGGAAGATGGACAGGAGCTGTTGGCGGAGATACATGGAGGCATATGTGGTCACCACATTGGCGCAAGAGCACTTGCCGGCAAAGCCTTCTAGCAAGGTTTCTTCTAGCCAACAGCCCTCCAGGATGCGACTGCACAAGTAACCAAGTGTGAAGCGTGCCAGTTCCACTCCAAGCAGATACATCAACCAGCTCAAGCTCTCCAAACAATCCCTTTATCCTGGCCATTTTCGGTCTGGGGGCTCAATATCCTCGGCCCCTTTCCCCGAGCTGTCGAGGGCTTCGAGTACTTGTACGTAGCGATTGACAAGTTCACGAAGTGGCCGGAGGTGGAAGCAGTGAGGAAGGTGACAGCACAGTCAGCAGTCAAGTTCTTCAGGTCAATTGTTTGCCGTTTCGGAGTCCCTAACAGGATCATCACCGACAATGGCACACAATTCACGAGCCGCACCTTCATGCACTATGTCCAAGATCTTGGCGCCAAGATCTTCTTCGCTTCTGTTGCTCACCCGAGAAGCAACGGTCAAGCGGAGAGGGCAAACGCTGAAGTGCTGCGCGGGCTCAAGACCAGAACTTTCGACAGGCTGCGCAAGTGCGGAAGAAATTGGATCGAGGAGCTGCCGGTGGTTCTTTGGTCGATCAGGACGACGCCAAATCGAGCCACTGGCCAGACGCCTTTTGCTCTAGTCTATGGAGCAGAAGCAGTTCTCCCCACGGAACTCGTATACGGATCGCCTCGAGTGCTCGCTTATGATGAGCTTGAGCAAGAGCAGCTGCGGCAAGATGACGCGCTGCTCCTCGAGGAAGATCATCTTCAGGCTGCTGTACGAGCTGCTCGCTACCAGCAAGCTTTGCGTCGCTACCATAGCCGCAAAGTTAACGCCAGAAGCTTCGAGGAAGGCGACCTTGTTCTTCGACGCGTTCAATCCGCCAAGAATTCCAACAAGTTGACGCCGAAGTGGGAAGGCCCTTATCGGGTGAAACGAGTCACTAGGCCCGGCGCTGTCCGCCTTGAGACCGAAGATGGCTTTCCGGTGAGCAATTCCTGGAACATAGAGCATCTTCGCAAGTTTTACCCATAAGGCGCGGTTGCCGGAATCTATTCCGGCAACCACCTTTTGTACAAGCCTTGCCCCTGTTGCATGTAACCCTTTGTACAAAGCCGGGCGCAGATCCCGTGCCTAAATAAAGTTCATGTGTGCTTCGCACATCTTGTCAAATTTCATGCATTCTTTCTTTTTTGCATGTTTTATCTGACACTTTGTGCAGCACTTGCCCCCGGTAAGCAATAACGAGCCTTAAGGCCCCATACCATTATTTTCTCTTCTTTCTTTTTCTCAAAAAGAAGGTTCCTTTGCCCACAAGTTCACCGGGGGGGGGGGGGGGGAGGAGAGGATAAAGGTGTGGACCGGGCGTCGTTCAAAGAAGTATGGCCTTGCCGGGACATAGACGACAAAAGAAAAGCTAAGTTGCCAAAGTTTGAGCATGATCAGTTCTTAAAATTTTAAGCTATCCTCCTTGAACGACTGTGCTTTGTATGGAAAACCTGTGCGCGGAGGAACCTCCTCATAGCTAGTTGCGCCCTTACTTTGTTTCGAGTCTGCTCAACAACTTAAGTGTGCTGCAACTAGTTGCGGCAAGGTTTCTTGCTGGAGCCGGCACTGCCAGCGAGCTGCTGATGTTCCGCACTCAGCACTCACGGCAAGCGTGCCCGTGCCGGCAAGTTCCCTAAAAGCGTAGGGTAAAAATATACAAAGAAAAGGACCAAGTAAAGGAGATAGCATAGCAAGCATTGCCCAGAATAAAGTTATATTACAAAAGTAACTTGTTGCGGCACTGACTAAATTGTTCTCATGACTTAAATAAACAGCGACAAGGAAAGGAGAAGAAGGATGGCCTAATCCACGCGCTCGCCGTCAACCCTCCTGACCTCATTCACCTTGTCCACGATGGGTGCGACAATGGCTTTGAGTTCTTCAAGATCAGCACCCGCCGGCAGCTTCTTGAGGACGTGGGTGAGGTCGAGGCCCGGGTTGCGGAAGAGTATCTTCACCAACACCTTCTCCAAGACCTTGGCGCAGATTGCGCGCGACTCATCCGCCAGCTTCTTCGGGATCCTTTCCCGGAGTTGCTGGAGGGCCGTCACCACGCCCTTGAAGAAAAGAGTAAGCTTGGCGCTGGGCTGGAGATTTTCGTCAGTGGAGTACCCGAAGCCCGCCAAGTCCAGTTCCGCCAGCTCCTCGTCGATGGATGCAACGATGTTGACGAGGCCCTCCGTCCAGAGCTCCACCGTGGCCTTGAAGGTGTTCTGAGTCTCGGCAGCCCTCGTCAGCAGCTCTTCGTTGCCCTTGACCTCTTTCTTCAAGTCATCCTCTCGCCTCTTGGTGGCGTCTAGCGTCTCCGTCAAGGTGGCCAGCTTCATCTCCAGATCAGCGCTCGAGTCCTTGGCGGCGTTCAGTTCCTTGATCTTGTTGGCAAGTTGAACTTGCAGATCGCCATGGGCAAGTGCATCCTTCTCGCGTTCGCGCTGGAGTGCGGCAAGCTCTTCATTCTTCCCTTTCATGTCCGCCTCCAGCTGCGTCACCTTCACCTCTAACTCCTTCTTGGCGGCCTCAGCAGCCGCGACGGCATCCTTCGCCTCCTTGAGTGCCCCGCCAAGTGATTGCTCCCGGGCCTCGAGCTCCTCCTCGTGGCTGTCCAGATTAACCTTCTTCTGTGTCAGTTCACCTTCCCGCCTGGACAGCTCCTCGGCGGCGAGCCTCTGCTGCTCCTTGGCTTCAGCCTTTTCCAGGATGAACGCCTTCTTCGCCTCGTCAAGTTGCGCCCTTTCCTCCGCAATGGATCGGAGGGCCTCCTGGTTGCGGCTCTTGAGCTCCTCCGCGTTCTTTTCTATGTCAACTCCCGCCCGCGCGACAAGTGCTTCCCAGGACTCAAGCTTCGCTTCACGGGCGCGGTAGAGTGACACCAACTTCCGGAGCAACTGCTCCTCCTCGGACTCACCACTGCTGCTGGGCGCGTCAACCACTGCCAGCCCAGCAGAGGCGAGTACTTCCCCGTCAAACTCCTCTCCTTCGACCGGCGCCCTGGAGCTCGACGCCCAGGGAAGCTTGATGTATACGCCCTCGCCGGCCTTCAAGTAGGCGCCTGGCTGGGGCTCCTCGGAGCCCGGCGCTGCATCAGCGGCGGAGGGGTCGGCGGTCGGTGCAGCGCCTTGCACTCCTGCGCCCTCCGGGTCGTCAGTACAATCGCCGGACCCCTCGCCAGCTCCTGCACCAGCAGCCTTGGCGGCTTCTTCGTCGGCGGGTTCATCAGCGCCGGCCTCTTCCTCGTCAGCGGCGGCGTTTTCAGTATTGTCGCGTGCGCCTTCCTCGCCGGTGGCCTCAGTCTCCATCGGGTCTGTGAGAGGGGGATCTGAAGACAGGAAGAGGAAGAAAAAGTCAAGCAAAGATCCAAAAAGAAGATCAGAAGAAAAACCCAAGGGAAGATTTCCGACAAGGAGGGTTACCTGTGCTGGGCTCTGTGACCATGGGCTCCTCCACCAAGGGCTCACTGGTTCCGTCCCTTGCCGGTGACCTCTCCCTTGCCGGGGAGCGCTCCCTTGTCGGGGAATCGCCCCTTGGCGGCGTAGTTGAAGCAGACAGCACCTCCGGGGCGGTTTCTGCTTGCTCCTGATGGGCTGCTCTGCTCCTACACAAGTAAATCAACAGTCAAGATGTCAGCAAAAGAAAAGCACCCATGCGCGCCCCACAACAGGAAGTGAACCAAACACTTATGCTGGGGGCTATGCTGGGGGCTGCTGCGAGGAGAAGGAACCGGGTCCATCAAGGTGGTCTCGGACGTGTCTTCTACCATCACAGCAGGATCGTCCTTGATGACAACCACAGGAACCTTGGCCCTCTTCGCCGCTCTCTTGGCCAGAGTCCTGAAATGGAACAGGGATTCAGAGGGAAGCAAATAAGATACAAGACAAGCAACAACAAAGATCAAAGAAAAACAAGTACAATAAGGGAAAAGTCTTACTCCTCCTCCTCTTCTTCATCCTCGCCGGAGCTCAGCGCAGAGAGGTCGAAGTCTGGTACCCTTTCTGCGCGGTGTGGCGGAGGAGTAGGCTCCCTTTGACGTTTGCCGGGAACTGCGGCAGGGTCAGGCGTGGCGGCCCGGGAAGATCCCGCCTCAGTTGCCGGCACGGCCTGAGATGCTCCCGCGGCAACGGTACTTGCCGCGGTAGAGTGTGTCCCACGGCGCTGTGGCTGTTGGCCTGCCTGCCGCCCTGCTATATCTCCAGTTCGACGGAGGCACCTTCTTGGTTGAAATTGGGGCTGCGCTGGGGGCTCCGCCTATGGCAAGCTGCTCGAAGACGGTTGGCCGCTCGCGCCTCCGGCGGGCTCGCTCGCTTCGGCCTCGGGCTCCCCCTCGCGAACGACCCCTCCGGCAAGGTCCTCCCGGTCGGCAAGGCTTGCTGCCTCGGCCGCCTCTGCCTCCTCCAACGTGAAGCCAAACTCGCCCGCGGCGGCGGCTGCCGCCGCCTCTTCGGCCCTGGTGGCGATGTACCGCATCTCATCGTCGGTGGTGTCGCGGGTGAGGAGCCTCTGCTCGTCGGCATTGACTGCTACCTCCGTCAAGCCATCGAATAATTGCTGCACGACGTCGTCGGCGGGCTCCATCCAAGTTGGGCTTATCCCGTGCGAGTCGCACTCTGGCATCATTGCGCAGATGCGATCGCGCTGGGAGTTGTTGCACAATGGGATGACGCCCTGCGGCAGCCTGAAGCACTCTGGATGGTTGGCGTCATGCTTGAACAGCTCCTTCAGCATCCCGTCAAGCTCCAGAACTGTGAAGTTGAAGTTGAGGCCTGGACGCAGCCTCATGATATCCGCCGGGCCGCCAAACAGCCAGGCGGGCCTCCCCCTCTTCTGCAGAGGGGCGATGCGACGGTGAAGGAAATCCGCGCCAACTGCCCCTGCTGTGAGCCCGGCAAGCCTGAGCCAGAGGATTCGGGTGGTGGCAATCTTCAGCTTGGCGTCGTCCGGCGACAGAGCGCTCCAGTCGCCGCCGCACACTACCCGAGTCTGGCGCAGGTTGGTGAATGGCTGCGGATTGGCGTCAACGATCCAGCACCACTCCGCCCTCCACTCATCCCACTTGCTGCGGAGCTCGCCCACCAGATACACCTCCTTCATGCTGATTTGTGAGGTCCAGGCGATTCCGCCAGCCAATGGCTCTCCCTTCTCGGCTCGGGGGGTGAAATAGTGGCGAAAAAGAGCAACATTTGGGTGGATGCCAACGAAGTTCTCGCAGAGGTGTGCGAAAACCGCCATTGTCAGAACAGCGTTGGGGGTGAGATCAAGAAGATGAAACCCGTAGGTATTCATGATGTCGCAGAGGAAATCAGAAAAAGGGGGGCAGAGCCCACAATAGAAGAACACCGGAAAGAAATAGTACCCTTTTGGGCACCGCTTCGAAGTGGAAGCTTCGGCGGAGAGCACCGGCGTGCGCGGATGCGCCCGCGTCTGCGTCGACCAGAAGAGGTAAAATTCCTCCCGCAGCGCCTTCGGGGTGAGCTCGGGGGGGAAAAGCACTCGCTCCTTGCGCAGCGCCTCAAGCCGCAACGCCTCGGCCGACTTGGTGCTCGACTTTGAGCCCTTGCCGGTCTTCGGAGCCATGGCGGAAGCGGCGGGGGAGCGCGGAGGTGTTGAGGGCGACGGCAGCGACGGGCGGCGGAGCGCTGCTCTCTTTCGGCTTGGGAAGCGGAGGGGAGCGGCGGAGCTTTCGGAGGAAGATACTGCAAGTGGTGAAGGTGGGGGGAACGGCTCTGTTCCCTCTGCTTATAAGCAGGGGAGGCGAACGTTACGCTTTTCCTGATTTAAGAATTGCCCACGATCTCTCCCACGACGCCGCGATTGACGCGTGCCGTTACGGGAGGGCGCGGTGGATACGAAGTCAGATTTAGTGTGGACCCAGGCCACGTGTGCCCGTGCCCTGTTTTGGGCCTGGCCCAACAGCGCTTGGCACCGTGTATGGCCCAGGCAAGGGAATCCTGTCGGTGTACTAAAGTAGGGGTACCTTAGTATCCCGAACTTGTGCACGGGCAGTCGCAGCGTCCCGCGGCAAGGCTTGCCGGACGTCCGCCAAGATCCTTCGCTATTCCTATTACTGCCATTCAAGAACAAAGTGTTTAACTGAGAACATAGAGTCCCGGCAAGAGGAGTTTGCCGGGAAGGACAAGACCCCGGCAAGAGGAGCTTGCCGGGAAGGCCAACCAAGGCATTTTAAGAGACTTGCCGCGGCGCACTGCGCGTCCCGGCAAAGCCCGGCGAGCGACAAGCTTGCGGGTGCGACAAGACAGCGACCGCGGCAAGGCACTTGCCGCAGCGAAGCCACCACTCTACGCCCACGCTCCAGCGCATCCGACGATGTGTCGCCGCAGGATCGCTCCTGGTGCACGTGGCGGGTAGCTGCGCAGCCAAGCGGTGCGAGGTGGCAAGTGAAGATGACTAAAAGGCCATCGTGGCAATCGGTGGCGCCCCTAACAGTCGTTTCTTGCACTGTTTAGGCGACCGGACGGGCATTAAATGCCCTTGTCCCCTGCCGTCAGAGTTAGGTAGGGGGCACTGTTGATAGCGGTTGTACCAACCCCTGTTTTTACTTTTTTACCCCTCTCTCTACGCTGCCACCTGTCGGTGACCCCTTTAGACTATAAAAAGGAGGCCCATGCGCACGTAGAAGGGGTTCGACTCATTCGAAACTACAACACACCCACGCTCTTGAGCAAGAACAGAATAGAAACACAAAGCAGCAGTAGGAGTTTTATCTCTCCGGAGAGCTCCGAAGCTGGGTAAAATCCCTCGCGTGCTTCGCCTCGATCTGCTCTTCGTGCGCCCTCCGCTCCCTTGCCGGACCGAAAGGGGCCCTGCCCCATAGGTGTTCGTTTCCCATGACAGGAGGCTCGTTTGGCGATGTCGTCGGCCTCTTGATTAGTGCCACGGGGCACATGCTGTAGCTCCAACCCCCATAACTGCTTCTCCATCCTGCGGACCTCCGCAAGGTAGGCTTCCATGTGCTCATCTCTTGGCTTGTATACCTTGTTGGAGAAATTGACGAGGAGCTGCGAATCGCCCTTGATAGTAAGGCGCTTCACCCCTAGGGCAGCGGCGGCCTTCAAGCCCGCTATCAGTCCTTCGTATTCCGCTATATTGTTGGAGACCTTTTCACCCTGCTGGAAACAGAGATGCACGACGTAGTAAAGCTTGTCCTAAGTGGGAGATATGAGCACCGCCCCAGCCCCAGCGCCATGCCTAGAGAACGCCCCGTCGAAGTACATGACCCAGCCTTCTGGCGCCTCACTTCCCGAGGAGAGGGATCGATCCTCGCCGGCCTTGAGGTCCGGTGCCTCCGTCCATTCGGCCACGAAATCTGCTAGCACGGCTCCCTTGATGACCCTGGTCGTGCTGAATTCGAGTTGAAACGCTTGCAGTTCAATGTTCCACTCGGCGACCCTTCCGGCCGAGTTAGGGCTCCTGAGCACCCTTTCCAAGGGGTACGCTGAGACAACCTTGATCGGGTGACCCTGGAAGTAGTGCCGCAGCTTGCGTGAGGCCACCAGCAGCGCGAGGAGGAGCTTCTGTGGCATGGGGTACCGTGCCCTCACATCCCGCAACACCGTGCTGATGAAGTACACCGGGTGCTCGACGAGGCTTGGAGCGTCGGTGCTGGTGGCGTCCTCCGGAGGCTGTGGCGCCTGCTGAGGCGATGGGGCCTCCGGAAGCTAGTTGCCTGGGGGAGGGGCCTCCTCCGCTCCCGGCGCACTCCCCTACGGCGGCTGGTCCTCCAAAGCCGTGGTAGCAATCTCTGCGAGTCCTTTTTGGTCCTGCTTTGCCTTGACACGGGTAGCTGCTGTGGCTTTGGTCCGACGCTCCTCCCTAACTGCCACTAGAGCCGCGCTGGCGGAGTAGGGTGTGGCGGCGAGGTAGAGTACCAAGGGCTCTTGAGGGCGTGGGGCCACCATCACTGGAGGGCTGGTTAGGTATCTCTTGAGATCTTGGAACGCCTTGTCGGCCTCTTCAGTCCATTCAAAGGGCCCCTTTTTCTTCATCAGTTGGAAGAAAGGCAGTGCTCGCTCCCCTAGCCTGGAGATGAAGCGCCCCAGCGCAGTCACGCGCCCCGTGAGCTTCTGCATTTCTCTGAGGGTCTTTGGTGGGCTCATGTCCTCGACTGCCTTGACCTTTTCTGGGTTGGCCTAGATGCCTCGGTGGGACACGAGGAAGCCCAAGAGCTTGCCCGAGGGGACTCCAAACACACACTTCTCCGGGTTGAGCCGCAGGCTCACTGTGTTGAGGCTTGCAAAGGTTTCCTCCAGGTCTTGTATCAGGGTCTTGGCCTCGCGAGACTTCACTACAATGTCGTCGACGTAAGCCTCCATGTTCTTCCCGAGTTGCGGGCCCAAGGTGATGTACATGAGCCGCTGAAAGGTTGCCCCCGCGTTGCACAGTCCGAATGGCATGCATGCATAGCAGTACACCCGACACGGGGTCAGGAAGGCCGTCTTCTCCATGTCTTCCACCACCATCTTGATCTGGTGATACCCGGAGAAGGCATCCAAGAAGCATAACAGGTCACACTCAGCGGTGGAATCGACGATCTGGTCGATGCGAGGGAGCGGGAACGGATCTTGCGGGCATGCTTTGTTGAGGTTGGTGAAGTCGACACACATGCGCTCCTTCCCTCCCTTCTTTGGCACAACCACAGGGTTGTCCAACCAATCTGGATATCGGACCTCGCGAATAACCCCCGCGGCTTCTAGCTTGCGGGTCTCCTGGACAATGAAGGCCCGCTTTTTAGTGGACTGCCTCCTCGCCTTCTGCTTCACGGGGCACACGTTGGGGCACACGTTGAGGTGGTGCTCGATTACGCCCCGTGGGATCCCTGCCAACTGATCGGGCTCCGAGGCGAACACCCTCTTGTTTGCGCGAGGAACTTGACCAAGGCTTCCTCCTGCTCGGGCCCGAGGATGGCGCCTATGGTGAAAGTGGCGTTAGTGGACCCGTCCTCGTCGACAGGTATCTGCTTGGTCTCTGCCTTGTATTGGGTGAACAACTGTTTCTTCTTGGTTGGCGCAGCCCCCTTGGGCTTGGGGGTTTCTACGTTGGCGGGCCGTGCCGCCGCCGCCGTCTTGAGGGCGAGCTTGAGTACTCGCAACGCATCTCCGGTGTCCCCGGGCACGGTGAGGACACCGTTGCTCCCGGGCATCTTCATGAGGTTGTACGCCGGGTGAGTCGTGGCCATGAATTTGGCCAGTGCTGGATAGCCGAGGACGGCGTTGTAGGGGAGGCCGATGGGGGCGATGTCGAAATCGACCAGCTCTGTGCGGAAATTGTCGTAGGTGCCGAAAGTTATCGGGAGCCGGATCTATCCCAAGGAGCTGGATGACCCGCCTCCAACGCCCGAGAAAGGCCGGCTGGGTTGCAGCCGCTTCCAGGGTATGCAGAGGAGGTTGAAGGCCTCAACTGAGAGCACACTGAGGCCTGCGCCGCCGTCGATGAGAGTCCTGGTGACAGCCACCTGGCAGATGGTGGGCGTGCAGAGCATGGGGAGCGCACCCGAGCAGGCCGAGTTGGAGGGGTGGTCCTCAGAGCTGAAGGCCAGCCTGGTCGATGGCTTCGACCGGCCCGGGGGAGCCCCCTGCCGCGTGGAGGCGGTGCCGACCCGGCGGACGAATGGCTTGACGTGGTGGCTGGAGGACGGCGCCTGCGAGCCGCCCAGGAGGGCCGCGACGACCGAGGGAGCTGGCGCGACGGGGTGGGTGAGGAAGAGGCCGCGTGGCTCTCCCCAAGAGGCAACGGAGGGATGCTGGGACGATGCTTGCTGCCCGTTCCCTGCCGAGCCAGTGGCGGCGTTGACGGCAGGTGACGGGGAACGATGAGGACACCCGCCGACGGGAGCCGTCTGGGCGACACGGGAAGCAAGGGCGGCTCGGCGCTCGGCGCGGGCCCGACGAGCATCTGATATGGATGCGATGGTCGGAGAAGAACAGGGCGACGGAAGACGAATTCCGGCACACCCCTACCTGGTGCGCCAAATGTCGGATTCCGGGTTCCGGCAGACCCTTGAGGTTCGAACACTGGGGTGCGCGCGGAGATTTCGCCCTCTATCTACCCGCTCCTCGCCGAATCGCTAGGATCTAAACTACGAAAAGAACAACACAAGAGACACAGGGTGTATACTGGTTCAGGCCACCATTGTGGTGTAATACCCTACTCCAGTGTGTGGTGTGGTGGATTGCCTCTCGGGCTGATGATGAACAATACAAGGAAGAACAGCCTCGCGAGGGTCTGTTCTTGGCTGATGCGATGAACTGCTAGGAGGAGTTCAGTCGCTCTATCTACTGGTTTCTTGGTGAGGATCCAGATGCCTCTACCTTGGGGGTGTCTAGTCCTATTTATAGGGAAAGGCCCTGGGCCTCTCCCCAAATATTGAGCGGGAAGGGCGCCAACAATTGGCCATTTTGAAGGGGAACAACGGGTACACCTATCCTGACTAAAGTTGGTCCTCGCCTGTCAAAGGCTCTGGTGGTGACGCCTGCTTGGGCTCCACAATGACTTCCTCCCTGCCGTTGGGCTGGTCTTGGTCTTGTTGCACTGAAATGGATGCCTTTGCTTGATGCTCTCACCTGCGCTTGCTCCCTTTGCACCAAAGAGGAAAGGAGGACACTGCGCGGGCTGGCGCCCGACTGGCGCCCTTGGTCGTCATGGCTTGCGTCATGGGCACCTCACGAGGTACCCCGCCTTGAACTCTCCGCCTCCTCGTGAGCCCGCCTGATGAGGCTGTGCCTGAAGAAGCTCCTTGTCGTCCGCCCCGCGAGGCTTGGCCCCTCGCGAGGGTCTTGAGCTTGTGTTGATGAAGATGGGCCGCGCTGGGCCCCCTTTGAGCCACGCCGCAGGCCGCAGGTAGGTAAGTCTGGGGACCCCCGTTCCCAGAATGCCGACACCTGGGGGTTGAGCAACATATACTTCTTCCTCAATCTTACCATTGAGGAATGCACTTTTCACATCCATTTGTTGTAAGATAATATCATGATGGTTAGCATAAGCAAGTAATATGCGAATAGCCTCAAGTCGAGCAACAAGTGCAAAAGTTTCATCGAAGTCAATTCCTTCAACCTGTGTGTAGCCTTGAGCTACAAGCTGTGCCTTATTCCTCACCACAAGGCCATTTTCATCTTGCTTGTTGCGGTAGATCCACTTTGTGCAAATAATGTTGTGTTTGCGAGGATCTGAATGTTTGACCAGTTCCCAGACGTTGTTGAGCTCGAACTGATGTAATTCTTCTTGCATAGCTTGAATCCACTCAGGCTCCAGAAATGCTTCATCTACCTTAGTGGGCTCTGTGATAGAGACAAATGCAAAGTGCCCACAAATGTTAGATAAATGTGAAGCTTTTGAGCGTGTGAGAGGACCTGGTGCTTCAATGTCATCGATGATCTTCTCGATTTGCACTTCATTTGCAATACGAGGATGAGTGGGTTGTCTTCGAGGAATTTGATCCGCCTTTTCTTCAGGAGTATTTTCTTCAGCACCATTTTCTTCAGGTGCGCTAGCTCGACGTTCATCATGTTCTGGAATGAATTCTTCAGTAGGAATGACATCCTCAGTGGCTTTGAACTTGATAGAATCCTCAGGACTTGGTTCATCTATCACAGAAGGTAGGTGCTCTCTTTGCGAGCCATTAGTTTCATCGAGCCGCACATCTACAGTTTCAACAACCTTGTGAAGCACGTTGTTGAAGACTCTGTAGGTGTGCGAGTCCTTTCTGTAACCAAGCATGAAACCCTCATGTGCTTTCGGTGCAAACTTATAATTGTGATGAGGATCTCTGATCCAGCATTTAGCACCAAAGACTTTGAAGTAACTTACATTGGGTTTCTTGTCAGTGAGGAGTTCATAGGCAGTCTTCTTGAAGAATTTGTGAAGATATACTCTGTTGATGATGTGGCAAGCGGTATCAATTGCATCAATCCAGAACCGACGAGGTGTCTTGTATTCATCAAGCATAGTGCAAGCCATTTCAGCGAGGGTTCTGTTTTTGCACACCACGACGCCATTCCGTTGAGGAGTATAAGGAGCAGATAACTCATGAGTAATACCAAGTTCATCAAGATAGTCATCAAGACCGGAATTCTTGAACTCAGTTCCATTGTCACTCCTGATGTGCTTGATCTTCACACCAAAGTTGGTTGAAGCCCTCGAGGAAAATCGTTTGAAGACTTCCAGCACTTCATGTTTGTAAGTAACAATGTGTACCCATGTGTAACGAGAATAATCATCAACAATAACAAAGCCATATAGAGATGCATCATTTGTCACAGCAGAATAATGATTAGGACCGAAGAGATCTATGTGAAGCAATTCAAATGGTCGAGTGTTAGTTATGATAGTCTTCGCTGGATGCTTGGCCTTTGTCATCTTCCCAGCTTCACAGGCTCCGCATAAATGATCCTTGAGGAATTTGACATTCTCAATGCCAATGACATGCTTCTTCTTCACGAGCATGTGCAGATTCCTCCAGCATGACCAAGTCGTCGATGCCATAGCCAGCCTTCTGAAGCTTTTGCAAGTAAGCACACATCAGGTTGTGGTCCTATAGAGAAATCAACAATGTACAAGTCTCCTCTCCTAAAGCCTTCGAAGACTTTGGAATTGTCAGCTTCCATGATCACAACACAACGATACTTGCCAAAGACAACAACCATATCGAGATCACAAAGCATTAAGACAGACATGAGGTTGTATCCTAAGGACTTAACAAGCATGACTTTGTCCATGTGTATGTCCTTAGAGATCGCAACCTTACCTAGACCCAATACCTGACTTTTGCCTTTGTCAGCGAAGATGATATGCTTCAGATGTGATGGTGATACGGGAGCATCCATCAATAGATTCTTGTCACCAGTCATGTGATTTGTACATCCACTATCTAGGACCCACTCATTTGCCTTGGGTTGATCATCCTGCAGATGAATTAGTGCAGCTTACAAACTCATATACTTCATCAGTGAAGAATATGACATTAGTATCATCAGGTCAATGTGAAAAGAAAATCAGTATGAGGACGTGTGAAATGGAGGTTCATTTCATCATGATTAGCCTGCGTCCTATCAGGCACTGTTCAGGTCTCCAGCAAATTCTTAAGTCGTTTTGAGCACGACTGGAGACCTGACCCTGCATAAGAGATTAGTTCTTTTTCTTCACCACCCACATCTGGAGGGGTGGCAAAGAGTTCATCACTCTGCAAGCACCATATGAGAAAGGTGGCATGGACGCCAGTCCACTTCGTTTCACATAAGAGGGGTTAGGGTAAGCATATGAATAAGCAGAGAAATTCTTCGAGGACTTATGAACATAATGATTTGAAGAATAATGCACATATTCATAGCCCTTAGCTCTACCCTGCAAAACAGAAGGGTTAGCACGATGATGATCGTATGAGTACTTTGATCCTTTTGAGGAATTTGATCCACGTGAGGAATTTGGTCCGTATGAGGACTTGGATCCATATGAAGAATTTGGTCCATATGAAGAATTTGATCTGGAGTTCCTATTCTTCAGAGGTGGTTTCACGAGGACATTGATGTCTACTACACAACCTTCTTCTTGTAGACGTTGTTGGGCCTGCAGGTGCACAGGTTTGTAGGACAGTAGCAAATTTCCCTCAAGTGGATGACCTAAGGTTTATCAATCCGTAGGAGGCATAGGATG
This sequence comes from Triticum timopheevii, assembly GCA_963921465.1. Lineage (NCBI taxonomy): Eukaryota > Viridiplantae > Streptophyta > Magnoliopsida > Poales > Poaceae > Triticum > Triticum timopheevii. The sequence goes on along the minus strand of OY997264.1, from coordinate 193,943,839 downwards.
AAGATGGTCTCTCTCAAACAACCCTGTAACCAAATAACAAAAAGTCTCTTGTGTCCCCAACACACCCAATACAATGGTAAATTATATAGGTGCACTAGTTCGGCGAAGATATGGTGATACAAGTGCAATATGGATAGTAGATATGGGTTTTTGTAATCTGAAAGAATAAAAACAGCAAGGTAACAAGTGGTAAAAGTGAGCGTAAACGGTATTGCAATGATAGGAAACAAGGCCTAGGGTTCATACTTTCACTAGTGCAAGTTCTCTCAACAATAATAACATAGATAGATAATATGACAAGCCCTCAACATGCAACAAAGAGTCACTCCGAAGCCACTAATAGCGGAGAACAAACGTAGAGATTATGGTCGGGTACGAAACCACCACAAAGCTATTCTTTCGGATCGATCTATAAAAGAGTGCGTACTAAAATAACACCTTAAGATACAAATCAACCAAAACCCTAATGTCACCTAGATACTCCATTGTCACCTCAAGTATCCGTGGGCATGATTATACGATATGCATCACACAATCTCAGATTCACCCAACCAACATAAAAGTACTTCAAAGAGTGCCCCAAAGTTCCTACCGAGGAGTCAAGAACGTGTGCCAACCCCTATGCATAGGTTCCCAAGTGTCACAAAACCCGCAAGTTGATCACCAAAACATACATCAAGTGGATCAATAGAATAACCCATTGTCACCACGGTTATCCCACGCAAGACATACATCAAGTGTTCATAAAAGACTCAATCCAATAAGATAACTTCAAAATGGAAAACTCAATTCATCACAAGAGAGTAGAGGGGGAGAAACATCATAAGATCCAACTGCAATAGCAAAGCTCGGGATACATCAAGATCGTGCCATAGATGGAACACGAGAGAGAACATGAGAGAGAGAGAGAGATCAAACACATAGCTACTGGTACATACCCTCAGCCCCGAGGGTGAACTACTCCCTCCTCGTCATGGATAGCGCCGGGATGATGAAGATGGCCTCCGGTGATGGGATCCCCCTCCGGCAGGGTGCCGGAACGGGGTCCCGATTGGTTTTTGGTGGCTACAGAGGCTTGTGGCGGCGGAACTCCCGATCTATTTTATGTTCTGGAACTTTTAGGGTATGTAGGTATATATGGGTGCAGGGAGAACGTCGGTGGAGCTACGGGGGCCCCACGAGGCAGGGGGCGCGCCTAGGGAGGGAGGGCGCGCACCCCACACTCGTGAGCACCTCCCGTATCTTCTGACGTGGGGTCCAAGTCCATCAGGTGGGTTTCCTTCCAAAAATAACTTCTCCAGTTGATTTCGTTCCGTTTTGACTCCGTCTTATATTCCTTTTCCTCGAAACACTGAAATAGGCATAAAAAAGCAAATCTGTTTTGGGCCTCCGGTTAATAGGTTAGTCCCAAAAATAATATAGAAGTGGATAATAAAGCCCAATATTGCCTAAAACAGTAGATAAAGTAGCATGGAGCAATCAAAAATTATAGATACATTGGAGACGTATTAGACATTCACCTGAAGACTTTCAAGGCAACTTTTGGGAACCCAGATTTTCTTCATAGGGGAACCATTCCTGCAGTTAGTCCCAACATATCTAGCAAATACTTCACCATTCTGATTTTTGAACAATTTATTGTTAGAGTCAAATGACTCATCAGAAGAATGAGGAGATTCACATGTAAAGCCAGATAAGTTGGATGGATCAACTGGAGGTCCCTTTGCAGCAACCCATGAGGTTTTGGGGTACTGCTCAGGCTTCCAATATGTTCCATCAGCATTGAGTTTCCTCTCAAAGGCAATATCCTCTTTCCTAGGATTGCTGTTGAGGATCTGCTTTTTGAGCACATCACAAAGAGTCTGATGCCCTTTGAGGCTTTTGTAGATGCCTATCATGTACAATTCCTTCAGCCCTGCATCATCAGTGATACTTGCATTGTCCTCAGATGAGGAATTAGTGACAGCAGAGACATATGAAGAATTTGTAGCATTAGAAGCATTTGAACATTCAGGTGAAGAATTAGCAGTTTCATGTTTAATGCACTTCAGACATGGAGGAACAAATTCTTCCTGGGTAGCGCTGATTTGTTGAGCAAGTAATGAATCACGCTCCTTCTGAAGATCTTCATAATCCACTCTTAGCTTTTCAAGATCTTGCTTTCTTTGAAGAGATTCAGAAGAAAGCTTCTCGTGATTAGTCAAGAGAGTATTATGTTGATCTTGAAGGGTGTCAAACTTGGAATGAAGTCTCTGAAGACTCTCAGCCAATGCTTTTGACTGATCCATTTCTTCACCCAACATATCATCGCTCTTATTAAGCATGTATTGAACTTTTTCCAAAGCTCTTTGTTGTTTAGTGGCAAGGGAAGCAAGTTTGACATAGCTGGGGCCAAATTCATCACCTGATTCATCATCACTAGATTCAGAAAGGTAGCATTCAGTTACCTTGGCACCTTCAGCCATGAGGCATGGTGAAGAGGAAGACGATTCAGGTGCGAAAGTCATCTCTTTGAGAGAATCCTTGTAATCCTCAAACCAAGGATCATGACGAGTACGATGACCTTCATAGACCACAGAAAGCCGGTCCCAGATTAGCTTCGCGTGATTGAGGTGCATGACGTTCCTGAACTGATTTCGGGATAGACAGGAGCAGATGACATCCTTCGCCGTGAGGTTCAGTAGAGTGTACTTGCGAATGTCATCAGCCTCCGCCATCTTGCATATATCGGTAAGACCAATCTCAGTGATGGTCCACAGTTTGCTGTCCATAGCCATGAGTCGCTTCTTCATCATGGCCTTCCATCGAGGATACTCATGACCGTCAAAGATAGGGCAGGATACGTTCCTCAATCCTGCAGTCGACATAACTAAAACTCCAAGCGGTTAAACCAAAATCACATAGAACAAGGGAGTACCTTGCTCTGATACCAATTGAAAGTGCGTTATATCGACTAGGGGGGTGAATAGGCGATTTTTATAAATTCTTCACTGAGGAATTTGCTTGTGAGGAAATTCCTAAATGAAGAACTACTAGCAGCGGAATAAGTACTCAGAAGTAAACAAAATAGAATACACGCATAGTCATCATGGCGAGATGAAGACAAACACAGAGTACGGAAAGTGCAAACATAGGATAACACAAGAGAGAAGACGGACAGACTGAAGAAATTGATCTGAGGAAATTGAGAAAGTCTTCAGTCAAAGTCTTCAAACAGATATGAACAAGCACACAACAACAGACATGAGGAAATGAAAGAGTTGAGGAAATAGAACCAGTAGGCTTGGTGAAGACAATGGTTTGGTAGACCAGTTCCAACTATTGTCTAAGTTGTACATCTGGTTGGAGCGGCTGAGTATTTAAACTCGAGGACACCCAGTCCCGGACACACATTCCTCACTGTATTCTCCTTGAGCTAAGGTCACACAGACCTCGCCCAATCACTAGTGGTAAGTCTTCAAGTGAATTCTGAACCTTCACAAACTCGGTCACTCGGCGATCCACAATTCCTCTTGGATGCTCTAGACCTTGACGCCTAACCGTCTGGAAGATGCACAGTCTTCAAAGGAAACAAGCGTCGGATCCACGCAGGATCAATCTCTTCAGTGATGCTCAATCACTTTGGGTTGTAGGTGTGTTGGGTCTGGATTTTCCTCACTTGATGATTTTCGCTCAAAGTCCTCGGAGGATGGGATGCTCTCAATTGACAAGTGTCAGTTTCTCTCGGAGCAGCCAACCAGCTAGTGGTTGAAGGGGGCGGCTATTTATAGCCTAGGGAGCAGCCCGACATGATAAGACATAAATGCCCTTGTTTGATATGACCGTTAGGTGGGTAGATATTTTGGAACCGCTGGCGCATAGCACAACAACGGTCGGAATTTGGACTATCAAAATCCTCAGGGCTATCATGTTCCTCACTGTGTAGGCAATTCACACTGGTGAATTCCTAACTCCTTAGTCAGAACAAATTCCTCAGAGACCAGAAGAACTTCGTCTCTGTCACTGAAGAATATGACTGAACTGTATGAGATTTCCAATGGCTTCACTCGAAGGGATTGGTAGGTGTAGGATTTTGAGTTGAGCATCACATGGAAATTTTTCCTTAGTATTTCCTCGACCCCCTTTAACAGTACGGTGTTTCCTATGACTCAAGAAAGAGAAAATGAAACTACGAAAACAAAAGTCTTCACGCTTGATGTTCCCCGAATGAATACCAAGTCTTCAAGGTCACACCAATTTCGTCACTTTCAAAGTCTTCAGAAAGTCTTCAGATATCCAAAGTCTTCAGAAGAAGAACTTCATTTTTAGGGGTCAACTTTCTCTGTAAATATCAAACTCCTTATAGACTTATAGACCTGTGTACACTAACAAACGCATCAGTCCCTTAACCTATAATTCTTCAATACACCAAAATCACTAAGGGGCACTAGATGCACTTACACGAACTCTTGAATAGATTGATCCGAAAGAATAACTTTGAGGTGGTTTCGTACCCTACCATAATCTCTTGGTTTGTTCTCCGCTATTAGTGGTTTTGGGGTGACTCTTTGTTGCATGTTGAGGGATTGTGAAATTATGAACCCTATTCCTTGTTTCCTATCATTGCAATACCGTTTACGCTCACTTTTATCATTAGTTACCTTGCTGTTTTTTATTATTTCAGATTACAAAAACCTATATCTACTATCCATATTGCACTTGTATCACCATCTCTTCGCCGAACTAGTGCACCTATACAATTTACCATTGTATTGGGTGTGTTGGGGACACAAGGGACACTTTGTTATTTGGTTGCAGGGTTGTTTGAGAGAGACCATCTTCATCCTACGCCTCCCACGGATTGATAAACCTTAGGTCATCTACTTAAGGGAAATTTGATACTGTCCTACAAACCTGTGCACTTGCAGGCCCAACAACGTCTACAAGTGTAGTAGACATCAGACCCCGTGGAGAGGGATGGTTGAACAGTAGCCGGTGGAGTAGCACACGGTGGAGGCTGGATGAACAGTCGCAGGTGGAGGCCGGAGGAGGTCGATGGTGGATGAACAGTAGCCCGTGGAGGCTGGAGGAGGTCGACGGTGGAGATGAACAGTATCCCGTGGGGTCCCGTTTTGCGGTACGCCACACCCCTCCCGAAGAACAGGACCCCCATTTCGACCGTAGCACTCCAACACAAGTTCGTTTCCTTCGTTTTGCGGTATGCCACACCCCTCCCGATCAACAGGACTCCGTTTTGATCGTAGGAGGTGCAACAGAAGTTCGTTTCCTCTATTTTGCGGTACGCCAGACCCCTCCTGATGAACTGGATCCCCTTTTGACCGTGGCCGGTTGAACGCAAGGTTTTTTCCTCTGTTGTGCGGTACACTGGGCCTCGTTTCCATCAGCTATTCCGTCCAAGCCCTCCCGATGAACACGACGATGCATTCCATTTCGACCTAGCCAGTTGGCTCCCCATGAACACGACAACGATGTAGTTTCTCCGCTCCGACCCAGCCATGTACACGAGCCCTGGCCGTACGTATGTGCGAGTAGGCGTTCGAGACCCCGCCCGTATGTACGTACGTGGCCGTATTTTCTTTCTGCACACTGGTCATTGTATGTACGTGTACATGCTACATGCGCGCCTCTACATCGACCAGTATGTACATACACGTTATCGACCAGAAAGACAACGCTACGTACGCTTCGACCAGGTGGGTCCCGACTGTCAGGCACTTCCTTATGTGCGAAGATGTAGCTGGTGGGTCCCAACAGTCAGGGGTGAATCGTTTTTTTGCCCGGACGCACTTTCTTGCGTGCGAAGATGTAGCTGGTGGGTCCCAGCAATCAGGGGGAAACATTTTTTTCGTGAAATACGGTTGCCCGTCCGGTGTGTCCCTGCTGTCAGGTGGAGGAATCATTATTTTCCGCGTAATAAGGAGGCACTTCCTTGCTGCGGCCGTGGACCCAATTGTCAGCCTCTCCACGTACATTACTCTTCCGATGGAAGTCGGTCGTTTACCATATTGACCACGCCGCGTTGAGAGCACCAAGGTGGTGGACGTCGGCGAGGCCTAGGAAGGGGACGACGGTGGGCTGGGGAAGACGCGGCAGTGGATGCCCACACGGAGAGGAGTACAAGGCTTACCTGGTTCGGCTGCGGTGTGAGGCTGCCGTCGCCGCAGAATAACATGGGGTGTGGGTGAGTAGATGGATGGCCTGGCCAGCAGTGGGAGTAGTAGGGGCGGTGAGGCCTCCGCGGCATCATCGCCGGCCATGGGAGGCAGGAGCACGTGGCACGACCGACGCTGGTTTGGGCGGCTGGAGCAAGAAGACCAGAGGTTGAAGAAGCACTACGACCGTTGGATGAACATCATACGGTAACTGGAGCTAGAATTGTTCCGTCAGCTTGGTAGGCCCACAAGTCAGCCTCCCATTATGCCGGGTTCCAGCTAGCAGGGGGAGTATTCATTTTTTTGTGCGTAATAAGGAGGCACTTCCTTGTGTCCGACCTGTCAGTGGGGGGCATGTTTTTTCGCGAAATACAGAGGCCCTTCCGATGGGTCCCAGATGTAAGGTAGAGGAATCATTATTTTGCGCGTAATAAGGAGGCATTTCCTTGTGTGCGGCCATGGACCCAGCTGCCAGCCTCTCCACGTACAGTCCACGTCCGATGGATGTCGTTCGTTAACCACGTTGACCAGGCCACGCCGAGAGCACCATGGCAGTGGACGACGGTGAGGCCTAGGAAGGGAAAGACACCGAGCCGGGGAAGACTCGGCAATGGTTACCCATGCGCTGGGGAGTACGAGGGTTTACAGGTCGGCTTCCATCACCGGAAAATAACAGGAGGTGTGGGTGAGTAGAGGAATGGCCTGGCCAGCAATGGAGTAGGGTGGGGCGGTGCGGCCTGTGCAGCAGCACAGCCGGCCACGGGAGGCAGGAGCATGCAGTCCCACCGGCGCTGGTTTGGGCGGCTGGAGCAAGAAGATCAGATATTGAAGAAGCAACATGGCCGTTGGATTAACATCCAACGGTCACTGCTTCTAGAATCATTTGTGGACTAAGTTGACAAAGCCTTTCGTACGTCAACCTAGTAGACCCACAAGTCAGCCTCCAAATCTGTCCCAAACAGCATACAGCCTGAAATTTCTAGCCAGATTCAAATTAAATTTAAAACTAAATATACCTTAATTTAAATTCAATGAAATTTTACCTGCACAAAAACAATGAAATTTAAAGTATCAAAATCCAAAAGAAAAAAGTATTTTGGAAATAATTGCATGTTTGCTGTATTTTTTCATTTTATAGCCTATTTATTATTACTTATAGCCCATTTCTTATTACTTATAGCCCATTTTCTAGGCAAAATGCATCCTTCCTTGCCTTGAAAGATTTCTGGCCCAGCAGGGCGTAGAAAAGCAAGTAGGCCTACGTTGGTTATTCTGAAAAAAAACAAAATAGCTGGCTAGCCATTTTCAGAAAGGAAAAAAGAACAAACTGGGCTGGTCAGGTGCTAAACATATGAAATAAAAGCCTGGGCTAGACGGGCCACAACTCCTACACAACCCAGTTGATACTCTTCTCCATCCCGAAAAAACAAAATTACTACGCGTGCTGCTGGGTCCCTACTGTCATCCTCACCATGTACAGTCATCTCCTTATTCCTCTCGGTTGTTGACCATGTTGACAACACCGGAGGGCGGCGACGCGGTGAGCGAACCAAGGCGGAGGACGATGGTGAGGCCTCGGATGGGAACAAACAAGAGCCGGGGAATATGCGCAGAGTTTTAGGGTGCGATGTGGCCACGATGCATGTGCGGCAGCACAGCCAGCCATGGGAGGCGGGAGCAGGCGGTCCCGCCGGCGCTGGTTTAGCTTTCGCAGCTCGAGGAAGAAGAGACTGAAGAAACATGATAGACGTTGAATGTCAATCCAACGGTCAAGGTTGGTACAATTGTTTGTTGACTAAGCCGACACCAAGTAGCATAGTTTTTTAGATATAGGAAGAAAAGAAAAACTAGGCTCGTTCGCCTGATAACATTCCCGAAACTGCGACCGTTCGATCTTGTGTTGCAACTAAAACTGCAAGAAAAATGCGTCCGTTTGCCGTCCTCCTCCCAGGGAACGTTTGCCACATAAGTGACTAGCACCCTTGGTTTTCAACCGAGAGGTCTTGGGTTCGAGTCCCAGGAAATCTCAATTTTTTCCTCCTTCCTTCCTCGCAAAAAAGGGAAATAAAATCAAAGACTTTAGAAGGCGTACAGAACAAGCTAGTGTACTAGTAAAGAGACGTTACTAAGTTTTAGAAAAAAGAGAGACGTGCTCTTGTAGCTGGTTCGAATCCAAACCTAGACTATGAATATATATGGTGCTATGATACTCTGCAACTAATGAAAATGACATATCCAATGTTCGCTTCTCCTCTTCTCTACTTACTCTGCCTAGCATCAGAAGCTCTGGCCGCAGCAACCATGTCCGCTGGCTGCTTGTCCACCTGTTCTTCAGCAGGAAACAACCAGATATGCGCCAAGTCACCACCCGTACCATCGCCTATGGGTCTCATCACACCCCCGCCGGCACACGCACCGCAGCCGGTTGCTCATCACAACCCACTGCCGTTGGTGTGGTGCCACTACTGCAAATCACGCAGAGTCATCCATCGCGTCTCAACCACAATCCTCAACCCTGGCTGAGTCTTGTACAAATGCCGAAATCATGGGGTAATAATATGTTTAAGTGTTGTTCTGCTACTTTCATTTGCTGATTTTTTTTCATAGTTTGGTTAATGATCTTCCAATTTGATTCGTGCATAAAAGGGAAGATTTGTGTGATTTGTATTTCTAGGAAGTTACTGATGTGGGGGAATGCAACTACGTTGATTATTTGGTTAGCCGAGGAATCCCAATACCAGCAGGTTGGGGTGTTGGACAAGTAACTGAAGGAACGACAGAAGAGGAAGATGCAGAGCAGAAGGTTCAAGATGCAATTCCTCTGATCATGGCCAAGCAACAGCTGCTGAACAGCCTTGATAGCAATGAGGAGATGAAAGAGCTTGTGAAGATAATGGGCAAAATCGACGTGCTCTGTAGGATGATCGCCTCTTTATTTGCAGTGTATGTAGCACTCGGATGTATTCAGTGGCTATGACATGAGCACTTTGCTGAAACTAGTAATGAATGAAAACTGTGTAGCAGGCTGGGCGTAGTGCGGTGAACATCTAATGATTTCTATTAACGAAAATCGGGAGTATCCCCTTTTTCTCATAAATAAATAAAATAGCAGAGGCCCTTTTGGTAAATAAATTAGCAGAGGCCCTGTCGGGTCAGCTTTGCTCCCATTCGAAGACGTCGAGCAAATTGCAGTCCAACAACAAACTATGTCATCAAATTCAAGTTTCACAGCCAAATATGAGTGCAACTAAACAACAATGTCATCATGTTTTAGTCGTCATACAATCACCAAACACAAATCAGCATACATAACAAGTGATGTTCTCACAGCAAAATACTAAACAACAAGATAAAAAACGTCTTTTCTTAGGCTAATACAACAAAAGCAATCTAATCATCATCCGCAGCAACAGCGTCAACATCTTCGCCAGGTGTATCAGTCTAAATCGTAATTCCCCATGATGTCATCTTCTTCTTCATCTTCAACGTCCTCGAACGTTGGCTTCTTCTTGATCAACTCTTGTATGTCCACAGCACGACATGCAATCTTTCCACCGGCGCCATTGATGTGATGGTTCTCAAAGATATTAGGAACATCTGTGTTATCTTGTACATCAGGAGCAGTGTAAGCATCATCTTGTTGTGCAACTTCATTAAATGAATTCCTCTGCTCAAACCTTTGAAATACTCTCCAGTCATCGCTACATGCAAATGTGTCTTCCAAGAAAAATATCTGTGTTGCTTGATTTGCCAAAATAAAAGGCTCGTTGGTCTAGTACGCCGCCTTGACATTGATGGATTTGAAATAATCATCAGCTCTGGGTTTTGCGATCCTAGAAAACAGGTTATACCAACGACATCACAACAGAACCACACACCAATGATCCTCGAAACTGGAGATATACTGCAACTGAACAATGTCTGTTATGTTAGCATACATTATAGTTGTCTCTTTGTCATACATATCCATGCTCATGATGGCACTGTTTTGTGTCTTCCTGCCTTCGTCACGTGCAAGGGTGTTGTAGCGCTCATCTCCAACAACGCAAGATTCATAATGTCTTACCCGAGTACCAGGACCCATTGCTAGTGAGTAAAGGGCATCATCAACTGCCTGCCCATCCTCCCGCATCTTCTTAACCTATGGTTAGAAAATAGACAAGCTGATCATCTTATGTACTCAATATATTAAAAAAACTGATAGTGCAATTCAAAAGCTTACATGGCTCTTGAACCATTTCGCAAATCCTTCCATAACCAGTTTGTCAATGTTTCTTGGATTTTGTGGCAGTAACTCCTTTTTGTAGATGCTGCACAACATAGTGATCGCGTCAAACATCTAAATATATAAGAATGTGCTGCAAGTTTAGTAGATTTTGATGTATAAGCTACAGTACTTAGCACTTACTTGATATAAGGTAGTATCTCAGGACAGTTATTCAACACATACCAAACCATTTTGTCCAAATCTTTAGGTTTGTCCTCTTGTCGACTCTTCCCTGTAACTCGAATAGAATAATCGAAAACATTGAGCCCAGGATTGTCTTCACCCACCTCTTTGCTAAGCTGATCAGCTATTTCAATGTATTTTGAGCATAATGCAAACACTTCTGTAGCAATGTAGGCCTCTGCAATGGAACCCTCGGGTCTAGCTCTATTCCTAACATAGCCCTTGAAAGTGCCTAGCCGCCTTTCAATAGGGTACATCTAGCCATACTGTACTGGACCCCTAAGTAGTGCCTCATCAGGTAGATGAACAGCCAAATGCACCATCACATCAAAGAAGGCTGGAGGATATATCTTCTCAAGGTCGCATAGGATAGTTGGTATCTTGTCTCTAAGACGCTCCAAAGCATCTATCCTGATATTTCTACTGCAGAGTTCCCTGAAGAATTGTCCCAACTCTGCAACTGCTCTGTATCAGTCAGGGCGGCCCAATCCTCTAAGGATAACAGGTAAAACCCTTTGAAGTAGGACGTGGTAGTCATGAGTTTTCAACCTTTGTACCTTGTTTCCATCTGCACTGACTCTCCTTTCAGGGTTGGAAGAAAATCCATGTGGGAATCTCACACGTGACATGATCGCATAATTCTTTTCTTTTTACCTTGTCCAAGACGTACACAGCTGGTGCCATATCTCGTGGTTTACCTTCATCTTGCACCTGAAAATCCTGTCTGATACCCAGCTATGTCAAATCAATCCTAGATTTTAAGGTATCTTTCATCTTGCCTTCAATATTAAGAAGTGTGCCGATAATGTTGTCACATATATTTTTCTCGATGTGCATCAAATCAAGATTATGCCGCGGATCCAAATCTTTCCAATACTCCAAGTCCCACAAAGTGGACCTGTGGGTAAACAATAATCTCTCTTCTGCCCTGCCACACTTCCTTTTCCCGCTACCATTACCAGGATGGTTTCCTGGTGTAATATGCCTAACCTTCTCTAATTCCACTTGCAACTCATCGGCGGTGAGCCTCTTTGGCGCATCACGGTTTTCATGCTTTGCATTGAACACATGTCTTCGGTATTTTCTAGGATGCGACTTGTCCTTGGCAAGGAAACAGCGGTGTCCAATGTAACAGATCTTGCTAAGTATTGTGTATGACAGCGGATTCCTGTCACAGCGAACACATGCATTGTAACCATGTGTCGTTCGCCCTGACATAGTGCCCAAAGCCGGATAATCATGGATGCACCAAATTATAATAGCACACAGAAAGAAATCAGCTGGTGGGCTGCTATATAGGTCTCGAGTGAGAACACCCCTCCATAGCTGTTGAAGTTCCTCCACAAGAGGCTCAATGAATAAATCAAAATACTTTCCAGGACTTTTTGGACCTGGGATAAGCAACGCCGTCATGTAGTTTGATTCTTTGGTGCAGACATTTGGAGGCATGTTGTAAGGGATAACAAGTACTGGCCACATGCTATATGTGGCGCTCTGGTTGCCAAATGGGTTAAATCCATCTGAAGCTAAGCCAAGTCTAATGTTTCTTGGGTCAGCAGCAAACTTTTTGTGTTTATGATTGAAGCTTTTCCACTCACTACCATGAGACGGATGGCTCATTACATTCTGATCTCTGTACTCCTGGTTCCTAGAATGCCACAGTACATCCTCTCTTGTTTCGGCATCATGAAACAACCTCTGCAATCTTGGTATAATTAGAAAACGTCTCAGAACATTATGAGGAATCCTCTTCACAGCATCGCTATCTTTCCATCTTGATGATTTGCATTTCGGGCATTCACTTAAGTTGGCATAATCCTTCCGGAACAGAACACAATTATTCTTACAAACATGGATCATATCATATCCAATTCCAACTGCACGAAGGAAATTCTTCATTTTACTGTAGGTGTGTGGCAGCTCAGACGCATCTGGGAAAGATTTGCGGAAAGCAGCCAACATCGCATCGAATGATTTGTTGGTCATCCGCTCAGATGTCTTCACCTGAAGAAAGGTGACCATAGCTGAGAATACTGACAACTTATTTCCTGGGATGACAGCCACGTTGCATTGTTCCAACATGCGGGCCCACCGTTTTTCTTCTGTAGGTGAAAGTTCATGAAATGCACGAGCATTTCGTAGCATTTTTTCAATGTTGGTCAAACTCACTGGCTCCGCCACCACCTCCTCCTCCTCCTCTTCCACCTGAGCATCAGGAAGATCAAGATGGTGATCTGCTGCTTCCACGTAGTTAATAACATTGACGTTCACAGCTTCATCATGATGAACCCACCTAGTATATGTGACCGACATCCCATACAAGTGTAGATGATTTTGCACAGTTGACTGGGGTCTTGTAACTCAATTCATACAACTGCTACACGGGCAGAGCGCATATGATTTCGTACCACCGTACTCAGCTCTGATAAAGTTCATGAAGTTTTCAACCCCCTCGACATATGAAGCGGAGAATCTTCGAGCAAAAGTCATCCAAGTCCTGTCTATCTGTTAGACATAAAAATTAGTTCTTCTACTAGATATTACAGGAAAAAATATATGATTTTTTATGAAGTCCAGAAAAAAAATACCTAGGTCGATGTCTAAAGCTATGGCAAAATATTTGGACGAGCAAATCTAAGTAACGAAATATATGTAAAGCTAATTCAGCAAACAGATTTGAGTGCTAAATTATGGCAGGCTGCTTCAGCAGTCAATGAGTCTGAGCACACAACCATCAAACTATCGAAGGCCATCGCAGCAACAAAGATCGAGTATATAACGGTGTAGAGCTATTTCACCTAACAGATTGGCTACTAGACCATGGCAATCTACGTCACGATAAATATATGGCAGGATATTTAGCAACTAATCGGCCTTGGCATGCCATCTCAGCTAAGCAAATTGAGTGCAGAACAGGGCAAGGAAGCTTCTTAAGCAGAGCATATTGACAGTAAACTACTTCGGCAAACAGTGAGATTAACAATGTCTATCAGCTAACATTCAGCGCTACACCGACATGCACGGGGCCTCAGTCTAGAATGCGCGTACCGTGGGAGAAGCTGGCCGCCGTGCGTCTCCACACGAACGTCGCAAGCGGTGGCGGCGCTGACTGCCATGCGCCTCCACAAGAACGTCGCCAGCGGTGGCGGCGCAGCTAGAGGACGGCAGTCTACGAGAGCGTACTATGGGAGCGAGAGGATCGCCGTGCGTTCCCTCAACGAACCAGGGCACCGACGTATCGGTGCGGCGGGGAGGGCGACTTTGGCGGAGCGAATGAAGTGGAGGGGGACGGGGGGAGGGGGGTTTGGGGAATATTATTGGCTAGTTGGCCGAAGGGCGGTTGAATTTAGGATTTGGGGGGAATTTTTTTTTTGGGGGGGGGGATTTTCGCATGGTGGGCGGGAGGAGTTTGGCGCATGGTCGGTTTCTCCAAGTGCAGTCCCACGTGTTAGTGAAGAGGCAAGCCGAAGCGCATTCCGTTTGCATGAGCTGTGTGCAGGACCGAACGTATGTGGGGTGCAATGCGACCGCGACAGGGGTGCTGTGACTGTACCGCCTTTTTCCTTTTAAACTAGGTGCTTCGCCCCCTCAAAAAATACTTGATGCTTCGTGCGATCCATCGATACTACTACTAGTAATCCGGTAATCCCGACTAAAACGGTGCGGCCGGGTCTTTTCCCGCGCGATATGCTGGGAGGTTGGCTTAGTTGGGTTTTTTAGGACGAGTAATGCTACAACTACGTAATCCCAGTTACGTAATTAATGTAATGTGAAATGTGTGAGCTGTTGATTGTAGATTGGGGGAAGGGAGGGGCCCACCACCATGAAAATTAGGGGAGGAGAGAGAGAGAGAGAGGCAATTTACGTTAACCCTTTCGTAGGTTTCCGTAGATGTAGACAGATGTGAAATGCGTTAATGTGTAGTGGACATACTATTGGAGTGCCTAAGATAAATTGTGTATATGTAGACCCTATGTGTTTATTTACTTCGCATGTTAGCCTTGTCTCGGTTCAATAAAAAGCAGAGTTGGTGATGATGGTGTGCCTGTCATCCTGCAATATAGGCCGTCCGATCTATATCTAACGGATAGGAAGGAAACTATGACAATTTACCCGCACTCCTCTCTACATTTGCAGATAAGGCCTTCCCTCGTTCATGCTTTTCTCCCACAAGATCTTGATGTTCCGTGCAACGCACGGGCATCTTGCTAGTACTCCTACAACATACTATATTATTGTGAAAGTTCATATACACCGGCCGAGATTAATGCAAACACGATAGATTTTCATTACATTTTGAACTTTTATAGGACAGAAAAATAAAAGAAACCCGACCTAAACCTATTCTCTGGCGGCGACCGACGTCCTCCATCTGTGATCTCTATGTACGGGTGCGGGGTTCAAGACCCGTGAAGTGAAGGTGCGGTCTCCGGCGAGGAAGAGTAGAACACGGGATACAGGCCGGCTAGTTGGCACACCATGCTCTGTCGTCTCGCATCCCCTACTCATCCTCGGAGGAGTCCCCGACCTCGGCGGTGCCAGATGTTGGACGGCGGCAAGTAGGACGCGTGGCTGACGGTGCTCCCGTCGTCGGCCGCCAGCGTGGCCACCGCTTGTGCGGTCGCGTCCGCGTCCGGCTACGCAGCTATTGTGTCACGGGAGGTGACTTGAGCGAGGGCGGCGACCTCGAGGTTCATCCCCGAAGACAAGCTCTCCCGCAGAGTGTTCGCGCATGCGGTCATGGCGGATGTGGTGCCAGGTAGGAGGACGATGCGCTATGGTGTGGATGTTAGCTGGGCGTTGCCGCTTTAAGTAGCGCATTCTGGTGAGGCCAAGCGTCCGGGTGCGTCATTAAGTCACCGGAGTTGGTTCCTCGGGCACCGAGCCTCTTAACGACGGCATACAAACGGACGACATGAATGCGGGCAGCTGGTGCCGGCTGGGAACACACCGCATGACGACGCGAGGGACGAGGGTTTTTGGTGTGCCAGGGTAGTCAGCTGCGGTCGTGGCAATGTTGGAGATGCCCTTTGCTCACATGCGATCCCCGCATGTCATTGAAAAAGCAAGACGACCCGGCATGGTCTCAGGTCCTGGGGATGCAGTTGGCTGCGCTACACCACTCCGCGGACGCGTCGCAGTGCCCCGTGCATCCTCGACGAGCCGGGTGTTGGGGTGTGTTTGGATTGTGGCCAAAGTGCACCTTACCAAAAATTTTGTCATGACCCAAAGATTGGTCTTTGTTTGGATGGTTGCCATTTTTTGGCATGCCAATGAACTCTAGCCAGCTCTAATTCATTTTTCTTGCCAATGTCGGCCAAATCATGGGCAACCAAAACCTCAACCAAAATTTTGGCTAGACAATGCTTTGATGGGGCAACATTGGGCACAAACCAAACATACTGATGGTCGTGCCACCGCGCTAACGCCACCCTCGGCACACTAAAACCGACCGTGTCCAGCGACGATGAGCGTGTCGCTCACCGTGGTCGCCGTGTCCAGACGCGGTGCTGGAGCTGCGCCACGTTGCTGGCCCCCACGACCCACATGAACGGTTGCCGGTGGCGAGGAGGTCGTGGGCCAGCTCCTCCTTTGGACTAGTCTGCGCTACGTCGTCCCGATAGGTGTGCCCCACATGTCGGTTTCCCTGTTTTCCCGGCCATATTCGAGCGTCAGTGCTCCGCATTGCGCATTAGGCCTTTCACTATGTAGGCCAAGCGAGACAACTTATTGTTTATTCGAGACGTTCAAGTATAATCTTGTGGCGTTTCCTATGGACTCAATGTAATCTTGAATCACTAAAATGAAAATGAAGAGTCCTGAGCTTTTGCCAATCTTTATCCTTAACATTTTGAAGGGGTTCCACATCCTCTTGTCCTTGCCACGCCATTGTTGAACTCATCTAAAATATACTAGATAAAAGTATTAGTCCAACAAGAGATATGTTGACATTAATTACCAAAATCACCCAAGGAGCACTCGTGCTTTCAGAATCCAATGCGTCGGCGCAACTGACGCTTTGATCCGTCGGAGCTGGAGGCTCTAGGTCCGTCTGGCGCCCCTTCTTAGGTGCGGGAGAGTATGATTGTTGCAGAGACCGTTGTGCCCGCCGTGCAAAGCAGAGGATGTGGGAGGTTGAGGCCCTTCTCATTGCCGACATGGTGGAGGCGAAGGCGATGGATGCGGCATCATGCACTGCCTTGGACGAGGAAACTGCCTGTGCCTGCATCCTCTAGAAGCGACATAGGAGGAACAAGCGCGCCCTTGCCCGAGAGCAAAGCTGAGCGGCAACCAAGAGAAGGAGGGCAGTGATGGGCCGGACAGCTCCAGCGATGAGCAGATCCGACTTGATCCATTTTGCGTGTTTGAGCACTACTTCTGCATCAACGACGCCAAGGACAGGGTCAAGCGTGGATGATCTTTATCCATATCTTACTATGTATGTAGAACATGCCAATTTTTGGTTGTTCGATGGCATGTATTGATGTAGTAGCCGTGGATGATCATAGAGTTAGTTTATGATGCCTGTGGTTGTAAGGGTTTAGGGTTTGCTAAATGAGATACCCGGTTGTGAAATCAAAAATTTGAGAGGTAACCGATCACTGTTTGCTGACGCACCCGATCGCATCCGTGGACGTTTGAGGGGCGGGATTAGCTATATATGGCTGTAGACGGAGCGATACATTTTGCCACTTGTCAGTTACGTTCGTGCCAAATATTCCCCCAATTCTTTTTAAAGATTGTACAATAACAAATGCTCACATACATTCATGATCACTTACTCTTAGGCACACACGCACATCCTATCTTTATGAGCGTCTCTGAAATACTGAACCGACATAACATTTTAAAATTGACGAAGTCATCATAAATACTAAATTGTACTAACTTTAGTACAAAATTGGGTCATCTATTTTGGAACGGAGGGAGTACGTCCTAGTTGACGAAACACATGCTCCCACTACACGAACATCGCAGAAAAAATACAAGCATGAGTGTTAAGTCAAAAACTTAAACCCTGAGAGCATCTCCAACGGCCGCACAAAAATTTCACGCTCAATAAAAGTTATAGCGCCACTGTAACACTTTTAATGCGTCGGGATCAACATTGCTTTAGCAGAAGACCAAAAACGCGCTCCCAAAAAGCACACAGTGCAAATTGTGAAGCGCTCGTAATTCGGAGCCCAAAATATGCTGCACGAGATAGCATTTTTCAGTGCGCCCAAAAGCTTTTAGCGCTACCGCTGCTGGAGCAAAGCTACCGCTGCTGGAGCTGTTCGGCGCCAAAAAACGATATTTTAGTGCGCGGACTTTTTTTTGGGCGCGTGTTGGAGATGCTCTGATGCGCTCGTTCCACCACAAGAAAACCTAAACATCTGATGAGTTACGCGCGGTTCGCTCCCATAGCGTTTTTCATGTCGTAAAATCAACCGAACTCTTTCCAATCTTACCGAATAGACGGGGAAGGCGCATGCGTGTTCTAGAAAAAGTAACCAATACCGCTAAACACTTGTTTCCCTCGGCGGCGTGGGGACGATGGATACCGCACGCGCGCCGTCGCGCTACGACCGTCCCCGTTTCCTTCCGCTGCTCCTCAGATCATCAACCTGAATCCAGGTCAAAAAAAAGATCATCAACCTGAATCGACCGAGCATCCGCACTCATCGGCCCGCCCACTCCACCATGTCACTCCCACTCCACCACGTGACGGGAGAAGAGAGGTAAAATATCTCCTGCTTTCTTCGCCACCAAGCAAAAAGCCCGCGCCTGGCCTCTGCTGGCTGCACTTTCCTTTCCTTTCCACCCCCGGAATCGCAGATATTTCCGGCACCGCCTTGGCCTGCGTCTGCGTGGGCCAGGGCCGCCGCGATCCGCCCCGCCGCCAAGTGTCCCCGCGCCTGCCGACTGCGGCCAGGGGCGGCGGTCAAACGTCACGCAGGGGCACGGCACGCCCTATCCGCTTCTGCAACTGCAACAGCAACGCGGCGTGCCCGTCGCCGTCAACAGTATGTCGGTTTCACCCGGACCGAAGCCTATAAACCCCACGCCGCGCCGCCCCCCCTCGCCCCGCACCGCCCATTCCGGCCACCCGCGACCGCGCGGCGCATGGACCACACGCACACCGGCACCAACACCACGCCCGCCGCAGTCACCGCCTCCATGGACGCCGCGCTGCTGCTCGAGCCCAAGCTCGAGATGATGCTGCAGCAGCAGCCCTCGCCTGCGGGCCACTACGCCGCGCTGGACCATCACCTGATCCCGCCGCCGCCCGCGCTGGTCGTGCCCTGCGAGCCGCCGCGGCCCCTGGAGGCGCTGCTGCAGGGGCCGCAGCTGCCGCCGTTCCTGTCCAAGACGTACGATCTCGTCAGCGAGCCGCAGCTGGACGGGGTCATCTCCTGGGGCCCCGCCGGCAACAGCTTCGTCGTGTGGAATCCTTCCGCCTTCGCCCGCGACGTGCTCCCGCACAACTTCAAGCACAACAACTTCTCCAGCTTCGTCAGGCAGCTCAACACTTATGTGCGTATCATATCACTGCCCAGTCCTCTGTTTTTTCTTTCCTTTGCAATCCGTCGCTGGATTATTCATGCCGCCGTCCTCTGTTCGGGAGATGCTCTGTTTCCGTTAGGTATCTGGCACTCTGTTTCGGATGCTCTGTTTTCCTTTTTGTTCCTTCTGGTTTCTGCTGCTGTACTCTGCCCAAATCTGCTGGGTATATATTCTATGTACTTCCCTTTTTTTTGTGAGCGGAGTTGTGGTCTGTAATGCCAATTTGGCGTTTCTTTTGTGAGCGGAATTGTGGTCTGTAATGCCAATTTGGCCTTTCCTGAAAGAACTGGATTATCTTGATCACTGAAATTATCCTGATTCCTGAGGAGTTGATCCTGTGATGGCAAGCTTAACCATTTGCTGGGATGCGACGCTGCTCGCGCTCAAAGGTAAGCTTCGCAATCCAAATGTGTATACGCATCTGTATTTGCCCATACTGCAAATTCCTTCTATCCAATAGAAAAAAAAAACGCGGCAGCATATTTTGTTGGTTTTCTGCTGCTCTGCGTGGCCATGCATTCTTCTCAACTCCTCACCCTGCCTCCTTCGCAGGTTTGGCCTGGTGCAGCTTTACTCCTTGTAATTTATCACTTCTTCATATTGCCATATTTCTCAGACTTTAGCACCGTGTATTTTAAAACTACAGATACCATAGTGCATCTACTGCATATTTTTTTTTTAGTTCACTGAAGATTTTTTCCGGCGGGTAACACCGTTCAGTTTTCTTCCTGTGTTGTACAAGGATTGGAAGGGGGGTGATGTTGCCAGTATGGAGCAATTTGGCTCAGTCTTTGTTCAGTTAGAGGTTCAGTTAGAGGTGGCAACTACTAGTATCTTAATAGGTTTTAGTCTCGAGTGACACTAAAAATACCACTGAACTTGCATTTTGACCGAGTTTATGATTCTACTGTTGTGAAGAACTATGATGTGTATTCAGTTTCACCTTCTTGTACTGGTCATTGTTAGTTTTTAACATCTTTTCATATTTATCAGGGTTTTCGCAAGGTTCATGCTGATAGGTGGGAGTTTGCTCACGAGGGATTTCTGCGGGGCAGCAAACATTTGTTGAGGACGATTGTCAGGCGCCGGTCCTCGCCGACGCAACAAAGCAGCCTTCAGCCTGGTTCATCTATCTTCAGGAAGATACAGTCTAGTTCTTCTGGTGAGTCCACTCTGGACCCTGAACTGCGCTCCCTGAGAAGAGAGAAGAACGCGTTGCTACAGGAGGTGGCCAGGCTGAAGGAGGAGCACAATCAGACGATCGAGCATATGAACGCGCTGAACCAGAGGCTGGAGACCGCGGAGGACCGGCAGAAGCAGGTGGTCTCCTTCTTGGCCAAGCTCCTTCAGAACCCGGATTTCCTGAGGCAACTCAAGATGCACAGGGAGAGAAGGGACGGGATCGATTCCTCAAGAGTGAAGAGGAAGTTCCTGAAGCATGTACCGCATGGCAGCAGAGACTCGGGCGACTCGAGCTCGCCGCGCACCGCAGAGAGTACATGTTCCCCTGCACATCCAATTGGGCACGACGCCATTGCAGATCTGCAGAGTTTTCTCCTGGAAGACACGGACCTTAGTGATGGCATGATGCCGGGTAACTTTGGGCTGGACGGAGTCGAAGCATCAGAGGACATCGGGGCTTTGGTTCAGGTATTTGACCAGCAAGATCTGGGAACCGGGGCCGAGCTGCTTGGAATTCCTCCAGCGGCTTCTGGTGCTGCTCATTGCCAAGACCTCACAGTTGGCAGGTCCAAGGGGAAGAATGTCATGTGTCTAGGAGGAACTGACGGCACATCGTCTCAAGCCGGCTGCCTCGTGTCATTACCGGGCAACGTGGGCAAACTGATGGATGCAGATGGTGAGCAAATTTGGGGCGCCGATACTTTTTTTCAGAGTTCTTGCAGCGGCACCAGCCAACAAGCCTATGTTAGTGATCCCTATCTAATGGAGATTCCCGACAAGCCTGAGAGATTCTGGGAGCTCGATTTTGAGGCGCTGGATGATGGAGATCTGCACCTGGACAAGTGTGTTATCGGCGACCCTGCTCTTGAGCAACACAGAGGAAACATGAAGCCATAGATCAATTGCGAAGCGGGGGAGTAGTAGGTCTGATGCTCGATCCACCTATCTTAATAACCATACTTAGCTGTGAGAAGTGCCATAGTTATTTGATATTTAGGAGGCTAGCCAGCTCCTGGATATGCTCACTATGGCACTAAGAATTAGTAGTAGTGGTGGTACTAGTACAAGCGGTTTGTTTTTGTTTTCCATTCATTCACCCTACTGTTTTTGAATGGAAAATATTATCATGTCATTTGCTTTGTTTTTGTTTTCCATTCATTCACCCTACCCTTTTTGAATGGAAAAATATCATTGTGTAATTTGCTCGGAGCAAGTGCTCCGGCCAATCGTCGTGTTTCCCAACTATTGTTGTACCACTAGAAGCATACGTGCGCTTTGCCGACCCATGTAAGTTTTTGGCATTGATGTGGGCTAATCAGGCATTGTACCGTTGGCTGAATTCACAAGTCCAAAAATAGGGAAACAAAAACTCACAAGCAGCCGTTAAGCAATTTGAACACATATCACTGCTTAAGGGTCCATAATTCTAGACATGGAAGTAGTATGGATATGGAATTGTTCATACATGGGGTTGTACAAAGGGGAAGGGTTATACAGTTGTTGCCACGGTATTGACTGTTTCATATGACATGCTGGACAACCCAGATTACCTACAACATTTAAAGCTGAAATAAACTTTTTTTTAGAGAAAAAGGGCTTCTGCCCGGTTCCATTTCAATATAACGAGACCATACAGAGTTCTGTAACTTATTACAAGCGGCAGAAGTATCGCCTCCAGACAGTTTCAGCAAGCTACTCGCCAAACAGGGAAAGAAAACCGGCCAGGATAACAAGGAGCATACCACTCCACCTGACCAAAGGGTATAAGACCGAAAGATAAGAGGACTATGGAGATATGCAGCTACAAAGGCACACAAACACCTAGGGCGCCTAGCCCATCCGCTGCTCCATCCAAGTCTTGAATGATCTTCAATGCATACTGGAGCAGCGTCTCCTGCTGCTTCAGCCTCGTTCTGGCCATAGTACCGGGGCAGACCTTCTTACAACAGCCCAAAGAGAACCTGTGATCACTTCCACACGCTCTCTTGCGTCGCTCGTGCACAGGACCTTCTACGGGGAGCAAGCCACCACCACCTTCCAAGTAATTGCATCATCCTCATTCTCAAATGAAATGGATCGAGCGATACTAACTAGATCAAACCAAAGCAACATAAGCCTATTATCTACACATCTCCTGAAAGTAATCTTCAGGTTACAACCATCCCAAACCTCAACAATAGTAACATTATGTTCATTAGCAAAGATATATAGATCCCAGAATTGGGAGGCTAAGCTACAATTACCAAACCAATGATCTTCCGATAATTTAACTCTCCTCCCATTCCCAACTTTCCACTAAAACCCAACCTTAGCAGCTGTAGGACCTTGAGAAGAGGTGTCTAGAGGGGGGGGGGGTGATTA
The DNA here is from genome assembly GCA_963921465.1 of Triticum timopheevii. Lineage (NCBI taxonomy): Eukaryota > Viridiplantae > Streptophyta > Magnoliopsida > Poales > Poaceae > Triticum > Triticum timopheevii. The sequence continues at coordinate 193,921,147 of OY997264.1, read as the reverse complement.
GACACTAAGTACCAAAGTTGTAATTTTTAAGATTCTTTGGGTATAAGTGGAGTTTAAGCACAATTTCAACAATCACAATACATATCAAGCAAGCATGCAAAGAGTGTATGAGCAGCGGAAAGTAAAGCATGCAACTTGCAAGAAAGTAAAGGGAAAGGTTTGGAGAATTCAAACGCAATTGGAGACACGGATGTTTTTGGCGTGGTTCCGGTAGGTGGTGCTATCGTACATCCACGTTGATGGAGACTTCAACCCACGAAGGGTAACAGCTGCGTGAGTCCACGGAGGGCTCCACCCACGAAGGGTCCACAAAGAAGCAACCTTGTCTATCCCACCATGGCCGTCGCCCACGAAGGACTTGCCTCACTAGCGGTAGATCTTCACGAAGTAGGTGATCTCCTTGCCCTTACAAACTCCTTGGTTCAACTCCACAATCTTGTCGGAGGCTCCCAAGTGATACCTAGCCAATCTAGGAGACACCACTCTCCAAGAAGTAACAAATGGTGCGTTGATGATGAACTCTTTGCTCTTGTGCTTCAAATGATAGTCTCCCTAACACTCAACTCTCTCTCATAGGTTTTGGATCTGGTGGAAAGAAGATTTGAGTGGAAAGCAACTTGGGGAAGGCTAGAGATCAAGATTCATATGGTAGGAATGGAATATCTTGGCCTCAACACATGAGTAGGTAGTTCTCTCTCAGAAAATGTATGCTGGAAGTGTAGGTTCGTTCTGATGGCTCTCTCCACGAATGAAGAGGAGGTGGAGGGGTATATATAGCCTCCACACAAAATCTAACCGTTACACACAATTTACCAAACTCGGTGGGACCAAATTGTTAAACTCGATCAGACCGATTCAGCAAATAATGTGACCGTTAGGGTTTTCGGTGGGACCAAAATGCAACTCGGTGAGACTGACTCGGTTAGGGTTAGGGCATAACGTAATCTCGGTAAGACCAATTACACAAACTCGATGAGACCGATTTGGTAATAAGCTTTCCAGAGAGTTGGTCAGGCAAACTCGGTGGGACCGATTACACAAACTCGGTGAGACCGATTTGGTAATAAGTTTTCTAGAGAGTTTGCATTGTAATCTCGGTAGTACCGATTTCTCAAACTCGGTGAGACCGATTTGATAATGGACATACACAGAGAGATTACAATCCCATCTCGGTGAAATCGAGATCCCTATGGGTAAGACCGATTTGCTTAGGGTTTGTGGCAGTGGCTATGACTTTTGGAATCGGTGGCGCCGGATAGGAAGTTTCGGTGTGACCGATTTTGGCTTTGGGTTTAGGTCATTTGTGGAAGTGGGAAGGTAGTTGAGGGTTTTGGAGCATATCACTAAGCACATGAAGCAAGAGGCTCATTAAGCAACACCTCATCCCTCCTTGATAGTATTGGCTTTTCCTATAGACTCAATGTGATCTTGGACCACTAAAATGTAAAAAAGAAGAGTCTTGAGCTTGAAGCTTGAGTCAATCCTTTGTCCTTAGCATCTTGAAGGAGTTCCCACATCCTTTAGTCCATGCCACTCCATTGTTGAACTTATCTGAACCATGCTAGATAGAAGTGTTAGTCCAACAAGAGATATGTTGACATTAGTTACCAAAACCACCTAGGGAGCACTTGTGCTTTAAATCTCCCCCTTTTTTGTAATTGATGGCAACATACATCAAAGCTTTAGATAAAGATATAAGGAATAGGAAGTAAAGCTTTGGAAAGACATGTAACAAACATAGGCTCCCCCTACATGTATGCAATCATGTGAATATGGAATGTAGAAGCATGTCAGAGCATAAACATGATAGAGCAGGCAATGTGTTACATGTATCTTGGCCATATGCATCAGAGCAAAGAATGTTGAAGAAAATACCTTCATGCTCATGAGTTCTTGTTACAAACAATATGTACATCAACAAGAATTCCTCATACACATGATTGTGATGCATATACTTACCTTGTAGTCTTGAGTTGTCTTAGGATGAAATGAACCTGTGTAAACAAGGTTAGATAACACAGATACATCTACTGGCCAGAGCAAACAGAAGAAACCACAAGAATACCAAGACTGGGATGACATGTAGAGAGTGAGTACTAGGTACCACATTGAATTGGACATGTCCCCAAGAGTAAAGATATGCAATGAATTTAAAATGATCTCTTTCCCTTAGATGTCTTGCTCCCCCTGAATCTAACGTGGGATACTGGGAGAAGATAGGGAACAGAAAATCAGAGCTGAAAGAAAACAGAGCTGAAAGATATGAATGATGATCAGAGCTGATGCATGCTAACGCAAATAAGATCAAATGAACATGTCTCTCCCCTCAAGAAGACATGTTGACATCTCTCCTCTTGAACACCAAGCATCTGGGATCCTTGAGAAATACTTTTTACTTAAGTATCCTCTCCCCCTGGAGATCTCTCTCCCTAGAAAATCTCTCTCTTCCCCTTAAGAAGGTGATAAGCTTTGATGCTCTCTCTCTCCAAATGATAAGCTTTGATGTTCTCTCTCTCCCCCTTTGACATCAATTTCCAAGAAGGGTCTTCTGGAATCTGTCGAATGGGTTTGGTCCTTGAGACACAGAACAAAGCAAAGATAAAAATGTGATGCTTGTAGAGGACAAGATTCATTGAGTGGAGCTGGATCAGAAGAGACACAGAATGATGTGGCAAACTGTTTTTCCTGTTATGAAGTCAGTGGCACTGAATGAGTTGCTTCAGTTGGACCGAAAGGATTCGGTTGGGCCGAAAATAATAAATCGGTGAAACCGAGTTCATTGTAGAGAAAACACTTGTCACCCCAGCTCACTAGACTAGTAAGATCTCACAAGGATTTGCAAGGAATTTTCTGAAAGATGTGCAATGAATTGGAATGCAGAAAATGCAGAACAAACAGAAAGAAAGAAATCTAGATGAAGTTTTTTTTTGAAAGGGGAAACAAATATGCATGAGACAAATGCAAAAACACAGAAAAGAAAACAAGAGAACTTCATCTAGAGATGGTCGGCGACAAAGTCACCTATGTTAGAGTATATTGACTTAGGAGTCAAGTGAGATCACTTGATCATAGGTCATACTCATAGTTTAAGCTCAAAATGGGGTTGCCATTTTTCGTTTAAGCATACTAATGTATTCACATCTTGTCGAGTTGCTTTAGCTCATGACTTGGAGTAAATCTTCTCTAAGATGGAATAACATACCTTGGTTGGTGGTGTAGTCCATGTAGTTGAACTTGTGTGGGTTGCTCAGGGTTGATGTAGCTCATCAAGTATTTGGAGCACCACTTGGAATTTCAGTCCATCTACCTACATGGGTTAGTTCTTGCAAGGAAGAGCACTTGTGTATCCAAAAATGACAATCATGAAGCTCAACATAGATTTTGTCAAAGGATATATTTGAATGGTTCCGTGCTTTCTTGTCTTCAACCGCCATAGTGTAGAGACTTGGTGATGTAGAGATTGCTCAAGATATGAGTGGATTACAATCTCACGGAATTTGATTCAACCAAGTACCTACATGGGTTAGATGACATGCAAGATACCAATATATCCAAGACATAAGATTTTCATCATGAGAGAAAAATCAAGGATTAGTCATAAGCTCATGTCTTGCATGTCTCCAATGGAATCTCTACTCCAAGTTTGAAGCATCAATGATGTTCAATTCTCCTCTTAATCTACAAAACACTTTCTCATCAATAGGTTTAGTAAATATATCCGCTAATTGCTTTTCGGTGCGAACATGCTTAAGATCAATGTCACCCTTAGCAACATGATCTTGAATGAAATGATGACGAACTTCAATATGTTTAGTTCGAGAATGTTGCACAGGATTATGACCAATTTTAATAGCACTTTCATTGTCACAAAGTAATGGAACATGTCTCACATATATCCCATAATCCTTAATAGTTTGGGTCATCCAAAGTAATTGAGCACAACATGAACCAGCGGCAATATATTCAGCTTCAGCAGTGGATAAGGATACCGAGTTTTGTTTCTTGGAGGACCAAGACACAAGAGATCTACCAAGAAATTGACATGTACCCGAAGTGGACTTTCTATCAACCTTGTCTCCGGCATAGTCCGAGTCGGAATAGCCAACAAGATCGAAAGAGGCCCTCTTAGGATACCAAATGCCAAAGTTTGGTGTATGGATTAAGTATCTCACTATCCTTTTCACGGCCTTAAGATGACACTCTTTAGGAGCAGCTTGATATCGTGCACACATGCACACACTTAGCATGATATCGGGACATGAAGCACATAGATATAACAATGAACCAATCATAGAGCGATAAACCTTTTGATCAACCGGTTCACCGTCTTTGGTCAAGTCATTATGTCCACTAGTAGGCATGGGTGTAGACATACCTTTGCATTCTTGCATATTGAACTTCTTGAACAAGTCCTTCGTGTACTTCGTTTGAGAAACAAAGGTACCTTCCTTAGTTTGCTTGATTTGCATCCCAAGGAAGAATTTGAGTTCACTCATCATGGACATCTCAAACTTCTGCGACATTAGCTTCCCAAACTTTTCACTAAAATGAGGGTTAGTTGAACCAAATATGATATCATCAACATAAATTTGGCACACAAATAGTTCTCCATTAACCCTTTTAGTAAAAAGAGTAGAATTAATTTTCCCAATTTCAAAGCCTTTTTCAATAGGAAACTTGGTCAAGCATTTATACCAAGCTCTAGGAGCTTGTTTAAGACCATAAAGAGCTTTGTGAAGTTTGTAAACATGATTGGGTTTCTTAGGATTGACAAAGCTGGGAGGTTGCTTAACATAAACTTCCTCCTCTATTTCACCATTTAGAAAAGCACTTTTAATGTCCATTTGGTACAAGGTGATATCATGATGATTAGCATAGGCAAGTAAGATGCGAATGGACTCAAGTCTAGCGATGGGAGCGTAAGTCTCACCATAGTCCATACCTTCGACTTGTGTGTAGCCTTGGGCGACGAGACGTGCTTTGTTGCGAACTACTTGTCCATCTTCATCTTGCTTGTTGCGAAACACCCATTTGGTACCAATGATGTTGTGGTTGTTGTCGGGCTTCTCAACCAATGTCCAAACTTGATTCCTCTCAAAGTTATGTAGCTCTTCAGGCATAGCATTTATCCAATCCGGATCTTCCAATGCTTCTTCGACCTTCATAGGTTCAATGCTAGAGATGAAAGAATAGTTTTCACAAAAGTTAACTAAATGAGTTTTAGAGCGAGTGATTCTCCTGGTTTGAATGTCATTGTAGATTTCCTCGACGGGATGATCTTTAGCAACTCTTGCTCGAACTCGTGAAAGCTTTTGCTTGGGTCTTCGTTGAACATCTTCTTCATCTTGTTCTTCTTCTTCTTGGCCTTCCTCATTGTTGGCATTGTCGTTCTCTTGTCGTGGTGGAGAAGGAGGTTGTTGACGTCCATCTTGATGCACTTCCTCGCTTTCTTCATCTTGGTGTGTCCCGCTTGTGGATGCTTCCGTATCAACTCTTGGTTCACCTTGTTGTGAAGTTGAAGCTTCCACTTGGATGGACGAGGTACTCTCCTTCACCTCCGTTGGACGAACCTTGCCAATAGCCAAGTCTTGAATTGCTTCCGAAGGATCTTTGTCACCTACATCAATTGGCAATTGCTCTACTTGTGAGCCGTTAGATTCATCAAACTTCACATCTACCGTCTCTTCAACCTTTCGGGTGAAATTGTTGTAGACACGGTAAGTGTGAGAGTTTGAGCCATAACCTAGTAGGAAACCTTCATGAGACTTAGGAGCAAATTTAGAGCGACGATGCTTATCAAGAATGTAGCACTTTGAGCCGAATACTTGAAAGTATCCAACTTGGGGTTTGTTACCGGTGAGGAGCTCGTATGCCGTCTTGCCGAGTAGCTTGTGAAGATACAAGCGATTTGTTGCATGACAAGCTGTCTCAACCACTTCTGCCCAAAAGTGCTTCGGCGTCTTGTACTCATCAAGCATCGTTCTCGCCATTTCGATGAGCGTCCGGTTCTTCCTCTCAACAACTCCGTTTTGTTGAGGTGTGTACGTAGCCGAGAACTCATGTGAAATCCCTTCTTCATCAAGAAAGGTGTCCACATTTGCGTTCTTGAACTCCGTTCCGTTGTCGTTGCGAACCTTCTTGATCTTCACTTCAAATTGATTTTGGGCCTTCCTAGCGAAGTTTTTGAAGATATTTTGGACCTGCGATTTATCATCGAGAAAGAACACCCACGTAAATCTGGAAAAATCATCAACTATAACTAGACCAAAAGAATTTCCACCGAGACTCTTGTAAGAGTTGGGACCAAAGAGATCCATGTGAAGTAGCTCGAGTGGCCTCCTTGTAGTCATGATGTTCTTCACGGGATGCCTTCCTCCAACCTGTTTACCTGCCTGACAAGCGCTGCAAAGTCTATCCTTATCAAATATGACATCGTTAACTCCAAGGATATGATTTCCTTTAATAAGCTTGTCAAGGTTTCGCATACCAACATGGCCAAGTCGTCTATGCCATAACCAACCTTTTGAGGATTTAGCAATGAAGCAAGTTTTAGGTTGAGCCTTTTTAGTGAAATCAACAATGTATAGATCACCTCTACGCACACCGGTAAAGACCATTTTATGATTATCTCGACGAAACACTTGGCAATCTACTTCAGTAAATAGAACATTGAAACCGAAATCAGCAAGTCTAGATACTGAAAGTAAGTTGTAACCAAGAGATTCAACAAGCATGACATTTTGTATGGAGCTATCATGTGATATGGCCACCTTACCGAGGCCAACCACCTTACCCTTTGAGTTGTCACCGAAAGTGACATACTTTCGAGGACTATCATTATCAGCAAGCTCACGGAACATGTCTTTATCTCCGGTCATGTGATCGGTACATCCACTATCAAGAACCCACTCCTTTCCTCCTGACATATATCCCCGAAGATTTGCCATAAGACCAAAGTGTCGCATTGCATCATCAAGATTGAAGTCACTCTCATCATCCTCATCATAGTATCCATGTTCAACATCGTCATGTGGTGGATCAAGTCCTAGAGAGGGTGATTCATTAGAATGAGTTTGATAATCTTGCTTATGAATTTTTATAGCTTCGGAAATAATGTCACTAATAATACCAACATTTCCTTTGGTGCGCATAAGATTTGTAAGCTCGAATAGACGATCACCAAACATAGGATCACTAGTATTCATCTTACTCAAGGCAATAGACTTATGGAGAATTTCATCAAGATTTTTCAAGGAATAATCTGGAAATCGTTCCTCAAGAAATTTCCATATGGTGTAGGCACACTTAAAGGTAGGCAAACATCCAAGCAAGTTTCTAGGCAATCCTCTAATGATAAGATCGGCAGTTCTAAGATTCCTAATCATGTCAATTGACTCATCAAGGGTAGGATGCATAGGATCAACATAAGGTGCACAAGGGCTAGCAATGTACTTGTTAAAACGATATTGATTGAAAATAACAAGCATCTCATTTTCCACTCATGAAAATACTCCCCATCAAGAGTAGGCACTCTATGTCTAATACTCCCAATAGTAGACTCATCCATCTTCCTCCAATGGTGATTAAACCAAAGCAATGGAGACCAATGCTCTGATACCACTTGTAGGACCTTGAGAAGAGGTGTCTAGAGGGGGGGGATGATTAGACACTAAGTACCAAAGTTGCAGTTTTTAAGATTCTTTGGGTATAAGTGGAGTTTAAGCACAATTTCAACAATCACAATACATATCAAGCAAGCATGCAAAGAGTGTATTAGCAGCGGAAAGTAAAGCATGCAACTTGCAAGAAAGTAAAGGGAAGGGTTTGGAGAATTCAAACGTAATTGGAGACACGGATGTTTTTGGCATGGTTCCGATAGGTGGTGCTATCGTACATCCACGTTGATGGAGACTTCAACCCACGAAGGGTAACGGCTGCGCGAGTCCACAGAGGGCTCCACCCACGAAGGGTCGCGAAGAAGCAACCTTGTCTATACCACCATGGCCGTCGCCCACGAAGGACTTGCCTCACTAGCGGTAGATCTTCACGAAGTAGGCAATCTCCTTGCCCTTACAAACTCCTTGGTTCAACTCTACAATCTTGTCGGAGGCTCCCAAGTGACACCTAGCCAATCTAGGAGACACCACTCTCCAAGAAGTAACAAATGGTGCGTTGATGATGAACTCCTTGCTCTTGTGCTTCAAATGATAGTCTCCCCAACACTCAACTCTCTCTCATAGGTTTTGGATGTGGTGGAAAGAAGATTTGAGTGGAAAGCAACTTGGGGAAGGCTAGAGATCAAGATTCATATGGTAGGAATGGAATATCTTGGCCTCAACACATGAGTAGGTAGTTCTCTCTTAGAAAATGTATGATGGAAGTGTAGGTTCGTTCTGATGGCTCTCTCCATGAATGAAGAGGAGGGGGAGGGGTATATATAGCCTCCACACAAAATCTAACCGTTACACACAATTTACCAAACTCGGTGGGACCGAATTGTTAAACTCGGTCAGACCGATTCAGCAAATAATGTGACCGTTAGGGTTTTCGGTGGGACCGAAATGCAACTCGGTGAGACCGACTCGGTTAGGGTTAGGGCATAACGTAATCTCGGTAAGACCGATTACACAAACTCGGTGAGACCGATTTGGTAATAAGCTTTCCAGAGAGTTGGTCAGGCAAACTCGGTGGGACCGATTACACAAACTCGGTGAGACCGATTTGGTAATAAGTTTTCTAGAGAGTTTGCATTGTAATCTCGATAGTACCGATTTCTCAAACTCGGTGAGACCGATTTGATAATGGACATACACAGAGAGATTACAATCCCATCTCGGTGAAACCGAGATCCCTATGGGTAAGACCGATTTGCTTAGGGTTTGTGGCAGTGGCTATGACTTTTGGAATCGGTGGCGCCGGATAGGAAGTTTCGGTGTGACCGATTTTGGCTTTGGGTTTAGGTCATTTGTGGAAGTGGGAAAGTAGTTGAGGGTTTTGGAGCATATCACTAAGCACATGAAGCAAGAGGCTCATTAAGCAACACCTCATCCCTCCTTGATAGTATTGGCTTTTCCTATAGACTCAATGTGATCTTGGACCACTAAAATCTAAAAAAGAAGAGTCTTGAGCTTGAAGCTTGAGCCAATCCTTTGTCCTTAGCATCTTGAAGGAGTTCCCACATCCTTTAGTCCATGCCACTCCATTATTGAACTTATCTGAACCATGCTAGATAGAAGTGTTAGTCCAACAAGAGATATGTTGACATTAGTTACCAAAACCACCTAGGGAGCACTTGTGCTTTCAGCAGCCCACATCAGTCCTTTCCAGAAAAGAGAAGATTTGGTATCATGGCAGGAGAGGATATTAGGTCTATTGGTATTATACTTGGCGTCAATGATTTGGTTCCAAATCTTCCCATCCCCTAACTGGTACTTGTTAATCCAAGAAGCTAGGAGGCTGAGATTCATGTGAGCAATATTAGTGATGCCTAATTCCCCAAACTCTTTTTTCTGGGTGCCAAATCCCAGTGGACAGGGTGATACTTGTGATGCCCTTCATAGTTATCCCAAAAGCAGTGAGCCATTTGAGAGTTAATGAGATAGACATCCCACTTAGGGAATTTGATCATACCCATTAAGTAAGAGGGGATGCTAGCTAAACAAGACTGAACTAGGATCAACTTACTATCATACCCCACTAACCTCCCCCTCCACCCAGATGCTCTCTTGAGAATCTTATCCACTACAGGTTGAAGATCCTCTTTTCTAAGCTTGGAGTGATGAGAGGGAAGCCTGAATAAGGAAAAGATCCCAGGCCACAATATAAAGTCTGTGCCACATGGTAGGATTTATCTTATAGCTACTAGATCACATTTATGAAAATTAATTCTCATACCAGACATATGCTCAAAACTGGACAAGGTCCCACTTTAAGTTTTTGGCAGAATCTAGGCTATTATCTAGGAAGAGCAAGGTATCATCTGCATATTGCGGACTAACCACACCAAAAGGGAAAATACCTTTCATCATACCTAAAATTGAACCATTTTAGCAACTCTTTTACGCATCTTGCTAAACACATCCGCAACCAGGTTAAAGAGCAAAGGAGAACTAGGGTCCCCTTGCCTCATGCCCTTTGGAGGGGTCAAATAAACGGGTATTCACATCATTAATGCTGATCCCGACTGAACCTTTGTGTAGCAAGGATTCAACCTTCTTCATTCACTTAGGTCTAAAGCCTCTATGATACATCATCATGGGGAGGAACTCTTTACTGACTATCATACACTTTCTTATAGTCAAGCTTAAAAACAAAACCCTCATTCTTGTTCATCACAACATCATGAATAATCTCATGTGCTGTGAATACAGTCTCTACTATAAACCTTCCCTTGATGAAAGCAGTCTGATCCTTATATATAAGGTCATTACAAACCTCACCCAGTTGGCTTGTAAGACACTTGGCAAAAAAATTAAAACTATAGTTAGTTAAAGCAATAGGCCAAAACTTCTGGATGATATTAGCATCAACCTCCTTAGGAGTAAGGGTTAGGAGAGAGAATTTTAATGCGAAAAGATTTAGATCATCTCTATTCCAAGCATTAGCCAATAGCATGAGGTCATCTTTAAGTAGGATCCAAAAATGCTAGTTGAAGAGCAAAGGGAAGCCATCAGGGCCTGGTGCTCCCTCGGCATAAGAACCAATCACAACAAATTTAACATCTTCCTCTTTAATATCAGCTTTTAGTTTAAGATTATGCTCAGGAGATACTTTCTCAGAGTCCTCCCAAAAGTCATTATCCAAAAAGATAACCAAAGCATCTTCCTTACTAAATAGTTTTTGTAATAGTCAACAACCACCTTAATGATGTCCTTGGTTTCCTCCACGGGTCCATCAGGGCCAATGAGCAGGGGAGTCTATTTATTCCTTCTCCTCTAATTAGCCAGGGCATGGAAGTAAGCAGTATCCCCCCCTCCTAAAATATATCTATCCCTAGATCTCTGCCTGGATTTGATCTCCAAATGTTCAGCAACTCATTTGTTATATCTTCCATATGGGATTTAGAGTCAAAGGAGAGAGGAGAACTGTCAGAGGCAATGTGTAACTTATCATACTTGGCAACCGGGCTTAGCTAAAATAAACTTTACTGAAAGATACACTATTACTATGATGTCGATCTTTTGGCTAGGATTGACTCCAAACTGGTAATGCAAGAGCCCATTACTTCAAGTGAGCTTTGCACACATTTACCTCTGCAAAGACATCCACAACTAAAGAATCTCTCTGCTGCAAAGATACACTAACACAATCCTTATTCGAAGATCTTGTAGCCGCAAGTCAACATATAAGACCTATGAGAAGTCCATATTATAGACTTTGCATAAATTTTATTCATACTGTTTGGAAGTCCACTTGAAGCACATGAAGAGTGGCATCATTTCCCCCAGGATTCCATTTCTTTCCAGACCCCCCCCCCCCCCAAAGTGGTTGCTGGTGGGTTAAAATTAGTGCCAAAGATCAAAAGTTCCTAACTTCTTGGGGAAGTATCTGACTTATATTTTGTAATAGAGCTCAATACAATAGTTTTTTGTCTTGCGCTGAAGATAATTAGAAAATTCAGAGAAATCCTTACCAAATGTGCATCTGCGTAAAAATTTCTTCTCTTTAGGAGTCCATGGATTTATTACAGACAGCTTCTTCCTCAACACAAACATGATCCTTGGTTAAGCCATTCTTGCTGACACACCAAGCACTTCCTTGCCTTTATATAATCAGTTCTTCCCCTTCCAAGTAATTTCTCTAGTGCTTAACATGCAATTATCTTTGTGGTACAAATGTACTTTATTTACCTATTGCACACAAAATAGAACAAAAGAAAGAAGATAAATGAACCTAATTGCAACCAACCATCCTTTACGACAATGGTAAGGCCTATTGCAATAACTTAGGAGGAGGTAATAAAAATGTATTACATGTTCTAGATCCAACTCATGCACGCATACTTAGCAGATTTACGAAAATGACTATGTATATGCAAGTATTTGATAATTGATATGGACTAGATATGTGATAAATAAGATGGAATGGAAAGTGTGCCTTGATTACAATGGTTCACAATAATTCTACAACTGACTCCCTTTTTTGCAAGTAATTCATACAAGTGAAGAGCAGGACTAGAAGTTCCACGTAAGGTTACATGTGAATGATTCTCATGCATGCATTTTTTCTTTGATGTGCGCAAAAAAGGTTTGGTCCAAATAGAATCTCTAGTTTCAACATTGGGGAGGTTGGATCATTCTATGAAAATAATAATTTAGAGGTTGTTACAAAAAACTCGTGACAACCGTTACTGAGGATATCCTTGATACTTTATCTATCATTACACATTCGTGGAGTTGATAATCTAACAACATATTATACTTCTGAAAATCACATCATACTTTTTTTCGAATCAGAAACTGTAGAACAATCGTTCTATGGTATTTAAATATATAAAAAAGTAACAAATATTTACAAAAGAGCAGCCACGCTCCACATTTAAACTCACAGTCTGACCCACACCAGCTCTTGGGAAATTCAGCATGTTCATAACTGCTTAGGATAGGCGCTGATCAATCCAAGTAAGAAGAGTTTTTTTGGGAAATGGAGGCTTGCCCCAGGCCTCTGCATCGGAACGATGCATGCAGCCATCTTATTAAAGAGTCTTGAAGTAGCATAAAGTCATGAAAGTATTACAGCTCGCAAGCGGAGCAAAAAAGGAAAAGAGAAGTGTAAACTCAATATCACAACCGGTATGACAATGTAAAGGATAAGCTCCCTAGACTCCTATCATGTTATGCGACCGCCATTCGAGCCGGTTGAATATAGCCCATGCTACCATCTCCCACTGGTTGCACCCAGTAACCAAAGGCTCCCTGGAGTCCGTAGGAGTGAGTAAGGACCATGTATGGATCCATGCGGTAGCTCTGAAGATGACCTGCAAGAAAGTTAAAGTATGTTGTCTGTTAAAAATCATATCATTCCTGCAATTCCATATAGCCCATAGAAGCGCACATATTCCAATCCGAATACGAGCCGCAGTAATATGCTCAACCCCAGCTAACTACGTCCCAAATAACGATTCAATGTCAACTGGAGTAGCGATAGTAAATGCTATATGGATCGTTCTCCAAAGCAAATTCACGAATGGACACTCTATGAATAAGTGTTGTATTGTTTCATCATGATCACAAAAACAACAACGTGAACTACCTACCCACCGCCTCTTTATTAAGTTATCTTTGGTGAGGATCACTTGCTTGTGGATGAACCACATAAAGGTTTTAATACGCAAGGGAACCTTAACCTTCCAAATATGTAATGATCTCAAGATTGGGCCAGAATTAGTTAGATCCATGTAAACAGATTTCACCGTGAACACCCCATTTCTAGCTAAACTCCAGTGCGTCGAATCGGGTTGGTTGGATAATTGAACATCTATCAATCGCCGGACCAAGTGCATCCAGGCAGTCCATCGCTCACCAACTAACACACGTCTGAACTGAATATTGAAGGGAATCGATTGAAATATTGTGCCTACGATAATCCTCCTTACGTTACACAATGTTATATAGGGTGGGGTATTGTATGGCTAGTGGCGTATCCCCTAACCACGTATCCTCCCAAAATCTTGTTGACATCCCATTGCCAACCAAGAATTTGACCCTACGAAAGAACAAATCTTTCGTTCGCATGAGCCCCTTCCAGAATGGTGCGTCAGTTGGTCTCTCGGTGACCTAGGCTAGCGTTTTCGATTGTAGATACTTATTGCGTAGTATATGTGCCCACATACCCTCCGGCTCTGTCTCTAACCTGTAGATCCATTTACTCATAAGACATTTATTCTTAATTTCCAGGTTCTCAATACTGAGACCCCCTGGTCCTTGGGTCGGCATAAAATATCCCATCGTGCGAGACGGTATTTCTTCTTGGCCTCATCTGACTGCCAGAAGAAGCGAGATCTAAATAAATCAAGTCTCTTATGCACCCCTTTTGGTACCTCGAAGAAAGATAGTAGGAACATCGGCATACTAGTAAGTACTAAGTTGATCAGCACTAGCCGACCTCCATACGACATTATCCTGCCCTTCCAAGAACTAAGCTTTTTTCAATTCGATCTTCAATGCACTTCCATTCTTTATTAGATAGCTTACGGTGATGAATCGGTATGCCCAAATAACTGAAAGGCAAAGAACCTAATTCACACCCAAACAATTGTCTATATGTGTCTTGCTCTTCTTTGGCCTTACCAAAGCATAACAACTCGCTCTTGTGGAAGTTTATTTTTAATCCAGACAATTGTTCGAGGAGACATAATATGAGTTTCATATTTTATGCTTTTGCAATGTCATGTGAAGGAAATATGCCCTAGAGGCAATAATAAAGTTATTATTTATTTCCTGATATCATGATAAATGTTTATTATTCATGCTAGAATTGTATTAACCGGAAACATAATACATGTGTGAATACATAGACAAACAGAGTGTCACTAGTATGCCTCTACTTGACTAGCTCGTTCATCAAAGATGGTTATGTTTCCTAGCCATAGACATGTGTTGTCATTTGATTAACGGGATCACATCATTAGAAGAATGATGTGATTGACTTGACCCATTCCGTTAGCTTAGCACTCGATCGTTTAGTATGTTGCTATTGCTTTCTTCATGACTTATACATGTTCCTATGACTATGAGATTATGCAACTCCCGTTTACCGGAGGAACACTTTGTGTGCTACCAAACATCACAACGTAACTAGGTGATTATAAAGGTGCTCTACAGGTGTCTCCGAAGGTACTTGTTGGGTTGGCGTATTTCGAGATTAGGATTTGTCACTCCGATTGTCGGAGAGGTATCTCTGGGCCCACTCGGTAATGCACATCATTTAAAGCCTTGCAAGCATTGCAACTAATGAGTTAGTTGCGGGATGATGTATTATGGAACGAGTAAAGAGACTTGCCGGTAACGAGATTGAACTAGGTATTGGGATACCGACGATCGAATCTCAGGCAAGTAACAAACCGATGACAAAGGGAACAACGTATGTTGTTATGCGGTTTGACCGATAAAGATCTTCGTAGAATATGTGGGAGCCAATATGGGCATCCAGGTCCCGCTATTGGTTATTTACCGGAAACGTGTCTCGGTCATGTCTACATAGTTCTCGAACCCGTAGGGTCCGCACGCTTAACGTTTCATTGACGATATATTATTATATGAGTTATGTATGTTGGTGACCGAATGATGTTCGGAGTTTCGGATGAGATCATGGACATGACGAGGAACTCCGGAATGGTCCGGAGATAAAGTTTGATATATGGGATAATAGTGTTTGATCTCCAGAAGGGTTCCGGAATTCACCGGAAGGGGTTCCGGATGTTTCCCGAAATATTTGGGTACGAGAACACGTTATTTGGGCCAAAGGGGAAAGCCCACAAGGTTTTTGGAAAGCGCAAAAGGAAGTTTTGCAAAGTCCAGGGGCCAGACGCCAGGGTCCCTGGCGTCTGGGTCCAGACGCCGGGAACCCTGGCGTCTGGCCCTGGAGTCCGAGAAGGACTCTTGCCTTTCGGGTGAAACCGACTTTGTGGAGGCTTTTACTCTAAGTTTCGACCCCAAGGCTCAACATATAAATAGAGGGGCAGGGCTAGCATCAAAGACACATCAAGAAACACCAAGCCGTGTGTCGGCAACCCCGTCCCCTCTAGTTTATCCTCCGTCATAGTTTCCGTAGTGCTTAGGCGAAGCCCTGCAAAGATTGTTCTTCACCAACACCGTCACCACGCCGTCGTGCTGCCGGAACTCATCTACTACTTCGCCCGTCTTGCTGGATCGAGAAGGCGAGGATGTCATCGAGCTGAACGTGTGCAGAACTCGGAGGTGCTGTGCGTTTGGTACTTGGATCAGTCGGATCGTGAAGACATACGACTACATCAACTGCGTTGATAAACGCTTCCGCTTAGCAATTTCAAGGGTATGAAGATACACTCCCCCTCTCGTTGCTATGCATCACCACGATCTTGCGTGTGCGTACGAAATTTTTGAAATTACTACGTTCCCCAACAGTGGCATCCGAGCCTAGTTTTATGCGTAGATGTTATATGCACGAGTAGAACACAAGTGAATCGTGGGCGATACAAGTCATACTGCTTACCAGCATGTCATACTTTGGTTCGGCGGTATTGTGAGATGAAGCGGCCCGGACCGACATTACGTGTACGCTTACGCGAGACTGGTTTCACTGTTACGAGCACTCGTGCTTAAAGGTGACTGGCGGGTGTCTGTCTCTCTCACTTTAGCTGAATCGAGTGTGGCTACGCCCGGTCCTTGCGAAGGTTAAAACATCACTAACTTGACGAACTATCGTTGTGGTTTTGATGCGTAGGTAAGAACGGTTCTTGCTAAGCCCGTAGCAGCCACGTAAAACTTGCAACAACAAAGTAGAGGACGTCTAACTTGTTTTTGCAGGGCATGTTGTGATGTGATATGGTCAAGACGTGATGCTATATTTTATTGTATGAGATGATCATGTTTTGTAACCAAAGTTATCGGCAACTGGCAGGAGCCATATGGTTGTCGCTTTATTGTATGAAATGCAAACGCCCTGTAATTGCTTTACTTTATCACTAAGCGGTAGCGATAGTCGTAGAAGCAATAGATGGCGTAACGACAACGATGCTATGATGGAGATCAAGGTGTCGCGCCGGTGACGATGGTGATCACGACGGTGCTTTGGAGATGGAGATCACAAGCACAAGATGATGATGGCCATATCATATCACTTATATTGATTGCATGTGATGTTTATCCTTTATGCATCTTATCTTTCTTTGATTGACGGTAGCATTTTAAGATGATCTCTCACTAAATTATCAAGAAGTGTTCTCCCTGAGTATGCACCATTGCGAAAGTTCTCCGTGCTGAGACACCACGTGATGATCGGGTGTGATAGGCTCTACATTCAAATACAACGGGTGCAAAACAGTTGCACACGCGGAATACTCAGGTTAAACTTGACGAGCCTAGCATATACAGATATGGCCTTGGAACACGGAGACCGAAAGGTCGAGCGTGAATCATATAGTAGATATGATCAACATAGTGATGTTCACCATTGAAAACTACTCCATCTCACATGATGATCGGACATGGTTTAGTTGATTTGGATCACGTGATCACTTAGATGACTAGAGAGATGTCTGTCTAAGTGGGAGTTCTTAAGTAATATGATTAATTGAACTTAAATTTATCATGAACTTAGTCCTGGTAGTATTTTGCAAATTATGTTATAGATCAATAGCTCGCGTTGTTGCTTTCATATGATTATTTTGATATGTTCCTAGAGAAAACTATGTTGAAAGATGTTAGTAGCAATGATGCGGATTGGATCCGTGATCTGAGGTTTATCCTCATTGCTGCACAGAAGAATTATGTCCTTGATGCACCGCTAGGTGACAAACCTATTGCAGGAGCAGATGCAGACGTTATGAACGTTTGGCTAGCTCAATATGATGACTACTTGATAGTTTAGTGCACCATGCTTAACGACTTAGAATTGGGACTTCAAAGATGTTTTGAACGTCATGGACCATATGATATGTTCCAGGAATTGAAGTTAATATTTCAAGCAAATACCTGAGTTGAGAGATATGAAGTCTCCAACAAGTTCTATAGCTAAAAGATGGAGGAGAATCGCTCATCTAGTGAGCATGTGCTCAGATAGTCTGGGTACTTCAATTGCTTGAATCAAGTGGGAGTTAATCTTCCAGATAAGATAGTGATTGACAAAATTCTCTAGTCACCATCACTAAGTTACTAGAACTTCGTGATGAACTATAGTATGCAAGGGATGACAAAAACGATTCCCGAGCTCTTCGTGATGTTGAAATCGACGAAGGTAGAAATCAAGAAAGAGCATCAAGTGTTGATGATTGACAAGACCGCTAGTTTCAAGAGAAGGGCAAAGGGAAAGAAAGGGAGCTTCAAGTGGAAAGACAAGCAAGTTGTCACTCCTGCGAAGAAGCCCAAAGCTGGACCATAGCCTGAAACTGAGTGCTTACACTGCAAAGGAAATGGTCACTGGAAGCGGAAATGCATTGAATATTTGGTGGATAAGAAGGATGGCAAATTGAACAAGGGTATATTTGATATACAGGTTATTGATGTGTGCCTTACTAGTGTTTATAGTAGACCCTGAGTATTTGATACTTGTTCAGTTGCTAAGATTAGTAACTCGAAACAGGAGTTACAGAATAAACAGAGACTAGTTGAAGGGGAAGTGACGATGGGTGTTGGAAGTAGTTCCAAGATTGATATGATCATCATCGCACACTCCCTATACTTTCGGGATTAGTGTGTTAAACCTAAATAAATGTTATTTGGCGTTTGCGTTGAGCATGAATATGATTTGATCATGTTTATTGCAATGCAGTTATTCATTTAAAATCAGAGAATAATTGTTGTTCTGTTTAAATGAATAAAACCTTCAATGGTCATACACCCAATGAAAATAGTTTGTTGGATCTCGATCGTAGTGATACACATATTCATAATATTGATGCCAAAAGATGCAAAGTTAATAATGATAGTGCAACTTATTTGTGGCACTGCCGTTTGGGTCATATCGGTGTAAAGCGCATGAAGAAACTCCATGCTGATGGGTTTTTGGAATCACTTGGTTATGAATCATTTGATGCTTGCGAACCATGCCTTTTGGGCAAGATGACTGAAACTCCGATCTTCAGAACAATGGAACGAGCTACTGACTTATTAGAAATAATACATACCGATGTATGCGATCCAATGAGTGTTGATGCTCGTGGCAAGTATCGTTATTTTTTGACCTTCACAAGATGATTTGAGCAGATATGGGTATATCTACTTGATGAAACATAAGTCTGAAATAGTTGAAAGGTTCAAAGAATTTCAGAGTGAAGTGGAAAAATCATCGTAACAAGAAAATAAAGTTTCTGCGATCTGATCACGGAGACAAATATTTGAGTTACGAGTTTGGTCTTCAATTAAAATAATGTGGAATAGTTTCACAACTCACGCCACCTGGAACACCACAACGTTATGGTGTGTCCGAACATCGTAACCGCACTTTATTGGATATGGTGCGATCTATGATGTCTCTTACTGATTTACCACTATTGTTTTGGGGTTATGCATTAGAGACAACTGCATTCACATTAAAAGGGCGCCATCTAAATCCGTTGAGATGACACCATATGAACTGTGGTTTAGCAAGAAACCCAAGTTGCCGTTTCTTAAAGTTTGGAGTTGCAATGCTTATTTGAAAAAGTTTCAACCTGATAAGCTCGAACCCAAATCGGAGAAGTGCGTCTTCATAGAATACCCAAAGGAAACAGTTGGGTACACCTTCTATCACAGATCCAAAGGCAAGATATTCGTTGCTAAAAATGGATCCTTTCTAGAGAAGGAGTTTCTCTCGAAAGAAGTGAGTGGGAGGAAAGTAGAACTTGATGAGGTAACTGTACCTTCTCCCGAATTGGAAAATAGTTGATCACTGAAATCAGTTCCAGTGATTCCTACACCAACTAGTGAGGAAACTAATGATGATGATCATGAAACTTCAGATCAAGTTACTACAGAACCTCGTAGGTCTTCGAGAGTACGGTCCGCACCGGAGTGGTACAGTAATCCTGTTCTGGAAGTCATGTTACTAGACCATGATGAACCTACGAACTATGAGGAAGCGATGATGAGCCCAGATTCCGCGAAATGGCTGGAGGCCATGAAATCTGAGATAGGATCCATGTATGAGAACAAAGTGTGGACTTTGGTGGACTTGCCCGATGATCGGCAAGCCATAGAAAATAAATGGATCTTCAAGAGGAAGACGGACGTTGATAGTAGTGTTACTATCTACAAAGCTCGACTTGTCGCAGAAAGGTTTTCGACAAGTTCAAGGTGTTGACTACAATGAGATTTTCTTAACTGTAGCGATGCTTAAGTCTGTCCGAATCATGTTAGCAATTGCCACATTTTATGAAATCTGGCAAATGGATGTCAAAACTGCATTCCATAATGGTTTTCTTAAAGAAGAGTTGTATATGATGCAACCAGAAGGTTTTGTCAATCCTAAAGGTGCTAACAAAATGTGCAAGCTCCAGCAATCCATCTATGGACTGGTGCAAGCATCTCGGAGTTGGAATATACGCTTTGATAAGTTGATCAAAGCATATAGTTTTATACGGACTTGCAGTGAAGCCTGTATTTACAATAAAGTGAGTGGGAGCACTACAGCCTTTCTGATAAGTATATGTGAGTGACATATTGTTGATCAGAAATGATGTAGAATTTTTCTGGAAAGCATAAAGAAGTGTTTAAAAGGAGTTCTTTCAAAGAAAGACCTCGGTAAAGCTACTTACATATTGAGCATCAATATCTATTGAGATAGATCAAGACGCTTGATAAGATTTTCAATGAGTACATATCTTGACAAGATTTTGAAGTAGTTCAAAATGGAGCAGTCAAATAAAGAGTTCTTGCATGTGTTGCAAAGGTATGAAATTGATTAAGACTCAAATCCCGACCACAGCAAAAAAATAGAAAGAGAATGAAAGTCATTCCCTATGCATCAGTCATAGGTTCTATAAAAGTATGCCATGCTATGGACCAGACCTATTGTATACTCTGCCCTGGTTTAGCAAGGGAGTACAATAGTGATCTAGGAGTAGATCACTGGACATTGGTCAAAATTATCCTTAGTGGAATAAGGATATGTTTCTCGATTACGGAGGTGACAAGAGGTTCGTCGTAAAGGGTTACGTTGATGCAAGTTTTGGCACTGATCCAGATGACTCTAAGTCTTAATCTGGATACATATTGAAAGTGCGAGCAATTAGTTAGAGTAGCTCCGTGCAGAGCATTGTAGGCATATAATATTATGCAAAATACATACGGCTCTGAATATGACAGACCCGTTGACTAAACTTCTCTCACAAGCAAAACATGATCACACCTTAGTACTCTTCGGGTGTTAATCACATAGCAATGTGAACTAGATTATTGACTCTAGTAAACCCTTTGGGTGTTGATCACATGACAATGTGAACTATGGGTGTTAATCACATACAGATGTGAATATTAGTGTTACATCACATGGCAATGTGAACTAGATTATTGACTCTAGTGCAAGTGGGAGACTGAAGGAAATATGCCCTAGAGGCAATAATAAAGTTATTATTTATTTCCTTATATCATGATAAATGTTTATTATTCATGCTAGAATTGTATTAACCGGAAACATAATACATGTGTGAATACATAGACAAACAGAGTGTCACTAGTATGCCTCTACTTGACTAGCTCGTTCATCAAAGATGGTTATGTTTCCTAGCCATAGACATGTGTTGTCATTTGATTAACGGGATCACATCATTAGAAGAATGATGTGATTGACTTGACCCATTCCGTTAGCTTAGCACTCGATCGTTTAGTATGTTGCTATTGCTTTCTTCATGACTTATACATGTTCCTATGACTAAGAGATTATGCAACTCCCGTTTACCGGAGGAACACTTTGTGTGCTACCAAACGTCACAACGTAACTGGGTGATTATAAAGGTGCTCTACAGGTGTCTCCGAAGGTACTTGTTGGGTTGGCGTATTTCGAGATTAGGATTTGTCACTCCGATTGTCGGAGAGGTATCTCTGGGCCCACTCGGTAATGCACATCATTTAAAGCCTTGCAAGCATTGCAACTAATGAGTTAGTTGCGGAATGATGTATTATGGAACGAGTAAAGAGACTTGCCGGTAACGAGATTGAACTAGGTATTGAGATACCGACGATCGAATCTCAGGCAAGTAACATACCGATGACAAAGGGAACAACGTATGTTGTTATGCGGTTTGACCGATAAAGATCTTCGTAGAATATGTGGGAGCCAATATGGGCATCTAGGTCCCGCTATTGGTTATTGACCGGAAACGTGTCTCGGTCATGTCTACATAGTTCTCGAACCCGTAGGGTCCGCACGCTTAACGTTTCGTTGACGATATAGTATTATATGAGTTATGTATGTTGGTGACCGAATGTTGTTCGGAGTTCCGGATGAGATCATGGACATGACGAGGAACTCCGGAATGGTCCAGAGATAAAGTTTGATATATGGGATAATAGTGTTTGATCTCCGGAAGGGTTCCGGAATTCACCGGAAGGGGTTCCGGATGTTTCCCGAAATGTTTGGGTACGAGAACACGTTATTTGGGCCAAAGGGGAAAGCCCACAAGGTTTTTGGAAAGCGCAAAAGGAAGTTTTGCGAAGTCCAGGGGGCAGACGCCAGGGTCCCTGGCGTCTGGGTCCAGACGCCGGGAACCCTGGCGTCTGGCCCTGGAGTCCGAGAAGGACTCTTGCCTTTCGGGTGAAACCGACTTTGTGGAGGCTTTTACTCCAAGTTTCGACCCCAAGGCTCAACATATAAATAGAGGGGCAGGGCTAGCACCAAAGACACATCAAGAAACACCAAGCCGTGTGTCGGCAACCCCGTCCCCTCTAGTTTATCCTCCGTCATAGTTTCCATAGTGCTTAGGCGAAGCCCTGCAGAGATTGTTCTTCACCAACACCGTCACCACGCCGCCGTGCTGCCGGAACTCATCTACTACTTCGCCCGTCTTGCTGGATCAAGAAGGCGAGGACGTCATCGAGCTGAACGTGTGCAGAACTCGGAGGTGCCGTGCGTTCGGTACTTGGATCGGTCGGATCGTGAAGACATACGACTACATCAACCGCGTTGATAAACGCTTCCGCTTAGCGATCTTCAAGGGTATGAAGATACACTCCCCCTCTCGTTGCTATGCATCACCATGATCTTGCGTGTGCGTAGGAAATTTTTGAAATTACTAAGTTCCCCAACATCATGTTCCATGAACAGGATAGTATCGTCAGCGTACTGTAAAATGGAGACTCCCCCATCGACCAGATGAGGGACTAGCCCATCCACTTGACCATTTGCTTGGCCCTACCTATAAGAATGGTCAACATATCGGCCACTATATTAAATAGGAGAGGAGACATTGAATCCCCTTGTCAATCCCCTGTGTGTCTGAAAGTAGTGACTGATATCATCGTTAATCTTGATTCCGACACTACCCTTCTGGACTTGAGAACCCACTCGGTTCCGCCAAGCCTCATTAAATCCTTTCATGCGCATTGCCTACGGAAGGAAAGGCCATTTAACTTTATCATATGCCTTCTAAAAATCCACTTTGAAGATAACCCCATCTAACTTCTTCGAATGAATTTCATGCAGCATTTAATGTAGGATGACAACCCCTTCAAGAATGTGTCTCCCAGGCATGAAAGCTGTCTGGCTAGGTTGCACCACCGAATGGGCAATCTATGTCAATCTATTGGTGCCCACTTTCGTGAATATTTTGAAACTCACGTTAAGAAGACATATTGGCCTAAACTGCTCGATCCAGACTGCCCCTTCATTCTTTGGCAACAACTTAATCATGCCAAAGTTAAGATGGAACAATTCTAAATGACCGTTAAAAAATCTTGAAACATAGGCATAAGATCATCCTTAATAATATGCCAACATTTCCTGTAGAATTCCGCAGGAAACCCATCTGGTCCCGGTGCTTTATTCGTTTTCATTTGTGAAATTGCATCTAGAACCTCTTTCTCAGTAAACGGTGTAGATAGAATATCATTCTCCTCTTCCCAAAGCTAAGGGATATCTCCAATAATAGATTCATTAAGGGACACCATGCTTGCTTCCGCAGGCCCGAAAAGTTGTTTACAATAATTAGAGATATAAGCTTTCAGATTTTCCTGACCCACAATTGTCCCTTCGTCTTGTTCAAGTTGTATTACTTTTTTTCTTCCTATGTTTCCCATTCGCAATTATGTGAAAGAATTTTGTATTGTCATGCCCGTGGACAACCTTAAGCACCATAGCACGCAATGCCCATTTGAGCTCCTCTTCTCTAAGAAGAGCTCGTAAGCGTTGCTCGGCTTTGGATTTCGAGCTCTGCTCAGCTACATTAAGAAGGTTTACTTCTGCTTTTAAATCTAGAGCATCTATTAATTGGGTGAGTCCCTCTTTTTCTTGTCTGTATATCCCACTCTCGCTTCTGGCCCAACCTCGTAAAAATTGTCTCAGATGTCTAATTTTGTTTTGCCATCTCTCAATACTTGATCATACACTAACAGGCTTTGCCCATTCGCGTGCGATAATCTCCATGAAGTTTTCTTTCTCGAACCAGCCTAGTTCGAAAGAGAAAGCATTCTTGTTCGCAATATGTGTTGCGTCTCCCGAGTCTACTAGTAAGGGCGTGTGGTCTGAGATCGCCCTATGCATCGCATGTACCGACACTAATGGGTATTTCTGTTCCCATTCCACACTAGCGAGCACCCTATCCAACTTCTCATATTTTTGAGTGGGCAACGTATTGGCCCATGTATATTGTCTACCTGTGAGCTCAATTTCTCTCAAACTAAGACTCTCAATAATCATGTTAAACATCATAGACCAACGTCCATCAAAGTTGTCATTGTTCTTTTCATCTCTCCTCCGAATTATGTTAAAATCCCCTCCGAAGAGTAAGAAGAGTATCTTCATATTTTCTTTTAATTATGTGCTTGAGAAGTGAGAGGTCATCATGAAGAAGCCTTTTCTAAGAGAGGATAGAAAGTGCCATGGCCTTGAAGATCTTAGAATTTATTTGCATCCATATGTTCCAACATCCCATGATGGTGATTTCCAACGCAATTTGCGGTGGGGCAGCTTTGGCAATAGCAGTAAAATCTCATCCATGAAAAAATGCCTCTATGCATGTCTGTTGATAATGACACAGTCCTAGCACTGCCTATCAAAAGAATAGTTCCAAAATAGGTGGAGAGCAGTTTCCTTAGAACCAGTGTTGCATAGTTCACAATTATAGGAAGGCAGAAATAAAAAAATTCCTTGGAGCAAATTTCTGGTGTTTACTCTGTCATGCAAAAGCAACCAGAAAAAAAATCTTGTATCTCAGCATAGAGGCATTCTTCCAAATCATTCTGAAAATTCGTGCAGCAACCTCTCCTTTTGAGTAGCAATTATACATCTTGATAGATGAGAAGGAGGGGCTATTCCATGTATATTTCCATTTATCACGAGCTTCAAATAGTTGAATATCTTGCATAGAGTTCCGAAGGGCCTAAAATTGCTCGAAGGCTTGGGCAAACAGAGGAGTGCGAAAGTGGGCAGAAGGGTCATGAGAAGCGACGAAATCCTATATATACCTTAATAGTTGATCCCCACTAACTCAATTATCTTGACATGCAACTATGTAAACCCATCACGTGAGCATGCATGCTTCACTAAATTTAATTCTCTCAACATGCAACTATGCCAACTCACTATATAACTACGCACGGGAAAAGACTCACCTTAAAATGCATCATGCATGTTACTTATATTAAATATAATTTTTACAACTATAAAATAATCAAATACATTAAATCATATATGCTTGAGTTCCAGTTCTCATATTACTAATCATAATACTAAAGTTTCGTACCATCAAATCTCATAGAAATCACTGCATCCAACTCCCGCTGCAACACGTAGGTCTATCTCTAGCTCCTAATAGAGATGTGTTTATCAAGAGTGAAAGAATACAACTCAGGATACATATCTCTAATAGAACCAGAACCCCAATAATCCTCCCACAACAAAATAGTATCTCCTCTCTCTATGGTTGCTTTGGCCATCTTCTTATACCCATGAATTAATTTGACAATATTCTTTCACCAGAAGGATCCTACTGGTCTATCTGTTAAATTCTGCCCACATAGTATGTATTTCAAATGAGTTTGACTCAGTGAAGACATTATTGAAGAATTTGTGGAGATGCCACATTAGGAGACATCTATTATGAGGTGCCAAATTTAGAACTCCTGATCCTCCCTAATCATTAGGGAGGCAGACCAGATAGATAAAAAGCATTTTTTTTTTGTATTTTGAATAAGCAGAATGTAACATTGACCAATAATGCTAAACTACAATATCAAGAAGCCTATAAAATTTTGACCACGCAAATCCGCAATCTTTCCCCCGCCCAGGCACATACTAGCCCGCAGATCTTACTACCCTGAGCGACCACATGAACAAACAGAAGACAACGCCAAACCTTGGACCGCGGCCAAGGAAGCTAACGTGGAGCAGCGAAGAAGAGCAAAACAATGTGCAGCACCGGCAGCCGAATTCTAGAACAAAACCCTCTCAGACTGTCGCCACACAACACAATGTCATATGTGAACTCGCCCACCAAAGCCCCTTCACCGCTCCCTACCACAACCAAAAGGACACAGGCGGTCGAAATCAGTAGAACAAAGCATGCATTGCCTTGCACGCGGGTGAGCCATCTCAAAGGGTCGACAACGGCCAAAGAATAGGCATGATTGGCTCCCACACTCCCGACTCAGGAGAGAGCTTAGAGAATTGTAAGATACTAGTAAATTGCACGTGCTTTGCACATGAATTGTGTGAGAGGGGAAAATTATCTGCAGAAATATAGACTTATTTTTTGCGGGTAGAAATATATAGACTTTGATGGTTGATCATAAAACTTTCACCTTGAACAAGAAAATTACAAAGAAATCTTAAATGACAAAATTCCTTCAAGAGAGAAAGCAATTGAAGCAAGAATATGTATGGAATAGTCTAGTATAGTAGAGAACATTGTGAAGATAGTATGATAAAAACATTCTCCATTAGAAGGGGCATACTCAATATAATAATCACTGAAACTTCTAGATGGTGCGCATGCTAGAATCTGATTTAATAAGGAGGAGATTGAACTCAAACAACCATTGGATTCGAAACCTCTCGACCATCCGTTTGAGTTCGTTCAGGGATCTATATTCAAAGCTATTCGTATGCGTGTGATCTGATCGATTAGGATGATTGGTTGCGCAGCGTGTTGGTTGATGAGAAAATGATGTGTGAGGAGCGGCGTTCCGTTCCTTTCGGTTCCAGCTCTTACGTACGCAAGAGAAAACCATTGAGGTTCCCTCAAAAAAAAAAAAAGGCTCACGAGCCATATCCAGTTTTTTTCCTCTTCAGTTGAGCCATATCTAGTGCTGTTGCCTGTTGGACGTACTCTGACGAGGCCGTCTGATCTTTGGCACGGCTCCCCATTTCACGATAAGAACAAATGCAGGAACAATCGGCTGAGAGGTCCTCATACGAGGGCCAAGATTCAAGCATCACACGCTATACATACATCACGTATACTGTATACATCTCGTCTATGTATCTGGTAATGAGCATTGTATGAAACACGATAATGTAATTTGGAAAAGCTAGGGATGGGCACCTCACGTCACGTCGTTGTACACGCCATAATAATTCTCTGTAGGTGCCGTTCAAGTTTCGGGAGCGTCTTGCCGTGTTGCTTGCAGTTAGGCAAGAGCGTGTGGAGCAGAACTACCCCGGACGTACTCCCGGACGCCGACGTACGTCGACGGCGAGTATGACACGCCGCGCGCGCTCTCGTTTGCACGCTACGCTGAATTAGTGTCGGTGCAACTTCGGTGCATAATAATAGGATTTGAATATGCAGCGAGCGAACGTCAGATTTTTAGACATGGCAAACTGAAAGTTTTTCATGACCGTTTGTATTCGCCGGGGATGACAAGTTTAGACAACGAGAATTACAAATTCGTCTCAGTTTATTTTTTTTGTTAGAAAATTACCGTGCTTGCAAATAAAATTTTCTTCCTCGTGTTAATATAAACTATCATAAAAGCGTTTGGTTGCTATGTCCAAAAATATGGCGCCTAATTTTTAGGATTTTAGTGATAATAATGGTAAGCTTCACGGGACCAGGGCTACGAGACGTACATACACCATCATCATGTCAGGTATTTACTTTAGGCCAAATCTGACGCGAAACTACGCCCCTCAGAATGAGTTCACTAAAAACATGGTTAATAATACAGCCAACGACCGACTATAAGGAGTTGTCATACCATATAGAGCCAAGCTCATAGCCGGCATGTACAGTAGTAAGTTTTAAATGTGTACTATTTTATTAATAGTTGGCCCACCTTACATCCTCACAAAGTGTCTTGGGTCTCGTGTTGCGGCTGACTACTAAGGGCATGGCAAACGAGTGGCTTCAACCGGGTGCCCCGCATGCCAACTAGGCTCGGGTGTCAGTCCCAGCCTCGGACTGTAGCTTGTAGAGGAGCCGGGTGAGCAAAAGAAAAAAAAGAGGAGAGGGAGAGGAAAGGTAGAGGAAAAGGAGAATGCAAATAACCACAATGCGGAAGGGAGAGAAAAAGGAGGAAGAAGATGACGACCGTTGGGCATTGGTTTCTATTTTCTGGCTGGGTGAAAAAAATCAAAACAATTTGGGTTGCCTAGGTGGATGTGCTGGGGCGGCACCAAGGTGCTGCCACCATTGCTCATGCCCTAACCAAGAGCCCGCTTCTCTTCCCTCTCTTCTTCTCTCTCCTTCAAGTAAGCAAAATATAATATTTTATTTCTTATAGCGATGCTTATGTCAACTTATTATACTTGCTCTAAACCATGACATGCTCACCTGCACATGCTTAAAAAAATATTCTCACCTTCAAGAGTTCCTTTTTTGCCGGCCACCTGCAAGAGTTCTTAATTAAAAAAAATGCAGGACAGTAGCCCCCTGATTTTTTTCCTGAAAAAGGGAAACATCCACCGGCAGCCAATTGTCTTTGCCATGGTGAACTTTCGGTCAGAACCTTAGAGCGGGCACCAGATCCTTCAAAGCTTTTGTGCGAAAAGGCCCTTGGTGTGTCCGGCGCTGATTGCTACGTGATTATACAACAAACCGTTTGGTGGCGTCAGCTGTGCGGCTCGTGGCTGCGTCCGGCGCTGGTCTTTGGTCCGTGACTCTTGTTATAAAGTCTCACACTCAATTATAAGGTTTCTAATTTAAATTGCCTCACTCAATTTTGATCAGGTCAATTTTTTTAAAAGAGCTTTCTTATTCGGTGATTCTAATTCAGTGTGCTCCCATCGAGTTAAATTCACCCGCGGTCACTGTATTTGAGCACAAAGTTCACTTTGGTCATTGGATTACGGAATACCCAAATTACGGTGCTTATCATTACATTTGTTAACAGCGCAGGTCACCGCGTACGCTGCGTCGCCGTATTCGTCCCACGTGGCATACAGTTTGACTGCTTGACCAGCCACGCAAGCGAGGCGGGGGTTCTTTTGTACTGGCGAGCTGATTTGGGGGGCTATTTTGCAATTTTCTCGTTGTAGCTGCCTCTGTTTTGCATGAAGCTCCTCCCCTGCTCTGTTTTCCTGTTAGTTGCGGTCGAGGCGGAGACGGTTGGTTTTCCTCTCGTCGGGAGGCGGTGATCGGCGGCGGAGGTGACCGGCGACTGCTCGTCGTCGGGAGCGAGACTTCAGGAGGTCGTCGCCGTCGTCTCGTCGCAGGAGATCAGAAGGCAGCGTCGCGCATCTGCTCTGGCGATGGCCCCTGTTCGTCGCCCGGAGCACGGACCGCCGCCGCATTACGGTAACAACCCACGAGCCTCTCCTGCACCAGCTTTTATTCACCTGATTCCGTTCATATGCGATCGTCCACAGCCGTTCCATGGAATTTTTGGGGGTAAGGGGTTAGCGTTAGGGTTTTGATAGGGTTTTGGCAGGGGGATTTTTTGGGGGATTTAGGTTGGGTTTTCGCTCGGTGTGGGTGGCATTGACTAGGATCTGGACTGATTTAGGAGGAGTTTGTAGATACTATGCGATATGCTGACGAGAGCTAGGGTTTGTAGTGAATTGAGTAGGGTTAGTACTAATTTGGGAGGAGTTTGTAATGAAAGCAGGCTCTTTTTATTGTAGTTGCTTCCAATGCAGGCAGTTATATATGCAATCTTTTAGAACATTGTCTTTTTCTATTATGAATTGATTGGTGCATATGTCAAGTTGTTTAAATTCTGATATAATTTGTTGAAGTAGTTCAAATTGAGGCACATTCAGGTACATTCAGATAAGTTTGACAGTATGGAGGAGTGCATGTTTAAATTCAGAAACTTGTGGTCACAATAAGTGTTCATTTTTTAGGACAGAAACTTGTGGTCACAATTAGTTACATTTTTTAGCCTATGTTATTCTGATCAACACCACTTATTGATTGCAGGTGAGGATGATCCTATGTTTTCTGTTCAAATTTGGCATGGAGGTTTTTTCATGGGCCAAGGCAGAACCAAAAAATACTATGGAGGGCAGAGCATCTGGTTTGATAACATAGACAAGAACACATGGTCACCCCCAGATGTGGATGATCTCATAGAGCAGATAGGGTATGAGAAGGAAGGAAGGATGACAGTGTACTACTGCATGCCAGGTCTTCAAGTCAACACAAATGGGCTTAGAGTGATCAATGGAGAGGATGCCACAGATAACATGAGAGCTTTTGTGACATTTGGCCATCATTTCATGGATATTTTTCTGGAACATGATGATTCTATCAGGGATCTTGATGATGTAGTTAGGTTCCCAATTCAAGATCTCCCAGAAGTCATCAGCCCAATGAAGCCATTAAATGTGATCAGACCTGAATCAGGGGAAGGTTTCAGGACAGCAACTGAAGTACTAAAGGAGAAAGGCAAGTCAGTGATCAATATGGATGCAGGTGATGTTGATGACAATGTTTAAAGTGGAGGATCAACAGATTCAGAAGAAGAGGGTAGTGACATTAATTATGTGCCTGAAATTGCAGATAGTGACTATGCCATATCAGAGGGAGATGATGACTTGTATGTCAACAATTGCTTTGATGCTGTGAAGTGTTCTAATGATGTTACTTTCATCTTTTCAGGAAGTGTATGCTGACACAATGGTGCAACAGATGAGAAGAGAGCAACAATCATCTAGGAGACATACACTTTGTCAGCAACCCATGCCTGAATCAAGCTTCATCAGCTCAGCAAGAGCTCAGAACAGTAGCATGCCACATGTTACTACAACTGCTAGCAGGGATGGAAGTCAAGCCATGAAGCTCAGGCAGATGAAGATGGAGAAAGAAAGAGAAATGGTATAGAAGAGAGATGCTGCACTAGAGGCACTAAATGCTGTAGCAGAGAAGAGAGCTGCTGAGGCACAAGAGAAGAGAGACCTTGCTGCAAAGAAGAAAGCAATAGAAAGAGAAGCAAAGAAGCATGAAACACAAGAGAAAAGAGCTGCTAATGTTGCAAAGAAGAAAGAAATAGCTGAAGCAAAGAGAGCAATTGTCCTACAACAAAGAGAGAAGAAAACAGCAGAGCTGGCAGCTGCTAGAGAGGAGGCAAGGAAGAGAAAAGCTTCTGATCTTGCTGCCAAAAGAAAGGAAGGTCAGCACAATAGGTCCAGGCTTAAGAGGGCCTCTACAAGTGCACATGACATGGGAGGTGGCTCTACAAGCAAGAAAACCAGGAAGGTCAGCATGTTTGATGAACTGAGAGAGCCTAGGAAGTAGAAAATTTGGTCTGTACCAAGTTCTAGTGAACTAATCCAGCATTTTGGTGTTTGTTGTCATGTTAAACTTAAATTTGGTCTGTATCAAGTTCTTATGGTGAACTTAAACCTTCATGTTAAGCTTGTTAGACAAGTGCTTTTGGTGGATCTTCACTATCTTATTTAACCTGCTGCTATGTTACATATCTTCTGATGATCATCTTTGGTACATATCTTGTACATTTTTCTAATTTGTCACTTATCACTTATCATTATGTCAGATGACAATATAGGAATGCAAACAACTCAACTGTGATCATATATATTGGCCAACAACATATTGTCATTACATAGCCAAAAGGGGACACTTGGATCACTTCTTCATCTCGCCAGCATCACTACACTACATAGTTCCATTACATTACTAGCTTACTAGTTCAACAGGACACACACACAACAGCACACCTACTGCCACAGCTATCTTCAACAGCATCACACACAGAGTTCACTCCTCTCCTCAGCAGCATCACACATAGCACTTGCATCACTTGATCAACAACATCACACACAGCACACACACAAGCACACCTACTGCCACAACCATCTTCAACAGAAGAACAATCTACCTGCCAACTTGCAACAAAGATTCACTCCTCCTCTCCTCACAGCATGAACCCCTGAATCCTGCTGCCATCATCCCTCCAGCTCCAGCTCCAACTCTTCTCTGTTCATTGCGCCGCTCCAGCTCTGCTCTCCCGTCTTCAGACCACCCAATTGCATCCACAACATTATCTCCAGTGAGAAACATCTTCTCCACCAAGTAAGCAACATACTCCCTCCCCAATGCCAGAAATTGCATCCATTCTGTCAAAAGGAATGCAAAATCAGAGACCAAATGTGCCAAAAACAGACACCAAATGCAAAATCAATGCTTTCCAAAACCAAATGTCAGAAAACTTACACCATGGCCGGGGCAGCGATAGTACACCCATCCAGGGTGATCCTCAGTGCCGGAAATATGCTTCTTCACCATGGAACCACACCCCCACGGGCAATCGATGAGGGGGATGAATGGACCGCCGCCGCGGCAAGAAGAGCGGCAGGAGCTCGATGCAGACATGCTTCAGGGAAAGAAGAACTCGTTACAGAAGCGGCGACACCGGCGGTGAGCGGTGCTGGGCGGGGACTGGGCGACGGCAGGACGACAGCAGTGCCGGCTAGGGATTTGGTGGCCGGCCGACAGCGAAAGAGGATAATGGCTAGGGATTTGGAGGACGATGGGGGAGAGGGTTTTAATACAACGAGAAAATTGCAAAATAGCCCCCCAAATCAGCTCGCCAGTGCAAAAGAACCCCCGCCTCGCTTGCGTGGCTGGTCAAGCAGTCAAACTGTATGCCACGTGGGACGAATACGGCGACGCAGCGTACGCGGTGACCTGCACTGTTAACAAATGTAATGATAAGCACCGTAATTTGGGTATTCCGTAATCCAGTGACCAAAGTGAACTTTGTGCTCAAATACAGTGATCGCGGGTGAATTTAACTCGCTCCCATCGGATTGCGGTATTGAATTTTCAATTTGGTTCGTGATTTTAACCGGGATTAATCAGCAGCAATCAGGCTATAAAACATATCAATCCTGCACACACTCTACCACATAAAAAAGAAGCACCAACATGTGATATCATAGCACTGATATAGTACATGTGGCCACCGACGTAGAAAATTTTCACACATAAATACAGATTTATTAACATATAGTCCCTCTGTAAACAAATATAAGAGCGTTTAGATCAATACTTTAGTGATCTAAATGCTCTTATATTTCTTTACGGAGGGAGTACCACATAATCGGACCGCGGAAGGCCCACCAAAATACGACATTATAGAAATTGCAAACACATTTCATCATATCCCCACTCGCCAAACCAAATACTCACTCGGTTCTAAATATAAGGTGTATTAGTTTATTGAAGTCAATTTTTTTTAAGTTTGGCCAAGTTCAAAGCAGAAAATATTGACATCCATAATACTAAATAAATAAGATATGAAAATGTATTTCATGATGAAATCTAATGATAACGATTTGATATCACTGATATTGATATATTTATCCATAAATTTGATCAAACTTAAAATATTTTACTTTACAAAACACTAATACACCTTATATTTTCAAATAGAGGGAGTAAAAAGTTATGAAAACCTAATAACACAAACGGCATAGCAAAGCGCATGTTTGGTTATGGCACACTTCGGGTGCAATCCCACAGTAGAATGTCAAAAGGTTTTCTTCAAAAGTAAAGTAAATTGTGTATGTTGACAAAATATATGTTTACATTCGCATGAAATTGCAAATCTAAATTCAGTTTATACATAGAGATGCAAAAAAAGAGACAAATTTGTGTGGTGGTTCCCGGAATGAAGAAACACAATGAAAACATTGATGGTTATAACCTTGCAACTGGAAACTACAGTGACTTTAATTACTCTGTGTCAACACATAAATATTTAGCTTATCTATGATAATATTTTAGTTGACTTCCTTTAGGGTGTTAGTTTTTCCAGGAGATGACCTTATCTTAGCAATGCCACAAATGTATAGGGCTAGTAAACTCCCACAAATGTACAGGGCTAGAGAAGTCCCTTCTATAGAAGTGTATTTGTCATGTTAGCATCTCCTCCCCACCTCCAATTGCCATGCGCTGCCACCACCATCGTCCTCGGTAGCCGCTATTGCTCTGCGCCTCCTGCTTGAAGCCCGTGCCTTCTTCCCCTCCACCCCTGCCCCCAGTTGACACATGTGGCCCCACTACCGTCGTCCCTGACCATGGCGATGGTGAGGAGAAATAGGCCATTGGAGGTGATGACGGTGCAAGTGACACTGGGGTTGCATGTCACTCCCGACTACGAGGTTGGACGTTAGTGAGCCATGGTCCAAGGTTACCTTCATCATTTATTATGGGCAAAAATATTCTTCAATGGAGTCGAACGAGTTGCCAAAATTTGATTTTGGGCTCCCACAACTTGGTTACAATACTGACTTCAATGACATCAATCAGACACATAAGGGATGCAAACATCGCTTAAGCCCTAATCAGCGTGTTTGCAAAGACAGAGGCGACATTGGTAGGAGATTTTTAGCTTGCGCTTTGGAGGGTTTTATAACTTGTTAATACGCCAGGTGTGTTGGAAATATGCCCTAGAGGCAATAATAAAAGTATTATTATATTTCATTGTTCATGATAATTGTCTTTTATTCATGCTATAACTGTATTATCCGGAAATCGTAATACACGTGTGAATACATAGACCACAATATGTCCCTAGTGAGCCTCTAGTTGACTAGCTCGTTGTGATCAACAGATAGTCATGGTTTCGTGACTATGGACATTGGATGTCGTTGATAACGGGATCACATCATTAGGAGAATGATGTGACGGACAAGACCCAATCCTAAGCATAGCATAAGATCGTGTAGTTCGTTTGCTAGAGCTTTTCCTATGTCAAGTATCTCTTCCTTAGACCATGAGATCGTGTAACTCCCGGATACCGTAGGAGTGCTTTGGGTGTATCAAACGTCACAACGTAACTGGGTGACTATAAAAGGTGCACTACAGGTATCTCCGAAAGTGTCTGTTGGGTTGACACGGATCGAGACTGGGATTTGTCACTCCGTATCACGGAGAGGTATCTCTGGGCCCACTCGGTAATGCATCATCATATTGAGCTCAAAGTGACCAAGTGGTTGGTCACGGGATCATGCATTACGGTACGAGTAAAGTGGCTTGCCGGTAACGAGACTGAACAAGGTATTGGGATACCGACGATCGAGTCTCGGGCAAGTAACGTACCGATTGACAAAGGGAGTTGTATACGGGGTTGTTTAATCCTAGACATCGTGGTTCATCCGATGACATCATCGAGGAGCATGTGGGAGCCAACATGGGTATCCAGATCCCGCTGTTGGTTATTGCCCGAGAGTCGTCTCGGTCATGTCTGCGTGTCTCCCGAACCCGTAGGGTCTACACACTTAAGGTTCGGTGACACTAGGGTTGTATGAATACGAGTATGCAGCATACTGAATGTTGTTCGGAGTCCCGGATAAGATCCCGGACGTCATGAGGAGTTTCGGAATGGTCCGGAGGTAAAGAATTATATATAGGAAGTGGTATTTCGGTCATCGAGAAAGTTTCGGGGTCACCCGGTAATGTACCGGGACCACCGGAAGGGTCCCGGGGGTCCACCGGATGGGGCCACCCATCCCGGAGGGCCCCATGGTCTAAAGTGGGAGGGGAGCCAGCCCATAGTGGGCTGGTGCGCCCCCTAGGCCCACCCCCTGCGCCTAGGGTTGAAACCCTAGGGTGGGGGGGGGGGGGCGCACCACATGCCTTGGGGGGCACTCCTCCCTCCTCGGCCGCCGCCCCCTTGGGAGATTCAATCTCCCAGGGCCGGCGCCCCCCCTGGGGGCCTATATAAAGGAGGGCAGGGGGGAGGGCAGCCGCACCCTTGTGCTTGGCGCCTCCCTCCCCCTGCTACACCTCGTCCTCCTCCCGTAGTCGCTTGGCGAAGCCCTGTTGGATTTCTGCTGCATCCACCACCACGCCGTCGTGCTGCTGGATCATCATCAACCTCTCCTTCCCCCTTGCTGGATCAAGAAGGAGGAGACATCTCCCGTCCCGTACGTGTGTTGAACACGGAGGTGCTGTTCGTTCAGCACTTGGTCATCGGTGATCTGAATCACGGCGAGTACGACTCCATCATCACCATCCCCTTGAACACTTCCGCACTCGATCTACAAGTGGTATGTAGATGCAAACTCACTCCCTTGACTCATTGCTTAGATGAACTCAATGATGGATCTTGGTGAAACCGTAGGAAATTTTTTAATTTTCTGCAACGTTCCCCATCAGTGGTATCAGAGCTAGGTCTATGCGTAGTTCTCTAATGCACGAGTAGAACACAATTTTGTTGTGGGCGTGGATCTTGTCAACTTGCTTGCCACTACTAGTCTTTTCTTACTTCAGCGGTATTGTGGGATGAAGCGGCCCGGACCAACCTTACACGTACGCTTACGTGAGACCGGTTCCACCGACTGACATGCACTAGTTGCATAAGGTGGCTGGCGGGTGTCTGTCTCTCCCACTTTAGTTGAAGCGGATTTTCGATGAAAAGGGTCCTTATGAAGGGTAAATAGAAGTTGACAAAATCACGTTGTGGTTATTCGTAGGTAAGAAAACGTTCTTGCTAGAACCCAATTGCAGCCACGTAAAAGATGCAACAACAATTAGAGGACGTCTAACTTGTTTTTGCAGCAATTGTTCATGTGATGTGATATGGCCAGAAGTTGTGATGAATGATGAATTGTGATGTATGAGATCATGTTCTTGTAATAGGATTCACGACTTGCATGTCGATGAGTATGACAACCGGCAGGAGCCATAGGAGTTGTCTTTATTTTTTGTATGACCTGCGTGTCATTGAAGAACGCCATGTAAACTATGTTACTTTATTGCTAAACGCGTTAGCCATAGAAGTAGAAGTAGTCGTTGGCGTGACAACTTCATGAAGACACGATGATGGAGATCATGGTGTCATGCCGGTGACAAGATGATCATGGAGCCCCGAAGATGGAGATCAATGGAGCTATATGATATTGGCCATATCATGTCACAACTATATAATTGCATATGATGTTTATTATGTTTATGCATCTTGTTTACTTAAAACGACGGTAGTAAATAAGATGATCCCTTACAAAAATTTCAAGAAGTGTTCTCCCCTAACTGTGCACCGTTGCTATAGTTCGTCGTTTCGAAGCACCACGTGATGATCGGGTGTGATAGATCCTTACGTTCACATACAACGGGTGTAAGACAGTTTTTACACACGCAAAACACTTAGGGTTAACTTGACGAGCCTAGCATGTACAAACATGGCCTCGGAACACAGAGACCGAAAGGTCGAACACGAGTCGTATGGAAGATACGATCAACATGAAGATGTTCACCGACAATGACTAGTCCGTCTCACGTGATGATCGGACACGGCCTAGTCGACTCGGATCGTGTAACACTTAGATGACTAGAGGGATGTCTAATCTGAGTGGGAGTTAATTGAATAATTTGATTAGATGAACTTAATTATCATGAACTTAGTCTAAAAACCTTTGCAAATATGTCTTGTAGATCAAATGGCCAACGCTCATGTCAACATGAACTTCAACGCGTTCCTAGAGAAAACCAAGCTGAAAGATGATGGCAGCAACTATACGGACTGGGTCCGGAACCTGAGGATCATCCTCATAGCTGCCAGGAAACAATATGTCCTAGAAGGACCGCTAGGTGACGCTCCCGTCCCAGAGAACCAAGACGTTATGAACGCTTGGCAGTCTCGTGCTGATGATTACTCCCTCGTTCAGTGCGGCATGCTTTGCAGCTTAGAACCGGGGCTCCAAAAGCGTTCTGAGCATCACGGAGCATATGAGATGTTCGAAGAGCTGAAACTGGTTTTCCAAGCTCATGCCCGGGTCGAGAGATATGATGTCTCCGACAAGTTCTATAGTTGTAAGATGGAGGAAAACAGTTCTGTCAGTGAGCACATACTCAAGATGTCTGGGTTGCACAACCGTATGACCCAACTGAACATTAACCTCCCAGATGAGGCGGTCATTGACAAAATCCTTCAGTCGCTCCCACCAAGCTACAAGAGCTTTGTGATGAACTACAACATGCAGGGGATGGTGAATAGCATTCCTGAAGTTTTCTCAATGCTGAAGTCAGCAGAGGCTGAAATCAAGAAAGAACATCAAGTGTTGATGGTCAATAAGACCACTAAGTTCAAGAAGGGCAAGGGCAAGAAGAACTTCAAGAAGGACGGCAAGGATGTTGCCGCGCCCGGTAAGCCAGTTACCGGGAAGAAGTCAAAGAATGGACCCAAGCCTGAGACTGAGTGCTTTTATTGCAAGGGGAAGGGTCACTGGAAGCGGAACTACCCCAAATACTTAGCGGATAGGAAGGCCGGCAACACCAAAGGTATATTTGATATACATGTAATTGATGTGTACCATAACAATACTCGTAGTAACTCCTGGGTATTTGATACCGGTGCTGTTGCTCATATCTGTAACTCACAGCAGGAGCTGCGGAATAAACGAAGACTGGCGAAGGACGAGGTGACGATGCGCGTCGGGAATGGTTCCAGAGTCGATGTGATCGCCGTCGGCACGCTGCCTCTACATTTACCTACGGGATTAGTTTTGAACCTTAATAATTGTTATTTAGTGCCAAGTTTGAGAATGAACATTGTATCAGGATCTCGTTTAATACGAGATGGCTACTCATTTAAATCCGAGAATAATGGTTGTTCTATTTATATGAGAGATATGTTTTATGGTCATGCTCCGATGGTTAATGGTTTATTCTTAATGAATCTCGAGCGTAATATTACACATATTCATAGTGTGAATGCCAAAAGATGTAAAGTTGATAACGATAGTCCCACATACTTGTGGCACTGCCGCCTTGGTCACATTGGTGTCAAGCGCATGAAGAAGCTCCATGCTGATGGACTTTTAGAGTCTCTTGATTATGAATCGTTTGACACATGTGAACCATGCCTCATGGGCAAAATGACCAAGACTCCGTTCTCCGGAACAATGGAGCGAGCAACCAACTTGTTGGAAATCATACATACCGATGTGTGCGGTCCAATGAGCGTTGAGGCTCGCGGAGGATATCATGTTCTCACTCTCACTGATGACTTGAGTAGATATGGGTATGTCTACTTAATGAAACACAAGTCTGAGACCTTTGAAAAGTTCAAGGAATTTCAGAATGAGGTAGAGAATCAACGTGACCGAAAGATAAAGTTCCTACGATCAGATCGTGGAGGAGAATACTTAAGTCACGAATTTGGTACACACTTAAGGAAATGTGGAATCGTTTCACAACTCACGCCGCCTGGAGCACCTCAGCGTAACGGTGTGTTCGAACGTCGTAATCGCACTCTATTGGATATGGTGCGGTCTATGACGTCTCTTACAGATTTACCGCTATCATTTTGGGGATACGCTCCAGAGACAGCTACATTCACTTTAAATAGGGCACCGTCTAAATCCGTTGAGACGACACCGTATGAATTATGGTTTGGGAAGAAACCTAAGCTGTCGTTTCTAAAAGTTTGGGGATGCGATGCTTATGTCAAGAAACTTCAACCTGAAAAGCTCGAACCCAAGTCGGAAAAATGCGTCTTCATAGGATACCCTAAG
The DNA here is from genome assembly GCA_963921465.1 of Triticum timopheevii. NCBI lineage: Eukaryota > Viridiplantae > Streptophyta > Magnoliopsida > Poales > Poaceae > Triticum > Triticum timopheevii. The sequence goes on along the minus strand of OY997264.1, from coordinate 193,881,394 downwards.
GAAACTGTCGAGTATACCTTCTACTTAAGATCCGAGGGCAAGATCTTTGTTGCCAAGAATGGATGCTTTCTGGAAAAAGAGTTTCTCTCGAAAGAAGTAAGTGGGAGGAAAGTAGAACTCGATGAAGTACTACCTCTCGAACGGGAAAGTGGTGCAGCTCAGGAAAATGTTCCTGTGATGCCCACACCAACTGAAGAGGAAAATAATGATGATGATCAAGGTACTTCGGATCAAGTTGCTACTGAACTTCGTAGGTCCACAAGGACACGTTCCGCACCAGAGTGGTACGACAACCCTGTCCTGGAAATCATGTTGTTAGACAACGTTGAACCTTCGAACTATGAAGAAGCGATGGCGGGCCCAGATTCCAACAAATGGCTTGAAGCCATGAAATCCGAGATAGAATCCATGTATGAAAACAAAGTATGGACTTTGACTGACTTGCCCGATGATCGGCGAGCGATAGAAAACAAATGAATTTTTAAGAAGAAGACGGATGCGGATGGTAATGTTACCATCTATAAAGCTCAACTTGTCGCTAAGGGTTATCGACAAGTTCAAGGGATTGACTACGACGAGACATTCTCTCCCGTAGCGAAGCTGAAGTCCGTCCGAATCATGTTAGCAATTGCCGCATACTATGATTATGAGATATGGCAGATGGACGTCAAAACGGCATTCCTTAACGGACATCTTAAGGAAGAGCTGTATATGATGCAGCCTGAAGGTTTTGTCGATCCTAAGAACGCTAACAAAGTATGCAAGCTCCAGCGATCCATTTATGGGCTGGTGCAAGCATCTCGGAGTTGGAACATTCGCTTTGATGAGATGATCAAAGCGTTTGGGTTTATGCAGACTTATGGAGAAGCCTGCGTTTACAAGAAAGTGAGTGGGAGCTCTGTTGAATTTCTCATATTATATGTAGATGACATACTCTTGATGGGAAATGATATAGAACTTTTGGACAGCATTAAGGCCTACTTGAATAAATGTTTTTCAATGAAGGACCTTGGAGAAGCTGCTTATATATTAGGCATCAAGATCTATAGAGATAGATCGAGATGCCTCATAGGTCTTTCACAAAGCACATACCTTGATAAGATTTTGAAGAGGTTCAAAATGGATCAGTCCAAGAAGGGGTTCTTGCCTATGTTACAAGGTGTGAGATTGAGCTCGGCTCAGTCCCCGACCACGGCAAAAGATAAAGAAGAGATGAGTGTCATCCCCTATGCTTCAGCCATAGGATCTATTATGTATGCCATGCTGTGTACCGGACCCGATGTAAACCTTGCCATAAGTTTGGTAGCAAGGTACCAAAGTAATCCCGGCAAGGAACACTGGACAGCGGTCAAGAATATCCTGAAGTGCCTGAAAAGGACAAAGGACATGTTTCTCGTTTATGGAGGAGACGAAGAGCTCGTCGTAAAGGGTTACGTCGACGCTAGCTTCGACTCAGATCTGGATGACTCTAAGTCACAAACCGGATACGTGTATATGTTGAATGGTGGAGCAGTAAGCTGGTGCAGCTGCAAGCAGAGCGTCGTGGCGGGATCTACATGTGAAGCGGAATACATGGCAGCCTCGGAGGCAGCGCATGAAGCAATTTGGGTGAAGGAGTTCATCACCGACCTAGGAGTCATACCCAATGCGTCGGGGCTGATCAAACTCTTCTGTGACAACACTGGAGCTATTGCCCTTGCCAAGGAGCCCAGGTTTTACAAGAAGACCAGGCACATCAAGCGTCGTTTCAACTCCATCCGTGAAAATGTTCAAGATGGAGACATAGATATTTGCAAAGTACATACGGATCTGAATGTCGCAGATCCGTTGACTAAACCTCTCTCGCGAGCAAAACATGATCAACACCAGAACTCTATGGGTGTTCGATTCATCACAATGTAACTAGATTGGTGACTCTAGTGCAAGTGGGAGACTATTGGAAATATGCCCTAGAGGCAATAATAAAAGTATTATTATATTTCATTGTTCATGATAATTGTCTTTTATTCATGCTATAACTGTATTATCCGGAAATCGTAATACACGTGTGAATACATAGACCACAATATGTCCCTAGTGAGCCTCTAGTTGACTAGCTCGTTGTGATCAACGGATAGTCGTGGTTTCCTGACTATGGACATTGGATGTTGTTGATAACGGGATCACATCATTAGGAGAATGATGTGATGGACAAGACCCAATCCTAAGCATAGCATAAGATCGTGTAGCTCGTTTGCTAGAGCTTTTCCTATGTCAAGTATCTCTTCCTTAGACCATGAGATCGTGTAACTCCCGGATACCGTAGGAGTGCTTTGGGTGTATCAAACGTCACAACGTAACTGGGTGACTATAAAAGGTGCGCTACAGGTATCTCCGAAAGTGTCTGTTGGGTTGACACGGATCGAGACTGGGATTTGTCACTCCGTATCACGGAGAGGTATCTCTGGGCCCACTCGGTAATGCATCATCATATTGAGCTCAAAGTGACCAAGTGGTTGGTCACAGGATCATGCATTACGGTACGAGTAAAGTTACTTGCCGGTAACGAGACTGAACAAGGTATTGGGATACCGACGATCGAGTCTCGGGCAAGTAACGTACCGATTGACAAAGGGAGTTGTATACGGGGTTGTTTAATCCTAGACATCGTGGTTCATCCGATGACATCATCGAGGAGCATGTGGGAGCCAACATGGGTATCCAGATCCCGCTGTTGGTTATTGCCCGAGAGTCGTCTCGGTCATGTCTGCGTGTCTCCCGAACCCGTAGGGTCTACACACTTAACGTTCGGTGACACTAGGGTTGTATGAATATGAGTATGCATCATACCGAATGTTGTTCGGAGTCCCTAATAAGATCCCGGACGTCACGAGGAGTTTCGGAATGGTCCGGAGGTAAAGAATTATATATAGGAAGTGGTATTTCGGCCATCGGGAAAGTTTGGGGTCACCCGGTAATGTACCGGGACCACCGGAAGGGTCCCGGGGGTCCACCGGGTGGGGCCACCCATCCCGGAGGGCCCCATGGGCTAAAGTGGGAGGGGAGCCAACCCATACTGGGCTGGTGCGCCCCCTAGGCCCACCCCCTACGCCTAGGGTTGAAACCCTAGGGTGGGGGGGGGGGCGCACCACATGCCTTGGGGGGCACTCCTCCCCCCTTGGCCGCCGCCCCCTTGGGAGATTCAATCTCCCAGGGCCGGCGCCCCCCCCGGGGGCCTATATAAAGGAGGGCAGGGGGGAGGGCAGCCGCACCCTTGTGCTTGGCGCCTCCCTCCCCCTGCTACACCTCCTCCTCCTCCCGTAGTCGCTTCGCGAAGCCCTGCTGGAGTTCTGCTGCATCCACCACCACGCCGTCGTGCTGCTGGATCATCATCAACCTCTCCTTCCCCCTTGCTGGATCAAGAAGGAGGAGACGTCTCCCGTCCCGTACGTGTGTTGAACACGGAGGTGCTGTCCGTTCAGCACTTGGTCATCGGTGATCTGAATCACGGCGAGTACGACTCCATCATCACCATCCCCTTGAACGCTTCCGCACTCGATCTACAAGTGGTATGTAGATGCAAACTCACTCCCTTGACTCATTGCTTAGATGAACTCATAGATGGATCTTGATGAAACCGTAGGAAAATTTTTAATTTTCTGCAACGTTCCCCATCAAGGTGGGCCGACAATGAATGTCTTCTGGGGACGTGTTAGGATTGACCACCTCGATACCCATGATTTTTTGGATTTAAGTTTTGAGACAGCCTTTTGAGCACAAAGTTTTTATATGGTGTTTCAGAATGGACGAACACTAAGCTATCGGGATGGCTTTTGGTAAGTAAGTTATTGGGATGGGTTAGAGTTGCTCTAAGTTGGTATACTTCGTGTTGGGAAAATAGCTAAATTCACTTGAAGAGCCCCGCCCAACCCTTAACTATCATGAAAGGAGAAAATTATCAAAGCCAAAGTAAGTCTACAAAAATTCAAATAACTACCCAAGTCTGGCAAATCAAAGAAGAAATAAGTTGAAGAATTAAAAGCCTACTATAGCTGAGCGATAATGGCAATAAGAATAGCCCAATTTCTCCAACCAAAATGGAAGCCTACCGAGGGAAGAATAATCAAGGCATCCATTGACCTGCCTACCTTGGTGCAAATATGTACATGTACATGCATCTCTTACAAAAATCCCACATTAAATGAATCCTATGCACATTGTACAATACTATACACATCACATTCATACACATATTTACCCATATATCTTACATATAGTACATAATTGCAAAAATATTGCCATAATATTTTAACTAAAACATAATTATTATATTTTTATTAGAAAAACACATGAACACTATGTGTTACACCATATCTTTAGTGCCTCTCAGGACAACATTGTACACTAGGCAACACTGTACATTAGCGAAGAGAATTTCTCCTACTCGGTGCGAAACCAACATTTGCTTACTTTTGTCTTTATTTATTCTTATTGCACTATCGTTGTGTAACTCGTCTTACTCTCACCTAGAGCTCATTGGCCTTTGCTTAGTCGTGTGTTTAGTTGTTATTAATTTGTCATTGTTGTCGATTGTTTCGAATGCTGGCAAGGAGGACATGGACATGTGATGGAAGAAGAGAGATATACAAGCGCTGGTACTAACAGTCCATGCATTTTAGCAAATTTATGTTGTTTTAGGGGTTGTTGTTACTGATTTGATCAACATTTAAAGGAATCTTGGACATCTTCACTTCACTTCACATATAACATGCATAGAATAAATAGTAGCTTTTAACATTGCTATTATGGACCAAGTGATGTAAAATTTAGGTCGAATAAAAGAAAAACCCAGGCACAGAGAATTTAACAAGAGTGCTTATTTTCAATCATATTGACATTTGAAATGTCAGCAACCAAGAGGATATAATGGCGATCACGAGAGTGAATAGAAGGACTAGTGACTAAATTTTGGTATACACTAGGGAATTGCCCATGCGTTCAACAGGGCGTAAATATTCTAGCAGTTCAACATTAACTATGCTAATTGTATATTCACATGCACATCAGATGACATGTTTTAATGAAACACATCCTACCTTTTTGCTATAGAATTATATCACGATCAAAATGGGCAGTATCATGGGGTAGATTAAATTGATAAATCTTAAACCAAGCTCACAAAAGAATATAGTATCTTGATTGATATGTGTTCACAATTTATTTACAGCCTTTCATATTTTGTTTTCACAAATTATCCCCTTTGATAAATCGATTTGAACTGCAAGCTAAGTTACTTTGTACCATGGAGATGTCTTTCATGATCTATGGTGCTACTAATGTACTCACTCCGATCATTAATTAATCATCCAGATGCTCCGAATACAATATAAGGTCTCATCTGTACAAAAGAACAACCCCCTAAATCATCACTGCCGTGGATAGCGTTCAACTTGATAACTTGTTGTATTGAATCTTCTACATAGACATAGTTGAGTTTTATAGAAGAAATTAAATGACGAATGGACATCTACAAATAGGAATTTGCACCAATGCATATCTTCATGAGGAAGAATTTAGGATCTGAATATGTACAAAATGAATTTAATAATGCTAAGTTTTCAAAAGTTCTGAATAAATTTAAGAACTAAATAAACATCCAAAGAAAAAAGAAAGCATCACCTTTCATCTTTTGAAATTCAACAAGATGAGTGTGATCAACAACGTCAATTCAGAATACCTGATTAATGGAGTAGTATCTCAAAGGTGCAAAAGTTTCTGAAAGGTCAATGAAAACTTAAAAAACTAAATGTCACATAAAACAAGCTCAATTTTTTCTGAAGTATGTATGATATAATGAATTTACTGCATTGACAAATTAGGAAGGCCTACCAAAATTCTAGGTAGATATTGATATGCAAGATATCTACAAGCAGTTTCCTCCCCACAAAGAAGCAAGTGTGGAGAACAAATCAGCAAGAGAAATTATCTTGCAAGGAACAATTCACCGGGGGACACGTGCCCAAGGCAACAACAAATATACGAAACTAACACCACATGTCACACTGGTCATGATGTGACATTCACCAAGGGGCCATGTAGGGGAGCAGAGGCATTGACCTCACCTTGTCGCTGATGGCCAAGTGAGGCTGGACCGTGTCTTGGTGGTTGACGCCAACGATGACCACCAGGATGGGTACCTCCCCCCCCCCCCCAAGCGCCGGGAGGTCCTCCACATCACCCACTTTAGTGCCTCCGGCCCATCGGAGCTGGTAGTCTCCACGACCCACATCAACTGATCCCGCTCTCGAAGCAAAGAGACACCACTCGCGGGAGGGAGGGAGAGAAAAGGGGTGGGGTGCGACTTTGGGTGGAGGAGGCCAGCGACGGGGAGGGATTGGGGCGGAATGGATGATCTGGGAGGCGGCGCGATGGTGTGGGCGTGTTCACTTAGCCGGGTTTTGTCAGCCATTTAGATTGTAGGAGGGGGAAACCCAGTGGGGGAGTGGGGTTGCGACGTGGACAAAAGTGCGGATGATTGAAAAAAAAAAGCTGCGAGCAGAACACACGGTGAACGAAAGATGGAACCTTATTCTTTAAAAAAATTATTATTAAATAAAAAAGAGTAGAGAAGTAGAGACAAGGCCCTCTATATAGGGTATGTTTGGATAGCTATTTTTTTTTCGAAACGGAGTTTGGATAGCTATTAAATCTCACCGTACCAGTTTTGGTTATTATTTAGATGGTTGTCAATTTCTTTTGGTATGCCAATAGCTATTTGCTCATTCTAGTTTGTTTTTCTTGTCAATTTTGGCAACTCATGAATAAAACCAAAAGATTTTCCAAATTTTAGGCTAGCCAACTATTTGAGCGGGTGAGTTTTGGTCTACTGGAGAAAAAACCATAATAACACGCCGCACCACGTCGCCTTCTTCTCCCAACCTCGCGCTCGCTCGCTCGCTCCAACCACATCGATACTCCTACTTCCCAGCTGTAGCACCTCCGTCTCGTCTCGTCTCGTCTCGTCGCAGTCCATGGCCGACCCGCAGGCCGAAGCGCGAGGCCCACCGGAGCCCCGGGCGGAGGCCCTGGTGGAGCCCGTGCGGGTCAACGGCTCTGCGGCGGAGGCCACGCTCTCCAGCGCCGAGCTGGCGTGGCGCACCACCGGCGCCGGCCGCGACAGCGGTGGAAGGCGGAAGCTGGAGCTGGAGTCCGACGTGCTCGGGTTCCAGGTGGAGGGCAGGGCCCTCAAACTCGCGACCTTTACGAGGGGGGACGTGACGGGCGCGGGGAGGCCGCCGTCTCCGGTGGGCTGCGGCGGAGGAGCAGAGGACAGGAAGAGAGGGGAGGTGGCGGTGGAGATGGAGAGCGAGGAGGCCGCGGAGAGGTGGGGGCACGCCATCAGAGATCGCTTCGCCTCGCTTGGTAATCACCATTTAATTCTCTGACCCTCTGCTCTTTTGTTCAGTTTAAAGTTGTGATTTGGTGATCTCGTAGCTGCTCTTTCGGGCGACTCTCGGTGCGATTTGGTTACTAGTAGAAAATTTCTTTCTCTGTTGTGCTTGGAGGAATTGGGCTCGTGCTTACTTTTACCTGATCGAGGTTGTGTAGCGGGCTGGGTGGAATCCGTTGACCCGGTTAGAATCAGGATGAGTGTTGAAGATAGTCAGGAAACAGCCCAAACCCAACGGCTCGATCCGTTCCGGTTAACCGAACGCTGAAGAAATGAATTCTTGATTGGAACGCTCAGAGAACCCTCTTCCTTGCTGTTTGTACGGAGGTTGCGTGTCCTGGGCACCTCTTTTACATGATTTGGTCAAGCCGTCAAATGCGCAACTCCATTCTTGTAGTGATTTCTCCTGTTGAGGCCAGAGAATCATGCTGCTCCTACATTACGCCCTTCTTAATTCATTTCCTAATTTATAGTTGGAGATATTTTATAGGCCTTTCATTTTCTATTTTTGATTAAGCGCTCTTATCAATATCAATTTCGCCATTAATGCTTTGGACTGTTCCATCTGACTTTAACACAAAAAAAAGCGGGTGTCCTATTTCTCAATCGAATGAGAAATAGCTATAGCTCAATCGATGCTATAGCCGTCGGATTGTGTGCGGAGATTCGTGCGGGTTTTCCCTTTTTTAGTTTTCGGCAGTTATTTTCTCTATTGTTTTTCCCGGGAGACGATTGAGGAATAGTTAATTTTCAATCGACTGAGCTCTAGGCACTCCCAAAAAATTAATGCGAAACCAACTCTTTATGTTTTCGAGTATTTCCATAATTCAATTGAATTGATCCAAACATCCAAAGATTTTTCGGGCATTGTGTAAGTCTTATCAGCTCTAGTTTGCTTGGTCTTACTTTGTGATTGTCTACGCTTCTGAACACAAGCATGTTGGACATTGACTGTTCAGGAATGCTGATCTGTTCCTTCCACTATATGGCATTGGATGATAGGTCGGCCGAAGAGACTGTTCTTCATAGTGAACCCTTACGGTGGGAAGAGAGGTGGACGGAAGATTTTCCAAACTGAAGTTCTGCCTCTTATTGAAGCTGCTGGCATCCATTACACCATGCAAGGTTGTGATCAATATTTATAATTTTTCTACCTATGAAAAGATAGATGTGGTGCCCCACTTCTGTTTTTTTGGCTATACTAAATTTTAAGTGTGAACCATCCTCAGAAACCAATTACCGTCTTCATGCTCAAGAAATTGCTGGTTCACTGGATCTTAGGAAATATGATGGGATCATTTGTGTTAGTGGAGATGGTATCCTTGTAGAGGTTAGCAAAATATATTATTCTCAAATGAGACCTGCTGGAAGATAGACTCTGTTCAGTATCTTCAGATCTCATTCATAATCTTTTGAACTGGTTTAATATGTTTGCTTGTATGCTCTATTTGGTTTGATTATATTTTGTGTTGACTGTAGGTTGTTAATGGTCTGCTCCAAAGAGATGATTGGGACAAAGCAATAAAAGTGCCACTAGGGATCATTCCAGCAGGTATACGATCATTGCAATATATCCTTATCATAGTGCTGTATTGTTCCACGTTGGCGAGCCATACTATACATTAGGGCCGTTTATCACAGTAATATTATTTCGTCTAAAAACATTAGAATCATCAATAGCTGTAAGTCTGTAACTTGTCTTTTATGTTCGGCCCTGGTGAAGGATCTTGGTACTTTAATGTCATTGGTAATGCCCAGCACAAATTTCACACGTTATTACATGTACCACAGGTACTGGAAATGGAATGGTGCAAGGTCTATTGCATTCTGCTGGTGAACCCTTCTCGATGTCAAATGCTGTGTTTGCAATCATCAGAGGTAGTATTTTCTTCCTTGATGTTCATCACACCTCATCTACACAGCCATGTTATTTATCCTTCAAAACAAGCTACATGTTCATGTGTACAAACAAAGGCTGATACAACCTTCCCACACAGGTCACAGACGTGCCCTCGATGTCACTTCTGTTGTGCAGGGAAAGACAAGGTTTTTCAGTGTCATGATGCTTACATGGGGTATGCATTGTATTAGTCTGATGCTGCCTTTTTTCCAAACTGCAGTTGATAACACTGGCCACCCTTCTCAGAGCTTCTTCTGTCACTATATTTTTATGGCAATATATATATTTCACAAACCTGAAAATGATTTATGAACTGCAGGTTTGGTAGCTGATATTGATATTGAGTCAGAAAAGTTTAGGTGGATGGGAAGCGCTCGCATCGACTTCTATGTATGGTTCATACTCTAAAAAGCTTCTATAGAACACCTCGCTCATTTGTATAATATGCTTTCTTGCCTCGTCAGATGCATCTGAGACTTCTTAGACAAGTTCCAACTGCGGATTTTCATTTAGCAAAATATACTGGATGCTTTTTAATACTCGAGTGCTGACAGAGGCCGATAGAAGTGTGTTTCAAATATCGATGTAGTAAATTCACTCTTTGCTCTGACTTTGTTTCAGTCCCTTCTACGTGCGGTGAACTTGCGACGGTACAATGGGCGTATTCTTTTTGTTCCTGCCCCAGGATATGAAGGATTTGGTGATCCTGTGGAACAAACTATCAGCTGTAAATCAAATGGGGCTGCCAATGCCGCCGAAGGAGACATAACAGATGTTTGCAATAATGAAACATGTACCTATTCAGGTCCTTCAACTGACGATGCTGATCTTGAATGGAGATCACTGAAGGGTCCGTTTGTTAACGTTTGGATCAGCAACATTGCTTTTGCTAGTGAAGGTGTCATGATAGCACCACAAGCACAGGTTAACTCACTCCATATTGCTCCACTCCTTCATATTTTGTCTTTGATGTAGTGAAGGCTGAAAAATACTCTCATACAACACTTGGAATCTTTGTCGAGTAATCTATTTGCCCTGAAAATCTAGCGCTCTTCCTATGTTTGTAAGAATATCAGTGTTCATGATGAGTCATTGGCATTGTCAATCTTGGCTCCATAGGCTAATTATATCCTTTACCACCCTGCAGTTTGCAGATGGCTACTTGGACGCAGCTATAATCAAGGATTGCCCATGGTCTGTTGCTCTCGGGCTCTTGCTTCGGATGAAGGATGGTAGCTACATCGAATCGCCCTACGTGGAGTACTTCAAGGTATGCTTAAGTAACCCCATGAGCTCCCAGAATCCACTGTCAAAGAACTTACTCCAAACATGCATGGTCATGCATCTACTGAATTGTCATCATCTCTGCATCTGCTACTAACAGGTGAAGGCTCTCCGGATCGAGCCGGGCCTGCGCGTCGGCAGCAGCACCATAGGCGGCATCATCGACTCCGATGGAGAGGTCCTCGCGAGAGGCGACAGGTCCCAAACCAAGGAAGAGCCGGAGCATCTAATGGCGTATGGCCCCCCTATCCAACTGACGGTGGATCAGGGGCTGGCCACCATCTTCTCCCCAAGATGATGAAGTCTTTCTCCCTTGTTCCCCTGTTCTTTACATCTCACATGGTTCATGGTTGCGCCTCAGTACATGTTGTATGTAAATACTCACACCGAAATGCAAGAGGCGGTCGATATTTGTCTAAATCCTGGATATAACCGATAGCGTCAGAGCTCAGTCAGAACTGAGCCTCAAAAGACAAAAGTGTAAAACCTCGGGGGAATCTGACTAGTGCAGGAAAGGTATATCTTTTGGCGAAAGTTGATGCGTCACACTGTAGTTGGCATTGACCAAGAGGCACCAAAAAAGCGTGGTCTGATGAGTACTGTTCTCCGCTGATTTGCGGTACAAAGGAAGTTTGACTGTCCTGAAATCACCATAATTTTCCACCACTTTTATTACTCACTGTTGGCCCCTCGAACACCCCCTCTCCCCCCCAACCCGGAGACCACCTGGTCGCCAAATCGCCACCCAACCCCACTCACACCCAGCCCAAACGTTCAGGTTTCATATCCAGCCCATATGTTACCGGATACGGGGGACGCATGGAAGCATCTGCCACATTGGACAATCTCTTGCGGCTTGCATTATCCCCTCTAGTTAGGGTTCCTACTACTCGCGGCGGCAACAGCCGAACTTCGAGATCGCACATCCCCTGCCGTCTTCCCCTCATCCCTCCCGCTGGTTCGTTGCTCGGGGGACTTCTCGCTGAGGGTTTCATGGGGGTGATCACGGGGCTGGATGTGTGAGGCGCTCTAGGGTTCCTTCAACAGCCCGATCGTTTCTTTTCGTCGGGTTAGGGTTTTCAGAGATGGCGGACAAAGCTTCGGGGTCGAAGACAGTAGACTCCAAAGATGTGGCGGAGATGATGGAGAGGCTTGGCGTCCAAGAGGATGACCTGGATGATGTAGTTTTTGAGGAACATGAAGCACCCCCACCAGAGGCGATCAGATGGATGGCGCTGGCTAGGGTTCATACGGAGAAAGCTTACAGCCAATACTGGTTCTTCAAGACGATGAGAGCGGTGTGGGATTTGGCCCAAGAGGTAAAGATTAGATCCCTCGAGGACAATTTATACACCTTGCAATTCTCGTGCCTGGGCGATAGGGAGAGAGTCATGCAAGAAGGGCCGTGGACTTTCAAGGTTTTTGCGGTGATTATTTCACCTTATGACGGATTCACAAAACCGTCTCAAATCAAATTTGACACTCTTGAGATCTGGGCTCAGATTCATGATCTTCCTGATGGTTTCTTCCCCATGTTGAAGGCTTTGGCGGGGAAGATTGGTGAAGTTGTGTTCGTGGAACCAAAGTCCCATGATTTTGAAGGAAATTTCTATAGGGTTCGGGTCAAGATCGATGTTCACAAACCCCTGAAGAATGCTACATCAGTTGTTAAAGAAAACAAGAGACAAATTTTTCTTATGAAGTACGAACGCCTACCTGACTGGTGTGCCGTCTGCGGCCATCTTGGTCACCAATTTAAGGAGCATGGGGATGGGATTCACCCCCCGAAGGCCCTAGTTTTTAAGGAACTTAGAGCAACATGGTTCCGTGGAGCAGGAAGGGGCCCGGGAGAAGGGCGTGCCTGCAGAGGCGGCTTCGAACGTGGAGCTCCAAGGGGCGGAGCAGGTTCGAGCGTCGGCAGGGGCGTGTCCCAGCAGCCCAAGCAGCATGCAGGAGATGAGGACGCGGATGCTCTCATGGAGGATGTTGAATTGGCCAGGAAGAGATCTTCGGATATTGCTGATAAAAACACTCCTAAAGGGACGCCGGCCAATGCAAACAAGCTCATGCTCCTGCCACCTCTTATAGTTCCTCCAAGCCCTTCGTCTCGACAGGAGCAGAAGAGCCAAGGTTGCCCTTCATGCTGAAAAGGGTTTGCCAAAGAAAAACCTCAGCGACAAGACCTATGATGCGCCCATCGCGGAAACCCAGAGTGGCCTCCGTGGGGCACAATGAGTATATTTTGCTAGAACTGTCGTGGGGTGGGTAGACCCACGACAGTTCGTGAGCTTTGCGACCTTGCAAAGCAATTTACCCTGGCAGTACTTTGTACAGTAGAAACACAACTAGACAGAGTCCGTGTCGAGAATTTGAAAACTTCTCTTTGTTATGTAATAGTTTTGCTGTAAGCAGTTCTGGTAGAAGTGGAGGCTTAGGCATTTTTTGGAATGATAAATAAAAGCTGAAAGTTGAGGGTTACTCTAGGTATCATACTGATGTACTCATTGATGAAACGGGACCAAGCCCATGGAGGTTAACTTGTGTTTATGGAGAAGCGCAGGTGGTAGCAAGGCAAAACACTTGGGACACTATTCAGGGTATAGCAGGAACTTCTTCCCTTCCATGTCTATTGATAGGTGACTTCAACGAGGTATTACATGCAAGTGAACATGATGGCGTGGGGCAGAGAAGCCAAAACCAGATTGCTGCATTCAGATCAGTTGTTGATGATTGTGCTCTGATCGATCTAGGGAAAATAGGAATTCCATGGACTTTTGAGCATAAAGTTATTGGAGGTTCATATACGCGAGTCAGGCTTGATAGAGCTCTCGCCTGCAGTGCATGGACAACGCAGTTCCCAAGGGCGCGAGTGGACCACCTTACGACGGGTTCATCAGATCATGTGCCTATTATTTTGCATCCATATGGAGAGAAGGAGGGGAGACATCGACATCACACTTTTCGCTACGAAACCATGTGGGCCAACTGCATGCAAAGGTTGCTAATGTTTGGGAGGGCGCGCCGGCATGCAGCTCAGTGGCGGAAAGCAAAGAAAAGCTCGGCAGCCTTGGCTTTGTCGTTATCTGCATGGGACAAGACCACATTCGGGAGTGTGCGTAAACATATCAGAACCCTAAAACGCGAGCTGGAAATACTACAGAGTGTGCCAGGGAGGGTTGGCCCCTCTCACAGAGAATTAAAAATCAAGGAAAACCTTATCAAGCTCTACCACAGAGAAGAATTGATATGGAGGCAGTATGCTAGAGTGGAATGGCTACGGGCGGGAGATAAAAATACCAGGTTCTTTCACTTGCGAGTGAGTATGCGTAGAAGGAAAAATCTGATTAAGTTACTGGTGCAGGAGGACGACAACTCAACGGAGGATATACAAACAATGAAGGACATGGTTAACTCCTTTTATAGTAATTTGTACACGTTGGAAGGGGTTCACGATATGGATGATGTGCTGAATGCTGTACCAGTAAAGGTAACCACCCAGATGAATGAGCAGTCGAATGCACCATACACTACCGATGAGGTAAAGACCGCATTATTTCAAATGGCACCGACGAAGGCTCCCGGACCCGATGGATTCCCCACTCATTTCTTTCAGCACCATTGGGAGGTTTGTGGTGAAGAGGTAGCCAGAGTGGTACTCCGTATTGTCTAGGGTATGGAGAGCGCAAAGGAGATCAACAACACAGTGCTAGTTCTAATCCCGAAGGTAAAAAAACCCTACATTGCTTACACAATTCCGCCCGATCAGTTTGTGTAATGTATTGTATAAGGTTGCGTCAAAAGTGATAGCGAACCGCTTGAAGCTAATATTACCGGAGATCATCTCTAAGGAGCAGTCGGCTTTCGTCCCAGGTAGATTAATTATGTATCATATCATTGCTGCTTATGAATGCCTTCATTTTATGAAGAGAAACAAAGCTCAGATTCACAGATCTTGTGCGTTGAAACTGGATATGATGAAGGCCTATGATCGTGTCGAGTGGGACTATCTTAGAGCTATCATGTTGCAGCTTGGTTTCACTCAGAATTGGGTTGATATTGTTATGGGGATGGTCTCATCTGTCTCCTTCTCATTTATGTTTAATGGAGAGAAGTTACAAGAGTTCAACCCTACGAGTGGCATCCGTCAAGGGGATCCTATTTCACCCTATTTGTTTTTGCTTGCAGTAGAGGGCCTTTCGTGCCTCTTAAAAACTCGTGTTCAGTCATCTAATCTTAGAGGAATTAAAGTGGCTTCAACAGCTCCACCGACAAACCACTTGTTGTTTGCAGATGACAGCCTGCTGTTTTTTAAAGCAAATTCGGAAGGGGCGGAAGAAGTTTCTCTCTTATTGGAAACCCACGCTAGGGCTTCTGGTCGACCCAATCCGAGCAGGAGGCGGTGAACCGTTGCCATACCTCGCCGGCCTGAGGTGGAAGGTGCTGCCGAACCGTCGTTGTATCCACCTTCCCGACATGGGATGGGAGTGGCTCTTCGTGGATCTCGATGACGAGGAAGAGAAGTCGGAGCTACGACTCGCCGCCAATAGGCCGGTCCAGCATGTACCTTCTTTTATCCGGATGTACATCTCCTAAAATTAGGGTAGTTTTCATCCGAATGTACCTTCTTTTATCTATGCATGATGAAAACTAGGCATGATGAATTTCATGTTTCATGGCTAGTGTAAAAATAGTGGTTTGTAAATGAGGGTCAAGGTTGTAGACCCAGACAAATGAAAAGTGACTATGCCACACTTGATTAGTTGCTAACATATCCTGCCATGTTTTAGGACCATGCATGTATTGTGTAGTAGATTGTCATGGTCTAGTAGCTAATCTGTTAGGTGAAATAGCTCGACACCATTTTACACTCAATTTTGTTATTGAGATGGCCTTCTATGGTTGTGTGCTCGGCCTCATTGATTGCTGAAATAGACTGCCATAATTTAGCACTCAATCTGTTTGCTGAATTAGTTTTTATAAGTGCATCTAGTGCCACCCCTAGTTGGTTTTGGAGTATTGACGACAAACGTGGTTGAGGGACTAATTTGTTTGTGAGAATTGCAGAATAACATAGGTAGTGGTCCCTCATTGATTCGGTTTACCTAGCAGAGATGACGCCTAAAAATGTATGAAGGCATTGAAGACAATGGTGGTTCGTGAAGGCATTCACTTGAAGACTATGGAGTGCAAAGACATAGTTTCTTTTGTAGTTTCCTTTTCTTCTTTCTTGAGTCATAGGAATCACCGTACTGTTAAGTGGGGTCCAAGTGAACAAAGTCAGATGACTAAAGTGATGCTCAACCAAATCCTATGTCTTCGAGCAAAGAGAATGAGAGCAAATCTTATCTAGAGCAGGATGAGTCAGCTTTTCTTGTAGCCCAAGCCAAGCTGTCGCATGTGTTTGAAATCTGACTGTTGGACACGTGTCGGTTCCTTAGTGACCCAGGGTCATCTCAGACATATCAGGTCGGGTTGCCACTTGGCTATAAATAGCCCACCCCTACACCATAAATTGGTGGCTGCTCAGAGTTAGTGCACGACTTTTGTCTTTTGAGAGAAACCCACCTCTGAAGCCTTTGGGAGAGAGATCCTTGTGAGGACAAATCCCAAAACACCCAGAGCCAAAGAGTGTTAGGCATCACTGAAGTCTTTCTGTCCGCGTGACTTGAAGACTTGTTACACTTGAGGACTGTGCATCCTCCAGCCGGTTAGGCGTCATGTTCTGAGGATCCAAGAGTCATTGTGGATTGCCCGTGAACGGAGTCTGTGAAGGTTTGGAAGTCTACCTTGAAGACTTACCTGAGTGATAGGGCGAGGACTAAGTGTCCTTAGCTCTAGGGGAATAAGGTGAAGACACAGTCTTCTGAGTTTAATCTCAGCCTCCCTAACCAGACGTACAGTTGACACAACAACTGGAACTGGTCTACCAAATCCCTGTCTTCACCAAGCAACTTGTTATATCCCCTACCCTCCTTACTTTTCAGGTTGTCTTCGTGAAGTCATTGCTTGCCTGCCTGATCCATTTGACTTCACTGAGTGAAGATTTGTAACTGTTTGGCTTCATACTATCTTCCATTCTGATCCTTTCTACCTAGCTGCTGTTAGTCTTCATGCATTCATTGTATTGCTTGCTTGACCATTGCTTGCCTAGTGTAGTTTACATTCCGCTGCCATATAGGTTTAGATTACCTATTTGTCTTAGAAGCACTCGTGTTTTGAATACTTTCATAAAAATTGCCTATTCACCCCCCTCTAGTCAATAACTAGCACTTTTAGTTTTACATATATTTTGTTGCTTAGATATGCTTGTCCAAATATCTTGACATAACTTTAGACATCGACCTATGTGTTTTTTCTAGACTTTATAAAAAACATACTCCCTCCGTCCAGGTGCATAGGGCGCCTAAGAAAAAGCTCTGCGATTTAGGTGGGTTGAGATTGGAGGAGAGAGCGCGCAGGTTTCCCTCAAAAACGAAACTGAATTTGGAAATTAATCACGTCATTAGTGCTGGCTATTTCAGCTAACCCATGCAAAGGGAAAATTCCACGTCACGTCACACAGCCCACCCATGGAATTCGCTCGTCTAATCAGCGCCTGGCTACCGTGCATGCATTGGCTCTTTCCTTCTCTCATGGATCGTCATCTTCCTCCTCTCTCCGTTTTCGTTTGAGTATGAGAGAAAACCCGCGAAACTTTTCTCTTTGGCGTGAAATCACCCGAGCTCGCGAATTGTTCTATAAAAGCACAACCACACGGCCTCACTCCTTCATCTTCGCCCGCTCTTCTTCTCCATCTCCTCAATGGCACCGTTCGATTTGAACGATGTCGGTGTCAAAACCGGCGAATCTCGGGTAGGGGGTCCCGAACTGTGTGTCTAAGGCTAATGGTAACATGAGGCGAGGGACACAATGTTTACCCAGGTTTGGGCCCTCTCGATGGAGGTAATACCCTACTTCCTGCTTGATTGATCTTGATGATATGAGTATTACAAGAGTTGATCTACCACGAGATCGTAGAGGCTAAACCCTAGAAGCTAGCCTATGATTATGATTGTTCTCGTCCTACGGACTAAACCCTCCGGTTTATATAGACACCAAAGGGGGCTAGGGTTACACAGAGTCGGTTACAGAGAAAGGAATCTTCATATCTGAATCGCCAAACTTGCCTTCCATGCAAAGGAAAGTCCCATCCGTACATGGGAGGAAGTCTTCTATCTTGTATCTTCATAGTTCAACAGTCTGGCTGTCTGAGGACCCCTTAATCCAGGACTCCCTCAGTAGCCCCCGAACCAGGCTTCAATGAAGATGAGTCCGGCGTGTAGATTGTCTTCGGCATTGCAAGGAGGGTTCCTTCTCCGAACTCTTCAAAGTACCTGTTGTAAATAGCAGTGCCCGGCTTCCCATTTTAATGTGACGCTCATCGGCTTCTGCACCTTAATAGTCTCAGCCTCCATGTGTTGAATGAATGCGAGAGGTCGGGGCATTTTTACATTTTCGACCCTAACCACGTAAATAAATTGTCTATTAAAGAGACGGGGATCTTCAGATCCAATCCACACCATCTTCCCCAAGCGAGGAATCATCAGAGCGTGCCTGAAAAAACCACCCCAACATGGCCGGTGCTCGCAGCTCTTCCACGGCCGATTAGTGAAGTTGCAGACCCAAGGGTGAAAGTGCGTTATATCGACTAGAGGGGGGGGTGAATAGGCGATTTTTATGAATTCTTCACTGAGGAATTTGCCGGTGAGGAAATTCCTTAGCGAAGAACTACTAGCAGCGGAATAAGTACTCAGAAGTAAGAATAACAGAATACAAGCATGGTCAATGAAGACAAGGACTGAGTACAGAGAGCGTAAACACAGGATAACACAAGGTGAAGACAAACAGACTAAAGAAATTGATCTGAGGAAATTGAGAAAGTCTTCAGTCGAAGTCTTCAAACACAGATATGAACAAACAATCAACACAGTAATGAGGAAATGAAAGGGTTGAGGAAATAGAACCAGCTAGGTTGGTGAAGAAAATGATTTGGTAGACCAGTTCCAACTGCTGTCTCATTTGTACGTCTGGTTGGAGTGGCTGAGTATTTAAACTCGAGGACACACAGTCCCGGACACCCAGTTGCTGAGCACGCAGCTCAGGACACCCAGTCCTCACCGTATTATCCTTGAACTAAGGTCACACAGACCTCGTCCAATCACTCGTGGTAAGTCTTCAGGCGACTTCCAAACCTTCACAGACTTGGTCACTCGGTGATCCACAATTCCTCTTGGATGCTCTAGACCATGACGCCTAACCGTCTGGAAGAAGCACAGTCTTCAAAGGTAACAAGCGTCGGATCCACGCAGGATCAATTTCTTCAGTGATGCTCAATCACTTTGGGTTTGTAGGGGTTTGGTTTTGGGTTTTCCTCACTCGATGATTTTCGCTCAAAGTCCTCGGAGGATGGGTTGCTCTCAAATGACAAGTGTCAAGTTCTCTCGGAGCAGCCAACCAGCTAGTGGTTGTAGGGGGCGACTATTTATAGCCTAGGGAGCAACCCGACATGATAAGACATAAATGCCCTTCAATGATATGACCTTTAGGTGGATAAGATATTTTGGGACAGCTGGCGCGCAGCACCGGTCGGAAATTTGACTCTCAAATTCCTCAGGGCTATCATGTTCCTCACTGTGTAGGCAATTCGCACTGGCGAATTCCTAACTCCTCAGTCAGAACAAATTCATCAGCGACCAGAAGAACTTCGTCTCTGTCACTGAAGAAAGTGACTGAACTGTATGAGATTTCCAAAGGCTTCACTCGAAGGGATTGGTAGGTGTAGGATTTTGAGTTGAGCATCACATGGAAATTTTTCCTTAGTATTTCCTCGACCCCCTTTAACAGTACGATGTTTCCTATGACTCAAGAAAGAGAAAATGAAACTACGAAAACAAAAGTCTTCACGCTTCATGTTCCACAAATGAATACCAAGTCTTCAAGGTCACACCAATTTCTTCACTTTCAAAGTCTTCAGAAAGTCTTCAGAATATCAAAGTCTTTAGTCGAAGAACTTCATTTTTAGGGGTCGACTTTCTCTGTAAATATCAAACTCCTCATAGACTTATAGACCTATGTACACTCACAAACGCATTAGTCCCTTAACCTATAAGTCTTCAATACACCAAAATCACTAAGGGGCACTAGATGCACTTACAATCTCCCCCTTTTTGATGATTGATGACAATATAGGTTAAGTTTTCAGCGGGGATAAATGTATGAAGTGTAAATACTGATATTGAGGAATTTGATAGCAAGATATAGAAGAACTCCCCCTGAAGATGTGCATAGTGAGGAATTTGCGTTTGAGGCAATGCACATTTGAAGAGTTGAATCATGGAGATCTCCCCCTATATCTTGTAATTCATACACGCATTTGATATATAATATGAAGAATTTGAAATGCATGATGAAATATGGTGCCTGATGAGATTTAGCATGCGTGCAATGTCATTAACGAGGAATAAGCATGCAAAGCATAATGCAACAAAAGTATCATGTCACCATCGGGTTTAAGATTACAACTCGATCCAAATAAAAGCTTTAGAAGAACGAGAGTTGTAACTTAAAAAAATGCCCTTAATATAGACCCGCTTGAAGACTAACTCACATTTCTCCCCCTTTGTCATCAAATGACCAAAGGGATTGAAACTGAGGTCTAACGCCCCTGAAGAATTTCAAGTCGATGGAGGAGCGCCAACATTGTCGGGGTTGTTTGTTGTAGCAGGGCCTGCCGCAGTGTCGTCCAAATCTTCATACTCATCAGTGTCACGCGATGAAGAATAAGAGCTGGCCACCAGTGGAGGAACTTTGACCCTCTTGAGTTTCTTCGGAGGAGGTGCAGACCAGTCAAATTCTTCCTTGAGACTCATAGTCTTCAGTTCTTCAGTGCTATAGACATGAGTGAGGACAGCCCAGGTGCGGTTGAAGGTTTCATGAAGGTAGTATTGGTTCTTCTTCACTGCATTGTATGTTGAGGTCATATTGTGAAGAAGTGCACCAAACTGACGCTTTACCCATTTGTGATTGCGATCAACCTTCTGATGAAGACTGAGGAGTAACTCACGGCCAGTCATCACCCTGGGTGCTGTGGCTTGAGGATTTTGCTTGGCTGAGGTATTTGCGGCAGAGTCATGTGTGGCAGATTCATCATTGGTAGAGTAAGATGTAGCCTTGGGAAATTGACCATCCAATGGACGAATGCCTTCATCGATCACAGCAGCTGCCTTGCCTTTATCATCAGCTGATGAAACTGTCCGTTTGAGGACTTCAATGGGAGGCAAGTAGCTACCGTGGTTCAGAGTGTCAGCTTTGTAATTCAGTGAAGATCTTGCCCTGATGAATCTCATAATCCAAGGCGCATAGGGCTTCAGCTCGAATGGTGACATAGAAATATTTCCCAGAGTCCTCATGAAGAAATCATGGAAGTTGACGGGAACGCCATGAATGATGTTGAAAAGCATATTCTTCATGATGCCAACGACTTCTTCATCATTTGAGTCATGGCCTTTGATAGGAATCATTGTCTTCGTCAGAATGCGATAGACAGTCCGAGGCACATAGAGTAATTCCTTGACGAGGAATTTGGTTCGTGGGGCCTGCCCAGGCTTCAAAGGCTTCATGAGCACTTGCATATAGTGATTTGTCAGTTCAGGGTCACTGTAGGTGCAACGTGCACTGTCATGGGGAGGATTGAGAGGAAGGACACGAAGCAATTCAGTTGCCGGTGCCTTGTAGTGAGTGTTTTCAGTCATCCAGTCCAACACCCATGAGTTGACATCTTCAGCGTCTCCAGTGATATGCTGTGTCGCGTAGAACTGAAGAATGAGTTCTTCATTCCAATCGCAAATGTCCGTGCAAAAATTTAGTAATCCTGCATTGTGAAGAACACTGAGGACTGGCTCGAAGCATGGCAGAGATTCCATGTCCATGTGAGGAATATGTGCATGATCGAAGATTTTGTCTTTGTCAAACAGCACAGAGGAGTAGAAGTTGGCCTGACTAGCAGTCCAGAAACGCCTCTTCCTTATGCGAGCAGAGTCATAGGGGTTGTAGTCAGTGAAGAATACATGCTCGGCAAAGAAGTCTTTAGCCTTGAACTTCTGTTTGCTTGAGAAAAGATTCTTTGGCTTTGGCAGAGGGGTGTCAGTGAGTTGCATCACCATCTCAGGAATCGCGATCTCAGGTTCTTCAGGCTGAGGAATTTCTGGTTCCTCTTCTTGTGCAACCTGAGGATCAGCAGCAGCAGGTTCTTCAGCACTAGCGGCTGGAATGTCTTCATGCATAGAGGGAGTGGGTTGAGTTTCTTCAGAGCCCATTTGAACTGTTGGTGCAGGGGACTGAGGAATCTGTTGGATAGGGGTGAAGAGAGGAGTGTTGGGATGTTGACTTTCCCAAAAGTCATCATTCATCACAGGTGTGGTGCATCCTATATCCACATCTTCATCTTTAATTTCCTCAACACCAGCCTCTTCAGCTGTGAACTGAGGCATAGGTGAGGAAATGACTGGCGTTGAAGGGATTTCGTCCACTTCAATTTCTTCATCAATCTGCTCTGACGAAGCAGCAGAATGATTTCCTTCATCAGATCCGCTTGGGATCTCATAGTCTTCTCCAAAAGGAACAAGGTCCTTTGATGGCATGGAGGAAATTGGAACAACATCAATAGGATTTTCAAATGAGCTGGTCATTGGCTTCATTTTCCTCGCAGCCGAAGAATTTGACGCAGATGATGCCTTCCGTTTCTTCACTGCAGCTCGCTCTGCAGCCTTGGTCTTCTTCACATCAGAGGCAGATGGAAGAATTGGAGTTGGTGTAGGCGCGGGAGGAGCTGAGGAATCTGGTTGATTTTCTTCAGGCGCAACTGATGCAGTTGCTCCGATCTCTTCAGTTTCTACAGGCGCACCTGATGCAGTTGCTCCGATCTCTTCAGTTTCTTCAGGCGCACCACTAGTGGATGCCCTGGCAATTTCTTCAGCGGCTGGAATTTCTTCACCAGCCCTGGAACTAGCATTTTCTTCAGCAGGCTGAAAGTCATCAGCGGTGCTGGCATGTTCTTCAGTAGGCTGAGCAGAGTCTACAGCCTAAAGATTTTCTTGTTGCAATGGGGCTGCAACATTTGTGAATTTCTTCGTCAGATTGGCGAATCTCACTTTAGCTCCTTGCCAATCAGCATAGTAGGCATCAAAGTCTTTGCTGAGGGCTTGAATTTCAGACTGAGCCTGGAGAAGTTCCTTAGGTGTCATTCTGACAACATTTTTCTTCAGGAGCTTCTCCTTTCTGTATTGTGCTTTCTTGATCTCTCTTGCCTTTTCAAAATTCCATTTCTCCTCAGTGATGAAATGGGTCAACATGTGACTTTGACCAGTAGTCAGATGAAAATCAGGCATTGGGGTGTCTGGATCCTTGTGCCAGAGATCAATGTAATCGAGGATTTTTCTCGGATCCAAAAGCAGTGGCACAGATGTGCCTTTGGCTCTAGCGGCCTTCACCTGTCTGTCTCTGATGATTTCTGCAAGTTCATCATCAGAAGCTTCATCATCATAAGGCACATGGAATGCGACCTGTTTCTTCTTTGGACTTGGCCGAGGACCTCGTCCAGCTGTTGCTTTGATCTTCAACAGTGTGGGGCCTGATGAGGAAATTGGTGCAGCTGAGGAACTTGCTGAAACACCAGAGGCAATCGAGAAACCAACAGTCCTTTGACATGTAGCCAGATGCACAGGAGCTGAGGACTTTGAAGGAGCTGCTGAGGACTTTGGTGGAGTAGTAGCAGTGTGAGGAATTTGCCGTGAGGGCATTGCTGAGGAACTTGGCCGTGAGGGCGCTGTTGGTGAAGCACTTGGCTTACGAGCAGGCTTCTTTGGCATGGATTTCCTCGGTTTGACCGAGGCCTCAGTAGCAGTAGCAGTGGCAGAATCCTCATTGAATTTCTTCACTGCCTCCTTGGCTTGTCTTGCCAATTTAGCTTGGCGCTTAGCCCATTCTTCAGGAAAGTCCTCACCACGCTTGATGCTGGTGGGGTCAGCTTCTTGGCCAGGTGCCAATGGAGCTCTTGGGCATGGAGGGTTGAGGGCGAATTTCCTCATGTACTTTGGAGTCACATATCTGTATTCCCTCCATTCCCTTGCCCATCTCCGTTCAATCCTCTGTATGTGCACCTTGCGCTGATTTTTGTTTTCTTTGCCAAATTTTGCTTCATCAGGTGTGCAATAGTCAGCATAAATTTCCTCAGGGATTTCAAACGCAGTCATAACCTTAGGTTTCTTTCCTCCTTTCTGCGGCTTCTTACCGTCTGCCATATTCTTCAGCTGAGGAATTTGAACAATCGAATTTTCTGAAGAAGTATGCAGTTTTTCTTCGAGGAACACTGCAAATGAGTTAAGTTGATGAGAACCTAGTGATTCAGCAGCAGACATGAGTACCTGTGAACAGAGTATAGGTGCGAGGAATTTGGAGAGGTCATATGCGTTCTCAGAAGGTTTTTTGAAAAGAACAAGTTTTGAGGAATTTGACCAGATGAACCTTGAGGAATTTCACTAAGCGTTCTTGTCTTAGGTTCCAGAGTTGTACAGATTGAAGATCCACACAATTAGGGAATCTTGAAGAAAATGATTGCTTAGAGAAACAGTTCAAGATCATATGATGTGTGAGGTGTTCATATGTGTGAAGATTTGAAGAATAAACCCCTTTGAAGATTTTCAGGAAAGTTTGAGAATCAAAGTGAGTAATAAAAGTAACTTTTAATTACCCAAAGTGAAGAACACGACGAACTGAGAAGAACAGATGTGAAGTTCTTCAGGTTAGATCTCCCACGCCCTAACTTGGCAGAGGAAGACAGCTACGGCGGCGGCAGAGTGAAGATTTCCGCGGCCGGCGTGAGTACGACGGCGATGAGGTCGAGGCAGCTAAGCTCTTCCTCACCGGCGATGATGGAGTAGCGGCGGCGCTAGGGTTTGAGGAGCTCGAGTGAGAGAGTAGCGATCGAGCGGAGTAAATGAAGTGAGGAAGGGGAGAGGGGTATTTATAGACACGGTAAAAACTGTTCGCCCGAAGATTTGGGACGAACATGCCCCTGCCCTTTCTCCTTCTCGCGACATGTGTCACCCACGTACTGTGTAGTTGAGATCGTGTACGATCGTGGGTGAATAGAATAATGCATTATGGGATGCGGAACGGTTTGAGCGGCAAAACCGAAAATTTGGATAAGATTTGTTTTAAAGTTTCGTTCGCAATTTCTTAAGCTGACAAGGACACAGTGAAGATTTTGAACGAGTTTCAAATAGAACGCACATGAAGAATTTGTGAATAGATTGGGTTGAGTATAGCATAGAGGGGGAAGGGTCCGATCACATTCACTTAGCAGAAAAAACAACTTGAAGAAATAGCTATAAGTGAATGCTGTAGAGGACATAAACTCATATATATATATAGCCAATGAAGGAAAACGACGGAAACAGTGAAGATTTTGCAAAGTTGAAGAATTTGAAAAACTGAAGAATTTCAAAACTGAGGAAAAACTCAAATTGAAGTTTTTCAACTTTTTGTGGTGGCGTGACCCACCATATAAGAATGATGGTTTCAGACACCGCGTACAATTGTTGTAGGGTTCTGAGAATCAAATTCTTCATTAATTTCTTCACACTTAGAGTGTTATTCTTCATTGATTGAAGAAAAACGTTTCTTCATGTGTTGCACATCTTAGTCATCAATTTTGCATAAGTGTTAGGATGTGTGTCCTTTTCAAAGAACATTCGAAGATTCTAAGATATTTAGCTCACACTGCAACTTGCTAAATCTCTTCTCATCCAAGGGCTTAGTGAAGATATCAGCTAGCTGTTCTTCAGTCTTCACATGCTCGATGGAGATGTCGCCCTTCAACACATGACCACGAAGAAAATGATGACGAATCTGAATGTGCTTTGTCTTCGAGTGCTGAACAGGGTTGTGAGCAATCTTGATGGCACTCTCATTGACGCAGAGGGGAGGAACATTCTTCATGTTGACGCCATAGTCCTTGAGTGTTTGCTTCATCCAAAGCAGTTGAGCACAGCAAGAGCCAGCAGCAATGTATTCAGCTTCCGCAGTAGACAGTGATACACAGTTCTGTTTCTTCGAGGACCAACAGACCAAAGATCGTCCGAGGAAATGACAAGTGCCAGAAGTTGACTTGCGGTCCACACGATCACCAGCATAGTCAGAGTTAGAATATCCAATGAGATCAAACTCAGAGCCCTTGGGGTACCATAATCCTAGTGTTGGTGTGTGAGCTAGATATCGAAGAATATGCTTCACAGCCTATTGTGTGATTCCTTCGGTGCAGCTTGAAATTGGGCACACATGCAAACACTAAGCATTATATCTGGCCTAGATGCACATAAGTACAATAAAGAACCAATCATGGAGCGGTATACCTTGTGATCGAAGTCAATACCATTTTCATCAGTGCATAGATGGCCATTTGTGGGCATAGGAATTTTGACGTCTTTGCAATCTTGCATGCCGAATTTCCTCAGTACATCTTTGAGGTATTTCTACTGAGATATGAATATGCCATTGCGCTGTTGACGAATTTGAAGACCTAAGAAGAATTTCAACTCTCCCATCATAGACATTTGATATTCTTCACTCATCATATAGGCAAATTCATCACTATAATGTTGGTCAGTACAGCCAAAGATAATATCATCAACGTATATTTGGCACACAAACAGTTCACCATCATAAGATTTAGTAAAGAGAGTAGGGTCGAGTGAACCGGGTGTGAAGCCATTCTTCACGAAGAATTCCTTCAATGTATCATACCACGCCCGAGGGGTTTGCTTGAGGCCATAGAGGGCCTTATTAAGTCTGAAGACTTTGTCAGGATTCTTTGGATCTTCAAAACCTGTGGGTTGAGCAACATATACTTCTTCCTCAAGCTTACCATTGAGGAATGCACTTTTCACATCCATTTGATATAAGATGATATCATGATGTTTAGCATAAGCAAGTAATATGCGAATAGCCTCAAGTCTAGCAACAGGTGCAAAAGTTTCATCGAAATCAATTCCTTCAACCTGTGTGTAGCCTTGAGCTACCAGTCGTGCCTTATTCCTCACCACAAGGCCATTTTCATCTTGCTTGTTGCGGTAGATCCACTTTGTGCCAATGATATTATGCTTGCGAGGATCTGGACGTTTGACCAGTTCCCAGACATTGTTGAGCTCGAACTGATGTAATTCTTCTTGCATAGCCTGAATCCACTCCGGCTCCAAAAATGCTTCATCTACCTTAGTGGGCTCTGTAATAGAGACAAAAGCATAGTGCCCATGAAAGTTAGATAAATGTGAAGCTTTTGAGCGTGTGAGAGGACCTGGTGCTCTAATGTCATCGATGATCTTCTCCACTTGCACTTCTTTTGCAACGCGAGGATGAGCTAGTTGTCGCTGAGGAGTTTGATCAGCATTTTCTTCAGCACCATTTTCCTCAACATTTTCTTCAGGTGCATCAGCTCGACGTTCTTCATGAACTGGAATGAATTCTTCAGTAGGAATGACATCCTCAGTTGCCTTGAACTTGATAGAATCCTCAGGTGCTGGTTCATCTAACACACAAGGTAGGTGCTCTCTTTGCGAGCCATTAGTTTCATCGAACCGCACATCTACAGTGTCAACAATCTTGTGAAGAACAATGTTGAAGACTCTGTAGGTGTGCGAGTCCTTTCCGTAACCAAGCATAAAACCTTCATGTGCTTTCGGTGCAAATTTAGAATTGTAGTGAGGATCTCTAATCCAACATTTAGCACCGAAGACTTTGAAATAACTCACATTGGGTTTCTTGTCAGTGAGGAGTTCATAAGCCATCGTCTTGAAGAATTTGTGAAGATATACCCTGTTGATGATGTGGCACGCGGTATCAATTGCATCAATCCAAAAACGATGAGGCGTTTTGTATTCATCAAGCATAGTGCGAGCCATCTCAACAAGAGTTCTGTTCTTGCGCTCCACGACGCCATTTTGCTGAGGAGTATAGGGAGCAGATAACTCATGAGTAATACCAAGTTCATCAAGATAGTCATCAAGGCCGGAATTCTTGAACTCAGTTCCATTGTCACTTCTGATGTGCTTGATCTTCACACCAAAGTTGGTTGAAGCCCTCGAGGAAAAACGTTTGAAGACTTCCTGCACTTCATGTTTGTAAGTAACAATGTGTACCCATGTATATCGAGAGTAATAATCAACAATGACAAAACCATATAGAGATGCATCATTAGTGACTGCTGAGTAATGATTAGGTCTGAAGAGGTCCATGTGAAGCATTTCGAATGGACGAGTAGTGGTAATGATAGTCTTCGCTGGATGCTTGGCCTTGGTCATTTTCCAGCTTCATAGGCTCCGCATAAGTGATCCTTGAGGAATTTGACATTCTCAATGCCAATGACATGCTTCTTCTTCGCAAGCGTGTGCAAATTCCTCATGCCTGCGTGACCAAGTCGTCGATGCCATAGCCAGCCTTCTGAAGCTTTTGCAAGTAGACACACGGCTGGCTGTGATCCTGTAGAGAAATCAACAATATACAAATCTCCTCTCCTAAAGCCTTCGAAGACTTTGGAATTGTCAGCTTACATAATCACAACACAACGATACTTGCCAAAGACAACAACCATATCAAGATCACAAAGCATTGAGACTGACATGAGGTTGTACCTAAGGACTCAACAAGCATGACTTTGTCCATGTGTTAATCCTTAGAGATTGCAACCTTACCAAGACCCAATACCTGACTTTTGCCTTTGTCAGCAAAGATGATATGCTTCAGATGTGACGGTGATAAGGGAGCATCCATCAATAGATTCTTGTCACCAGTCATGTGATTCGTACATCCACTATCGAGGACCCACTCAGTAGCTTTGGGTTGATCATCCTGCAGATGAATTAGTGTAGCTTACAATCTCATATGGTTCATTTGTGAAGAATATGATATCAAGTTCATCAGATTAATTTCATCAATCAATAAACAGATATAGCAGTATGAGGACGTGTGAAATGAAGGTTCATTTCATCATGATTCGCCTGCATCCTTTCAGGCAATTTTGTCAGGTCCCCAGCAAATTCTTCAGACGTTAAAGCACATTTAGAGACCTGACCCTGCAGAAGAGATTAGTTCTTTTTCTTCACCACCCACATCTGAAGGGGTGGAAAAGAGTTTATCATTCTGCGAGCACCATACGAGAATGGTGGCATAGAGGCCAAACCATTTCGTTTCACATAAGAGGGGTTAGGGTAAGCATATGAATAAGCAGAGAAATTCTTCGAGGACTTATGAACATAATGGTTTGAATAATAATGCACATATTCATAGCCCTTAGCTCTACCCTGCGAAACAGAGTTGTTAGCACGACGATAATCATGTGAGGACCTTGATCCATTTGAGGAATTTGATCCACATGAAGGATTTGATCTGGGGTTCCTGTCCTTCACAGGTGGTGTCATGAGGACATTCACCTGAAGACTTTCAAGGCACTTCTTGGGAACCCAGATTTTCTTCATAGGAGAACCGTTCCTGCAGTTAGTGCCAACATATCTAGCAAATACTTCACCATTATGATTTTTGAACAGTTTATAGTTGGAGTCAAGTGACTCATCAGAAGAATGAGGAGATTCACATGTAAAGCCAGATAAGTTAGATGGATCAACTGGAGGTCCCTTTGCAGCAACCCATGAAGTTTTGGGGTACTGCTCAGGCTTCCAATATGTTCCATCAGCATTAAGTTTCCTCTCAAAGGCGGTACCCTCTTTCCTAGGGTTTCTGTTGAGGATCTGCTTTTTAAGCACATCACAAAGAGTCTGATGCCCTTTGAGGCTTTTGTACATGCCTGTCATGTACAATTCCTTCAGCCCTGCATCGTCAGTGATACTAGCAATGTCCTCAGATGAGGAATTAGTGATAGCAGAGACAGGTGAAGAATTTGTAACATTTGAAGCATTTGAACATTCAGGTGAAGAATTAGCAGATTCACATTCAATGCACTTTAAGCATGGAGGAACAAATTCTTCCTGAGAAGCGCTGATTTGTTGAGCTAGTAATGAATCGCGCTCCTTCTGAAGATATTCATAACTCACTCTTAGCTTCTCAAGATCTTGCTTTCTTTGAAGAAATTCATAAGAAAGTTTCTCATGATCAGATAAGAGAGTGTTGTGATGACTTTGAAGGTTATCAAACCTAGATTGAAGTCTCTGAAGATTTTCAGTCAGGGCTTTAGTGCGATCCATTTCTTCACCCAACATATCATCACTTTTTTTCTAGCATGTTTTGAACCTTTTCAAAAGCCCTTTGTTGTTTTACAGCAATCTTAGCAAGTTTAGAGTAGCTGGGCTTGAGATCCTCATCAGATTCATTTTCACTAGATTCAGAGGAGGTGTATTTGAGTACCTTTGCACCTTTCGCCATGAAGCAATAGGTGGGAGCGTAGTTATCATTATCTTCATCAGGCTTGTCGGTGGGGTCAGTTTCTTCAGTGTTGAAGATGGACTTGCTAACGAAAGCAGTAGTGAAGGCCAAACTCTCCACACCAGATTCGGATTCTTCAGACGCCTCCTCTTCCTCATGTTCCTCAGATTTAGCTTCAGAGTCCATTTCCTTGCCAATGAATGCCCGAGCCTTCTTGGAGCTGCTCTTCTTGTGAGATGAAGACTTCGAGGATTTTATGATGAAGATTTTGATGATTTATTCTTCTTCTTTGCATCATCTGAACTGTAATCCTTGTATTTCTTCTTCTTCAATTCCTTTTCCCACTGAGGACAATCTTGAATATAGTGACCAGGTTTCTTGCATTTGTGGCACAACCTTCTCTTATAGTCACTGGATGGGGAATCACTGCTTCTTGAGGATTTTCCAAAGCGACCACGTCTTGAGAACTTTTGGAATTTCTTCACGAGCAGTGCTAGCTCCTGGCTCAATTCTTCAGGATCACCAAGGCTACTACCAGAATCCTCACATTCAGATTCAGACACAGCCTTGGCCTTCAGGGCACGTGGTTTGCCATAGCTCGAACAATAGAGATCTCTCTTTTCAGCAAGCTGGAACTCGTGAGTATTTAGCCTTTCGAGGATATCGGCAGGATCAAGAGACTTGTAGTCAGCACGTTCTTGTATCATCAGTGCCAGAGTATCAAATGAGGAATCAAGCGATCTCAACAGTTTCTTCACCACCTCATGGTCGGTGATGTCAGTGGCACCAAGGGCTTGAAGCTCATTTGAGATGTCAGTGAGGCGATCGAAGCTTTGTTGGACATTTTCATTGTCGAGTCTTTTGAAGCGGTTGAAGAGATTTCGAAGAACATCAACTTGAGAGTCATGCTGAGTTGAGACTCCTTCATTCACTTTGGACAGGCTATCCCAGATAAGCTTAGCAGTTTCCAAAGCACTCACTCTTCCATACTGCCCTTTGCTCAGATGACCACATATGATATTCTTCGCTTGAGAATCGAGTTGCTTGAATCTCTTCACATCGGTAGCGTTCAGTGAGGGTGAGACAGAGGGAACACCATTTTCCGCAACATACCAGTCAATTGCCTCAAGATGCATTCGCATCTTGTTCTTCCAATAGGGGTAGTCCATCCCATCAAAGGTAGGACACCCAGCCGAGACCTTAATCATACCCGCGGTCGACATAACTAAAACTCCAGGCGGTTAAACAAAAATCACATAGAACAAGGGAGTACCTTGCTCTGATAGCAATTGAAAGTGCGTTATATCGACTAGAGGGGGGGGGGGTGAATAAGCGATTTTTATGAATTCTTCACTGAGGAATTTGCCGGTGAGGAAATTCCTTAGCGAAGAACTACTAGCAGCGGAATAAGTACTCAAAAGTAAGCATAACAGAATACAAGCATGGTCAATGAAGACAAGCACTGAGTACAGAGAGCGTAAACACAGGATAACACAAGGTGAAGACAAACAGACTGAAGAAATTAATCTGAGGAAATTGAGAAAGTCTTCAGTCGAAGTCTTCAAACACAGATATGAACAAACAATCAACACAATAATGAGGAAATGAAAGGGTTGAGGAAATAGAACCAGTTAGGTTGGTGAAGACAATGATTTGGTAGACCAGTTCCAACTGCTATCTCAGTTGTACGTCTGGTTGGAGCGGTTGAGTATTTAAACTCGAGGACACACAGTTCCGGACACCCAGTCACTGAGCACGCAGCTCAGGACACCCAGTCCTCACCGTATTCTCCTTGAACTAAGGCCACACAGACCTCGTCCAATCACTCGTGGTAAGTCTTCAGGCGACTTCCAAACCTTCACAGACTTGGTCACTCGGCGATCCACAATTCCTCTTGGATGGTCTAGACCATGACGCCTAACCGTCTAGAAGAAGCACAGTCTTCAAATGTAACAAGCATCGGATCCACGCAGGATCAATTTCTTCAGTGATGCTCAATCACTTTGGGTTTGTAGGGGTTTGATTTTGGGTTTTCCTCACTCGATGATTTTCGCTCAAAGTCCTTGGAGGATGGGTTGCTCTCAAATGACAAGTGTCAAGTTCTCTCGGAGCAGCCAACCAGCTAGTGGTTGTAGGGGGCGGCTATTTATAGCCTAGGGAGCAGCCCGACATGATAAGACATAAATGCCCTTCAATGATATGACCGTTAGGTGGATAAGATATTTTGGGACAGCTGGCGCGCAGCACAGCAACAGTCGGAAATTTGACTCTCAAATTCCTCAGGGCTATAATGTTCCTCACTGTGTAGGCAATTCGCACTGGCGAATTCCTAACTCCTCAGTCAGAACAAATTCATCAGCGACCAGAAGAACTTCGTCTCTGTCACTGAAGAAAGTGACTGAACTGTATGAGATTTCCAAAGGCTTCACTCGAAGGGATTGGTAGGTGTAGGATTTTGAGTTGAGCATCACATGGAAATTTTTCCTTAGTATTTCCTCGACCCCCTTTAATAGTACGGTGTTTCCTATGACTCAAGAAAGAGAAAATGAAACTATGAAAACAAAAGTCTTCACGCTTCATGTTCCACAAATGAATACCAAGTCTTCAAGGTCATACCAATTTCTTCACTTTCAAAGTCTTCAGAAAGTCTTCAGAATATCAAAGTCTTCAGTCGAAGAACTTCATTTTTAGGGTCTACTTTCTCTGTAAATATCAAACTCCTCATAGACTTATAGACCTGTGTACACTCATAAACGCATTAGTCCCTTAACCTATAAGTCTTCAATACACCAAAATCACTAAGGGGCACTAGATGCACTTACAAAGGGTTTCTACCTCCTGCATATCTAGTCCCCATTCAAGCCGGATTGGCTTCCTTCAATGGCGGGGAGCAAGCGGAGAACTTTCCCAACCCATCCAGGGGGAGCGAGTATGCCTTGTTTCCTACTTACTGAGGGGTGTTGGATTTCCAATCCATTCGTTCCTCCACGGGCTTCTGGAGTTCTACAGCCTCCAACTGCACAACTTCACACCTGCCTCCATCCTGCACATCGCAGGTTACGTCGCTCTTTACGAGCTATTTCTGGGTTGCAAAGCCCATTTTGAGCTATGGAAGAAGCTATTCTGCCTCGTCCCCCGTAATCAAGGGGAATCAATATTCCAAGTGGGCGGAGCCGAGATATGGCGTATCGCCGGGACTGGACACTTATCTGGCTCACCGAAGAAGGCGCCCGAAGAATGGCCTTCCGAGTGGTTTTATATTGAGGACATCTCCCTTCCTGACCCAATCCGAATTGGTCTTCCTGAGTTTACAAATGCTCCGCTGAGAAAACGCCTCAACTAGCGTCCCCGGAGCCTCAGAGAGGAAGATAGCAGGGAGGTCCTTCAATTGATGAGTAAGATAGGAATGCTCGCTCTGTCCGGATTATCAATAGTGAAGGTTATGGCGATATCCATAATGCGGGGGGTTCAGCCACTCCAATACCGAGGGCATCCCATGTGGCACTTCAATGGAGAAGAAGACGCCACCCGCTACGGTCGAAAGGGTCCGGACTCCACCACCGCTCTGGTGAAAATACCATCCGGTTTATACAAGGGGGAAAGAGAGGAGTTCATCTGCATTAAGCCACGGGATGGATTTTCCATGTACATGTTGGGTAACGTAGCATAAATTCAAAATTTTCCTACGTATAACCAAGATCTATCTATGGAGAAACCAACAACAAGGGGAAGGAGAGTGCATCTACATACCCTTGTAGATCGCTAAGCGGAAGCGTTCAAGTGAACGGGGTTGATGGAGTCGTACTCGTCGTGATCCAAATCACCGATGACCAAGTGCCGAACGGACGGCACCTCCGCGTTCAACACACGTACAGCCCAGTGACGTCTCCCATGCCTTGATCCAGTAAGGAGAGAGGGAGAGGTTGAGGAAGACTCCATCCAGCAGCAGCACAACGGCGTGGTGGTGGTGGAGGAGCGTGGCAATCCTGCAGGGCTTCGCCAAGCACCTGCGGGAGAGGAGGAGGTGTCACGGGAGGGAGGGAGGCGCCAGGGCTTCTGGTATGGATGCCCTCCCTCCCCTCCACTATATATAGGGGCAAGGGAGAGGGGGGAGGCGCAGCCTTGCCCCTTCCTCCAAGGAAGGGGTGCGCCCAAGAGGGGGGGAGGAGTCCATCCTCCCCAAGGCACCTCGGAGGTGCCTTCCCCCTTGAGGACTCTTCCCTCCCCAAGTTTCCTTGGCGCATGGGCCTCTTGGGGCTGGTGCCCTTGGCCCATATAGGCCAAGGCGCACCCCCTACAGTCCATGTGGCCCCCCGGGGCAGGTGGACCCCCCCGGTGGACCCCCGGACCCCTTTCGGCACTCCCGGTACAATACCGATAAAGTGCGAAACTTTTTCGGTGACCAAAACAGGACTTCCCATATATAAATCTTTACCTCCGGACCATTCCGGAACTCCTCGTGACGTCCGGGATCTCATCCGGGACTCCGAACAACATTCGGTAACCACATACAAACTTCCTTTATAACCCTAGCGTCATCGAACCTTAAGTGTGTAGACCCTACGGGTTCGGGAGACATGTAGACATGACCGAGACGTTCTCTGGTCAATAACCAACAGCGGGATCTGGATACCCATGTTGGCTCCCACATGTTCCACGATGATCTCATCGGATGAATCACGATGTCAAGGACTCAATCAATCCCGTATACAATTCCCTTTGTCTAACGGTATTTGTACTTGCCCGAGATTCGATCGTCGGTATGCCGATACCTTGTTCAATCTCGTTACCGGCAAGTCTCTTTACTCGTTCCGTAACACATCATCCCGTGATCAACCCCTTGGTCACATTGTGCACATTATGATGATGTCCTACCGAGTGGGCCCAGAGATACCTCTCCGTTTACACGGAGTGACAAATCCCAGTCTCGATTCGTGCCAACCCAACAGACACTTTCGGAGATACCTGTAGTGCACCTTTATAGCCACCCAGTTACGTTCTGACATTTGGTACACCCAAAGCATTCCTACGGTATCCGGGAGTTGTACAATCTCATGGTCTAAGGAAATGATACTTGACATTAGAAAAGCTTTAGCATACGAACTACACGATCTTTGTGCTAGGCTTAGGATTGGGTCTTGTCCATCACATCATTCTCCTAATGATGTGATCCCGTTATCAATGACATCCAATGTCCATGGTCAGGAAACCGTAACCATCTATTGATCAACGAGCTAGTCAACTAGAGGCTTACTAGGGACATATTGCGGTCTATGTATTCACACGTGTATTACGATTTCCGGATAATACAGTTATAGCATGAATAAAAGACTATTATCATGAACAAAGAAATATAATAATAACCAATTTATTATTGCCTCTAGGGAATATTTCCAACAGTCTCCCACTTGCACTAGAGTCAATAATCCTGCTCACATCGCTATGTGACTAACACTCAAGGTCACATCCCCATGTGACTTACACCCAAAGAGTTTACTAGAGTCAATAATCTAGTTCACATTACCATGTGATTAACACTCGATGAGTTCTGGGTTTGATCATGTTATGCTTGTGAGAGATGTTATAGTCAACGGGTCTGAATCTTTCAGATCCGTGTGTGCTTTACAAATCTCTATGTCATCTCCTAGATGCAGCTACCACGTTCTATTTGGAGCTATTCCAAATAACTGTTCTACTTGGAGCTATTCTAAATTGTTGCTCCATTATACGTATCCGGTATCTCTACTCAGAGCTATCCGGATAGGTGTTAAGCTTGCATCGACGTAACCCTTTACGATGAACCCCTTTACCACCTCCATAATCGAGAAAATTCCTTAGTCCACTAGTTACTAAGGATAACTTTGACCGCTGTCCCGTGATCCATTCTTGGATCACTCTTGTACCCCTTGACTGACTCATGGCAAGGCACACTTCAGGTGCGGTACACAGCATAGCATACTGTAGAGCCTACGTCTTATGCATAGGGGACGACCTTAGTCCTTTCTCTCTATTCTGCCATGGTCGGGCTTTAAGTCTTAACTTCATACCTTACAACTCAGGCAAGAACTCCTTCTTTGACTGATCCATCTTGAACACCTTCAAGATCATGTCAAGGTATGTGCTCATTTGAAAGTACTATTAAGTGTTTTGATCTATCCTTATAGATCTTGATGCTCAATGCTCAAGTAGCTTAATCCAGGCTTTCTATTGAAAAACACCTTTCAGATAACCCTATATGCTTTCTAGAAATTCTACATCATTTCTGATCATTAATATGTCAACAACATATACTCATCAGAAATTCTATAGTGCTCCCACTCACTTCTTTGGAAATACAAGTTTCTCATAAACTTTGTATAAACCCAAAATCCATCATCAAAGCATACGTTCCAACTCCGAGATGCTTACTCCAGTCCTTAGAAGGATTGCTAGAGCTTTGCATACTTATTAGCATCTTTCAGGATTGACAAAACCTTCCGGTTGTATCACATACAACCTTTCCTCAAGAAAAGTCGTCGAGGAAACAATGTTTTGACATCCTATTTGCAAGATTTCATAAATAATGCAGTAATCGCTAATATAATTCCAACAGACTCTTAGCATCGCTACGAGTGAGAAAGTCTCACCGTAGTCAACTCCTTGAACTTGTCAGAAAACATCTTAACGACAAGTCGAGCTTTCTTAATGGTGACATTTACCATCATTGTCCGTCTTCCTTTTTAAAATCCATCTGTACTCAACAGCCTCACGACCATCGAGCTGTTCTGTCAAAGTCTACACTTTGTTTCCATACATGGATCCTCTCTCGGATTTTATGGCCTCGAGCCATTCATCGGAATCCGGGCCCACCATCGCTTCTCCATGGCTCGTAGGTTCATTGTTGTCTAGCAACATGACCTTCAAGATAGGATTACCGTACCACTCCGAAGCAGTACGTGTCCTTGTCGTCCTACGAGGTTCGGTAGTGACTTGATCCGAAGCTTCATGATCACTATCATAAGCTTCCACTTCAATTGGTGTAGGTGCCACAGGAACAACTTCCTGTGCCCTGCCACACACTAGTTGAAGAGACGGTTCAATAACCTCATCAAGTCTCCACCATCCTCCCACTCAATTCTTTCGAGAGAAACTTTTCCTCGAGAAAGGACCCGATTCTAGAAACAATCCCTTATTGCTTTCGGATCTGAGATAGGAGGTATACCCAACTGTTTTGGGTGTCCTATGAAGATGCATTTATCCGCTTTGGGTTCGAGCTTATCAACCTGAAACTTTTTCACATAAGCGTCGCAGCCCCAAACTTTTAAGAAATGACAGCTTAGGTTTCTCTAAACCATAGTTCATACGGTGTCATCTCATCGGAATTACATGGTGCCCTATTTAAAGTGAATGTGGTTGTCTCTAATGCCTAACCCATAAACTATCGTGGTAATTCGATAAGAGACATCATGGTATGCATCATATCCAATAGGGTGCAGTTATGATGTTCGGACACACCATCGCACTATGGTGTTCCAGGCTGTATTAGTTGTGAAACAATTTCCACAATGTCTTAATTCTGTGCCAAAACTCGTAATTCAGATATTCATCTCTGTGATCACATCATAGATATTTTATCCTCTTGTCACGACGATCTTTCAACTTCACCCTGAAATTACTTGAACCTTTCAATAATTCAGACTCGTGATTCATCAAGTAAATATACTCAACATCTACTCAAATCATCTGTGAAGTAAGAACATAACGATATCCACTACATGCCTCAGCACTCATTGGAATTGCACACATCAAAATGTATTACTTCCAACAAGTTGCTTTCTAGTTCCATTTTACTGAAAACGAGGCTTTCAGTCATCTTGCCCATGTGGTATGATTTGCATGTCTCAAGTGATTCAAAATCAAGTGAGTCCAAACGGTCCATTTACATGGAGTTTCTTCATGCATATACACCAATAGACATGGTTCGTATGTCTCAAACCTTTCAAAAACGAGTGAGCCCAAAGATCCATCAACATGGAGCTTCTTCATGCGTTTTATACCGATATGACTTACGTGGCAGTGCCACAAGTAGGTGGTACTATCATTACTATCTTTTGGCATGAACATGTGTATCACTACGATCGAGATTCAATAAACCATTCATTTTAGGTGCAAGACCATTGAAGGTATTATTCAAATAAAGAGAGTAACCGTTATTCTCCTTAAATGAATAACCGTATTGCGATAGACATAATCCAATCATGTCTATGTTCAACGCAAACACCAAATAACAATTATTTAGGTTTAACACCAATCTCTTTGGTAGAGGGAGCGTGCGATGCTTGATCATATCAAGCTTGGAAAAACTTCCAACACATATCGTCAGCTCACCTTTAGCTAGTCTCCGTTTATTCCGTAGCATTTTGTTTCGAGTTACTAACACTTAGCAACCGAACCGGTATCTAATACCCTAGTGCTACTAGGAGTACTAGTAAAGTACACATTAACACAATGTATATCCAATATACTTCTATCGACCTTGCCAGCCTTCTCATCTACCAAGTATCTAGGGTAATTCTGCTCCAGTGGTTGTTCCCCTTATTACAGAAGCACTTAGTCTTGGGTTTGGGTTTAAACTTGGGTTTCTTCACTAGAGCAGCAGCTGATTTGCCGTTTCATGAAGTATCCCTTCTTGCCCTTGCCCTTCTTGAAACTAGTGGTTTCACCAACCATCAACAATTGATGCTCCTTCTTGATTTCTACTTTTGTGGTGTCAAACATCGCGAATATCTCAAGGATCATCATATATGTCCCTGATATATTATAGTTCATCACGAAGCTCTAGCAGCTTGGTGGCAATGACTTTCGGAGAAACATCACTATCTCATCTGGAAGATCAACTCCCACTCGATTCAAATGATTGTTGTACTCAGACAATCTGAGCACAGGCTCAACAATTGAGCTTTTCTCCCTTAGTTTGTAGGTTAAGGAAATCGGAGGTCTTATACCTCTTGACGTGGGCACGAGCCAGAAATCCCAATTTCAGCCCTCAAAACATCTCATATGTTTCGCGACGTTTCAAAAACGTCTTTGGTGCCTCAATTCCAAACCGTTTAACTGAACTATCACGTAGTTATCAAAATGTGTATGTCAGATGTTCGCAACATCCACATACAACGTTCGAGGTTCAGCACACTGAGCGGTGCATTAAGGACATAAGCCTTCTATGAAGCAATGAGGACAATCCTCAGTTTACGGACCTAGTCCGCATAATTGCTACTATCAACTTTCAACTAATTTTTCTCTGGGAACATATCTAAACAGTAGAACTATAGTGTGAGCTACGACATAATTTGCAAAATCCTTTTGACTATGTTCAGGATAATTAAGTTCATCTTATGAACTCCCACTCAGATAGACATCCCTCTAATCATCTAAGTGATTACATGATCCGAGTTAACTAGGCCGTGTCCGATCATCACGTGAGACGGACTAGCCAACGT
Organism: Triticum timopheevii; assembly: GCA_963921465.1. Lineage (NCBI taxonomy): Eukaryota > Viridiplantae > Streptophyta > Magnoliopsida > Poales > Poaceae > Triticum > Triticum timopheevii. The sequence continues at coordinate 193,841,835 of OY997264.1, read as the reverse complement.
CGGTGAACATCTTCATGTTGATCGTATCTTCTATACGACTCATGCTCGACCTTTCGGTCTCCGTGTTCCGAGGCCATGTCTGTACATGCTAGGCTCGTCAAGTTAACCCTAAGTGTATTGCATGTGTTCCGAGGCCATGTCTGTACATGCTAGGCTCGTCAACACCCATTGTATGTGAACGTAAGAATCCATCACACCCGATCATCATGTGGTGCTTAGAAGCGACGAACTGTAGCAACGGTGGACAGTTAGGGGAGAACACTTCTTGAAATTTTAATGAGGGATCATCTTATTTACTACCGTCGTTCTAAGCAAATAAGATGCATAAACATGATAAACATCACATGCAATCAAATAGTGACATGATATGGCCAATATCATTTTGCTCCTTTTGATCTTCATCTTCGGGGCTCCATGATCATCATCGTCACCAGCATGACACCATGATCTCCATCATCATGATCTCCATCATCGTGTCTCCATGAAGTTGTCATGTCATCTATTACTTCTACTACTACAGCTAACGGTTAGCAATAAAGTAAAGTAATTACATGACGTTTATGTTGACACGCAGGTCATAAATTAATTAAGACAACTCCTATGGCTCCTGCCGGTTGTCATACTCATCGACATGCAAGTCGTGATTCCTATTACAAGAACATGATCAATCTCATACATCACATATATCATTCATCACATCCTTTTTGGCCATATCACATCACATAGCATACCCTGCAAAAACAAGTTAGACGTCCTCTAATTGTTGTTTGCATGTTTTACGTGGCTGCTATGGGTTTTTTGCAAGAACGTTTCTTACCTACGCAAGAACCACAACGTGATATGCCAATTGCTATTTACCCTTCATAAGGACCCTTTTCATCGAATCCCTTCCGACTAAAGTGGGAGAGACTGGCACCCGCTAGCCACCTTATGCACCAAGTGCATGTCAATCGGTGGAACCTGTCTCACGTAAGAGTACGTGTAAGGTCGGTCCGGGCCGCTTCATCCCACAATACCGTCGAAACAAGATTGGACTAGTAACGGTAAGCATATTGAACAAAATCAACGCCCATAACTACTTTGTGTTCTACTCGTGCAAACAATCTACGCAATAGACCTAGCTCATGATGCCACTGTAGGGTAACGTAGCATAAATTCAAAATTTTCCTACGTATAACCAAGATCTATCTATGGAGAAACCAGCAACGAGGGGAAGGAGAGTGCATCTACATACCCTTGTAGATCGCTAAGCGGAAGCGTTCAAGTGAACGGGGTTGATGGAGTCGTACTCATCGTGATCCAAATCACCGACGACCAAGTGCCGAACGGACGGCACCTCCGCGTTCAACACACGTACAGCCCGGTGACGTCTCCCATGCCTTGATCCAGCAAGGAGAGAGGGAGAGGTTGAGGAAGACTCCATCCAGCAGCAGCACAACGGCGTGGTGGTGGTGGAGGAGCGTGGCAATCCTGCAGGGCTTCGCCAAGCACCTGCGGGAGAGGAGGAGGTGTCACGGGAGGGAGGGAGGCGCCAGGGCTTCTGGTATGGATGCCCTCCCTCCCCTCCACTATATATAGGGGCAAGGGAGAGGGGGGAGGCGCAGCCTTGCCCCTTCCTCCAAGGAAGGGGTGCGCCCAAGAGGGGGGGGAGGAGTCCATCCTCCCCAAGGCACCTCGGAGGTGACTTCCCCCTTGAGGACTCTTCCCTCCCCAAGTTTCCTTGGCGCATGGGCCTCTTGGGGCTGGTGCCCTTGACCCATATAGGCCAAGGCGCACCCCCTACAGTCCATGTGGCCCCCCGGGGCAGGTGGACCCCCGGACCCCTTTCGGCACTCCCGGTACAATACCGATAAAGTGCGAAACTTTTCCGGCGACCAAAACATGACTTCCCATATATAAATCTTTACCTCCGGACCATTCCGGAACTCCTCGTGACATCCGGGATCTCATCTGGGACTCCAAACAACATTCGGTAACCACATACAAACTTCCTTTATAACCCTAGCGTCATCGAACCTTAAGTGTGTAGACCCTACGGGTTCGGGAGACATGTAGACATGACCGAGACGTTCTCCGGTCAATAACTAACAGCGGGATATGGATACCCATGTTGGCTCCCACATGTTCCACGATGATCTCATCGGATGAATCACGATGTCAAGGACTCAATCAATCCCGTATACAATTCCCTTTGTCTAACGGTATTTGTACTTGCCCGAGATTCGATCGTCGGTATGCCAATACCTTGTTCAATCTCGTTACCGGCAAGTCTCTTTACTCGTTCCGTAACACATCATCCCGTGATCAAACCCTTGGCCACATTGTGCACATTATGATGATTTCCTACCGAGTGGGCCCAGAGATACCTCTCCGTTTACACGGAGTGACAAATCCCAGTCTCGATTCGTGCCAACCCAACAGACACTTTCGGAGATACCTGTAGTGCACCTTTATAGCCACCCAGTTACGTTGTGACGTTTGGTACACCCAAAGCATTCCTATGGTATCCGGGAGTTGTACAATCTCATGGTCTAAGGAAATGATACTTGACATTAGAAAAGCTTTAGCATACGAACTACACGATCTTTGTGCTAGGCTTAGGATTGGGTCTTGTCCATCACATCATTCTCCTAATGATGTGATCCCGTTATCAATGACATCCAATGTCCATGGTCAGGAAACCGTAACCATCTATTGATCAACGAGCTAGTCAACTAGAGGCTTACTAGGGACATATTGTGGTCTATGTATTCACACGTGTATTACGGTTTCCGGACAATACAGTTATAGCATGAATAAAAGACTATTATCATGAACAAAGAAATATAATAATAACCAATTTATTATTGCCTCTAGGGCATATTTCCAACAGTACAACCCTCCCATCTAGGTGAGCTGCCATTCATTACTCTACTCTATTCATTCCCTGAGTCTTTTCTTTTTCATAAATATTTAATCCGTCCATTTATAACAGGAATGGCGGAAAATAACCAGGGAGTTCCACAGCCCGGCACCACAGCTAGCGGACCGTAACCGGGCCCTTGATCCCGGATTCGAAGAGGATCCAGATATATTTGTGAGCTCGTGGAAGGGGTGTTTCACCAGGCGAGCTGTGACGGCACAGAAGTGGCCATCATTTCTGACTATCCCGGTCTCCTCCCTGCTCACATTGTAAGTGCATCTAGTGTCCCTTACAGATTTTGGTGTATTGAAGACTTATAGGTTAAGGTACTGATGCGTTTGTGAGTGTACACATGTCTATAAGTCTATGAGGAGTTTGATATTTATAGAGAAAGTCGACCCCTAGAAATGAAGTTCTTCAACTGAAGACTTTGGATTTCTGAAGACTTTCTGAAGACTTTGCAAGTGAAGAAATTGGTGTGACCTTGAAGACTTGGCAATCATTCGAGGAACATGAAGCCTGAAGACTTTTGTTTTCGTAGTTTGATTTTCTCTTTCTTGAGTCATAAGAAACACCGTACTGTTAAAGGGGGTCGAGGAAATACTAAGGAAAAATTTCCATGTGATGCTCAACTCAAGATCCTACACCTACCAATCCCTTCGACTGAAGCCATTGGAAATCTCATACAGTTCAGTCAATTTCTTCAGTAACAGAGACGAAGTTCTTCTGGTTGTCGAGGAATTTGTTCTGGTTGAGGACTTAGGAATTTGCCAGTGCGGATTGCCTACATAGTGAGGAACATGATATCCCTGAGGAATTTGAGAGTCAAATTTCCGACCGTTGCTGTGCTATGCGCCAGCTGTCCCAAAATATCTACCCACTTAACGGTCATATCATTGAAGGGCATTTATGTCTTATCATGTCGGGCTGCCCGCTATAAATAGCCGCCCCCTACAACCACTAGCTGGTTGGCTACTCCGAGAGAAACTGACGCTTGTCATTTGAGAGCATCCCATCATCCGAGGACTTTGAGCGAAAATCATCAAGTGAGGAAAACCCAAACCCAAACACCTTCAAACCCAAAGTGATTGACCATCACTGAAGAGATTGATCCTGCGTGGATCCGATGCTTGTTACCTTTGAAGACTGTGCTTCTTCCAGACGGTTAGGCGTCATGGTCTAGAGCATCCAAGAGGAATTGTGGATCGCCGAGTGACTGAGTCTGTGACGGTTTGGAAGTCACCTGAAGACTTACCACGAGTGATTGGGTGAGGTCTGTGTGACGTGAGCTCAAGGAGAATACGGTGAGGACTGTGTGTCCTCAGGTTTAAATACCTAGCCTCTCCAACCAGACATACAACTGAGACAACAGTTGGAACTGGTCTACCAAATCATTGTCTTCACCAAGCTTACTGGTTCTATTTCCTCAACTCTTTCATTTCCTCATTTCAGTTGTTGTGTGCTTGTTCATATCTGTTTGAAGACTTTGACTGAAGACTTTCTCAATTTGCTTAGTTCAATTTCTTCAGTCTGTTTGTCTTCATCCTCTGTTATCCTATGTTTACGCTTTCTGTACCCTGTGCTTGTCTTCATTTCATCATGATGACTATGCTTGTGCTATGTTATGTTTACTTTTGAGTACTTATTCCACTGCAAGTAGTTCTTCTCTAAGGAATTTCCTCACTAGCAAATTCCTCAGTGAAGAATTCATAAAAATCGCCTATTCACCCCCTCTAGTCGATATAACGCACTTTCAATTGGTATCAGAGCAAGGTACTCCCTTGTTCTGTGTGATTTTGGTTTAACCACCTGGAGTTTTAGTTATGTCGACCGCAGGTATGATCAAGGTCTCTGCTGGGTGTCCTACCTTCGATGGAACGGACTACCCCTACTGGAAGAATAAGATGCGAATGTATCTTGAGGCAATTGATAACGATCTCTGGTATGTTGTGGAAAATGGTGTTCCCTCAGTCACACCTTCTCTGAATGCTACTGATGTGAAGAGATTCAAGCAACTCAATTCTCAAGCGAAGAACATCATATGTGGCCATCTGAGCAAAGGGCAGTATGGAAGAGTGAGTGCTTTGGAAACTGCTAAGCTTATCTGGGATAGGCTGTCCAAAGTGAATGAAGGAGTCTCAACTCAATGTGACTCTCGTGTTGACGTTCTTTGCAATCTCTTCAACTGCTTCAGAAGACTCGACAATGAATATCTTCAGCAAACCTTCGATCGCCTCACTGACATCTCAAATGAGCTCCAAGCACTTGGTGCCACTGACATCACCGACCATGAGGTGGTGAAGAAATTGCTGAGATTGCTTGATTCTTCATTTGATACTCTGGCACTGATGATACAAGAACGTGCTGATTACAAGTCACTTGATCCCGCTAATATCCTCGAGAGGCTAAACACTCATGAGTTCTAGCTTGCTAAGAAGAGAGATCTCTACGGTTCGAGCTATGGCAGATTACGTGCTCTGAAGGCCAAGGCAATATCTGAGTCTAAAGATGAAGACTCTAGTAGCAGCCTTGGTGATCCTGATGAACTGAGCCAGGAACTAGCACTGCTCATGAAGAAATTTCAAATGTTCTCAAGACGTGGTCGCTTTGGAAAATCCTCAAGGAGTAATGATTCCTCATCCAATGACTATAAGAAGAGGCTATGTCACAAATACAAGAAACCTGGTCACTACATTCAAGATTGTCCTCAGTGGGATAAGGAATCAAAGAATAAGAAGTACAAGGATTACAGTTCTGATGATGCGAAGAAGAAGAAGAAATCTTCAAAGTCTTCATCATCAAAATCCTCAAAATCTTCATCTCACAAGAAGAGCAGCTCCAAGAAGGCTCGGGCATTCATTGGCAAGGAAATGGACTCTGAGGCTGAATCTAAGGAACATGATGAAGAGGAGGCATCTGAGGAGTCCGAGTCTGGTGTGGCGAGCCTAGCTCTCGCTACTACATTCATCAGCAAGTCTATCTTCAACTCTGAAGAAAATGGCATCACCAACAAGGCTGATGAAGGCAATGATGACTACGGTCCCACCTATTGGTTCATGGCAAAGGGTGCCAAGGTAACCAAATACCCCTCCTCTGAATCTAGTGAGGATGAATCTGATGAAAACCTCAAGCCCAACTACTCTAAGCTTGCTAAGATTGTTGTGAAACAACAAAAGGCTTTTGAGAAGATTCAAAACATGCTAGACAAAAGTGATGATATGTTGGGTGAAGAAATGGATCAAACTAAAACCTTGATTGAAAATCTTCAGAGACTTTAGTCTAGGTTTGACAACCTTCAAGGTCATCATAACACTCTCTTATCTGATCACGAGAAGCTTTCTTATGAATTTCTTCAAAGAAAGCAAGATCTTAAGAAGCTAAGGGTGAGTTATGAAGATCTTCAGAAGGAGCATGATTCATTACTTGCTCAACAAATCAACGCTACTCAGGAAGAATTCGTTCCTCCATGTTTGAAGTGCATTGAATGTGAAACTGCTAATTCTTCGCTTGAATGTTCAAATGCTTCTAATGCTACAAATTCTTCATCTGTCTCTGCTATCACTAATTCCTCATGTGAGGACATTGCTAGTATCACTGACGATGCAGGGCTGAAGGAATTGTACATGACAGGCATGTACAAAAGCCTCAAAGGGCATCAGACTCTTTGTGACGTGCTTAAAAAGCAGATCCTCAACAGGAACCCTAGGAAAGAGGGTATTGCCTTTGAGAGGAAACTCAATGCTGATGGAACATATTGGAAGCCTGAGTAGTACCCCAAAACCTCATGGGTTGCTGCAAAGGGGCCTCCAGTTGATCCATCCAATTTATCTGGCTTTACATGTGAATCTCCTCATTCTTCTGATGAGTCATTTGACTCCAACTATAAACTATTCAAAAATCAGAATGGTGAAGTATTTGCTAGATATGTTGGCACTAACTATAGGAACGGTTCCCCTATGAAGAAAATCTGGGTTCCCAAAAGTTGCCTTGAAAGTCTTCAGGTGAATGTCCTCATGACACCACCTGTGAAGAATAGGAACTCCAGATCAAATTCTTTATATGGACCGAATTCTTCATATGGGTCCAAGTCCTCATACGGACCAAATTCCTCACGTGGATCAAACTCCTCAAAAGTATCAAAATCCTCATATGATAATCATCGTGCTAACCCCTCTGGTTCGCAGGGAAGGGCTAAGGGCTATGAATATGAGCATTATTCCTCTTATATGCCACCTTTCTCATATGGTGCTCGCAGAGTGATGAATTCTTTGCCACCCCTTCATATGTGGGTGGTGAAGAAAAAGAACTAATCTCTTATGCATGATCAGGTCTCCAGACGTGCTTAAAATGTTTGAAGAATTTGCTAGAGACCCGAAGAATGCCTGAAAGGACGCAGGCTAATCATGAAGAAATGAACTTTCATTTCTCACATCCTCATATTGCTTTATCTGTTCTATTGCTTGATGAAATTGGTCTGATGATATTGATGTCATATTCTTCACTGATGAAGTATATGAGTTCGTAAGCTGCACTAATTCATCTGCAGGATGATCAACCCAAAGCCAATGAGTGGGTCCTCGATAGTGGATGTACAAACCACATGACTGGTGAAAAGAATCTATTGATGGATGCTCCTTTATCACCGTCGCATTTGAAGCATATCATCTTCGCTGACAAAGGCAAAATTCAGGTATTGAGTCTAGGTAAGGTTGCGATCTCAAAGGATCGACACATGGACAAAGTCATGCTTGTCGAGTCCTTAGGATACAACGTCATGTCTGTCTCAATGCTTTGTGATCTCGATATGGTTGTTGTCTTTGGCAAATATCGTTGTGTTGTGATCATGGAAGCTGACAATTCCAAAGTCTTCGAAGGATTTAGGAGAGGATACTTGTACATTGTTGATTTCTCTACAGGACCACAACTGGCCGTATGCCTACTTGCAAAAGCTTCAGAAGGCTGGCTATGGCATCGACAACTTGGTCATGCTGGCATGAGGAATTTGCACACGCTCGCGAAGAAGAAGCATGTCATTGGCATTGAGAATGTCAAATTCCTCAAGGATCACTTATGTGGAGCCTGTGAAGCTGGAAAGATGACAAAGGCCAAACATCCAGCGAAGACTATCATGACTACCACTCGACCATTTGAATTGCTTCACATGGATCTCTTTAGTCCTAATCATTATTCTGCAGTTAGTAATGATGCATCTCTATATGGCTTTGTTATTGTTGATGATTATGCTCATTACACATGGGTGCACATTGTCACATACGAACATGAGGTGTAGGAAGTCTTCAAACGATTTTCCTCGAGGGCTTCAACCAACTTTGGTGTGAAGATCAAGCACATCAGAAGTGACAATGGGACCGAGTTCAAGAATTCCGGTCTTGATGACTATCTTGATGAACTTGGTATTACTCATGAGTTATCTGCTCCTTATACTCCTCAGCAGAATGGCGTTGTGGAGCGCAAGAACAAAACTCTTGTTGAGATGGCCTGCACTATGCTTGATCAATACAAGACGCCTCGTCGTTTCTGGATTGAGGCAATTGATACTGCGTGCCACATCATCAACAGAGTATATCTTCACAGATTCTTCAAGAAGACTGCTTATGAATTCTTCACTGACAAAAAGCCCAATGTAAGTTATTTCAAAGTCTTCGGTGCTAAATGTTGGATTAGAGATCCCCATCACAATTCTAAATTCACACCGAAAGCACATGAGGGTTTTATGCTTGGTTACGGAAAGGACTCACACACCTACAGAGTCTTCAACAATGTTCTTCACAAAGTTGTTGAAACTGTAGATGTGCGGTTCGATGAAACTAATGGCTCGCAAAGAGAGCACCTACCTTCTGTGTTAGATGAACCAGCACCTGAGGAATCTATCAAGTTCAAGGCTACTGAGGATGTCATTCCTACCAAAGAATCTGCTGAAGAATTCATTCCAGAACGTGAAGAACGTCGAGCTGGTTGATACGTCTCCAGTGTATCTATAATTTTTGATTGTTCCATGCTATTATATTACCCCTTTTGGATGTTTATGGGCTTTATTTTACACATTTATATCATTTTTGGGACTAACCTACTAACCGGAGGCCCAGCCCATATTGCTGTTTTATTGCCTGTTTCAGTATTTCGAGGAAAAGGAATATCAAACGGAGTCCAAACGGAATGAAACCTTCGACAGCATGATTTTTTTGGAAGAATATGATCCTGGAGACTTGGAGTTCAAGTCAGAAGATCCTCGAGGACTCCACGAGATAGGAGGGCGCCCCCCCTACAGGGCGCGGTCCCCTGTCCCGTGGACCCCTCGAGCACCCCCCGACCGACTTCTTTTGCCTATGTAACCCTATGTACCCTAAAACCATTGAATATCAAGATAGATCAGGAGTTCCGCCGCCGCAAGCCTCTGTAGCCACCAAAAACCTCTCGGGAGTCCGTTCCGGCACCCTGCCGGAGGGGGAACCCATCACTGGTGGCCATCTTCATCATCCCGGCGCTCTCCATGACGAGGAGGGAGTAGTTCACCCTCGGGGCTGAGGGTATGTACCAGTAGCTATGTTGGGGATATGCCCCGCGGCGTAAACCGGCCGGACTTGGCGATTCACCGGCGACCTGCACAGACCAGACGGTTTACAGCTCATTGGTAATCCGGCAGGCGGGCCAGAGGAGCAACAAGACCCGGTGGCCCAACGGGCAGTTCATGAAGGCCGGTTCAGCTATGGTGGGCCGGTTTAAGAGGAAAGGAATATTTTCCTTACAAGGAGTTAAGACCAGGACTTGTATCCGGTTTGTATTAGAGATAGAATAGTCCTAATCCCAATAGGACTCCACATGTAACCCGCCCCTTCAATACATATAAGGAGGGGCAGGGCTCTCCAAAGGGGGACAAGCTACAAGCAACAAGAAACAATATCTAGGGCTAGACACAAAGAGGAGAGCCGGTTTACGGCGACTCCCTCATGATGATAATGAGACCTAGCCTCAAACAACATGTAGGGTTTTTGCCGGATGATGTTTCCCGAGGCCCGAAGCTGTCTAAACCCTTGTCTTGCGTATTGATCCGCCCTGCGTCTCTCGTCCCGCTCAACCCCTCTCAAGCTACCACATAGATGCGTTCGCCTCGCGACTAAGTCCTGACACTAAGGACATCTGCCGTGACAAATCCATGACAAGCTATGTGTTTGATCTCTCTCTCTCGTGTTCTCTCTTGTGTTCCCTCTCGTGTTCCCTCTATGGCATGATCTTGATGTATCCCGAGCTTTGCTATTGTAGTTGGATCTTACGATGTTTCTCCCCCTCTACTCTCTTGTGATGAATTGAGTTTCCCCTTTGAAGTTATCTTATCGGATTGAGTCTTTTATGAGAACACTTGATGTATGTCTTGCCGTGTTTATCTGTGGTGACAATGGGATATCATGTACCTCTTGATGTATGTTTTGGTGACCAACTTGTGGGTTCCACCCATGAACCTATGCATAGGGGTTGGCACACGTTCTTGACTCTCCAGTAGAAACTTTGGGGTACTCTTTGAAGTACTTTTATGTTGGTTGGATGAATATGAGATTGTGTGATGCATATTGTATAATCATGCCCATGGATACTTGAGGTGACAATGGAGTATCTAGGTGACATTAGGGTTTTGGTTGATTTGTGTCTTAAGGTGTTATTCTAGTATGAACTCTTTTATAGATCGACCCGAAATAATAACTTTGAGGTGGTTTCGTACCCTACCATAATCTCTACGTTTTTTCTCCGCTATTAGTGGCTTTGGAGTGACTCTTTGTTGCATGTTGAGGGCTTGTTATATGACCTATCTATGTTATTATTGTTGAGAGAACTTGCACTAGTGAAAGTATGAACCCTAGGCCTTGTTTCCTATCATTGCAATACCGTTTACGCTCACTTTTATCATTAGTCACCTTGCTGTTTTTATTATTTCAGATTACAAAAACATATATCTACTATCCATATTGCACTTGTATCACCATCTCTTCGCTGAACTAGTGTACCTATACAATTTACCATTGTATTGGGTGTGTTGGGGACACAAGAGACTCTTTGTTATTTGGTTGCAGGGTTGCTTGAGAGAGACCATCTTCATCCTACGCCTCCTACGGATTGATAAACCTTAGGTCATCCACTTGAGGGAAATTTGTTACTGTCCTACAAACCTGTGCACTTGCAGGCCCAACAACGTCTACAAGAAGAAGGTTGTGTAGTAGACATCAAGCTCTTTTCTGGCGCCGTTGCCGGGGAGGTGAGTGCTTGAAGGTATATCTTTAGATCTTGCAATCGAATCTTTTTGTTTCTTGTTTTATCACTAGTTTAGTTTATAAAAGAAAACTACAAAAAAATGGAGTTAAGCTCGTCTCATACGCTTCGTCTTTTTAATATCTTTCATGAGTATGATGGAAAGGAAAATTGTGCTCAAGTGCTAGAAGAGCATTAAAAATGCTTGGTACTAAATCTTTGAATGATGAGCATGATTGCAATGTTGTTAGTATGAACTCTTTGAATATCCATAGTACTAATGATGATTGCACTAGTTATGATGAAAATGTCTCCTATAAGCATGTTGATTTTTGTGGAGTAGATTGGATTTGCATGGACACACCAAATAGGGAAAATAGATATTGAAAGAGCCATAAGTATTTAAAAACTAAAGGTTTGCAAGAAAGTGTTGATGAGTGTGCTAAAAGATTCAATATTTTTCGCGCTCCTTCTGAACTTTGCAATGAACATGGTCATTTAAATCTCCAATGCAAATTGTTTTATGATCGAATCGTGTCCAAAAATTGTGATAGCTTGATTACCCTTGGGCATCATAAAGAGCTTAGTCTTCTTTTGGGGTGTGAAGAAATGAAATGTATAACCGAGGGTATTCCAAAATTTAATCTTGATAGATTTCTTGATTTTGATCTAGAGGATATTTATATGTTTTGTTGGAGAATTGCATTGAAAATCCTTATATTGCCAATTACCTAAAGAAAAGAAAGCAAATAGAAGATGATGAGAATACTGATGAAAGGGAAGAGACTTCCCAATCTCCTCCTATTATTTCTTATGATGAATCAGGTAACGAGGAGGAGCTTTCTATTCAACCAATCTCGTCAATAAGGAGCTCAAAGAGGAAGGTTGAACCCACATATAATGTGAAGAAGAAAAAGAAAAGAAGGAGCAACAAAGGTAGAAAGGTATCCCTCCCAAATGATGTTGCTCCTACTACTCATTGTGATGATGATAATTGCTATACTATTGGTGCTATCCATATTTTTAATGATGAGAGTGATTATGCTTATGATATGAAAGGGCCCAAGCTTGGGGAAGCTAAGTTTGATGAGAATGAAATATTTGAGAATATATTTGCTGAAATTAATGTTTGTCCCAAGCTTGGGGATGCTATGCTTAATGAAGATGATATTTTTAGCATCCCAAGTTTTGATATGCAAAGTTGATATGATGATAGCATGCCTCCTACCTATGATGATTATATTGATGAAAGTGGGTTTGGAAGAGTGTCAACTTTATTTAGTGATTCCACTATCTCGGGAGAGGTTTCAATCGATTATGGTGAGAACAAAGTTGCTACTTATGATGATTATTGTGATGAAACTTATGCTATAAAAAGTAGTGATGATTATATTTACAAATCTTGTCATGATTATGATTACCCTTTTTCTGAACATTACTCTTTTAATGTGGAAACAATTTTTAGTGTTCAAGTCTCTTATGTGGACAGTAGTAAATTTTCTATGCTCGTAGATAATGAAAAGAATGCTTTAGGTGCTGGTTATATTGTTGAATTCATTCATGATGCTACTGAAAATTATTATGAGGGAGGAATATATTCTTGTAGGAATTGCAATAATGTCAAGTTTCCTCTCGATGTGTTGAAAATCTTGAAGCTATGCTTGTTTTACTTTCCTATGCTAGTTGATTATTGTTCTCATAAGTTGTTTTCTCACAAATCCCTATGCATAGGAAGTGGGTTAGACTTAAATGTGCTAGTAATATGCTTCATGATGCTCCCATTATGTTTCAATTCTTATCTTTTATGTGAGCATCATTGCCATCATCATGCCTAGCTAGGAAGGCATTAAACAAAAGCGCTTGTTGGGAGACAACCCAATATTTACCCTTAATTTTTTTGTGTTTTCACATGATTATGCTACTGTAATGATCTTGTTTTATAGCTTTTGTTTCAATAAAGTGCCAAGTAAGACCTTTAGGATAGCTTATGGTGATAGTTGTGTTGATCCTGCTGAAAATCAGAAACTTTTGCACCCAGTAAATTAGTTTTTTTAATTCACAGAAACGTGCTCCTGATCTGATTCTTTTTGATCTGGATTTATACACAAATTGTTTAGGACTTCCTAATTTGGTAGGATTTTTGGAGTTCTAGAAGTATACGTTTGATACATATTACTACAGACTGTTCTGTTTTTGATAGATTCTGTTTTCTATGTGTTGTTTGCTTATTTTGATGAATCTATGAGTAGTATCGAAGGGTATGAACCATAGATAAGCTGAAGTACAGTATATATTACACCAATATTAATTTAGAATGAGTTCATTACAGTACCTAAGTGGTGGTTTTATTTTCTTATACTAACGGTACGAGTTTTCTGTTGAGTTTTATGTTGTGGAGTTTTCAAGTTTTGGGTAAAGATTCGATGGACTATGGAATAAGGAGTGGCAAGAGCCTAAGCTTGGGGATGCCCAAGGCACCCCAAGGTAATATTCAAGGACAACCAAGATCCTAAGCTTGGGGATGCCCCGGATGGCATCCCCTCTTTCGTCTTCGTTCATCGGTAAACTTTACTTGGAGCTATATCTTTATTCACCACATGATATGTGTTTTGCTTGGAGCATCATGTCATTTTATTTTGTTAGTATTTGATTGCTGTTATTTATAATAATTTTTTGCATCTTTAGTTTCAATAAAAAAGTCAAGGATAGCCTTTGCCATGCTTGTTTTGCTAGTATACATGTTGCTGTTTGAAAACAGAAAGTTTACCGCTGTTGCAAAAATTCCCTAGAAAAGTCAGAGAATGGTATAATGTTGAATCTTTTTGCATGATGAGCTCTGATAAATTTACTACAGTGGGAATTTTAGTTCATAATTTTTGGAGTCAGGTAAGTATGATGACTCTTGCATTCTTTACAGATTGTACTGTTTTGGCAGATTGCTGTTATGTTTGCGTTGTTTGCATATGTTTGCTTGTTTAATAATTCTATTTGAGGATAGGAGTATTAAATATGCAGAGGCTTTTAGTATTCAATGTTGATTAATAATTGTAGTGATTTGTTATAGTAGAAAATGATAAGGTTTTGCATTGGTTTATACTAACCTATCTCACGAGTTCTTGTTGAGTTTGTTGTGAATGAAGCTTTTGATAAAAAGAAGAGAAACCATGATATGAGAGGAATTAAGGAGACACAAAAGTTCAAGCTTGGGGATTCCCAAGGCACCCCAAGATAATATTCCAAGAAGTCTCAAGCATCTAGGGATGCCCGGTAGGCATCCCACCTTTCTCCTTCAACAACTATCGGTTAGTATCGGTCGAGCCTAAGTTTTTGCTTCTTCACATGAGTTGTGCTATCCTTGCAATGTCATTTTATTTTGTTTTGCTTGCTTCTTGATTAGAATAACAAGATCTGAAATTCCTTAATGTTAAAGAGTCTTCACATAGTTGCACAATTATTCGACTACTCATTGATCTTCACTTATATCTTTCGGAGTAGTTTGTCATTTGCTCTAGTGCATCACTTATATCTTTTAGAGCATGGCGGTGGTTATATTTTGTAGAAATTGCTAGTCTCTCATGCTTCACTTGTATTATTTTGAGAGTCTTTTATAACCGCATGGTATTTGCTATGGTTACAAAGTTGGTCCTAGAATGATGAGCATCCAAGTTGGGTATAATAAAAACTATCATAGAAAAAGAATTGGATGCTATGATCAATATGATGCTTGATAATTGTTTTGAGATATGGAGGTAGTGATATTAAAGTCATGCTAGTTGAGGTGATTATGAAAAATGCTTGTGTTGAGGTTTGTGATTCCCATAGCATGCACGTATGGTGAACCGCTTCGTGATGAAGTTGGAGCACAATTTTATTTATTGATTGTCTTCCTTATGAGTGGCGGTCGGGGACGAGCGATGGTCTTTTCCTACCAATCTATCCCCCTAGGAGCATGCGCGTAGTGCTTTGGTTTTTGATGACTTCTATATTTTTGCAATAAGTGCATGAGTTATTTTGATTAATGTTGAGTCCATGGATTATACGCACCTTTTCACCCTTCCACCATTGCTAGCCTCTCTTGTACCGTGCAACTTTCGCCGGCACCATATACCCACCATATACCTTCCTAAAAACAGCCACCATACCGACCTATTATGGCATTTCCATAGCCATCCTGAGATATATTGCCATGCAAATTTCCACCGTTCCGTTCATATGACATGCATTACTTTTGTCATATTGCTCTTTGCATGATCATGTAGTTGACATTGTATTTGTGGCAAGGCCACCTTCATAATTTTCATACATGTTGCTCTTGATTCATTGCATATCCCGGTACACCGCTGGAGGCATTCATATAGAGTCATGTCTTGTTCTAGCTTTGAGTTGTAATTCTTGAGTTGTAAGTCCATAAAAGTGTGATGATCTTCATTATTAGAGCATTGTCCTAGTGAGGAAAGGATGATGAAGACTATGATTCCCCCACAAGTCGGGATGAGACTTCCGACTTTACACAAAGAAAAAAGAAGAGAAAAAAGGGGCCAAAAAGAAAAAAGAAAGGCCAAAGAAAAAAAAAGAGAAAAAGAAATAAAAAAAGAAAAAAAAAGAAAATGAGAGAAAAAGAGAGAAGAGACAATGCTACTATCTCTTTTCCACACTTGTGCTTCAAAGTAGCACCATGATCTTCATGATAGAGAGTCTCATATGTTGTCACTTTCATATACTAGTGGGCATTTTTCAATATAGAACTTGGCTTGTATATTCCAATGATGGGCTTCCTCAAAGTGCCCTAGGTCTTCATGAGAAAGGGAGTTGGATGCACACCCACTTAGTTTCTTTTGTTGAGCTTTCATATATTTATAGCTCTAGTGCATCCGTTGCATGGCAATCCCTACTCACTCACATTGATATCTATTAATGGGCATCTCCATAGCCCGTTGATATGCCTAGTTGATGTGAGACTATCTTCTCCTTTTTGTCTTCTCCACAACCACCATTCTATTCCACATATGGTGCTATGTCCATGGCTCACGCTCATGTATTGCCTGAAAGTTGAAAGAGTTTGAGATTATTAAAGTGTGAAACAATTGCTTGGCTTGTCATCGGGGTTGTGCATGATTAAATACTTTGTGTGATGAAGATAGAGCAATAGCCAGACTATATGATTTTGTAGGGATAACTTTCTTTGGCCATGTTATTTTGAGAAGACATGATTACTTTGATTTGTGTGCTTGAATTATCACCATTTTCATGTTAATATGAACTTTTATTTTGTTTCATGTGGATCTGAACATTCATGCCACAATAAAGAAGATTACATTGAGAATTATGCTAGGTAGCATTCCACATCAAAAATTCTGTTTTTATCATCTACCTACTCGAGGACGAGCAGGAATTAAGCTTGGGGATGCTTGATACGTCTCCAACGTATCTATAATTTTTGATTGTTCCATGCTATTATATTACCCCTTTTGGATGTTTATGGGCTTTATTTTACACATTTATATCATTTTCTGGACTAACCTACTAACCGGAGGCCCAGCCCATATTGTTGTTTTATTGCCTATTTCAGTATTTCGAGGAAAAGGAATATCAAATGGAGTCTGCTCCTGCTAGCCGCGGTCTTGGGGGGGCATCGGGGGGGGGGGGGGGGGCGTGGCACCTCCCCTGCCGCCGCCTCCTGCGGCTGCTGCAGTGCCGCCGGTTTGGCCTCGCCTCCCTTCCCCGCCTCCGTCGTCGCCCCCTGGGCCTCCGGTCTGGCCCCGTCATCACCCGGTGTCGCGTCCGGTGCTTCCCATGGATGAGGAGTTCGACCCGTCGGAGCTATGCATCGTGCGCCGCTCACAATCCATGGAGGGGCTTGAAGGCCGGCTGCAGCTATCCATGGTGGCTTACGCGGCGGGTGCAAGGAAGGATATCTCGCTGGAGTTCATTCTCGAGGTGCTGCAGGTCAAGGTGGGCATTGAGCCGCAGTGGGTGTCTGTGCATCGTTTCTGGCCGGAGGATTTTCTCGTTGTCTTCGCGCTCCCGGAGCATAGGAGCAGACTCTGCGCTATGCCGGTGGTGGATCATCGTGGGGTCAGATTGTTCTTTCGTCAGTGGAATCGGCAAGCCCAAGCTGTGCATTCGGTGTTCAGATCCAAGGTGTGGATTGAGTTGGAGGGCATCCCACCGCACGCGTGGGAGCTGGAGGTGGTGGAGCGGATTCTGGGATCGTCCTGCCTGGTGGATGCGATGGCGCTGGAGACGAGCTCTTGCACGGACCTCTCCTCCTTCAAGGTCACGGCATGGACGGCTGACCCGGAGGTGATCCCGACGCTCCGGTGGCTGGGGGTGCCCGAACCTGGCCTAGGGGTGCGGCCCTCCCAGCCGGCGCTGCTGCAATACAAAGTCCTCGTTCATCTCGTGCAAGTTCAGGATTTCGCGGAGGCAGAGGAGCCATGGTTTCTTGGGGGCGGGTCTTCTAGCAGTGGTCAGAGCGGTTTGCCGGATTCTGAGGGCAGCATGGATGGGGGCGGTGGAGCCGTCACTCGCCGCCGGTCATGGCAGTTCGGTGTTCGGGACTCACGAGGTGGTCTGAGCTGGGGGCATGGCGGCTTCGGAGCGAGTGCTGCCGGCAACGGCCGTGGTCCGGCATTGGCGGCCACGGAGTGGAAGCTGCCCGCCATGGAGGATTCTCCAGTGGTGGCCTCGGTGCGCCAGCTGGGCCACGTAAGCGACTATATTGCGGTCAGGACCTTAGCCTTTGACCGTTTGACTGGTCTGGTTCAGGATCAGGATCAGGTTCAGGTTCAGGATCAGACAGGCTCAGCTCGCTTGGGGGCCAGAGAACTTTCGCCAGACGCTTTGGCAGTGGATCGTGGCTCTGCGCATGTGGGTGTTTCGGTTGTGGAGGAGGTACAGGGCCAACGGCAACAGCTGGCTTCAATTGTGGTGGTACCCGAGGTGACCCAGAACATGGCCCCCGCCTCGGATCCCAAAGACGGGGTGGTGGGAGCAGGCATGATTCAAATCCCTGTCCAAGATGATGCGACCAACACTAGGGTCGAGGAGCAGGAGCCTATCCAGTGCACTCCACAGTCGCAGGAGGGCCCGGCCGCAGTGCTGGCAGATTCGACGGAGGCGAGGCATAGCAGTTAGAGTGGACGGGCCTCTGACCCTACACCGCTGGAGATGGGTTTCGAGACAATGCGGTGCCATGAACCGAGTGCCGACAAGCATACGCTGCTTGATGCCGCCACGGATGAGGATAAGGCCGCGGATAGGGACCCATTGGTGCATGCCCCCTCTGCATGCACCGGACCGCCTCCATGCATGGTGGGGCAGGACGCGATCGGCCTATCACCCCTGTCTGGCAAGGATTGCCAGCATGCTTCTGCTGGAGGCGCAGATCCACCTGCTGGCTCATCGGGGTGCGAGGTGGAGATGGCTTCACTCCCATTGGCGCATGCCCCTGCATGCCTGGAGATGTGGGACGTGGCTGTCTTATCACCCATGCATGGCGATGGTTTCCATCATGCAAACACACAAGGAGTGCAAGTTGAAGCTCAGGGCGCTACGGATGTGGATCTGCAGTCCGCGGTGCATTTGGAGTAGGACTCCTCGGGAGCCAAAGGAGTTTTGCAGTAGGAGGAGGTTGCGTATGGACGGATGAAGACATTCTGCTCTAACATAATCAAGAGGTTAGCACCACCCATCCTAAAGGAAGTTCATGCATCGTCCCTTCGATTGGAGGCGGAGCCTTTCACCCCCCGTCCCACGACCAGAGCTGCCAAGAGGGCCGGGATGCATGCTACATCAAAGGCGACGCTGGTGGAGAATGTACTATTGAGGGCACTTGGCTTGGTTCCGGAGGACCTGGAGCCAGATGAGGCGGTTGTGGAGGAGCTCAAGGAGTTGTTTGACTCACCACTCCATGAGCAACATGTGTGCGTGATTGCTACGATCTTCGGCAAGATGTTACCACCACGGCCCGAGCTTGAGGGAGGCAACACATTGGCATTGGCTGCGTAGTCTTGTCCAGTCGGGCAGCTGGAGTTTCCACATGTTTTTGAATGGATCCAAGCCCTTCGATTACATGTTGGAACATGCGAGGCCTGAATAACCTGACGAAGAAGAAGGCGGTGAGGGAGTTCATCTCATCAGTCAAGTGTAATATGGTGTGTCTCCAGGAGACGAAACAGGATGTTGTAGACCAATTTACTATCATGCAATGTATCGGACCATCGTATGATGGCTTTGCTTACCTTCCGACGACTGACACCCGTGGGGGTGTGGTCTTGGCGTGGGATTCGACCATGGTGCAGGTTGATCATGTTGTGCTGGATACACACGCTCTAACCGGTCAGGTGCATAACCTTGACGGGAGCTTATGGTGGATCATAGTAGTGTATGCTCCGCAAGGAGACGATCAGAAGCTAGAGTTTTTGCAGGAGCTGCGGCATCCAAGGACGCCATGCCCCGGTCCCTGGATGCTTCTGGGAGACTTTAACATGATTCTCAGGGCCTCGGAGAAGAATAACTCTAACATTAATCGGTGCACCATGAACTACTTCAGAGCTTTCGTGGATGATCTAGAACTGAAAGAACTGTACATGCATGGGAGGCGCTTCACGTGGTCTAATGAGAGGGACAACCCTACTCTTACCAAAATCGACCGTGTCCTAGTCTCTGTGGATTGGGATCTTGCGAACCCGGATTGCTTTCTCTAGGCGTTGGGAACAAACGTCTCGGACCATGCCCCACTTCACTTATGTATGCAGGCCATGTGCACCCCCAAGCGGAGATTTAGATTCGAGATGTATTGGACTAAGCTGGACGGGTTTGAGGATGCTGTCCGAGGTGCGTGATGAGGCCATCGTGGATCCCTTCAAAAGACTTGACGCCCTATTTCAGAACGCGGCCATGTCTCTACAATCGTGGGGGCAGAGGAAGACGGGTAACATCAAAGTCAGGTTGGCAGTAGCAAACTGGGTTATCTTAAGGCTAGAGCAAGCGCAGGAGTCACGCACCCTCACCGCGGAAGATCTATGGTTGCGGAGAACCTTGAAGATGACTGTGCTTGGGCTGGCATCGCTTGAGAGGACGATTGCCAGGCAATGCTCGAGGATTATATGGCTGGGTGCTGGCGATGCCAACACCAGACTTTTTCAGGCGGTGGCTAATAGTAGGCGCACCAAGAACTACATTGCGCATGTCAAGGAGGGCGATAATATTATCACCGAGCAGCACCAAAAGGAAGAGGTGTTCACCACTGAATTCAGGAATAAAATGGGAAAGTACCAAGCCAGGGATTTCACCCTTGACCTTGATTACCTTGAGATGGAAGCTGTGGATCTCCATGAACTAGACGCCATATTTACGGAGGAGGAGATTTGGAATGTAATTAAAGACCTTCCGGCTGATCGCGCGCCGGGGCCGAACGGATTTATTGGCATGTTCTACCAGAAGGCATGGCCTATTATCAAGCATGATATTATGGCTGCTATTATGAAGCTTTATGTCGGAGACAGCCGTGGGTTTGGCAAGTTAAACAAGGCGCCGATCACTCTCATTCCTAAGCGCGCGGATGCTGATTTGGTGGGAGATTTTCGCCCGATTAGCCTGACGCATAGCTTTGCGAAACTCTTCGCCAAGGCGCTGGTTCTCAGGGCGAGGAGACGAATGAAGGAAATTGTCCAGGCAAATCAGTCAGCTTTCATCGCCGGAAGATGCTTACATGACAATTATCTCCTGGTCAGACAGATCGCAAGGAAACTTCACGCAAGAAAAACGCCCGGAGTGTTCCTAAAGCTCGACATTACGGGGGCGTTTGATTCCTTATCCTGGCCGTTTTTTTTCCAAGTGTTGAGAAAGAAAGGCTTTGGGGAGGCATGGATCAGGTGGGTGGCCATTCTGCTTCAGACAGCTAGCACTAAGGTGGTGGTGAACGGATGTCCGGGACAGAGCTTTGTTCACGCTTGCGGCCTTCGCCAAGGGGACCCAGTTTCACCACTACTGTTTGTCATCGCGATGGAAGCCCTAACGGTGATGTTTAGGAAAGGCGCTGAGGAAGGTGTGGTCAGCGACCTCACTGGGATCTCCCCGACTCAAAGGTTACCAATCTACGCGGATGACGTTGCGTTGTTCATCAAGCCAACGGAGATGGACTTGATTTTTGTCAAGCAAGCGCTAGCAAGCTTTGGACATGCATCAGGTTTGGAGGTGAACTATAGGAAATCTAAGGCGATTTTGATTCAGGGCACGGAGGACGACCAACACAGAGTTGCCGCGCATCTGCAATGTGACTTTGGGCAGTTCCCTTGCAAGTATTTGGGCATTCCCCTGGCGATCCATCAACTGTCCAGAGCAGATTGGCCGCCTCTCGTCGAACAAGTGAGGAGTTTCTTCCCATCCTGGCAACGAGGTCTTATTCAACGGCCAGGGCGTCTTGTTCTCATGAAATCAGTGGTGGCGGCGAGACCCATCCATCAACTAATGGTGCTTAATGCTCCTGATTGGGTGTTTGATGAGATTAACGCCTGGATGCAGTCGTTCTTTTGGGCTGGGAAGGACAAGGTTAACGGCGGGCAATGCCTTGTGGCGTGGAACACCATATGTCGCCCAACAAGGTTTGGAGGCCTCGGAGTTAAGAATCTGAAGCTGCAAGCTATGGCACTCCGGGTGAGATGGGAATGGTTGAGGCGAACAGACTTGGATAGACCCTGGCAAGGCGTACCGTTCTTGGTCGATGAAGAAGCGAGGCAGCTCTAAAACCAACTCATGCAAATCACAGTGGTTGCCGGCAACAGAGTGCTCTTTTGGAAGCATCGATGGATGACGGCTTGGCGGTTAAAGACATTGCACCGGCCATCTTGCCTTTGGTTCCCACCAGAGTGCAAAACAAGCGGACAGTCGGTCAGGACATGGTGGATAGCATGTGGGAGATGGATATCAATGGAGAGCCACCTTTCATGGCCCTTATATAGCTCATGCATCTCAAAGTGGCTACTATGGATGCTTATCATGACCCTCAAGCGCCGGATACGTTTACATGGCCTTGGGACGCTTCGCGGCAGTACACAGCTCGGTCCGTGTATCAGGCTCTGCATCTTGGGCTTGAGACCTCTCCAACGTATGAGTGTATTTGGAGGAGTGGGGCGATCCTCAAATGCAAAATCTTTGCATGGCTAGCGGTGCAATATAGACTTTGGACCTCGGATCAGCGAGCTAGGCACGGCTTGCAGGATAGTACGGCTGCTTGCTACACATGCTTACAAGAAGAAGACACGGTCAATCACATACTTCTCCATTGCCCCTACGCTCGGGAGGTGTGGCATATATGCTTCCCACAAATCAGTGTCACCCTGAGGCAACCGCAACCTGGTGATTCACTTGAGGCATGGTGGCTTCAAGTGAGGAGTGCAATTGTGACAAGGGATAGAAGAGGTTTTGACACTATTGTCATATTCGTCGCTTGGTCATTATGGAAACAAGAAATGCCAGAGTCTTTGGGCGACTGGAGCAACAGAGGAGGCCGAGACAATTGGTGCATCAAATCTTCGACGAGCTTAGAGAATGGGACGAGGCCGGAGTCGGAAGAATACACCGTTTTGTGAGAAGTTAGATCTTTTTTCCTTTAGGTGATGAGTGGGTTCTGCTAGCATGATGTTCGCATCTATGCCTAGCCTCTTGTAATTAGTTTGCTCTCTTCTATAAAAATATGGTACGCCATTGGCGTACTCTAAAAAAACAGAGTCCAAACGGAATGAAACCTTCGGCAGCGTGATTTTTTGGAAGAATATAATCCTGGAGACTTGGAGTTCAAGTCAGAAGATCCTCGAGGACTCCATGAGATAGGAGGGCACGCCCCCCCTACAGGGCGCGCCCCCTGTCTCGTGGACACCTCAAGCACCCCCCGACCGACTTCTTTCACCTATATAACCCTACGTACCCTAAAACCATCGAATATCAAGATAGATCGAGAGTTCCGGCGCCGCAAGCCGCTGTAGCCACCAAAAACCTCTCAGGAGTCCGTTCCGGCACCCTGCCGGAGGGGGAACCCATCACCGGTGGCCATCTTCATCATCCCGGCGCTCTCCATGACGAGGAGGGAGTAGTTCACCCTCCGGGCTGAGGGTATGTACCAGTAGCTATGTGTTTGATCTCTCTCTCTCTCTCTCTCTCTCTCTCTCGTGTTCTCTCTCATGTTCCCTCTATGTCACGATCGTGATGTATCCCGAGCTTTGCTATTGTAGTTGGATCTTATGATGTTTCTCCCCCTCTACTCTCTTGTGATGAATTGAGTTTCCCCTTTGAAGTTATCTTATCGGATTTAGTCTTTTATGAGAACACTTGATGTATGTCTTGCCGTGTTTACCTGTGGTGACAATGGGATATCATGTGCCTCTTGATGTATGTTTTGGTGACCAACTTGCGGGTTCCACCCATGAACCTATGCACAGGGGTTGGCACACGTTCTTGACTCTCCGGTAGAAACTTTGGGGCACTCTTTGAAGTACTTTTATGTTGGTTGGATGAATCTGAGACTGTGTGATGCATATTGTATAATCATGCCCACAGATACTTGAGGTGACAATGGAGTATCTAGGTGACATTAGGGTTTTGGTTGATTTGTGTCTTAAGGTGTTATTCTAGTATGAACTCTTTTATAGATCGACCCGAAATAATAACTTTGAGGTGGTTTCGTACCCTACCATAATCTCTACGTTTGTTCTCCACTATTAGTGGATTTGGAGTGACTCTTTGTTGCATGTTGAGGGCTTGTTATATGATCTATCTATGTTATTATTGTTGAGAGAACTTGCACTAGTGAAAGTATGAACCCTAGGCCTTGTCTCCTATCATTGCAATACACCGTTTACGCTCACTTTTATCATTAGTCACCTTGCTATTTTTATTATTTCAGATTACAAAAACATATATCTACTATCCATATTGCACTTGTATCACCATTTCTTCATCGAACTAGTGTACCTATACAATTTACCATTGTATTGGGTGTGTTGGGGACACAAGAGACTCTTTGTTATTTGGTTGCAGGGTTGCTTGAGGGAGACCATCTTCATCCTACGCCTCCTACGGAGTGATAAACCTTAGGTCATCCACTTGAGGGAAATTTGTTACTGTCCTACAAACCTGTGCACTTGCAGGCCCAACAACGTCTACAAGAAGAAGGTTGTGTAGTAGGCATTACTAGTGCACCTGAAGAAAATGGTGCTGAGGAAAATGGTCCTGAAGAAAATGCGGATCAAATTCCTCGACGACAACCCGCTCATCCTCGCGTTGCAAACGAAGTGCAAATTGAGAGAATCATCGATGACATTGAAGCACCAGGTCCTCCCACACGCTCAAAAGCTTCACATTTGTCTAACTTTTGTGGGCACTTTGCTTTTGTCTCTATCATAGAGCCCACTAAGGTAGATTAAGCATTTCTGGAGCCTGAGTGGATTAATGCCATGCAAGAAGAATTACATCAGTTCGTGCTCAACAACGTCTGGGAACCGGTCAAACATCCAGATCCTCGCAAGCACAATATCATTGGCACAAAGTGGATCTACCATAACAAGCAATATGAAAATGGCCTTGTGGTGAGGAATAAGGCACGGCTTGTAGCTCAAGGCTACACACGGGTTGAAGGAATTGATTTCGATGAAACTTTTGCACCTGTTGCTAGACTTGAGGCTATTCGCATATTACTTGCTTATGCTAACCATCATGATATCATCTTACAACAAATGGATGTGAAAAGTGCATTCCTCAATGGTAAGCTTGAGGAAGAAGTATATGTTGCTCAACCCCTAGGTTTTGAAGATCCAAAGCATCCTGACAAAGTCTTCAGACTCAATAAGGCCCTGTATGGCCTCAAGCAGGCCCCTCGGGCGTGGTATGATACTTTGAAGGAATTCCTCATGAAGAAAGGCTGCAAACCCGGTTCACTCGACCCAACTCTTTTCACTAAATCTTATGATGGTGAATTGTTTGTGTGCCAAATTTATGTTGATGATATCATTTTGGCTGTACTGACCAATGTTATAGTGATGAATTTGCCTATATGATGAGTGAAGAATATCAAATGTCTATGATGGGAGAATTGAAATTCTTTTTAGGTCTTCAAATTCGTCAACAGCGCAATGGCATATGTATATCTCAGGAGAAATACCTCAAAGATGTATTGAGGAAATTCGGCATGCAAGATTGCAAAGGGGTCAAAATTCCTATGCCCACAAATGGCCATCTATGCACTGATGAAAATGGTAAATACTTTGATCAAAAGGTATACCGTTCCATGATTGGCTCCTTATTGTACCTATGTGCATCTAGGCCGGATATTATGCTTAGTGTTTGCATGTGTGCCCGATTTCAAGCTACACCGAAGGAATCACACCATAAGGCTGTGAAGCATATTCTTCGATATCTAGCTCACACACCAACACTTGGATTATGGTATCCCAAGGGCTCTTCCTTTGATCTCATTGGATATTTAGACTCTGACTATGCTGGTGATCGTGTGGACCGCAAGTCAACGTCAGGCACATGCCATTTCCTTGGACGATCTTTGGTCTGTTGGTCCTCGAAGAAACAGAACTGCGTATCACTATCTACTGCAGAAGATGAGTACATTGCTGCTGGATCATGCTGTGCTCAATTACTATGGATGAAGCAAACACTCAAGGACTATGGCATCAACATGAAGAATGTGCCTCTCTACTGCGACAATGAGAGCGCTATCAAGATTGCTCATAACCCAGTTCAGCACTCGAAGACAAAGCACATCCAGATTCGTCATCATTTTCTTCATGATCATGTGTTGAAGGGCGACATCTCCATTGACCACGCAAGCAGTGAAGACCAGCTGGCCGATATCTTCACTAAGTCCTTGGATGAGAAAAGATTTAGCAAGTTGCGGTGTGAGCTAAATATCCTAGAATCTTCGAATGTTCTCTGAAAAGGACACACATCCTAACTCTTATGCAAAATTGATGACTTAGATGCACAACACGCAAAGAAATGTTTTTCTTCAATCAATGAAGACTAACACTCTAAGTGTGAAGAAATTAATGAAGAAATTGATTCTCAGAGCCCTACGACAATTGTACGCGGTGTCTGAAATCAGCTTTCTTATACGGTGGGTCACGCCACCACCAAAAGTTGAAAATCTTCAATTTGAGTTTTTCCTCAGTTTTGAAATTCCTCAGTTTTTTAAAATTCTTCAACTTTGCATTGTCTTCACTCTTTCCGTCGTTTTTCTTCATTGGCTATATATATATAAGTTTATGTCCTCTACAACATTCACTTATTGCTATTTCTTCAAGCTGCTTTTTCTGCTAAGTGAATGTGATCGGACCCTTCCTCCTCTATGCTAAACTCGACCCAATCTTTTCACAAATTCTTCATGTCCGTTCTATTTGAAACTCGTTCAAAATCTTCAATGTGTCCTTGACAGCTGAAGAATTTGCGAATGGAACTTTTAACTCATCTAAATTTTCGGCTTTGCCGCTCAAACAGTTCCGCATCCCATGATAATACTTTTCTATTCACCCATGATCTCACACGATCGCCACCTGTCAGTACGTGGGTGACACATGTCAAGCGAATGAGAAGGGCCAGGGGCACATTCCTCCGATTTCCTCGAGCGTACAGTTTTTCACTCCGACTATACATACCCCCTTCCCTTCCTCACTTCGTTTTTACTCTGCTCGTTCTCACTCCCGCTCGAGCTTCTCAAACCCTAGCGCCACCGCTACTTCATCGTCGCCGGTGAGGAAGAGCTTCACTGCCTCGACCTCATCACCGTTGTACTCGTGCCGGTTGCAGATTTCTTCACTCGCCGCCGCCATAGCTGTCTTCCTCTGCCGAGTTAGGGCGTGGAAGATCTAACTGACGAACTTCACATCTACACTTCCCAGTTCATCGTGTTCTTCATCAAGGGTAACTAAAAGTTACTTTTACTGCCCTCTTTGATTCATGTTTTCTTGAAAATCTTCAAAGGAGTTTATTCTTCAAATCTTCACACACTGAACACCTCACATGTCATTTGCTCTTGATTCACTTCTCTAAGCAATAATTTTTCTTCAAGATTCCTCAATTGTGTGGATCTTCTATCTATACAACTCTGGAACCTAAGACAAAGCATGTTTAGTGAAATTCCTCAAGACCCATCTGGTCAAATTCCTCAAACTTATTCTTTTTGAAAAAACCTTCTGAGAATGCATATGACCTCTCCAAATTCCCCGCAACTATACTCTATTCACAGGTACTCATGTCTGCTATTGAATCACTAGGTTCTCATCAACTTAAGTCATTTGCAGCGTTCCTCAAAGAAAAGTTGCATACATCTTCAGAGAATTCCATTGTTCAAACTCCTCAACTAAAGAAAATGGCTGATGGTAAGAAGCCACAGAAGGGTGGAAAGAGGCCTGAGGTCAATACTGCTTTTGAAATCCCTGATGACATTTATGCTGGGTACTGCACACCCCCTGAGGAGGATAGAAATCAGCGCAAGGTGCGCATTCAAAAGATTGAGAGGAGATGGGCACGGGAATGGAGGGAGTACAGATATGTTACTCCCAAGTATATGAAGAAATTCGCTCTCAACCCTCCATGCCCGAGACCTCCGTTGGCACCTGTCCAATTGGCAGATCCCACTAGCCTCAAGCGCGGTGAGGACTATCCTGATGAATGGGCCAAGCGCCAGGCCAAACTGGCCAAACAGGCAAAAGAAGCTGTGAGGAAATTCAATGAAGACTCTGCTGCTGCTGCTACCGCTGCTGAGGCCTTTGCAAGCAAGCCTAAGAAGGCCATGCCTAAGAAGCATGCTCACAAGCCAAGTGCTTCTCCCTCAATGCCCTCACGACCAAGTTCCTCAGCAATGCCCTCACAGCCAGATTCTTCAAAGCCCTCACGGTCAACTCCTCAAACTGCTCCTCCTCCTTCAAAGTCCTCAGCTCCTCCGACAAAGTCCTCAGCTGCTCCAACTAAATCCTCTGCACCTATGCATCTCGCCACGTGCCAAAGGACTATAGGCATCTCAATTGCCTCAGGAGCATCTGCAAGTTCCTCAACTACACCAAATTCCTCAACTGGCCCCTCTCTGCTGAAGAAAAAGGCCACTGCTGGACGAGGCCCTCGACCAAGTCCTCACAAGAAGCAGGTCACCTTTCAAGTGCCCTTTGATGATGATGAGGCTGATGATGAAGAACTTACCGAAATCATCAGAGACAGGTAAGCCAGGGCCGCTAGAGCCAAAGGCAGCAATGTGCCAATGTTACCGGATCCGAAGTTGATCCTAGATTTCATTGATATATGGCACAAGGACCCGAACACACCTTTGCCGGAGATGAACCTCACTCCTGGTCAAAGTCATGTGTTGACTGCCTTCATTGAAGAAGAAAAATGGAAATTTGAAGAAGGAAAAAGGGTGAAGAATGCGCAGTACAAGAAGCAGCGCTACATAAAGGACAATGTCCTCAATCTTTCCCCTGAACAACTCGTTGCCTTACAAGCTAAGATCAAGCAACTGAGTGATGAATTTGATCGCTACTATGCTGACTGGCTTGGAGCCAAAGTCAGATTTGTGAAGATGACTAATAAATTCACTTCAGATGTTGCAGCCCCAACACAACAAGAAAATCCTCAGGCTGAAGCATCTGCACAGACTACCGAAGAACATGCTAGCACTGCTGATAACAATCAGGCTGCTGAAAAAATGAAGTACCAGGGCTGATGACTGCATTCCAGCTGATGAAGAAATTGCCAGGGCATCCACTAGTGTTGCGCCTGAAGAAAATGAAGAAGTCAGGGCAACTGCATCAGTTGTACCTGAAGAAACTGAACCAAATTCCTCTGCTCCTCCTGCACCAACACAAACTCCAATCCTTCCATCTGCATCAGATGTGAAGAAGACCAAGGCTGCAGAGCGTGCCGCTGTGAAGAAAAGGAAAGCATCAACTTCATCAGATTCTTTAGCTCCAAAGAAGATGAAGCCTTTGACAAGCTCAATTGACAACCCAATTGATGTCGTTCCTGTCTCTTTCATGCCATCAAAGGACCTTGTTCCTTTTGATGAAGATTATGTGATTCCAAGTGAATCAGATGAAGAAATTCCTTCTGCTGCTTCGTCAGAGCAGTTGGATGAAGAAATTGAAGTGGATGCAATCCCTTCAACACCAGTTGTCTCCTTGCCTATGCCTCAGTTTACTGCTGAAGAGGCCGGCGTTGAAGAAATGGAAGATGAAGATGTGGACATTGGCTGTACCACACCCGTGCTGAATGATGACTTTTTGGAAAGTCAGCACCCCAACTCTCCAATGTTCACTCCACTTCAATCAGTTCATCAGTCCCCTGTTGCTACTGAAGTACAAATGGGATCTGAAGAACCTCATGCAAGCCCATCTGTCCATGAAGAAATTCCAGCCACTAGTGCTGATGAAAATGTTAATGAAGAATTGAAGACCCAGGCTGCAGCTGAAGAAGAGCCTGAAATTCCTCAGTCTGTGGATCCTGAGATTGTGATTCCTGAGGTAGTGATGCAATTGACTGATACTCCTCAGCCCAAGCCAAAGGATCCCTTCTCAAGGAAATTCAAGGCTGATGATTTCTTCAGCAAGCATGTTTTCTTCACTAAATTCAATCCTTATGACTCTGATCGTCTTAGAAGGAATCGCTTTTGGACTGCCAGCCAGGCAAACTTCTATTCTTCACTGCTATTCAACAAAGACAAAGTCTTTGACCACGAGCATATTCCTCACGTGGATATGGAATCAATGCCTTGCTTCTCTCAAGTCCTCAGTGTGCTTCATGATGCAGGACTGCTCAACTTTCGCTCTGACATTGTTGATTGGAATGAAGATCTTATTCTTCAATTCTACGCAACTCTGCACATCACAGGTGATGCTGATTATATCAACACTTGGGTATTGGACTGGATGACCGAAAACACTCATTATAAGGCACCGGCCTCTGAATTACTTCATGCCCTGTTTCGGTGTCAAAACCGGCGGATCTCGGGTAGGGGGTCCCGAACTGTGCGTCTAGGCGGATGGTAACAGGAGACGAGGGACACTATGTTTTACCCAGGTTCGGGCCCTCTTGATGGAGGTAAAACCCTACGTCCTGCTTGATTAATATTGATGATATGGGTAGTACAAGAGTGGATCTACCACGAGATCAAGGAGGCTAAACCCTAGAAGCTAGCCTATGGTATGATTGTTGTCATGGAGGTTATGTCCTACGGACTACAGCCCTCCGGTTTATATAGACACCGGAGAGGGCTAGGGTTACACAGAGTCGGTTACAATGGTAGGAGATCTACATATCCGTATCGCCAAGCTTGCCTTCCACGCCAAGGAAAGTCCCATCCGGACACGGGACGGAGTCTTCAATCTTGTATCTTCGTAGTCTTGGAGTCCGGCGGACGATGATAGTCCGGCTGTCCTGACACCCCCTAGTCTAGGACTCCCTCAGTAGCCCCTGAACCTGGCTTCGATGACGATGAGTCCGGCACGCATAAGGTTCGGCATTGCAAGGCGGGTTCCTCCTCCAAATAATCCATAGAAGATTGTGAACACCAGGATAGTGTCCGGCTCTGCAAAATAAATTCCACATTCCACCGTAGAGAGAATAAAATGTACACAAGTCTAATCTGTTGACGTATTTTGCGGCATGACGTCATGCCACTACCAAGCCTTTACTTGAATCGTTTTTTATTATACCACCTCAGCGCGTTTAGCGAAGCGGTTTCCTTGGCACGTCTTGTCGTAGCAGAGATCGTGTTCCCCTTATTCCGGGATTCTCATCAATACGGACGTGGGTAACCCAACCGCGCCATTGATGGTGGCGCTTGGGAGATAAGCGAGTTTTACCAGGCTAGTGGGGACGCATAGTCTTCGTCCGCCTATATATATAAGGGATAAGGATTCACCTTTTCACCTATGCCTTCTTCCTCCTTTGCTTATCCATCTCCGCGCACTCGAGCTCCAGCGCCCAAGTTTGCGCATCTCGTCTCAACCTTCTCCGACCATGTCCGGAGCGGGAGGCAAGTGGTTGGCCTCCACCGTTAAGGAGGAGCACATCACAAAGCTGCGCAGCGCCGGATACCTTTCTGGCGACATCGCGCACCGGCTTCCCGACGAGGGGCAGCTCATCCCTACCCCCAGGCCCCATGAGAGGGTCGTTTTCCTTCCCCATTTCCTCCCCGGACTGGGCTTTCCACTTCACCCCTTTGTCCGGGGGCTCATGTTCTACTACGGCCTGGATTTCCATGATCTGGCGCCGAACTTCATCCTCAACATCTCGGCGTTTATCGTCGTGTGCGAGGCCTTCCTCTGCATCCAGCCCCACTTCAGCTTGTGGCTCAAGACCTTCAATGTCAAGCCGAAGGTAGTGAAGGGCACTCAAGCGGAGTGCGGAGGCGCCATGTTGGGCAAGATGCCCAACGTCCTTTGGTTCGAAGGGGCCTTCGTGGAATCCGTCAAGGGGTGGCAGTCGGGGTGGTTCTATATCACCGAGCCGCGCGACCCTACGTGGGCGGCGGTCCCCGAGTTCAGATCTGGTATCCCTACGCAGCTTACCTCCTGGAAAGAGAAGGGCTTGCTGTGGGGTAATTCGAAGGAGCTGACGGGACTCCAAGCCTGTATCTAGAAGCTGGTGAACAAGAAGCTCAGGCTGGTTAACGTGGTCCAAGTCATGCTCGTCCGCTGGATTCTCCCATGCCAAGAACGGGCATTCAATCTGTGGGAGTTTGATCCGGAACAGCACCAGGCGTTGAGCAGGCTCTTCGACACGACGTACGAAGGCGCCTGGAGGGTGCTGTTTAAGGGCGCCGAAGCCCCCGCATCCGCGATGGAAGATCGCGGATTTCACTCGCAGCATCCAGCTGACGAGGTAAGTGATTCTACCCCTTTACGGGACACTTATTGTTAATAGATTGATTCTAAGCGGGTTTCAATCTCCCTTTTCCTTTGACAGGAATGGATGAAGAAGGCCGAGCAGCTCATCTTCCCGGCTCCCATGCCAGAAGACCCGGTGGACGCCCGTCTAGCGGGGCTGCTGGTTCCGGCACCGCACGTGGTGCCGGAGAAGAAGGCCAAGAAGGTGGCCACGGGCACTCGAAAGAGTTCCCGTTTTTAGGTCTCCGACGACTCCGAGGCGGACTCCTCCCCCGAAGATGAGGAGGAGGAAGAAGACTCTCTCCCAGAGGAGGGAGAGAGGAAGAGGAAGGCTTCCCCAACAGGGGAAGCCGAAGGGTCCAAGAGGGGGAGAACTATTCCCCCGGACAGCTCTGCCAACACCAACGTTGGCGGCGAGGAGTGGCCTTCAAGGGCCAGGCCTCCGGCGAGATCGTAAGTATCCGGATCCCTGAATGATCTGCAATTTCTTTTATGTCACATAGTGTCCTTCTAATGCCGCATGTTGCCTGCAGTCCGGCCGATGATGATCTCCTCGCTTCATCGAGCGGGTCGTTGGCTCCGTCGGATGTGGATTCCATCCCGACGGCCTCCACCCCTCGCGCCGATGAGGACGCCGAGGTGGGATCCCAGAAAGGGACCCATCAGGAGGAGGCTCCGGAGGCGCCGCAAGGCAGCCTCCCAGACTTTGCGCCGGACTCTACGCCGGAACCTGCAGTGGTTCCGGAGTCCGGCAAGCGGCCCCTTCGCAAGAAGGGCAAGACCGTGACGCCGGCGGCCTCCGTCCAACCGGAGGCGCCGGACAACTTGCTGGAGGCGCTCCAAGGTGCCTCCATTGAGGAAGAACATCGCACTGTTATGAGTGCGGTGATTCAGAAGGTTCAGCTCGCCAAGAGCGGGCTGACCGAAGCCTGCAGTAGCCTTCTAACAGGCTTTGAGGTAAGAAGTTAAAATTATGTAATGTAATACCACATAGACAGTAGCCCCTGATGCTCGGTTCGATGTTCGGAAAGAAAAGCCGGACTGGGGATCTAAAAAGATATACGCAGGGTTGCTAATAAATTATGTCAATATGGGTTTGCAGGCTGCGCTGCTGACCTCTGCCGCACTGACTGCGGAGGTTGGTGCATTGAAGCAAGATCTCGAGTGGTCCGAGCGAGAGCTCGGCCATGCCAAGAGGCAGCTCGAGGACAAAGAAGGTGAGTAGCACCACTTTGAATATTTACCTTATAGAAAAGGATTTCGGTTGCAATAAAATTAACAAGGATAACATGGGTACTACAGGGGCCACAAACGAGGTGGTAGCCCTGAAGGAGGCTGTGTCCGCGGCCGAACGCAATGCGGCGTGGAACGGGCAGAGCGAGAAAAGCAGGAGGCACGGGTGGCGGAAGTGCGGCAAGAGCTCCAGGCTCTCATGGAGGAGCATGAGAGTTTGGAGCGCGACTCGAAGACTTGAGAGTCCGAGCTCGCCTCGGCTCTCGAAAGTGCCAAGTCTGCCAAGGCCGAGGCCTGTAAGGCCCTTCAGGAAGTTGAGGATATGAAGAAAATAGCGGCGGGTAAGGCATTTTGCATGCAAAGCAAGCATGTGAATGTAAACTACCTGACACTTACCGGAATTCGGAGCTTTCCAGGGGCGTTTGCAGATCTGCCTCGCAGTGTATCCGATGCTGCCGCATTCTACTGTGGCAAGGAGGGGAGCTCAACGGAGAAGGTCTTCTGGTCTCAGTACGCTGAGGCCGGCCATCCGGTGCCCCCGAGCGATCAGCTGAAGCAGTTGGTCGAGCTCCACAAGGTAGCTGAGGAAGCCATGAAGGGCCTTATAGTCCGGCTGTGGCCTGGACAGGCCATGCCTGGGAGCTACTTCGGCCTTGTGCGGCGGCTGGTGGATGCGTGCCCCTGGGTGGATGTCATCAAGCGCTCCGCCTGTATTGAGGGTGCTCGTCGGGCCCTTGCCCGCACAAAGGTGCACTGGTGCAGGCTGGATGCGGAGAAGCTTATCACCGACGCACCGCCAGCGGGCAAGGAGTATCGCACGCCCGAGATGTACTATAAGACTGTCCTGAAGGGTGCCTGCAAGATTGCGGATGAGTGCCCCAGAGATGTAATTATTGAGTAGACTCGCTATGTATTATCCTGTGCGCTAAAAACTTTGTTCATATGCGCGAAGCAACGCTTGTTTGATTTAAAATATTACCTTCTGTGCGGCCGTTTATAAAATCTGAGAGATGGCAAGTCGTTGGCTTCAGCCCCCGAGCCACGAGTGCTGGGGTGTTCGGGATAAACTTGAGCACTCTTGTTCCCATTTTTGGGTCCATCTAGGGAGGCGCTCAACACAACGAACAAGGCAACCGGACTTATAATGCTTGAACACTCTCACTTAGCCATAGAATTCTATAATTTTAAATTTCAGCGAAGCCCCTAGTATTCGGAAGACCGAATTCGGGGCGCTATCCACGCCTTCGTCGGACATTATCCGGTACTTCGCTCGAAGCGGCATAAGTCTTTAGGGACCCAAAAAGACCTGTCGAACAGCGACCAGTCTCTCGCCTTATCATGCCAGTCAGTTTTAGCTTTCTCCACTGAGGCGCTCGCCCAGCTCAACCGGGGCGCAATCGCAGTGGTTCTCCCAGTGCCACCTTAGCCGACAGAACGGAACATAAGGCACCAAAACGTGGGAGCCGGGCAAACCCAACTATTGACCCAAGACATGATTCGGAGCCGATTCATATAATGCTATAAGTTCGGGGTGCCGCACTTGTGGAAGTGTTCGGACTTATCACACCATAATGCGGGGAACATAAGCCCCTGGCGTATTCGGCCGTACCAAAATATACGGGTGCAAGATGTCATTAATGAACATATGTGTAAAGTAATGCAATAATAGGCAAAAAATGCTGCATTATTTATTGAAGGAGTTCTGCTATGAGTGCGGAATGCTACAAGGAGTGCGGTAAGCAAGGGATTGGACTAATTAAACATGTCCCCCTCCAGGGGTGGGCTGCGGACTGGTGTATATAATCAAATTTAATGCTCGTAATGGAGACCACCTGAGTGTTCATCGCAGCCTTCTTTCTTCCCTGGCTGTTGCATCGTGAGTTCGGCGGGTTCACCGCCGGACAGGGCCTCTGGTGAACGGAGTCCTGTGTATACAAAGAAGGAAAATAATAATAATAAAAAAGAGTGACACACTTGTTAGCCCCTGGTGCGGTCGAGCCGCGCTCTGGGTCTGTTGTGGTCGTGCCCCTCCCCCTAGGCCCATGGTATCTCCAGAGCGTAATGATGCACGTGGAGGGTTGTTCTTGCAATCATGCAAAGGCTGGGGTCGGGGCCGTATTGCTACGCGTGCTCGGATCGTGCCAGGTGGTCTTGGTTGATGTTGCTTCGGGCGCGTTTGGCCGTATCCGGCCGTTTAACGGCCGGACTCGAAAATTGCCTTAAAATGCTGCTCTGTACTTCTGCCGCGAGAGCCGCTATATGTTCCTCCGTTCGGAGGGAGCGTTGCGTATTTCCGTTGACCGTGATGACTCCACGAGGGCCTGGCATCTTGAGCTTGAGGTATGCATAATGTGGCACCACGTTGAACTTT
The DNA here is from genome assembly GCA_963921465.1 of Triticum timopheevii. Taxonomy (NCBI): domain Eukaryota; kingdom Viridiplantae; phylum Streptophyta; class Magnoliopsida; order Poales; family Poaceae; genus Triticum; species Triticum timopheevii. The sequence continues at coordinate 193,806,185 of OY997264.1, read as the reverse complement.
GCAAACGCGGTTCGTCCAAGCAGAGCGTGATAGCCGCTGCGGAACGGGACTATGTAGAAGATTAACTCCTCGGTCCGGAAATTATCCGGGGATCCGAAGACCACTTCCAGTGTGACTGAGCCTGTACAATTGGCCTCAACGCCTGGTATGACGCCTTTGAAGGTCGTCTTTGTAGGTTTGATCCTTGAGGGGTCTATGCCCATCTTGCGCACGCGCTGTATCCTGATAAAGCAGGTTCAGGCTACTGCCGCCGTCCATTAGGACTCTCGTGAGGTGAAATCCATCGACGATTGGGTCTAAAACCAATGCGGCGAATACGCCATGGCGGATACTAGTCGGATGGTCTCTTCGATTGAAAGTGATCAGACAAGAGGATCATGGATTGAACTTCGGGGCGACTGGCTCCATCGCATATACGTCCCTTAGTGCACGCTTGCGCTCCCTCTTGGGTATATGGGTTGCGTATATCATGTTCACCGTCCGCACTTGTGGCGGGAAACCCTTCTGTCCTCTACTGTTCGGCGGCCAGGTCTCTTCCTCGTCATCGCTATGCAGCCCCTTGTCATTGTTTTCGGCAATTAACTTGCCTGCCTGCTTGAATACCCAACAGTCTCTATTGGTGTGATTAGCTGGCTTTTCGGGGGTGCCATGTATCTGGCATAAGCGGTCGAGTATACGGTCCAAATTGGACGGACCCGGAGTGGTTCTTTTGAATGGCTTCTTCCACTGACCAGGTTTAGAGCCTCGGAATCCGGCGTTGACTGTCGTATCCTCCTTGTCGTCGCCGTTAATGCGGCGTTTATTTTTGCTTCGACGCGACCTACCATTGTGGTCCTTGGTATCCGGACTGCCAGAATTTTTACTGAGGTTGTTGCTGCGAGCTAGCCAGCTGTCCTCTCCCACACAGAAGCGGGTCATTAGAGATGTGAGGGCTGCCATGGATTTCGTCTTTTCCTGTCCTAGGTGCCGGGCTAGCCACTCGTCGCGGATGTTATGTTTGAAGGCTGCGAGGGCCTCTGCATCCGGACAGTTGATGATTTGATTTTTCTTTGTTAAGAACCGTGTCCAGAACTGTCTGGCCGATTCGTCTGGCTGCTGAATTATGTGGCTTAGGTCATCGGCGTCTGGTGGTCGCACATATGTGCCCTGGAAGTTGTCGAGGAATGCGGCTTCCAGGTCTTCCCAACACCCAATTGACTCTGCGGGCAAGCTGTTAAGCCAATGCCAAGCTGGTCCTTTAAGCTTGAGTGGGAGATACTTGATGGCGTGGAGATCGTCGCTGCGGGCCATATGGATGTGAAGGAGATAATCTTCGATCCAAACCGCGGGGTCTGTTGTGCCATCGTAGGATTCAATGTTTACGGGTTTAAAACCTTCAGGGATTTGATGATCCATTACTTCGTCAGTGAAGCATAGCGGGTGTGCAGCGCCTCTATATTGAGCAATATCACGACGTAGCTCGAGTGAGCGTTGTCTGCTGTGTTCGGCCCGGCCGGAGTTGTTGTATCCGGTGCGATGGTATTCGTCGTGGGTCGCGCGGCGCCCACGTGATCCGTAGATGGATCTGGATTGCCTTGCTTTGTCCTCCAATATATCTCGCAAGTCCGGCGCGTTCCTTCTTGGCTTCGTACTTTTGGAGCGATGCCGGGGTACGGTCTTGGTGGAGGGCCTGGATGCCTCTCTGTCGCGACCACGGGGTGGTCGGTCAGCCGTATTGTGCGCTAGTGATGAAGGTATGTATGCTTCCTCCTCTAGTCGGGGGAGCAACTTGCGTTTTGGGTAGATTTTGGAGGGGCGTTCGAGTTCGTACTCTTTGGCCGCGAGGACCTCGGTCCATCGATCGGCCAGCAAGTCTTGATCAGCTTGAAGCTGCTGCTGCTTTTTCTTTAGGCTATTTGCCGTGGCGATAAGCCTGCGTTGAAAATGTTCTTGTTCGACGGGATCCTCTGGCACGGCGAATTCTTCGTCGTTGAGGCTTGCCTCGTCTCCGGAGGGAGGCATGTAATTGTCATCCTCGACCTCTTCGTCTGCCGCTCTCTCGTGAGGGCTTGCTTCTGCATCCTCCTGCGCTGAATCTTGCTGGAGGGGATTGTCTTCGGCACTGTCTGGGGTGTTATTATCTCCTGTGCCGGAATGTCCATTCTTGCTGTGGCTGGATTTAGAGCGGCGCCGCTGACGTCGGCGCTTGGGCTGTTTCTTTAGGGAATCTGCCTCCGTTGCTTCTTCGCCGCCCCCATCTTTTGGGGTGTCCACCATGTATATGTCATATGACGAGGTGGTCTTCCAGTGCCCTGTAGGCGCTGGTTCTTGTTCGTCTCCGGCATCGTCGTCTATACCGTCGATGTCTTCGGAGTCATAATCTAGCATGTCGGTTAGGTCGTCGACAGTGGCTACAAAGTGGGAGGTGGGTGGGCTTTGAATTTCTTCGTCGTCCGCATCCCAACCATCCTGGCCATAATCCGGCCAGGGCTCTCCAGATAACGAGAGATGCTTTAGCGAATTTAGGATGTCGCCAAAGGGCGAGTGCTGAAAGATGTCCGCAGCGGTGAACTCCATGATCGGCGCCCAATCCGATTCGATTGGCAGGGGCGTAGGAGGTTCGGAGTCCGGCACCTCGGAGTCACGGGCTTTATAGGGGACAAGGTCAGTGTTTGGCTCCATCGCCATGGGAGTTGCAGCCCCCGAGGCGGTGTCCAGCCACCGGTCCTCGATCTGCGCGATCGGCTCCGGACTAAGGGCCGGAGCGGATTCGTGTGCGGCCACCAAGGCACTGTCCGGCGGCAGAGCTAAATCATGCCCATCGTGACAGTACGACACGCTTGGCTGTGGCTCGAGTCCGTCAAAGATCAAGTCCCCGCGGATGTCGGCCGTGAAGTTTAGGCTTCCGAACCTGACCTGACGGCCAGGGGCGTAGCTTTCGATCTGCTCCAGATGGCCAAGTGAATTAGCCTGCTGTGCGAAGCCGCCGAATACGAAGATCTGTCTGGGGAGAAAATTCTCACCCTGGATGGCATTGTTGATTGAAGGAGCCATCGGGCCTATCGGTGACGACACAGAGGAACTCTCAATGAAAGCACCAATGTCGGTGTCAAAACCGGCGGATCTCGGGTAGAGGGTCCCGAACTGTGCGTCTAGGCGGATGGTAACAGGAGACGAGGGACACGATGTTTTACCCAGGTTCGGGCCCTCTTGATGGAGGTAAAACCCTACGTCCTGCTTGATTAATATTGATGATATGGGTAGTATAAGAGTGGATCTACCACGAGATCAAGGAGGCTAAACCCTAGAAGCTAGCCTATGGTATGATTGTTGTCATGGAGGTTATGTCCTACGGACTACAGCCCTCCGGTTTATATAGACACCGGAGAGGGCTAGGGTTACACAGAGTCGGTTACAATGGCAGTTGATCTACATATCCGTATCGCCAAGCTTGCCTTCCACGCCAAGGAAAGTCCCATCCGGACACGGGACGGAGTCTTCAATCTTGTATCTTCGTAGTCTTGGAGTCCGGAGGACGATGATAGTCCGGCTGTCCGGACACCCCCTAGTCCAGGACTCCCTCACCCTGGCAATCAGTCCTCCACCTGAAGGTGCTTGTTGTCTGTACCAAGAACCTGAACTTACTACTCATTACATGCAAGTGCTAATGAAGCCTCTGAAGCCCAGTCAAGCCCCAAGGACCAAATTCCTCGTGAAGGAATTGTTGTATGTGCCAAGAACCGTCTATCGCATTTTGACGAAGACTTTGAGTCCTATCAAAGGCCACGACTCATCTGATGAGGAAATTGTTGGCATCATGAAGAATCTGCTATTCAACATCATGCATGGCATCCCTGTCAATTATCATGATTACTTCATGAGGACTCTGGCAAATGTTGCACTTTCTCCGTTTGAGCTGAAGCCTTATGCTCCTTGGATTATGAGATTCCTCAGAACAAGGTCTTCACTCAACTACAAAGCTGATTTTCAGAATCACCTCAGCTACTTGCCACTGATTGAATTCCTCAAGCGGACATATTCCTCAGCTGATGAGAAGGGCTAGGCACTTACTATTATCGATGAAGGCATTCGTCCATTGGATGGTCAGTTTCGCAAAGCTGCATCCTATTCCACCAATGATGACTCTGCCACTCATGATTCTGCTGCCAATGCATCCAAGCCAAATCCTCAAGCCACTGCTCCTCGTGTGATGACTGACCGTGAGCTGCTTCTTAGTCTTCACCAGAAGGTGGATCGAAACCACAAATGGGTTAAGCGTCAGTTTGGTTCTATTCTTCACAACATGATTGCTACACATAATGTAGTGAAGAAAAACCATTACTACCTCCATGAAGTCTTCCATCGCACCTGGGCTATTTTGTCACATCTCTATGGTGAAGAAGATCTGAAGCAAATGGGTTTCAAGGAAGATTTTGACTGGTCTGCTCCTCCACCGAAGAAATACGAGAAGGTCAAGGTTCCTTCCTTGGTAGCCAGTTCATATTCTTCATCACGCGACACAGACATGTATGAAGACTTGAACAACACTGCGGCAGGCCCTACAACGACACACGACCCCAACAACGCTAGCGCTCCTCCATCATCATGATATTCTTTAGGGGCGTTAGTCCTCATTTTCAACCCTTTTGGTCATTCTGTGACAAAGGGGGAGAAATTTGAGTTAGTCTTCAAGCGGGTCTATCTTATATGGGCGTTTTTTTTGCTAAGTTACAACTCTCGTTCTTTTGATGACTTTGCTGGATCGAGTTGTAAACTTAAACTCTATGGTGGCCTGACACTTTTGCTGAGTTCTTCTGCATGCTTATTCCTCATTAATGTCAATGCACGCATGCTGAATTACATCAGTCACCATATTTAATCATGCATTTCAAATTCTTCATATTACATGTCAAATGCGTGTATGAATTACAAGATAGAGGGGGTGATCTCCATGATTATACTCTTCAAGTGTGCATTGCTTCAAAAGCAAATTCCTCACTATGCACATCTTCAGGGGGAGTTCTTCTATATCTTGCAATCAAATTCCTCAGTATCAGTATTTACACTTCATATGTTTATCCCTGTTGAAAACTTAACCTATATTGTCATCAATCACCAAAAAGGGGGAGATTGTAAGTGCGTCTATTGCCCCTTAGTGATTTTCGTGTATTGAAGACTTATAGGTTAAGGGACTGATGCATTTGTGAGTGTACACAGGTCTATAAGTCTATGAGGAGTTTGATATTTACAGAGAAAGTCGACCCCTAAAAATGAAGTTCTTCAACTGAAGACTTTGGATTTCTGAAGACTTTCTGAAGACTTTGAAAGTGAAGAAATTGGTGTGACCTTGAAGACTTGGCAATCATTCGAGGAACATGAAGCGTGAAGACTTATGTTTTCGTAGTTTCATTTTCTCTTTCTTGAGTCGTAGGAAACACCGTACTGTTAAAGCGGGTCGAGGAAATACTAAGGAAAAATTTCCATGTGATGCTCAACTCAAAATCCTATTCCTACCAATCCCTTCGAGTGAAGCCATTGGAAATCTCATACGGTTCAGTCAATTTCTTCAGTAACAGAGACGAAGTTCTTCTGGTTGCTGAGGAATTTGTTCTGACTGAGGACTTAGGAATTCGCCAGTGCGGATTGCCTACACAGTGAGGAACATGATAGCCCTGAGGAATTTGAGAGTCAAATTTCCGATCGTTGCTGTGCTATGCGCCAGCTATCCCAAAATATCTACCCACATAACGGTCATATCATTGAAGGGCATTTATGTCTTATCATGTCGGGCTTCTCCCTAGGCTATAAATAGCTACCCCCTACAACCACTAGCTGGTTGGCTGCTCCGAGAGAAACTGACACTTGTCATTTGAGAGCATCCCGTCCTCCGAGGACTTTGAGCGAAAATCATCAAGTGAGGAAAACCCAAACCCAAACACCTTCAAACCCAAAGTGATTGAGCATCACTGAAGAGATTGATCCTGCGTGGATCCGAGGCTTGTTACCTTTGAAGACTATGCTTCTTCCAGACGGTTAGGCATCATGGCCTAGAGCATCCAAAGAGGAATTGTGGATCGCCGAGTGACCGTGTCTGTGAAGGTTTGGAAGTCACCTGAAGACTTACCATGAGTGATTGGGCGAGGTCTTGTAAGTGCATCTAGTGCCCCTTAGTGATTTTGGTGTATTGAAGACTTATAGGTTAAGTAACTGATGCGTTTGTGAGTGAACACAGGTCTATAAGTCTATGAGGAGTTTGATATTTACAGAGAAAGTCGACCCCTAAAAATGAAGTTCTTCAACTGAAGACTTTGATATTCTGAAGACTTTCTGAAGACTTTGAAAGTGAAGAAATTGGTGTGACCTTGAAGACTTGATATTCATTCGAGGAATATGAAGCGTGAAGACTTTTGTTTTCATAGTTTCATTTTCTCTTTCTTGAGTCATAGGAAACACCATACTGTTAAAGGGGGTCGAGGAAATACTAAGGGAAAATTTCCATGTGATGCTCAACTCAAAATCCTACACCTACCAATCCCTTCGAGTGAAGCCATTGGAAATCTCATACAGTTCAGTCAAATTCGTCAGTGATAGAGACGCAGTTCTTCTGTTCACTGAGGACTTTGCTTTGACTGAGGAGTTAGGAATTCGCCAGTGCAAATTGCCTACACAGTGAGGAACATGATAGCCCTGAGGAATTTGAGAGTCAAATTTCCGATCGTTGCTGTGCTGCGCGCCGGCTGTCCCAAAATATCTTATCCACCTAACGGTCATATCATTGAAGGGCATTTATGTCTTATCATGTTGGGCTGCTCCCTAGGCTATAAATAGCCTCCCCCTACAACCACTAGCTGGTTGGCTGCTCCGAGAGAACTTGACACTTGTCATCTGAGAGCAATCCATCCTCCGAGGACTTTGAGCGAAAATCATCAAGTGAGGAAAATCCCAAAACCAAACCCCCACAAACCCAAAGTGATTGAGCATCACTGAAGAAATTGATCCTGCGTGGATCCGACGCTTGTTACCTTTGAAGACTGTGCTTCTTCCAGACGGTTAGGCGTCAAGGTCTAGAGCATCCAAGAGGAATTGCGGATTGCCGAGTGACCAAGTCTGTGAAGGTTTGGAAGTCACCTGAAGACTTACCACGAGTGATTGGACGAGGCCTGCGTGGTCTTAGTTCAAGGAGAATACGGTGAGGACTGGGTGTCCTGAGTTGCGGCTCAGAGACTGGGTGTCCGGGACTGTGTGTCCTCGAGTTTAAATACTCAGCCGCTCCAACCAGACGTACAACTGAGACAGCAGTTGGAACTGGTTTACCAAATCATTGTCTTCACCAACTAACTGGTTCTATTTCCTCAACTCTTCCATTTCCTCATTACTGTGTTGAATGTTGTTCATATCTGTGCTTGAAGACTTTGACTGAAGACTTTCACAAATTCCTCAGTTCAATTTCTTCAGTCTGTTTGTCTTCATCTTGTTATCCTGTGTTTACGCTTTCTGTACTCTATGTTAGTCTTCATTTCATCATGATGACTATGTTTGTATCCTGTTATGTTTACTTCTGAGTACTTATTCCGCTGTAAGTAGTTCTTCGCTAAGGAATTTCCTCACCAGCAAATTCCTCAGTGAAGAATTCATAAAAATCGCATATTCACCCCCCCTCTAGTCGATGAGCAAGGTACTCCCTTGTTCTGTGTGATTTTGGTTTAACCGCCTGGAGTTTTAGTTATGTCGACCGCAGGTATGATCAAGGTCTCGGCTGGGTGTCCTACCTTTGATGGAACGGACTACCCCTGCTAGAAGAACAAGATGCGAATGCATCTTGAGGCAATTGATAGTGATCTCTGGTATGTTGTGGAAAATGGTGTCCCCTCTGTCACTCCCACACTGAACGCTACCGATGTGAAGAGATTCAAACAACTCGACTCTCAAGCGAAGAATATCATATGTGGTCATCTGAGCAAAGGACAGTATGGAAGAGTGAGTGCTTTGGAAACTGCTAAGCTTATCTGGGATAGGCTGTCCAAAGTAAATGAAGGAGTTTCAACTCAGCGTGACTCTCAAGTCGATGTTCTTCGGAATCTCTTCAACCGCTTCAAAAGACTCGACAATGAGAATGTCTGTCGTGGGGAACTGAGGGCCACGAGCACCTATGGGGCAGGAGGGCCCCTTTGTTTATCCGGCGGCGGAGCGGAGGGCGCACGCAGAGCGGATCGAGGCGAGAGCGTGCGCGGGGGATTTTTACCCAGCTTCGGAGCTCTCCGGAGAGATAAAACTCCTACTGCTGCTTTGTGTGTTTGTATTCTGTTCTTGCTCGAGAGAGCGGGCGCGGCGTCGAATTGGCTGAACCCCAAGCTGTGGAACCCGAAATTCCGAACCTCCGAACCTCCGAACCCTTTCTACGTGCGCATGGGCCTCCTTTTTATAGGCTAAAGGGGTTACCGACAGGTGGCAGCGTAGAAAGAGGGGTAGAAAGGTAAAAACGCGGGTTGGTACAACTACTACCAACAGTGTCCCCTACCTAACTCTGACAGCAGGGGACAAGGGCATTTAATGCCCGTCCGGTCGCCCCAACAGTGCCAGGAAACGACCGTTAGAAGCGCCACCGATTGCCACGATGGCCTCCTTGTCAGCTTCGCTTGCCACCTTGCACCGCCATGCTGCACAGCTACCCGCCACGTGCACCAGGAGAGATCTTGTGGCGACACGTCGTCGGATGCGCTGGAGCGTGGGCGTGGAGTGGCGGCCTTGCCGCGGCAAGTGCCTTGCCGCAGCCCTTGTCTTGTCGCACCAGCAAGCTTGCCACTCGCCGGGCCTTGCCGGGACGCGCGGGGCGTCGTGGCAAGTTTCTTGAAGTGCCTTGGATGGCCTTCCCGGCAAGCTCCTCTTGCCGGGGCCCTTGTCCTTCCCGGCAAGCTCCTCTTGCCGGGGCCTTGGTTGGCCTTCCCGGCAAGCTCCTCTTGCCGGGGCCTTGGTTGGCTTTCCCGGCAAGCTCCTCTTGCCGGGGCTTTTAGCTTGAGTGCTCTATTCTCGAACGGTGTCAAAGTAGCCGTGGAGGATCTTGGCGGGCACCTGGCAAGCCCCGCCGCGGGTCGCTGCGACTGCCCGTGCACAAGTTCGGGATACTAAGGTACCCCTACTTTAGTACAACGACAGGAGCCCCCGGGCCTGGGCCATACACGGTGCCGAGCGCTGTTGGGCCAGGCCCAAAACAGTGCACGGGCACGCGCGGCCTGGGTCCACACTAGATCTGACTCTGCGCCCACCGCGCTCCCTTGTAACGGCATGCGTCGATCGCGGCGTCGTGGGAGACGTGGGTGGTGTGCGCGATTTTCGAGGCGCCCACCCCCACCCTTGACCACGGGGAGGGGTGAGGTCACCTCATCTGTCGCCTCGGCTCTGCATCCCCGCCACGCGGCTCCCATGCACTCGGGGTCGCGGACGGTGGAGGCGGGAAACCGAGCCGTCACGGGCGGAGGCAGCGAAGATGTCGGCCCAGATTCCCTGTTCCTCCTGTGCCCTGATTCGCTGAGTGGGGCGGTCGAGCCCCCACCTCGCTCCTTTAAGAAGAGCGGGAGGGGGGCGCCGAAAACCGCACTCCCTCATCTTCTCCTTTCCCCAGTCTCCTGTTCTCCTTTCTCCCATTTGCCATGGAGGAAGGGAAACCTGTTCCTTTATCGGTGGCGGCAAGGGTCGCAGCCAGGCAGCGCATCCCTCCCTATTCCACTCCCGTGGTGGCAGAGCGAGCCACGAGGGGAAGAGGGAGGGGGCGAGGTCGCGGGCGAGGTCGAGGACGAGGCCGAGGCGCTCGGGGAAGAGGCGGTCGGGGCGGTGCAGAATCTCCGCCTCCGCCGGCGGCTCTTCCCCTCGGGGCGGTACATACGGGGGACGACCCTTGCGAGTTCTTCATCAAGCTGCGCCGGCCGCCTCGTCGTCGCCTCCAGCTTCCAGCTCCGTTTGCGAGCGCGATGGAGCCAGAACCGCCCGAGATGCTGAGATTGTGCATGAGGGGCTGTGGGATCAGCGGCATGCGAGTCCACGTTGTATCCACAGCCCCTAGCATGATGTATCTTGACCGTGGATGGAAAATGTTCGCCCGCATCCACAGCTTGACGGCGGGGTTTACCATCCATTTTAAGTTAATGGAGGGCGACCTCCTCTCTGTCAAGGTCTTCGGGGACTCCGGCATCCGGGCGAGGTGCTGCATGGACAACTCCTCCGATAGCGAAGACTCCCCCTCGAGCGAGAGTGACGAGGAGGAGAGCGACAGCGACGACGAGGGTAGCGGGAGGCGGGGTGGCGAGTCCGACTAGGTGTCGGGCGCCGCTCCGCGCACCACTGGTGACCCCATCATCCGCGTCGCTGGCACCTTGAACTCCCCGGGGTCGTCTCCTTGGGTGGCTGGCGTAGGGAGGCGGCAGAAGAGGAAGAGGGCCGGCGGCAAGGCCGTCACGTCGGAGTACGAGGGCGTGGCGCCCTTGACAGCGTGCTGACGTCCTGCCGCCCCGTCTTCGAGCTCTGCTTCCGGCGCCGCCATCACCACCCAGCCTTCGGACAGCCCCGGGGATGTTCTCTTGGTGTATTCTGGCACCCATAGCTCACGTAGGCGCCCCTTTTGCCCTTCTCGCTTCCTTGACCTACCTCCTGAAAAAGAGGGACAGGAAAAGGATTACGGGCATCTTATCTTTTTAGTTTGTAAGCCTTCAGGCCTTAGCTGCATTTGAAACTTGTAATCCTCTCTTTCATGTTTTTCATCCTCTATGGACTGACCCGAGTGGGATGTTTTTTAATGAAAAAGGGAAGCTTGCTATGTCCTTTACTTGATTTTGTGTCTTGTATGTTTTTACCCTGCAACTTGAGGGAACTTGCCGGCGCATGCACACTTGCTGAGTGCGGGACATCAGCAGCCCGCTGGCGGTGCTGCGTCCGGCAAGAAACCTTGTCGGGGCTAGTTGCAGCGCGCTTGTATTGTTGAGCGGACTTGAAACAAATCAAGGGCGCAACTTAGCCATGAGCCGGTTCCTCCGCGCACAGGTTATACACACAAGGCACGATCGTTCAAGGACGCGGCTTCGCGTTCCCCAGTCCATAAGAGGATGCATGACGAGGGACGAAAAACTTATCTGGTATCGTAGCTCCCGGCAACCTTGGCTTGCCGCAGATGAAACTTGATATTCACGGCCTCCGGCAACACTGGCTTGCCGGGGTCTAGGTGCCGGAGCGCCCTTCCTCTTCTTCTTCGTCGCTGTTATTCCGGTTATAAGAATAACTTAGTCAGTGCCGTAAGTTATTTTTGCAATATAACTTTACTCTGGGCACTATCTGCTATGTTACTTCCTTTACTTGATCTCGCCCCTTGTGTGTTTTCACCCTACGCTTTGAGGGAAACTTGCCGGCGCAAGCACACTTGCTGAGTGCGGGACATCAGCAGCCCGCTGGCGGTGCTGCGTCCGGCAAGTAACCTTCTCGGGGCTAGTTGCAACGCGCTTGTATTGTTGAGCGGGCTCGAAACAAATCAAGGGCGCAACTTAGCCACGAGCCGGTTCCTCCGCGCACAGGTTTTACACACAAGGCGCGGTCGTTCAAGGAATATAACTCTGCTCGCTGTGTTATATCCTTTACTCTGTCACATCCCTTGTATGTTTTTACCCTGTGCTTTGAGGGGACTTGCCGGCGCGAGCACACTTGCTGAGCGCGGGACATCAGCAGCCCGCTGGCGGTGCTGCATCCGGCAAGAAACCTTGTCGGGGCTAGTTGCAGCGCGCTTGTATTGTTGAGCGGGCTCGAAACAAGTCAAGGGCGCAACTTAGCCGCGAGTCAGTTCCTCCGCGCACAGGGTTTCCATACAAGGCGCGGACATTCAAGGAATATAACTCTAAAATTTAAAACTTGATTATGCTCAAACTTTGGCAACTTATCTTTTCTATCATCTGTGCTCCGGCAGGGCCATGCTCCTTCGAACGACACCCGGCCCACACCTCTATCCTCTCCTCCTCGAAGCTTCTGGCGTTAGCTTTGCGGCTATGGTAGTGGCGCAAAGCTTGCCGGTAGCGAGCAGCTCGTACCGCAGCCTGAAGACGATCTTCCTCGACGAGCGGCGCGTCATCTTTCCCGCGGCTGCTCTCGCTCTAGCTCACCGTAAGGGAGCACTCGAGGCGATCCGTACTCGAGGGGAAAGGGGTCGAGAATGTCGAGCCCCCAGCCCAAAAATGGCCAGGGTAAAGGGATTGTTCGGAGAGCTTGAGCTGGCTGATGAATCTGCTTGGAATGGAACTGGCACGCTTCACACTTGGTTACTTGTGCAGTTGCATCCTGGAGGGCTGTCGGCCAGAAGAAACCTTGCCGGAAGGCTTTGCCGGCAAGTGCTCTTGCGCCAATGTGGTGACCACATATGCCTCCATGTATCTCTGCCAACAGCTCCTGTCCATCTTCCCGGGAAATGCACTTCAATTTCACTCCGTTGAATCTTTTTCTGTACAGTATGTCATCGACAAACTGGTACATACTAGATTGCCGGGCTACTTTTTCCGCTTCTTCCTGTTCCTCGGGAAGTTCTCCTGTCTGAAGGAAATGGACGATCTGCTGTGCCCATGCCGGAGCTTGTGGCTCGACCGCAAGGACTAAAGGCGCGAATGCTGCTGCGGGAACATCCGCTTCTACGGCAAGAATCTGAGATCTTGCCGGAGCGTGATGCCCCCCGGCAAGCGTGTCGGGACACAGCTTGTCGGGAGCGTCTGCTTCAACGAAACAAGCCCTGGGGCTTGTCGGAGCAGTCTGCTCCTCAGCACTCTCTGTGTCGATCCCGGGGACCTTCTTGGCGGCGGCTCCGGGGAGCTCTGCCGGAAAGTAGTCGCCGGCACCCAACTTTCTCTTCTTGCTCTGTCCAGTTGATGGTGTCACAGATGGCTGAGTCAGCTTGAGCACAAAAATCCCTGGTTCCACAGGCAACTTGAGTGCGGTGCACTTTGACAGACCATCTGCAATGTCATTCTGAGCTCTTGGAACGTGTTCCATTTGCAGGCCGTCAAAGTGCTCTTCTAGGTTCCTCACTTCATCAATGTAGGCTTCCATCAACGGACTCTGATAATCTTTGTTAACTTGGCGGACGACAAGCTGTGAGTCACCCCTGACAATAAGCTTCTTGATCCCAAGTTCTGCCGCGATCCTGAGCCCGGCAAGCAAGCCTTCATATTCCGCAGTATTGTTTGTTGCTTGCTCCTTGGGAAAGTGCATTTGGACCACGTACTTGAGGTGCTCTCCGGTGGGTGCGACAAGTAGTACGCCCGCACCGGCGCCTTGCAGCGAGAAGGCACCATCGAAGTACATGATCCATTCCTTGCTAGCTTCCTTGACGGGGATGCTCTTCTCTGGAATTTCTTCATCAGGCGTTGGCGTCCATTCTGCTATGAACTCTGCCAAGGCTCGGCTCTGGATAGTTGAGGTACTCTCGAACTTGAGGCCAAAGCTTGACAATTCCAGTGCCCACTCGACAATCCTGCCTGTTGCTTCTGGATTCTGCAATATCCTCTTCAACGGAAAGCGAGTGACCACTGTGATCTCATGCGCTTGGAAGTAATGGCGCAGCTTCCTCGAGGCCATTAGGAGGCCGAAGAGCAACTTCTGCACACCAGAGTACCTTGATCTAGCCCCCTGGAGAAGGGAACTGACAAAGTAAACTGGGCGCTGCACCATCTTTTTCTGCTTCTCTTCTTGTGGCTGCGCGGATCCACTCTTGCCGGAACCAGAACTTGCCGGACCAGGGCTTGCCGGGCCAGAGCTCGCCGGAGAAGCCCCCTGCTTGTCACTGGATTCGCTTGCCGCGGACGCTGGCTCACCATCCGCCTCCCTCTCCGCTACTAACGCAGCACTAACCACTTGATTGGTTGTCGCCAGATATAGCAGAAACTTCTCTTGTGGTTTAGGTGCGACAAGTGTTGGAGTAGAGGATAGGTATATCTTCAGGTCCTGCAGCGCAGCCTCCGCTTCCGGAGTCCATTTCATTGGACCTGCCTTCTTCAAAATTTTGAAAAATGGCAAGGCGCGCTCGGCAGACTTGGAGATGAACCTGCTGAGAGCAGCAATACAGCCGGCAAGCCTTCGCACATCCTTGACGCGCTTTGGTGCTTCGATTTGCTCAATGGCCTTGATCTTGTCGGGGTTGGCTTCAATCCCCCTCTGGGACACAAAGAATCCGAGAAGCTTGCCGGAAGGAACTCCAAACACACACTTCTCGGGATTCAACTTGAGGTTGACCCTGCGCAGATTTGCAAAAGTCTCGTCCAAATCTTGGATCAAAGTCTCTTTGTCCTTGCTTTTGACCACTATGTCATCCATGTAAGCTTCTACATTCCTGTGCAGCTGTGGCTCAAAAGCATGACTGACTACTCTTGCAAATGTTGAACCTGCATTCTTTAGTCCGAAGGGCATTCGTATAAAGCAGTACATGCCACATGGAGTAATGAATGCGGTTTTCTCTTCATCCTCTTCTGCCATGAAGATCTGATGATATCCTGAATATGCATCAAGGAATGAAAGCAGATCGCATCCTGCCGTGGAGTCTACAATCTGGTCAATGCGCGGCAAGGGAAATGGATCTTTGGGACAAGCTTTATTAACATCAGTGAAGTCAATACAAAGCCTCCATTTCCCGTTTGCTTTGCGCATGACTACTGGATTGGCTAACCACGTCGGATGGAGAACTCCTCGGACTAGGCCCGCTGCTTCCAACTTCTTGATTTCCTCTGCAATGAATTGTTGACGCTCTACTACTTGCTTTCTAACTCTCTGCCTGACGGGCCGCGCGTGAGGACAGACGGCAAGGTGGTGCTCAATTACTTTCCTGGGAACACCGGGGATGTCAGATGGTTGCCATGCAAACACATCGACATTCTCCCGCAGGAAAGCAACGAGCGCGCTTTCCTATTTAGGATCAAGAGTGGCACTGATGGTGAAGGTGCCACCAGTGCCGTCCTCCTTGGCGGCCACTTTCTTGGTCGGTGGCGAAGCTATCTTTGCCTTCTTGCACTTGCCGGTGGAGCTCGATGGTGCGTCCTCGACGGTAGCGCAGCACTCCGAAGAGGTGCGCTTGCCGGAGTAGGCATCAGAGCTATTCTTGCTGGACTTGGCCTTCTTCTTCCCCCCGGGAGCTTCAGCGGCGAGTGGTTTGCATTCTGCTGCGGCTGCTGCTTCCCGGTAGATCTTATCGGTACAGATGAGTGCATCCTTCTCGTCACCTTGGACAGAAATGACACTTATCGGACCAGGCATCTTGAGCACATTGTAGGCATAGTGAGAGGCTGCCATGAACTTGGCGAGTGCTGGACGGCCAAGTATCCCATTGTAGGGCAATGGGAAATTAGCAACGTCAAATGTGACTCGCTCTGTCCTGAAATTTAGCTCGCTGCCAAATGTCACTGGCAATGTAATCTTCCCCTTCGGCTTGCTCCTTCCCGGGTTTATTCCTTGAAAGGTACCAGTCTCTTCGAGCTCGCTGTCGGGGATCTGGAGCTTCTTGAGCACTGCGGAGGAGATCAGATTCAGGCCGGCCCCGCCGTCAACCAGCATCTTCGCGACCCTGAGATTGCGGATTGTTGGTGAAACCAACATCGGCAAGCACCCGACCGCAGTGATGCGGTCAGGGTGATCTTCAATGTCGAAGATGATGGGCGTGCTGGACCACTTCAGGGGCTTGCGCGACTCAACGGACGGTTCTGCTGCGTTCACTTCCCGCACCCACCGTTTGAGCTGGCGGTGCGAGGTGTGCAGAGAAGCACCGCCGTCGATGCACAACACCTCTGTTGTCTTCTGGAACTCTTGCTCATCAGTCTCATCTTCTTCCATCTCATCGTCCTCATCTTCGTCTTCGTCTTTATCGCGGCTACGGGGAGGCCTGTCTCCTTGCCGCGGCTTAGCCTTGCCGCGGCGCCCTTCCCGGGCGGGGTACTGCTTACCGGATCCCCCGCCACCTTGCCGGGCCTTCTCCTTGTCGCGGCGCTCGTATTCAGCTTTCTGTAGCTCCGCCATCTGCTCAACTTTCTTGCAGGCTTGGAGATCATGGCCCTTGGTGTGGTGGATCTTGCAATACTGCTTGTCGGAGCCATCCTGCTTGTCGGCGGCCACCACAGCCTTGCCGGAATCACCAGCTCTAGCCTTCTCGGAACTGCCTCCACTGCTGGATTGCTCAACAGCTAGCACATCCTTGGTTTTTCTCTTTCTGTTATTCCGCCTCCGATTCCTCCTTGCCGGAGGGGCACCCTCACTGTCAGATCCTTGTGCTGCATCATTCTCTCGGGGGAGCCTTCTCCCCTCTTCAGCCCGTGCACACTTGTCGGCCAGAGCATATAGCTCGCCGACATCTCTGATTTTGCACATCGCCATCTCTTCCCTCATCCTGTGGTTACGCACGTTCTGATGGAACGCGCTGATAACTGCGGCAGGGTGGACGTCTGGGATGTTGCGCTGCACCTGACTGAATCTCTATATATACTTGCGCAGGGGTTCTCCCTCCTTCTGGGCGAGCAGGTGAAGGTCACTCTCCTGGCCATGGGGTTTGTGGCCGCCTGTGAAGGCGCCAACAAACTGATGGCACAAGTCCGCCCACGAAGAGATGGAGTTGTCTGGCAAGTGCATGAGCCAAGATCTGACGTTGGGCTTGAGCACCAGTGGGAAGTAGTTGGCGAGGATCTTCTCGTCGCGCCCTCCGGCAGCCTGCACCGCGATGGTGTAGACGCTGAGGAACTCTGACGGATGTATCCTGCCATCGTACTTCTCGGGCACGTCTGGCTTGAAGTTCTTGGTACTGGGCCACTGGACCTGCCGCAGCTCACTGGTGAACGCGAGGCAACCTGCCGCGTACGGCAAGTTGCCGGGTTCCCCTGGCGCATGCATGTCGACAGTGGGCCCAGCGCGCCGGTCAGATTGACGCCGCGCTTCCCTTCGACGCTCGATGCGACTGCGAGCGTCTTCGTGTCGTCGTTCTTGGAGAACTTGGCGTTGATCGCGGCGAGCTCGCGGGTCCGACGACGCGGTAGTGTCGGTGTCGAGGTTGGCCCGGCGAGTCGGCAATCTTGGCCTTCGGGGTGGGGAGTGCGCAGTGGTGGCACCCCCAGCGGTCTTGTCGGCATCGGCTTGCGCCTGGGCGTCTTGCCGGGGCTTCGATGTGCTCGGTTGCCGGGGCTTGTCGCCGTTGGCGAAGCCAATGAGGCTATAAATGGCGGCCCTCCAGTCGTCGATCTTGTCCGGCGCCGGAGGGTAATCTAGAAGCAGCTGGGCTCGGGCCAGCGCTTCCTCTGGAGTCTTGGGTGGCGGTGGCGAGCGATGCGAGGTGCGAGACATGCTCAAACTTCTAACAGTGTTAGAAGGAGCAAAATCCCGCATGGGCGACCGCACTGCGCTCGTGCCAGCGTGTTGACGTGCATGCTGGCCTTGAGCGTCCCGCGACCCACCAGCTTGGCCTTGTTCCAACGTGAGCATGGTGCTAGGGGCACCGTGGCGTTGTTGATCTTGCACCTCCTGGGAGGGGTGCGGTGGACATGCAGAAGCTCAACCTTGCGGGGCCTTGTCCTTGGACCGGGTGACGACGCGCGTCCTCCCATCGGCGCCCGCTCCTCCGCCGGCGTCTGCCCCACCGCCCGTTTGCTCCGGTGGCGGTAGGGAAGTCGTAGACGAAGCGGCCGCTTCCGAAGTCTTCTTCTTTGGAGGCATGTTGACGAAGATGTTGATGTAGCACGCGCAGACGCCGGATCAGATACGCGCGACCTCGACGCAGGCCCCTACCTGGCGCGCCAGAGATGTCGTGGGGAACTGAGGGCCACGAGCACCTATGGGGCAGGAGGGCCCCTTTGTTTGTCCGGCGGGGGAGCGGAGGGTGCACGCAGAGCGGATCGAGGCGAGAGCGCGCGCGGGGGATTTTTACCCAGCTTCGGAGCTCTCCGGAGAGATAAAACTCCTACTGCTGCTTTGTGTGTTTGTATTCTGTTCTTGCTCGAGAGAGCGGGCGCGGCGTCGAATTGGCCGAACCCCAAGCTGTGGAACCCGAAATTCCGAACCTCCGAACCTCCGAACCCTTTCTACGTGCGCATGGGCCTCCTTTTTATAGGCTAAAGGGGTCACCGACAGGTGGCAGCGTAGAAAGAGGGGTAGAAAGGTAAAAACGCGGGTTGGTACAACTACTACCAACAGTGTCCCCTACCTAACTCTGACAGCAGGGGACAAGGGCATTTAATGCCCGTCCGGTCGCCCCAATAGTGCCAGGAAACAATCGTTAGAAGCGCCACCGATTGCCACGATGGCCTCCTTGTCAGCTTCGCTTGCCACCTTGCACCGCCATGCTGCACAGCTACCCGCCACGTGCACCAGGAGAGATCTTGTGGCGACACGTCGTCGGATGCGCTGGAGCGTGGGCGCGGAGTGGCGGCCTTGCCGCGGCAAGTGCCTTGCCGCAGCCCTTGTCTTGTCGCACCAGCAAGCTTGCCGCTCGCCGGGCCTTGCCGGGACGCGCGGGGCGTCGTGGCAAGTTTCTTGAAGTGCCTTGGATGGCCTTCCCGGCAAGCTCCTCTTGCCGGGGCCCTTGTCCTTCCCGGCAAGCTCCTCTTGCCGGGGCCTTGGTTGGCCTTCTCGGCAAGCTCCTCTTGCCGGGGCCTTGGTTGGCTTTCCCGGCAAGCTCCTCTTGCCGGGGCTTTTAGCTTGAGTGCTCTGTTCTCGAATGGTGTCAAAGTAGCCGTGGAGGATCTTGGCGGGCACCCGGCAAGCCCCGCCGCGGGTCGCTGCGACTGCCCGTGCACAAGTTCGGGATACTAAGGTACCCCTACTTTAGTACACCGACAATGTCCAACAAACCTTTGATTGCCTCACTGACATCTCAAATGAGCTTCAAGCCCTCGGTGCCACTGACATCACTGACCATGAAGTTGTGAAGAAACTGCTGAGATCGCTTGATTCCTCATTTGATACTCTGGTACTGATGATACAAGAACATGCTGACTACAAGTCGCTTGATCCTGCTGATATCCTCGAAAGGCTAAACACTCACGAGTTCCAGCTTGCTGAAAAGAGAGATCTATATGGCTCAAACTATGGCAAACCACGTGCCCTGAAGGCTAAGGTTGTGTCTGACTCTGAATGTGAGGATTCTGGTAGTAGCCTTGGTGATCCTTAAGAACCGAGCCAGGATCTAGCACTGCTTGTGAAGAAATTCCAGAAATTCACAAGACGTGGTCGCTTTGGAAAATCCTCAAGAGGAAATGATTCCTCATCCAGTGACTATAAGAGAAGACTTTGCCACAAATGCAAGAAGCCTGGTCACTATATTCAAGATTGTCCTCAGTGGGAAAAGGAAATGAAGAAGAAGAAATACAAGGATTACAGTTCTGATGATGCGAAGAAGAAGAAGAAATCGTCAAAATCTTCATCATCGAAATCCTCGAAGTCCTCATCTCACAAGAAGGGCAGCTCCAAGAAGGCTCGGGCATTCATTGGCAAGGAAATGGACTCTGAAGCCGAATCTGAGGAAAATGATGAAGAGGAGGAGTCTGAAGAATCTGAGTCTGGTGTGGCGAGTCTGGCCGTTGCTACTGCTTTCGTCAACAAGTCCATCTTCAACACTGAAGAAACTGACTCCACCGACAAGCCTGATGAAGATAATGATGGCTACGCTCCCACCTATTGCTTCATGGCAAAAGGAGCTAAGGTACTCAAATACAACTCCTCTGACTCTAGTGAAAATGAATCTGATGAGGATCTCAAGCCCAGCTACTCTAAACTTGCTAAAATTGCTGTGAAACAACAACGGGCTCTTGAAAAGGTTCAAAACATGCTAGATAAAAGTGATGATATGTTGGGTGAAGAAATGCATCGCACTAAAGCCTTGACTGAAAACCTTCAGAGACTTCAGTCTAGGTATGATAACCTTCAAGGTCATCATAACTCTCTCTTGTCTGATCATGAGAAACTTTCTTATGAATTTCTTCAAGAAAAGCAAGATCATGAGAAGCTTTCTCTTGAAGCTCATCAAAGAAAGGAAGATCCTGAAAAGCTAAGAGTGTGTTATGAAGATCTTCAGAAGGAGCACGATTCATTACTAGCTCAACAAATCAACGCTTCTCAGGAAGAATTTGTTCCTCCATGCTTAAAGTGCATTGAACGTGAATATGCTAATTCTTCACCTGAATGTTCAAATGCTTCAAATGTTACAAATTCTTCATCTGCCTCTGCTATCACTAATTCCTCATCTGAGGACATTGCTAGTATCACTGACAATGCAGGGTGAAGGAATTGTACATGACAGGCATGTACAAGAGCCTCAAAGGGCATCAGGCACTTTGTGATGTGCTCAAAAAGCAGATCATCAACAGAAACCCTAGGAAAGAGGGTATTGCCTTTGAGAGGAAACTCAATGCCGATGGAACATATTGGAAGCCTGAGCAGTACCCCAAAACATCATGGGTTGCTACAAAGGGATCTCCAGTTGATCCATCTAATTTATCTGGCTTTACATGTGAATCTTCTCATTCTTCTGATGAGTCAATTGACTCCAACTATAAACTGTTCAAAAATCAGAATGGTGAAGTATTTGCTAGATATGTTGGCACTAACTGCAGGAATGGTTCCCCCATGAAGAAAATCTGGGTTCCCAGAAGCTGTGTTGAAAGTCTTCAGGTGAATGTCCTCATGACACCACCAATGAAGAACAGGAACCCCAGATCAAATTCTTCACATGGATCAAATTCCTCAACTGGATCAAAGTCCTCATATGATTATCATCATGCTAACAACTCTGTCTCACAGGGTAGAGCTAAGGGCTATGAATATGTGCATTATTCTTCAAACCATTATGTTCATAAGTCCTCGAAGAATTACTCTGCTTATTCATATGCTTACCCTAACCCCTCCTATGCTAAGCGAAATGGTTTGGCATCTTTGCCACCCTTCTCACATGGTGCTCGTAGAATGATGAACTCTTTGCCACCCCTCCAGATGTGGGTGGTGAAGAAAAGGAACTAATCTCTTCTGCAGGGTCAGGTCTCCAGATGTGCCTTAACGTCTGAAGAATTTGCTGGGGACCTGACAAAAATTGCCTGAAAGGACGCAGGCAAATCATGATGAAATGAACCTTCATTTCACTCGTCCTCATAATGCTATATCTGTTTACTGCTTGATGAAATTCATCTGATGAACTTGATATCATATTCTTCACTGATGAAGCATATGAGATTGTAAGCTACACTAATTCATCTGCAGGATGATCAACCCAAAACCACTGAATGGGTCCTCGATAGTGGATGTACAAATCACATGACTGGTGACAAGAATCTATTGATGGATGCTCCCTTATCGCCATCACCTGTGAAGCATATCATCTTTGCTGACAAAGGCAAAAGTCAGGTATTGGGTCTTGGTAAGGTTGCTATCTCTAAGGATAAGCACATGGACAAAGTCCTGCTTGTTGAGTCCTTCGGATACAATCTCATGTCAGTCTCAATGCTTTATGATCTTGATATGGTTGTTGTCTTCGGCAAATATCGCTGTGTTGTGATTATGGAAGCTGACAATTCCAAAGTCTTCGAAGGCTTTAGGAGAGGAGATCTGTATATTGTTGATTTCTCTACAGGACCACAACCAGCCGTGTGTCTACATGCAAAAGCTTCAGAAGGCTGGCTATGGCATCGACGACTTGGTCATGCAGGCATGAGGAATTTGAACACGCTTGCGAAGAAGAAGCATGTCATTGGCATTGAGAATGTCAAATTCCTCAAGGATCACTTATGCGGAGCATGTGAAGCCGGAAAAATGACCAAGGCCAAGCATCCAGCGAAGACTATCATGACCACTACCCGTCCATTCGAATTGCTTCACATGGACCTCTTCGGACCTAATCATTATTCAGCAGTCACTAATGATGCATCTTTATATGGTTTTGCCATTGTTGATGATTATTCTCGATATACATGGGTACACATTGTTACTTACAAACATGAAGTGCAGGAAGTCTTCAAACCATTTTCCTCGAGGGCTTCAACCAACTTTGGTGTGAAGATCAAGCATATCAGAAGTGACAATGGAACTGAGTTCAAGAATTCTGGTCTTGATGCCTATCTTGATGAACTTGGTATTACTCATGAGTTATCTGCTCCCTATACTCCTCAGCAGAATGGCGTCGTGGAGCGCAAGAACAGAACTCTTGTTGAGATGGCTCACACTATGCTTGATGAATACAAAACGCCTCAGCGCTTTTGGATTGATGCAATTGATACTGCCTGCCACATCATCAACAGAGTATGTCTTCATAAATTCTTCAAGAAGACTGCCTATGAACTCCTCACTGACAAGAAACCCAATGTGAGTTATTTCAAAGTCTTCGGTGCTAAAATGTTGGATTAGAGATCCTCACCACAACTCTAAATTTGCACCAAAAGCACATGAAGGTTTTATGCTTGGTTACGAAAAGGACTCGCACACCTACAGAGTCTTCAACATTGTTCTTCACAAGATTGTTGACACTGTAGATGTGCGGTTCGATGAAACTAATGGCTCGCAAAGAGAGCACCTACCTTCTATGTTAGATGAACCAGCACCTGAGGATGCTATCAAGTTCAAGGCAACTGAGGATGTCGTTCCTACTGAAGAATCTGCTGAAGAATTCATTCCTGTTCATGAAGAACGTCGAGCTGATGCACCTGAAGAACATGATGAGGAAAATGGTGCTGAAGAAAATGCTGATCAAAATCCTCAGCGACAACCAACTCATCCACGCATTGCAAAAGAAGTGCAAGTGGAGAAGATCATCGATGACATTAGCGCACCAGGTCCTCTCACACGCTCAAAAGCCTCACACTTATCTAACTTTTGTGGGCACTATGCTTTCGTCTCTATCTCAAAGCCCACTAAGGTAGATGAAGCATTTCTGGAGCCGGAGTGGATTCAGGCTATGCAAGAAGAATTGCATCAGTTCGAGCTGAACAATGTCTGGGAATTGGTAAATCACCCAGATCATCGCAAGCATAATATCATTGGCACAAAGTGGATCTAGCGCAACAAGCAAGATGAAAACGGCCTTGTGGTGAGGAATAAGGCACGACTAGTAGCTCAAGGCTACACACAGGTTGAAGGAATTGATTTCGATGAAACTTTGGCACCTGTTGCTAGACTTGAGGCTATTCGCATTTTACTTGCCTATGCTAACCATCATGATATCATCTTATATCAAATGGATGTGAAAAGTGCATTCCTCAATGGTAAGCTTGAGGAAGAAGTATATGTTTCTCAACCCCTAGGTTTTGAAGATCCCAAGAATCCTGACAAAGTCTTCAGACTCAGTAAGGCCCTCTATGGCCTCAAGCAAGCCCCTCGGGCATGGTATGATACATTGAAGGAATTCTTCATGAAGAATGGCTTCACACCCGGTTCACTCGACCCTACTCTATTTACTAAATAATATGATGGTGAACTGTTTGTGTGCCAAATATATGTTGATGATATTATCTTTGGCTGCACTAACCAATGATATAGTGATGAATTTGCCTATATGATGAGTGAAGAATATCAAATGTCTATGATGGGAGAGTTGAAATTCTTCTTAGGTCTTCAAATTCGTCAGCAGCGCAATGGCATATTCATAACTCAGGAGAAATACCTCAAAGATGTACTGAGGAAATTCAGCATGCAAGATTGCAAAGGCGTCAAAATTCCTATGCCCACAAATGGCCATCTATGCACTGATGAAAATGGTATTGATTTCGATCACAAGGTATACCGCTCCATGATTGGTTCATTATTGTACTTATGTGCATCTAGGCCAGATATAATGCTTAGTGTTTGCATGTGTGCCCGATTTCAAGCTGCACCGAAGGAATCACACCATAAGGCTGTGAAGCATATTCTTCGATATCTAGCTCACACACCAACACTAGGATTATGGTACCCCAAGGGCTCTGCTTTTGATCTCATTGGATATTCTGACTCTGACTATGCTGGTGATCGTGTGGACCGCAAGTCAACATCTGGCACTTGTCATTTCCTCGGACGATCTTTGGTCTGTTGGTCCTCGAAGAAACAGAACTGCGTATCACTGTCTACTGCTAAAGCTGAATACATTGCTGCTGGCTCATGCTGTGCTCAACTGCTTTGGATGAAGCAAACCAACAAGGACTATGGCGTCAACGTGAAGAATGTGCCTCTCCTCTGCGACAATGAGAGTGCCATCAAGATTGCTCACAACCCAGTTCAGCACTCGAAGACTAAGCACATCCAGATTCGTCATCATTTTCTTCGTGATCATGTGTTGAAGGGCGATATCTCCATCGAGCATGTGAAGACTGAAGAACAGCTAGTTGATATCTTCACTAAGCCCTTGGATGAGAAGAGATTTAGCAAGTTGCGGTGTGAGCTAAATATATTAGAATCTTCGAATGTTCTTTGAAAAGGACACACATCCTAACCCTTATGCAGAATTGATGACTTAGATGTGCAACACATGAAGAAACGTTTTCCTTCAATCAATGAAAATAACACTCTAAGTGTGATGAAATTAATGAAGAATTTGATTCTCAGAACCCTACGACAATTGTACGCGGTGTCTGAAATCATCATTCTTATACGGTGGGTTACGACACCACAAAATTTGAAAATCTTCAAATTTGAGTTTTTCCTTATTTTTGAAATTCTCCAGTTTTACAAATTCTTCAACTTTGCAAAATCTTCACTGTTCCCGTCATTTTTCTTCATTGGCTATATATATATGTGAGTTTATGTCCTCTACAGCATTCACTTATTGCCATTTCTTCAAGTTGCGATTTCTGCTAAGTGAATGTGATCGGACCCTTCCCCCTCTATGCTATACTCAACCCAATCTATTCACAAATTCTTCATGTGCGTTCTGATTGAAACTCGTTCAAAGTCTTCACTGTGTCCTTGTCAGCTAAAGAAATTGCGAACGAAATTTTAAAACAAATCTTATCCAGATTTTCGGTGTTACCGCTCAAACCGTTCCGCATCCCACGATACATTAGTTTATTCACCCACGGTCTTACACGATCTCATCTGCACAGTACGTGGGTGACACATGTCGCGTGAAGAAGAAAGGGCAGGGGCATGTTCATCCCAAAATCTTCGGGCGAACAGTTTTTACCGTGGCTATAAATACCCCTCTCCCTTCCTTACTTCATTTACTCCGCTCGGTCGCTGTCTCTCGCTCGAGCTCTCCTCAAACCCTAGCGCCGCCGCTACTCCATCGCCGTCGGTGAGGAAGAGCTTCACTGCCTCGACCTCGTCGCCGTCGTACTCGTGCCGGCTGCGGAAATCTTCACTCCGCCGCCGCCGTAGCTGTCTCCCTCTGCCAAGTTAGGGCGTGGGAGATCTAACGTGACGAACTTCACCACAGTTCATCTCTGTTCGTCGTGTTCTTCAGTTCGGGTAATTAAAAGTCACTTTTATTACTCGCTTTGATTCTCAAATCTTTCTGAAAATCTTCAAAGGTGTTTTATTCTTCAAAACTTCACACATGAACACCTCACACACTGTATGCTCTTGATTTATCTCTCTAAGCACTCATTTCTTCAAGATTCCTCAATTGTGCGGATTCTCAATCTGTACAACTCTGGAACCTAAGACAAAACGCTTAGTGAAATTCCTCAAGGCTCAACTGGTCAAATTCCTCAAAACTTGTCTTTTTCGAAAAATCTTCTGAGAACGCATATGACCTCTCCAAATTCCTCGCACCTACACTCTGTTCACAGGTACTCATGTCCGCTGCTGAATCACTAGGTTCTCATCAACTTAACTCATTTGCAGCGTTCCTCGAAGAAAAACTGCATACTTCTTCAGAGTGTTCTATTGTTCAAATTCCTCATCTGAAGAAAATGGCAGAAGGCAAGAGTCCGCAGAAGGGAGGAAAGAAACCGGAGGTCATGACTGCCTTCGAGATCCCTGAAGAAATATACAAAGATTGTTGCACTCCTGATGAAGCCAAGTTTGGCAAGGAGAACAAAAATCAGCGCAAAGTGCGCATCCAGAGGATAGAACGAAGATGGGCACGAGAATGGAGGGAATATCGCTATGTTACTCCCAAGTACATGAAGAAATTCGCCTTAAACCCTCCATGCCCAAGAGCTCCATTGGCACCTGGCCAAGTCGCTGATCCCACCAGCATCAAGCATGGTGAAGACTTTCCTGAAGAATGGTCCAAGCGCCAAGCCAAATTGGCAAAACAGGCCAAAGAGGCAGTGAGGAAATTCAATGAGGATTCTGCTGCTCCTGCTGCTGCTGAGACCTCGGTCAAGCCGAGGAAATCAATGCCGAAGAAGCCTGCTCGCAAGCCAAGTGCTTCACCATCAGCGCCCCCACGGCCCAGTTCCTCAGCCGCACCCTCACGGCAAATTCCTCAGACTGCTGCTGCTCCATCAAAATCCTCAGCAGCTCCCTCCAAGTCCTCAACTCCAGTGCATCTGGCTACCTATCAAAGGACTCAGGGTTTCTCGATTGCTTCTGGTGTCTCAGCAAGTTCCTCAGCTGCACCCATGTCCTCATCAGGCCCCACTCTACTGAAGACAAAAGCAACAGCTGGACGCGGTCCTCGGCCAAGTCCAAGAAAGAAACAGGTTGCCTTCAACGTGCCCTCTGATGATGAAGCCTCTGATGAAGAACTTGCAGAAATCATCAGAGACAGACTAACCAAGGCCGCAAGAGCCAAAGGAACAACTGTGCCTCTGCTTTTGGATCCGAAGAAGATCCTTGACTTCATCGACTTATGGCATCAGGATCCAAACACTCCCATGCCTGATCTGCCTCTGACTCCTGGTCAAAGTCATATGCTGAACCATTTCATCGCTGAAGAGAAATGGAAATTTGAAAAGGCTCGTGAGATAAAGAGAGCACAAGGCAGAAAGGAGAAGCTTCTGAAGAAGAACATCGTCAACCTGACTCCTGAGGAACTTCTCAAAGCTCAATCTGAAATCCAAGCCCTCAGCAAGGATTTCGATGCTTACAATGCTGATTGGCAACGAGCCAAGGTGAGATTCGTCAATTTGACGAAGAAAATGACAACTATTGCAGCCCCATCGCAACAAGAAAATCCTCAGGCTGCAGACTCTTCTCAGCCTGCTGAAGAACATGCTAGCACTGCTGATGACTTTCAGCCTGCTGATGAAAATACAAGTTCCAGGGCTGATGACTCCATTCCATCCGCTGAAGAAATCCCCAGGGCATCCACTAGTGGTGCGCCTGAAGAAACTGAAGAGATCAGGGCAACTGCACCAGTTGCGCCTGAAGAAACTAAACCACAGTCCTCAGCTCCTCCTGCGCCAACACCAACTCCAATTCTTCCTTCTGCTTATGAAGTGAAGAAGACAAAGGCTGCAGAGCAAGCTGCAGTGAAGAATAGGAAGGCATCAGCTGTGTCAAATTCTTCGGCTGCGAAGAAAATGAAGCCGATGACCAGCTCGCTTGAAAATCCCATTGATGCCGTTCCCATTTCCTCCATGTCGTCTAAGGAAATTGTTCCTTATGGAGAAGATACAAGATCCCAAGCGGATCTGGTGAAGAAAATCACTCTGTTGCTACCTCAGAACAGTTTGATGAAGAAATTGAAGTGGAAGCATTCCCTTCACCGCCAGTCGTTTCCTCACCCATGCCTCAGTTCACAGCTGAAGATGCTGGTGTTGAGGAAATTGAAAAAGAAGATGAAGACGTGGATATTGGATGCACTACACCAGTGATGAACGATGACTTTTGGGAAAGTCAGCATCCCAATACTCCTCTCTTCACTCCGATTCAACAAATTCCTCAGTCCCCGGCTACAACTGTTCAAATGGGCTCTGAAGAAACTCATCCCACATCGTCTATTTATGAAGAAATTCCAGCCGCTAGTGCTGAAGAACCTGCTGCTGATCCCCAAACTGCACAAGAAGAGGAACCAGAAATTCCTCATCCTGAAGCACCTGAGATCGCAATTCCTGAGGTTGTGCTGCAAATCACTAACATTCCTCTGCCCAAACCAAAGAATCCGTTCTCGAGCAAGCAAAGATTCAAGGCTGAAGACTTCTTTTCTGAGCATGTGTTCTTCACTGCTTACAATCCATATGACTCTGCTCGCATAAGGAAAAGACGCTTCTGGACTGCTACTCAAGCCAACTTCTATTCCTCAGTGCTCCTTGACAAGGACAAGATCTTCGATCATGAGCATATTCCTCATGTGGATATGGAATCTCTGCCGTGCTTCGAGCCAGTTCTCCGAGTTATTCACGATGCAGGGCTACTGAACTTCTGCACTGATATCTATGATTGGAATGAAGAACTCATTTTTCAGTTCTATGCCACTTTGCATATCACCGGAGATGCTGAAGATGTCAATTCATGGGTGCTGGATTGGATGACAGAAAACACTCACTACAAGGCACCAGCAACTGAATTGCTTCGTGTCCTTCCTCTTGATCCTCCCCATGAAAGCGCACGTTGCATCTACAATGACCGCGAGCTGACTGATCATTATATGCAAGTGCTCATGAAGCCTTTGAAGCCAGGGCAGGCCCCTCGAACCAAATTCGTCGTCAAGGAACTGCTGTATGTGCCTCGGACTGTCTATCGAATCCTGACGAAGACAATGAGTCCCATCAAAGGCCACGACTCAAATGAAGAAGATGTCGTTGGCATCATGAAGAACATGCTTTTCAACATCATTCATGGCGTTCCCGTCAACTTCCATGATTTCTTCATGAGGACTCTGGCTAATGTTGCAATGTCACCTTTTGAGCTGAAGCCCTATGCGCCTTGGATTATGAGATTCATAAGGGCAAGATCTTCACTGAATTACAAGGCTGACACTCTGAACCATGGTAGCTTCTTGCCGCCCATTGAAGTCCTCAAGCGACCAGTTTCATCATCTGATGATAAGGGCAAGGCAGCTGCTGTGATTGATGAAGGCACTCGTCCATTGGATGGTCAATTCCGTCTCGCAACATCTTACTCCACCAATGACGATTCTGCAACACATGACACTGCCGCAAATACCTCAGCTAAGCAAAAGCCTCAAGCAACTGCACCCAGGGTGATGACTGACCGTGAGTTACTCCTCAGTCTTCATCAGAAGGTTGAACGCAATCAGAAATGGGTGAAGCGTCAATTTGCTGCAATTCTTCACAACATGACCTCAACACATAATGCAGTGAAGAAAAATCAGTATTACCTTCATGAAACCCTCAACCGCACCTGGGCACTTCTCACGCATGCATATTCCGCGGAAGAATTGAAGACTATGGGTCTCCAGGAAGCATTTGACTGGTCTGCACCACCTCCGAAGAAATTCAAGAGAGTCAAAGTTCCTGATCTGGTGGCCAGTTCTTATTCTTCATCGCGTGAAACTGATGAACATGAAGATTTGGACGACACTGCGGCAGGCCCTACTTCAACAACCAACCCCGACAATGCTGGCACTCCTCCATCGACTTGAAAATCTTCAGGGTCGTTAGTCCTCAGTTTCGACCCTTTTGGTCATTTGATGACAAAGGGGGAGAAATCTGAGTTAGTCTTCAAGCGGGTTTATATTATGGGTGTTTTATTAAGTTACAACTCTCGTTCTTCCGAAAACTTTTATTGGATCGAGTTGTAATCTTAAATCCGATGGTGCCTTGATACTTTTGGTCGTGCTCTGATGCTTTTGATGCACTGAGCTCTGAAACTTTTCATGTGATATTCCACATGCTTATTCCTCGTTAATGTTATTGCACGCATGCTGAATCTCATCAGGCACCATATTTCATCATGCATTTCAAATTCTTCATATTATATATCAAATGCGTGTATGAATTACAAGATATAGGAGGAGATCTCCATGATTCGATTCTTCAAATGTGCATTGCCTCAAAAGCAAATTCCTCACTATGCACATATTCAGGGGGAGTTCTTCTATATCTTGCAATCAAATTCCTCAATATCAGTATTTACACCCCATATGTTTATCCCCGTTGAAAACTTAACCTATGTTGTCATCAATCACCAAAAAGGGGGAGATTGTAAGTGCATCTAGTGCCCCTTAGTGATTTTTGTGTATTGAAGACTTATAGGTTAAGTAACTGATGTGTTTGTGAGTGAACACAGGTCTATAAGTCTATGAGGAGTTTGATATTTACAGAGAAAGTCGACCCCTAAAAATGAAGTTCTTCAACTGAAGACTTTGATATTCTGAAGACTTTCTGAAGACTTTGAAAGTGAAGAAATTGGTGTGACCTTGAAGACTTGATATTCATTCGAGGAATATGAAGCGTGAAGACTTTTGTTTTCGTAGTTTCATTTTCTCTTTCTTGAGTCATAGGAAACACCGTACTATTAAAGGGGGTCGAGGAAATACTAAGGAAAAATTTCCATGTGATGCTCAACTCAAAATCCTACACCTACCAATCCCTTCAAGTGAAGCCATTGGAAATCTCATACTGTTCAGTCAAATTCGTCAATGAGAGAGACGCAGTTCTTCTGTTCACTGAGGACTTTGCTCTGACTGAGGAGTTAGGAATTCGCCAGTGCGAATTGCCTACACAGTGAGGAACATGATAGCCCTGAGGAATTTGAGAGTCAAATTTCTGACCGTTGCTGTGCTGCGCGCCGGCTGTCCCAAAATATCTTATCCACCTAACGGTCATATCATTGAAGGGCATTTATGTCTTATCATGTCGGGCTGCTCCCTAGGCTATAAATAGCCGCCCCCTACAACCACTAGCTGGTTGGCTGCTCCGAGAGAACTTGACACTTGTCATCTGAGAGCAACCCATCCTCCGAGGACTTTGAGCGAAAATCATCAAGTGAGGAAAATCCCAAAACCAAACCCCCACAAACCCAAAGTGATTGAGCATCACTTAAGAAATTGATCCTGCGTGGATCCGACGCTTGTTACCTTTGAAGACTGTGCTTCTTCCAGACGGTTAGGCGTCAAGGTCTAGAGCATCCAAGAGGAATTGCGGATTGCCGAGTGACCAAGTCTGTGAAGGTTTGGAAGTCACCTGAAGACTTACCACGAGTGATTGGACGAGGCCTGCGTGGTCTTAGTTCAAGGAGAATACGGTGAGGACTGGGTGTCCTGAGTTGCGGCTCAGAGACTGGGTGTCCGGGACTGTGTGTCCTCGAGTTTAAATACTCAGCCGCTCCAACCAGACGTACAACTGAGACAGCAGTTGGAACTGGTTTACCAAATCATTGTCTTCACCAACTAACTAGTTCTATTTCCTCAACTCTTCCATTTCCTCATTATTGTGTTGAATGTTGTTCATATCTGTGCTTGAAGACTTTGACTGAAGACTTTCACAAATTCCTCAGTTCAATTTCTTCAGTCTGTTTATCTTCATCTTGTTATCCTGTGTTTACGCTTTCTGTACTCTGTGTTAGTCTTCATTTCATCATGATGACTATGTTTGTATCCTGTTATGTTTTCTTCTGAGTACTTATTCCGCTGCAAGTAGTTCTTCGCTAAGGAATTTCCTCACCAGCAAATTCCTCAGTGAAGAATTCATAAAAATCGCCTATTCACCCCCCCTCTAGTCGATATAACGCACTTTCAGGTATGTGTGACCTTAGCTCAAGGAGAATACGGTGAGGACTGTGTGTCCTCAGGTTTAAATACCTAGCCGCTCCAACCAGATGTACAACTGAGACAGCAGTTGGAACTAGTCTACCAAATCATTGTCTTCACCAAGCTTACTTGTTCTATTTCCTCAACTCTTTCATTTCCTCATTTCAGTTGTTGTGTGCTTGTTCATATCTGTTTGAAGACTTTGACTGAAGACTTTCTCAATTTCCTCAGTTCAATTTCTTCATTCTATTTGTCTTCATCCTCTGTTATCCTGTGTTTATGCTTTCTGTACTCTGTGCTTGTCTTCATTTCATCATGATGACTATGCTTGTGTTATGTTATGTTTACTTTTGAGTACTTATTCCGCTGCAAGTAGTTCTTCGCTAAGGAATTTCCTCACTAGCAAATTCCTCAGTGAAGAATTCATAAAAATCGCCTATTCACCCCCTCTAGTCGATATAACGCACTTTCACTCATGTAAGTAAATAAGAGACTTATCTTCCGGAAAGGATTTACTCCTTCCGTGTTACCCACCGCACAACTCTTATGCTCTAAAGGGAAGACGATTGGCATGCCAAGCCGAACCCGAGGCGACTCGCCAACAAGGGGCTCCCGTGCCAGGTAGGCCTTCAAAAAGAGAGGCGAACAGAAACATGGTGGAGCCGTCATCAAGGAGGTATGGCTTTAAACACGCCCCGTGGTTGTCATCTTAAAGTACGACACAATCCGTTGTGTTTTAGCAGAAAGAACATCCGCCGGACTATGTCCGGGGATCCTGCCAACCGTGCCTCTACTAGCCGGATTCCGGACCCTATCTCGAGGACGGAGGCCAACACTGAAGTGACATCGGACTGTCCTCGCACAGAGGATTCGTATAGAATGTTCGTTACAAATTCTAAAGTGGAGAGCGCCATGAATCATCGGCGTCGGCGGGCCGCACTCCGCGGCCCTGGTTTTTCAGAAGAGTCTTTCAATGCCTTCAACTTGGGTGATGCGTACATCCGAGCCACTCGGGATGGGCTTGCTAGAGCCATGGACCAGTATTTGAAAGATATTCGGGTAAGTATACAAATCTGATAATTATATATATCAGTAGCCCCTGAGACTTGAAGAAGTTGGTACAACTGATTTAAGGATCATTGTATTAATAGGTTCTCTCAGAGAAGAACAACCTGTTGTCTCAAGAGCTGGAAGATTGTCGAACCCAGCTGACGGCCGCTATGGCCGAGCTGTCAAGATCTGAAAAGGCATCAACTCGTATGTATTCCCGAATTGAGAAAAAACAATATTGTATGTATAAACCAGTAACGCTAACAATTTCTGATGACCAAAAAATCCTCAAATAATCCGGAATAGAATTCGGGAATCCCACAAGAGGGTGAACAAGGAGCGCAAAGGCAAGCAGCCACTGGCGAGCGTGTACTTACACGGGTCATAAAGGAGAAAAACAAACTCCAAGATGCCAATACCCAGCTGGGTGAAGAATTGAAAGATGTTCGGGCCCAGCTGGCTGACTCCATGAAGGAAAATAAGAGGCTTCTACGCGGCATTTTTAGTATGTGCTCATACGGACATTTATATAGTGTGGCAAAGATAGGAACTAATAGAGTTATGTCTGTAGGTATGCTGACTGGCCCTCCCGAAGAGGAGATGCCCAGATCCTCAGGCGATCTGCTACCAGAGCTTTCGCATCTGCACGAGCAAGTTTGGCAGGTCATGCGGAGTGTCGCCCAGGCCTTGTGACCATCCGCCTCCCTAACTGGAAGTATGGGGGAGCTTGTACAACTTTTCAAGGGAGCGCGGTGGCATTTCTGACTATAGAAGATATCTGCCTGTCGAGAAGGTGCGAGGGAGGCTTGGGCCATGGTGAAAACACAGTATACCAAGCTCGATCCGAATCATATGGCCCGGGTCGGACCTGTATGATCAGATGGGAAAGAAATTCCCATTAGTCTGGTATATGACCAGGTAGGATTAGCCGCAAAATATTCCCAACAGGATTGTAGGCTAGACAACCTGTTGGATGGTATAGAAGAAGAAGCATTTGAGTCTAAATGACTATGTACTTCAATTGACATATTTGTCCCTAGCTGGATTGTAAAACATTTGTCATGGCAGACGTTTTTGCTTCAGCCTCTGGACCCGACAGTCCGGAGTGTTTCCGAATACCCGCTTAGTAATATTAACCTGGGTACGTGTGGAAACCAGGTGTAGGGGTCATAATTGCTTGAACAGACAAGTACCCAACTAGCTATGTTATATTACATGGATAGTAAGAAACATCTTCCAGAGAGAATAGTTTCGTTAAGGGTTCCTTTCCCTAGGTACGCATGCATTAACGTGCATGTACGAACTGCGGTCAAAAAGCGCAGTATATGTTACATCTGGGGTTTATATTGTGATAGGTAAAAACATCTTTAGTCCACCGACCGAATATTCCCTTAAGAACTCTAGCTTTTGGCTTCACCCAGTCTGGGGTACACGTCCGGAGTACCCGACAGTAACAATCGCAGAGGTGCTCCCTTTATGCCCTAGCCGAACTAATGGGAACATAGGGCATAAGCACAGGAGCCAGGCAACCCAGCCTGGCCAAAACTTAAGTCATATCGATGCATATAATGGCGAAGAAAAGGTACATATGGAAAAAGGACGCATATGCAGTGGGCTTGATGCCAGGAAGATAATTATATTAAGCTTCTGTATAAGAAGCCCCCCAGGTATAATGAGTGCACATACTTGAAGATTAGTGCGTCACAAGTGTGTAGTCTAGCCACACTTAAAGCTTTAGAGCTTTTCAAAAGAAAAGGCGAGAAGAGAGCTGAAAAGTAAATAAAAAGGAACGGAGGGAAGGAGACGAACAAGGAGTTCGGTGCTAGGCGTAGAATCTTCGGAGTCTGGACGCATTCCATGGGTTCGGCTCGAGGCGATTATCGGATGCATCACGCAGTCGGTACGCTCCTCCGGTGAGAACTTTGTCAATAATGAAGGGACCCTCCCACTTGGGCTTAAGTTTGTCCTTTTTCTTCTCCGGTAGACGTAGAACGAGTTCGCCAATATTATAAGGCTTGGCCCGTACTTCTCTGCTTTGATATCTGCGAGCCTGTTGTTGATAGAATGCGGAACAGGCGTTTGCGATGTTGCGCTCCTCTTCTAGGGCATCTATACTGTCCCGCCGATCAAGCTCAGCCTCTCTCTCTTCATACATGTGCACTCGAGGTGAGTCATGAATAATATCGCAAGGCAACACAGCCTCTACGCCGTACACCATGAAGAAGGGTGTGTATCCGGTAGTGCGATTTGGCGTGGTCCGCAGCCCCCAGAGTACGGAGTCAAGCTCCTCAACCCAGTGCGTGTCTGATTCTTTTAAGGATCACACTAGTCTAGGTTTGATGCCAGTCATAATAAGACCGTTGGCTCGTTCGACTTGACCGTTTGTTTGAGGGTGATAGACGGAGGCATAATCGAGCTTAATGCCCATGTTGCTGCACCAAGTTTTCACCTCATCGGCTGTGAAATTGGAGCCGTTGTCGGTGATGATGCTGTGGGGGACATCATAACGGTGCACAACACCCGATATGAAGTCTATCATGGGTCCGGATTCGGCCGTTTTAACTGGTTTGGCTTCTATCCATTTGGTGAATTTATCCACCATGACCGACAAGTATTTTTTCTTATGGCTTCCTCCTTTAAGGGGTCCAACCATATCAAGCTCCCAGACTGCAAAAGGCCAAGTTATGGGGATTGTTTGTAGGGTAGTAGGTGGCATATGGCTTTGGTTGGCGAACAGCTGGCATCTGACGCAATATTGGACAAGGTCTTGTGCGTCTGCTCGGGCCGTCGGCCAGTAGAAACCTGTACGGGAGGCCTTGCTTACAAGGGCCCGAGCTGCGGCATGGTGACCGCCGAGGCTGGCATGAATTTCAGCCAAGAGCTGCCACCCTTCCTCCTCGGAGATACATCTTTGAAGTACCCCGGTAGCCCTTTTCTTATAAAGCTCTCCCTCGTGGACTTTGTAGGCTTTAGAGCACCACACAATGCAGCGTGCCTCATTTTGATCCTCGGGGAGTTCGTGCCTGTTAAGGTAGGCCAAGAAGTGTTCGGTCCATTGGGCGATAATAGCCATGATGAGATGGGCCGAAGGTGTTGTTTCGGTGGCAGAGCCCTCGATTATGTTAGTGTGCTCGGAATATGGGGTTGTGGTCGGAGCTGGACAGATGTTGACGGTCTCCCCTTGCCACACCACGGATGGCTTAAAAAGCCTTTCCAGAAAGATGTTAGGTGGGACGGGGTCGCGCTTAGCGCCGATGCGGGCGAGGACATCCGCCGCTTGATTGTTTTCTCGAACCACATGATGAAATTCAAGCCCCTCAAACCGAGCTGACATCTTAAGGACGTCATTATGATAGGCCGCCATTTTTGGATATTTGGCATCAAAGTCTCCATTTATTTGAGATATTGTGAGGTTTGAATCCCCACGCACTTCTAGGCGCTGAATGCCCATGGAGACGGCCATCCGAAGACCATGCAACAGAGCCTCGTATTCGGCTGCATTGTTGGAGTATGTGTATAATATTTGGAGTACGTATTGGATTGTATCTCCAGTGGGGGATGTGAGGACAACACCTACTCCCAGACCTGCCAGCATTTTAGAGCTGTCGAAGTGCATGATCCAGTTGGAGTATGTGTCGTACTCTTTAGGGAGTTCGACCTCTATCCATTCGGCGAAAAAGTCTGCCAGTACTTGGGATTTAATGGCTTGCCATGGTTTATATGTGATGTCGAATTGGAGGAGCTCGATGGCCCACTTGGCGATCCGGCCCGTGGCATCACGGTTGTTTATTATGTCATTGAGTGGTACTTGAGAGGCCACCGTGATTGAACACACTTGAAAGTAGTCTCGTAATTTCCGGGATGCCATGAAGACCGCGTATGTTATTTTTTGATAATGTGGGTACCGGGATTTGCATGGTGTGAGGACAGTAGATACGTAGTATACCGGCTTCTGAACCGGAAATTTGTGTCCGTCCTCCTCTCGTTCGACAACGAGCACCGCACTCACAACTTGGTGTGTTGCAGCTATGTATAACAACATGGGTTCACCAACATTCAGGCGGCCAGGATTGGGTTGCTTGCTAAGAGAGCCTTTATTTCCTCTAGTCCGACCATCGCCGCGTCCGTCCACTCGAAGTGTTTGGTTCGTCGAAGAAGGCGATAAAGTGGCAATGCCTTTTCTCCCAATCTGGAGATAAAGCGGCTTAGAGCAGCCACGCATCCAGTTAGTTTCTGGATTTGTTTGATTTCTGTTGCGGTAGCCAACTGTGACAAAGCTTGGATTTTAGCTGGGTTTGCTTCAATTCTTCTATTGGAAATGATGAAGCCCAGCAGCTTTCCTGCGGGAACGCCGAAAACACATTTTTCCGGATTGAGCTTAATGTCATATGTTTGGAGGTTATCGAACATGAGCCTTAGATCATCTATTAAAGATTTGGCATGTCTGTTCTTGATGACTACATTGTTGACATATGCTTCAACTGTTTTGCCGATTTGTTTATCTAGGCATGTTTGAATCATGCGTTGGTAGGTGGCACCAGCGTTTTTGAGCCCGAAAGGAATAGTGTTGATGCAGAAAGGCCCGTATGGGGTGATAAATGCCGTTGCGGCATGATCGTACTTCGTTATCTTGATTTGATGGTACCCGGAGTATGCATCGAGGAAACACAATGAGTCGTGTCCTGCGGTAGCATCGGTAATCTGATAGATGCGCAGGAGAGGGAAGGGATCCTTAGGGCAAGCCTTATTGAGGTCTTTGAAATTGACACATAAGCGCTAGTATTTATCCTTCTTTGGTACCATCACGAGGTTTGCTAGCCAATCCAGGTGTTTTATTTCTCTGATGAATTCGGCTTCAAGTAATTTGGCTAGTTCCTCTCCCATAGCTTGTCGTTTGGGTTCGGAAAAGCGACGTAGTGTTTGCTTGACTGGCTTATATCCCTTCATTATGTTGAGACTGTGTTCGGCCAGCCTGCATGGGATCCCCGGCATATCAGAAGGGTGACAGGCGAAGATATCCCAGTTCTCGCGTAGGAACGCCCGCAGAGCGGCATCGATTGTGGGGTCCAGCTGTGCCCCGATGGATGTTGTCTTTGTGGAGTCTGTTGCGTGGACTTGAAATTTGACTATTTCATCCACTGGTTTAAAGGAGGTGGACTTGGATCTCTTATCGAGTATCACGTCGTCCTTATCGACTGTGGAGCGTAATGCAATTAATTCTT
Source organism: Triticum timopheevii (assembly GCA_963921465.1). Lineage (NCBI taxonomy): Eukaryota > Viridiplantae > Streptophyta > Magnoliopsida > Poales > Poaceae > Triticum > Triticum timopheevii. Next base: position 193,768,391 of record OY997264.1, on the reverse strand, counting down.
CGGCCGCGAGGGCTTCAGACAATGCTTTGAGGGCCAAGGCGGTTGTTTTATTTCTGGCGCGGAGTGCTGTGTCCGGATCACTGGCAAGAGTGATAATTCCATTGGGCCCAGGAATCTTGAGCTTCATGTACCCGTAATGGGGTATGGCTTGGAAGCTCGCAAACGCATCCCGCCCTAACAAGGCGTGATATCCACTAGTGAAGGGGGCCACCTGAAAGGTTATCTCTTCGGACCGATAATTCTTCGGTGTGTCGAATACCATATTGAGTGTGATTTTTCCCGCACATCGTGCCTCCCGGCTGGGAATAATTCCTCGAAAGGTTGTGTTGCTTTGCTCAATGCGGCTCCTGTCTATTTCCATTTTGTTGAGAGTTTCCTTGAAAATGAGGTTTAGTCTGCTACCGCCGTCCATGAGCACTTTGGTAAGCCGGAAGCCATCCACGATTGGACTGAGGACCAAAGCGGCTGGTGCCCGGACTATTCTGAATTGCGGCTCGTCACTGGCACTGAAAGTTTTGGCCGTGTCGTTCCAGGGGTTTATTGCTGCAACTTGGCAGACTTCGGCAAGGGCGCGGAGTGCTCTCTTGCGCCTGTTACCTGAGGCGAAAGTCTCAAAGACTGTCAGTACTGTAGTGTTGTGTTCTGTGGGATGTTGCTTTGCGGTGCTTTTTATGAGGAGATCGTCGCCACTCTCGGCCAGCTGCCGAAGTATCCAACATGCTCTGAGGCTGTGTGTTGGTACAGTATCTGGTGTGGTGTGTATTTTGCATGGCCTATCGAGCCACCCCTCCAAAACGGTTGCGCGCCCTGTAGTGGGCTTCGATTTCTTCGTGATTGGATCGGGTGACCTACGAGGGTACACCTTTTTTGTCCGGATGAGGGGTTTAGCGAGAGCCAGTGGATCCCAAAAGGCTGCCTGAGTTTTCCAGGCACTTTCCATCGCGCATTACTTCTGTACTATGACCGCCAAGTCATCGAAGCGTGATATGTGATGGTGATTTATGGCGTTAAGGAGTCCCTTGTCTGTGCAACTTTTGCAGAATAATGAGATTGCGTCTTCATCGCAATAGTATTTGACCATGTCCTTGACAAGGAGGAATCTGGCCCAAAAGTGATGTACCGTCTCTTCGGACTTTTGTCTGATGTGGGAAAGATCGCTTGAGTCTGGGTGGGTGGGTGGATTTAGTTCCGAACCCTGATCCGATCTGTGACCCAGAGCTTGAGGAGTTCCCGAGCTTAGTAGTTCGGGTTCCAGGATGTCAACCAATTTTTCTGACCCACAGTCCGATTCTAAATTCGGAGTTCAGGGCGCATGTTCCCACGTGCAGGTATCCGGCTCGGTGAGCTCGGAAATCCGGACATATTTCATCCTCAATATAGGGGAAGAGTTGTTGCATTGCTCCTCCACCACCGCTATCTGATGGGTGATCGGCGGAGATTCAATCTCTCTCTGATCGGGTTTAAGCCCAATCCGATCATAGTCCGAAGTGACTCCCAAAGTGGCGATGCGATCTAGGAGCCCGCTTAGAGACGATAACTCCGTTGGATCCATCTGCTCGGCGTATTCCGAGCTGACATGGAGACGATTTTCGATGACCCGAGAAGTCATTGTCGGCACGTCGGCCGAACGAGTGATCAAGATGAAGCCGCCCAACCGGAGGGTTTGGCCTGAGGCCAGAGCTCCCCCGGAGGTGATGTTGTCCCTGATAACAAGGCGAGCCATCAACCCTATCTTCGACGTCATAGTGGAACTCTCAATGAAAGCATCAATGTCGGTGTCAAAACTGGCGGATCTCGGGTAGGGGGTCCCGAACTGTGCGTCTAAGGCTAATGGTAACAGGAGGCGAGGGACACAATGTTTACCCAGGTTCGGGCCCTCTCGATGGAGGTAATACCCTACTTCCTGCTTGATTGATCTTGATGATATGAGTATTACAAGAGTTGATCTACCACGAGATCGTAGAGGCTAAACCCTAGAAGCTAGTCTATGGTTATGATTTTTTTGGTCCTACGGACTAAACCCTCCGATTTATATAGACACCGGAGGGGGCTAGGGTTACACAGAGTTGGTTATAAAAAAGGAATCTTCATATCTGAATCGCCAAACTTGCCTTCCACACAAAGGAAAGTCCCATCCGTACACGGGACGAAGTCTTCTATCTTGTATCTTCATAGTCCAACAGTCCGGCATATGCATATAGTCTGGCTGTCCGAGGACCCCTTAATCCAGGACTCCCTCAAACGTGTCGCCCAACCCAGATGATGACTACGTATAGGAGAGAGTAGAGGAAAGTTGAGGCATCGTTCACGGCGAGCCGGAGCCTCCAGCTCCGCCTGTTCCTCTCGTTCGCACACGGCTCAGACCTAGCGGCCACGTCGTGGGAACTGGTGCCGTTCCTATGGCCGGTGGCGGGCTTCGGCAGGAAGGGCTGCACATTGGGTTGTGCCGCCCGTGTCAGGAAGGGATGGAAGGAATCCATATAGGGCTGCGCCATCCTCGGCAGGGAGGGCAGGAAGCGATTCATCTGGGCGGCAGTAGCGTCATGCCGGCGTCCGGCAATCTTGGAGGACCGATGCCATCGTTCGTGATAGGCACGGCCGGGAGTGAGCCGGTCGCTCCTGTGCGCCATGTTGGTCTATCAAGGAGGCCTCGACGCAATGCTACTGGGGAGGCTGGAGGGAGTGGTGGCGCTGGAGGTAATCATGGACGAGGTGTAGGCCGGCGAGACGAGGTCCAGGCCATAGTGGGCGTTCTTGTGCCGGCAATGAAGAAACAGGAGGCGGTGGTAGCAGTCCGGCGCCTAGGCTTGTGCAGCCTCGGCGCCCTGCCTGTGCTGCATCTAATAAATGGGGAGGGAGCCGTGTTGTTGGCTCTGCCAACGGCACGCAGCAGCATGTGCAGGAAGGGCAGTGTGATGGGCAAGATCAAGAGGGCATTGCCATTAGCAGCGAGCAACCAGCAACTAGGAGATTAGGCCATGAGTGTAAATTTATTTGATTATATTTTAATTCAATCCATGGCATGGTACATGTAACCATATTGATTTGATGTTCTCTTACTGAAGGAGCTCCAAGGGGTAGTCGGGGTCAAGCTACTCGTAAGAGCAAAGGCAGTGGCACTTTGTGCAGTCAAGAGGTTCCCGATGGTGTTGCATATGCCGGTGGCTTCGATAGCAACTATACGTATGTGTATTTTCTCTCTCTCTCTCTCTCTCTCTCTCTCTCTATCAATTTAGCATCAATAGGAACTAATCAGAACACTTGCTTTTAATCAGCTTCGGCAATTTCCAATGCACTCATGATGCTGGTATATTTGAGCACATGGATGCTTGCCCGCCTCTACCGGAGTTTCCGCTTGTACCTAAGAAAATTGTGGACCTATGTATGTTTCGGTGTTTTCAGTTTGAAAGTATTCCTTTCACACAGGAAAAGAGGCGGTACAGAGGAGAGATAAGAAGCACCATGCATGTTGTTTACATTCACACAGGAGACTAGGAGGTGGACCGATGGGACATTAGGAGAAGGAGCAAATCCTGGTGGAGCGAACGAAAAGAATGGTTTAGATAAACGAGGAGCATTTAATTGAATTGAGTCTAACACTTTTGGAATTTCAGGATTCTCTTAGGCGCCCTATGCACCTGGACGGAGGGAGTACATATTTTTCCTGCAATATCTGGTAGAAGAACTAATTTGTATGTCTAATAGATGTACAAGACTTGGGTAACTTGTGCTCGACGATTCTCCCCTGCATATGTCGAGGGAGTTAAAAACTTCATGAACTTTATCAGTGCTGAGTACGGTGGTCCGAAAGCAGATGTGTGCTGCCCGTGTAGCAGTTGTATGAATCCAGTTCAGGACACGAGTCAACCGTGAAAAATATTCTACACTTGTATGGGATGTCAGTCACATATAATAGGTGGGTTCATCATGGTGAAGCTGTGAACGTCAATGTTACTGACTATGTGAAAGCAACAAATCACCATCTTGATCTGCCTGATGCTCAGGAGGAAGAGGAGGAGGAGGTGGCAGCAGAGCAAGTGATTTTGACCAACATTGTAACAATGCTATGAAATGTTCATGCATTTCAAGAACTTACACCTATACAAGAAAAATGGTGGGCCCGCATGTTGGAGCAATGCAATGTGGCACTCACAGTAGGTTGTAAGCTGTCAGTATTATCAGTTATGGTCAGCTTTCTTTAGGTGAAGACATCTCAGCAGATGACCAACAAATCATTCGATGCGATGATGACTACTTTCTGTGATTGTTACCCAGCTGTGTCTTAGTTGCCACACACTTATAGTAAAATGAAGAATTTCCTCCATGCGGTTGGAATTGGATATGATGTGATTCATGTTTGCGATAATAACTGTGTTCTATTATGGAAGGATTATGCCCAAAATGCAAATCATCAAGATGGAAAGATGGCGATGCTATGAAGAGGTGAAAGTGCTAGTTATCGACCAGAGGGGGGGGGGGTGAATAGGCGATTTTTATGAAAGTCTTCAAGACAGGAAATGTCTTCGAAGCCAGATAACCAAATACAACCTACACAATATGCAGCAGAAGATAAAATACACTAGTCATGCTACAGTATAAGAAATACTACAGAGTAAACACGAACACAAATAGGAGCTAGGTAGAGTGGATCAGACTAGGAAGATAGTATGAAGCCAAACATGCAAACAGAAAGAATGTCTTCACACAGTGAAGTCAAACAGAGTTGGCAAGCAATGACTTCATGAAGCAAAATCACAAGTAAAGGGTAAAGTGATAGAACCAGTTGCTTGACGAAGACAAGGATTTGGTAGACCAGTTCCAATTGATGTGACAACTGTACGTCTGGTTAGGGAGGCTGAGATTGAACTCAGAAGACCGTGTCTTCACCTTATTCCCCTTGAGCTAAGGACACTTAGTCCTCGCCCAATCACTCTGGTAAGTCTTCAAGGTAGACTTCCAAACCTTCACAGACTTTGTTCAGCGGCAATCCACAATGACACTTGGATCCTCAGGACGCGACGCCTAACCGGCTGGAAGATACACAATCTTCAAGTGTAATAAAGTCTTCAGATCACGTGGACGGAAAGACTTCAGTGATGCCAAACACTCTTTGGGCTCTTGGTGTTTTGGGCTTTGTCCTTGCAAGGATTCTCTCTCAAAGGCTTCGGAGGTGAGTTGCTCTCAAACGACAAAAGTCATGCACTAACTCTGAGCGGACACCAATTTATTGTGTAGGGGGTGGGCTACTTATAGAGAAGAGGAAACCCGACATGATATGTCCGAAATGACCCTGGGTCAATAAGGAATCGACAGATGTCCAATGGTAGGATTTCAAACACACGCGGCAGCTTGACTTGGGCTACAAGCGAAGCCGACTCATCCAACTCTGTATAAGATTTTCTATCATTGTCTTCACTCAAAGACATAGGATTTGGGTTGACCATCACGTCAGTTTCTCTGACTTTGTTCACCTAGACCCCACTTAACAGTTCGGTGGTTCTATGACTCAAGAGAGAAGAAAATGAAACTACGAAAGAAACTATGTCTTCGCACTCCATTGTCTTCAAGTGAGTGTCTTCATGCGTCATTATTTTGTCGTGGATGTTTTCACGAACCACCATTGTCTTCAATGTATTCATACATTTTTAGGGGTCATCTCTGATAGGTAAACTGAATCAATGAGGGACTTCTACCTGTGTTCTTCTGTGAATCTCACAAGCACATTAGTCCCTCAACCACGTTTGTCGTCAATACTCCAAAACCAACTAGGGGTGGCACCAGATGCACTTATAATCCCCCCTTTTTGGTGATTGATGACAAACTGGTTGAAGTTTTCAACGGGGATAAAAATATGTGAAAGTTAAAGTACGCGGTCATTGGCTTCATGAAGTTAAAACGGCTCCCCCTGAAGATGTGCATATAAGTAGTTTTCCTTTGAATGCAAATGCACATTGCAGGTTTTGCTTTGTGGAGATCTCCTTCAATTCATGAAGACAATTCATCATGCATACAAAAATGTATTGAAGATAATGACATGCACAATGAAAAATGGGCATCTGCAGAATGATTTCATGCGCATAAGATAGGAATTTAACCACACAATCAAAGATAGCAGAAAATGTAGTAGATGTCCCATCTGGACTAAGTGTTACAACTCAAAACCAACAGTTGAAGAACGAGATTTGCAAAACTTAACAAAAATAAGTGCCTGACCCATATAGACCCGCTTGAAGACTGTCAACCCATATGCTTCTCCCCTTTTGGCATGAATGACCAAAAAGGAATGAAGACATAGGGTGTCTAAGCGTCCCCAGGAGGAGTTGGTGAAGTTGTTGGGGCAGCCTGGTTGACATTGGAGTTTGGTGGTGCAGTTGGGCCTGATACAACATCTTGATGCAGTGAAGCCATAGTTGGTGAAGTGGCGTTGTCCTCCTCATCAATGACTCAAGCAACAACAGTTGGAGGTGATGAAGATCAAAATCTTCAATAGACGGAGTAGGACACGGACTTGCTAATTGCGTAGGCCTGGAGTCAAACTTGAATCTTTCAGTGAAGCCATCTGTTGTGAGTCATCTTCAGAGTAGAGTAGAGTGAGGCTCTTCCAGGCACGCCGACAAGCTTCTTGAGCACCAAATGAATTCTTGGTGGAGACGTTGCTAATACGATTAACATCCACAAGAAGACTTTGCATCTGACGTTTCATCCAGTCATGATGCTTATCATGCTTTTGATGTAGAGAAACATCAAGTTCTCTGTCATTGAGGACTCGCGCACGCTTTTGAGACCGTTGAGGTAGTGTGCTTGGTTGCATCAGTGTTTGCAGCATGCGGCAACCTGAGCTGACCAACCAGTGAACCAGCGATAGTAGTGGGATTGGGTGCGTGGATGGCTTCAAGTGGTGCCAAGAAGCTTTGATAGGCAGCATTATCTTCACGAACTGGTGCCTTGGCGGGTTCGAGATGGATGGCTTCATGAGACATATCAACCTCAGGCAAGAAGACAACATGATTTAATGCTGATGCTTAATAGTTGATGGTTGAGTGAAGCCTAATTCGCCGCATAATCCATGGTGCATAGAATTTGAGGCCAAACAGATCAATGCCAGAAGCTACCAACTGATGGATGAAGCAATCGTGAGTGTTGAAGCGGATGCCATTGAGAATGTAGAAGACCAATGTATTCATGGTGCCTTCAAGCTTCACAGAAGAGTGCCCTTTGATTGGCCACAGAGTATGCCTCACAATATGGTATATGGTACGAGGCAGAGACTCGAGGTCATAAGGAAGTACTTGGGGTACTCAACTTCTACTAGCAATGGCTTCATCATGCTTATTGTCGGTGTCAAAACCGGTGGATCTTGGGTAGGGGGTCCCGAACTATGCGTCTAGGCGGATGGTAACAGGAGACAAGGGACACGATGTTTTTACCCAGGTTCAGGCCCTCTCGATGAAGGTAGAACCCTACTCCTGCTTGATTGATATTGATGATATGGGTAGTACAAGAGTAGATCTACCACGAGATCAGAGAGGCTAAACCCTAGAAGCTAGCCTATGGTATGATTGTTATTCGTCCTACGGACTAAAACCCTCCGGTTTATATAGGCACCAGAGAGGGTTAGGGTTACACAGAGTCGGTTACAATGGTAGGAGATCTACATATCCGTATCGCCAAGCTTGCCTTCCACGCCAAGGAAAGTCCCATCCGGACACGGGACGAAGTCTTCAATCTTGTATCTTCATAGTCCATGAGTCCGGCCAAAGATGATAGTTCGGCTATCCGGACACCCCCTAGTCCGGTACTCCCTCACTTATCATTTGGATCATGTTGGGTGAGGGAGTCCTGGACAAGGGGGTGTCCGGACAGCCGGACTATCATCGTCAGCCGGACTCCAAGACTATGAAGATACAAGATTGAAGACTTCGTCCCGTGTCCGGATGGGACTTTCCTTGGCGTGGAAGGCAAGCTTGGCAATACGGATATGTAGATCTCCTACAATTGTAACCGACTCTGTGTAACCCTAGCCCTCCCCGGTGTCTATATAAACCGGAGGGTTTTAGTCCGTAGGATAACAACCATTACAACAATCATACCATAGGATAGCTTCTAGGGTTTAGCCTCCTTGATCTCGTGGTAGATCCACTCTTGTACTACCCATATCATCAATATCAATCAAGCAGGAGTAGGGTTTTACCTCCATCGAGAGGGCCCAAACCTGGGTAATAATATCGTGTCCCTTGTCTCCTATTACCATCCGCCTAGACGCACAGTTCGGGACCCCCTACCCCATATTCGCCGGTTTTGACACCGACATTGGTGCTTTCATTGAGAGTTCCTCTGTGTCGTCACCGATAGGAAGGATGCCTCTTCTCGTCTTTAAAGATGGTATCTTCGCCGAAGGAGCCTTGGCCGCCGGCCAAACTATCCGGCTGGGTGGTTTTCTCATGACCGCCTGTTCGGCCCCCGCTTCGACGACGACCTCTCAGGTCGTCAAAAGCAATCTTCGCGTCAACTCGGAATTTGCCGAGCAGTTGGATCTAATAGAGCTTTCGTCCGTAAATGAGCTCTTGGATCGCATCGCCGCCCTGGGAGTCGCTACAAACTACAATCAGATTGGGCTTAAAACCGATCTGAGAGAGATTAACCCTCCCCAGGTTACCCACCACGTCGCGGTGGTAGAGGAACAACGCGGCGACTCTTCTCCTATATTGAAAACTAGTCATGTCCGGGATTCCGAACCCTTCATGTCGGACTCCCGCAGGGGGACGGACTTCGATCAAGCACTGAACCTAAGGTCAGGCGTCGGACCGGACTCGTTGGACGACGTCCAACGATCCAAGCTTCCAAATTCGGAAACTTCTCGGCCCTTGAGCCTCAAGATGGGTAGGGTTCCGGACTTAATTCCACCCACCCACCCAGACATATGCGATCTTTCTCAAATCCGGCAAGAGCCCGCTGAAGCAGTACATCATTACTGGGCCAGATTCCTCCTGGTTATGGACAGGATAAAGGACTGCCGGGAGGAAAACGCAATTTCAATTTTCTGCAATAATTGCACAGACGAGGGAATCCTGAACGCCGTCAGTCACTGTGAAATTACACGCTTCTCCGACCTGGCGTCCATAGTACGAAAGTACTGTGCGATGGAGAGTTTCCGGAAAACCGAAACTAAGTTTTGGGACAATCCGGCCCCGAATATAACCCTAGTCCGTAACAAAAGGGTGCAGCACACTCAGGCACCCGGTACAAAAACCAAAAAGCAAAAACCCCATAAAGGGCAAGGAACTGTACTGGAGGGGTGGCTCAGCGGACCCTGTAAAATTCACAGCACAGAAGGCACCACCCCAACACATAGCCTTCGAGCATGTTGGATAATGCGGCAGGTGGCCAAAAGTGGCGAGGAGCTTCTAGCCCCGGAAAACCACTCCAACAGTACCAGTACGGTGTCAACAGTCTCGAGACTTTCGCATCAAATAATGTGCGAAAAAGAACAATCCGCAGCCTCGCCGAATTCTACCAAGTAGCAACAACAAATCCATGGAGCGACACGGCCATTACCTTCAACGCCAGCGACGAACCTAAATTCCGAACAGCCCGAGCACCAGCCGCATTGGTCCTCAGTCCAATAGTGGACGGCTTTCGTCTTACCAAGGTACTCATGGATGGCAGCAGCGGGCTAAACCTCATCTACGAGGAAACTCTCCAAAAATGGAAATAGACTGGAGCCGCATTGAGCGAAGCAGCACAACCTTTCGAGGAATAATTCCCAGCCGGGAAGCGCGCTGCACAGGAAAAATCACACTTGATGTGGTGTTCGGCTCGCCGGACAATTACAGGTCCAAAGAAGTCACGTTCCAAGTGGCCCCGTTCAGCAGCGGATATCACGCTATATTAGGATGGGATGCATTCACAATTTTTCTAGCCATACCCCATTACGGGTACATGAAGCTTAAGATGTCCGGGCCCGGCGGAACAATCACTCTCGCTAGTGATCCGGACATAGCACTCCGCACCGAAAACAAGACAGCCGCATTAGCCCTGGAGGCACTATCCGAAGCCCTAGCGGCAGAAGAACTCACCACGCTGCGCTCTACGGTGAATAGGGATGATGTGATACTCGATAAGAGATCCAAGTCCACCTCTTTCAAACCAGCGGACGAAATAATCAAATTCCAAGTCCACCCAATGGACCCAACAAAGACGGCCTCCATCGGGGCACAGTTGAACCCTGATGTCGATGCCGCACTGCAATAATTCCTTCGGAAAAATTGGGACATCTTCGCCTGGCAGCCTTCAGATATGCCAGGAATCCCACGCAGATTGGCAGAACACAGCCTAAACATCCTAAAAGGATTCAAGCCAGTCAAACAGGCTCTTCGGCGATTTTTCGAACCCAAAAGACAGGCAATGGGAGAAGAGCTGGCCAAACTACTGGAAGCCGGATTCATCAGAGACATCAAACATCCGGACTGCTTAGCAAACCTGGTAATGGTACCAAAGAAGGACAAATCCTGGCGCCTATATGTCGATTTTAAAGACCTCAACAAGGCCTGCCCAAAGGATCCCTTCCCCCTCCCCCGCATCGACCAAATAATCGATGCTACTGCAGGGCATGATTCATTGTGCTTCCTTGACGCATATTCCGGCTACCATCGAATCAAGATGGCGGAAGCAGACCAAGCCGCAACGGCATTCATTACTCCATATGGACCATTCTGCTTCAACACGATGCCCTTCGGACTCAAAAACGCCGGCGCAACATATCAGCGCATGATTCAAACATGTCTGGCTACCCAGATCGACAAAACAGTAGAAGCATACATAGACGACGTAGTCGTCAAAACCAAACACGTCGAGACTCTAGTAGACGATTTGAGGCTAACATTCGACAACCTCCGAGCATATGACATCAAGCTGAATCCGGAAAAATGCGTTTTCGGCGTACCAGCCGGAAAGCTTCTGGGCTTCATTGTATCTGGTAGAGTAATTGAAGCAAACCCAGCCAAGATCCGAGCTCTGTCACAGCTAGATATTCCAAAAGACCTCAAACAAATACAAAAATTGACTGGATGTGTGGCGGCCCTAAGCCGCTTTATCTCCCGTTTGGGAGAAAAGGCATTGCCCCTCTATCGCCTCCTCAGGCGCACCGAACACTTTGAGTGGACGGATGCTGCCACGGCCGGACTCGAAGAAATCAAAGCCGTATTGGCAACAAATCCGGTCCTGGCTGCGCCTAACCTGGGCGAACCAATGTTGTTATACATCGCGGCAACACATCAAGTTGTAAGCGCGGTACTCGTCGTCGAACGCGAAACAGAAGGGCACGAATTCCCTCTTAAAAAACCAGTGTACTACATATCACTGTCTTAACTCCCTGCAAGTACCGTTACCCGCACTATCAAAAGATAGCCTATGCGGTGTTCATGGCATCCCGGAAGCTCCGACACTACTTTCAAGAGTGTTCGATAACAGTGGCCTCCGAAGTGCCCCTCAACGACATTATAAATAACCGCGACGCAACGGGCAGGATTGCAAAATGGGCCATTAAGCTCTTACCATTCGATATAACTTATAAACCTCGGCGAGCAATAAAGTCGCAAGTCTTGGCTGACTTTGTCGCCAAATGGACTGAAGCCGAACTCCCTAAAGAGTACGGCGCATACTCCAATTGGATTATGCATTTCAACGGCTCCAAAATGTTGGCCGGCTTGGGGGCTGGTGTCGTATTGACGTCCCCAACCGGGGACACAGTCCAATACGTACTTCAGATAATGTACACGGACTCCAACAACGCAGCCGAATACGAGGCCCTCCTACATGGCCTCCGGATGGCAATCTCCATGGGCATTCAACGCCTAGAGGTGCGCGGGGATTCAAACCTCGCAATATCCCAAGTAAACGGAGACTTTGACGCCAAGGATCCGAAAATGGCAGCCTATCGTAACGCTGTCCTAAAAATGCCAGCTCGGTTCGAAGGACTCGAATTCCATCACGTAGCTCGAGATAATAACCAAACAGCCGATGTATTGGCACGCATCGGCGCGAAACGCGACGCTGTCCCTCCAAACATCTTCCTGGAACGGCTCTTTAAGCCATCCGTACTATGGGAAGAAGAGTCCGGAAATAATAACTCGGAGGCAGCCGCACCACCCAATACAGAACAACCTGACATAATCGGCGATTCAGCCGATGAAATAACACCCTCAGCCCACGAAATAATGGCAGTAATCGCCTCGTGGACAGAGCCATTCCTAGCCTAATTACTCAGGCAGGAACTTCCCGAAGACCAAAATGAGGCCCGCTACATAGTCCGGCAATCCAAAGCCTACAAGGTCCACGAGGGAGAACTCTATAAGAAAAGCACAACCGGAGTCCTTCAACGGTGTATCTCCGAAGAGGAAGGGCGAAACCTCCTGGCTGAAATTCACGCCGGACTAGCTGGACACCACGCCGCAGCCCGGGCCCTTGTAGGAAAAGCATTCCGTACATGATTTTATTGGCCGACGGCCCGGGCAGACGCTCAGGACTTAGTCCAAAGATGCGTCGGTTGTCAGCTCTTTGCTAATCAGAGCCATATGCCACCCACCGCCCTCAAAACTATACCCATTACCTGGCCGTTCGCGGTCTGGGGGCTTGACATGGTTGGACGCCTTAAAGGGGGAACCCACAAGCAAAGGTACCTATTGGTCATGGTGGACAAATTCACCAAATGGATAGAGGCCAAGCCAGTTAAAACGGCAGAGTCCGGACCAGTGATAGACTTCATATCCAGGGTAGTACACCGTTATGGTGTCCCCCATAGCATCATTACCGATAACGACACGAACTTTACGGCCGACGAGGTTAAATTATGGTGCAAAAATATGGGCATTGAGCTCGATTACGCTTCAGTCTATCATCCTCAAACCAACGGTCAAGTGGAACGAGCAAATGGTCTAATAATGAGCGGCATCAAACCCAGACTAGTGTGGTCCCTTACGAAATTTGACACCCACTGGGTAGAGGAGCTCGACTCCGTACTCTGGGGGCTGCGGACAACGCCCAACCGTACTACCGGATTTACACCATTTTTTATGGTATACGGCGCAGAGGTAGTTTTGCTCTGCGACATCATTCATGACTCACCTCGAGTGTGCATGTACGAAGAAAGAGAAGCCGAGCTGGATCGGCAGGACAGCTTGGACGCATTGGAGGAAGAACGTGATGTCGCCAAGGCTCGTTCTGCATTCTATCAGCAGCAGGCTCGAAGATATCAAAGCAGAGAAGTACGGGCTAAGACTTACAATGTTGGCGAACTAGTTCTACGCCTGCCGGACAAGAAAAAGGACAAGCTCAAACCCAAATGGGAAGGCCCCTTCATTATCGATCAAGTCCTGACCGGCGGAGCGTACCGTCTGCGAAATGCATCGAACAACCGACTCGAGCCGAACCCATGGAACGCAGCCCGCCTCCGAAGATTCTATGCCTAGCGTTGGACTAAGAGTTCGTCCCCTTCCCATTACCAACTTTTTAAACTTCAGCTGTCTTTTGTTTCACTTTTTTCTCTCGCGCCTTTTCATACAAGCCCTTAAAGGCCTACTTGCGCATTGTTCGCACACACTTGATGTGCTATCCGCACTCATTATACCTGGGGGCTTCTTTACCAGAAGCTTAATTATAAGAGCTTCATGCCCAGCACATGTGTCAAACTTCCACGTGTACCTTTTATTCACCATTATATGCATCGATATGACTTAAGTTTTGGCCAAGCTGGGTTGCCTGGCTCCTGTGCTTACCCCTACGTTCCCGATTGTTCGGCTAGGAGGTAAAGGGAGCACCTCTGTGATTGTTACTGCCGGGTCAGCCCGATGTGTACCTCAGACTGGGTGAAGCCGAAAGCTAGCGTTCTTAAGGGACTATTCGGTCGGTGACTTGAAAGATGATTTTTTACCTATTTATTTATCTGCCCCCAGATGTTTTCCTGCTCTTTTCGCAGTCCAGACATGCACTTTAGGGCATGCCTCCCAGGGAAAGGAACCCTTAACGGAACTATTCTCCCTAGAAGATGTTTCTTACTAACCATGTAATATAACATAACTAGTTGGGCACTTGTCTGATAAAGCACTAATGACCCCTACGCCTTGTCTCCATGCATGCCCCGGTTGTTTCTTAACCGAGAAGGTATTCAGACACACTCCGGACTCTAGGGTCCCGAGGTTGAAGCGAAAAGGTCGGCAAAGACAAACGATCTACAATCCGGCTAGAAGGCATTTTACATGTCATTTTAAAATACATTGTCCAATCGACTAACTGCATTCCTCCTCAATCCCGTCTAACAGGCTGTCTAATTTACAGTCCCGTTGGGAATATTTAGCGGCCAACTCTACTTGGCCGTACACTAAACTCACAGGGATCTCCTTCCCATCGGGCCCCACGGGTCCGACCTCGGCCATGTGGTTGGGATCCGCCTTCTTGTACCGCGTCTTCACCATGGCCCAGGCCTCCTTGGCACCTTGGCGGCAGGCCGAAATCTTCCATAAATGGAAGCGCTGCCGCGCTCCCTGAAGCTTCTCCGCAAGCTCCCCAAGGCACTCGGGTAGGGAGAGGGACGGCCATAAGGCCTGGACGACGCCGCTCATTGCCTGCCGAACTCGTTCGAGCAGTTGCACCAGCTCGGGAAGTTGATCACCCGTTGATACGGGCATCTTCTCCGCAGGGCGACCTGTGAGCACACCTACAGACATATTTTTGTCAATTGACTTCCTCGCCGAACTCTTCTTTTCAAAGGAGTTTGCTCAAGCACTTACTATAGATGCCGCGACGAAGCCGCTGATTCTCCTTCACGGAGCTAGACAGCTCGGCCCGAACACCTTTCAGCTCTTCTCCAAGCTGGGCGTGGGCATCCTGGAGCTTGTTCCTTTCCTGCTGCACCCTCGTCAGCACCCTCTCGCCGGCCTTCAGCTGGCACAGTAATTCTTGCCTGTCCGGATCCTGTCCGGCACCACCTGCAATGTCATTGTCAGACTTACACGCACGCTGCACACCGATTATCTTTTCGAAATAATGTGTTACCAGGAGGGGTCTCTGTGCTTCCTCCTGCGGCAGCTAGTGCGGCCTCAAGTTGGGCCTTGCACTCTTGTAGCTCCTGGGAGAATCGGGTATTCTTCTTTGTAAGATCCTGCATATAAAATGATCCTTAAATCAGTTATTCCAACTACTTTAAGTCTCGGGGGCTACTGGCATATACAACTATTAAAATCTCTTACCCGTATGTCCTTTACATACTGCTCCGTGGCTCTGGTCAAACCATCTTGAGCAGCACGGAGGTGCGTGTCCCCCGCGTTAAAGGCATTCAACGCCTCGGGGGAGAAGCACGCGTCACGAAAAACTATTTGGCGGCGCCTATGGTTCATAGCGCTCTCCAACTCAGACCTGGTGGCGGACAATCTGTCGGCATCCTCCGTTGGAGGAGTATCCGGCTCGCGCCTTGCGCTCGCCTCCCCCTCCAGACCAAGTGTTGGAGCCTGGCTGGCAGAGGCTGGGTTGGCAACCTCTACGCCCACAGTCCGGCGGGCGCTCTTTCTCCTGCAAAGGTCATGAGCATTCAAACACTTCCGAGGAACTTTGTCCTAAAATACAACCACGAGTTATACCGTTGCGGCGACGTTTTGATCCGCGCCGCACTCCGCTTCCGCCTGCTGGGTCGGACTGACCCTTGTTGGCCAGCCGCCGCGGGTCCGGCTTCCTGCCTTGAAGGTACCTCCTGTGAGACACCATTGTATACGGTGGTCAGAAACACGCAAGGACGAAGATAATGGTGTCAGGACTTCGGTCACAATCACCTGGGGAGCCGGAGATAGGCCGGGGTAGTCAGCTGTAATGGTGACTAGAGCATTATCCATGCTGAGCTGGTGAAACACCCCGTCGATTAGCTCCACCTTTATATCTGGATCCTCTTCGGAGGACGGATCGAGGGATCTTTCTGGATCCTCGGGCTGTGGAGCTGGGCTATGAATGCTCTCCACAGTCCGGCGCAGATCCTGCGCTAAAACCATGAAGTAAGATACTTAACTTTGAAAGCGTGGGTCGGATAAATGAACATTCGCTTACCCAGCTTCGAGGGTTGTTCATGGAGAACCCATTCAAGGGGCTCGTCTGAAGGAAGTCCTCCTTCTCCCCCTTGTACAGGCCGGACAGAATCTTCATCAGGTCTTCGGCCGATCCCGGCCCTTGGCGGCCATGACGAGTGGCATCATTCTCTCCGTTGAAATCCCACATGGGGTGTCCCCTGTAGGGGTTGCTTGGGGAGAATCAAGCATTGGAGTAGTGACATCAGCTGGTGGAGTGCGCGGAATGACTTCATGGAGTGGAGAGTTGGGGTGTTTCTCATCCCAGGAATCATCTTGAGTGATTGGCATCATGGGACCACCAATGTTGATCTGTTCACCGCTCGTGGGAGCAGGTGATGATACCGATTTTTGAGTAAGCTGTGGAACTTGAGGAAGGACTTCATCGTCATCAACATTGTCTTCACGACCAATGTCTGCAGCTGCGGTGGTGTCAACAGTTGGGATCTCTTCAGTGTCATGGGCCTCTATGGGAGCAGGCTCATGCACAACTAGTCTTCTGTTCCTGGGGTTTCCAAGATAAGAGTGGTGGAAGGCACGCCAGCTCTATTCTGGAAAGATCTTTGGCTTGAGGATGTTATTCAAGATTTCAACCCCCGCGCGTTCTCTTTCACCACCACAGAAGATGCCTTTGTCAAAGATTTCTTAGGGCGCATGTCATTACATGAGATCTTCCACCTCCCACTATCGCCCCAAGCCCTTGAGGAAGTGCGTGCCCTTCAAATCCTCACTACGCATGCAGCCGCCTCAACTTCAAATACTTACATGTGGCACTATGTGTGGGGGAAAACTGATTTTAGACCGATTGACTATTGCAAATTCTACTTCAGAGACGTCCAAGCCCATCCTACCTTCAACTGGCTGTGGCGCTCCAAATGCACTATGAAAATTAAGGTCTTCGGTTGGCTACTCCTGCATGATGGGCTAAACACACACCATATTAAAGCGAACACACTATGACATTGGGGATAATCTGAACTGCCTCCTCTGTGGGCAACACATAGAAGAAACTGTTGATCATATGATTTTCACATGCCCCTTCAGTCAAACGCGCTCGCAAAATCTTGACATTTTGTGGCCCCCTTTACCTGTCACCTTAGGCTCATCCAGTTGATCAAGCCCGCATGGCACAATTGACAGGATCGAGAAGAGGTGTCTAGAGGGGGGGGGGGTGATTTGACCCTCAACAAGTAAAGGTAGCAATTTTTAATCTCTTCAAGTTGAGGTTGGAGATTAGCATAATTTTAAACATTCACAATACATTTCAAGCAAGCATGGCAAGACTATATGTGAGCAGTGGAAAGTAAAGCATGCAATTTGCAAGAAAGTAAAGGGATGGGATTGGAGTGTGCAAACACAATTGGAGACACGGAGATTTTTGGCATGGTTCCGATAGGTGGTGCTATCGTACATCCACATTGGTGGAGACTTCAACCCACGAAGGGTAACAGTTGCACGAGTCCACGCAGGTCTCCACCCACGAAGGGTCCATGAAGAAGCAACCTTTTCTATCCCACCATGGCCATCGCCCACGTAGGACTTGCCTCACTTGGGTAGATCTTCACGAAGTAGGCGATCCCCTTGCCCTTACAAACTCCTTGGTTCAACTCCACAATCTTGACGGAGGCTCCCAAATGACACCTAACTAATCTAGGAGACACCACTCTCCAAAAGGTAATATATGGTGTGATGATGATGAACTCCTTGCTCTTGTGCTTCAAATGATAGTCTCCCCAATACTCAACTCTCTCTCACGGATTTGGATATGGTGGAAAAATGATTTGAGTGGAAAGCAACATGGGGAACGCTAGAGATCAAGATTCTTGTGGTAGGATTGGAATGTCTTGGTCTTAACACATGAGTAGGTGGTTCTCTCTCAGAAAATGAATAGTGGAAGTGTAGGCACGTTCTGATGGCTCTCTCACAAATGGAGAAGGCGTGGAGGGGTATATATAGCCTCCACACGAAATCTAGTCATTACACACAATTTACCAAACTCGGTGAGACCGAATATTGAAACTCGGTGAGACCGATCTAGTTCAAAATGTGAATGTTAGGATTTTTGGTGGGACTGACAAGGTCAACTCAATGGGACCAATGTGCTAGGGTTAAGGCAAAACCTCATCTCGGTGTGACCGATTGCGTGAACTCGGTGAGACCGATTTCAGCAATAAAAAAATAGAGACTTGGTCAAGCAAACTCGGTGGGACTGATTGCACATCTCAGTGAGACCGAGATAATTGCAATAGGCAACAAAGAGTTTGCAAGGCCATCTCAGTGGGACCGAGATCCTATCGGTGAGACCGAACTGATTAGGGTTTCTGACAGTGGCTATCTCAATGAACTCGGTTATGCCGGATGAATCAAATCAGTGGGGCCGAGTTTGACTTTAGGTTTTGGACATATTTGGAAATGAGAAAGTGGTTGAGGGCTTTGAAGCATATCACTAAGCACTTTGAGCAAGTAGACCATTAAGCAACACCTCACCCCCTTTTAATAGTATTGGCTTTTCCTATGGACTCAATGTGATCTTGATTCACTAAAATAGAAATGAAGAGTCTTGAGCTTTTGACAATATTTGTCCTTAGCATCTTGAACGGGTTCCACATCCTCTTGTCCATGCCACGCCTTTGTTGAACTCTCTGAAATATACTAGATGAAAATGTTAGTCCAACAAGAGATATGTTGACATTAATTACCAAAATCACCGAGGGAGCACTTGTGCTTTCAATCTCCCCCTTTTTGGTAATGAGGTCCATCTTGTTGTACATCCTCTTTTCCATCATCTTGATGTGTTCCACTTGTGGATGCCTCCAAGTCAACTTGTGGTTCACCTTGGCGTGAAGTTGAGGCTTCCACTTGGATGGACGAGGTACTCTCCTTAACCTCCGTTGGGTGAATCTTGCCAATAGACAAGTCTTGTATTGCTTCTGAAGGGTCTTTGTCTCCTACATCAATTGGCAATTGTTGTACTTGCGAGTCATTAGATTAATCAAACTTCACATCTACCGTATCTTCAACCTTTCAGGTGAAATTGTTGTAGACACGGTAAGTGTGAGAGTTTGAGCCATAACCGAGTAGGAAACCTTCATGAGATTTAGGAGCAAATTTCGAACGGTGATGCTTATCAAGAATATAACACTTTGAGCGTAATACTCGAAAGTATCCAACTTGGGGTTTGTTACCGGTGAGAAGCTCGTATGCCGTCTTGCCGAGTAGCTTGTGAAGATATAGACGATTTGTTGCATGACAAGATGTCTCAACCACTTCCTCCCAAAAGTGTTTTGGCGTCTTGTACTCATCAATCATCGTTTTCGCCATCTCAATAAGAGTCTTGTTCTTCCTCTCAACAACTCCATTTTGTTGAGGCGTTTACGGAGCCGAGAACTCATGTGAAATTCCGTCTTCGTTAAGAAAGGTGTCCACATTGGCGTTCTTGAACTCCGTTCCATTGTCGCCGTGAACCTTCTTGATCTTCACTTCAAATTGATTTTGGGCCTTCCTAGCAAAATTCTTGAAGATCTTTTGGACCTGCGATTTATCATCAAGAAAGAACACCCAGGTAAATCTTGAAAATCATCAACAATGACCAATCCGAACGAGCCACCACCGAGACTCTTGTAGGCGTTGGGACCAAAAAGATCCATGTGAAGTAGCTCGAGCGGTCTTCGCGTGGTCATGATGTTCTTCACGGGATGACTTCCTCCAACTTGTTTTCCTGCTTGGCAAGCACTACAAAATTTATCCTTGTCAAATACCAAGGAAATGATCACCTTTAATAAACTTATCAAGATTTCGCATGCCACATGATCTAACCGTCTATGCACAACCAACCTTTAGAAGATTTAGCAATTAAGCAAGTTCTAGGACTGAGATCCTATCGGTGAGGCCGAACTGATTAGGGTTTTTGGCAGTGGCTATGTCAGTGAACTCATTGGCGCTGGATGAATCAAATCATGGGCCGAGCTTGACTTTTGGTTTTGGACATATTTGGAAATGAGAAAGTGGTTGAGGGCTTTGAAGCATATCACTAAGCACTTTGAGCAAGTAGACCATTAAGCAACACCTCATCCCCTTTTAATAGTATTGGCTTTTCCTATGGACTCAACGTGATCTTGGATCACTAAAATAGAAATGAAGAGTCTTGAGCTTTTGCCAATATTTGTCCTTAGCATTTTGAAGGGGTTCCACATCCTCTTGTCCATGCCACGCCTTTGTTGAACTCTCTGAAATATACTAGATGAAAATGTTAGTCCAACAAGAGATATGTTGACATTAATTACCAAAATCATCGAGGGAGCACTTGTGCTTTCAATAATCCGTTCGTCATGGAGATTTTCCACACTGCAGCCTGGAGTCTGTGGAAGGAAAGAAACAACCACCACTTTAGAGGGATACATCCAGGGCTTGATTCGTGGCTCAAGAGATTCAAAGAAGACTTTACACTACTGCAACATCGAGGCAAAGAAAGCCATTGACCCATTATACTCTGCATCAGTGACACGTGTTGCTTAGTTTCTTGGTCTCTCACTTCCCCTAAATGTATAGTGTTGGAGATTGAGACTTACACACTTACCCATGGCACCTTTGTAAAATAGCTTTTACTAGCATCTATATATATGAGAAAAATAGTAGGAGCCTCT
Source organism: Triticum timopheevii (assembly GCA_963921465.1). Lineage (NCBI taxonomy): Eukaryota > Viridiplantae > Streptophyta > Magnoliopsida > Poales > Poaceae > Triticum > Triticum timopheevii. Next base: position 193,747,645 of record OY997264.1, on the reverse strand, counting down.
CCTACTGTTAAGTTGATAAAAAACTAGTCTTCTTTCGTGGTTGGAGGAGGCAAGTAGAGCGATTGAGATGGGCTCAACAAGCAGCGACTCCTCAGGAGAAGATGAAGCAATTGGTGCTTGGTCCCTTCTTGAAGTCTTTGAAGACTTTGTCTTCAGCTTCTTCTGAGACAGAGCGACATCAGGGGCTTCCTGATGCTTGCGCTTCTTGGCTTCAACCTGTGCCTGCTTGGTCTTCTTCCTTTCATAAGCAGTTGATGGAGCTCTTGGCTTTGAGCCAGTCATACTAGAAGGGAAGACAATGCTTGGCCTTTCCTGCCTTGTAGCCTCAGCTTCAGCTTCAATTGGCTTCTTCTTCTTAGCTTCCAACCTTGGGTCAATGCGTGGGCGCCTGAGAGCCTTTCTCTTCAAAGCTTCATTGTGAGCCTGAACACATTTGTTAGCATAGTATTTGAGGTGCTCTCGGGATCCTTTGGCTTCATCACGATGCTTGTGAAACTCAGCTTTCGGGTCAGCCATCATCAACTTGAAGTTCTGAACATCAGTAACACTGCCTTGGCCATGTGCTTCTTGAAGACAACCTTTTCATGGTCAATCTTGTTTTTCTACTCAATGACCTATTGAGCAATGGTGAGCTCTTTGGGGATGCAACCTTGGAACGTGAGACTGATACCAATGGGCAGCTGCAGATCATCAAAGGTAAGAGAGGTGTCTTCAAACCATTCATCAATGAAGTTGTTCAATATGTCAGCATCAAACAAAGGCAAATCCTTGAAGATTTCGGCCTCCTATTTACTCATGATCAGCAACTAAAGGGCATCATCTGCAAGATCTTCGTCACTGGATAGATCCATCACATCCTCTTCATTGCGCATGATGTTTGTAGGAGTAAGACCATGCCCTAAGATTTTCTTTGTCTTTGCAGAAGTGCGGGAGAAGTCTTCAGACTGCACATTGGATTTAGGAGGTGCAATTTTAAGTGGCTTCACTCTTGAAACTTTTGGAGCCGTTGTAGGCTTTGAAGCCTTTGCTTTCTTGGTTGACTTTGTGGGCTCTGGAGTAGCAGCTAGTTCCTCTTCCTCAGCGACATCTTCAACACCGGCCCTTTGCGCAACACATTGTGCCATAAATGAGGCAAAGTCCTCAAACGGGCCGTTGAGATTTGGTTCCGCCTCAGGACTGCCATCCTACCTTGGTGCAGCTGGACCTGGGTTGAAGTCAATCCCAAAGTCATTTTTGTTCTGGATGGCTGAAGCTCTAGAAAACTGATAATTGTCTTCAAACAAATCTGCTTCACGACACCATCAAAGACTGGATGGGTCGGCATTCTGTGGCATTGGTCCTCTGACCATGCAAGGAAACAAGCCTCTCCGAATGGCTTCAACCTTGGTCTTTGGGTGAAGCTTTTTGTACACAGTATCATCCCATGGTGGCCTCAAAGCATTCTGGTCAGCATATGCATGAGTCACAAAGTGATACAAAAAACATTGCTCTGCCCAGTATCCGCGAATCCATTGGACGCGAGATTTCCGCTCCCCATAGCTTTCTTCAGGATCAGACTTGTACAACTCATAAAGATCTGGAGGTAGGTCTTTTGCAGTGTTATCACGGTGCTGCCTGTCGCCTTTCTTTGCAGATTTTCCACTAGCCATTGGCCTCACAAGACTGATTGGCTTCACAAAAGTGATAGGCTTTGCTCTGCTGGTCATACAAGATTTGGCTTCAGAAGATTCAATGTGATGCTGTAAGAATTCTGCAAATTAATTCAGACTATGAGAACCATGAGACTCGCCCACGGACATGTACCCGTGACATCATTAGAGATGTGAGGGAAGGGGAAGAGGTCATATGCATTCTCAAATGATTTTGAAGATAAATTAGTTTGAAGACATTGACCTCATAGTGCAAAGACATTCACTTATCGATATGAGTTGGTTCCAGATTTGTCTGAATCCATGAATAAGTACAAGTGAGGAATCTAACTAGTTGTGAAGCATAACTGGAAGTACTTGCAAGTTATGAGATGTAGAGTATGAAAGATCCATATTTGGAACTGGTAGAACAACTTTCTGAAGATATAGAAAGTTTAAAGGATCAAACATGCGGTCAAAATAGACTTTTAATTACCGCTCAAGAATAGTTGAGAACTGCTAGACGAGTTGGGGATGGAGGCCGAGTAATCCAATCTCCCGCGCCCTAACTTGGCGGCGGAAGACACCTACGGTGGCGATGAGAGGAAGAGGTCCACGGTCGGCGTGACGACGATGATGGAGAAGTCGCGGCAACGAAGCGCTTCGTCTTCGGCAACATTATAAGATAGCGACGACACTAGGGTTTTGAGCGAGACAACGAGGGAGTAAGAATTAATGACTGTAGGGGGCTAGGTATTTATAAGGAAGGGAGCGGTGTTGTGTAATTACTCAGCTACCCCTGGCGGTTCACATCTGAGCAATACGTGGCACACATGCAATAACATAAATGTTATGCCATGACCCCACACGTGCCTGGTTTGTCAGGTGGTCGTTCTGGCTTCTCCGAATCCAAGAAAAAAGGATAGGAATATTAAAAGCATTTTAAATGTTTGTCTCTTAATCTTCGACTAACAGGGACACAGTGAAGACAATTGACATGTCTCAACAGAATGCTTATGAAGATTTAGAGAGAGTAGGGGAGATAAGCACATATGGGGTTAGGGTCCGATCACATTCACTTAGTGCAGAAAATGGCAACTTGAAGATATATATAAGCAATGAAGACCAAATCAAACATTGTGAAGATAAATCATGAAGATAAACCAATGTTGAAGACAAACCAATTTTGAATATAATGCAATGTGACACCAAATGAAAACTTCAAGAAAGATTGGTGGTGGCGTTACCCACCGTATAGGAAGTATTAGACCCAGACATGATGCACAATTATCATTGCGCTTTGAAGTCAAACTCCGCTTTAATGTATTCACACTTAGAGTGTATGTCTTCATGAATTGAAGAAAAATCACTACAAAAAACAGACACATCTGTGACATTTTGGGCCGAACAATTTTTTCTGTCATGCTTAAGACACTTCTATGACAATAATTGTGACAAAACCCGGTATCATCGTAGATGTAGTGGGCTCCTACTTCTATGACAAAAAATCATGATAGAAAATGGGCTTTTCCTCCTGGGCGGGCTGGAGATGCAGCTGCATGACATTCTTTGGGCCATGCATGACGGAAAAAACCGTGGTAGAAGCGAGGGCAAGGAAAATATCGGGGAGTTCCTTGTTATGGTGGGTGGTCGGGGCCGAGCGATGCGCGTTTCTCTCATACACGTACGCGCGTGGGTGCGAGGCCTTGGGCTCTAACTGAACCCGAGCGAGACGTCGCCTAACTGAACCCAAGCGATTGCACAACAGGCTACGTGTTACTGAACCCGAGCGATTGATCGATGGCTGTTAACTGAACCCGATCGAGTGATTCCTTTGCTACTGCTGCTAATTGGAGCCGATCAATGCTGCCTCTGGATGAACAGTGAGCCTTGGGGGGGGGGGTCTGATGAACAGTTCCTGGTGGGGGGTTGGATGAACAGGACCCCGATCGATCGAGCCGGTTGGGGGGAGTGGATGAACAGGACCCCGTGGAGGGATGGATGAACAGGACCCCGTAGAGGGCTGGTTGAATAGTAGCCGGTGGAGGGCTGGATGAACAGTAGCCCGTGGAGGGGTGGTTGAACAGGACCCCATGGAGAGGGCTGGTTGAACAATAGCCGGTGGAGGAGCGCACGGTGGAGGCTGGATGAACAGTCGCAGGTGGAGGCTGGAGGAGGTCAACGGTGGATGAATAGTAGCCCATGGAGGCTGGAGGAGGTCAACGGTGGAGATGAATAGTATCCCGTGGAGTCCTGTTTTCCGGTACGCCACACCCCTCCCCATGAATAGGACCCCCATTTCTACCGTAACGCTCCAACACAAGTCTGTTTCCTCCGTTTTGTGGTATGCCAGACCTCTCCCGATGAACATGATCCCATTTCGACCGTGGCCGGTCAAACACAAGGACGTTTCCTCCGTTATGTGGTACGCCAGGCCTCGTTTCCATCGGCTGTTCCATCTAAGAATGTTGGCTCCCGATGAACATGACATATAACAACCCAATCGGTAGCCTCCTGATGAATAGGACATTGTTTCTCCATTTCGACCCAGCCGGTTCGTTGCCCGATGAACAGGTGCCGTTGCTGCCGTCCGCTGCCTCTCCATTTACACAAGCCCTGGCCGTCCGAATATATATGCGCGAGTATGCACTCGAGACCCTGCCCGCATGTACGTACGTGGCCGTATTTTCTTTCTTGCACCCTGGCCGCTGTACGTACGTGTACATGCTATGTGCGGGCCTCTACTACGACATGTGCCCTTCCTTACATGGCCACGGTTCATTGCTGCAACCTGCAGACAGACCGATCATATGTATGTACAGATTCATGACCAAAATGACAATGCTACGTACGCTTCGACCAGGTGGGTCCCGACTGTCAGGCACTTCCTTGCGTGCGAAGATGTAGCTGGTGGGTCCTAGCAGTTAGTGGGCAAATCATTTATTTGACCCATAATATGGACGCACTTCCTTGCGTGTGAAGATGTAGCTGGTAGGTCCCAACAGTCAGGGCAAAAACATTTTTTTCACAAAATACGGTGGCCCGTCCGATGGGTCCCTGCTATCAGGTGGAAGAATCATTATTTTCCATGTAATAAGGAGGCACTTCCGTGCTCCGGCCGTGGACCCAGCTGTCAGCCTCTCCACATACACTACTCTTCCGATGGAAGTCGGTCGTTGACCACATTGACCACGCTGCACCGAGAGCACCAAGGCGGTGGACAACGGTGAGGCCTAGGAAGGCGACGACGCGGAGCCGGGGAAGACGCGGCAGTGGATGCCCACGCGGAGAGAAGTACGAGGGTTCACTGGTTTGGCTATGGTGTGAGGCTGCCATTGCCGCAGAATAACAAGGGGTGTGGGAAAGTGGAGGGATGGCCTGGCCAGTGGTGGAGTAGTAGGGGACGGTGAGGCCTCCGCGACAGCACAACTAGCCATGGGAGGCAGGAGCAGGCGGCACAACCAGTGCTGCTTTGGGCGGCTGGAGCAAGAAGACCAGAGCTTGAAGAAGCATGACAGCCGTTGGATGGACATCGTACGGTCATTGCAGCTAGAATCGTTTATATTGACTAAGTTGACAAAGCCCTTCGTAGGCGTCAACTTAGTAGGCCCATAGGTCAGCTTCGAAACGATGTGCCCCAGATGTCAAGGGGAGGAATCATTTTTTGGGCGGGTGAAGCTAGAATATCCGAGATTGAAGAGGAAGCATGACATCCATTTGATGGACATCCAACGGCCACTACTGCTAGAACTGTGTGTTGACTATAAGTTGACAAAGCCTTGCATACGCATCAACTTTTTTTTTGAGGGGACGCATCAACTTAGTAGGCCCACAAGTGTGTGGCAGAGAACTTATAGCCCATTTGAGATTTGTAAGAATGTACAACCCATTTTTGAATTCTGATGGAATTTACTAAAGCCCTTTTACAGTTTGTTAAAAGTACAACCCATTTTCTAGCTAGGACAATGATTAATAATTTCAACCAACCGTTCAAAATAGAATTCAATAATATTTCCCACATTTTGATGGGATCATAAATATTTTTGTCCCAAAATTTTTGTCAGATAAAATACAATTTCAATATAAATTTGTATTACATAAAAATCCAACAAAACATTGCGCGCGCAACAATTAATGAAACTAAAAAAATTAAAATCCAAAAATAATATTTTATAAAGTAATTACGTGTTTGGTGCATTTTTTATAGTTACTTCCCAATTTTTATATTTACATCCCATTTATTATTTCTTAAAGCCCATTTTCTTGTTAAGCCTAATGCATCCCTCCTAGGAAAGATTTGCAGCCCAGCAGGGCGGAGAATAACAAGTCGACCTTGCGTGGGTATTCCTCAAAAAAAGTATAGCTGGGCTAGCCATTTTCAGCTTGAAAAAAATTAATATCTGGGCTGGATATCTGGTATGGGCTAGACGGGCCACAGTCCGCCCAGTTAATACCCTGCTCTCCTCTGAACAACAACCAAAACATCGCGCAAGAAAAACTCTGAAGTGCTCACACCTCAAAAACACAAATACTGCTCGAGCTGCTTGGTCCCAGCTATCGGCCGCTCCTTGTGCAATTCTCTCGTTTATTGACTACATAGGTTGACAATGGTGTGGGATCGTGATGTCAGGAAACCAGGAGGAAGCAAAAAATTATTGTTGTATATAATAAGGAGGCACTTGTGTACATGCGGCTATGGCCCTGGTGGGTCCCCACTGTCATCCTCTCCAAGTAAAGTCATCTCCTCATTCCTCATGTCCATTGACCATGTTGACCATGCGAGATGGCGGCGCCACGGCGAGCGCAACAACTCGAAGGACGACGGAGAGGGCCTCACGGGCCCTACGGATGGTCTGATACAGCGCCCACTGCTCATTCGGGAAGCCAGGATCATAGGGCCACATGTCCGTGACGACATTGTCGTTCGCTTGTTCACCGGTGCTCGTTGGTAGCTCTTCCGCCATTAGGGCGTCAAAGTGCGGCCGCACCTGCTCTATGGTGAACACGGCATGAACCGGCTTGGACAGTGGCGCCGGATCCTGGTCGAAAGTTACGTCCATTGTCTGTTTGTCGTCGCTCAGCTCGGCGAGCTCGCTGGCGAGCTAGCATGTCCGGCTGCTGGACCGACCCGCTGCCAAGCACGAGTCTGACTGCCCTGGCCCACCCAGATCGCCTCCCTCGCCCGCGCGCGCTTTTTGCCCGAAACGGCCAGCATCGCCCGCCCCGCTTCCCGGTGCAGGCGGTTGCTCCGCCTTCAAACAGCACAAGTGTCGTCCGTCTGTCCATCTGCCGCTCACATTAATGATACGCAGTTGCCGAGGCGGCTGCTACAGCGCCACATGTTCGTCCCTCCGCCGCCCACCATTTCTATATAAACTACTGCGTCAGCCATAGTCGCAGTCATCCGCCTCCATTCCCTTTCTCCTGTCCACACCACTACTGCCCACCTTGGCTTCCTCGCGCTCCAGCGCTCTTCAGGACGGGCAGACGACGGACCACAAGGAGATGGAAGCCAGTGCTGCCGACTGGCTGGCCGGCAGGCAGCCTAAGGACGACGACGTCCCAATGGAGAACATGGTAGTCGATGATCCGGCACCAACCCCCTCCTCCGCGCCATCCTCGCTGGTGCATTGCACCATGACCATCGGCGAGGCCCATGCCCAATACATGGACACGGTGAGGCAGAAGCGTCAGGAGCAGTTCCGGGAGATGCAGGCCGACGCCGCCTACAACCACCATCTCCTCCAGGAGCACCTGCAGGTGGAGGAGCAGATCACCGCGGAGCGGGCGAAGTAGGAGGCGCTGCTCGACTCGTACAGCTCCGCCCGCGAGGGCCGCCTCGAGCACTAGCGGTACCACATGCGGGTGGCGGAGGCTGCGGCTGCCTACAAGAGGGTAATGAAGCGGGCGAGGCGCTGTTTGGCGAGACCGAGGACGAGGCAGAGGACAATGGTGGCTCCGACGAGTCCCCGCTCCGCTTGCGTCGACGAGGCCCTGCTCCGCCGAGGCTCCGCGGCGCCAACAACAAGGCAGAGGACACCGCCGGCTCCGCCGAGGCCCTGACCCGCCGGCACTGACGCGGAGGCCCTACTTTGCCAGGGCCTCGCCCCGCCAACAACGAGGCAGAGAACATCGCCAGCTCAGCCGAGGCCCCACCTTGGCGGCAACAAGGGGGAGGATTTACCCCGCTCAGCCGGCAATGAGAGAGAGGACATCGCAGGCTCCGTCGAGGCCCCGCCCCGCTGCCAACGAGGCCGTGCCACACATAAAACGAGGAAGATTAGAACACGGTAGGTCGTGATGTCTACTACGCAACCTTCTTCTTGTAGATGTTGTTGGGCCTCCAAGTGTAGAGGTTTGTAGGACAGTAGCAAATTTCCCTCGAGTGGATGACCTAAGATTTATCAATCCATGGGAGGCATAGGATGAAGATGGTCTCTCTCAAGCAACCCTGCAACCAAATAACAAAGAGTCTCTTGTGTCCCCAACACACCCAATACAATGGTAAATTGTATAGGTGCACTAGTTCAGCGAAGAGATGGTGATACAAGTGCAATATGGGTGGTAGATATGGGTATTTGTAATCTGAAAATATAAAAACAGCAAGGTAGCAAGTGGTAAAAGTGACCGTAAATGGTATTGCGATGCTAGGAAACAAGGCCTAGGGTTCATACTTTCACTAGTGCAAGTTCTCTCAACAATAATAACATAACTGGATCATATAACTATCCCTCAACATGCAACAAAGAGTCACTCCAAATTCACTAATAGCGGAGAACAAACGAAGAGATTATTGTAGGGTACGAAACCACCTCAAAGTTATCCTTTGTGATCGATCTATTCAAGAGTTCGTAGTAAAATAACACAAAGCTATTCTTTCCATTCGATCTATCATAGAGTTCTACTAGAATAACACCTTAAGACACAAATCAACCAAAACCCTAATGTCACCTAGATACTCCAATGTCACCTCAAGTATCCGTGAGCATGATTATACGATATGCATCACACAATCTCAGATTCATCTATTCAACCAACACAAAGTACTTCAAAGAGTGCCCAATATTTTCTATTGTGGTACATCAAGATCATGCCGAATCAAGAACACGAGAGAGAGAGATAGAGAGAGAGAGAGAGAGAGAGAGAGAGAGAGAGTGATCAAACACATAGCTACTGGTACATACCCTCAGCCCCGAGGGTGAACTACTCCCTCCTCATCATGGAGAGTGCTGGGATGATGAAGATGGCCACCGGTGACGGATCCCCCCTCCGGCAGGGTGCTGGAACAGGGTCACAATTGGTTTTTGGTGGCTACAGAGGCTTGCGGCAGCGTTACTCCTGATCTAGGTTATTTTCTGGAGCTTTCGCTATTTATAGGATTTTTTGCGTATGTCTCAGGTCATGGGGGTCTCCGGGCTGTCTCCCCACCCTCGTGGGCAAGCCGGGACTCTCCTGGCCCAACTCTTTCACTCTAGGGGCTTCTTTTGGTCCACAAAAAATCATCAAAAATTGGCACGTCAATTGGACTCCGTTTGGTATTCCTTTTCTGTAAAACTAAAAAACAAGGAGAAAACAGAAACTGGCACTGGGCTATAGGTTAATAGGTTAGTCCCAAAAATCATATAAAATAGCATATAAATGCATATAGAACATCCGAGATGGATAATATAATAGCATGGAACAATCAAAAATTATAGATACGTTGGAGACGTATCAAGCATCCCCAAGCTTAATTCCTGCTCGTCCTCGAGTAGGTAAATGATAAAAACAGAATTTTTGATGTGGAATGCTACCTAACATAATTCTTAATGTAATTCTCTTTATTGTGGCATGAATGTTCAGATCCATAAGATTCAAAACAAAAGTTTAATATTGACATAAAAATAATAATACTTCAAGCATGCTAACCAAGCAGTTTATGTCTTATCAAAATAACATAGCCAAAGAAGTCTTATCCCTACAAAATCATATAGTTTGGCCATGCTTCATTTTCGCCACACAAAATGCTCCCATCATGCACAACCCCGGTTTCAGCCAAGCAATTGGTTCATACTTTTTAATGCGCTTCAACCTTTTTCAACCCTCACGCAATAGATGAGCGTAAGCCATGGACATAGCACTATGGGTGGAGTAGAGTATGATGATAGGGATTATGTGAGAAAACAAAAAAGGAGAAAGTCTCACATTGACGCGGCTAATCAACGGGCTATAGAATGCCCATCAAATCGATGTCAATATGAGGAGTAGGGATTGCCATGTAACGGATGCACTAGAGCTATAAGTGTATGAAAGCTCATCAAAAAGAAACTAAGTAGGTGTGCATCCAACTTGCCTGCTCACGAAGACCTAGGGCATTTTGAGGAAGCCCATCAATAGAATATACAAGCCAAGTTCTATAATGAAAAATTCCCACTAGTATATGGAAGTGACAACATAGGAGACTCTCTATCATGACGATCATGGTGCTACTTTGAAGCACAAGTGTGGTAAAAGGATAGTAACATTGTCACTTCTCTCTTTTTCTCTCATTTTTTCATTCATTTCTTTATTGGTGGGCTTCTTTGGCCTCTTTTATTTTTCATAAAGTCCGGAGACTCATCCCAACTTGTGAGGGAATCATTGCTTCCATCATCCTTTCCTCACATGGGACAATGCTCTAATAATGGAAATCATCACACTTCTATTTATTTACAACTCAAGAATTACAACTCAATACTTAGGACAAAATATGACTCTATGTGAATGCCTCCGGCGGTGTACCAGGATATGCAATGAATCAGGAGCGACATGTATGAAAGAATTAGAAAGGTGGCTTTGCCACAAATACGATGTCAACTACATGATCATGCAAGGCAATATGACAATGATGGAGCGTGTCATAATAAACGGAATGGTGGAAAGTTGCATGGCAATATATCTCGGAATGGCTATGGAAATGCCATAATAGGTAGGTATGGTGGCTGTTTTGAGGAAGATATAAGGAGGTTTATGTGTGATAGAGTGTATCATATCACGGGGTTTGGATGCACCGGCGAAGTTTGCACCAACTCTCAAGGTGAGAAAGGGCAATGCATGGTACCGTAGAGGCTAGCAAATTGCGGGAGGGTAAGAGTGCTTATAACCCATTGTCTCACATTAGTCATAAAGAACTCATATACTTATTACAAAAAGTTTATTAGACCTTGAAGCAAAGTACTACTACGCATGCTCCTAGGGGAAGGGTTGGTAGGAGTTAACCATCGTGCGATCCCGACCTCCACCCATAGGGAAGGCAATCAAAGAACACCCCATACTTCAAATTTGTCACACAACATTCACCATACGTGCATGATACGGGACTTGCAAACTTTAACACAAGTATTTCTCAATTTCATAATTACCCAACTAGCATGACTCTAATATCGCCATCCTCATGTCTCAAAACAATCATAAAGAATCAAACTTCTCGTAGTATTCAATGCACTTTATATGAAAGTTTTTATTATATCCTGCTCGGATGCCCATCATACTAGGACTAATTTTATAACCAAAGCAAATTACAATGCTGTTTAAGACTCTAAAAATAATATAAGTGAAGCATGAGAGTTCATCTATTTCTTCAAAATAAAACCACCACCGTGCTCTAAAAAGATATAAGTGAAGCACTAGAGCAAATGACAAACTACTCCGAAAGATATAGGTGAAGATCAATGAGTAGTCAAATAATTGTGCAACTATGTGAAGACTCTCTAACATTTAAGAATTTAATATCTTGGTATTTTATTCAAACAGCAAGCAAAACAAAATAAAACAAAATGACGCTCCAAGCAAAACACATATCATGTGGTGAATAAAAATATAGCTCCAAGTAAAGTTACTGATGAACGAAGGAGAAAGAGGGGATGCCATCCGGGGCATCCCCAAGGTTAGGCTCTTGGTTGTCCTTGAATATTACCGTGGGGTGCCTTGATAATCCCCAAGATTAGGCTCTTGCCACTCCTTATTCCACAGTCCATCGAATCTTTACCCAAAACTTGAAAACTTCACAACACAAAGCTCAACAGAAAACTCGTAAGCTCCGTTAGTATAAGAAAATAAATCACCACTTTTGGTACTGTTGTGAACTCATTCTAAATTCATATTGGTGTAATACCTACTGTATTCTAACTTCTCTATGGTTCATACCTTCCGATACTACTCATAGATTCATCAAAATAAGCAAACAACACATAGAGAACAGAATCTGTCAAAAACAGAACAGTATGTAGTAATCTGTAACTCTCGAATACTTCTGTAACTCAAAAAATCCTACCAAATTTATTAAAACCTGAGCAATTTGTGTACAAATCCAGAGGAAAAAGAATCATATCAAAATCACGTTTTCTGTGAATTATCAAAACTAATTTACTGGGCGCAAAAGTTTCTGATTTTCAGCAGGATCGACACAACTATCACCGTAAGCTATCCTAAAGGTCTTACTTGGCACTTTATTGAAACAAAAGCTATAAAACATGATTAATACAGTAGTTTACTCATGTGAACACACAAAAATAGTAGGGTTAAATATTGGGTTGTCTCCCAACAAGCGCTTTTCTTTAATGTCTTTCTAGCTAGGCATGATGATTTCAATGATGCTCACATGAAAGATAAGAATTGAAATATAAAGAGAGCATCATGAAGAATATGACTAGCACATTCAAGTCTAGTCCACTTCCTATGCATAGGGATTTTGTGAGAAAACAACTTATGGGAATAAGAATCAACTAGCATAGGAAAGCAAAACAAGCATAGCTTCAAGATTTTCAACACATAGAGAGGAAACTTGATATTATTGCAATTCCTACAAGCATATGTTCCTCCCTCATAATAATTTTCAGTAGCATCATGAATAACTTAAACAATATAACCATCACCTAAAGCATTCTTTTCATGATCTACAAGCATAGAAATTTTATTACTCTCCACATAAGCAAAATTCTTCTCATTCAGAATAGTGGGAGTATCATAAGAGACTCGAATACTATAAATTGTTTCCACATTAAAAGAGTAATGTTTAGAAAAAGGGTAATCATAATTATGACAAGTTTTATAAATATAATCATCACTACTTTTTATAGCATAAGTGTCATCACAATAATCATCATAAATAGGAGGCGTGCTATCATCATAATAAATTTGCTCATCAAGACTTGGGAGGCTAAAAATATTGTCTTCATTAAACATAGCATCCCCAAGCTTGGGACAAACATTAATTACAGCAAATATATTCTCAAAAATGTCATTCTCATCAAACATAGCATCCCCAAGCTTGGGCCTCTTTATATCATAAGCATAATCACTCTCATCATTAATAGTGTGGATAGCACCAATAGTATAGCAATTATCATCATCGCAATGAGTAATAGGAGCAACATCATTTGGGAGGGATACCTGTCACGACCGGTTTTCCAATAAAAGACTTGTTGAGAAACCGACCTTTAAATAGACCAGTATAGGAAAAATCCTCCTTACTGGTAGACAAATACTTGATACAGAAATCCAGTAGTATTAAATATTATACAGGGTTGAGCTGAGGTGGCTCAACAATTTATTACAAGCACGCCAATATTTTACATAAGGGCAAATATGACACAAGGATGTGGTGGCATACTACTGACTCGTAATAAAAGTGGTGGTGGATATGTCACAGTAGAGTGGGTAACATAACTCCTAAACTTGTAGCTCATCGAGCGTCGAAGTGAGGCTCGATGATTTTATTCGGGTAGCGGAAGCGTATACGATACAAGTGACCAAGTTCAGGATCGCACGGGACTGACTGGGACTCCTCTAGGCGTCGGACTCGCTATCGTACTCTTCATCCATGAGATCGCCTTCGTCAACATCTGGCCAAATCAACAAGCCAGGTGAGTACTTTGAATGTACTCGCAAGACAGTTCGGACATAAGATATAACAAATGCAAACATGATGCACCATGAGCAGTTAGCAATGCACACTCAAATAATAAATTTGCATGGCATGTAGAATAAAAAGGAAGTCAGGTGGTAGTCCTCTCAAAATCCCAATAAAATAACTGAAAACCGATCGAGTGTCTGAAGCGACGCCTCGAAATGTGAAATAAATAAATTAACATGCCACAGTCGTACGTCTGAGCGACATCTCATAAAGGGCTTATATCAAAAGTAAATAACAAGAGTGCCACAGTCGGACGTCTGACCGACATCACAGAAAGGGCTTATATTTCATCGTTTGTATTCAATAAATTTATGAAGATAAATCACTCCAAGGAAAATACTCAAAACATAATAATAAACGGGTTAGTTCATCCACAGGGGTAATCATTTAGCCGGACTTAACACTCATGCTTGTTCACCGGAGATTTGTCACTGAGACTGACCAAGATAAGTTGAACACAGTCCTTGACCAAGATACGGTTACTTGAATGATTTTGACTCTGCAGAGTTTGTACTATTTAACCACATCCAACGGATTTCAGTAGTCATGAAGGACTAGTTCCGTTTGCAGTATTTCAGTAGAAACACATCTAACCAGTACACACCCATTTCCACCTCATGATGCCAGGAATCACCCTAGGCAACGTTCAAGAAAAACTTTGAGACGGGGAGGCTACAACCTCGAATAGCATGGGATCAAATTTATATACGCGCGCTCTAAGGGGTGCCCCCCTCTCGGTCCCAACCGGAAACACCCATGCCCCCTGACCGGATGACTGGCTTTAATCCAGGGCCATGGAACCCTCATCATGGCCTCTCTATCTGGTGTGTACGAGGAAAGCGGTTTGCAACTTACTAAACCATACTCTTTGCAGAAAACATGTGGTAGCACAAAAAGAAGGAATGGATGATAACGTGACTTGATCCACGTTAACACTAGAGTTAAATGGTTTGGCATAAGACTGGCATGCTTCAACACTGCCATCTTACCACCTCTCATGTCACCACATGATCATGTAAACTCACATCAAATAACATATGGAGTTTTGAAGCTCACTTGCATCAGTTTTGTATGCAATATAACACCTACTGCTATGCATATAAACAGGACATGAACTAACTACTCAATGCAGACATGCAAAACACTCATCATATTAAAGGTTCAAACATGCTTGTGTGGTTCGGAGTAGTCAGAGTCTAGCTCGGTGAAGTTCGCGGTTCCGTCACCTCCTCCGGTATCTACGGTATAAAGAAAATACGTTCTAGCGTAAATACCGTGTGTGCCCAAAAAATGTTCCAAATTTTTTTCAAATAAACATGATAAAAAACTAGACAGAAAAACAAAGGTGACAGAAAAAGAATCAATCAAAAATCATTTTCTTTTTAAAAGTTATTAAAGATTTAGCCCAGGGACTTGTCTGTAATGAAACAGAAAGTTTCCAGGGGGTAGAACAGAAAAAGACAGAAAACGTTTCAGATTGAAAGCGTATTTTGCCCGAAGGCATTTTCAGAAAACGTTTCAAAAAGAATAAAAAGCTGACGGGGGGTCCCACCCGTCGGGTTTAAACTCTGAAACAGAGTCGCCGGCGCCCGAAGGCTGCGGTGGTCGCCGGCGGCGATCCACAGCGAGTTAGGAGGAGTGGATGGTACCTACGGGTTCCTTTGGTTCTTCCGCACCTGTGGGTGGTGGAGTTGGTCGACGGCGGCCTCAACTCCGGCGGACGGCGGTTCGGGTGTTGTTGGATCTCGCCGGGGAGGGCGGCAAGCTTCAAATTGGGGCGTGGGTTAGTGGAGTGGGTGCACTAGGATGCCACTGGTACAATGTGAGAGGCGGGGGTGTACGCACTTGAGCTAACCTTGCCGGAGCCCAAAGCGGATCGGGGCAGCCGGAGACGGAGGAGAAGGCCTCCTCGGGATCCTCCTAGGGGTCGAGCGCAGTTCTGGTGAGGTGGAGGGAGTGGTGCTGGTCGAAGGGGAGCTCGGGGTGGCAATTTATAGCCGGCTCGAGGCGGTTCCCGCGAACGGAATAGCTCCGGCGGTGATTATGGCAATGCAGTGGCCGGACGGGTGGTTTAGGTGGCTGGGCATCAACTGGTGATCCACTGGTTTCATTCAGACGCTAACCTCGGTTGGATTAGGCTTGCTCCGCGGTTTCGACGGAACGGCGCTTCGCGGGCCCATCGGCGGCAGAGAGTGCGCCCTGTGCTCGCCAGGCCACGGCGACGGTGCTGCAGCGTGCGCTGGCAAGAAGACGACCACACGTAGGCCTCGGGTGGTTTGGGCGGTGCTGGACGGCGCCGAAAGCTGGTGCTGGCTCCCGCTGGTCGCCACGGGTGGCTCTGCCACCGCAGAAGTTGCCGGCGTCAGCGGGACATGCCGCCACCGACACGTGCGCCCGTCTAAGAGAACTTGCGGCGCTCTGGATAAGGAGGAGGAGCAGTGTGCATGGCGCCAGAGCGTGCACTGGTGAGATCGACGCCGAGTCTCTGAACAAAATGACACTGACGGCCGAGTGAAACACTGAACTCTAAACATGTACAGTAACAATGTAGGCCAGGTGCTCGATGAAATGATTTTGGCATGTGGAGAGTTTATCTGGAGCTGATCTTTGGTGAGGTGGCCTCTCAATGCACCTGGGGGCTGCCTGATTTTTGTCGAATATTTGGAGAAGAGAAAATATGAATTTCACCAAAAATGATGAATCTGGTCCAAACTTGCAGCCAGCAAAACTTGAAAATTTTGAACTGTGGAAGAGTGGATCTTGATGGATCTAGGTTGGGGGTGCTAAGGACTAGCCATAGGAGTTGGTTTGAGATCAAAACTCAAAGGGAATTAGATACTTCCTTTGTAAATCACCTAGGTCCAAAATAAAAGACAGAAATAGTTTTGGGGTTAGAATAAATGGAATAAAAATCCAAAATGGATTGAACTTGCTAGGATTGGCTACTTGACTTGACCCAAAGTGGAGGGAGGTGTTTTGGAGGAAAAATTTAACATGGGGCATGGTGAAGGAGGATGGTTGGAATAAAAGGAATAAATCCAAAAACTCTAAGGATTTCTTTTTAAATGAAAAACTTTCAAAAATAAATTATGATGAGTCAACACCAATGAAGAGCCTTCAAAACCAAACATCAAGGTTGAGGATAACCCAAAAATGAAGATTTTGACATAAGAGAAAATATTTGAGAAGGAGAGTCTTTTAAAAAGATTTTGAATAGCCTCCTTCAAATCAAATAAAGAATTTGCTGAAAACCAAATAAATTTTTTTGGAGTGTCACAACACCTACCCCCTTAGGAAAAATCTCGTCCCCGAGATTTCATCTGATCCTCAAATTGGTGTGGGTGCTCTGTCCGAAGAAAATCCTCTCTTTCCCAGGTTGCTTCATTCTCGGTGTGATTGCTCCACTGAACTCTGAAAAACTTGATTGTTTTCTGACGGGTCCTCCTTTCAGACTCCTCCAATATTTTTATTGGACGTTCCCTGTAGGTGAGGTCTGGTTGCACGTCGATGTCTTCATGGGACACATGCTTCTCTGGGTTGCTTACGCACTTCCTCAACTGTGATACGTGGAACACGTCATGGACGTCTGACAAATCTTCAGGTAGGTCTAGCTAGTAGGCTACAGTGCCTCTTCGTGCAACTATACAGAATGGTCCGATGAATCTTGGTGCTAGCTTTCCTTTAACTTTGAATCATTGCAGGCCCCGCACAGGAGATACTCGCAGGGACACATACTCACCAGGTTCAAAACTGACTCCCCGATGTTTTCGATCGTAATAACTCTTTTGCTGGCTTTGAGCTATCTTGAGTCGGTCCCTGATTAGCTTAACTTTCTCCTCAGCTTCCTTGAGCATGTCTGGGCCGAAGATACGGCTGTCTCCGGTCTCTGACCAATTTAGCAGGGTACGACATCTCCGCCCGTACAAGGCCTCAAAGGGTGCCATTTGTAGGCTGGCTTGGTAACTGTTGTTGTATGCGAACTCTGCATATGGCAAGCTTTCTTCCCAACTAGTTCCATAGGTGAGGACACATGCTCTCAGCATGTCCTCTAGAATTTGGTTCACGCGTTCAGTTTGTCCATCAGTCTGGGGGTGGTATGCTGTACTGAATGCTAGTTGAGTTCCCAGAGCCTGTTGTAAGTGATCCCAAAATCTAGAGACGGATTGTGTGTGTCTGTCAGATATTATAGTCTTTGGGACTCCATGCAAACAGACGATACGGGAAAGATAAAGCCTGGCAAGTTTCTGAGTGGTGTGTGTTGTCTTCACGGGAATGAAATGTGTCACCTTAGTCAGTCTATCTGTGATGACCCATATGGCATCATTTCCGTGTCATGACCGGGGTAGTCCAACAATAAAATCCATTCCAATCTCGTCCCATTTCCACTCGGGTATCTTGTTTGGCTGTAATAGCCCGGCTGGTTTTTGGTGCTCGGCCTTGATGCATTGACATGAATCATAACATGCAATAAAAATGGCTATGTCCCTTTTCATACCGTGCCACCAAATTTTTTCCTGAAGGTCCTTGTACATTTTGGTTCCTCCAGGATGGATTGAATACAGAGCGGTGTGGCCTTCAGCTAGAATTTGCTGTTTAAGGTCCTCGATATTGGGTACGCAAAGCCTATCGCTGTACCACAATATTCCTTGCTCGTCTATGATGAATTCTGAGGCCTTGCCCAAACTCACTTTCCTTTTTATGCCTTCAATGCTGGGGTGTCCACGCTGAGCCTCCTTAATCTGTTCTATCAGGGTAGGTTGTATTTCCAAGTTCGACACATTGCCTTCGGTGACCATCACCAAGTTGAGTTTAGCAAACTCCTGCTGAAATTCAAGTCTCAAATTTGGTATACTGTCGTTGCCCGAGCTTGGGTTTCGACTAAGAGCATCCGCCACTACATTTGCTTTTCTTGGATGGTAGTGAATGCCAACATCATAATCTTTCACCAATTCCAACCAGCGTCATTGTCGCAAGTTGAGTTCCGGTTGTGTGAAAATATATTTGAGGCTTTTATGGTCCGTATATATTTCACAACGGTTTCCAAGCAAAAAGTGTATCCACTCCTTGAGTGCATGAATGACTGCTGCCAACTCCAAGTCATGTGTGGGATAATTCTCTTCATGTTTTCGTAGTTGCCTGGAAGCGTAAGCGACTACTTTGCCTTCTTGCATTAATACGCATCTGAGGCCCTTTCGGGATGCGTCACAATACACTTCAAAACTTTTATGTATGTCTGGTACAACCAATACTGGTGTCGTTGTCAACTTCCTTTTGAGTTCTTGGAAACTCTTCTCGCAGGCTTCAGTCCATACAAACTTTTTATCCTTCTTGAGTAACTGCGTCATTGGTTTTGCTATGGTGGAGAATCCTTCAATAAATCTTCGGTAGTATCCTGCCATTCCCAAGAAACTTCGTACATCCATTACGCTGGCTAGTGGTTTCCATCCAAGTACGGCCTTGACCTTTTCTGGGTCTACGGCAACACCTTCTTGGGTTAGTACGTGGCCTAGAAAACCAACCCGCCTTAACCAAAATTCAAATTCGCTAAACTTGGCGTACAATTGATGTTTCCTTAGTTCTCCCAGTACAATCCTGAGATGTTCAGCATGCTCTTCTGGTGACTTGGAGTATATCAGAATATCGTCAATGAATACCACAACAAATTTGTCCATAAATTTCATAAATACTTTGTTCATGAGGTGGACAAAATATGCGGGGGCGTTTGTCAGTCCAAACGCCATTACTATGAACTCATATAGTTCGTATCTTGAGGTAAATGCTGTCTTTGGAATATCCTCTGTCCGTACCTTTAATTGATGATATCCCGACCTCAAATCAATTTTTGAGAAGACTTTGGCTTGTGCGAGCTGGTCAAATAAGTCATTTATCCGTGGCATTGGATATTTGTTTTTGATGGTGACCATGTTGAGTGCTCGATAGTCTATACATAATCTTAGTGTCCCATCCTTTTTCTTGGCAAATAATACCGGTGAACCCCAAGGTGAGGAGCTGGATCGAATAAATCCTTTGTCCAGTAATACTTTTATTTGCTTCTTTAATTCTACCAACTCGGAGGGTGCCATTCTATAGGGCTTCTTGTAAATGGGGGTGGTTCCAGGTGCTAGCTCAATGATGAACTCTATTTCCCGGTCTGGCGGCATGCCTGGTAGTTCCTCGGGAAATACGTCGGGAAACTCACATATTACTAGAACTTTGCTTAACTCTGAGGTGTCCACCTTGTTCAACCTTGGTTGCCGTGATATATGCCTTTCTTGAGCTGAAATTTTTATTGTCTTCCCGTGATGGTGGGTAACAATCACAGTCCGATTGAAGCAGTCAATAAATCCTTTGTTGGTGGTTAACCAGTCCATTCCTAAGATAACATCCAGTCCCTTATTTTCCAATACGATGAGGTTTGCATGAAACTTTAGTCCTTCAAGATCAATAACCACACCTTGGCAGTAATTCTGAGTAAATTGCTTAATCCCAGGGGACTTGATGATCATGGATTTTTCCAAGGGAAGCATCAAAAAATCATTTTGCAAAGCAAATCTCTTTGGAATGAACGAGTGAGAAGCTCCAGAATCAAACAAAACCGTGGCAGGTATTGTGTTGACAGGAAACGTACCGAGTACGATATCTGTCGGTGTACTAAAGTAGGGGTACCTTAGTATCCCGAACTTGTGCACGGGAAGTCGCAGCACCCAGCGGCCAGGCTTGCCGGGCATCCGCCAAGATCCTCCGTAGCTCATATTTGTGCCATTCAAGAACAAAGTGTTTTAACTAAGAAGACGAGGCCCCGGCAAGAGGAGCCTGCCGGGAAGGACAAGGCTCCGGCAAGAGGAGCTTGCCGGGAAGGCCAACCAAGAAACTTGCCGCGACGGGCCGCGGGTCCCGGCAAGACCCGGCGAGCGACAATCTTTCGGGTGCGACAAGACAACGACCGCGGCAAGGCGCTTGCCGCGGCGAAGCCACCACTCTGTGCCCACGCTCCAGCGCATCCGACGACGTGTCGCCCCAAGATTGTTCCTGGCGCACGTGGCGGGCGGCTGTGCAGCCAAGCGGTGCGAGGTGGCAAGTGGAGATGACGAGAAGGCCATCGTGGCGATCGGTGGCGCCCCTAACGGTCGTTTCCTGCATTGTTTGGGCGACCAGACGGGCATTAAATGCCCTTGTCCCCTGCGGTCAGAGTTAGGTAGGGGGCACTGTAGATAGCGGTTGTACCAACCCGTCTTTTTACTTTTATACCCCTGTCTTTGTTGCCACCTGTCGGTGACCCCTTTAGCCTATAAAAGGAGGTGGTTGGTCACGCTCACGCTCACGCTCTTTCGAAAACACAGAACGCTCACGCTCTTGAGCAAGAACATAATACCACCACAAAGCAGCAGTAGGAGTTTTATCTCTCCGGAGAGCTCCGAAGCTGGGTAAAATCCCTCGCGTGCTTCGCCTCGATCTGCTCTTTGTGCGCTCTCCACTCCCTTGCCGGACCGAAAGGGGCCCTGCCCCATAGGTGTTCGTTTTCCCACGACATCTTTGGCGCGCCAGGTAGGGGAGCGTCGAGGTTGTGCGAACCTGATCCAGTGTTCGTGCGCGCTACATCAACACCTTCATCGACATGCCACCGAAGAAGAAGACTTCGGAGGTGGTTGGTCCGTCCACGTAGATCCCACCGCCACCGGAGCAAGTGGGCAGTGGGGTGGACGCCGGCGGAGGAACGGGCCCCGACGGGGGGACTCACATCGTCACCAGGTCCAAGGACAAGGCCCCGCAAGCTTCGGCGTCTGTACATACACCGCACACCTCCGAGGAGGTGCGGGATCGACAACGCCATGGTGCTCCTAGCACCGTACTCGCGTTGGAACAAGGCCAAGCTAGTGGATCGCGGGACGCTCAAGGCCAACGCGCGCGTCAACATGTTGGCACGAACGCGGTACGGTCGCCTGGACGAGATGTTGCTCCTTCTAACACTGTTAGAAGTTTGAGCATATCCCGCTCCTCGCGTCGTTCACCACCGCTGCCCAAGACTCCAGAGGAAGCGCTGGCCCGAGCCCAACTGCTTCTAGATTACCCTCCAGCGCCAGACAAGATCGACGATTGGAGGGCCACCATTCAGAGCCTCATCGGCTTCGCCAACAGCGACAAGCCCCGGCAACCGAGCGCGTCGAAGCCCCGGCAAGACGCCCAGGCACAAGCCGACGGCGACAAGACCGGTGGGGGTGCCACCACCGTGCACTCCCCGCCCCGAAGGCCAAGATCGCCGACTCACCGGGCTAACCTCGACACCGACTCCACCGCGTCGTCGGACCCGCGAGCTCGTCGCGATCAGCGCCAAGTTCTCCAAGAACGACGACAAGAAGACGCTCGTACTCGCATCGAGCGTCGAAGAGAAGCGCGGCGTCAGTCAGACCAGCGCGCTGGGCCCGCTGTTGATATGCGTGCGCCAGGGGAACCAGGCGACTTGCCGTACGCGGTAGGTTTCCCTGCGTTCACTCATGAGCTGCGGCAGGTCCAGTGGCCCAGTACCAAGAATTTCAAGCCAGATGTACCTGAGAAGTACGATGGCTGGATACATCCGTCAGAGTTCCTTAGCGTCTACACCATCGCGGTGCAGGCTGCCAGGGAGCGCGATGAGAAGATCCTCGCCAACTACTTCCCACTGGTGCTCAAGCCCAACGTCACATCTTGGCTCATGCACTTGCCGGACAACTCCATCTCTTCATGGGCAGATCTGTGCCATCAGTTTGTTGGCGCCTTCACAGGCGGCCACAAGCCCCATGGCCAGGAGAGCGATCTTCATCTGCTCGCCCAGAAAGAAGGAGAACCCCTGCGCAAGTACATTCAAAGATTCAGCCAAGTGCAGCGCAACACCCCAGACGTCCACCCTGCTGCGGTTATCAGCGCGTTCCATCAGAACGTGCGTAACGCAGGATGAGGGAGGAGATGGCGATGTGCAAAATCAGAGATGTCAGTGAGCTGTATGCTCTGGCCGACAAATGTGCACGTGCTGAGGAGGGGAGGAAACTCCTCGGAGAGAACGCAGGAGCAGAAGGATCTGACAGTGAGGATGCCGCCCCGGCAAAGAAGAACCGGAGGCGAAATAACAGAAAGAGGAAAGCTAAGGATGTGCTAGTTGTCGAGCAGTCCAGCAATGGAGGTGGCGCCGAGAAGGCCAAAGCTGGTGACTCCAGCGAGGCTGTGGTGGCCGCCGACAAGCAGGACGGCTCCGGCAAGCAATACTGCAAGATCCACCGCACCAAGGGCCATGATCTCCAGACTTGTAAGAAGGTTGAGCAGCTTGTTGAGCTACAGAAATCTGAATACGAGCGCCACGACAAGGAGAAGGCCCAAGAAGGTGGTGGAGGATCCGGCAAGAAGCGTCTCGGCCGGGGAGGGCGCCGCGGCAAGGCCAAGCAGCAGCAAGGAGACAGGCCTCCCCGCGGCCGCGACAAGGATGAAGACGAAGACGAAGAGATGGACGAAGATGAGGCCGACGAGCAGGAGTTTCAGAAGGCAACAAAGGTTTGTGCGTCGACGGCGATGCTTCTCTGCATACTTCGCACCGCCAGCTCAAACAGTGGGTGCGTGAAGTTAATGCAGCAGAACCATCAGTTGAGTCATGCAAGCCTCTGAAGTGGTCCAGCATGCCCATCATCTTTGATGTTGAGGATCACCCTGATCGCATAACTGAGGTCGGGTGCTTGCCGATGTTGGTTTCACCAACTATCCGCACCTCAAGGTCACAAAGATGCTGGTTGACGGTGGGGCCGGCTTGAATCTGATCTCCTCCGCGGTGCTCAAGAAGCTCCAGATCCCCGACAGCGAGCTCGAAGAGACTGGTACCTTTCAAGGGATCAACCCGGGAAGAAGCAAGCCGAAGGGGAAGATCACACTGCCAGTGACATTTGGCAGCGAGTTGAACTTCAAGACAGAGAAAGTAACCTTTGACGTCGCTGATTTCCCATTGCCCTACAATGGGATACTTGGCCGTCCAGCGCTCGCCAAATTCATGGCAGCCTCTCATTATGCTTACAACGTGCTCAATATGCCCGGTCCGATAAGTGTCATTTCTGTCCCTCGCGACAAGAAAGATGCCCTTATCTGTACCGACAAGATCTACCGGGAAGCAGCAGCCGCAGCAGATCGCAGGACACTTGCCGCTGAAGCTCCCGGGGGGAAGAAGAAGACCAAGTCCGGCAAGAGCAGCTCTGATGCCCACTCCGGCAAGCACACCTCTTCGGAGTGCTGCGCTACCGTCGAGGACGCACCATCGAGGTCCACCGGCAAGTGCAAGAAGGCAAAGACAGCTTCACCAGAGACAAAGAAAGTGGCCGCCAAGGAGGACGGCACTCGCGGTACCTTCACCATCAGTGCCACGCTTGATCCTAAATAGGAAAGCGCGCTCATTGCTTTCCTGCGGGCGAATGTCGATGTGTTTGCATGGCAACCGTCTGACATCCCCGGTGTTCCCAGGAAAGTAATTGAGCACCACCTTGCCGTCTGTCCTCACGCGCGGCCCGTCAAGCAGAGGGTAAGGAAACAAGCAGTGGAGCGACAAGAATTCATTGCTGAAGAGATCAAGAAGTTGGAAGCAGCAGGCCTGGTCAGAGGAGTGCTCCATCCAACGTGGCTGGCCAATCCTGTAGTCGTGCGCAAGGCGAATGGGAAATGGAGGCTTTGTACTGACTTCACTGATGTTAATAAAGCTTGTCCCAAGGATCCATTTCCCTTGCCACACATTGACCCGATTGTCGACTCCACGGCAGGATGTGATTTGCTTTCATTTCTTGATGCATACTCAGGATATCATCAGATCTTCATGGCAGAAGAGGATGAAGAAAAAACCGCATTCATTACTCCATGCGGCACGTACTGCTTTGTACGGATGCCCTTCGGACTAAAGAATGCTGGTTCAACATTTGCAAGGGTAGTTCATGAAGCTTTTGAGCCACAGTTGCACAGAAATGTAGAAGCTTACATGGATGACATAGTGGTCAAGAGCAAAGACAGAGCAACTCTGATCCAGGATTTGGACGAGACCTTTGCAAACCTGCGCAAGATCAACCTCAAGCTCAACCCCAAGAAGTGCGTGTTTGGAGTTCCTTCCGGCAAGCTTCTCGGGTTCTTTGTGTCTCAGCGGGGGATCGAAGCCAACCCTGACAAGATCAAGGCCATTGAGCAGATCGAAGCACCGAAGCGCGTTAAGGATGTGCGAAGGCTTGCCGGCTGCGTTGCTACTCTCAGTAGGTTCATCTCTAAGTCTGCTGAGCGCGCCCTGCCATTTTTCAAAATTTTGAAAAAGGCAGGTCCAATGAAATGGACTCCTGAAGCAGAGGCTGCGCTGCAAGACTTGAAGAGATACCTGTCCTCCACTCCAATACTTGTCGCACCTAAGCCGCAAGAGAAGTTGCTGCTATATCTAGCGGCAACCAATCAAGTGGTTAGTGCTGCGTTAGTAGCGGAAAGAGAGGTAGATGATGAGCCAGCGACCACGGCAAGCGAGTCCAGCGACAAGCAGGGGGCTTCCCCGACAAGCTCTGGTCCCGACAAGGATAGATATGTGCAGCCACAGGAAGAGAAACAGAAGAAGACGGTGCAGCGCCCAGTTTATTTTGTCAATTCCCTTCTGCAGGGGGCTAGGTCAAGGTACTCTGGTGTGCAGAAATTGCTTTTCGGCCTTCTCATGGCCTCGAGAAAGCTGCGCCATTACTTTCAAGCACATGAGATCACAGTTGTCACTCGCTTTCCGTTGAAGAGGATACTGCAGAATCCAGAAGCAACAGGCAGGATTGTCGAGTGGGCACTGGAATTGTCAAGCTTTGGCCTCAAGTTTGAGAGTACTTCAACTATCCAGAGCCGAGCATTGGCAGAATTCATAGCAGAGTGGACGCCAACACCTGATGAAGAAACTCCAGAGAGGAGCATCCCCGTCAAGGAAGCAAACAAGGAATGGGTCATGTACTTTGATGGTGCCTTCTCGCTGCAAGGCGCCGGTGCGGGCGTACTACTTGTCGCACCCACTGGAGAGCACCTCAAGTACGTGGTCCAGATGCACTTTCCCAAGGAGCAAGGGACAAACAATACTGCAGAGTATGAATGCTTGCTTGCCGGACTCAGGATCGCGGCAGACCTTGGGATCAAGAAGCTTATTGTCAGGGGTGACTCGCAGCTTGTCGTCCGCCAAGTTAACAAAGATTATCAGAGTCCGTTGATGGAAGCCTACATTGATGAAGTGAGAAAACTAGAAGAGCATTTTGACGACCTACAGATGGAACATGTTCCGAGAACTCAGAACGACATTGCAGATGGCCTGTCAAAATGCGTCGCACTCAAGTTGCTTGTGGAACCAGGGATCTTTGTGCTCAAGTTGACTCAACCATCTGTAACACCATCAACTGGACAGAGAAAGAAGAGGAAGTTGATTTCTGGTGGCTATTTTCCGGCTGAGCTCCCCGAAGCTGCCGCCAAGAAGGTCCCCAAGATCAACACCAAGAATACTGAGGAGCAGTCTGCTCCGACAAGCCCTAAGGTTTGTTTCATTGAAGCAGACGCTCCCGACAAGTTTTGCTCCGGCGAGCTTGCCGGGGAACATCAAGCTCCAGCTGAACCTCAGGTTCTTGCCGTAGAAGCTGATGTTCCTGCAGCAGCATTTGTGCCTTTAGTCCTTGTCGTTGAGCCGCGGGCTCCGGCATGGGCGCAGCAGATTGTCCGTTTCCTTCAAACAGGAGAACTTCCCGAAGAGCAAGAAGAAGCTTAGAGAGTAGCCCGGCAATCAAGTATGTACCAGTTTGTCGATGACATACTGTACAGAAGAAGATTCAACAGAGTGAAATTGAAGTGCATTTCTCGGGAAGAAGGACAGGAGCTGCTGGCGGAGATACATGGAGGCATATGTGGTCACCACATTGGCGCAAGAGCACTTGCCGGCAAGGCCTTCCGGCAAGGTTTCTTTTGGCCGATAGCCCTCCAGGATGCAACTGCACAAGTAACCAAGTGTGAAGCGTGCCAGTTCCACTCCAAGCAGATACATCAACCAGCTCAAGCTCTCCAAACGATCCCTTTATCCTGGCCATTCTCGGTCTGGGGGCTCGACATCCTCAGCCCCTTTCCCCGAGCTGTCGGGGGCTTTGAGTACTTGTACGTTGCAATTGACAAGTTCACAAAGTGGCCGGAAGTGGAAGCAGTGAGGAAGGTGACAGCACAGTCAACAGTCAAGTTCTTCAGGTCAATTATTTGCCGTTTCGGAGTCCCTAACTGGATCATCACCGACAATGGCACACAGTTCACGAGCCGCACCTTCATGCAGTACGTCCAAGATCTTGGCGCCAAGATCTGCTTCGCTTCTGTTGCTCACCCGAGAAGCAACGGTCAAGCGGATAGGGCAAACGCTGAAGTGCTGCGCGGACTCAAGACCAGAACTTTCGACAGGCTGCACAAGTGTGGAAGAAATTGGATCGAGGAGCTGCCGGTGGTTCTTTGGTCGATCAGAACGACGCCAAATCGAGCCACCGGCCAGACGCCTTTTGCTCTAGTCTACGGAGCAGAGGCAGTTCTCCCCACGGAACTCGTATACGGATCGCCTCGAGTGCTTGCTTATGATGAGCTTGAGCAAGAGCAGCTGCGGCAAGATGACGCGCTGCTCCTTGAGGAAGATCGTCTTCAGGCTGCTGTACGAGCTGCTCGCTACCAGCAAGCTTTGCGCCGCTACCATAGCCGCAAAGTTAATGCCAGAAGTTTCGAGGAAGGCGACCTTGTTCTTCGGCGCGTTCAATCCGCCAAGAATTCCAACAAGTTGACGCCAAAGTGGGAAGGCCCTTATCGGGTGAAACGAGTCACTAGGCCTGGCGCTGTCCGCCTTGAGACCGAAGATGGATTTCCGATGAGCAACTCCTGGAACATAGAGCATCTTCGTAAGTTTTACCCCTAAGGCGCGGTTGCCGGAACCGGCTGTTCCGACAACCACCTTTTGTACAAGCCTTGCCTTGCATGTAACCCTTTGTACAAAGCTGGGCGCAGATCCCGCGCATAAATAAAAATCTTATGCTCTGCAAAAGTTCATGTGCTTCGCACATCTTGTCAAATTTTATGCATTTTTCTTTCTTGCATTTATTATCTGACACTTTGTGCAGCACTTCCCCCCGGTAAGCAATAACGAGCCTTGAGGCTCCATATCTTTATTTTCTCTTCTTTCTTTTCCTCAAAAGGAAGGTTCCTTCGCCCACAAGTTCACCGGGGGGGAAGGAGAAGATAATGATGTGGATCAGGTGTCGTTCAAAAAAGTATAAGCCTTGCCGGGTCACGGACGACAGAAAAAGCTAAGTCGCCAAAGTCTGAGCATGATCAGTTTTTAAAATTTTAAGTTATCTTCCTTGAAAGACCGTGCTTTGTATGGAAAACCTGTGCGCCGAGGAACCTCCTCGTAGCTAGTTGCACCCTTACTTTGTTTCGAGTCCGCTCAACAACTTAAGTGTGCTGCAACTAGTTGCGGCAAGGTTTCTTGCTGGAGCCGGCACCGCCAGCGGGCTACTGATGTTCCGCACTCAGCACTCGCGGCAAGCGTGCCTGCGCCGGCAAGTTCCCTAAAAGCGTAGCGTAAAAACATACAAATGATAGAGTCAAGTAAAGGAAATAACATAGCAAATACTGCCCAAGATAAAGTTATATTACAAAGGTAACTTGTTGCGGCACTGACTAAATTGTTTTCATAACATAAATGGCAGCGGCAAGGAAAGGAGAGAAAGAGCAGCCTAATCCACGCGCTCGCGGTCGATCCTCCTGACTTCATTCACCTTGTCCACAATGGGTGCGACAATGGCTTTGAGCTCTTCAAGATCAGCACCCGCCGGCAGCTTCTTGAGGACGCGGGTGAGGTCGAGGCCCGGATTGCGGAAGAGTATCTTCACCAACACCTTCTCCAAGACCTTGGCACAGATTGCGCGCGACTCGTCAGCCAGCTTCTTTGGGATCCTTTCCCGGAGTTGCTGGAGGGCCGTCGCCACACCCTTGAAGAAAAGAGTAAGCTTGGCGCTGGGCTGGAGGTTCTCGTCGGAGGAGTACCCGAAGCCCGCCAAGTCCAGTTGCGCCAGCTCGTCGTCGATGACTGCAGCGATGTTGACGAGGCCCTCCGTCCAGAGCTCCACCGTAGCCCTGAAGGTGTTTTGAGTCTCGGCGGCCCTCGTTAACAACTCCTCGTTGGCCTTGATCTCTTTCTTCAAATCCTCCTCTCGCTTCTTGGCGCCGCCCAGTGTCTCCGACAGCGTGGCCAGCTTCAGCTCCAGATCAGCATTTGAGTCCTTGGCGGCGTTCAGTTCCTTGCCCTTGTCGGCGAGTTGGACTTGCAGATCACCATGAGCGAGGGCATCCTTCTCGCGTTCGCGCTGGAGTGCGGCAAGCTCCTCATCCTTCCCTTTCAGATCAGCCTCCAGCTGCGTCATCTTCACCTCTAATTCCTTCTTGGCGGCCTCGGCAGCTGCAGCAGCGTCCTTCGCTTCTTTGAGTGCCCCGCCAAGTGATTGCTCGCGTGCGACGAGCTCCTCCTTGTAGCTGTCCAGATTGACTTTCCGCTGTGTCAGTTCACCTTCCCGGCTGGATAGCTCTTCAGCGGCAAGCCTCTGCTGCTCCTCGGCTTCAGCCTTCTCAAGGATGAACGCCTTCTTCGCCTCGACAAGCTGCGCCCTCTCCTCAGCAATAGACCGGAGGGCCTCTTGGTTGCGGCTCTGGAGCTCCTCTGCATGCTTCTCTATGTCAACTCCCGCCCGTGCGACAAGCGCTTCCCGGGACTCCAGCTTCGCTTGTCGGGCGCGGTAGAGCGACACCAACTTCCGGAGCAGCTGCTCCTCTTCAGATTCGCCACTACTGCTGCTTAGCGCATCAACCACCGCCAGCCTAGCGGAGGCGAGTACTTCTCTGTCGAAAGTCTCTCCCTCGACCGGCGCCCTGGAACTCGACGCCCAGGGGAGCCTGATGAAGATACCTTCACCGGCCTTCAAGTAGGCGCCGGGCTGGGGCTCTTCGGGGCCTGGCGCTGCGTCAGCGGCGGAGGGATCGGCGTTCGGTGTAGCGCCCTGCGCTCCTGCGGCCCCCGGGTTATCAGTACGATCGCCGGATCCCTCGCCAGCTCCAGCGCCAGCAGCCTTGGCGGCCTCTTCGTCGGCGGGGTCATCAGCGTCAGCCTCCTCCTGAGTAGCGGCGGCATCGCCAGTATCGCCGCACAAGTTCTCCTCGCCGGTGGCCTCGGTCTGCATTGGCTCCACGGAGGGAGGATCTGAAGGCAGGAAAAAGGGGGGAGAAAAAGTCAGGCAAATATCCAAAAAAGAATATCAAAAGAAGAAGAAACCAAGGAAAAATTTCCGACAAGGAGGGCTACCTGTGCTGGGCTCTGTGATCATGGGCTCCACCACCGAAGGCTCGCTGGTCCCGTCCCTTGCCGGGGACCTCTCCCTTGCCGGAGAGCGCTCTCTTGTCGGAGAATCGCCCCTTGGCGGCGTAGTTGAAGTAGACAGCACTTCTGGAGCGGCATCTGGTTGCTCCTGATGGGCCTGCTCTGCTCCTACACAAGCAAGTCGACAGTTAAGATGTCAACAGAGAAAGAGAACCCACGCGCGCCCCACAACAGGAAGTAAACAAATACTTACGCTGGGGGCTGCACTGGGGGCTGCTTCGGGGAGAGGTTGCCGGGTCCATCAAGGTAGTCTCGGATGCATCCTCTGTTGCCACAGTAGGATCGTCCTTGATGACAACCACGGGGACCTTGGCCCTCTTTGCTGCTCTCTCGGCCAGAGTCCTGAGAAGGAACGAGGTTCAGAGGGAAGCAGATCAGATACAAGACAAGAGATAGCAAGAATCAAAGAAACATGAGTACAACGAGAAGAAAGTCATAC
This sequence comes from Triticum timopheevii, assembly GCA_963921465.1. Classification (NCBI taxonomy): domain Eukaryota; kingdom Viridiplantae; phylum Streptophyta; class Magnoliopsida; order Poales; family Poaceae; genus Triticum; species Triticum timopheevii. The sequence continues at coordinate 193,717,208 of OY997264.1, read as the reverse complement.
TCCTCCTCTTCTTCTTCCTCCTCCTCGGAGCTCAGTGCGGAGAGGTCGAAGTCCGGCACCCTTTCCGCGCAAAGAGGTGGAGGAGTAGGCTCCCTTGGACGCTTGGCGGGAGCTGCGGCAGGATCATGAGTAGCGGCTCGAGAAGATCCCGCTCCAGTTGCCGGCGCGGCATGAGACGCTCCCGCGGCAACGGTGCTTGTTGTGGTAGAGCATGTCCCGCGGCGCTGCGGCTGTTGGCCTGCCCTCCGCCCTGCTGTGTCTCCAGTCTTGCGGAGGCGCCTTCTTGGTTGAGCTGGGGGCTGCACTGAGGGCCCCGTCTGCGGCAAGTTGCTCGAAGATGGCTGGCCACTTGCGCCCCCGGCAGGCTCGTTTGCTTTGGCTTCGGGCTCCCCCTCGCCAACGACCTCCCCGCCAAGGTCCTCCCGGTCGGCAAGGCTTGCCGCCTCGGCCGCCTCCGCCTCCTCCAACGTAAAACCAAACTCGCCCGCGGCGGCGGCTGCCGCCGCCTCTTCCGCCCTAGTGGCGATGTACCGCATCTCGTCATCAGTGGTGTCGCGGGTGAGGAGCTTCTGATCGTTGGCACGGACCGCCACCTCCACCAAGTTGTCGAAGAAGTTCTGCACGACGTCTTCGGCAGGCTCCTGCCACGTTGGGATAATCCCATGCGAGTCGCACTCCGGCATCATTGCGCGGATGCGATCGAGCTGGGAGTTATTGCACAACGGCACGACGCCCTGCGGCAGCCTGAACCACTCCAGATGGTTGGAGTCGTGCTTGAACAACTCCTTGAGCATCCCGTCCAACTCCAAAACTGTGAAATTAAAATTGAGGCCTGGACGCAGCCCCATGATATCTGCCGGGCCCCCGAACAGCCAGGCGGGCCTCCCCCTCTCCTGCAGAGGGGCGATGCGGCGGCGAAGAAAGTCCGCGCCAACGGCCCCTACAGTAAGCCCGGCAAGCCTGAGCCGTAGAATCCGCGTGGTGGCGATCTTCAATCTAGCGTCGTCCACCGCCAGGGTGCTCCAGTCGCCGCCGCGCACTACTCGGGCTTGACGCAGGTTGGTGAATGGCTGCGGATCCGCGTCAACAATCCAGCACCACTCCGCCCTCCACTCATCCCACTTGCTGCGGAGCTCGCCCTCCAGATAAACCTCCTTCATGCCGACCCTCAAGATCCAGGTGATCCTGCCAGCTAAGGGCTCTCCCTTCTCGGCCCGGGGCATGAAGTAGTGGCGAAAGAGGGCGACATTTGGGTGGATTCCAACGAAGTTCTCGCAGAGGTGTGCGAAAACCGCCATTGTCAGAACGGCGTTGGGGGTGAAGTCAAGAAGATGAAACCCGTAGGTATTCACGATATCACAGAAGAAATCGGAAAAAGGTGGGCAAAGCCCGCAATAGAAGAACAGAGGGAAGAAATAGTATCCTCTTGGACACTTTTTCGAAGTAGAAGCTTCGGCGGAGAGTACCTGCGTGCGCGGATGCGCCCGCGTCTCCGTCGACCAGAAGAGATAGAACTCCTCCTGCAGCGCCTTCGGGGTGAGCTCGGGGGGGAAAAGTGCTCGTTCCTTGCGCAGCGCCTCAAGCCGTAGTGCCTCGGCCGACTTCACGCTCTTCCCGGTCGTCGGAGCCATGGCGGAAGCGGTGGAGGAGGTTGGCGGCGACGGCGGCGATGGCGGCGGCGAGGGCGGAGCGCTGCTCTCTTTCGGCTTGGGAAGCGGAGGGGAGCGGTGGAGCTTTCTGAGGAAGGAACCACAAGTGGCGAAGGTGGGGGAACGGCCCCTGTTTCCCCTGCTTATAAAGAGGAGAGGCGAACGTTACGCCTTTCTTGATTAAAGAATTGCCCACGATCTCTCCCACAATGCCGCGTTTGACGCGTGCCGTTACGGGAGGGCGCGGTGGATACGGAGTTAGATTTGGTATGGACCCAGGCCGCGCGTGCCCGTGCCCTGTTTTGGGCCTGGCCCAACAGCGCTCGGCACCGTGTGTGGCCCAGGCCCGGGGGCTCCTGTCGGTGTACTAAAGTAGGGGTACCTTAGTATCCCGAACTTGTGCACGGGCAGTCGCAGCACCCAGCGGCCAGGCTTGCCGGGCATCCACCAAGATCCTCCGTAGCTCATATTTGTGCCATTCAAGAACAAAGTGTTTTAACTAAGAAGATGAGGCCCCGGCAAGAGGAGCCTGCCAGGAAGGACAAGGCTCCGGCAAGAGGAGCTTGCCGGGAAGGCCAGCCAAGAAACTTGCCGCGACGCGCCGCGCGTCCCGGCAAGACCCGGCGAGCGACAAGCTTTCGGGTGCGACAAGACAACGACCGCGGCAAGGCGCTTGCCGCGGCGAAGCCACCACTCTGCGCCCATGCTCCAGCGCATCCGATGACGTGTCACCCCAAGATCGTTCCTGGCGCACGTGGCGGGCGGCTGTGCAGCCAAGCGGTGCGAGGTGGCAAGTGGAGATGACGAGAAGGCCATCGTGGCGATCGGTGGCGCCCCTAACGGTCGTTTCCTGCATTGTTTGGGCGACCAGACGGGCATTAAATGCCCTTGTCCCCTGCCATCAGAGTTAGGTAGGGGGCACTGTAGATAGCAGTTGTACCAACCCCTCTTTTTACTTTTATACCCCTGTCTTCGTTGCCACCTATCGGTGACCCCTTTAGCCTATAAAAGGAGGCCCATGCGCAACGTAGAAGGGGTTCGACTCCTTCGAAAACACAGAACGCTCACGCTCTTGAGCAAGAACATAATACCACCACAAAGCAGCAGTAGGAGTTTTATCTCTCCGGAGAGCTCCGAAGCTGGGTAAAATCCCTCGCGTGCTTCGCCTCGATCTGCTCTTCGTGCGCCCTCCGCTCCCTTGCCGGACCGAAAGGGGCCCTGCCCCATAGGTGTTCGTTTTCCCACGACAATATCCGGGGCATTCTGTGCTTCCTCCTTGGTCACGTGGTTCAAGTGACCCTTCTTGTGATTGTTATTGGGGTTGAAGTTGTTTTGCTTGGGCGTTGAATTATTGCCACTGTTATTCGGCTTTGGGGCCGAGTTTCTTGGCTTAGGACACTGCTTGGCATAGTGTCCTTCTCCACAAGCGTAGCAAGTAACGCCTGGGCGATATGTGAACTCCTTGTCCCTTGCATGGAAATTTTTGATTGGGCGCGAAACATTGGTCATGTGTTTGTGTGCCCCACCTTTCTGAAAATCCGTCTTGCTCTGGTGGTTGTGGGCAAGAGTAGTCTGGTCCCTTTTGCGCTTGCAGAAATCCTCCAAGCTGCGTCGCTCATTTTCCAAGGTAATAGCCTTATCCACCATTGTTTTGAAATCTGGGAAGGTGTGTACGACCAGCTGGCATTTAAGCGCTGGTGCTAGATCGTCCTGGAATTTTTCCATCTTCTTGTTTTCTGTCATATGCTCTTCGCTGGCGTAGCGAGACAATAGTGTAAACTGACTATTGTACTCAGTTACTGTCATGGTTCTCTTTTTGAGGTCGTCAAACTCCCTCTCCTTGATCTTCATAAAACTTCTTGGAATGTGCGCCCCACGAAAACCTTCTTTGAATTCCTCCCAGGTTATATCATTTTCATTGGGGTGCATGTGTAGGAAATTTTCCCACCATGATGCAGTTGCTCCAGTGAGATAGTGCGGTGCATATAGTACTTTCTCATGGTCTGAACACTATGCAATAATTAATTTTCTTTCCATGTCTCGAAGCCAATCATCGGCCTCAAGAGGTTTGTCCGTATGAGAAAACGTTGGGGGACGCGTCTTTTGTAGCTCAGACAATTTGGATTGCTGCTGATACGGTCCACGGTGATTTCCCATATTGATGACTTGGTTCATCATTTCTTGATGTTGTTGCTGACTCTGTTCATAAAGGCGGCATACTTGAGAGAATGCGGCATCACTGCCTTGCTGACTTGATTGTCCCTGTGTGAAGTTGTTGCTTGTCTGCGTACCATAATTTTCGTCTGGCGGACTTGGCATGGAACGAGTCCAAGGACGAGGCATTTTCCACTCTGGGGTATTTTTTTGTAAAACTTGTGAGAAAAACTGAGTGGCATAATAAATAATTTTGCAGACGAAAAATTAAGAACTCCAACATTTTCCAAGCAAATACTTGATTGCGCACGGAGAAGGACCGCTCAGTACATATCTTACACGCAAGCATAATTATACAATGCATCACTCAGGATGTGCGTACAAATTCCTGACATGTTATTTAGGCTAGTGCACTTCTCCCAGTTCCTACATGATGCGCACACAAACTACTTCTCACAACCTATACATATAAACATATCATACAAGCTGACACACTGCACGGCTGCTAGGCGCACTTAGTCGGAGATGGTGAGGATTTCCCTCGGCCTTCCAAGGGTAAGGCCCAGTGGTGCTGGAGACTCAACTTCCTCCTCAATAATAGGCTCCATACGTGAATCACTGAGCTGTGGAGCTGGTGCGGGTGCGGTAGGTGGTGCAGCTCTGACTGGGGTAGGAGCGATGACTCGGTCAAATTCTTCAGGAGTAGGCAGGCGGCGAGCAGAGCGAGGGTGGTAGGTGTTGAAGGAAATATGCCCTAGAGGAAATAATAAAGTTATTATTTATTTCCTCATATCATGATAAATGTTTATTATTCATGCTAGAATTGTATTAACCGGAAACATGATACATGTGTGAATACATAGACCAACATAGCGTCACTAGTATGCCTCTACTTGACTAGCTCATTAATCAAATATGGTTATGTTTCCTAACCATAGACATGTGTTGTCATTTGATTAACGGGATCACATCATTAGGAGAATGATGTGATTGACATGACCCATTCCGTTAGCCTAGCACTTGATCGTTTAGTATATTGCTATTGCTTTCTTCATGACTTATACATGTTCCTGTAACTATGAGATCATGCAACTCCCGTTTATCGGAGGAACACTTTGGGTGCTACCAAATGTCACAACGTAACTGGGTGATTATAAATGAGTACTACAGGTGTCTCCAAAGGTACATGTTGGGTTGGCGTATTTCGAGATTAGGTTTTGTCACTCCGATTGTCGGAGAGGTATCTCTGGGCCCTCTCGGTAATGCACATCACTATAAGCCTTGCAAGCAATGTAGCTAATGAGTAAGTTACGGAATGATGAATTACATAACGAGTAAAGAGACTTGCCGGTAACGAGATTGAACTAGGTATTGGATACCGACGATCGAATCTCGGGCAAGTAACATACCGATGACAAAGGGAACAATGTATGTTGTTATGCGGTTTGACCGATAAAGATCTTCGTAGAATATGTAGGAGCCGATATGAGCATCCAGGTTCCGCTATTGGTTATTGACTGAGAATAGTTCTAGGTCATGTCTACATAGTTCTCGAACCTGTAGGGTCCGCACGCTTAACGTTACGATGACAGTTTTATTATGAGTTTATAAGTTTTGATGTACCGAAGTTTGTTCGGAGTCCCGGATGTGATCACGGACATGACGAGGAGTCTCGAAATGGTCGAGACATAAAGATAGATATATTGGAAGCCTATGTTTGGACATCGGAAGTGTTCTGGGTAAAATCGGCATTTTACTGGAGTACCGGGAGGTTACCGGAACCCCCCGGTGACCTAATGGGCCTTACTGGGCCTAGTGGAGGAAGAGGAGAGGAGGCCTAGGGGCAGCCGCGCGCCCCTCCCCCCCAAGTCCGAATAGGACAAGGAGGGGGGCGGCGCCCCCCCTTTCCTTTCCCCCCCTCTCTTCCTTCCCCCCAAGTCCTAATCCAACTAGGGAAAGGGGGGAGTCCTACTCCTGGTGGGAGTAGGACTCCTCCGGCGCGCTTCCTCCTAGGGCCGGCCGCACCCTCCCCTTGCTCCTTTATATACGGGGCAGGGGGCACCCTAGAACACACAAGTTGATCTTCAAGATCGTTTCTTAGCCGTGTGCGTTGCCCCCCTCCACCATATTCCACCTCGGTCATATCGTCGCGGAGTTTAGGTGAAGCCCTGTGCCGGTAGAACATCATCATCGTCACCACGCCGTTGTGCTGACGGAACTCATCCCCTACACTTTGCTAGATCGGAGTTCAGGGATCGTCATCGAGATGAACGTGTGCTGAACTCGGAGGTACCGTATGTTCGGTAATTGGATCAGTCAGATCGTGAAGACGTACGACTACATCAACCGCGTTGTCATAATGCTTCCGCTTACGGTCTACGAGGGTACATGGACAATACTCTCCCTCTCGTTGCTATGCATCACCATGATCTTGCGTGTGCATAGGAAATTTTTTGAAATTACTACGTTCCCCAACAGTGGCATCCGAGTCTGGTTTTATGCATAGATGTCATATGCACGAGTAGAACACAAGTGAGTTGTGGGCGATACAAGTCATACTACTTACTAGCATGTCATACTTTGGTTCAGCGGTATTGTGAGATGAAGCGGCCCGGATCGACATTACGCGTACGCTTACGCGAGACTGGTTTCACCGTTACGAGCACTCGTGCTTAAAGGTGGCTGGTGGGTGTCTGTCTCTCTCACTTTAACCGAATCGAGTGCGGCTACGCCCGGTCCTTGCGAAGGTTAAAACAACACTAACTTGACGAACTATCATTGTGGTTTTGATGCTTAGGTAAGAACGGTTCTTGCTCAGCCCGTAGCAGCCACGTAAAATTTGCAACAACAAAGTAGAGGACGTCTAACTTGTTTTTGCAGGGCATGTTGTGATGTGATATGGTCAAGACGTGATGCTATATTTTATTGTATGAGATTATCATGCTTGGTAACCGAAGTTATCGGCAACTGGCAGGAGCCATATGGTTGTCGCTTTATTGTATGAAATGCAAACGCCCTGTAATTGCTTTACTTTATCACTAAGCGGTAGCGATAGTCGTAGAAGCAATAGATGGCGTAACGACAATGATGCTACGATGGAGATCAAGGTGTCGCGCCGGTGATGATGGTGATCACGACGGTGCTTCGGAGATGGAGATCACAAGCACAAGATGATGATGGCCATATCATATCACTTATATTGATTGCATGTGATGTTTACCCTTTATGCATCTTATCTTGCTTTGATTGATGGTAGCATTTTAAGATGATCTCTCACTAAATTATCAAGAAGTGTTCTCCCTGAGTATGCACCGTTGCGAAAGTTCTTCATGCTGAGACACCACCTGATGATCGGGTGTGATAGGCTCTACATTCAAATATAACGGGTGCAAAACAGTTGCACACGCGGAATACTCAGGTTAAACTTGACGAGCCTAGCATATAACAGATATGGCCTCGGAACACGGAGACCAAAAAGTCGAGCGTGAATCATATAGTAGATATGATCAACATATTGATGTTCACCGTTGAAACTACTCCATCTCACGTGACGATCGGACATGGTGTAGTTGATATGGATCACGCAATCACTTAGAGGATTAGAGGGATGTCTATCTAAGTGGGAGTTCTTAAGTAATATGATTAATTGAACTTAAATTTATCATGAACTTAGTACCTGATAGTATTTTGCTTGTCTATGTTTGTTGTAGATAGATGGCTTGTGCTATTGTTCCGTTGAATTTTAATGCGTTACTTGAGAAAGCAAAGTTGAAAGATGATGGTAGCAATTACACGGACTGGGTCCGTAACCTGAGGATTATCCTCATTGCTGCATAGAAGAATTACGTCCTGGAAGCACCGCTAGGTGCCAGGCTTGCTGCTGATGCAACTTACGACATTAAGAACGTCTGGCAGAGCAAAGCTGATGACTACTCGATAGTTCAGTGTGCCATGCTTTACGGCTTAAAACCGAGTCTTGAACGACGTTTTGAACGTCATGGAGCATATGAGATGTTCCAGGAGTTGAAGTTAATATTTCAAGCAAATTCCCGGATCGAGAGATATGAAGTCTCCAATAAGTTCTATAGCTGCAAGATGGAGGAGAATAGTTTTGTCAGTGAACACATACTCAAAATGTCTGGGTATAATAATCACTTGATTCAACTAGGAGTTAATCTTCCTGATGATAGTGTCACTGACAGAATTCTTCAATCACTACCACCAAGCTACAAGAGCTTCGTGATGAACTATAATATGCAAGGGATGGAAAAGACTATTTCCGAGCTCTTCGCAATGCTAAAAGCCGCGGAGGTAGAAATCAAGAAGGAGCATCAAGTGTTGATGGTCAACAAGACCACCAGTTTCAAGAAAAAGGGCAAAGGGAAGAAGAAGGGGAACTTCAAGAAGAACAGCAAACAAGTTGCTACTCAAGAGAAGAAACCCAAGTCTGGACCTAAGCCTGAGACTGAGTACTTCTACTGCAAGCAGACTGGACACTGGAAGCGGAACTGCCACAAGTATTTGGCGGATAAGAAGGATGGCAAAGTGAACAAAGGAATATATGATATACATGTTATTGATGTGTACCTTACTAATGCTCGCAGTAGTACCTGGGTATTTGATACTGGTTCTGTTGCTAATATTTGCAACTCGAAACAGGGACTACGGATTAAGCGAAGATTGGCTAAGGACGAGGTGACGATGCGCGTGGGAAATGGTTCCAAAGTCGATGTGATCGCGGTCGGCACGCTACCTCTACATCTACCATCGGGATTAGTTTTAGACCTAAATAATTGTTATTTGGTGCCAGCGCTGAGCATGAACATTATATCTGGATCTTGTTTGATGCGAGACGGTTATTCATTTAAATCAGAGAATAATGGTTGTTCTATTTATATGAGTAATATCTTTTATGGTCATGCACCCTTGAAGAGTGGTCTATTTTTGCCGAATCTCGATAGTAGTGATACACATATTCATAGTGTTGAAACCAAAAGATGCAGAGTTGATAATGATAGTGCAACTTATTTGTGGCACTGCCGTTTAGGTCATATCGGTGTAAAGCGCATGAAGAAACTCCATACTGATGGGCTTTTGGAATCACTTGATTATGAATCACTTGGTACTTGCGAACCGTGCTTCATGGGCAAGATGACAAAAACGCCGTTCTCCGGAACTATGGAGCAAGCAACTGATTTGTTGGAAATCATACATACTGATGTTTGTGGTCCAATGAATGTTGAGGCTCGCAGCGGGTATCGTTATTTTCTCACCTTCACAGATAATTTGAGAAGATATGGGTATATCTACTTAATGAAACACAAGCCTGAAACATTTGAAAAGTTCAAAGAATTTCAGAGTGAAGTGGAAAATCATCGTAACAAGAAAATAAATTTCTACGATCTAATCGTGGAGAAGAATATTTGAGTTACGAGTTTGGTTTACATTTGAAACAATGCGGAATAGTTTCGCAACTCACGCCACCCAGAACACCACAACGAAATGGTGTGTCCGAATGTCGTAATCGTACTTTACTAGATATGGTGCGATCTATGATGTCTCTTACTGATTTACCGCTATCGTTTTGGGGTTATGCTTTAGAGACGGCCGCATTCACGTTAAATAGGGCACCATTAAAATCCGTTGAGACGACGCCTCATGAACTGTGGTTTGGCAAGAAACCAAAGTTTGTCGTTTCTTAAAGTTTGGGGTTGCAATGCTTATGTGAAGGAACTTCAACCAGATAAGCTCGAACCAAAATCGGAGAAATGTGTCTTCATAGGATACCCAAAAGAAACTGTTGGGTACACCTTCTATCACATATCTGAGGGCAAGGTTTTTGTTGCTAAATTTGGATCCTTTCTAGAGAAGGAGTTTCTCTCAAAAGAAGTGAGTGGGAGAAAAGTAGAACTTGATGAGGTAACTGTACCTGCTCCTTTATTGGAAAGTAGTTCATCACAAGAACCGGTTCCTATGACAACTACACCAATTAGTGAGGAAGCTAATGATATTGATCATGAAACTTAAGATCAAGTTTCTACTAAACCTCGTAGGTCTACCAGAGTAAGATCCGCACCAGAGTGGTACGATAATCCTATTCTGGAAGTCATGTTACTTGACCATGATGAACCTATGAACTATGAGGAAGCGATGATGAGCCCGCAAAATGGATAGAGGCCATGAAATCTGAGATGGGATCCATGTATGAGAACAAAGTATGGACTTTGGTTGACTTGCCCGATGATCGACAAGCCATTGAGAATAAATGGATCTTTAAGAAGAAGACTGACGCTGATGGTAATGTAACTGTCTATAAAGCTCGACTTGTTGCGAAAGGTTTTCGACAAGTTCAAGGGGTGACTACGATGAGACTTTCTCACCTGTAGCGATGCTTAAGTCTGTCCGAATCATGTTAGCAATTTTTGCATTTTATGATTATGAAATTTGGCAAATGGATGTCAAAACTGCATTCTTGAATGGATTTCTGGAAGAAGATTTGTATATGATGCAGCCAGAAGGTTTTGTTGATCCAAAAGGTGCTAACAAAGTGTGCAAGCTCCAGCGATCTATTTATGGACTAGTGCAAGCATCTCGGAGTTGGAATAAACGCTTTGATAGTGTGATCAAAGCATATGGTTTTATACAGACTTTTGGAGAAGCCTCTATTTACAAGAAAGTGAGTGGGAGCTCTGTAGCATTTCTGATATTATATGTAGATGACATATTATTAATTGGAAATGATATAGAATTTCTGGATAGCATAAAGGGATACTTGAATAAGAGTTTTTCTATGAAAGACCTCGGTGAAGTTTCTTATATATTGGGCATCAAGATTTATAGAGATAGATCAAGACGCTTAATAGGACTTTCACAAAGCACATACCTTGATAAACTTTTGAAAAAGTTCAAAATGGATCAGGCAAAGAAAGGGTTCTTGCCCGTACTACAAGGTGTGAAGTTGAGTCAGACTCAATGCCCAACCACAGCAGAAGATAGAGAGAAAATGAAAGATGTTCCCTATGCTTCAGCCATAGGCTCTATCATGTATGCAATGCTGTGTACCAGACCTGACGTGTGCTTAGCAATAAGCTTGGCAGGAAGGTACCAAAGTAATCCAGGAGTGGATCACTGGACAGCGGTCAAGAACATCCTGAAATACTTGAAAAGGACTAAGGATATGTTTCTCGTATATGGAGGTGAAAAAGAGCTAGTCGTAAATGGTTACGTCGATGCAAGCTTTGACACTGATCCGGACGATTCTAAATCGCAAACCGGATACGTGTTTTTATTAAACGGTGGAGCTGTAAGTTGGTGCAATTCTAAACAAAGCGTCGTGGCGGGATCTACATGTGAAGCGGAGTACATAGCTGCTTCAGAAGCAGCAAATGTAAAACCTCATATCGGTTTGACCGATTACACAAACTCGGTGGGACCGATTTGGTAATAAGCAAAACAGAGAGTTGGTCAAGAAAACTCCGTGTGACCGATTACATGTTCTCGGTGAGACTGAAAATATTGCAATAGACAACAGAGAGTTTGCAAGCCCATCTCAGTGAGACCGGGATCCCATCGGTGAGACCGAATTGATTAGGGTTTCTGGCAATGGCTATGTCAAGTGAACTCGGTAGCGCCGGATAGATAAAATCAGTGGGGCCGAGTTTGACTTTTGGTTTTGGACATATGTGGATATGAGAAAGTGGTTGAGAGTTTTGGAGCATATCCCTAAGCACTTTTAGCAAGCTAGCCATTAAACAACACCTCATCCCCTTTTAATAGTATTGGCCAATGTTGAGGATATCGCTTAGCGTTATCATCTCGGTCAGCTGTGGATTAGAGATTAATCGGAAATTCGCCGATCAATCAATTTTATTGGTCAACTATAAATCGGTCTTTTTTTTGCAAATCCCAAGTTCCCAACACTAAAATATGCTATATTCAACACCAAAAAAATATTGGACAGAAGTCTTACCTTGATTCCTAGCCTACGAATCCTTGTATGATGACGAACAAAATAGGACAACAGTACATATTGCATAACAAGGTGGACAAAACACAAATAAACATAGTTTTTGCAAACATAGTGCTATGAATAGGACCGATTTATTGGTAGATTCCTGATAAATCGCTTGTCATAGCAATAAATTGGGCCAAACGATAAATGGTGAAGATTAGGCATAATCTTATCGGTCACCCCAAGAGTAGCGATAAATCGGACGATAAATCGCTAAATTGGAAGATTTCTTGAATAGTGGTATTGGCTTTCCTATGGACTCAATGTGATCTTGGATCACTGAAATAGAAAATGTAGAGTCCTAGGCTTTGAGCTTGAGCCAATCCTTTGTTGTTAGCTTCTTGAAGGGGTTCCAAATCCTCTTGTCCTTGCCACTCCACTGTTGGACTTATCTGAAATACACTAGATAAAAGTATTAGTTCAACAAGAGATATGTTGACATTAATTACCAAAATCACCCAGGGAGCACTTGTTCTTTCACTAAAACATGATGACATTGTTGTTTAGTAGAAATCATATTTTTGTGAAACTTGTATTTGATGATTGTACAACTGCAATGTACTAGGTGGCAGTTTGTTGTTGGACTACAATTTGCTATACATATTGCAATGAGAACAAAGCTGACCCGACAAGGCCTATGCTAATTTATTTATTTATTAGCAAAAGGGGATGCACCCCAATTTCCGTTAATATAAATCATTAGATGTTCAAAATACTAGATGCCTAGCTTGCTAAATAAGTTTCATTCATTACTAGTTTTAGGAAAGTGCTCTTGTTAGAGCCACTGAATACATCACGAGTGCTACATACAGTGCAAATAAGGAGACAATCACCCTACAGAGCACAACAATCTTTCCCATTATCTTCACAAGCTCTTTCATCTCCTCATTGTTCCTAAGGTCATTCAAAAATTGTTGCTTCGCCATGATCTGATGAACTGCATCTTTAACCTTCTGCTATGCATCTTCCTCTTCTGTCATTTCGTTAGTTACTTGTCCAACACCCCAACCTGCTGATATTGGGATTCCTCAGGGTAACCAAATAATCAGCATAATGTTGTTCCCCCAAATCAGGAACTTCCCAAAAATACAAAACACAATAATGTTCCCTTTTCTACACGAATCAAATTGAAAGATCATCAACCAAACTATTAAAAAGTCAGCAACTGAAAGCAGAAAAACAACTTAACCATATTACCCCATGATTTGGGCATTTTTAGAAGACTCGACCACGGTTGAGGATTGTAGTTGATACGTGCCAGATGACTCTGTGTGATTTGCAGCAGTGGCACATCACCTATGGCAGCGGGGTGCAATGAGCAACCAATTGCAGGGAGTGTGCCAGCGGGGGTGTGATGAGACCCCAGGCGGTGGTACGGGTGGAAACTTCATGCACATCTAGTCGTTGGCTGGATTCCTGCTTAAGAGCAGATATACGAGCCAGCGGACTTGGTTATTGCGACAGGAGCTTCTAAAGCTAGGCAGAGTAACTAGAGAATATGAGAAGTGAATGTTGGATATGTCAGTTTCATTAATTGCATAGTAGTATAACACTATATATAGTTTAGGTTTGGATTCAGAACAGTTACAGCAACACGTCTCTCTTTTTTTCTAACACTCAACAACGTCTCTTTACTGATAGACTAGCTTGTTTTGTACGCCTTCTCAAGTCTTTGATTTTTGGGAATGTAATATTGCAAACATTCCCTGGAGGAGGATGGAAAATGAACACATTTTCTTTGCAGTTTTAGTTGCGACACAAGATCAAACGGTGATAGTTTTGGGAATGTTATCTAGCGAACGAGCCCAATTTTTCTTGCAAAAACCGTATGCGCCATGGTGTAGGCTTAGTCAACAAACAATTCTGCCAACCTTGACCATTCGATTTACATCCAACGTCAGTCGTGTTTCTACAGTCTCTTCTTCCTCCAGATGCCAAAACCAAACTAGCACCGGTGGGGCCATTTGCTCTCTGGTGAAGTCAGACCCACCCCGCACTCGAACCATTCTACCCTCGCACTCCCCATCACCTGTGACTACACTGCTGCATCTTCCCTGGCTCCTGTTCATTCCCGTCCGAGCCCTCGCCGTCATCCTCCGCCTTAGTTTGCTCGTCGTGGTGCCACCCTCTAGCGTTGTTGATGGGGTCCTGGATCCATGGTACTTGTCGTGGTTTTGTCATAGCAGATGTCCTCGTGAAAGGACTAAGTCTCGAGGCAATCACAGCTAGGTGGTTTCTTGAACGGGATTGATCGGGAATGAAAGACAGTGGTTTACTCAGGTTCGACCCCTCACGGTGCAAGTAATCCTACTCTTGCTTGATTGATGTTGACGATGATCTCGATTACACGGATGCAGATTCGCTAACCTAACTATCGAGAGATTGAAACTTAGTCTTTGGGTCCTAAGAACTTCCCTTTATATATAATAGGTTCACTCCCCAGGTTTAGAGAAGATTCCGAGTCGTACTCCTAACCCGTATCCTACTCTATCTCCTTTTATTTTCTCTTCCAAGTTTGGGAGAATCTTCCCTCCAAGATTTTGTAAAAGTCGGCCCATAGGGATCCTCATGACAAGTCGGCCTTCGGACGGGTCTCGTCATGGGCCTTGGGCCCTTCTCGTCATCTTGCTGTGACTCGAAAAATAGAATGACACATAGGACCATCAGGCTTTTGGCCGGGTCTTAGTCATGGGGAATATCCTCAACATTAGCCCCCAGTTTAGCTTGGATTTATCCATATTAAACTCCATCCTGAAAATAAGACAAGGTAAAAATGTGAAAGGTTGAGCTCCGGGTAGATTTCTTCTAAGTCGGTTTCTGTTCCATCTTTCTAATCCTTGTCATTTCCTTCTGTAAAGCGGACTAGATAAGGTCAAAATGCTTGTCGGGTCTCATGGTTTTTTCCACACTTGGCGATTTTTTGCTACTCCATATCATGACATCACCCCACTTTCTTCCGATATATGCGTGTGACATCACAATGTATCTTTGAGTGGATATTTCAAATCTCGTCAATGCAAAAATCGAGGCATCCATTTATCCTAAATTTACTACACCGCCGTAGGATCTCTCGCGGCCTCTTCAGGTTCCACCCCTTCTAAGTAGATCGGAGAGGGCCCCAGATCCATTTTTTACATCACCTACTTCGAGCATGTCTTCCTCCTTTCGCCTCCAGCTCCCCGACGCACACCTCGAGCTCGCCCGCCTCAACCACCACGGAGAGGACTTCACCAACACCGTTGCCAAGAACCACCGGAACCTGCTCTTGATAACTGATGTCTAATACACAACGTTTCTTCTTGTAGACTCGTGTTGGGCCTCCAAGCGCAGAGTTTTGTAGGACAGCAGAAAATTTCCCTCAAGTGGATGACCTAAGGTTTATCAATCCGTGGGAGGCGTAGGATGAAGATGGTCTCTCTCAAACAACCCTAATACCAAATAACAAAGAGTCTCTTGTGTCCCCAACACACCAATACAATGGTAAATTGTATAGGTGCACTAGTTCGGCGAAGAGATGGTGATACGAGTGTAATATGATAGTAGATATAGGTTTTTGTAATCTGAAAAATATAAAAACAGCAAGGTAGCAAGTGACAAAAGTGAGCAAAAATGGTATTGAAATGCTTGAAACAAGGCCTAGGATTCATACTTTCACTAGTGAAAAATCTCTCAACAATGATAACATAATTGGATCATATAACAATCCCTCAATATGCAACAAAGAATCACTCCAAAGTTTCTATCAGAGAATGTAGTTCGAAAACATGCATCAACCCCTATGCATAGGTTACCCCAATGTCACCTTAGGAGTCCACGAGTTGAGTGCCAAAACATACATCAAGTGAATCAATATAATACTCCATTGCCACCACGGGCATCCATATGCAAGACATACATCGAGTGTTCTCAAATCCAATATTGAATCCAATATAACGAAACCTCAAAGAGCAAGACTCAATTCATCACAAGAAGGTAGAGAGGGAAGAACACCATAAGATCCAAATATATTAACAAAGCTCGCGGCACATCAAGATCGTGCCAAATCAAGAACACGAGAGAGAGAGAGAGATCAAACACATAGCTACTTGTGCATACCCTCAGCCCCTAGGGTGAACTACTCCCTACTCATCATGGTGGCCGTCGGGATGATGAAGATGGCCTCCGGTGATGATTTCCCCCTCTGATAGGATACCGGAACAGGGTCCCGATTGGTCTACATAGGCTTGCGGCGGCGGAACTTATCACCGAGGGTTCTTTTCGGAGGTTACTGTATATATAGGAATTTTTGGCGTCAATCTCACATCAAGGGGGTGCCCAAGGGGCCCACAAGCTCGGGAGGCATGCTCTAGAGGGGTGGGCGCGCCCCCCAGGCTTGTGGCCTCCTTGGTCACCTCTTGGTCTAGCTCCAGTGCTCCGTGGATCTCTTTTGGTCCATAGAAATTACCGTAAATTTTCAGCCCATTCCGAGAACTTTTATTTGTGTACAAAAAAACAACACCACGGTAGTTCTGTTGAAAATAGCGTTAGTCTGGGTTAGTTCTTATTCAAATCATACCAAAACCATATAAAATTGTTGTAAACATGGCATGAATACTTCATAAATTATAGTCATGTTGGAGACGTATCTATAACCCACAAGTATAGGTGATCATTTGTAGCCATTTTCGATAAGTAAGAGTGTCAAACCCAACGAGGAGCTAAAGGTAGAATTAATATTGTCTCAAGTTCTATTGACCACCGAGACAACTCTATTGAAAGTACATGTAGTCCCCATGTGTGGTTTCGGTAATTAATAACAATCTTAATGGACTAATGTTTACATTGGGTTATACATTTGAAGGAACGTTACATTTGCATTGCATACAGAATATTAGATGTTTGTTCCATGGTGATGCAAGAAGGGGATCAAATGGATTTGGAGTGAATGCCATATAAATATTGATGTGCATAAATATTGAGCCCAATGATTGAATCAAATACAATCAAGATGAATTCCATGTGATGAACAAGGTGTGATCTATATGAAGTTCATTAAGGATCTCGGATGTTCTCATGCTTAGGCATATGGTTTGAATCATAATGGATCAAGATCTTGAGAGAATGATTAAAGCGAAGAATTCTACATATGTCTTGAAGATAGGATCATGACGAGCTCATATGTTGAGTCATGGATGAGCATGTCTTGAAGCAAGTAATTGAAGTGAAGAATTCATTGTGCCACTCAAGAGACTATGGTGGAGCATGAAAACGATCAAGTGATGGCCAATATGAGATTCATGGAGGAACTTGATATTGTCATGGTGAATCGAGATATTGGTGATTATGTCTTGAAGCAATTAAGCATAGTGAAGAGATCAATAGGGCCTTCAAGACATCAAGATTAATCATGGATCAAAGATAAATGTTGACCAAGATGAAGAACAAATAGTGAACTCAAAGATGGTCATCAGACAAGCGCAAATAATGTACCACATGATATCTTGTGGTATGGTAAATAATTATCAATTGCACCTTGTGCACTAACCCATACTATGTGTTGTCTATGTTATGTGGGTCATGGAATTCTCTTGAGATTGGTGCTTACGAGAAAGCTTGGTGTTCATCAAAGGATGTCATCAAGTAATGATGATGGAAAAGTGAAGATGAATGCAAAGCAAAGTTTCCTACATTGTGTGTGGGGGAGCAACTTGAAGACTTCACAAATGTCTTTCCTTCAACTTGAGCCATGAAGAATCATCAACATAAAGCTCAAGTGAAAGGCTAGTTTCAAAGGTATTTGTTCCTTTGGCGTTAGTAATCTAGATTGATGGCCACCGAAGAAACATATAAACTCAAGAATGGATTCTCACAAGCTATCTAGCATACATCTTTTATGATTCCTGAGTTATAGGGATCCCGCACTATTCAGAGGGGACCAAAGGGTTTCATGATAGACTTGCTCAAATCAACATCTTCTATACATAATTCCACTCTGATCATATGCATATATATCCCAATCCAAAGGCAAAAAGGGTACCCCAAATTCTATATTGAAACCTTTGCATCCTTATTTTTGTTTGAACTTGTGTGGTTCTATATGTGAGGACCTCGAGTTTTTAAATAGCTTCAAAATGAGCCCAAGATCATCAAAATCGGAGTCTGTATGTAAAAGTTATGCCTATTTCAATTTCGAGGCGCTGCTGTTTTCTTACTGGCCGGCTCATCCGGGTTCCCACCCGGATCATCTGGGATGCTCGTCATAGAAGCCTATTCTAGCTAACTGGATCATCCGGGTACCTGCCCGGATCATCCCGGCATTGCCCGGATCATCCAGGTTGCTGAAAAAACATCATCACAGAAGCTTATCCTAGCTAGTCCGATCATCCAGTTACCTATCCGGATCATCTGCGCATTCTCCGGATCATCCGTCTATGTTCCTAGATATCCATGTGTCCGCTTCACCACATGACAATTGACCTAGCCGGATCATCCGGGTTGCCTCCCGGACATCCGAGCACTTACAGAAAAACATGAAAAAACTGCTAGTTTTTCTTCTAGCCTATATATACCCCTTCACCGCTTTGTGGAGGGGTTGAGCAACACAAATATCTTGACCCACATCTCAGAAAAGCTCCCTCTCCTTCTCCAACTCAAATCTTAGATCCTGGAGAGATTTGTGAGAGTTCTTGAGAGAGATTTCACCCAAGCATAGATCCACTCTTCCTCTCTCTTTTGACAAAAGCAATTTGTGATTTGAGCAACTCTTGAGTATTTCCCCCTTGATTGGTTTACTCTTGGAGGTTGGATACTCCTAGGTGGTAGGAGTGCTCCGGTGAGGAATCAACCTGTTATTTATCCCCAAAAAGTTTGTGAAGGTTTGGAGGCTGCCTCAAGGTCTACCACTAGTGGTTAGGAATCTCCTTCGTGGTGATATCTCAAGGAGAATAGGGTGAACCTTCGTGGCATTGGTGTGCCTTCGTGGTAACATCCACCTCTCTAATGGTGACTAGATTACCTCCAAAGAAGTGAACATCGGGATACATCCCTGTATGTGTGTCTTCGGTTATCTCTAACCCTAGCCACTACTTATGGTTTACTTGGGTCTCTTAACCTTGCATTCACTATATGTTGTTGTCCTCATTATATTGTGTTGGTTATTTCTTTGAAGAGATTATTTAGGCCTACACTTTATATCCCGCAATTCATACTTGCTACTATTCATATATCTTGTGTTTAGTGTCAATTGCTAACTTGTATCCTTGTTGTGCTCGTCTCATTTACATTAAGTTGTTGGGGCACTTAGTTGAGCCTAGTACATTTAGGATTTGTGCTTGAAAAGTATCCTCTTAGTTTATTTCCGCATTAGAATAAAGCCAAATTTGGAGAAGTTTTTTAAAACGCCTATTCACTCCCCCTCTAGGCGACATCGTGGTCCTTTCAATTGGTATCAGAGCTAGGTATCTCCTTACTAGGCTTCAGCGCCTAGAGAGTATCGATTTCGACTAGTGGTTAAGTGCATAATGACACTTTTGATTTTGATGGCACAAATTATCACTTGTGGAGCATTCGCATGCTTTGTCACTTTCGGGCCATGGGTCCAAATGTTCTGTGAGCTGTTGTTGTGGGGATTTCTATTGCCAAGGATGAACTATCTCCATCTCTTGAGGATATGCTTCTTGATTGTGAATCTTCTCTTGTCATTCATCAAACTATATCCTTCGAAGTATTTAAGTCAACCTTGACTTACAAGTCAGCTCATGAGGCCTGTACCAAACTTGAAGATATATGTGGTGGGTCCAATCTTGATAAAGGCAATTTTCTTTGGGAGGAGTTAATGGAGTTCTCCACATTTTTAAATCATGAAGAGCTCTCTATTGCTTCCACCTCCAATTACTTAGACACTTCAACATCTTCTACTTCAGCAACATGTGGAAGGCCACAAGGTAATGACATGGTGAGTGAAGAAATATCTTGTGATTATGGTGTTAAGATCATTATTGATGATCTTTCTTGTGTAGATGCTAGCGATGTATCTTCTATCAAGTTGAGCATATCTAGCACTACAAATAGTATAGATTATTGTGTTGATAGTCCACCCCCTAGGAATTCCTTGACAAATGTTTGTGATGATATGCTTGAGCTCCCATGTTGCCATGATAGAAATGCTTTGGTTTCCTCTAGTTGTTCTATGACTAACCATCTAGAGGAAATCAAGAAAGATGAGGCACACTTGATTGACAAAGAATCCTCTTATCCAAAAGAATTACCAACAACCCCCTTTGTTCACACATGCCTCATGGCAAGAGGTAATGACGAGGTATCATCTTCTCTTAGTGATAATGATGACAGTTGTAATGAGGATGATGATAATGACCTGACTCAAAATCTCTATGAGATTGGGAAAACTCTTCATAGAGCTAAAAATAACACTTATAGAAGGTTTCAAGATGTTATTGCTTGCTTTGAAAAACGTAATGATTTATTTCTTAACGAGCAAGCTAAAAGTGAACAACTTGAACATGAACTTGCTAAGGCTCATCAAACGTTTAGAGTCTTAATATCCTCAAAAGGAGAGATTGAAATTGCTCATGGTAAACTTAAAGAGGATTTTGACCTCCTTCTCCTTGAATGCAATAATGTCAAGGGAGACCTCATAAAACTCATGAGAAGCTACAATCAACTCATGAGAAGTCTCAAATTGCTACTTGCTCCTCTAGTATTGATATTGATGATTGTGCTACTAACTAAATTTCATGTGAAGCATCAATTTGGAAGGAGAATGCTAAGCTAAGGACTCAACTTGATTTGCTAACTAGAAATTATGGGAAATTGGAAGAAAGTCATGAAAAACTCTCAGGCACTTATGAGGATCTTCTAATCTCCCATGATGGGCTAAAGTTAGCTCATGAGACTATGGTCACCAAGGTAAAATCATGTGAGTCTCATGTGGATATTAGCACATCTTCTACTCGAAACGACTTATTGCCATGTGCTAGTCCTTGCAATTCCTCTGTACATGATATTGGTACATCTCATGATGAATTGCTCACCTTGTCTTGTTGCTCTAACCATTGAGTTTCTATTTCCACTAATCCTCTTTTTCTAGTGTCAAAACTAACCATGTAGAGGAAATTAATGAGCCCAAGGCCCAATTCACTAGTTTGAAGAAAGACTTGGAAAAGTGCGATGATGGACATAGCTTTCACTCCAACAAGAAGTCAGCCAAGAACAAGAAAATAGGACAAGACAAAGCCAAGAATGTGTACAACATTTCTTGCTTTAAGTGCAAAAGGACTAAACATCATGTGAGATCTTGTCCATTGAAGAAAAGGGCTTATAAAGAGAAGCTACACGGGAAGTGTCCTCAAGCTAATATCTCAAGTTGAAGAATGGCCACTATCCATGATGAACCATGTTATTGCTCCCCAAGTTTAGAAACTAAATAAGAAGAGAAGGGGGGTACATGTTGCTATATTTGTCGTAAGAAGGGACACATAGCTTCATCATGTTCCAACGGTAACATCTCTAAGCCTCCAATTATCAATGATCATTATTCACTTAGGAAGGATAATGTTGGCAATTTGTTTGCCAAGTATGTTGGTGCCCAAAATGGTTTGGAAGTGGACAATACCATTCGTTTTGCCAAGCCTATTGTGACTAATTTCTTAGGACCAACTTGGTCGGGGACTATCAAGCTCAAACTTGATATATAGGTGTGTGGAGGGAATTGGAGACTTGGCTAGTTCATGAATAAAATGATTCTCACCATTTATTATGGTCCAAGTCAAGTCAAGTGGATTATCATCATATTTGTCAATCCAACATTCCTCGAGGCGCTAACTTGTATTTGTATTGTATATATTGAAAGATACTTGCCCCTTGCATGTTTAGGTTCTGTACCTAGCATGTGCTTGTATATGTTGTGCCTCCTAGTATGCTTGATTTGTGTTATCTAGCATGTGGTAGGTCACAATGCATTTCATATATTTGTGTGTGTGTTTTGAGCCTTTATTGCTTCATTAGTTGAATCTTCTTTGGCTCTTTTGAGATATTAATGGAACATCACATTCTGGGGGAGTTTTATGTTTTACGCATATCACGAACCTTAAATGTGTATATGTGGGATACCACCTAGTATGGTTAGTGCAATATCTAGTTACTATGTGGTATGTAAAGCTCTTTTGAAACTCAAATTCTCATTCATTAATTATGCTTAGTTGGGTTTCATTTGCCTCTTGTGGACAATACATGGATTATCACATTATGGGGGAGTGATATGCCTTGTGCATACCACAATCCTTAGTAATGTGAACAATTGAGGAATGCTACTTAGAATGTATATTTGAGATTATTTTAAATTTTTGTGGCATCCAGTGCATTGTTTTTGAGTGATATTTTTGTGTGGTGTTATCTATGGTTTACCTTATACACCGTACATGGAAAATGTATGATTCAAGCCATTCCTATTGTTGCTTTACAGGATGATCTATCTAATTGGAATGTTAAAAATATGTTATCCAATCATTGTGTTTATTATTATACTCTCATGTTATGCTTGTGTTAGTATAGATGATCATGTGCTTACTTTAATCTACCACCGAATAATAACTTGAAATACCATTTTGTTCTTACATTTGGTATTCCTTAATTGGTAGACCTTGATTATCATTGTCATCCCGGCTTTTGCTTCAACTTGCATTTTATATCTAGTCATGAAATTAATTGGGCCCCTCCCTTGCCTTTGTTCAAGCTCGTCTTCTTGGCTTTTGGAGTTAAGGGAGTTTGTTATTTGTATACTTGTACTATCCTATATCTACTTCACTGGGAGATGCCTATGAGAATGTGTACAATGCATATCTAATATGCTCATTGGTTTTGCTAAGTTCGTATGTCGAACTTTTGAGTGATATGATATGTTGATTTGTCACCTTGATTCAATTTGGACAACATGAATGGTTTATTATGCTATTGGTTTATTCATGGTCTATTTGTTCTTTTGTCTAAAATGTATGTCTTTGGATCTTGATTAGCTTGTGCATGCTTGTTTAATATATGTATATCTTCATACCTTGCTTATATGATCCAATATATAAAGGAGACTTCATCATATCCTTAATGACTAAGATGTTCATGATCTTCAAATTCATATCTATATGCACATAGTTTAGTGGATTCCGCACTTTGTATTGTAGTTATGTTAACTACTTCAGACCCAATAAGTTTGGGGACCATATTGTACTTAAAAGTGTTTTAGGTACATTTCGAGAAGCATTGAGTGCTTGGCTTATTCATGAAGAAGATGGTGAAATGATACGTCTCCAACGTATCTACAATTTTTGCTTGTTCCATGCTATTATATTATCTATTTGGATGTTTTATATGCATTAATACATTATTTTATACTATTTTTGGGACTAACCTATTAACCTAGAGCCCGGTGCCAGTTTATGTTTTTTTCCTTGTTTTTGACTTTCACAAAAAAGGTATCAAATGAAGTCCAAACGGAATAAAACTTTACGGTGATTTTTATGGTACCAGAAGAAACCCATGAGACTTGGAGAGGAGGCCAGAAGACCCATGAGCCGGTCAAAAGCCATGGGGGCATGCCCCAGGGGGGCCTGGGTTGTGGTCCCCTTGAGGATCGTCTTGATCATCGACGGCCTCTACATCAACCTTGTTGCCCTTTCGATGAAGCGTGAGTAGTTTACCACGGACCTAATGGTCCATAGCTAGTAGCTAGATGGCTTCTTATCTCTTTGATCTTTAATACAATGTTCTCCTTGATGTTCTTGGAGTTTTATTCAATGTAATCTTCTTTTGTGGTGCATTTGTTGAGATCCGATGAATTGTGGATTTATGATCAGATTACCTATGAATATTATTTGAGTCTTCTCTGAACTCTTTTATGCATGATTGAGATAGCTTAGTAATTGTCTTCGATCTATCGATTTGGTTTGGCCAACTAGATTGGTTTTTCTTGCAACCACGGAAATTCTTTGTGATGGGTTCAATCTTGTGATGTCCACTCCAGTGATAGAAGGGGCAGCGAGGTTTATTGTTGCCATTAAGGATAAAAGGATGGGGTTTATATGATATTGCTTGAGTTTATCCCTCTACATCAGGTCATCTTGCTTAAGGCATTACTCTGTTCTTGTGAGCTTAATACTCTAGATGCAGGTAGGAGTCGTTCGATGTGTGGAGTAATAGTAGTAGATGTAGGCAGGAGTCGGTCTACTAGCCACGGACGTGATGCCTATATTCATGATCATTGCCTTATATATTATCATAATTATGTGCTTTTCTATCAATTGCTCAACAGTAATTTGTTTACCCACCATATGCTTTATTCAAGAAGAAGCCTCTAGTGAAACCTATGGCCCCGGGTATATTTTCCATCATATATTTTCAGATTTATAAACCAAAAAACCCCCAAAAAACTTGCTGCAATTTGTTTATATTTACTTTAGTTTTCTCTTTTATTTATCTTTTGTACCTATCTCTATTAGATCTCACTATTGTTCGTGACCGTGAAGGGATTGAAAACCCTTTTTCCTGTTGTGTGCAAGTGTTTGTTAGTTTGTGCAGGTGCAGGGACTTGCTTGTGCCTCCTACAGGATTGATACCTTGGTTCTTAATTGAGGGAAATACTCATCTCTACTTTGCTGCATCACCCTTTCCCCTTCAAGGGAAAAATCAACGTAAGCTCAAGAAGTAGCAGGAAGAATTTCTGGCGCCATTGTCGGGGAGGTTCTACATCAAGCCTACCAAGTACCTATCATATACTCTCATCTCTTGCACTTACATTATTTGCCATTTGCCTCTCGATTCCTCTCCCCCACTTCTAAAATGTTTTCAGAAAAAACACAAAAATATTTGCCTTTTTATTCGCAATTCTTTCGTTCATATTTTCATTTGCTTTTTGTTTTCTTGTGTGCTAGATTGATTGCTTGTCACAATGCCTCAAGAAATACCAAGTTGTGTGACTTATACAACACTATTAATAATGACTTTATTAGTACTCCGATTGCTCCCACCACTAGTGCGGAATCTTATGAAATTAATGCCGCTTTGTTGAATCGCGTTATGAAAGAACAATTTAATGGAAGTCTTAATGAAGATGCCGCATCCCATCTAAACACTTTTGTTGAGTTGCGTGATATGCAAAAGAAAAATATGTGGATAATCATATTGTTAAATTGAAGCTATTACCGTTCTCACCACGAGATCGTGTTAAAATTTGGTTTTCAGCTTGGCCTAAAAATAGTTTTGATTCATGGGATAAGTGTAAAGAGGCTTTTATTTCCAAGTATTTTCCTCCCTCTAAGATCATCTCCCTTAGGAACAATATAATGAATTTTAAGCAACTTGATCATGAACATGTTGCACAATCTTGGGAGAGGATGAAATTGATGATAATAAATTGCCCTAGTCATGGTTTAAGTTTATGGATGATCATACAAAAAAATTATGCTGGATTGAATTTTGCATCTACAAATCTTTTAGATTCCGACATGGGAGCTAATTTTATGGAAATTACATTAGGAGAATCTACTAAACTCCTAGATAATATTATGGCAAACTACTCTCAATGGCATACCGAAATATCTTCTACTAGTAAAAAAGTGCATGCAATTGAAGAAAATAAACTTTGAGTGGAAAGATGGATGAACTTATGAAATTGATTGCTAGTAAGAGTGCTCCTACTGATCCTAATGATACTCCTTTGTCCACTTTGATTTAGAATAATAATGAATCTATGGATGTGAATTTTGTTAGTAGGAACAATTTTGGTAATAATGCGTATAGAGGAAATTACAACCCTAGGTCGTTTCCTAGTAATCCCTCTAATAATTATGGTAATTCCTACAACGATTCTCATGCATAAAATACCCTCTGATCTTGAGAACAATATTAAAATTTTCATTAATTCTCAAAATATTTTTAATGCTATGGTTGAAGAAAAATTGCTTAAGATTGATGATTTGGATAGGAACATTGATAGAATTTCTCTTGAGATTGGTTCTTTTAAGATTAGATCTATTCCACCCAATATTGATACTGATGAATCTCTAAAAGCTATCCAATTTTCTATTAATGAAAGTAGAGAAAGAACCTCTAGGATGCATACTAAGAGAGATTGGTTTGTAAAAGCATGTTCTTCAAGTTTCTGTGAAAGTAATGATGAAGATCTTAAAGTGATTGGTGTGACTCCTATTGAATATTTGTTTGCTAATATAAATCTTGATAAATATGGGACTGGAGATGAGTCAACTTTAGCTAGAAGGCGTCCCAATAATTTGGAGGGTCAAGATCTTAATCAAAAAATTGAAAAAAGTGGAATTGGAGAGGTCAAAACTTTATGTAGTGATGAACCCACTCTTTTGGATTTCAAGGAATTTAATTATGATAATTGTTATTTGATAGATTGTATTTCCTTGTTGCAATCCATGCTAAATTCACCTCATGCTTATAATCAAAATAAAGCTTTTACTAAACTTATCGTTGATGCTATGATGAAATCGTTTGAAGAAAAACTTGAGTTGGAAGTTTCAATCCCTAGAAAGCTTTATGACAAGTGGGAACCTGCTATAAGATTAAAATTAAAGATTATGAGTGCAATGCTCTGTGTGATTTGTGTTCTAGTGTTTCCACTATTCCAAAAACTTTATGTGACGTGCTAGGTTTCCATAAAATTGATGGTTGTTCTTTGAATTTTCATCTAGCGGATTCCACTATTAAGAAACCTATGGGAAGGATTAATGATGTTCTTATTGTTGCACACAAGAATTATGTGCCCGTAGATTTTATTGTGCTTGATATAGATTGCAATCCTTCATGCCCTATTATACTTGGTAGACCTTTCCTTAGTGCAATTATTGATATGAAAGAAGGAAACATTAGATTTCAACTTACGTTAACAAAGGGAATGTAACCCTTTCCAAGAAATAAAATTAAGTTTCCATATGAATATATTATGAGGGCTACTTATGGATTGAATACCAAATATGACAACACCTAGATCTATGTTTTATGCCTAGCTAGGGGCGTTAAACAATAGCGCTTGCTAGGAGGCAACCCAATTTTATTTTATGTTTTTTGTTTTTGGTTCTATTTTCAAATAAATACACATTATTACTGTTTGAGCCAAGTAAGACCTTTGGGATGGTCTATTGTGATAGTTGATTTGATCTTGCTGAAAAACAGAAACTTTTGCGCTCATTGACAGATTTTTAGAAATTCATAGAAGTGTGATTTTGATCTGAAGTTTTTACACGAGATTGATATACAAATTTACTAGATTGTCCTAAATTTTCAAAAAAAAATTAGTTACATAAGTATACAAAGTTTCCAGATTACTACAGATTGTTATGTTTTTGATACATTCTGTTTTCTATGTGTTGTTTGCTTATTTTGATGAATCTATGGGTAGTGCTGGGGGGGTATGAACCATGGAAAAGTTGGAATACAGTAGATATAACACCAATATAAATTTAGAATGAGTTCACAATAGTACCTAAAGTAGTGATTTATTTTATTATACTAACGGATCTTACGAGTTTTCTGTTGAGTTTTGTGTTGTGAACTTTTCAAGTTTTGGGTAAAGATTTGATGGACTATGGAATAAGGAGTGGCAAGAGCCTAAGTTTGGGGATTCCCAAGGCAACCTAAGGCAATATTAAAGGACAACACAACATCTAAGCTTGGGGATACCCCGGATGGCATCCCCTCTTTCGTCTTCAATCCATCGGTAAATTTAGTTGAGACTATATTTTTATTCACCACATGATATGTGTTTTGCTTGGAGCATCTTGTATGATAAGAGTCTTTGCTTCTTAGTTTGCACAATAATCCTTGCTGTACACACCTTTTAAGAGGGACATGCATTAATCGTGAATTTATTAGAATACTCTATGTGCTTCACTTATATCTTTTGAGCTATGCAGTTTGCTCTAGTGCTTCACTTATATATTTTTAGAGCACAGTGGTGGTTTTATTTTATATAAATTGATGAACTCTCATGCTTCACTTATATTATTTTGAGAGTCTTAAAACTATTATGGCAATTTTCTTAGTTTATGAATATAGTACTATTATGATGGGTATTCAAGAAGGATATAATAAAAAATTTCATGAAGATCATTGAATCTATGAGAAGTTTGATTCCTTGCATTTGTTTTGAGATGTAAAGATAGTGATATTAGAGTCATGCTAGTGAGTAACTATGGATTAGTAAGAATATTTGTGTTAAGTTTTGTGACTCCCAAAGCATGCACATATGGTCTCCCGTTATGCGATGAAGTTAGAGCATGATTTATTTTTGATTGTCTTCCGTATGAGTCGTGGTCAGGGATGAGCGATGGTATTTTCCTACCAATATATCCCCCTGGGAGCATGTGTATTAGTACTTTGCTTCGATGGCTAATAAACTTTTGCAATAAGTATGTGAGTTCTTTATGACTAATGTTGAGTCCATGGATTATACGCACTCTCATCCTTCCACCTTTGCTAGCCTCTCTAGTACCGCGCAACTTTTGCCGGTGCATTAAACCCACCATATACCTTTCTCAAAACAGCCACCATACCTACCTACTATGGCATTTCCATAGCCATTCCAAGATATATTGCCACGCCAGTTCCATCGTTCCGTTTTATTATGATGCACACCATCATTGTCATATTCTTCTCATATAAAGTCATACATTTGTTCTACTTTTGAGTTGTAATTCTTGAGTTGTAATTCTTGAGTTGTAAGTAAATAATAGTGTGATGATCATCATTATTAGAGCATTGTCCCATGTGAGGAAAGGATGATGGAGACTATGATTTCCCCACAAGTCAGGATGAGACTCCGGACTTAAAATAAAAATGAGGCCAGAGAGAACCAAAAAAGAGACAAAAGAGCCCAAAAAGAAAAAAAATGAGAGAAAAAGAGAGAAGGTACAATGTTACTATCATTTTTCCACACTTGTGCTTCAAAGTAGCACCATGTTCTTCATAATAGAGAGTTTCCTATTTGTCACGCTTATATTACTAATGGGAATTTTTCATTATAGAACTTGGCTTGTATATTCCAATGATGGGCTTCCTCAAATTACCCTAGGTCTTCGTGAGAAAGCAACTTGGATGCACACCCACTTAGTTTTATTTTGAGCTTTCATACACTCATAGCTCTAGTGCATCTATTGCATGGCAATCTCTACTCACTTGCGTCGATATCAATTGATGGGAATCTCCATAGCCTATTAATTTGCCTAGTTGATGTGAGACTTTCTCCTTTCTGTCTTCTCCTAACAACCTCCACCATCAAATTCTACTCCACTTATAGTGCTATATCTATGGCTCACGCTCATGTATTGTGTGAGAGTTGAAAAGCTTGAGAACATTAAAAGTATGAAACAATTTCTTGGCTTGTCATCGGGATTGTGCATTATAAATACTTTGTGTGATGAAGATAGAGCATGACAAGATTATATGATTTTGTAGAGATAACTTTCTTTAGCCATGATATTTTGAGAACACATGATTGCTCTATTAGTATGCTTGAAGTATTATTTTTTTATGTCCATATTAAAATTTTGTTTTGAATCTTATGGATCTGAATATTGATGCCACAATCAGAAGAATTACATTGATTGACATGTTAGATAGCATTCCACATCAAAAATTATGTTTTTATCATTTACCTACTCGAGAATGAGCAGGAATTAAGCTTGGGGATGCTTGATATGTCTCCAACGTATCTATAATTTTTTATAGTTCCATGCTATTATATTATCCATTTTGATGTTTATATGCGTTATTATGCTATTTTATATCATTTTTGGGACTAACCTATTAACCTAGTGCCCAGTGCCAGTTGTTGTTCTTTCCTTGTTTTTGTATTTTACAGAAAAACAATACCAAACGGAGTCCAAACGGAACGAAACTTTTTGATGATTTTTCTTGGACAACAAGACAAACATGAAGCTCCTGGAGGAGGCCAAAGGAGCCACAAGGTGGCCACAAGCCTGTCAGGCGCGCCCTAGGGGGCGTGCACCCTGCAAGCTTGTGGGCCCCTTGGGACTCCTTGAACCCTACTCTCAACTCTATAATGGAGGAGGCCAGAGGAGCCACAAGGTGGCCACAAGCCTGCCAGGTGCGCCCTATGGGGCGTGCACCCTGCAAGCTTGTGGGCCCCTTGGGACTCCTTGAACCCTAATCTCAGCTCTATAAATAAACAAATATTCCCCGTATACCAGAGGGCACACCAGAAATACTTCTCCGCCGCCGCAAGCTTCTGTTCTCGTGAGATCCCATCTTGGGGCCTTTTCCGGTACTCTGCCCGAGGGGGATTCGATCATAGAGGGCTTCTACATCAACCTTGTTGCCCTATCGATGATGTGTGAGTAGTTCACCACAGACCTACAAGCCCATAGCTAGATGGCTTATTCTCTCTCTTTGATATTCAATACAATGTTCCCCTCGATGTTCTTGGAGATCTATTCAATGTAATCTTCTTTTGCGGTGCTGTCGTGGAATTAACACGTCAGATGTCCTCAATAAAGGACTTAGTCGTGGAGGCATTGCTACGGGTTAGCTTGAAGGGGTTAAACCGGACAAGGGACATGGGAGTTTATACTAGTTCGGCCCCTTCGATGAAGGTAAAAGCCTACGTCTAGTTGTGATGGAATTGATTGGGTTTCGATGAGCAGGGAGCGGATACGCTTTGCCTGAGTCTCGAGTTGTTGTCCGTTGTCCCTGAACCGCCGCCGGGTCGTCCCTTTATATACACAGGTTGACGCTCGACCGGTCTACAGAGTCCCGAGACTGACTCATACAAGGGTCCGGCTCGGTCTCCCCTTTCCTAACTTACAACACAAGTTACATAACCATGGCGGTTTGCTATCATGGGCCCTAATCCGCCTTTGGGCTCCGGCCCTCTAAGCTTCATAGTAAAACGCCATCTTCTGAGTCTTCATGGGCTTTTCGTGACAAACGCAAATAAAATCGTGTAGTCGAGGCTTTTCGAGGGCTGCCAGGCCCAAATTCGAGGCTTTTCATGGGCTGCCAGGCCGCTGAGTTGAACCATTTAACAAAACCTTTTAAGATGGACCTCCAACTAACCAATCACCGTTTTAACTTTGACAAGTTCAGGGTCTCAATGAGAGTAACTGTCAAACATTCAGAGGGTCATGCCAGGATTACCTGGATAGCAGTGTCTTACTTGATGTAGGCAGGTTAACCCGGGGTATTAGGTAAATATACCAGGCTTCCAAGCCGTCGGTCGATACCCAGCTACAAGGGTCCTTTCAAACTCCTTGGTATTTGACACAAGGAGCCCCCAAGTAATGTGATGAGCTGTGCTCATTGGGTGCCTATGTTTGAGCTATGCACAACATCCAGACTCTCTTTGGCCCCTTGGGTGTGAAGCTCCCAAGCTATGTTGTGGCGTGATAGACGGTTTAACAGGCAGTACTCCGCTTTGTCAGCTGAAGCCCCCATGTAACTCAAAGGATATATGAGAAAAACAGCAGAGGCCCTGCTTATAGCATGGATGCTGGTTTATTTATTGATCATAATATATACATTGTCGAAATATGTACATAAGAAGAGCGTATGGCTCAAGTGTAGTAAGGCCGTAGGATAGCTATGTTCCACGGCCGCCGGGTCTCCTCCTCAGAGCTGTGTGAGTTGTCTCGAACGTCAATGAGGTAGTATGATCCGTTGTGCAGATTTTTGCTGACCACAAAGGGCCCTTCCCAAGGCGGGGATAACTTGTGCATGTCGGTCTGGTCCTGGATGAGCCGGAGCACCAAGTCGCCTTCTTGAAAGGTTCTTGTCCTAACCCGGCGGCTGTGATAACGCCACAGGTCTTGTTGATAAACCGGCGATCGAGCCAGAGCCATGTCCCCTTTCTCATCTAACAGGTCCAGCGCATCTTGGCGTGCTTGCTCGTTGTCCGCTTCAACATGATTAGCAACCCGGGGCGAGTCATGACGAATATCACTTGGTAGGACTGCCTCTGCCCCGTATACCATGAAGAAAGGTGTGTAACCTGTTGATCGATTGGGGGTGGTGTTGATGCTCCATAACATAGAAGGCAATTCTTCCACCCAACAACCCGGCGTCCGCTTCAAAGGAATCATGAGCCGGGGTTTAATACCCTTCAAAATTTCTTGGTTGGCTCGCTCCGCTTGACCGTTGGATTGAGGGTGCGCCACATATGCTAAGTCAAGCCGAATGTGCTCTCTCTGACAGAAATCCTCCATCTCACCTTTGGAAAGGTTTGTACCATTATCCGTGATAATACTGTGTGGAAAGCCAAAACGGAAGATAATCTTTTTGAGAAATTGAACTGCCGTAGCTGCATCACACTTGCTGACAGGCTCCGCTTCAACCCACTTGGTGAATTTGTCAACTACCACCAACAGGTGGGTCTTCTTATCCTTGGAATGCTTAAAGGGCCCTACTATATCAAGCCCCCAAGTAGTAAAAGGCCAAGTGATAGGAATCATCCGTAGTTCTTGAGACGGAACATGAGCTCTGTGTGAAAATTTTTGACAAGCATCACATCGCTTTACCAGATCCTCCGCATCAGCATGAGCTGTCAACCAGTAGAACCCATGACGAAAAGCTTTTGCCACCAGGGACTTTGAACCGGCATGATGACCACTATCCCTTCATGAATTTCCCGTAGGGTTTCTTGGCCTTCTTCCGGAGAAACACAACGCTGAAATATGCCTGAAACGCTACAGCATTGTAACTCGCCATTGTGAATAACCATGGACTTGGATCGCCGGACTATCTGCCGAGCCAGGACTTCATCATCTGGTAACTCGCCCCGGTTCATATATGCCAGATATGGAACCGTCCAATCCTGTACAACGTGCAAAGCGGCCACCAATTGAGCCTCCGGATCAGGAACAGCCAAATCCTCTTCTGTAGGCAACTTAACAGACGGGTTATGCAAGATATCTAAAAAGGTATTGGGAGGTACCGGTTTACGCTGAGATCCAAGCCGGCTTAAAGCGTCTGCTGCTTCGTTTTTGTGTCGATCGATATGCTCAACCTGATACCCTTTGAAGTGACCCGCCACAATATCCACCTCACATCTGTAAGCCGCCATGAGTGGATCCTTAGAATCCCAAGTACCAGAAACTTGCTGAGCCACCAGATCAGAATCTCCAAAACAACGAACTCAACTTAACTTCATCTCTTTAGCCATACAGAGACCATGGAGTAAAGCTTCATAGTCAGCTGCATTGTTAGTACAAGGAAACATCAAGCGGAGAACATAGGAAATTTTATCACCTCGAGGGGAAGTAAGGACAACTCCAGCCCTCGAACCCTCCAGCTGCATGGATCCATCAAAATGAATTGTCTAGTATGTATTATCCGGTTTGTCTTCTGGCGCTTGCAACTCGGTCCAATCATTGATAAAGTCCACAAGGGCCTGAGATTTGATGGCTGTTCGAGGCACATACTTCAAACCGTGTGGAGCAAGCTCAATTGCCCACTTTGCAACCCAGCCAGTCACTTCCCTGTTTTGAATTATATCGCCCAAAGGAGCAGAACTAACCACTGTGATGGGATGGCCTTGAAAGTATTGCTTGAGTTTTCGACTTGCCATAAAAACCCCATACACCAACTTCTGCCAATGTGGATGGCATTGTTTTGACTCGATCAGGACTTCACTGATGTAGTATACAGGTCGCTGAACCAGATATTCCTTCCCAGCCTCCTTACGTTCAACCACAATTGCTACACTGACCGCTCGGGCATTGGCAGCCACGTATAACAGCAAGGGCTCATTATCAACCGGAGCTGCAAGAACCGGCGGTTCAACCAACTGCCGTTTTAACTCCTCGAAAGCCGCATTGGTTGCGTCACTCCAGACGAAATCGTCTGTCTTTTTCAACATCTGATACAAAGGAATTTCCTTCTCTCCCAAACGGTTGATAAACCGGCTAAGGGCTGCAATCCGACCCGCCAGACGCTGAACGTCATTGATACACTTCGATTTAGCCAGGGATGTAATCGCCTTGATTTTTTTCGGATTAGCCTCAATGCCCCTGTTGGATACCAGAAAACCTAAGAGCTTGCCTGCCGGAACACCAAAAACACATTTATCCGGATTAAGCATCATTTTGTAAACCCAAAGATTGTCGAACGTCTCCTTGAGGTCATCTATCAGTGTTTCCTTCTTCCTGGATTTTACCACATTGTCATCCACATAGGCATGAACATTACGCCCAATCTGCATGTGAAGACAATTCTGCACACAACACCGATAAGTTGCCTGGGCACTCTTGAGCCCAAAGGGCATAGAAACATAGTAGAAGGCTCTAAAGGGAGTGATGAAGGCTGTCTTCTCCTGGTCCTTAACTGCCATCTTGATCGGATGATAACCTGAATAAGCATCCAAAAAACTCAGGCGCTCACAACCCGTCGTCGCATCAATGATCTGATCAATACGCGGGAGAGCAAAGGGATTGGCCGGACAAGCTT
The DNA here is from genome assembly GCA_963921465.1 of Triticum timopheevii. Classification (NCBI taxonomy): domain Eukaryota; kingdom Viridiplantae; phylum Streptophyta; class Magnoliopsida; order Poales; family Poaceae; genus Triticum; species Triticum timopheevii. The sequence goes on along the minus strand of OY997264.1, from coordinate 193,682,927 downwards.
TATTCAAGTCCGTGTAGTCCACACACATACGCCAAGTGTCGTTTTTCTTAAGAACAAGCACCGGATTAGCCAGCCATTCAGGATGAAACACTTCAACGATAAACCCAGCAGCCAACAGCCGGGCTACCTCTTCACCAATTGCCTTGCGTCTCTCCTCATTAAAGCGACGAAGAAATTTCTTGACCGGTTTAAACTTGGGATCAATGTTTAGAGTGTGCTCAGCGAGTTCCCTCGGTACACCTGGCATGTCAGAAGGCTTCCATGCAAAAATGTCCCAGTTGTCAAGGATGAACTCGATGAGCGCGCTTTCCTATTTCAGCTCTAGATTTGTGCTGATGCTGAACTGCTTGGACGAATCGCCAGGCACGAAGTCAACAAGCTTAGTCTCGTCAGCCGGTTTGAAATGCAGGGTTGGGTCATGCTCAGTGGTGGGCTTCTTCAGAGGGGTCATGAGGGAGTCCTGGACTAGGGGGTGTCCGGATAGCCGGACTATCATCGTCAGCCAGACTCCAAGACTATGAAGATACAAGATTGAAGACTTCGTCCCGTGTCCGGATGGGACTTTTCTTGGCGTGGAAGGCAAGCTTGGCAATACGGATATGTAGATCTCCTACCATTATAACCGACTCTGTGTAACCCTAGCCCTCCCCGGTGTCTATATAAACCAGAGGGATTTAGTCTGTAGGACAACAATCATACCATAGGCTAGCTTCTAGGGTTTAGCCTCCTTGATCTCGTGGTAGATCCACTCTTGTACTACCCATATCATCAATATCAATCAAGCAGGAGTAGGGTTTTACCTCCATCGAGAGGGCCCGAACCTGGGTAAAAACATCGTGTCCCTTGTCTCCTGTTACCATCCGCCTAGACGCACAGTTCAGGACCCCCTACCCGAGATCCGCCGGTTTTGACACCGACATTGGTGCTTTCATTGAGAGTTCCTCTGTGTCGTCATCGATAGGCTTGATGGCTTCTTCAATCAACAACAACGCCGTCCAGGGTGAGACTTTCCTCCCCGGACAGATCTTCGTGTTCGGCAGCTTTGTGCTGTGGGCCAATTCACTTGGCCATCTGGAGCAGATCGAAAGCTACGCCCTTGGCCATCAGGTCAGGTTTGGAAGCCTAAACCTCACGGCCGACATCCGTGGAGACTTGATCTTCGACGGATTCGAGCCACAGCCGAGCGTGCCGCGCTGTCACGATGGGCATGATTTAGCTCTGCCGCCGGACAGTGCCCTGGAGGCCGCACACGAGTCCGCTCTAACCCATAGTTCAGAGCAGACCGCGCAGATCGAGGACAGGTGGCTGGACAACGCCTCGGGAGCTGCAACTTCTACGGTGATGGAGCCGAATACCGACCTTGTCCCTTATGAAGCTCGTGACTCCGAGGCGCCGGACTCCTTGCTGGACTCCGAATCCCCAGCACCCCTTCCAATTGAATCCGATTGGGCGCCGATCATGGAGTTCACCGCCGCGGACATCTTTCAGCACTCACCCTTTGGCGACATCCTAAATTCGCTAAAGCATCTCTCGTTATCAGGAGAACCCTGGCCGGACTGCGGTCAGGATGGTTGGGATGCGGATGATGAAGAAATTCAAAACTCACCCACCACCCACTTTGTAGCCACTTTCGACGATCTAACCGACATGCTAGACTACGACTCTGAAGACATCGATGGTATGGACGACGATGCCGGAGACTACCAAGAACCAGCGCTTACCGAGCACTGGAAGGCCACTCCAACTCATGACGTATATATGGTGGACACCCCAAAAGGAAGCGATAACGAGGAACAACGGGGCGGCAAAGGATAATCCCGCCGACAAACAACCAAAACGGTGACGCAGACGCCGCCCTAAGTCCCGCCTCGACAAAAACAGCACTCCTAATGACCCAGCAATAGAGCAGGGCAAACTAGTGGACGACGAACATGCAACCAAGCAACCGTCTGAACAGGACAAATCGGATAATAAATCCATGCCCGACGAAACCAACAGTCCAGACGACCTCATGCCGGACACACCACCGGAGCATAAGAACCTTCACAAAAGACTCGTCGCCACTGCAAGAAGTCTGAAGAAGGAAAAACGGAAGCTCAAAACAGTGGAAGACATACTCAGAATGAGGTGGAGCAAAGTACTCAAGACCGCGGATAAATATGGCAATGGCCACCAAACAAAGAGCTACCCGAAGCGCAAGCTGCTGCCTGAATTCGACGAGGAGGCCATAGAGCCCCCACAGTCAAAAAGCAAAAAGGCCGCCTTGCCGGATAGACGACCAGATGACAGGCCAAAAGCGACAAGCGGCGCCGCACACAAGACGACACATGACCCTCATAAAACAGATGGCCCGGTCAGGTCCATTTATGGGCCAAAAAAGAGAGCCCCAGGAAGCAACACAACACGCCGCATGTTCGAAGATAACGGCACGCCTAAATACAGGGGAGCCGCACACCCACTATGTTTCACCGATGAGGTGCTGGATCATGAATTTCCAGTGGGATTCAAACCCGTAAACATAGAGGCATACGACGGAACAACAGACCCTGGAGTCTGGATTGAGGATTACATACTACACATACACATGTCTAGAGGAGATGATCTCCACGCCATAAAATATCTACCCCTCAAACTCAAAGGGCCAGCTCGGCATTGGCTCAAAAGCCTCCCAGAAAACACTGTTGGAAGTTGGGAAGAGCTCAAGGACGCGTTTAGAGCAAATTTTCAAGGGACTTATGTCCGCCCTCCGGATGCAGACGATCTAAGTCATATAACTCAACAGCCCGGAGAGTCAGCGCGCAAATTCTGGAACAGGTTCCTCACCAAAAAGAACCAAATAGTCGACTGTCCGGACGCCGAAGCCTTAGCAGCTTTTAAACATAATGTCCGAGACGAATGGCTCACCAGACATCTTGGCCAAGAAAAGCCGAGAACAATGGCCGTGCTAACAAGCCTCATGACCCACTTTTGCGCGGGGGAAGACAGCTGGCTAGCAAGATGTAGCACCAGCGACCCGAGTACATCCGAGATCAGAGATGGAAATGGAAAATCACGGCGCAGAAAGGACCAGCGCCGAAACAAAGAAAAAAGCCCAAAGAACACGGCGGTCAACGCCGGATTCAAAAGCTCGCGGACGAACAACAAAACACTGCCTCTTAAGGACAACAGTGACGAGCTATCCAACTTAAACAAAATTTTGGATCGGATATGTCAAATCCACAGCACCTCCGGAAGGCCTGCAAACCACACCCACCGAAATTGTTGGGTCTTCAAACAGTCCGGCCGACTCAACGCCGAACACAAGGGGCTCGACGTGTCAAGCGAGGATGACAACGAACCCCACCAGCAGAGTGCCGGAAAGCAAAAAACTTTCCCACAAGAAGTCAAAACAGTAAATTCACTTCATGTGATAATACGGAGCAACAGTGCGGCGCCCGCCAAAGTAGGTATCGCACGGTCCACCCCAGCGGAACCTCAAGGTTGGATGTTACAACCAATTACTTTCGACCACCTGGACTATTCCAGAAGTATTCGAAACGCAGGATGGACTACTCTGATATTGGATTCTATAATCGACGGACTACACTTTACACAAGTCCTGATGGACGGAACCTGCTATATCCGAAAACAATCCGCAAGTTGGGGATAGACCTTACTAAAATTCGACATAGCCGCACTTCCTTCAAAGGAGTGACGCCAGGCCCTTACGCCAAGTGCACAGGCTCCTTACTACTAGAAGTTGTGTTTGGGTCACCCGACAACTTTCAACGCGAAAAGCTAATCTTTCATGCGGCCCCATTCAAAAGTAGCCATCAAGCACTATTGGGACGTGAAGCTTTTGTCCGCTTTAATGCAATACCACACTACGCGTCTCTTACACTTAAAATGCCCGGTCCACGCGGCATCATCTCACTAAAAGGTCGTTCAAGACCCCGGACACGGCTAGACGAGTCTGGCATAAAATAAGCTAGGGGCTCCCTAGCCGCACACCCCTTTACAAGGGGCTGCACGTATGAGCTAATATAAGCTCATCTTTATTTATTCATTCATATTTTGATTTTTAATACATTTTTTGCACGATTTCCTTTCAAGCTAAGTTCCTCTCTTTTTACAGATGAACAATGTGTACACCCGTCCAGGATACGGCACAACGGAGACACAGGCGCAGACGTGCAGCAGGGACCCGTCGCAAGGATTCTTTTCAGATTAAGTCCCTGCGTAAACCTTTCTTACTGTCTTTTGTTGATCACATCCCACGGTTTTTTACCATAACCAACGAGGAGGCTGGCGTTTTGGCATCGGCCGCGCCAGAAATTTTCGCCCGTACCTGGACACTAGGGGCTTAGGGCATTGTTCTGCCCGTTATTATAAAGACCAAACACCTCAGGGAGTGTTCGGCGTCTCGAGTTAGGCCTTATATGCATCAGCTCCGAATCATGTCTTTGGTCAAATGTTGGGCTTGCCCGGCTCCTGTGTTTTGCTGCCTTACATTCCATATCATCAGCTAACGCGGCACCGGGAGAACTACTGCGATTGTGCCCCGGTTCGGCCGGGCAAGCACCTCAGTAGAGAAAGCCGAAAACTGACTGTCATGATACAGCGAGAGACTGGTCAACCACTCGATCGACTACCGCAATGTTTAGAATTCCTCCGCTTTGATGACGGACCGCTGCCTGGTCAGGCACATACGCGCCCCGAATTCGGAGAGCGCGGTGCCCCCAGGGGCTATATCGTAGCCCCACCCTCGAACTCCTATGGCTAAGTGAAAGTGATAAAGCATTATAGTCCGGTTGCCTCGTTTGCTACGCTACCACCTGCTTCACAGGACCGAGACGTCGGATTAAGTGTGAAAATGCGCTATTTTTGCGAACACCCCCGCACTTCGTGCGTGGGGGCTGAAGCCGACGACTGCCATCTTTCAGGTTATACACACGTATACATAAACGGCCGCAGAGGAGATATTCTAATACTTGAACGCACAAGTACCAAAAAGCGCTTACATCATAAACATCGTTTTACAAACCAAAACGTTCATTTGAACGTGACATCTTTTGAGAACTGCGACTCTATTACACGAGCACCACACAGAACTTCCCCAAAATAGTGCTCGGCGGGTAACCGGCTCTCGTCCGAACCCTGGGTTGCAATAGCGGTGGCATCCATCTCTGTCCAATGTGTCTTCACACGGGCGAGGGCCATCCGTGCACCCTCTATGCAGGCCGACCGCTTCATCACCTTGATATGCGGCACCGCCCCAAGAAATTGCTACAATAAGCCAAAATAACTCTTCGGCTTGGGCCTATCCGGCCAGACATGAGTCACGATATCCGTCATGGCAAGCCCGGACAATCTATTTAGCTCAGCCCACTCGGCCAACCGATCGGTCAGCGGAAGGGAACGCTCTGGACTATGGAATTGATACCAAAATAGCTCTTCCGTCTTGTGATCCTTCTGACTTCGGAAGTGCACAACGGCATCCGCCGCACTCGCCGCCAAGTCCATATAAGGATCCTCCGGACCCCACAGCTGGCCAAGCTGAGCATACTTTGGATCTGTAAACCTTCGGCGCAGTAGAAAGGGCTTGCAGCCACAATGTCTCCGGCCTGGCGCAGCTCCTCCTTTATAGCCCGCATTGCAGAACGGGCATCCTTGGCTTCGGCGGTGGCCTTCCCCAGGTCTTCTCGCTCCGCTAGGCGCTCCCTTTCAAGAACCTCATTGCAGTCGGTAGCATCTTTTATCTTCACGGCCATTTCCTCCATCTCTTGCCTGCTTCAGCAGTGTGCAGCCCTTTCGGCTTCTAGCTCTTCGGCTGCCCTCGAGGCAGCCGCATCACTCCTTCTTGCTTGCTCCTTGGCTTGAGCAAGTTCTTCCTGAAGGCTCTCCACAGCAGCGGCACCATCTGCGTCAAGCACAAATATTGTAAGGGGTGGGCTTCGGCTCCCTTACTAGGTGACCACGGAGAAGAAACCTACCTTGCGACTCGTCAAGTCGCCTGTTGACTAGCGCGATGTCCGCATCCGCAACATCGAGTTGCCGCTTTAGTTCGGCAACTCCATCAGTCCGGCTAGCCACCGAACTATCCGCCACCTGCTTAGGAAAGGCGAAAATCAATTCCTGGGATTTTTGATCCTCGGCACGCTGTCGTTCTCGACACCCTACCGAGTCTCAGGGGCTACTATCCATACAGGGCGCACTTTATGTGTAAAACTGTCAAAGAGTATGTCATTTTTACGTACCTCAAACCCTGCCAGCAAACTCCTGACGGCATCACGCAATCCACCTTCGGCGGATGAAATTCTTTCAATCACCATACTCATCAGTGTACGATGACCTTCTGAGATGGACGCCCTCTCAAGCAGATCCTTCAGCTCCCCCGGCCGCACACCAGTTGGTGCCGAACTATTCGGCCCTGCCGGACTCGGGGATACCCTCCGTGATGACACTTCAGGCTCGTCCGCCCTATCCGAGGGTGCGGCGGATGGAGGCGTCTCGCTCTCCATCATCTTCGGACGGAGTTCCCCTGAAGACGAGCTCATCTGAGAAGGACGAAGATCCGAACTACAAGGTAAAAACTTAAGTTATCCTCAGAAGCACAAATAGGGATGTCCCTTATTACAAAACTCCCTTTTTTCTACTTACGGCTCGCTGGAGGGCTGACTCTTTAGGGGAGATTGTGCGGCTGGAGCCTCTCCGGACGCAGGACCCTCTGGTGAAGATCTCTTCCCCCGCTTCGGGGCTTTGGCCTCCGAGTTTTCGGAGGCGGTCCTCTTCTCCCCCTGGAAGGAGGGATTATCGATCCCCCCTTCCTCAAAAGCCTCCTTGGTTGAGGCGGTAGTTCCTCTGTTCTCCCCTTCGCCTTCCTCCGAAGGCGCAACCTCCAGCATCCTAACCAGCATGGGATCCGGCGGGGTCTCTGGGAGGGGGGCCGGACACCGTATCAGTTTTGCTTGCGCTATCCACTCCTGTTTAGAAGGAAATTGGTCAAAAGACGAATCATAGAAAGGCAAACAAATGGTATGTCCGGACACGGAGCTACTTACTTGTGTATCCAGGCGATTGGAGCTTAGGCCGGCGTCCTCGGTCAATTCCGGACATGCCTCTCGTGATCCGAAGAATAATTTGTACATCTCCACAGGTGTCATACCCATAAAGTGTTGGAGAATCCGTGGCCCCTCCAGATTAAACTCCCACAGCCGGAGAGGGCGGCGTTTGCAGGGCAGGAGACGCCTAATTAGCATGACCTGCATCATCACAACCAGATCGATCTCTCTCGCTTGGAGGTCTCGAATCCGGCCCTGCAATAGGGGCACGTCCTTTGGTGGCCCCCAGTTGAGCCCTTGGCTGACCCATGACGTCAGCCGCTGTGGAGGGCCCGAGCGGAAGATGGGCGGTGGCTTCTGCCTACTGCCCCTGGGAGCGGTTATGAAGAACCACTCCTGCTGCCACAAGCCGAGCTCCTCCTCGAAAGAGCCCTCGGGCCATGGAGCGTCGGCCCTTCTGCTCACAACCGCCCCGCCGCACTCTGCTTGACGCCCCTCGATCATCTTCGGCTTCACGTCAAAGGTCTTAAGCCACAAGCCGAAGTGAGGGGTGACGCGGAGGAAGGATTCGCAGACGACAATGAATGAAGAAATATGGAGGACGGACATCGGAGCCAAGTCGTGGAATTCCAGCCCATAATAAAACATGAGCCCTCTCACAAAAGGATCCATCGGGAAGCCTAAACCCCGACGGAGGTGGGATACAAACACGACATGCTCGCCGGGCTCGGGGGTAGGAATACTTGCCCTTTGACGGGCAACCTATGCGAAATCTCGTAAGACAGGTACCTAGCCTCTCGCAGCTTTAGCACGTCTTCCTCCGTGATGGAGGAGGGCGTCCACCGGCCCTGTAGGTCGGAGCCGGACATCGTTGAAGGTCCGAAGCGCTCAAATCTGGGGCTCTGGGTGTTGGAACTCGGGGCAGGGAGAAGATTCGATTGTGGGATGAAGAAAAGAAACAAGCCTTGGTCCCATTATAAAGGGGGAGAATACCAAGAGCTGTCCCCGTGACCGTTCGGGACTCGCCTCCGATGGGGGGGGGCATGGTGACGGGCACGATTGGGTTACCCACGCCCATATTGATGGGAGTCCCGGAATAAGGGGAACACGATCTCTGCTTCGATGAGACGTGCCAAGGAAACCGCTTCGCTAAACGCGCTGAGGTGGTATAATAAAAAACAATTCAAGTAAAGGTTGGGTAGTGGCTTGACGCCATGCCGCGAAATACGTCAATAGATTGATCTTGTGTACATATTATTGTCTCTACGGTGGAATGTGGAAATTATTTTGCAGAGCCGGACAATATCCTGGTGTTCACAATCTTCTATGAATTATTCGGAGGAGGAACCCGCCTTGCAATGCCGAACAATATGCGCGCCGAGCTCATCGTCATTGAAGCCTGGTTCAGGGGCTACTGAGGGAGTCCTGGACTAGGGGGTGTCCGGATAGCCGGACTATCATCGTCAGCCGGACTCCAAGACTATGAAGATACAAGATTGAAGACTTCGTCCCGTGTCCGGATGGGACTTTTCTTGGCGTGGAAGGCAAGCTTGGCAATACGGATATGTAGATATCCTACCATTATAACCGACTCTGTGTAACCCTAGCCCTCCCCGGTGTCTATATAAACCGGAGGGTTTTAGTCTGTAGGACAACAACCATTACAACAATCATACCATAGGCTAGCTTCTAGGGTTTAGCCTCCATGATCCCCTGGTAGATCCACTCTTGTACTACCCATATCATCAATATCAATCAAGCAGGAGTAGGGTTTTACCTCCATCGAGAGGGCCCGAACCTGGGTAAAAACATCGTGTCCCTTGTCTCCTGTTACCATCCGCCTAGACGCACAGTTCAGGACCCCCTACCCGAGATCCGCCGGTTTTGACACCGACAGGTCATATCTGCCGGATCAACATTTTCCTTATAAAGCTTTAGCTCCTCTGTAGCACAAACCGACTCAGCATAGGCTGCATCACCTTCCTCGCAATCCAAAGCAATTTTATGACTTCCGTGAACCGTAATAGTCCCTTTATGACCCGGCATCTTGAGCTGCAAGTAAATATAACAAGGCCTCGCCATGAATTTTGCATAAGCCGGTCGCCCAAACAGTGCGTGGTACGGGCTCTGGATTCTCACCACTTCAAAGCTCAATGTCTCATACCGGGAGTCATGTTCATCACCAAACACAACTTCTAAAGCGATCTTACCTACAGGATATGCCGATTTACCTGGTACCACACCATGAAAAACAGTGTTGGACGGTTTAAGACTCTTGTCTGTCAACCACGCGACAGAAGGTCTCATAATACAGAATGTTGATACTACTTCCTCCATCCATGAGTACCTTGGTGAACTTATAACCTCCCACCTGAGGCGCCACCACCAAAGCCAGGTGACCCGGATTGTCAACCCGGGGTGGATGATCCTCCCTACTCCACACAATAGGTTGTTCGGACCACCGCAGATAACGTGGTACTGCCGGTTCAACAGCATTAACTGCCCTCTTGTGAAGCTTCTGATACTGTCCACCATTCAACTGCTTTGGGTGACTCTGGTAACCTGACTGCTGCTGATTTCCTTGATTACTCTGCTAGTTATTACCACCTTGGTTGTTCTGGTTGCCCTGATTATTCTGAAATCCAGAGTTTGAGCCGCCGCCACCATGAAAACCTGGACCTGAACCTCCTGATGGACCCTGATCATACCGGAAAAGATCAGGGTTTCTGAGCTCCTTCATAATGTTACAATCCTTCCAGAGATGCGTTGTAGGAACCTCCTTGGTCCCATGCTTTGGGCAGGGCTGATTCAACAAGCGCTCCAGATTCATTCCGCTGTCGTGCTAGGGTGGTTTACCCTTACGACGCTGCACATTAGCGTTAGCCAAAAAATCTGAATCCGCTTTACGCTTACCATTATTCCCATGGCCTCCTTGGTTGTGCTGCTGTCCCTTTGCACTGCCATTCTTCTTTCCCTTCTACGATTTCTCATCATCAGAATCGGGATCCTTGATATTATCAGAATCTGCATACTTGACCAAGGCTGCCATGAGGGTTCCCATGTCGTTGCAGTGGAGTTTGAGCCGTCCCAACTTCATCTTCAGTGACTTAAACTGGCAATTGCGCTCCAGCATTATGATCGCTTGACCAACGTTAATCCGGTCGGACGAATGCAAAACTTCTGAAACCCGGCGTACCCAATGAGTTGTTAACTCGTTCTCCCCTTGAACACAAGCATCCAGGTCCACAATGGACATGGGCTGTTTGCACGTGTCTTTGAAATTGGCTATAAACTGGGCCTTCAGCTGATCCCACGACTCGATGGAATTAGTTGGCAAATTTTTCAACCAAGTACGGGTCGTCCCTTCCAACATCATCGTGAAGTACATTGCGCAGGCCGCTTCATCCACATCTAGCATCTCCATTGCCATCTCATAACTCTCGACCCATGCCTCAGGTGGCTGATCTGCAGTATAATTAGGCACTTTCTGTGGACCCTTGAAATCTTTGGGCAGATGCACATTACGGAGAGCCGGAATAAGACATGGCACTCCCCAGGAACTGAAGGCAAGCCCGGTGCCTCGATCTACTGACGCCACTGGCTGAACCGGGGCGGGATGATGACGACCCAAAGTAGCCTCCCTTCGTGCTCTACCATTATCCACCACATCTTGAGCATTACGACGCCGAGCACTGCTAGACACTTCCGGTTCATCCATGTGCCTGCTATAGCTTGGGCTCGGACGAGGGGTTGAATGAATTCTATCCCGGCTATAAGAATAAGCCTGCTGCTATACCACGACGGTTTAAAGAAGGTCCCTAGCCCGCCGCGTTTCAATTGCTGCCAGTGAATCGCCCTCCATTGGAATGGCTGCCAGGCGTGATCCTGCGGCAATCATGTTATCCAGAGGGCTCGAGAAGTGACCCGGCGGCAGGTTATCTGTTCGTCGGGGTGGTTCTGTTATCCGTAGTTGATCCGGAGCTGTCCTAGGCGCATCAGTCTGGTTTGCAGCTGCCGGATTGCTCGGCCCAGCGCCTGGTGTTTGAAAGAGGTTCAATCCTTCATAGACCAACGGCAGACGAGACTGGTACTTCCTTCGCATTACATCCTCTGATGCGGTCCGATCCAGCATGAGCCGATAATTCTGCGCCTGTATCTGCTATGACTGGGCATCCAAAGCGGCCCGTTCTTCAGCCATCCTAGCATCCTCAGTTGCCAGGTCCTCCTTAGCCTGTGTTATCTGGTCCTTCAGCTTCGCAATGTCCGCATTGTGCTGATCCCGCGTCTCCGTGGTGTCTGCCGTGGTTAACAAAGTCGCCCAGGCATCCATCAAACCGGAGAGGACTTGAGCCGGTCGGCGCGCCGGGACTCCTGCCGCGGCTGCTGATCCGGTATTCGTTGCCGCTGTAGATGAAGACTACAAAGTGGGCTGTGTTCCAGCATGTCGGCGTTCTGGGAACGGGGGTACCCAGACTTGCCTGCGTGCGGCCTGTGGCATGGCTCAAAGAGTGGCCCAGTACGGCTTGTCTTCATCAACACATTCTCAAGACCCTCGCGAGAGGCCAAACCTCGTGGGGCGGACGACAGGAGGCTTCCTCAGGCACGGCCTCGTCAGGCTGGCTTGCGAGGAGGCGCAGAGATCAAGGCGGGGTATCTCACGAGGTGACCATGACGCAAGCCATGACGACCGAGGCCAGGCGGGCGCCGGTCTGCGCAGAGTCCTTGTTTCCTCTTTGGTGCCAAGGGGGCAAGCGCAGGCAAGGGTATCAAGCAAAGGCAACCATTTCGGTGCAACAAGACCAAGACCAGCGGGACGGCAGAATGGAGGTCATCGTGGAGCCCAAGCTGGCGTCATCGTCAGGGTCTTTGGCAGGCGAGGACCAACTTTAGTCAGGATTAGTGTACTAGATGTTCCCCTTCAAAATGGCCAATCGTTGGTGCCTTCCCGCTCAATATTTGGGAAGAGGCCCGGGGCCTTCGCCGATAAATAGGACTAGCCACCCACAGGGTAGGGCATCGGATCCGCATCTGAGACATAGAGAGAGAGAGAGAGAGAGAGAGAGAGAGAGAGAGGTGACTGAACCCTCCTAGCAGTTCATCGCCCCAGCCAAGGACAGACCCTCGCGAGGCTGTTCTTCCACTGTACTGTTCCTTGTCAGCCCCAGAGGCAATCCACCACACCACAAACAGGAGTAGGGTATTACACCACAATGGTGGCCTGAACCAGTATAAATCTCGTGTCCCTTGTGTTGTTCTTCGCGTAGCTTTAGATCCTGGAGAGGCGGTGAGACATGGGTAGGCTGGAGGTGTGATCTCCGTGTGCACCCCGGTGTTCGAACCTTGAGGGTCTGCCGGAATCCGAAATCCGACATTTGGCGCGCCAGGTAGGGGGGGCGGAATCTGCCTTCCGTCCCCGCGTGTTTCATCGCCCGTCCCATCCATGTCAGACGCACATCGCGCCCGCGCTGAGCGCCAGACCGCTCTTGCCACTCGCATCGCTTAGACTGCCCCCGTCGGCGGGTGCCCCCGCCGTTCCCCGTCGCCTGCCGTCAACGCCGCCACCGGCCCGGTGGGGAACGAGCAGCAGGCGTCGTCCCTACATCCTTCGGTGCGGCGAGAGGGCCGCACCGCCACCCCGTCGCTGATGCCAGCCGGCTCCTCGTCCCATGCCCGTCGCGCCCCTGCGGACGCGCACGCCGCGCTGCTCCTGGCACGGGAGCTCCTGCACTACCGTCCGGTCGACGACCTCTACGACGAATGGCTCGCCCGCATCACCGAGCTCGTCAGCGCCGCTGGGCGCTCCCCTGCACCATCCCTCTCACTGCACCGCGCCCCGCCCTGCGCGGGCGACGAAGCTCTGGGGCGCCTCAGCCGCCTCCCCCTCAAGAAGGCGCCTTGGCCCCAAGGCGCGTGGCCCTGGGTGGAACCCACTCCGCCCGGTGCCAGCACAGCAAGAGAAGAGCTGCCAAGAGATCCCTCGTCCCCAGGAGGCCGCCCGTGTGCTCCCCGCACCGGCTCGGCATGAACGCGCTCCTGCTCCAGTGCATCAAGATCCCGCGCTGCACCTGGCTGCAGCGCACAGAGACCCGCAAGATCAAGCTCTCCGTCACCAAAGGGCTCCCGCGGCCACTGCAGGCTGCCGTGCCTTCTCCGCAGAGATGCGCAGCGTGGCCTAGCCGGGCAAGTTCAAGCCAGACCTGCCCCCGCGCTACAATGGCACGGCTGACCCTGCTGAGTTCCTCCAGCTCTACAAGCTGGGCATCGAAGCCGCCAACGGGGACGAGAAGGTCATGGCGAACTGGTTCCCCATGGCGCTCAAGGACGGCGCTTGCACCTAGCTCCTGAACCTGGCTCCTGGCACGATATCCTCCTGGGACGAGATGCGCACCCGATTCATCACCAACTTCCAAGGCACCCACAACCGGCCCCCGGCCATGAGCGACTTGTGCCGCATCAAGCACCAGCCGGGAGAGACCCTGCAGAAGTTCATCCAGCGCTTCGACAGCGCCCGCCTTAAGATCCCCAAGGTGTCTGAGGAGGCCATCATCTCAGCCTTCTCCGACGGCGTGCGTGACGTCAAGATGAAGGAGGAGCTCGCGATCCATGAGGACCTGTGCACCTCCCTGGAGCTGGTCAATCTGGCGACCAAGTGCGCTAGGGCTGAGGAAGGGCGCCTTTCCCTCCTCGAGCTGCCAGCTACTGACCCAGAAGTGAAGAAGCCCAAGATCAAGGACGTGAAGCGCAAGGGGGCTGCCATGCTTGCGGCAGAGCCGGACACCAAGCGAGGCAGAGATCAGCCTGAATCATCCAAGGGCAGCCGGTACTGCGTGTACCACGACCTCCACACCCACAACACCAACGAATGCCAAGAGCTCAGGGCCGTGCGAGACGTGCGTGCCAGCCGACGCCCCAAGCACAGTGACCTGGGCTATGGCCGATTAGGAGGAAGAGGTGGAGGACGATGAGAAGACCGTGGCCCTTGCCAAGGGTGGCGTGACCGACCTCGCGAGGACCGTTGGCAGGACCAGCCTCGTGAGGGAGGTTGGAGGGACCCACCCCGCGAGGGGGTTGGAGGGATCAGCCTCGCGAGGATCGCCCACAAGGCAACGCGGGCCTCCCTCCACTGCCACCACAGCCGAGGAGGAATGAAGACCATCACCAGGACGAGGGGGCTGGAGGCTTCCAGGAGCCGCGCGCAATCGCTTGCATATTGGGCGGCGCACAAGCCCCGGCCTCCCAGCGCATCTTCAAGCAGTTTGCTCGCGAAGTGAATGCAGTCCTCCCTAAGCTTGAGGCCACACGCCCTCTTAGGTGGTCAGCGTGCGCTATCACGTTCAACTCAGCGGATCAGCTCAAGTGCGCGGCCACAGCAGGAGTCCTCCCGATGCTTTGTTCCCCAATCATCAGCAATGTGCAAGTCACCAGGACCCTCATCGATGGCGGAGCAGGGCTCAAGGTCCTATCCGTCGAGACATTCAACAATCTCCAAGTGCCATACGATCAACTGCAGCCAACCAAGCCTTTCTCAGGAGTCACTGATGGTTCCACGGTTCCGATAGGGCAGGTCCGCCTTCCTGTTACCTTCGGGAAGTGCGACAACTACCGCACTGAGCTCATTGACTTCGATGTCGCTCACATCCGCCTGCCGTACAATGCCATCCTCGGGTACCCAGCCCTGGCCAAGTTCATGGCCGTGACCCATCACGGCTACAATGTCCTCAAGATGCCGGGAAGCGGTGGAGTCATGACAGTGCCCTGTGAAGAGAGAGACGTTGTGTGTTCCCTGGAACGTGCTTTCCAAGCCGCATCAATTGAAGACCCAGATCACAGGGACGGGAGGCTTCCCGAGGCTGCTCCTAAGAAGAAGACATCGCCTGGCCCGACCCCTCGGGAGGCAGGCCCCTCAGGGTCCGTGCCTGTTCAGGGGGCACCTCCTTCTGTTGCATAGGAAGGCGCGCCCGACGCCCTCTTCGAGCAAGGCTCGGGGGCTCTCTCCTGGAGGGCCATCGACTTTGCTAGGACCACGAGGGAGGCGCTCGGGCACCACTTGGAAGCATGCTTCAACGGAGATTTCCCTCAGGAAAGAACAAGGGAAGGAAGGCCAAACCCTCAGGAATTCGTCAGCAAGATCATTCAGGAGCTGCAGGAGTCAAGAGTCATCAGTGGCAGCCGCTGCTTGCCCACCGTAGCTCACCACCCAGGCGAGGATGGTGGGCTGCGTGTCTGCATCGACATACGAGGACTCAACCGAGCCGCCTCTCAGGAGCGCCTCTGGCCCTCACGTGTGGGGCGCAGCGAAGGTCCGCCCCACAGCTATGTTCGCATGCCTTACGGCCAGCCAAACGCGGCTACTGTGCGTCAGCGCCTCATGAGGAGCATCTTGGAGGCTCAGGCGATCAGGCATTCCGCAGTCCTGGCGGAGATGGAGATGGTCCGCGAGGAGCCGCCAGCGCCTCCAGAGCCTCCCGAGGCCCCTGGGCCTGGGGGCTCATGAAGATCGACTCCCATAGCGCACGCCATCCGCTACTTCAACATCCCTCCATCTTCAGCATCATCAGGTGACATCCTTCGAGTTTCATTTTCAGCTAGGAGCGCCCCCCAGGGCTGCATCATTCCAAGGTCGCGTGGGTCCGTCCCTGCGGCATATATCCCTTTAGTTCATGTTTTTAGCTTACTTTATTGGGGGCGCCCCTCGGGCTGCATTATCCCCAAGCTACCTGGGCCAGACCCGGTGTCATGTATCCCTCTCGCGTTTATTCGGGTCGTGCGTTTGACCCATCCTGATCGTTGTTTGATGCCTGCCTATGGCACCCTTCTTTCTTCATGTCGCCTGCTTGCATGTTAATGGGGGGGGTACCTGAGCATCGCGACTCATGGGCTCTTACTGGCTCTCCAGCCCTCACAATCTGGCCTTGTCCACGGCATCGCGACCTGGCATACCAGCGACGGCTTAGCCCGCTCGAGGGCCGGGACCCGAGGACGTAGAGCACTGACATCTAACCAAATTTGCAGGAACACATTACAAGTAAAGGCCAAGAGCCAGGCGCAACCCGCCTTGAGGTAGGGCCTCGTGAGTCCCGCGCTGGCTCACGGGTGCCCAGATAAACCTCGTCAGGCCCTACCGTGCCAGCCACGTGTCAGGACGGGGCTGTACACGCCCCGGGGGTTCCTCCGGGAGGGGAGCCCCCTCCCACGCACCAATGGAAGCACCATGCTCCGTGCTGGCTGACGACACTGCTGAGGAGCGGCTATGCCCGTACACATATGGAAGCGCTATGCTCCGCGCTGGTGATAAACAACTGAGGGTGGCCCCCGACCGCATCAACCTCAGGGAGCCCAGAGCTCAATGTCCGGCCTCATCGTAACGCCTCCCCTCGGGAGTGCCGCGCGAGGGGGCTGAGCGCGAGGGCTACACCTGGGTCATGCCCAGGCGCACGCCACCCAGCCAGGCCCCTCGGGCCTGGTTCATCGCACGCCCCTCCCCGAGCGGAGCCAAGGTACGAAGGCCGTTTGAACGTCAAGGGAGACTCCTGAGCTTCGCGACTCAGGAGCCTAACTGGTCGCATAGCCCCTCACCCCTTAGTTCCGAAAGGCTAACGGCAGTTGAGGTATGCGCGGGGCCGGGCTCTGCCGACGTAGAATGGTAAATTCACCCATACATCTCACCTCCCTACTTGCTGTTCGTGCGTCAAGGGGGACTCCTGAGCATCGCGACTCAGGAGCCTAACTTGTCACGTAGCCCCTCACTCCTTGGTCCCGTACTAGTTTCCGACGTAGAACACAAGCAAGTAGGAAGGAAAAACGCAAATCTCAAGGAATTCAAAAGCAAATATTACAGTCCATAGATTACTTTGGCAACGCCAAACACAAGTTTAAACGCCTCCATGAGGCAGGATGCATGTTGCAGGAATTAAAAGCAGGACTGGGACCGCAAAGGGGTCACTTTCTGGCGGTGCCATCGCTGCTGACGGAGCTGCGCTGGGCGACTTCGCCTCATGGAGCCTCAGGACCGGCAGCGCCTCGCTTTGTCTTGTGCTGAAGGCCCAGAACTTCGCCAGCAGAGCCTCCGCTCGACCCTTCACGGCCTCGGCAGCGACGGTGGCAAGCTCGCCGCTCACCGGCTCCAGCAGGCTGTCAAGGTCAACGTCGGGGTCGCGAAGGTAGACGTGGGTGAAGACGCGCGTCAGCGCTGCAGAAGAAAGGACACGCGCCTCAGCCTCAGCCGTGGGGCCAAGGCCGAGGGCGACATCTTCAAGGGCGCGGACCAGGAAGGGAAGCATCTTGGCGGGGCCCTCCTCGGCGCCGGCCAGCGGTCTTTCTAGGCCGCTGTCATAGAGCGACTTCAGCAGGGTGCGAGCCTTCACCTCCAGCTTCGCGAAGGCCACGCGGTCCTCAGCCACGACCCGCGCCTTGCCGTCCAGCTCGATCCTCTTTGCCTCCAACGCCTGCTCCAGCGCACCCAAGCGGCCTTGGCATTCGTCAACCTTGGCATCCCGGTCCTTGGCGGTAGCCTCGCGAACCTTCATGTCTTCCTCCTTCTCCTGGCGGACACGGGCCTCCTTGGCAAGCTGGTCGCGCAGGCCTTGCAGCTCACTCTCCAGCGCTTTGCAGCGACCTCGGACATCCGCAGCCTCACCCAAGGCGGCATCACGGGCAGCCTTCGAGGGTGGCCTGCTTCTCCTCGTCACAAGCTGTTGCGGCCTGAGCCAGCGCCGCTCGGACTGAAGCATCAGAGCGGACCCAACCATAGGCCAGCTCCAGGCGCCCGGCCACCAAGTGAGGGTCAGTGCACAGAAGATCCTTTCGCAGCCGGTCCAGCTCAGCAGCAGCACGATCCAGGATAGTAGAAGGAGTCAGAGAGTTGGTAGTTGGCGGAGTAGGAGGAGAAGACGGCAGCGTAATCACAGCACCATGAGTCAGGACCTTCTGTGTCCCGATGCCTGCGGTGGTGGCGTCGGGCAAGGACACCTCGGGAATCGCTTGGGCCATGGGGGCTGAGCTTGCTCCAGCTAGCCCCACCAGGCCTCGCGAGGATGACCGGGCAGGAGAGGCCCGCGTCTTGCCACCCCCTTCTTCCGCGGGTGGGGGTGCTGCCTCGGACGAAGCCTCAGGAGCCCCCTTCAGCTTCTTCGCCGCAGGCATCGGCCTAGCCAAGGAACATGGACGTCAAGCCTCAACAATGAAGCAAGAAGCAAAACGAGAATCGAGCACTTACTTGTCATCGCTCGCGGGTTCAAGCAACCTCCGGCCGAACTTGAAGCCCGATAGCCGGATGCTGGGATCAACCTCAAGAGGCTCGAGAGCAGGAGGCATGTCTGCAGGTCGCCTTGGAGCCGGAGCAGACCCGCGGGGAACCAGCCCCGTCCTGTCCTTCTTCGGAATCAGGGGCAAGCTCTCGCCACCCCGCTCGTCGCCGTCCTCGTCATCATCCGACATGAGGCGAAGAGTGCGGGACCTACGCCGAGGGAGGGGCGCTCTCGACTCCCCGTCGGTCGCCTCTGAATCGGGCTCCTCTTCCTCCTCCTCTTCTTCCTCCTCTCCGCCGGAGTCGCCGGAGGATACGTTCACCGTCGCCAGGGCCGCCAGGTCCTCGGGAACCTCCGCGGGCACAGGCCCATCCCCGTCGAAACTAGACATGGAGTTCACCACCTTCTCCCAATCCTCCCGAAGGAACAGGGGTACAGGAGCACCTTCCAGTCTCACCACGTCACCCCCAACCAAGGATTGGAGGACCGCGGCCAGATCTTCGTCAGCCAGGACTTCGGGGTTCGGGCGAAGGGCGGCATCGGCTCCCCCGAGCCTCCACAGCGGAAGCGAGTGTTCCCGGAGCGGGGCTACCCGGTGCTCCAGGTACTCCCTCAGGAGCGATGCCCCGGTCAATTTCGCCGGTGCCATGTTGTCTGGCCACAGGTCCGCGTCCATCCTCTCAAGCACCGGCTTCGTGCGGGGATCAACGAGTTCCGCGCGGGACCAAGCGTCAACAGACTTGGATTGCCCTGTTGGCAGAATCAGCCGGGAGTGGGTGCGCCCAGCATCCACCATGACCCACTTGCTCCTGAAGCCCTCGATCCTCTTCCCGGGCTTCGAGATGGCATTGGAGCTGCCATACGCGACGAAGCTCGCGCACGCGGTGATGGGGCCACGAGAGACCCAGAGGTAGAAGTAATGATGCAGCAAAGCCAGCGAAGGCCTCACCCCGACATGAGCCTCGCCGTAGTATGCAAAAATCGCCAGGAGAAGAACAGAGTTGTGATGGAGGTGTAGAGCCTGCAGGTTGTAATGATGGAGAACAGAAAGAAAGAACTCGGAAAAAGGGGGCACCAGACCGGCGGCGATGGCGCTCACGAAGAGCGGGTAGAAGGTGCTTCCCCTGCCCTCAGGAAGGGTGGAGCCAACCTTGAGCGCGGCCGCCCCATCGTTGCCTTGCGCCGCCATCATATGGCACATCCGAGCAAGGTTCTTCTCCGACACGTTCGGAGGATCCAAAGCGGGCGAGTACCATGCTCCAGCTGGGGTCTTGCGAGGCGCCATACCTTGCTAGGATGCAGGGTTGGGGTAGATCTGGGGATTTCGGAAGCAAGAAGGACAGGAGCGAGAAAGGGGATCTGGGCAGTGAAAGAGAAGGCAAAGAAGGTAAGCTTAGACGGGTACAACTCCCTTATCAATTTGCGCAGTTGCCAAGGCATCATGGGGGAGCCAGGACGCCCACGTCCAATCAACCGCCATGCGGCGCCCAAGGCCGCAGGCTATTGGGGCCCGCGGCGCTTCGCACTTGCCCCTTCGCTTCCCTGCTAAGCCAAGTCCAAGCGCGCCTTGGGCCCGGGGGCTATTGTCGGCGTTCTGGGAACGGGGGTACCCAGACATGCCTGCCTGCGGCCTGCGGCGTGGCTCAAAGAGTGGCCCAGTATGGCCCGTCTTCATCAACACATGCTCAAGACCCTCGCGAGGGGCCAAGCATCGCTGGGCGGACGACAGGAGGCTTCCTCAGGCACGGCCTCATCAGGCTGGCTCACGAGGAGGCGGAGAGATCAAGGCAGGGTATCTCACTATCGGCGTTCTGGGAACGGGGGTCCCCAGACTTGCTTGCCTGCAGCCTGCGGTGTGGCTCAAAGGAGGCCCAGCACAACCCATCTTCATCAACGCAAGCTCAAGACCCTCGCGAGGGGCCAAGCCTCGCGAGGCGGGCGACAAGGAGCTTCCTCAGGCACGGCCTCGTCAGGCTGGCTCATGAGGAGGCGGAGAGTTCAAGGCAGCATACCTCGCGAGGTGCCCATGATGCAAGCCATGACGACCAAGGCCGCCAGTCAGGCGCCAGCCCGCGCAGTGTCCTCCTTTCCTCTTTGGTGCAAAGGGAGCAAGCGTAGGCAAGAGCATCAAGCAAAGGCGTCCATTTTGGTGCAACAAGACCAAGACCAGCCCAACGGCCGAAAGGAAGTCATTGTGGAGCCCAAGCCAGCGTCACCACCAGAGCCTTTGACAGGCGAGGACCAACTTTAGTCAGGATAAGTGTACCCAATGTTCCCCTTCAAAATGGCCAACTGTTGGCGCCCCTCCCGCTCAATATTTGGGAAGAGGCCCAGGGCCTTAGCCTGTAAATTGGGCTAGCCACCCACAGGGTAGAGGCATCGAAAGAACAAGGATAGAAAGACACAGAGAGAGAGAGAGAGGCGACTGAACTCCCCTTAGCAGTTCATCGCGCCAGCCAAGAACAGACCCTCGCGATGCTATTCTTCCATTGTACTATTCCTCATCCGCCCAAGAGGCAATCCACCACACCACACACTGGAGTAGAGTATTACAGCGCAATGGTGGCCTGAACCAATATAAATCTTGTGTCTCTTGCGCTGTTCTGTTTGGTACTTTAGATCCTAGCGATTCGGTGAGGAGCGAGCAGGTAGAGGGTTGAATCTCCACGCGCACCCCAGTGTTCGAACCTCAAGGGTCTGCTGGAACCCGAAATCTGACATTTGGCGCCAGGTAGGGGTGCGCCGGGATCTGCCTTCTGCCGCTTTGTGCCTCGTCGCATCGTCATCACCATGTTCGGCGACTAGGCGGGCAACCCTGATCCTTGGGCGGCTTGGCCCACCCGCACAGAGCCGCTCGCCCCGGGCGACCCCATGCCCCAGGCAGCTCGCGGTCCGCAGGGCACTGCGGGCCGTGGGTGACGCGGACAGGCCTCGACGGCTCTAACACCGCGGCAGACGCGGTCGGCAGCAAGGGCCTCCAACCACGCCGCAGCCACGACGCCGTACACCTGCCGGGAGCAGGCGAACTCAAGGGTCGCGCTCACGGTGGCCCGAGAGCTGCTGCAGTGCAGACTGATGGAAGGCGGCCGCGACGTGCTGCTAGAGCGGGTGGCGGAGCTCCTGGGCTTCGCCGCCTCGGGGGCTCACCCCTTCTGCACTCCGCTCCCGTCTCAGGGCCAGGGCGGCCCGCGCGGGGGCCCCGCGTGCAACCGTGGGCTCCAAAGCTACTCCAACACCAGCGAAGCCGTCAGCACAGGGCCGGCGGCAGCATCGACTCCGCTCCCCGCTGGCGAAGAAGGACTCGTCGGGCGACCCACGGCCCCCGTGGGGCGCCGCGCTACCATCACCAGGCTGGCACGTCAAGCAGGGCTGCATGGCACGCGGAGTCCTACGGCGTAGCCTTCAGGGTAACGGCCACGGAAGAGTACGTGCCCCACATGATGGATCAAGGGCACCCGCGCGAGGGCGAACAAGGCTCGCTCCTCAGCCCAAGCTGGGGGGACGAGGCGCCAGAAGCTGAGCTCTTCCAGGAACCCCGGGACGGCCCCACCGGCCACGCTGGAAGCGACGATTATCGGGTACCACTAATCCCTCAGGAGCAGGCATACACTAATCATGGGTCGCAGGAGGTGCAGGTCGCCACAGCGAGCAGCTGCCCCACTCCAGCAGTCTCTTACCCCTCAGAAGGAGGGCATCGGGGGCTGCAGGAGTGGGGCCGAGATCCGACATCACCACCGCAGCGTTCGGAGCAAGGCGTTCCCAGGAGGTAGGCCCTCCGCTGGGGAGGTGCCTCAGGGCCTGCCCCTGGCGGAGGACCCGTGGTCGTCGGGGGAACCGCTGGCGACCACTCTACCCCATCGGCGGTGTCCTGGTTTCCGGTCGTCGTTGATGGCACTAGAGTGTGGTGCAAGGCGGGGCCCTCGTCTGGTGATATGAAGCAAGGCCGGTACCTGTGAAGAAGGCCCAGTGCATGTGAAGCTCGCCGCCC
Source organism: Triticum timopheevii (assembly GCA_963921465.1). Lineage (NCBI taxonomy): Eukaryota > Viridiplantae > Streptophyta > Magnoliopsida > Poales > Poaceae > Triticum > Triticum timopheevii. Next base: position 193,660,653 of record OY997264.1, on the reverse strand, counting down.
CGTGACACTCTCACGTAATAATGAGTGGGGCTGCACACGCCCCGGAGTCTCAGGGGTGCCAGCCTCAGGCCCTGGGGCTCCCTCCCATGCCTAGTGGCAGCACTTAGCTCCGCGCTGGTGAGACGACGTCCAAGACTAGACTAGGTGCCGGACGCGGCCTTTTGTTTGCTTTCGCTGCTTTTCCCTTGGTTGTTGCTTTCCCCCCGCCGGATTTAAGTTGAACTCGAATTTGAGATTTGCGTGTGTTGGGGAAGGGGTGCTTAGTCTCGTTCGAGCAATCTCTCGCATTTCGGTTACGACCTCACCTCAGCTGCCTCCCCTCGCGAGCCCCTCGCGAGCTGGGTCTGGCCGAGCTTGCGTGCAGCCCAGACTGCCACTGACGTACCCTCTCAGGAGGTTTTTCACTGCAGATCCTACGGATTCGATCAGGAGGCGTTCGAGGCACCATAGCCTCCCATAAATTATCTCAGGACCCGCACAGGACGAAGGTAAACTAATCGGCCGGCTCATCACATGGCCAACCACTTGGCACGGGCCTATGAGCAATGTAGCATTGACTAGTGCGCTGAAATATTGGTTTTACATGAGGGGCACCCCCTCCCAAAATGCTCTCACAACCATCGGGACAAAAGCCTGAGTTCTATTCATGCAGGATAAGGAAACAGGAACTGCGCGCTGTCAGTCAGATAAATCCCCCAATGCATCCTCAGGAGCGCCGCCCGAGCTGTCGCTGGCCTGGCCATCACCCTCTGCGTTGCCGCCAGCGGCGTTAGGGCCATTCACCACGCCGCCCTCGTCGGCGGCCACAATCGCGCCATCGTTGTCTGAAGTGAAGGCCCTGACAAGGGCGTCCACATTATCTTCCACCCAATACGCCAGGTCGTCTCGAACGGCCTGGGGCACTGGGGCGATGGCAGCGTCAAAATCGAAGTGAGGATCCATGTTCCGGAGATGGCTGAAGACGTGGGAAAAGGCGCGCCCGAGCAGGGCTCGACTCCTCTCCTCCACCAACCTGTTGGCACGAACCGACCGTGCCTCCAGCTGCGTCACGATGTCGGTGAAGAACTGAAGGTTGCCGGCGTAGTTAATAGCACGCGGCTCACCGACGGCCGCATCGCAGATGTTACCTAAGGCCGTGTTGGCCCTCTCTCGAAGCATGGAGAGCATGGGGGCGTGCTCATGCTCGAAGAGCCGCCGCTGACGCATCTCGTCCGCGTTTTGATGAGCGACAACCTCAGCCTCAAGCACCTGTTGGCGAAGAAGAAGCACCTCGGCATGGGAAGTAGCTGACTCCCCCTGCGCTGCCTCAAGTGTGACCCGCAAGGCATCGGCCTGCCGCGTTGCTTCCTCCAGTTTGGCCCTGAGGGCGTTGGTCCTACCTTCAGCCTCGGTCCGAACTACCTCCAGCCTCTCCTTGAGCTCGCGCTCGAGATTCAGGCGCGTCGTCGCCACCCGACGTCCGACCTCCTCCGAGACACGGGCTTCCCGCGCAGCGATGTCGTCCTCTGCCCGTGTCACCCAGCGCTCACTCGTCTCCAGGCGCTCGTGCTCACGCGCGCATTTGGCGGCTTCCAGCGTCAACGCCTCCTCACGCTTCTAGAGCTCTGCTGGGTCGCCGGAGGCCACCTTCATCGATGCAAGGGCCGCCTCGCGCATCTCCACCTGCTCCTCCAGTGAGCGGCACCGGGCCAAGAGTTCCTGTGCCCGCTCCTTCGTGGCCTCTCGCCGCCGGTCAGCTTCCCGGGCTTCTTCGACGGCCTGGGAACGGGCCTCCCGAGAGGCCGCCAGCGACACCTTGGCCTCCTCATCATCAAGATCGCGCCGACGATGCACGAGGGCGGCAGCCGTCTCCAGCTCGCGCCTTTCTGCAACCAGCCGAAGGCCCTCAGCCTCATGGTGCACGTCCTCATCAGCGAGTTCCTCACCAAGCAGGCTCACCGCGTCAGCCGCCCTTCGGAGGAACCCTTGGCGAAGAGCGCGACGCTCCCGGCCGCGCTCAAGTACGTCCTCCACACCATCATCCGCCCCAAGCGAGCGCCGTGGGGCTCGGATCAACACGCCCCTCTCGGGCAGGGGCTGGGGGCTGGCACCCTCGAGATGACCGGGCGCGCCCTGCCGAAGGCCCAACCTAAAGCCAGTCCATCTCCAACTGAAGAGCGCCGGGAGTACCCCAGCCAATCGCGGTCCACGGCCAGGCGAGAAGCCCACGGCAGGCTGGCTATGCCACGAGAAGGCCCGCGAAGGAAGACCGCGGGGAGCGCAGGGCCGTGTTGCGCTTTGGGATGACTCGTCTCGCCAACCGGCCTCACCACAAGGGCCCGGCTGCTCGAGATGATCGAAGACGACAAAAGAGGTGGAGGCGAGGGGGATGGCTCCTCATCCACCCCCGTGAGCTCGGAAGGAAGGGCCCTGCAGGGCAAGGATCAGAACAAGCAACAAAAGAGTCAGGAGCAAGGAAGGAAGAAGGCTTACTCGTCGATGGCATAGTACTTCCTACGCTTCAGCAGGCGACAAGGGTAGTCGTCGCCCAGGGCCTCCCTCCTCTTCCGTAGGGCCTCAAAGTCCACGCGGAAGTGACCCAAGAGTTGAGAGCAGGGGTCAGCTTGCGATGAGGAGGAAGCATCAAGGCGACTCGCGTCGGGGGCGTCCGCCTGATGCGTGCTGCCGGTCGCCTCACCAAGAAGAGCAGCACGGGCCTCGGGAGCCGCTCCCTCATGAGCGCTGCCCAGTGCTGTCGCCTCGGCGAGGGCACCCTCGGCCTCCGAAGGCTCATTCCTCCCTGCACCACCACTTGAGGAAGAGTCGCCCCGGGCGGCTGCGAGGGCGACCACCACCACTGGGTTCTCGCGAGGCCCCTGGAGGCTAGCAGGGCGCGGCCCCCATTCTTCGAAGATGGGCATCTGGCTCATAAAGTCGCCTCTGTTCGAGCAGAGGTACAACAAGGCCCCCCCTTGACGAATGTCGCCGGGGGAAGGATCCCCAGTCAAGACCAAGAGCACCTTCCTCAGATCTTCAGGCGTCAGGTCCTCTTGCTGGAGCCGCATACGGTCCCTACGACCGCTATAGGCCCACATTCGATGAGAGTGGCGCTGGAGAGGGGCAACGCGGCATAGCAAGAACTCCTTCACCACCTTGGGCGCCGTCACGCCAAGCTTCCTCAGGAACTCAAAGCGGTGCCAGACGAAGGCAAGCCGGGGGCTCGCGAGCGTCACTTGGCCCCAGTCTGAGTTGGGGACAGCAGGCGAAGATGGCTCCGTCAGCAGGGGGCTGGGCACCCCTACGTCCACATACAGCCACCGCTCGCGAAACCCAGGTGCGGGCGAAGGAAGACTGAAGTCAATTCCAGAAGCCGCTGTCTCAGGCACAGCAATGAAGCTCACACACCCCGAGCATTGGGTGGGGTAGACAAGGCGCGGAGAGTAGAAGTGGCGTAGCAAGGCAACCGAAGGAAGGATGCCCGTCATTGCCTCGCAAACGAAGGCAAATACCGCGAGAAGGGTGATGGACTCAAGACCCAGGTGCATCATATGGATCTGATAATGGGAAAGCACGGCATTGAAGAAATCATAGAAGGGGGGAACCAGTCCCGCCCACAGGGCGTCGGCGAAATACCGGACCTCGGTGGGAATCCTGTCAATGGAGAAGCGAGATGCGGGCCAGGCCGTCGTCCTCCCACACTCGTTGAAGATGGTGGTCAGGGCTGAGCAGACCTTGCCCAGGCCTTCTTGATTGATTATGACCGGCTAATCGACGGCGGGGGCCGCCGTCGATGACGAGCGAGGCGGCGGCACGGGCTTCTTCCCTTTTCCCTTCCTTGGTGGACCATGACGACAGGAAAGGAATGGGGGAAGATTCGAGATTGGATTGGATGCGGAAGCTGGAGTTCGAGAGAAGAAAGGACAGGGAGCGCTCAAGCACTAGAAACGGGAGCGGCTGTGTGTGGCAGCAAGTCCGCCTAGCAAGGCACGAAATAAGGAGGCATGGGGGAACAGTTCCGCCCACGTCCAATCAACCGCCACGTGGCGCCCAAGGCCGCAGGCTGTTAGGGCCCGCGACGCTTCGCACTTGCCCTTTCGCCTCTCTGCTCAGCCAAGTTCTGGCACGCCGTGGGCCCGGGGGCTACTGTCGGCGTTCTGGGAACGGGGGTCCCCAGACTTGCCTGCCTGCGGCCTGCGGCGTGGCTCAAAGGAGGCCCAGCACAGCCCATCTTCATCAACGCAAGCTCAAGACCCTCGCGAGGGGCCAAGCCTCATGGGGCGGGCGACAAGGAGCTTCCTCAGGCACGGCCTCGTCAGGCTGGCTCATGAGGAGGCGGCGAGTTCAAGGCGGGGTACCTCGCGAGGTGCCCATGACGCAAGCCATGACGACCAAGGGCGCCAGTCGGGCGCCAGCCCGCGCAGTGTCCTCCTTTCCTCTTTGGTGCAAAGGGAGCAAGCGCAGGCAAGAGCATCAAGCAAAGGCGTCCATTTCGGTGCAACAAACCAAGACCAGCCCAACGGCCGGAAGGAAGTCATTGTGGAGCCCAAGCCGGCGTCACCACCAGAGCCTTTGACAGTCGAGGACCAACTTTAGTCAGGATAAGTGTACCCGCCGTTCCCCTTCAAAATGGCCAACTGTTGGCGCCCCTCCCGCTCAATATTTGGGAAGAGGCCCAGGGCCTTAGCCTATAAATAGGGCTAGCCACCCACAGGGTAGAGGCATCGAAAGAACAAGGATAGAAAGACACACAGAGAGAGAGGGACTGAATTCCCCTTAGCAGTTCATCGCGCCAGCCAAGAACAGGCCCTCGCGAGGCTGTTCTTCCATTGTACTGTTCCTCATCCGCCCAAGAGGCAATCCACCACACCACACACTGGAGTAGGGTATTACACCGCAATGGTGGCCTGAACCAGTATAAATCTTGTGTCTCTTGTGCTGTTCTGTTTGGTAGTTTAGATCCTAGCGATTCGGTGAGGAGCGAGCCGTTAGAGGGTTGAATCTCTGCACGCACCCCAGTGTTCGAACCTCAAGGGTCTGCCAGAACCCGAAATCTGACACTCACGAGGTGCCCATGATGCAAGCCATGACGAGCAAGGCCAGGTGGGCGCCGGCCTGCGCAGAGTCCTTGTTTCCTCTTTGGTGCAAAGGGGGCAAGCGCAGGCAAGGGTATCAAGCAAAGGCAACCATTTCGGTGCAACAAGACCAAGACCAGCGGGACGGCAGAACGGAGGTCATCATGGATCCCAAGCCGGCATCATCGTCAGGGTCTTTGGCAGGCAAGGACCAACTTTAGTCAGGATCAGTGTACTAGATGTTCCCCTTCAAAATGGCCAATTGTTGGTGCCTTCCCGCTCAATATTTGGGAAGAGGCCCGGGGCCTTCGCCAATAAATAGGACTAGCCACCCACAGGGTAGGGCATCGGATCCGCATCTGAGACATACAGAGAGAGAGAGAGAGAGAGAGAGAGAGAGACGACTGAACCCTCCTAGAAGTTCATCGCCCCAGCCAAGGACAGACCGTCGCGAGGCTGTTCTTCCATTGTATTGTTCCTTGTCAGCCCCAGAGGCAATCCACCACACCACAAACTGGAGTTGGGTATTACACCACAATGGTGGCCTGAACCAGTATAATTCTCGTGTCCCTTGTGTTGTTCTTCGCGTAGCTTTAGATCCTGGCGAGGCAGTGAGACATGGGTAGGCTGGAGGTGTGATCTCCGCATGCACCCCAGTGTTCGAACCTTGAGGGTCTGCCAGAACCCGAAATCCGACACGGCCATGTAAACAGCAACCCAACTTGGCGGTTCAAGGAGGTCCCGAATACTGTTGCCATCGGAATATCCTTCGAACACACCGTTATGAATCTGGTACAAGGACTTGGTTTCGCCAGTGGATGACTCGCCGTCGGAATAGACGGCCGTCTCGCCTTCAGACACCGGTTCAGATCTGATCTCATGGACACATCCTACGAACACACGCTTCATGGCGGGCTTAACCCGGGATGGACTCACACCTGAGCCGTTTCGACGAGGTCGGTGCAGATGTCCGGCTCAGGGCCTAGTTCACCGATCTTGCCGATGAAGACATGAATTCCACCAAAGGGGACCCGATACCCGTGCTCAATTGAGCCGGCCTCGGGGCCACACCCTTCGTCGTCGATGTAGAGCTTGCCGCGATGACTCTTGGTCATCCGGGCGACCACGTATCCCTTAAGTCCTTCAGAGCTGCCCTTCAAGAACTCGAAACCACTGTGCGATATCCCCACGGTGGGCGCCAACTGTCGTGGAATTAACACGTCAGATGTCCTCAAGAAAGGACTTAGTCGTGGAGCCATCTCTACGGGTTGGCTTGAAGGGGTTAAACCAGACAAGGGACACGGGAGTTTATACTAGTTCGGCCCCTTCGATGAAGGTAAAAGCCTACGTCTAGTTGTGATGGAATTGATTGGGTTTCAATGATCAGGGAGCGGATACGCTTTGCCTGAGTCTCGAGTTGTTGTCCGTTGTCCCTGAACCGCCACCGGGTCGTCCCTTTATATACACAGGTTGACGCCCGACCGGTCTATAGAGTCCCGAGACCGACTCATACAAGGGTCCGGCTCGGTCTGTCCTTTCCTAACTTACAACATAAGTTACATAACCATGGCGGTTTGCTATCATGGGCCCTAATCCACCTTTGGGCTCCGGTCCTCTAAGCTTCATAGTAAAACGCCATCTTTTGAGTCTTCATGGGCTTCGCTATGGTTGAGGGTAAACCGGCCCCTCCTGGGTGGTTTATACTCAATAGTTATATCCCCAACAGGTGCGTTTGTTGACATCCGATGAATCGTGGATTTATGATCAGATTATCGATGAATATTATTTGAGTCTTTTCTGAACTCTTTTATGCATGATTAAGATAGCTTTGTATTTCTCTCTGATCTATTGATTTAGTTTGGCCAACTAGATTGATCTATCTTGCAATGGGAGAGGTGCTTCGTGATGGGTTCAATCTTGCAGTGTCCTCATCCAGTGACAGTAGGGGTAGCGAGGCACGTATTTGTATTGTTTCCATTAAGGATAAAAAGATGGGGTTTATATCATATTGCTTTGATTTATCCCTCTACATCATGTCATCTTGCTTAAGGCGTGGCTCCGTTCTTGTTAACTTACTACACTAGATGCATGCTGGATAGCGGTCAAGGTGTGGAGTAATAGTAGTAGATGCAGAATCATTTTGGTATACTTGTCACGGACGTGATGCCTATATTCATGATCATTTCCTTAGATATCATTATAATTTTGTGCTTTTCTATCAATTGCTCAACAGTAATTTGTTCACCCACTCTATGTGTTCTTTCAAGAGAGAAGCCTCTAATGAAAACTATGGCCCCTGGGTCTATTTCTCGTCATATTTTTTTCCGATCTATAAAACCAAAAATACAAAAATACCCTGTTGTAATTTATTTACAATTACTTTATTTTGCACTTCTTATCATTTATACCTATCTCTATCATATCTCGTCCTTGAAATTAACCCTAAAGGGATTCACAACCCCTTTTTCACGTTGGGTGCAAGTATTTTTTTGTCTGTGTAGGAGCAACTATTGGAGACTTGGTGATAACCCACAAGTATAGGTGGTCATTTGTAGCCTTCTTCGATAAATAAGAGTGTCGAACCCAACGAGAGCTAAAGGTGGAACAAATATTCCCTCAAGTTCTATCGACCACCAATACAACTCTACGCACACTTAGTGTTTGCATTACCTAGAAAAAGAATAAAACTAGAAATAAACTACGAATAAATTGCAATATAATAAAAGTAGATAGCTCTTGTCACGCAAGAAATTAATTGTTCCCTAGGTGATCGATAACTAGATCGGTTATCATTATTGCAATTTTGTATGAGGGAGATGCATGAGCTAACATACTTTCCGTACTTGGATCGTATGCACTTATGATTGGAACTCTAGCAAGCATCCGCAACTACCAAAGATCATTAACGTAAAACCCAACCATAGCATTAAGTATCAAGTCCTGTGTCGGGTGGTAGGTGCGACATATGCCAACGGATGGCTTGTCATTGTCGGAGCCAGTAAGACATCGCCGGTGCCTGGAAACGGGATAAGGCGAAGACATGCACGCCGGCGAATCTTACCCAGCTTCGGGGCTCTCTGTGGAGATAACACCCCTACTGCTGCTCTGCGGGGTCTCCGCATGATCACTAGATCAACAAGTGGCTACAAGATGCTCCTTGAGCTGTTCGGTGGGAGGAGGAAGAAGGACCAGGCTAGCTCTCTTCTCTCCCTATGGCGGTGTCTAGAACTCTATGAGATCAACCCTTTGCATGGGTGTCCCGGGGGGTTTATATAGGCCTACCCCTAGGGGGTACAATGGTAATCCGGCTGGGCGTGGGCCCAGGCCGTCAGTGTCTATGACCGCCGCCTTCTCCGCCGGCTTCTGGGGCCCGCCGACTAGTGGTTCCCGCCGACTGTTGGCCCATTGGTCGACAGGCCGCCCCCACCGCATAGGGGATCTTGTCGGGGGCTGGTTACTGTGGCCTCGCCTCTGATGACGAGGGCTTTGTCGAGGTAAGTATGGCTACAGCGCCGCCGCCTTGCGGGCTCCCACTGTAGCCTTACCGTGTCTCATCTGCTTAATGGCACGCGCGCCTCGAGGGGGGAGCAAGCCGGCTATTGGAAGCCGGCCCGGCCTTGGGCCGGCTGGGGGAGGCCGGACGCCTTCGGATGTCTCTCTGACTGAAGGGGCCCGCCGCCTGCGGGCCGTACTGGCGACCCGTCGTGGATGGCGTCATGAATCTCATGGCAATAGTGCCACGCCGGACGGGGGGTAGCTGCCCCATACGGCATGCTGTAGCCATGCTGCCCCCTTCTTCTTCTGCTTTGCCGCGGCTGCTCCTCGTCGTGCCTCCGCTTCACCATCCATTCTTCCTCCCAGCGTGTCGCAGGCTTGCTGCCTCCGCGCCGGGCGCTTCTCGTCGTCGCGCTCGCTGCCATGGCCCCGACGTCAAGCTCTTGGGACGGCTCCACCATCCGCGACGACCACATTGAGTTTCTCCACAAGACAAGGCGGTTGTCGAGCGAGGATCTCGTGCAGGTCTGCCTCGCGCTAGCGAGGGAGATTTCACCGGCGTCGGAGGAAGGCGAGCGAGTGATCTTCTACTCGCATTGCATGCGCGGCATCGGCCTCCCCGCCAGCGGCTTCTTCCGCCCTTTCCTGGACTTCTACCAACTCCAGCCGCACCACCTCACCCCCAACACGGTGGTGCTGCTGTCGGCCTTCGTCTCTTTGTGCGAAGGCTTCCTCGGCGTCCTCCCCACCATCGAGCTCTAGGGGGAGTTTTTCCAATCCAAGCTCGGCACGGTCGTCGCCGGCGTGCCGGCTCCATGCGGCGCCTTCATCGCCATGAGGAGGTCCACCGCCGACAACCCCTTCCCTTCATTCGCGCTGATCCAGTCGGTGAAGCTCTGGCAACGGTCTTACTTCTATGTGAAGAATGTTGCCCCAAACGGCGACCATGTCAACTTGCCGGCTTACATAGCCAGCCCGCAGGCTGGGAGGTCAGCTTCATGGTCCTACCAGGCCAGATTGCTGAGGTCGGCTGGAGCCAGAGCCGTCGCCCGACTTCGGTTGCTCATCCTCGGGCCGCCTGACCGCGCCTGACTTGATCGCCGCTTCAACCCAAGCCGGCTCAGCACCAGGGAGATGCCTCACGACGAGGTGTCTTATATGGTGAACTACATCGCCAACTGCAAGCTCAAGCCGGATTGGCAGTATGGCATGGCGCCATTCTCTCGCGCCAATCCACCACCAATGGTAAGTTTTCTTTCTTTATTTGTTCCTGAATCCTTTTCCGGGCCGACTCTTGACCAATCGGTCTGTTCTTAATCAGAACCCCCTTCTTCACCCTCCGGCCGGGACCGCGGGGCCGGAGCGCGAGTTCGCCCCCCGACCGCACGGCGGACGATCCTGTTGACGCCGACTTGGGGGCGGCCGCCTTGGACGAGGAGCCGCGGGGGGCGGCGGCGAGGCAGGCGGCTCCAGCTTCACCGCCGGCTTTGAAGACTAGCCCGACGATGACGAAGCCGACCCCGCTCCACGCCGCTAGCCGGCGTCCGACCCCCAAGGCGCCGGCCCGTCCGGCGGGCCGGCCGCACGAGGCGGCGTACTGAAGTGCCGAGCGACACCGACTCCCTTCGGCGGCCGACCGAAGAGGCCTAAGGTGCCTGCGGCGGCAACCAAGCGGGACAAGGCGGCCGCGAAGGCGGCCCGCTTCCGCAAGGTGGTAAAGCAGCCGCACACGGTCTTCGCGTAAGTTCTGGTCTTTACGCAACTTTCTTTCTTTTCTTCGGTTGATGTTCTTCTAAGTCTTGTCTCCTGTTTTGTCAATCAGGGCCCCGCTCACCCTTGAACGAACTACCGCCGGCTCCATAGTCGGCGGAGCAGGAGGGTCTGCGGGCTCCCATCGCGTAGATCCCCGCGCCGAGCTTCAGGCGGCGATAGAGCGGAACGCGCGGGAAGCCCGGGAGGAACGGGAGGCGGAGGAGAGAAGGGCATCTGCCGCCGAGCCGGCCCTGGAGATGATGGCGGAGTCGGTCGAGGCGCAGGCCGACGCGGCGGCCAGGGCCCGGGCGGAGGTCGAGACCGCGGAGAAGACAGCAGAGGCCCTGCAAGGTCAGCCTCCGCAGCTCGTCATCCCCCTCCGATCCGCGCCCCCAGACATCCCGCAGCCCCCGCCGGAGGAGATCAGTCACGACCCGCCGGTGACGGAGAGGGAGGAAGGCGACGTAGTCGTCCTGGAGGGAGGAGTGGTGCCGCCTCCGTCGGCCGGGACCAGCCAAGGCGGCCAGCCCGAGGTGCCGCCTGAGCAGCCGGCTGCGCAGGCGGATCTTGTGGTCTTGTCGCCGGCTCGCCGGCGTGCGGCGAGGGCGGCTTCAGAGCCGGACCCGCACGGGGCGGCCGGCTCCAGCTCGTTGTCGCATGAGCTGGAATCGGCCACCGCTAGCACACCGGGGTGGACGCAAGGCGGTGGGATGGCCGCGCTGAACTTCGCGGCGCAAGACGTCCGCAACCGGGTTCAGGCCCAAGCCACCGCGCTGCAGCAATGTACCCGAGAGTTTCTCATGACGCGGGCGGTCGTCCGGGTGAGTTTTTCTTGTTCTTGATTTCTTTCCGTGGGGGCGCGTCAGCGCACCCACTGGGTGTAGTCCCCGAGTTCCGAGCCGGCTGTTGAGCAGGCGGCTTGGAACTTCTTCGAAGACTTGTTTTGCTAACTTGCTTGCTTCTTCGTCCTGTTTGCAGGATTACCACAACCTCCACGCCGCCACCTTCAACTCCCAGGTCTGGGAGGCAGACAAGAGGGCCGCCGATCTGACGGAGAGCCGGCATGAGTGACTTTGTTTTTTTTGTCTCATGTGGGGGCGCGTCAGCGCACCCACTTGGTGTAGTCCCCGAGATTCGGGCCGACTGCTGAACAGTCGGGTCGGATCTTTCTTGTCGACTTCTTCTCTTAACTTCTTCTTTTTCATGTTGTCAGGAGCCAACGCTGACTTGAGGCAGCAGCTGGGTGTCGCCCAGACCGCCCTTCGCACCAAGGAGGGTGAGCTCAATGCCTTGGCCCAGGAGCGTGACCGCCTGGCCAAGAGGCTGGCCGACCAGGAGGAAAGCCATCAGGCGGCCCTGAAGGCGGCCCAAGACAGCGAGGCCGCCCTCAAAGCCGAATTCGAGACCGAGGCGGCAGGCTGGGCCGAGGCAAGGCAAGCTCTGAGCGAAGGCTACGGCCGTGTCGAGGACCTGGTTGATGGTAGGCCGCCTTCTCCTTCACTCTTTGCTTGTTTTTGCAAGTCGGTTTATCTCCTGACTTACTCTGTTTCCTTCTTTTTTGTGAAGAGTACTTCCCTGGCCACTCTGTTGCCGCCAACCAGGCCATCGAAGCCCACCGAGAAGCCCGGCGGCAGGCTGGGGTTGAGGTTGCGCCGGACGCCAACCGGTCGCTTGAGGAGCAGCTTCTGGCGATCGAGGCCCGCCTCCAGCCGGCCTACCGCATGCTCCGCCGACTCCAGCGTGCCGGGGCATAGGTGCTGGCCGCCCTTTGGCCTGGTGAGGTAATTCCTCGCACCCCCAGCCGTACTGCCGATTGGCTGGAGGTAGCCATCGGCCGCCTTGAGGCTTGGAAGGCTTCAGCAGCTCGATCCGGCGCTCGAAGGGCGCTAGAGTTCATCCGGGCTTGGTACCCTGGGCTGAGCTTGGATCAGCTGCGCACCTGGCGGCAGGAGGCCGGCGAGGAGCTGGAGGCGGTGCGGCCGGCTATCATCCAGCATGCTTTGGCGATCGCCGACTTCACCGACACCAGCGCCTTTGCTCCTGAGGTGAACGAAGACGGTGTCGTGCAGCCGGAGGACTGGTTCGGGCTGAACCCGGCCGACGGTGAGGACTCGGCGGAGGAGAATGACTCTAGCGACGAGGGCGAGGAGGAGGAGGAAGAAGACGGCAAAGATGTCGAGCCGGATGTCGGAGCAGCCGGCCAGCCTCAGCCTGACCATGCCTCCAGCAACGAGGCATGCGCGAATGCTTTGCCTGCCGCCGACGATGACCAGGCCGAGACTCGCCAGCCGGCCACTCCTCCAGCCGACACCGCCGTCTCCACCGTTCTTCCTGATGCTCCAAGCGCTCCCTTTGCTTGATTTATCTTTTACTTCCCTGCTAGTTACTCTTTGAACAAAACTTGTTATTTTGCGCAATTCCACCCACTGGGGGTGTATTCAAACTTCATTGAATGCCGGCCTTTCGAAGGCTTTTGATGTAAATATTATTATGCATGTCTTTGGCTTCCATTCCGACTTGCTTTTTATCTTTCAGCTTTCTTCCTTTGCCGCGTTCCCCTTGGTTGCCGCCTTCCCAGCCGGACAGCTGCTCTGCAGTCTGTGGCCGGGTTAGGTATTCAGCCATCTGGGAAGGCAAAGGCTCGAGCTTTCTTAGATTTTGGCAGAGTAGGAAAGGAAGCCGGCCAGCCGACTGCTTCGACAGTCGGTTGGCGAGGGGGAAGCCGTCTTGTGTTATGTAAGTTCGTTAGTCCTTAGCCATTTTTTCATGTGGGCATCCTTTCCGCCTTTAGCTCTTGCTAGTCGGGCAGCTGATTCTTCGAGCTGTGACTCTCGCAAGAGAGGGCTTGGGTGCCGGCACATTACTTGTCTGACTGCAGGTAGAACTTTGGACATAACTTCAAGGCGGCAAGTCCCCGGGCCGACTTAATCGAACCCGGTGCCGGACGGAGAACGCACAATGCAGTAGGGTAACCATGGGAGTGATACCCGACATACATAGATAAAATAGGGTAGTCCCTGAGAACTCCTCGGGGCCCCGTTTGTCTCATACTTAATACAAAAGGTAGCATGACACATACTGCATTTCAACTGTAAAATCTTCAAAGAAGATTGGCGTTCCACGGGCGCTCCGACTCCTTGCCGGAGTCGTCTCTCTTGTGTGACTTTGGCTTATGTGCGTCAATTAGGTAATAGGAGTCGTTTCCCAGAGCCCTGCTGATGACGAAGGGCCTTCCCAAGGGGCCGAGAGCTTGTGCTGGCCAGCTGTTTGCTGGATTAGCCGGAGCACAAGGTCTCCCTCTTGGAAGGTTCTTGGCTTCACTCTCCGGCTGTGGTACCGGTGTAGTCCTTGCTGGTAGATGGCGGACCGACTGAGGGATAACAGCCGGCTTTCTTCCAGCAAGTCAACGTCGTCTTCTCTTGCTTCCTTGGCCTCTGCTTCCGTGTACATGGTGACTCGAGGTGAGTCGAACTCGATGTCAGTTGGGATGACAACCTCAGCACCATATACAAGGAAGAAGGGGGTGAAGCCGGTCGACTTGTTTGGAGTAGTGCGCAGACTCCAGAGGACGGCCGGTAGCTCGTCGAGCCAGCAGCCGGCCGAGCGCTCCAGTGGCACGATCATTCGGGGATTGATGCCGGAGAGGATGAGGCCGTTTGCTCGCTCGACTTGGCCGTTTGACTGCGGGTGGGCAACGGACGCTAAGTCCAGTCGGATGCCCTGGATCGCGCAGAAACGTGCCAATGCTCCCTTGGCGAAATTTGTGCCGTTGTCGGTGATGATGCTGTGTGGTACGCCGTACCGGGTTGTAATGTCGGCAATGAATGTCACGACAGTCGGCCCATTCAGCTTCTTGATCGGCTTTGCTTCAATCCACTTGGTAAATTTGTCTACGGCGACAAGCAGATGTGTCATGCCGCCGCGCGCCGTCTTGAATGGTCCGACCATGTCTAGTCCCCAGACGGCAAAGGGCCAAGTGATGGGAATGGTTTTGAGTGCAGAAGCCGGCAGGTGTTGCTTGGAGCCGAAGACTTGGCACCCTTTGCAGTGTTTGACTAGTTCCTTGGCATCCTCCAATGCAGTCGGTCAGAAGAACCCATGGTGGAAGGCCTTGGCGACGAGTGCCCTGGAGGCGGCATGGTGGCCCCACTCGCCCTGGTGGATGTCTTCGAGGATTGCTATGCCCTTCTCTTGCTCGACGCAGCGCTGGAAGACTCCGGTAGCACTGCGCCTAACTAGCTCTTGATTCATTACTGTGTAGGCTCCGGCTCGGCGTTGGACTTGTCTGGCTGAGATCTCGTCAGTCGGTAGTTCTCCATTCACCAGGAACCGGAGGATGGGCTGAGCCCATGATGGAGCTGTGATTTCTTCGACTGCCAAGACGGCTACTGCAACCAGGGTGGGCGGGCTGCGTTGTGAGGAGTTGGAGTCGGCCTCCGCCTACTGTGCCACTGCAGTCCCCAGGCCGGGTTCGATTATGGCAGTCCCCAGGCCGGGTTAGACTATGGAAGTCTCCGAGCCGGCTGCTGAAGTCCCCAGGCCGCCTGCCGGGTCCCCGAAGTTGGATCCAACTGGGTCGGGGTCAGGCGGCACGAAGATGGAACTGGATTCTGGAGACGGCCTGACAGATGGCTTGAGGAGGCGTTGGAGGGCGACGCCGGTTGGTATAGCTTGTCGGGTGGAGCCTATCCGTGCCAGGGCATCTGCTTGCTCATTATCGGCTCGTGGCACGTGAAGGAACACACACCCCTCGAAATATCCGCTGAGCTGCTGGACAAGGAAACGGTAGCTCGCCATGTTTGCGTCCTTGGCATCCCAGTCACCGGATGATTGCTGAACCACTAGGTCCGAGTCGCCATTACACAGGATCCGGCGGATGCCGAGTTCCTTGGCTAGCCGGAGCCCGTGTATGAGCGCCTCGTACTCGGCCACATTGTTGGAGGCGGCAAAGTGGATTTGCAACGTGTATCTGAGTTTGTCGCCTTTGGGAGAGGTGAGGACGATGCCGGCTCCCAAGCCGGTGCGCATCTTGGATCCGTCAAAATGCATCCACCAATGAGTGGAGTCCGGAGCCGGCGGCAGATACTGGGTCTCGGCCCAGTCGATGAGGAAGTCGGCTAGCGCTTGGGACTTGATGGCGGTGCGGGGCTGATAGTAAATTGTGTATGGAGCCAGCGCAATGGCCTATTTCGCTACTCGGCCGGATGCATCCCGGCTGCCTATGATCTCGGCAAGCGGGGCAGTGCATACGACCGTGATGGGATGCTCTTGAAAGTAGGGCTTGAGTTTCTTGGAGGCGAAGTACAAACCATAGCACATTTTCTGATAGTGCGGGTAGTTTTGCTTGGAGGTGGACAATACTTCGCTCAAATAATATACCGGCCTCTGGACTAGCTGAGCTCGGCCTTCTTCTGGATGCTGAACCACAATGACTGTGCTGACCACCCAGCTGGTGGCGGGGATGTAGAGGAGCATGGGCTCCTTCTCAGTTGGGGCTGCCAAGACAGGCGGCATGGACGACATCTTCTTCAACTCGTGGAAAGCTTGATCTGCCTGGTCATTCCACTCAAAGTGAGCCGACTTCTTCATAAGTCGGTAGAGGGGGGGAGCCTTCTCTCCGAGCCGGCTCATGAAGCAGTTCAAAGATGCCAGGCATCCGGTGAACTTTTGGACGTCTCGCAGCTTGGTAGGGACCTTCATTCTCTCTATGGCCTTGATCTTCACTGGGTTGCACTCGATGCCGCGTTCGGAGACCAGGAAGCCTAGAAGCTGGCCGGCTGGTACTCCGAACACACATTTCTCCGGGTTGAGCTTGATCTGAAACCGGCGCAAGTTCTCAAAGGTTTCCTTGAGGTCTTCAAGCAGGGTGCCGCGTTTCTCCGTCTTCACCACAACATCGTCTACATAGACATCGGCATTTCTGCCGAGTTGCTTGAGGAGGCATTTCTGCATGCAACGCTGAAAAGTGGCTCCGGCATTTCTCAAGCCGAATGTCATAGTCAGGTAGCAGAAAGCTCCGAATGGGGTGATGAAGGCGGTCTTCAAGCGATCAGCCGGGTTCAACTTTATCTGGTGGTAGCCGGAATAGGCATCCAAGAAACTCAACTGCTCGCATTCGGCTGTGGAGTCTATCACTTGGTCAATCCTTGGCAGGGCGAAAGGATCTTTCGGGCAGGCTTTGTTGAGGCTGGTGTAGTCTATGCACATGCGCCACTGCTTGTTCTTCTTCAGCACGAGGACCGGGTTGGCACGCCATTCTGGAAAGAACACTTCCATAATGAAGCCGGCTGCCAGAAGCCGGGCTATCTCTTCTCCGACTACTCTTCTCTTCTCCTCTGACAGGCGGTGCAAGGGCTGCCTGGCCGGCTTAGCGTCAGATCAGACGTGTAACTTGTGCTCGGTGAAATCCGTCGGGACACCTGACATGTCTTTGGGAGACCATGCAAAGACATCCCGATTCTCATGGAGGAAATCGACGACCTCGCCTTCCTATTTGCTGTCAAGGCCTGTGCCTATGACAGCATGCCTCTCTGGGTGCTCCGGGTCCAAGGGTATCTTCTTTGTCTCCTTGGCCGGCTGGAAAGAACCTTGAGCTTCACATTCTTTGGGGTCAGGAGACAAAGCCGGCTGCTTGCCAGCCAAGGCCACAACTCGGTCCAGCATCTTCTTTTCTTCGGCAATCACGAGGGACTCGACCAGCCAACTACTAGCTGCTGCACACTCAGAAGACTTCTTGTAGTCTCCGGCTATGGTGATGATGCCCTTGGAACTCGGCATCTTCATCTTGAGGTAGGCATAGTGGGGCACAACCATAAACTTGGCCAACGCTGGTCGGCCAAGCAATGCGTGGTACGGGCTCTCCAGATCCACTACCTCGAACCATATTGCCTCCCGGCGGAAATGATCCTTGTCTCCAAAGAGGACATCCATCTTAATCTTGCCGATTGGTGAGCAGGACAGGCCGGGTACGATGCCATGGAACACAATTCGGCTTGGCATGAGTTGCTTCGGCTTGATGTTGAGCTTCTCCATTGTGTCTCCGTATAGTATGTTGATACTGCTCCCGTCGTCTATCAGCACGTGGGAGAAACGAGCGGCACGCCTCTCTGTCGCCAGGGTGGCATCCAAAACAAGGGCATAGGAGCCCAGAGACGGCAGCACCTCTGGGTGGTCGTCCCGGCTCCAGCTGATGGGCTTCTCGGACCAGTGCATGAACTCTGGGTTACTGGAGGCGACCGCGTTGACTTCTTGGTGTTGTCGGCGCCGACTTCGCCGATCATCCAGTTGGCTCGTGAAGACGACATAGGCGGCATGCTCGTCAGGGAACTCGTCGTGGACGGCTCTGATTGCTGGCTGAGCAGCCGACTGCTGGGGGGCGGGAGGCGGCTAGCCCGCAGTCGGAGGCGGCAACAGCCCTTCGCCCTTGGAGATTCGGGTGAGCCAATGGCACTTCCGGGTTGTATGGTTGGATGGCTTCGCGCCGCTGTGGAACTTGCAGGGGGCGTCGAGGGTCTGCTCGTAGGAGAAAGCCGGCTGCCAAGCCGGCCTACCGCCCTTCTGTTTCTTGGGAGCCGGCCATCCCTCAGGCTGCTCTTCTTCGACCGTTGCCACCTGCCGACTAGTGGAAGGCGGCATCGGAGCCTTGCGCTTGTTGTCGTTCTGGTACGGGCGCCGAGTGGACTCTCCAGCCGGCGTCTTGGGAGCCGGCGCAAGCACTTTCCCAGAGGCGTCGACTCGGAGCTCGGTCTTCATGGAGGAGTCGGCCGTGGCGTATTTGTCCGTGATGATCAACAGCTCGTCGAGGGTAGTCGGCTCGTCGCGGAGGAGTTGGTGCTTGAGGAGGGTGCCCTCTCGGCACCCGGCCATGAAGTACACGATTGCCTGAACCTCGTGCACCCCTTCACAAGAGTTTCGGAGCTCGGCCCAACAAGTGAGGTAGTCACGGGTCGACTCGTTGGGTCCTTGTACGCACAAGGAGAGCTGTCGGGGCTTGGGAGCCCGCTTGTAAGTGCTGGTGAAGTTGCGGATGAAGGTTTTCGTGAAGTCGAGCCAGCTGTTGATGCTGTAAGGCTTCAGGCTGTTGAGCCAGGTACGTGTCGTGCCTTGGAGCATCAGGGGGACATATTTCACGGCAACGCGCCGGTTGTCGTTTGCTATGTGAACCGCAGTGGAGTAGTCGATCAACCAGTCTTCCGGCTTCATGGAGCCGTTATACTTGGGCGTGTCTCTTGGGAGCAAGAACCCTTTGGGAAAAGGCTCGTCGCGGATGTGGGGGCCGAAACAAGGCGGGCCGACATCATGTTCTTCTTCCAGGGCCAAGGATCGAGCAAGGCGGTCGATCCGATGGCGGGCATCGTTCTCGCCGACTCCTTCGCGGCAACTAAGTCGGCCGCTGAGAGTCGGATGCTCGATAGGCAGCGGGGTGGGATATCTTTCCCCGCGAGGCAGAGGAGGGGGCAAGTCGCCTCGTCTCTCCATGCCTCGAGGACGGCCTTCCGCGTCGCGCTCAATGGTGATTTGTGTCCGGCTGCGGCTAGCAGCCGGCTCCTTCTCTTGTCTCGCACGGGCGCCACCCGCAGACGGCGTACACGACGTCGCGCCGTGTTCTCGGCGAG
Organism: Triticum timopheevii; assembly: GCA_963921465.1. Lineage (NCBI taxonomy): Eukaryota > Viridiplantae > Streptophyta > Magnoliopsida > Poales > Poaceae > Triticum > Triticum timopheevii. The sequence continues at coordinate 193,641,740 of OY997264.1, read as the reverse complement.
GAGGACTTCCATCTCGGACGCCGGCTTCGTGCCGCGCTGCGGCCACGCCGATCAGCTGCTGGATGCGCCTGGTCATGTAGGGGAGCTCGTCAGCCCCCAGTCCGTTGAGCTCATCAACGACCGACTGGGCGGCGCGTAGATTCTCAAGGGGCGTGGCCTAGATCGGGCGGTCCGCGCCCAGCATGCTGGCAATGGCTGCGCCGCGTTGCTTGACGGCGCCGACTCGGCTTGGCCCTTCTGGAGGCGGCGTGCCGAAGGCGGCTCGGTCGACCTCGTGCTGGTGGGCTTCCGTGAGGCGTCTCATGGTGTTTATCTTCTGGCCCTCCGTGACGAGGGCAAGCCGGCGAGCCTCCAGTGCCTCGGTGTCAGCGTCGGCCGGGATGGGGACGGACAAGTCATGCAGCACCGCTTGCGGGGCGTCGTGGGTGTTCTCGCCGGAGGCGGCTCCGTGGCTGATGACCAGCACCTCGGTGATGGTGCTGCCGCCACTGTCAGCTCGCGGGAGAGGGTCGTCGAAAACGATCACGTCGGTGGGGAAGGCGTCAAGCGACGCCGCGTCGGAGTCGACAAGCATAGGGTCGGTGGAGCCGACCGACTCCAAGTCCGCGGTAGGCTCGCCGGAGACATGAAGTTTGTCGACGAGGCTGACAAGGCGGTTCTCGAGGCAGCCGGTGCCCGCGTCGGATGAGGGCTCGTCGGAGATGCAAACCTCGCCAAGGAGATCGGCGAGGCAGCTCGCCGCGCAGGCGTCGTTGACGCTATGCAGCGCGTCGGCGCAAGCGCCCTCGGGTGTGTCGGGCTGGCTACGCTCGCTGGGGAGGAAAAGGGTTCCCGTCCAGAGCAGGTCTCCGAACGATGGTGCACCTAGCCCCACGGTGGGCGCCAAATGTTGGGTGGTAGGTGCGACATATGCCAACGGATGGCTTATCATTGTGGGAGCCAGTAAGACATCACCGGTGCCCGAAAACGGGATAAGGCGAAGACATGCACGCCGGCGAATCTTACCCAGCTTCGGGGCTCTCTGTGGAGATAACACCCCTACTGCTGCTCTGCGGGGTCTCCGCATGATCACTAGATCAACAAGTGGCTACAAGATGCTCCTTGAGCCTTTCGGTGGGAGGAGGAAGAAGGACAAGGCTAGCTCTCTTCTCTCCCTATGGCGGTGTCTAGAACTCTGTGAGATCAACCCTTTGCATGGGTGTCCCGGGGGGGTTTATATAGGCCTACCCCCCGGGGGTACAATGGTAATCCGGCTGGGCGTGGGCCCAGGCCGTCAGTGTCTATGACCGCTGCCTTCTCCGCTGCCTTCTGGGGCCCGCCGACTAGTGGGTCCCGCCGACTGTCGGCCCGTTGGTCGACAGGACAGCCCCACCGCATAGGGGATCTTGTCGGGGGCTGGTTACCGTGGCCTCGCCTCTGATGACGAGGGCTTTGTCGAGGTAAGTATGGCTACAGCGCCGCCGCCTTGCGGGCTCCCACTGTAGCCTTACCGTGTCTCATCTGCTTAATGGTGCGCGCGCCCCGAGGGGGAGCAAGCCGGCTATTGGAAGCCGGCCCGGCCTTGGGCCGGCTGGGGGAGGCCGGGACGCCTTCGGATGTCTCTCTGACCGAAGGGGCCGCCGCCTGTGGGGAGTACTAGCGACCCGTCGTGGATGGCATCATGACTCTCATGGCAACAGTGCCACGCCTGACGGGGGATGGCTGCCCCATACGGCATGCTGTAGACATGCATTCTCCGGGATTCAGGGGTGGCAGGGTTTGCTGTAGCCACGCCCTGTCCCATCGCCGTTATGGGTGATGGTCTTTGGTAGCGGCGTTCGGCCACTTGCTTCTGGGAGTCGGCCCTTCATGGGCCGTCTTCGGGAAGTCGATCCTTCATGGGCCGGCTTCTTGGAGTCGGCCTGATCGTGGCGTCCTCCAAAGGTTGTTTTACGGCCGGGCCGCCTTCGCCAGCCGGCCTAGGTGACAGCCGACCGGAGGAAGGTGGCCCCGTGTCTTGGGTGCTTCAAGGTCCGATCGGCCCGTTGTTTTTTCTGAGGGCCAAAGGGATCCGGTTAGGCTACCCGTGGTCATTTACTCCGACATCCTCTTTACTCTCATAAGCAAGAACCCACTTACTCGGGTCTGTGTATTATGTCACTCATGCCATCCAACATAAGTGAATCATGAACGCATTGCAACACCCTACAGCGGGGACCCCTCACATTTGTGTGATACAGAGAGCACCATAGGACATCAAAAAAATAAAACATACAACTCAAACCAATCACGATCATCAATCAACCCATAGGACAAAAGGAATCTACTCAAACTCATAAGATAGCCATAGATAATTGGGCAATGATATATAGCATTGAGCACCATGTTTAAGTAGAGATTATAGAGGGTAGAAGAGAGGTTACACTGCTGCATAGATGGGGAGAGAGTTGGTTGACGGGGGTGAAGTTGTTGGAGTAGATCATCGTCACGATGATTTCCTTGGCGGCGCTCCGGCGCCACCGGGAGAGAGAAGGAGAGAGCCCCCTCCTCCTTCTTCCTTGGCCTCCCCCTAGATGGTAGGAGAGTTCCCCCTCTAGTCCATGGCCTCCATGGCGGCGGAGGGCCCCTCCGAGATTGGATCTCCCTCTTTGTTCTCTTCTGATTCACATTCCTTATTTTTGGCTGAAAACCGTTTCTTATATTCCCACAGATTTGTAACTCCGATTGCATTGAGATTTTAACATGATTTTTTCTGAATATAAGCTTCCTTGCGCCCGAAGTAGAGCAGCAACCGCCTTAAGAGGTGGCCCCCACCCCCCACCACGCGCCTGGGCCCTAGGTCGTCCCATGGTGTCTTGTGGGAGCTATGGGCCTCCGTTTGTGTTGATTCCACCTCCAAAAATCATATATATTCCAAAATATTTCTCCATAAATTTTTATTGCATCCGGACTTCATTTGATATGGCTATTCTGTGAAACAAAAAACATGCAACAAATAGGAAGTGGCACTGGGCACTGGATCAATATGTTAGTCCAATAAATCATATAAAATGTTGTAAAAAGTATGTAAAAGTTATATAATATTGGAATGGACAATCAAAAATTATAGATATTGGAATGGACAATCCCCAAGCTTAATTCCTGCTCGTCCTCGAGTAGGTAAATGATAAAAAAGATAATTTTTGATGTGGAATGCTACCTAGCATAATCTTGATAATAATATCTAATCATGGCGTGAATATTAGGACACGAGTGATTCAAAGCAATAGTCTATAATTTGACATAAAAATATCAATACTCAGGCATCCCAACAAACAATCATGTCTTTCAAAATATCAATGCTAAAGAAAGCTATCCCTACAAAATCATATAGTCTTGTCATGCTCCATCTTCTAAACACAAAGTATTTATCATGCACAACCCCGATAACAAGCCAAGAAGTTGGTTCATACTTTTTAACGCTCTTCAGCTTTTTCAACTCTCACGCAATACATGAGTGCAAGCCATGGACATAGCACTATGGGTGGAATAGAGTATGATGATAGGGCAAACATGGATAAGACAAAAAAAGTAAGAAAGTCTCACATCAACGCGGCTAATTAACGGGCTATGGAGATGCCCATCAAATGATATCAATGAGTGCAAGGAGTAGGGATTACCATGCAACGGATGCACTAAGAGCTATAAGTGTATGAAAGCTCAGTATGAAAACTAAGTGTGTGTGCATCTAACTCTATAATGAAAAATTCCCACTATTATATGAAAGTGACAACATAGCAGACTCTATATGAAAAACATGGTGCTACTCTAAAGCACAAGTGTGGTATTGGCATGCCCCTTCTCTCTTTTTCTCTCATTTTTTTCTTCTTTTTCTTCTTTTTTCTTTTTTCTTGGGCTCTTTTTGGCCTCACTTTTTTATTTTTTATTTTTTTTCATATTTGTTCGGAGCCTCATCCCGACTTGTAGGGGAATCATAGTTTCCATCATCCTTTCCTCACTGGGAAATGCTCTAATGATGAATAATGATGATCATCACACTTCTATTTACTTACAACTCAATATTACAACTCGATATCTAGACCAAAATATGACTCTATATGAATGCCTCTGGCAGTGTACCAGGATGTGCAATGATCTAGCATAGCAAGGATATCAAAAAATGGACAAGCCAGGTAAATATCGTGCTAGATTTCTTACGATCATGCAAAGCAATATCACAATGAATGCTAAAGTCATCAAAACACAAGCGGTGGAAGTTGCATGGCAATATATCTCGGAATGGCTATGTAAATGCCATAATAGATAGGTATGGTGGCTGTTTTGAGGAAGATATAATAAGGCTTATGTGTGATAGAGAGTATCATATCATGGGGTTTGGATGCACCAGCGAAGTTTGCGCCACGTCTCGAGGTGAGAAAGGGTAATGCACGATACCGTGAAGGCTAGCAAATTGCGGAAAGGTAAGAGTGCGTATAATCCATGGAATCATGATACGTCTCCAACGTATCTATAATTTATGAAGTATTCATGCCATGTTTACAATAATTTATATGGTTTTGGTACGATTTGCATGGAACTAACCCGGACTGATGCTGTTTTCAGCAGAACTACCATGGTGTTGTTTTTTGTGCAGAAATCAAAGTTCTCCAAACACCGTGAAACTTTTTGTGGATTTTTTATGGACCAAAAGACCACCAATGGGCCAGAGCAGCACCTGGTTTGGAAGCGATGTCAGATCGTGAAGATCGTACGCTTGCAAACAAGTAGAGAGGTTGTGCTTTCGGTCTTCCGTTTGTAGGATCGCTCGAGGGCGGTTCGCGATTGTCATCAACGGTTTGAGGGACTCCAAGTACGATCTACACTGACTTTTCTACTTCCGCTGCACTCCGGAGTCGGTAACCATGATTGATCCAAATGCTATATGCATCTTCATATTGTTCTTCGGTGATCATAGGAAAAAATTGTTTGTTTTCTACTACATTTCCAACAATGACCCCATCACTGAGAGTTGAAGTTCCAAAGAATAATGATTGAGGGAACTGTTTGAAGCCATGATTAAGAAATAGTTGTGGGTGTAACTGAAATGCTTGAATTCTTTGCTCTCCTCACTTCTGAAACTCCCTAGTGCATTTTTTTTATGACGAGCCTAAAAAGAATGTCCGTCCCATCGATAGAAATGCATTTGCTTGCCCAACACCAGGTAAACAATGTCATTTTGGTTTGAGAAATTATAACTATTGATAGGTGGCTATAAGTGCTTAGGCAACAAGCTTAAGTGCAGCTATTCAAATGTGAATACGTTCTTGAATGAAATTGGAGGATAATTGAGGATGGATATATCATATTCTCTCGAGCTGGTAAAAATTATTTATACTCATATCAAGCTCCATTTCATTCTCTTAATTTCTCGTTTGCTCGAGGACAAGAAAGTTTTAAGCTTGTGGGAGTTGATGGCTCAAGAATTTTGATCTTTTTCAAGTGATTCCTGTTTGGTTTCCACTAGAACTTTGCCACTTCTTGGTTATTTCCAACGCTAATCCTTTAAAAGAGAAGAAATTTTTTTTCCCACTGTTTGGAAACTGTCGGTGTACTAAAGTAGGGACACTCCTTTGTACCCCTTATTTGTGCACGGGCAGTTAGAGCCGCGCCCGCGGCCACACTTAGGCAGGGCAGAGACAGGAAATCAAAGCCGCAAAACGATCAAAGCAACGCCAAGACAGGGACGCAAAGAACAAGAAGGCGAGGTGGTTTCCCCTGGCAAGACCCTTGCCGGGGGACCCCCACGGCCCCGGCAAGGACCTTGCTGGGGCAGCTTAGCTCACGCCAGCGGAGCGCGCCACCCTTGAGCCCCAGTTTTTCGAACACCACTGTCGGTGTCAAAACCGGCGGATCTCGGGTAGGCGGTCCCGGACTGTGCGTCTAGGCGGATGGTAACAGGAGACAAGGGACACGATGTTTTTACCCAGGTTCGGGCCCTCTCGGTGGAGGTAAAACCCTACTCCTGCTTGATTAATATTGATGATATGGGTAGTACAAGAGTAGATCTAGCACGAGATCAAAGAGGCTAAACCCTAGAAGCTAGCCTATGGTATGATTGTTGTTCGTCCTACGGAGTAAAACCCTCTGGTTTATGTAGACACCGGAGAGGGCTAGGGTTACACAGAGTCGGTTACAATGGTAGGAGATCTACATATCCGTATTGCCAAGCTTGCCTTCCATGCCAAGGAAAGTCCCATCCGGACACAGGACGGAGTCTTCAATCTTGTATCTTCATAGTCTAGGAGTCCGGCCAACGGTGATAGTTGGCTATCCGGACACCCCCTAGTCCAGGACTCCCTCAGTAGCCCCTGAACCAAGCTTCAATGACGACGAGTCCGACGCGCATATTGTCTTCGGCATTGCAAGGCGGGTTCCTCCTCCGAATACTTCACAGAAGATTTTGAACACAAGGATAGTGTTCGGCTCTGCAAAATAAGTTCCACATACCACCGTAGAGAGAATAATATTTACACAAGTTCAATCTGCTGACGTATTCCATGGCGCGACATCACACTACGGCCAAGCCTTTATTCGAATCATTTTTACTATTCCACCTCAGCGCGTTTAGCGAAGCAGTTTCCTTGGCACGTCTTGTCAAAGCAGAGATCGTGTCCCCTTATTCCAGGATTATCATAAATACGGGCGTGGGTAACCCAACCATGCCCGATGGCACGCCCCCTCTATCGAAGGCGAGTCCCAAACGGCCACAGGGAGGGCTCTTGGTATTCAACCTTTATAACGAGACCAAGGCCTGCTCCTTTCTTTCAATCTCAATCAAATCCGCCCCTCGCCTCGAGTTCCAACACCCAAAGCTCCAGATTCAGGCGCTTCGGACCTTCGAAAATGTCCGTCTCCGACCTGCAAGGCCGGTGGATGCCTTCTTCCGTCACGGAAGAAGACGTGCTAAAGCTGAGAGACGCCAGGTATCTAACCGGCAAATTTCGCATAGGCTGCCTGCCCAAGGGCAGGTTATTCCTACTCCCGAGCCTGGTGAGAGCATGGTGTTCGTGTCTCACTTCCTTCGGGGTTTAGGCTTCCCGACGGACCCCTTCGTGAGGGGGCTCATGTTTTATTATGGGCTGGAAATCCACGACTTGGATCCGGAGTCCATCCTCCACATCTCATCGTTCATTGTCGTATGCGGAGCCTTCCTCCGCACTACCCCTCACTTCGGATTGTGGCTTAAGACCTTCAAAGTGGAGCCGAAGATGATCAAGGGGCAGCAGACAGAGTGTGGAGGGGCTGTTATAAGCAAAAATGCTGACGCTCCATGGCCCGAGGGCTCTTTTCAGGAGGTGCTCGGTTTATGGCAACAGGAGTGGTTTTACATCACCGCTCCCAGGGGCACCAAATGGGTGGCGCCACCTGCCTTCCGCCCGGGTCCTCCACAGTGGCTGGCGTCATGGGTCAACAAAGGGCTCGACTGGGGGTCGTCCAAGGACGCTCCTCTGCTACAGGGTCGTATTCGAGACATCCAAGAGAGAGAGATCAATCTGGTCGTAGTGGCGCAGGTCATGCTGATTCAGCGCCTTCTGCCCTGCAAACGTCGCCCCCTCCGTCTGTGGGAATTTAATCTGGAGGGACCAGGAGCTCTCCAACACTTCATGGGCGCGACGCCCGTGGAGATGTATAAACTGTTCTTCGGATCACAAGAGATGTGTCCGGACTTCACCGAGGACGCAGGTCTGAGCTGCAATCGCCCAGATACTCAAGTAAGTAGTCCTGTGCCCGGACACGTTATCCGTACATTTATCATAAACTTGCCCTTTAAAGAGTTGTCCCTTGAACAGGAGTGGATAGCAAAAGCAAAACTAATAAGGTGTCCGGCCCCCCTCCCTGTGACCACGCCGGATCCTGTGTTAACCAAGATGCTGGAGGTCGTGCCTTTGGAAGAGGGCAAAGGGGGGAACAAGGAAGCTACTGCCTCCGCTAAGGAGGCTTTCAAGGAAGGGGGGATCGAGAATCCCTCCCTCCAGGGGAGAAGAGGACCGCTTCTGAAGATCCGGAGGCCAAGGCCTCAAAGCGGGGGAAGAAATCTTCACCAGAGGATCCTGCGCCAGGAGAAGCCCTGGCCGCACTATTTCCCCAAGGGAATCAACCCTCCAGCAAGCCGTAAGTAGAAAGGGGAGTTTTGTAATAAGGGACATCCCTATTTTTATTTCTGACGATAGCCGAAGTTTTACCTTGTAGTTCGGATCTCAGCCCTTCTCAACAGAGCTCATCTTCGGGGGATCTTTGTTCGGAGATGATGGAGAGCAAAACGCCTCCATCTGCCGCACCGTTATGCGAGGCGGACGACCCTGAGGTGTCATCGCGGAGGGTTTCCCCGAGTCCGGCGGGGCCGGGAGGTCCGACACCAACTGGTGTACGGTCGAAGGAGCTGGAGGATCTGCTCGGGCGAGCGTCTATCTCAGAAGATCACCGTGCATTAATGGGTACGGTGATTGAAAGGATTTCATCCGTTGAGAGCGGATTGCATGAAGCCGTCAGAAGTTTACTGACGGGGTTTGAGGTACGTGAAAATGATATACCTTTTGACAGTTTTGCATATAGAATGTGCCCTGTATAGATAGTAGCCCCTGAGACTCGGTATGTTGTCGAGAGTGACAGTGCCGAGGATCATAATCTCAGTCGAAAGATGTCGCATGTCCTATATAGGTGGCGGAGCGTCCGGTGGCTAACAGGACTGATCTATTTGTCGAACTGAAGCGGCAACTTGACGTGGCGGATGCGGACATCGCGCTTGTCAATAAGTGGCTTGACGAGTCACAAGGTATGCAACTTCTCCGCGGACACCTAGTAAGGGAGCTTGACACCCATGCCTTACAACATGTATGCTTCATGCAGATGGTGCCGCTGCTATGGAGAACCACGGGCTGCTCACTGCCGAAGCAGGGAGGAAATGGCCGAGATGTCCGGGAAGTTCAAGAATGCTACCGACCGCTACGAGTTTCTTGAAAAAGAACGTCGAGCGGAGCAAGAGGACCTGAAGAAGGCCACCGCCGAAGCCAAGGATGCCCACTCTGCAATGAGAGCTATAAAGGAGGAGCTACGTCAAGCCGGTGATATCACGGCTGGAAATCCCTTTCTGCTGCGGAGGAAGTTTACGGATCCGAAGTATGCTCAGTTGGGCCAGCTGTGGGGTGCGGAGGATGCTTATCTGGATTTGGCGGCGAGTGCCGCAGACGTGGTCACACTCTTCCGTGGCCAAAAGGATCACGGAATGGAAGAGCTTTTGTGGTCGCAGTTCCACAGTCCAGAGCGTCCGCTTCCATTGACCGATCGTTTGGCCGAATGGGCTGAGCTGAATAGGTTGTCCAGACTTCCCATGAAGGATGTCGTGACTCATTTGTGGCCAAAAAGGCCCGAGCCGAAGAGTTATTTTGGCTTGGTGCAGCAGTTCCTTGATGCGGTGCCGCATATCGATGCCATGAAGTGGTCGGCATGCATAGAGGGTGCGTGGATGGCTCTTGCCCGTGTCAAAACATACTGGGCAGAGTTGAATGCCACCGACGTTGCATCCTGGGATTCGGACAGAAGCCGAGTACCTGTCGGGCGCTATTTTGAGGAAGTCCTGCAGGGCGCTCGTTTAATAGAGACGCAGTGCTCAAAGGATATTATGTTCTAATGACATGTATGATTTGTGAAACTATGTTTCAATATAATATAAGGACATTTTATACTTGTGCGTTGAAGGATTGAGCTACCTCCTGTGCGGCCGTTAATGTATATGTGTATATAACCTGAAAGATGGCAGTCTTCGGCTTCAGCCCCCACGCACATAGTGCGGGGGTGTTTCCAAAAAAAGCGCATTTTCACACTTAATCCAACGTCTTGGTCCTGTGAAGGAGGTGATAGCGTAGCAAACTAGGCAACCGGACTATAATGCTTTATCACTTTCACTTGGCCATAGGAGTTCGATGGTGGGTCTACTATATAGCCCCTAAGGGCATCGCGCTCTCCGAATTCGGGGCGCGTATGTGCCTGACTGGGAAACGGTCCTTCGTTAACGCGGAGGAATTCTAAACATTCCGGTGGGTCATCGAGTGGTTGACTAGTCTCACACTATATCATGACAGTCAGTTTTCGGCTTTCTCTACTGAGGTGTTCTCCTGGTGCCGCGTTAGCCGATAGAGCGAAACATAAGGCAGCAAAACACAGGAGCCGGGCAAACCCAACATTTGACCAGAGACATGATTCGGAGCTGATGCATATAAGGCCTAACTCGAGACGCCGAACACTCCCTAAGGTATTAGGTCTTTATGAAAATGGGCAGAACAATGCCCTAAGCCCCTAGTGTCCAGGTACGCGCAAAAAATTTTGACGCGGCCGATGCCAAAACGCCAGCCTCCTCCTCGGTTATAGCAAGAAACCGGGGGATGTGTAACAACAAGAGACAGTAAAAAAGGTTTACGCAGGGTCTTAATCTGAAAAGAATCCTTGCAACGGGTCCCTGCTGCACGTGTGCGCCTGTGTCTCCGTTGTGCCGTATCCTGGATGGGTATAGCACGGCGTTCATCTGTAAAAGAGAGGAACTTAGTTGGAGAAAAAAAAAGATCATGCGAAAAATGTATTTGAAAATAAACAGAGTATGATTCAAAAAATGAATAAAATTAAGCTTTATTGTCTCTTGTTGTACATGCGTGGAGCCCCTTTAATGAGATGATGCCGCATGGACCAGGCATTTTAAGTGTAAGAGATGCGTAATGCAGTATTGCGTTAAAGCGGGCAAAAGCTTCGCGTCCCAATAGTGCTTGTAACGCCCCGGTTTCGACGCGCCGTTTGTCTGCCAATTATTCGCCATCGTTGCCATGTCATGTGCTTGCGTGTTGCATTTTTCCATGTCATCATCTGCATTTCATGTCATGTCATCATGTGCATCTCATTTTTGCATACGTGTTCGTCTCATGCATCCGAGCATTTTCCCCGTTGTCCGTTTTGCAATCTGACACTCCTATGTCCTCCGGCATTCCCCTTTTTTTCTCTTGTTGTGAGCGGGTGTTAAACTTTCTCGGAATGGCCTGAGGTTTGCCAAGCGGCCTTAGTATAGCACCGGTAGACTGCCTGTCAAGTTTCGTGCCATTTGGAGGTCGTTGGATACTCCAACGGTTAACTGGGTAACTGCAAAAGCCCCTTTCTCTTTGCAGCCCAACACCCCTCCAAAACAGCCCAATAACTCATCTAACTCCCCTCCATGCTCTCAGTCATTCGATCACGATCGTGTGGGCGAAAACCGCTCCTCGTTTGAACTCTCCTAGCTCCCTCTATCTATAAATATCCACCTCCCCCCGAAATTCGCGGATGTATCCCCCCTAACCCTAGCAGTCTTCCTCCTCGCGCCGCCGGACATGTCCATCCGCGCCGGACATGTCCGCTGGACATGTCGCCCGGCCCAATCAGGGCGTGCCACGTCGCTCCGCCGCCGCTCTCCTCCAACCCGCTTCCGCCACGTCATCGGCCTCCCGCCCTCTCTCTCCCCCGCGCCCGCCGCGGCCCGCTGGGCCCGCGCTCGGCCCTCCCCCGCCCGGGACGCCGCCGCCGCCGCCCCGCGGATGCCTGACCCCGCGCCGCCGGGTCCCTCCTCCGCCCACACCGCGACGCGCCTCCCGCGCCTCGCCTCCGCGTGACGCCGCCGCCCGTCGCCGGTGGCCTCGCTCCGCCGCGTCCTCGTCCCGCTCCTCGCCTCGGCACCGCCCGCCGACCGGCGCCCCGCGTGCTTCCCCGAGCACTCGCCATCGCTCCTCCTCACCGAAGCCGCCGTGGCCACGCTCCTCCGGCCCGCGCTCCGCCGCCACGCGTTGCCCGCGCCAGCTCCGGCCGCGTCCGGCCAGATCCGGTCCGGCCCGGCCTCGCCGGCATCTTCCCCGACCTCCCCGGCCCCGTCCCCAACAACTCCGGCCGCCGCCTTCTTCCCCGTCTCCGGCGAAACCCCCAGATCCAGATCTGAATACGAGGTTGACCCCGAAATTTTTCCCAAGTCCCGAAATTATTTACATTATCATGCCATGTTCATCGCATCATATCTCCATGCATGCTACTCCGTTTCGTGCGTGTAATATGTCAAATTGTTTGTCTCAATGAGTACCTCATTTCATTTCATTGCGTCATGTTCATTAGAGTTCATCTTGATGCCTGAATCATCGTTGCAAGAGTGCTATGTGATGTTAACCTGCTGAAACTGTTATAACTTGATGATTTGTCATTTTTGTTGCATTTTGTGTGTGCATCCTATGAGGTTGATGTCTACATGTGTTTTGAACTATGTCATGCCATCTTTGCAGTGGTGCCATCCATGTATTTTTGTGAGTTATGTACTAAGTGCATCGAGCTTGTTAACTAGGGTACTCGCTGTTGCTGTTTTGCTAGACTGATTCTATTATTTTATGATGCTATGTAAACCTGCTGCTACAAGTCATTATATGCATAATCTGGAGATGTTCACTAAGGATGTTTTGTTATACATGTCATGCTATATCCATTCATGCCCCTGGTTGAATTTATAGCCTGCTGTACCTTTCTATAATCTTGCTCCAAAGTTGCTAAATAATGTTGTTGTCAGCCTGTTAACATGAATTTCAGTTTTGCCATGAGCTTTGCTAGTGATCCATGCACTCTATGAACTTTATATTGCCATGCTTAGATTCACAAACATGTCTTCTTACTGTTAGTTGCCTTTCCATGCCATGTATTGCTCTGTGGTGAGTGGTTCAAGCTCACCAACATGCCTACTTATTGCTGTTTCTGCCATGTATGAATCTGTCATATAACTTGCCATGTTTACATGGGTGCCATCTATCTTCTGTGTCTTTTTGGCTCATGGTTAGTAAAGGACTTTTTTTATATGTATTTAGTAGTAGCATGCCATTCCTTTGCTTGCCATGTTAAGTTCCTGTAACATGTTGTTTGATAGCTCTAAACATTGCAACCTGATGTTATTTCTGCTAAGCCTGAAACTGTTATTATTTGCAATCTTGCCATGTCATTTTGGGCATGTTCTAGTGATTTCTGGAGATAGCTCAGTGTTCAGTTTTGTCATGCATTACCTGTACTTCATGTACATGCCTTTTGTTCTTATGTTGGGTGCTGTAGCTTATTGTTTTGATGCTTGCTAGATGCCTAGTTGTTGTTTTGGACAGCATGTTCTAGTGATTTCTGGAGATAGCTCAGTGTTCATGTTTTGTCATGCTTTACCTGTACTTCATGCCCATGCCTTTTGTTTTCACGTTGGGATGCTGTAGCATATTGTTTTGATGCTTGCTAGATGCCTAGTTGCTGTTATGGACAGTTTGTTGCTATAACTTGTATAGAGTGTATGTGTGAACCGTTGCTCCGTTTTGAGTGTGCTCTATATGAAACTTGCTTGATTTTGCATGTAGTTTCATATTATCATGTTGCATCCTTGTTTTGAGGTGTTTGTTTGATGTTTGTATGCATTTTGCATCAATGCCATGTTTAACTTGTTTTGGTCATATCTTCTAGGCCGTAGCTCCGAATCTAATGGACTTTATATGTAACTTGACTAGAATTTCGTGTAGATCATCTTGGTGCATCTTAACTTGATGTTTAACAACTTGAACATAAGGTTTATTCAGTTCTGGACCAACTTCAAAACTTGCATATGAGGACTTACCGGAATTGTTACATGTTGTTTCCGGCCTCATTTAAACTTGCTTCGATGTGTTATTCTTGTATGCATCCTCTCTTGCCATGAGTAGCTCCATGTAGCTTTGTCGTGCATCATGCTTGTTGTGCATCATGTCTTGTTTATGTGTGGTGTGTTTACCATGTTGCGTGCTTCTTCTCGATAGTTCCCATTTCGTTGTGATCGTGAGGATTCGTTCGTCTACGCTTGGTTCGTCTTTGTGGCTTCATCTTCTTCATGGACTCGTTCTTCTTCCTTGCGGGATTTTAGGCAAGATGACCGCTACCTTGGATCTCACTACTATCATTGCTATGCTAGTTGCTTCGTTCTATCACTTTGCTACGCTACCTATCATTTGTTCTTCAAGCCTCCCAAATTGCCATGAACCTCTAACCTTTGACACCCTTCCTAGCAAACTGTTGCTTGGCTATGTTACCGCTTTGCTCAGCCCCTCTTATAGTGTTGCTAGTTGCAGGTGAAGATGAAGATTACTCCATGGTGGACAGGATTTTGTTGGGATATCACAATATCTCTTATATTATTAATGCATCTATATACTTGGTAAAGGGTGGAAGGCTCGGCCTTATGCCTAGTGTTTTGTTCCACTCTTGCTGCCCTAGTTTCCGTCATACCGGTGTTATGTTCCCGGATTTTGCGTTCCTAACGCGGTCGGGTGATTTATGGGACCCCCTTGACAGTTCGCTTTGAATAAAACTCCTCCAGCAAGGCCCAACCTTGGTTTTACCATTTGCCTCACCACCACCTACCTTTCCCTTGGGAGTAATTAACCCAAGGGTCATCTTTATTTTAGCCCCCTTCCCCCGGGCCAGTGCTTGTCTAAGTGTTGGTCTGAACCGAGCCGCCTGCAGGACCCCCTCGGGGCAACTCGAGGTCTGGTTTTACTCGTAGCCTGTCTCATCCGGTGTTGCCCTGAGAACGAGATATGTGCAGCTCCTATCGGGATTGTCGGCGCATCGGGCGGTCTTGCTGGTCTTGTTTTACCATTGTCGAAATGTCTTGTAAACCGGGATTCCAAGACTGATCGGGTCTTCCTGGGAGAAGGTATATCCTTAGTCGATCGCGAGAGCTTATCATGGGCTAAGTTGGGACACCCCTGCAGGGTATAAACTTTCAAGAGCCGTGCCCGCGGTTATGTGGCAGATGGGAATTTGTTAATGTTCGGTTGTAGATAACTTGACACTTGACTTAATTAAAACGCATCAACCGCGTGTGTAGTCGTGATGGTCTCTTTTCGGCGGAGTCCGGGAAGTGAACACGGTTTTGGGTTATGTTTGACGTAAGTAGGAGTTCAGGATCACTTCTTGATCATTGCTAGTTGACGACCGTTCCGCTTGTTCTCTTCTCGCTCTTATTTGCGTATGTTAGCCACCATATATGCTTAGTCGCTGCTACAACCTCACCACCTTACCCCTTCCTTTCCCATTAAGCTTTGCTAGTCTTGATACCCATGGTAATGGGATTGCTGAGTCCTCGTGGCTCACAGATTACTACAACAATAGTTGCAGGTACAGGTTATGCGATGATCATGACGCGAGAGTGATGTTTGCTTGTTTTGGAGTTATTCTTCTGCTTCTTCTTCGATCAGGGGATAGGTTCCAGGTCGGCAGCCTGGGCTAGCAGGGTGGATGTCGTTTTAGTTTCTGTTTGTGTTCCATCCGTAGTTGGATGTTGATCTCTTGTAAGATGATGTTGTATTCGTGTGGCATTGTATGCCTTATGTATGTATCCCCATCTATTATGTAATGTTGATGTAATGATATCCACCTTGCAAAAGCGTCCTCAAGATGCGCTTCTATCCTTGGTGGGACCTTCAAGTTCCTTTAGGATAGGGTCGCATCTTGGGCGTGACAGTGCTTGATAGCTACTTTTAAATGGGGCGATATGGAAGACTAACTTTTCGCGACGGAAGTTGTCGGATGAGCCGAGCACATTTTCTAGTAGTAGAGAGCCCGTACAATGGGCATATGGGCCTGGCATCACTCCTTTAAAGGAAGTGTTGCTATGGCGAATTTTGGTTGGGTCTATCCCCATTCTGCGGATTGTGTCCTGATATAGCAGGTTTAGATCACTGCCGCCGTCCATTAGGACTTGTGTAAATTGAAGTCCGTCGACTATAGGATCTAATATCAAGGCAGTCCATCCTGTGTTCCGGATACTTCCGAAGTAGTCCTGATGGTCGAAGGTGATTGGTTTTGAAAACCAGTGTTGGGACTCCGCTGGGGTAGGCCGTGCGGCGCGTATTTCAATGGGCGCCGCTGTATTTTTCCCCGTTCTCACTTGAAGTGAGTTTACTGCTTTGACCTCTCATAGGAAATTCTTTTGTTTTCTGGTGCTCTGCTTGTGGGGTTCGTCATCATCCTCGCTTGGTGTGTCAAGCCCCTTGTGTATGGCGTTGAGTCTGCCGGACTGCTTGAAGACCCAACAATCTCCGTGGGTATGGTTTGCAGGCTTCCCGGGAGTACTATGGATTTGGCATATCTTGTCCAAGATTTTGTTTAAGTTGGATAGCTCGTCGCTATTATCCTTGAGGGGCACTTTTTTATTATTCTGTCAAGAGCTTTTGAATCCGGCGTTGACTGCCGTGCTCTTCGGACTGTTTCCCTTGGTCCGGCGCTGGTCCTTGTTGCGTCGTGGTTTCCAATTTCCATCCCTGACCTCGGATGTACTTGGGTCGCTGGCGCTGCATCTTGCCAGCCAGCTATCCTCTCTTGCGCAAAAGCGGGTCATGAGGCTTGTTAGTGCAGCCATTGTTCTCGGCTTTTCTTGGACAAGGTGTCCGGCGAGCCATTCGTCTCGGACGTTGTGTTTGAAAGCTGCTAAGGCTTCGGCGTCCGGACAATCAACTATTTGGTTCTTTTTGGTGAGGAATCTATTCCAGAATTTGTGGGCTAACTCTCTGGGCTGTTGAGTTATGTGACTTAAATCCTCTGCATCCGGAGGGCGGACATAAGTCCCCTGAAAATTTGCCCGAAACGCATCCTCGAGCTCTTCCCAACTTCCAATGGTATTTTCCGGGAGGCTTTTGAGCCAGTGCCGGGCTGGCCCTTTGAGCTTGAGGGGTAAGTATTGTATGGCATGGAGGTCATCTCCTCTAGCCATGTGTATGTGCAGGATGTAATCTTCAATCCAGACTCCAGGGTCTGTTGTTCCGTCGTATGCCTCTATGTTTACAGGCTTGAATCCCGCTGGAAATTCATGATCCAGCACCTCATCAGTGAAACATAGGGGGTGTGCGGTGCCCCTGTATTTGGGTGTGCCGTGATGTTAGAATATTCAACATGTTGCATTGCTTTCTAGAGCTTGCTTTCTTGGCCCATAGATAGACCTGACTGGGCCATCCTTTTGGTGTGGATCCTTATGCGGATCGCGTGCCGGCTTGTGTGCGGTGCCTCTTGCCACTCTATGTTTGCCGTGTGGTCGTCTATCTGACCGGGCGGCCTCTTTGTTCTTTGATTGTGGGGGCTCTACGGCCTCCTCGTCAAATTCGGGCAGTAGTTTGCGCTTCGGGTAGCTCTTTGTTTGGCGACTATCGCCGTATTTGTCTGCGGTGTTGAGTACTTTGCTCCATCTCATTCTGAGTGCATCTTCCGCTGTTTTGAGCTTCCGCTTTTGCTTCTTTAGACTATGTGCAGTGGCGACGAGCCTTTTGTGGAGGTTCTTCTGCTCCAACGATGTGTCCGACGTGAGATCGTCCGGACTGTTATCTTCGCCGGGGACGGATTGTTTATCCAAGTTATCCTGTTCGGATGGTTGCTCGAGGGCATGTTCGTCGTCCACCGGTTCGCCCTGCTCTATGGCTGGGTCTGTATGGGTGTTGTCTTTGTTGAGGCGGGACTTTGAGCGGCGCTTGCGTCGCTGTTTTGACTGCTTTCCGAGGGAATTATCCTTCGCAGCGTCCCATTGCTCCTCGTTATCGCTTCCTTTAGGTGTATCCACCATATATACATCGTGAGTTGAGGTGGTCTTCCTGTGCCCTGTAGGCGCTGGTTCTTGGTCGTCTCCTACATCATCGTCCATACCGTCGATGTCTTCGGAGTCGAAGTCTAGCATGTCGGTTAAGTCATCGATAGTGGCTACGAAGTGGGTGGTGGGTGGGCTTTGAATTTCTTCGTCGTCTGCATCCCAACCGTCCTGACCATAATCTGGCCAGGGCTCTCCTGATAAAGAGAGACACTTTAGCGAATTCAGGATGTCGCCAAAGGGCGAGTGCTGAAAGATGTCCGCCGTGGTGAACTCCATGATCGGCACCCAATCGGATTCAATTGGCAGGGGCGCGGAAGGTTCAGAGTCCGGAGAGGAGTCCGGCACCTTGGAGTCATGAGCTTCAAAAAGGGCAGGGTTGATATTCGTCTCTATCGCCGTAGAGATAGCAGCCCCCGAGGCGGTGTCCAGCCACCCGTCCTCGATCGGCGCAGTCGGCTCTGAGCTAAGGGTCGGAGCGGACACTTGTGTGGCCTCCAGGGCACTGTCCGGCAGCAGAGCTAGATCATTCCCATCGTGACAGTGCGGCGCACTTGGCTGTGGCTCGAACCCGTCGAAGACCAAGTCTCCGCAGACATCAGCCGTATAGTTCAAACTTCCAAATCTGACCTGATGGCCAGGGGCGTAGCTTTCAATCTGCTCCAGCTGGCCAAGCGAGTTGGCCCGCAGTGCAAAGCCGCCGAATACGAAGATCTGTCCGGGGAGAAAAGTCTCACCCTGGACCATCTCGTTGTTGATGATCGAAGGAGCCATCGGGCCTAAAGGTGACGACACAGAGGAACTCTCAATGAAAGCACCAATGTCGGTGTCAAAACCGGCGGATCTCGGGTAGGGGGTGCCGAACTGTGCGTCTAGGCGGATGGTAACAGGAGACAAGGGACACAATGTTTTTACCCAGGTTCGGACCCTCTCGGTGGAGGTAAAACCCTACTCCTGCTTGATTAATATTGATGATATGGGTAGTACAAGAGTAGATCTACCACGAGATCAAAGAGGCTAAACCCTAGAAGCTAGCCTATGGTATGATTGTTGTTCGTCCTACGGACTAAAACCCTCTGATTTATATAGACACCGGAGAGGGCTAGGGTTACACAGAGTCGGTTACAATGGTAGGAGATCTACATATCCGTATCGCCAAGCTTGCCTTCCACGCCAAGGAAAGTCCCATCCGGACACGGGACGGAGTCTTCAATCTTGTGTCTTCATAGTCTAGGAGTCCGGCCAACGGTGATAGTTCGGCTATCCGGACACCCCCTAGTCCAGGACTCCCTCAACCACCAACCACGACGGGACCTAGGCTCGGGAGGCGCCTCCATGATGGCATGCAGATCTTTGTGAAGACAAGAAACTCACCAAATCAGAAGAGGATTAGAAGACGATGAACCTCGGTGAGATCCTTGCCGGGAAAACCCACAAGACCCTCGGCAAGATCCTTGCCGGGGATGGCCGCAACGCCATGGCAAGACCCTTGTCGGGGCCCCAGAAAGGCCCTTGCCAAGGACATCCGCGGGGCCACAGCCAGGCCCACGCCCACCAAGTTTCCACCACCGCTCCCATGCAGCTGCAAGCCCACCAGCTAGGCAGGCGCCTGCGTGTTGACGTGAGGCTTCCAGGACAACTTAGCACATGCCTACATGGTAGCATGCAAATCTTCGTGAAGGCCCTACCACTACACCACCTCAGCAGCATGCCAGCCTACATGGCGCTGACCGCCTCGCTGGCCCAGGCGCGTGCCAAGGCAGGGCGAAGCGGCGGTGAAGTGAGGGGGACACCTAAGAGGCGCATTAAATGCGTCTTGTCCTGTAATGGCAAGCGATAGGCTTAGCCACAGTACCTCATTGCCACCTCCTGTGTGCCACTATGGCGATCCCCTTGCCTACAAAAGGAGGCCCAAGGCATCCAAGAGAAGGATTCGGACCCTGAGACAAGTTACGCTCATTGTAGCTAGCTCAAGAACTACAAGAACACAGATATACAGGCCAAAGCAGGACTAGGGTATTATGCATCCTCGTGGCACGAACCTTGGTAAGCGATCTGAGTGTTTGTGCTGACTGCTAATCCCGCTCTCCTCACGACCCCGCGCCTCGCAACCGTAGTAGGGATTCTTGTGATCCCATAGGTGTCGTTTTCCACCGACATCTTTGGCGCGCCAGGTAGGGGGCGCAGTTGTGAGAATCTGGTTTAGCGGCTAGTAGCACAGTTCTTCGTCGCCATGGCTCCCAAGAGGAAGATGACCATGGCGATCGGTTCATCCGGGACCAGACTGCCTGTACCGCGGACCAGTAGCGGGCCAGTCGTGGAAAGAACCCATGGCATGGCCCGCAAACATCCACATCACCCTGGCAGTCCGGGCCTGGTGAGCGACGTCGTTCATACGCCAGGCGACGAGCCACACGCCGCAAACTCCAGAGACGGAGTTGGGGCCCCCGCAGGCGGCGCGGGGCCCTCCAGGGGTGTCGTCATGCCACAAGACGGCAGCGCAGTGGCCTCCAAGACACCAACACCGGCGCCCATGGCGCGCTCTTCTCAAGTTGTGCGCAATGAGCAGCGCCGCCCCGCTGGTGACCCTGGGCGCCGCCCTGGGAAGAGTCTTGCGCGCCCTTCACGTGACAAGGAGGGCCAGCATGCACGCCGAGGTGCTGGCGAAAATGGCGGACAGCCGCAGGGCCGTGATAGAGCTCCTTCTAACATAGTTAGAAGTCGAAGCGCGTCACGATCCATGCAGCTTTCGCCACCGCCCACACCAGCAGAAGCTCTGGCATGCGCGCAACTGCTCCTCGACTTTCCTCCTGCTGCGTAGAAGCTCAACGAATGGAGAGCCACTGTTCGGAGCCTCGTCGGCATCGCCAACAAAGATGAGCCATGACCAGCGGGTCCCGTAGGCCGTCGCTCCATCGAGCCACCGCATGCCAGCGGTGGACGGGCCGGGGGCGATGCAGCAACGGTGCACTCTCCTCCTCCACACTAGCCACCGCGGGTGTCGATCCATCGTGATGATGCTCGTGATGATATCTCCATAGCATCGTCCGATCCATGAACCCATCGCGACCAGCGTCAAGTACTTCGGGAGCGAGCCCTTGAAGACGCTCGAACCACCATTGAGCGCCGGCATGATGCGCGCCACCAGCCGGACAGGCGGGTAGGGCCCACTATGGACCACCCAGCACCGCGAGGCTATGGTGGCCTACCCTATGAGGTGGGCTGTCCGGCCTTCACCCGTGAGCTGCGGCAGTTCCAGTGGCCCTCCCACCGCATGTTCAAGCCCGACGTTGGCGACAAGTACAACGGCAAGACTCACCCATCAGAGTTCCTCAGATCTACACCATCGCGATGCAAGCTGCTGGGGCCCGCGACGATAAGGTGCTTGCCAATTACTTCCCGTTGGCACTCAAGCCCAATGTTATGTCATGGTTGATGCACTTGCCGGTGGATTCCATTTCTTCTTGGTAGGATCTGTGTCATGAGTTTTTGGCGCCTTTACTGGAGGCCAACAAGCTCATGGTCAGGCAAGAGATTTGCACATCATCCCCCAGAAGGAAGGAGAAAACTTGTGCAAGTACATCCAAAGGTTCAGCCAAGTGCAGTATAACATCCCAGACGTTCATCCTGCCACCATGATCAGTGCATTCCATTAGAATGTGCGCAACCGCAAGATGTGTGAGGAGCTGGCGATGAACAAGGTCAAGGATGTGGCCGAGCTTTATGTTCTGGCCGATCGGTGCACTCGAGCTGAAGAGGGGAGGAAGTACCCCGGTGAGGACGCCGGCGCGGAAACCGACCCCACAGGCGACACCGCCGCCCCAGCAAAGAAGGGTCGGCGCCATAACAGAAAGCGCAAGGGCAAGACTGTGCTTGCCGTCGAGGGATCCGACGACACCGGCACTACCAAAAAGGCCAAGGCAAGCGACCCTGGCTAGGAGGTTGTCAGGTGTGCCTCTTGCCGGGCCTTGGCGGCTGCCGACAAGCCGGGGGCCTCCGACAAGCAGTATTGCAAGATCCACCGCACCAAAGGCCACGACCTCTAGAACTGCCGACAAGTTGAGCTGCTCGCTGAGAAGTAGAATTCCGAATATGAACGGCGGGACAAAGAGAAGGGCCAAGGTGGTGCCGAAGGATCTGGCAAGAAGCGTGGCAGCTAAGGAGGCCGCCGCAGTAAGGATAATCAGCAAGAGAGGCCCGCTCGTGGCCGCGACAAGAAGCAGGAAGATGATGATCATGACAAGGACGATGAGTCTGGCGACCACGAGTTCCAGAAAGCTACAGAGGCTATGTGCGTCGACGGTGGCGCCTCACTACATGCATCCCACCACTAGCTCAAGCAGTGGGTGCGTGAGATCACATCAGTGGAGCCGTCACTCGACGCACGGAAGCTACTGAAGTGGTCCAGCACGCCTATCATCTTCGACATCGAGGACCACCCTGACCGCACTACTGCGGTCGGGTGCTTGCCGTTGTTGGTCTCACCAACGATCCGCAACCTCAAGGTGACAAAGATGCTCGTTGACGGCGGGGCCGGTCGGAACTTGGTCTCGCCTGTTGTGGTCAAGAGGCTGCAGATCCCTGATGGAGACCTCGAGGAGGCGGGCACGTTTCAAGGGGTCAACCCCGGGGAGGAGCCAGCCGAAGGGAAAGGTCACGCTGCCCGTGACGTTTGGAGGTGAATTGAACTACAGGACGGAGAGGATTGTCTTCGAGGTAGCCGAGATCCTCTTGCCCTACAACGGGATCCTCGGCCGCCCGGCGCTGGCCAAGTTCATGGTGGCTTCTCATTACGCCTACAACACGCTGAAGATGCCCAGGCCGATGAACATCATCATTGTCCCCTCCGACAAGAAAGATGCGCTAATTTGCGCTGACCAACTCTACCGAGAAGCAGTTGCAGCAGCTGCCGCCAAGGCATTTGCTCCTGCCGATGAAGCCCCGGGAGGGAAGAAGACCAGCGAGACCTCTCGCGCCCACTCTGGCAAGCGCACCTCTTCGGGGTGTTGCGCTCCCGTTGAGGACGTGCCAGAGAGCTCCACCAGCAAGAGCAAGAAGTCTAGAGCTGCACCACCAGAGA
Organism: Triticum timopheevii; assembly: GCA_963921465.1. NCBI lineage: Eukaryota > Viridiplantae > Streptophyta > Magnoliopsida > Poales > Poaceae > Triticum > Triticum timopheevii. The sequence goes on along the minus strand of OY997264.1, from coordinate 193,619,019 downwards.
CCAAGAAGGTGTCTATCAAGGAGGACGACACGGGAGGAGGTTTCACCATAAGCTCCACCCTCGATGGCAAATAGGAAAGCAAGCTCGTCACTTTCCAGCGGGCGAATGTCGATGTGTTGGCATGGCAAGCATCTGACATCCCCGGCGTTCCCAGGGAAGTGATTGAGCACCATCTTGCTGTGTGTCCTCATGCGCGGCCCTTCAAGTAGAAGGTCAGGAAGCAAGCTCTGGAGAGGCACGAGTTCATCACGGAAGAGATTAGGAAGCTAGAGGCGGCAGGCTTGGTAAGAGGGGTGCTCCATCCGACGTGGCTGGCCAATTCGGTAGTGGTGCACAAGGCAAACGGGAAGTGGAGGCTGTGTATTGATTACACAGATATCAATAAAGCTTGTCCAAAAGATCATTTCCCGTTACCGCGCATCGACCAGATTGTTGATTCCACGGCCGGGTGTGACCTGCTATCATTCCTCGACGCCTACTCGGGGTACCACTAGATCTTCATGACAAGAGAGGATGAGGAGAAGACATCGTTCATCACCCCATGTGGTACATATTGCTTTTTACGGATGCCTTTTGGGTTGAAGAGTGCTGGCTCGACCTTTGCAAGAGCAGTCCAAATTGGTTTTGAGCCCCAGCTACATAGAAATATGGAAGCTTATATGGATGACATAGTGGTCAAAACCAAGGACAAAGCAACACTTGTGCAAGATCTGGAGGAAACGTTTGCAAACCTGTGCAAGATCAACCTCAAGCTGAACCCTGAGAAGTGCGTCTTCGGTGTCCCGTCCGGCAAGCTTCTCGAGTTCTTTGTGTCACGGCATGGGATTGAGGCAAACCCAGACAAGATCAAGGCCATTGAGCAGATTGAGGCACCTAAGCGGATCAAAGATGTGTGTTGCCTCACTGGTTGCGTCGCCGCCATGAGCAGATTCATCTCCAAGTCTGCTGAGCGTGCCCTCCCTTTTTCAAAATCTTGAATAAGGCGGGCCCAATGGAGTGGACCCCGGAGGCCGAGGCGGCGCTGCAGGATTTGAAGAAATACCTCTCCTCTACCCCAGTGTTGGTTGCACCCAAACCACAAGAACCGTTGCTGCAGTATCTAGCAGCAACGAATCAAGTGGTTAGCGCCACACTAGTGGCACGGAGGGAGGTCAACGAAGAGGCAGCAGCAACAGCAAAGTCAGCGGATGGCGAACCAGAACCCTCCCTGGCAGGGCCTGGTCTCGGCAAGGCTGGGCCCTCGACAAGGTTTGACGCCAGTGCGACAGGGCCCACGCAACAAAGTGAAGTGGTGCAGAAGAAGAAGATGATGCAGCACCTGGTTTACTTCGTCATCTCCGTCGTGCAGGGGGCTAGATCGAGGTACTCCAGTGTGCAGAAATTGCTCTTCAGCCTCCTTATGGCCTCGAGGAAGCTGCGTCATTACTTCCAAGCACACGAGATCACTGTTGTCACTCGCCTCCCGTTGCAATGGATACTGCATAACCCAGATGCAACGGGGAGGATTCTGGAATGGGCCTTGGAGCTGTCAAGTTTTGGTTTGAAGTTCGAAAGCACCTCAACAATTTAGAGCAGGGTCCTGGCGGAGTTCATTGCTTAATGGCCCTCGACACCCGACGAAGAGATCCAGGAGACCACTCTCCCCGGCAAGGAAACAAGTCACAACTGGATTATGTACTTTGATGGGGCTTTTTTGCTACAAGGCACTGGTGTTGGTGTGCTGCTCATCGCACCCACCGGAGAGCACCTCAAGTACGTGATCCAGATGCACTTTCCCACGGATATGTCGACGAACAACACTGCCGAGTACGAGGGATTGCTTGCCGGTCTCAGGATCGCGGCAGACCTCGGGGTCAAGAAGCTCATCGTCAAGGGTGATTCACAGCTTGTCGTCAGGCAGGTCAACAAGGATTATCAAAGCCTGTTCATGGAGGCTTACGTGGATGAAGTGAGGAAACTGGAGGAACGCTTTGATGGTATACAGGCAGAGCATGTCCCCTAAGTGGAGAATAATAGCACCGACTACCTGTCAAAGCGCGTTGCCGTCAAGCTACCTGTGGAACCAGGTACTTTTGTGCTTCGGTTAACCCAACCATCCGTTGAACCATCAACAGAGCAGAACAAGCGAAGGAAGTCCGGCCCCGGCAAGTACTTCCCCACCGAGCTCCCTAGAGCTGTCGGCGAAGGTGTTGCCATGGACGCCGAGCCTGCCATGGGACAACCGACTCCGGCGGGGCGTCAAGCCCTTGCCATGGAGGCGACTGTTCTCACAACAGAGAAAATGCCTTCGGTCCTTGCTGTCGAGCCAGAGGCTCCAGCATGGGCGCAGCATACCGTCTGATTCCTCCAAATAGGGGACCTTCCTGAGGAGCAGGAAGAAGCAGAGAAAGTAGCCCGCCGGTCTGCTCTGTACCAGTTCGTTGACAATGTTCTGTACAGAAAAAGACCGAATGGAGTGAAATTGAAGTGCATCTCCCGGGAGGAAGGACTGGAGCTGTTGGCGGAGATACATGGAGGCATATGTGGCTCCCACATAGGGTCAAGGGCCCTTGCCGGCAAGGCTTTCCGGTAGGGTTTCTTTTGGCCCATTGCCCTCCAGGATGCGACGGCACTAGTAACCAAGTGTGAAGCGTGCCAGTTCCATTCGAAGAAGCTTCATCAGCCAGCTCAAGCCTTGCAGACAATCCCTCTCTCCTGGCCATTCTCGGTCTGGGGGCTCGACATATTGGGCCCTTTTCCCCGCGCCGTCGGGTGCTTTGAGTACTTGTACGTTGCAATCGACAAGTTCACAAAGTGGCCGGAGGTGGAAGCAATGAGGAAGGTGACCGCACAGTCAGCCATCAAATTCTTTAAGGGGCTAGTTTGCCGCTTTGGTGTGCCAAACAGAATCATCACCGACAATGGCACGCAGTTCACAAGCCACACCTTCTTGCAGTATATTGAAGACCTCGGCAGCAAGGTATGTTTTGCTTCCATGGCACACCCACGGAGCATCGGCCAAGCAGAGAGGGCAAATGCTGATGTGCTACGTGGCCTGAGGACGAAGACTTTTGACAGGCTGCACAAGAGCGGAAGGCGCTGGATTGATGAGTTACCGGTGGTTCTTTGGTCGATCAGAACGACACCAAATCGAGCCACCGGCCAGACACCTTTTGCCCTGGTATACGGGGCAGAAGCAATTCTCCCCACCGAACTCATATACGGGTCACCTCTAGTGCTCGCTTATGATGAGATTGAGCAAGAGCGATTGCGGCAAGATGACGCAACCCTCCTCGAGGAAGATCGTCTTCGGGTGGCTGTGAGAGCAGCATGGTACCAGCAAGCCTTGCACCGCTACCATAGCCGCAAGGTCCATGCCCGAAGCTTTGAGGAAGGCGACCTTGTTCTTCGGCACATTCAGTCGGCCAAGAATTCCAACAAGTTGACGCCGAAGTGGGAAGGCCCTTATCGGGTAACACGAATCACTAGGCCTGGCGCAGTCCACATGGAGATCGAAGATGCCATTCAAGTGAGCAACTCCTGGAACATCGAGCATCTTCGCAAGTTTTACCCATAAGGCACAGCTGCCGAGCCCCCCAGCAAGCCACCTTTTTACAAGCCTTGCCCGCAAGGCATGTAACCCTCTGTACAAAGCCAGGCGCAGACCCAGAGCATAAATAAGCAAAGTGCTGGTGCCCTAAGTTATAGCATGCATGCTACATTGAGTCTCTCCCTCAGTTAGGGTTGATAGTGCTTACCGGCGACTAACCCCTAGCATAGAGGTCGAGTTTGCGTCTCTTTGTTCCTGTCCGTCCCCTTTGGTTCGCAGGGTACATAAATGTTTCTGCCAAGCCAAGTGGAAGGAAGAGAACAAGCCGACGCTCCGACTCCGGCAAGCCAAGCTTGCCGGAAGCTAAAGACACAAAAGTCCTCCCACGGCAAGCTGGAGTTGCCGGGGGCTGCAGACTCAGATAAGTTTCCTTATCCCCTGTTATGTGTTTTCTATAAGATTGGGACGTATGGAACCTTGTTTTATTCCAAGACTACCGTGCTCCCTTCATTCCTACCACCCGAGAACTTCTTCTTGGTTCGGAACCTGGTTGTAGCCGCATTGGCAAGGAAGCAAGCGTAGGGCCCACCCCTACTTCGCCCCTGCCTCCAAAGGCGTGAGTATGGTCGAACGGAGTAGGGGAGTGGCAAGGCCTGCTGCCGGGCAATGGTGTTTATATTGAAAATAACAAGGGTTTGTCCCTTGGTATGGGTTTTGCTCACACACACAAGACCCGGCAGGCACCCTTTTTCATTAATATGTTCCATACAGGTACAGTTCATACAGAATGTAAACATGAACAGGGAGGTTACAAGTTTTAGATCTAACTGAGGCTCGTAGGCTTACAAGCTAAAAAAAGATAAGGTGCCTGTAATCCCTTTCTTGTCCCTCTCCTCAGGAAATGGAACAAGAAGGCAAAAGGGCAGAAGGAGCACCTAAGCGAGGTACGAGCATCAGAAGGCGCCAAGAGAACATGTCGGCGGCCGCCTAGGAGAGGGCTTGTGGTGGTGGTGCCAGAGGAAGGGCTGGAAGATGAGGCAGCAGCCCGTCAATGCGCTACGAAGGCGTCGGTGCCATCGTACTCCGACTTGATGGCCCACCACCCGCCTTCTTCGCCTTCTCCAGCCTTCCCACGCTAGCCGCCCAAGGAGGCGACCCCGAGAAGTTCAAGGAGCCGACTCCACCGGGAGAAGGATCCTGGTGCAGCTGCTGATGCTGCCAACACCGCCCTAGAACGGCGGGTCCGACACCTAGTCAAACCCGTCATCCTCTTGCCTGCTACCCTCATCTTCGTTGCCGCTGTCCTCCTCGTCGCTCTCGCTTGAGGACGAGTCTTCGTCATCCGAGGAGCTCTCCACGCAGCACTTCAGGCGAGTTCCAAAATCGCCGAAGACCTTGATGGAGAGGAGGCCATTCTCCATTAACTTGAAGTAGAGAATGAGCCCCGCCGTCAGGCTATGGATGCGAGTGAAGGTCTTCCATCCGCGGCGAAGGTACATGACGTGAGGGGCTGGGAAATCAACATCGGCCCATGTGCCGCTGTTCCCGTAGCCCCTCATGTGCAACCTCAGCGCGTGCGGCGGGTCAAGCTCCATCTCCCGAGCGAATGGAGTCGGGAGACGAAGACGACGGCGCGCCGGCTGGCGCATCCTGATGAAGAACTCATGGGGGTTGTCCCCGACGTGGAACTCCATTGGGGGAAGGACCGCTGGCGGAGGCGAGGCTGATGCGCCACTCCGTCCCCCTCTTCCCCGAGCACCACGACGGCCTCAACCTCGCCCCCTCCATCTTCCCCTTGCGGCCGGCTCCGCCGCCATGGGCTCTTGGGAGGGAGCGGCGCGTTGTCAAGCAGAGACCCTCGCCGCCACCGTTGAAGCGTCAGCGCGCCCTCTCGCAATGACAGAATAGAGGAAGAAGCGAGGATGGGAAGAGGCGGATGGCGAAGGGCTGGGGGGTGTCGTCCCTCTCGCTCCCCTCCTTATAAAGGGGCGGGGTCAGGGCTCGGCTGCCCCTCTCAGCCAATCCCGCCCATTAAGGTGACAGCACGCGAGGCCGTCGAACGCCCTCCCCGCTCAATTGAAGGCGCGTGGGTATTGACCCACGCACACACGTCCTCCCATATTCTGCGCGCCTGTCACCCGCCGTGCACCATGCATGCGGCGTACATGGCGCAAAGGGCGGGTGTAATGGAATGCGTGGAGCGACGGCTCCCAGCCATGGAGAGTAAATGAGCAGTGGTTCCGCAGTCTCGAAGAGACGCGCAAGCCGCCTCTTTACTATTCACTGCAAGATGACGCAGGCGTGCTTCGATCACCCCCGCGCGCGACCCCCACGTCACGCATTCAACGCGGGTCATGGGGAAGCGCAACGGACGAAAAGTTACCATGGTATTTTTTTGAGACAAAGTTACCGTGGTAAAAACCGCCCTGTCTGCCCGTGCACCGTTTTGGGCCTGGCCCAACAACGCGTTGCGCTTATGTGTGGCCCAGGCCCGGGGGCTCCTGTCGGTGTACTAAAGTAGGGGCACTCCTTTGTACCCCTTATTTGTGCACGGGCAGTCAGAGTCGCTCCCACGGCCACACTTAAGCAGGGCAGTGACAGAAATCAAAGCCGCAAGACGATCAAAGCAACGCCAAGACAGGGACGCGAAGAACAAGAAGGCGAGGTGGTTTCCCCCGGCAAGACCCTTGCCGGGGCGACCCCCACGGCCCCGGCAAGGACCTTGCCAGGGCATCTTACCCAACGCCAGTGGAGCATGCCGCCCTTGAGCCCCAGTCTTTACAACACCACCAACCACGTTGGGACCTAGGCTTGGGAGGTGCCTCCATGATGGCATGCAGATCTTTGTGAAGAAAAGAAACACACCAAATCAGAAGAGGATTAGAAGATGACGAACCTCGTCGAGATCCTTGCCGGGAAAACCCAAGAGTCCCCCGGCAAGATCCTTGTCGGGGACGACCGCAATGCCACAGTAAGACCCTTGCCGGGGCCCCAGCAAGTCCCTTGCCGAGGACATCGGTGGGGCCACTGCCAGGCCCATGCCCGCCAAGTTTCCACCGCCGCTCCCATGCAGCTGCCAGTCCACCAGCTAGGCAGGCGCCTACGTGTCTACGTGAGGCTTCTAGGCCAACTCAGCACATGCCTACGTGGTGGCATGCAAATCTTCGTGAAGGCCCTACCACCACACCACCTCAGTAGCCTGCCAGCCTACATGGCGCTGACCGCCTCGCTGGCCCAGGCATGTGTCAAGGCAGGGCGTAGCGGCACTGAAGTGAGGGGGACACCTAAGAGGCGCATTAAATGCGTCTTGTCCTGTAATGGCAAGCGATAGGCTTAGCCACAGTACCCCATTGCCACCTCATGCGTGCCACTGTGGCGATCCCCTTGCCTATAAAAGGAGGCCCAAGGCATCCAAGAGAAGGATTCTGACCCTGAGACAAGTTACTCTCATTGTAGCTAGCTCAAGAACTACAAGAACACAGATATACACGCCAAAGGAGGACTAGGGTATTACGCATCCTCGCGGCCCGAACCTGGGTAAACGACCTAAGTGTTTGTGCTGACTGCTGATCCCGCTCTCCTCACGACCCCGCGCCCCGCAACCATAGTAGGGATTCTTGTGATCCCATAGGTGTCGTTTTCCACCGACAGAAAGAAATATCATTCATTAAAGGAAACCAAGGGGAATTACTGCAAATCAAGTCAAATGGAGCAACTTCCAAGTGGAGAGCCAAGCCACCAGGTATAGCAAAGCAAAAGACGGCCTTCCATATGATCACCAGCGCTCGTATGAGTTGCCAGCCGCTCCACTACGTCTATACAAGACACTTTTGTGAAGGGGGCAAGGGGAGGAGAGAACCCAAGCCGCCGCCACATCCAGATTAGAAGAGGAGGAGACCCGAAGAACCTTCGGAGATCTTCTTAGTTTTGGTTCTTTCATCTCCATCATCATCTCATCCTTCACTATTGTAAGATAAATTCAAATTTTAACTCTCTTTGTTCTCATCTGGAGATCAAGACTATTTCAATTATCGATTTCATCTTACTGTGGATCTTCATGGTATTATCGATATGGTCTTCATGGGTTTAATGTCTGGTGTGATTGGTTTCTCTCTTATGATTTGTGAGTAATTTCCCCTAGGCGTGGGAGATGTAGGTGAGTGGTAAGATTCATCTGTGCCTGATCTATATGTCATCTTTTATATTTCTAGTCTTATCATCTGTCTAGTAAGTTGTTATAGTGTGGTGAACCCTATGCAAGTTGTCCTATTTAAGGGCCTAGGCAACATGATCTCAAGAACTACACATGTAACACGTATTGTTTAGGGAGTCTGTGACCTCTGACATGACAGGTGGAGATATCTATGCGGATCAAAGACAATATGAGATAACGGTGATCCACGAAACTTAATGCTTGGTTCCGGTCTAAGGACCTTAATTGTGGAGGCGATCAATCTATGGCAACGATGAAGCAGGACCATAAAATGGAATGTAACCCCGCGAGGAGGAGTTTCATAACATTAAGGTGATCTGACTACAAAACAAACGTATTAAATACTATGAGTATAATACAAAGTAACTGGTATTACCTTCGTACTAGCATACTTGATATATACTGAAAGTGCAACTAATCCCCAGGTGGCTTTGGTAATTCATAACAACATATGGCTCATTGAACTAATATTCTTTCAACATCAATGTTTCAGAAAGTTCAATGATTGGTATGGCATGGACTAGAGATGTGGACCCCTCAAAATGCTAAGGACACATATTGGCAAAAGCTCAAGACTCTACATTTTCATTTTAGTGATTCAAGATCACATTGAGTCCATAGGAAAAGCCAATACTATTAGAAGGGGATGAGGTGTTGCTTAATGGCTTGCTTGCTCAAAATGCTTAGTGATATGCTCCAAAATCCCTCAACCACTTTCTCATTACCACATATGTCCTAAACCTAAAGTCAAACTCGGCCCCACCAATTTGATCTATCTGGCGCCACCGAGTTCACTTGACATAGCCATATCCTCAAACCCTAATCAGTTCGGTCTTACCAATAGGGATCTCCATCTCATCGACATGGGAATGCAAACTCTCTGTTTCCCTTCGTAACATTTTGGTCTAACCAAAGTGAGCCATCGGTCCCACCAAGTTGGCATTGCAAACTCTCTATTTCCTTTTCGTAATGTTTTGGTCCAATCGAAATGAGCAATCGGTCCCACCAAGTTTGCCTGACCAAGTCTCTGTTTGCTTATTACTGAAATCGGTCTCACCGAGTTCATGTGATCGGTCTAACTGAGATGATGTTTTGCCCTAACCCTAGCACATCGGTCTCACCGAGTTGATGTTGTCCGTCCCACCGAAATGCCTAACGTTCACATTTTGAACCAAGTCGGTCTAACTAAGTTTAACCATTCGGTCCCACTGAGTTTGGGAATTTGTGTGTAACAGTTAGATTTTGTGTGGAGGCTATATATACCCTCCACCCCCTTGTCCATTTTAGAGAGGGCCACCAGAACGTGCCTACACTTCCACTACTCATTTTCTGAGAGAGAACCACCTACTCATGTGGTGAGACCAAGACATTCCAATCCAACCACAAGAATCTTGATCTCTAGCCTTCCCCAAGTTGCTTTCCACTCAAATCATCTTTCCACCATAGCTAAATCTGTGAGAGAGAGTTGAGTGTTGGGGAGACTACCATTTGAAGCACAAGAGCAAGGAGTTCATCATCAACACACCATCTATTACCTTTTGGAGAGTGGTGTCTCGTAGATTGGTTAGGTGTCATTTGGGAGCCTCCGTCAAGATTGTGGAGTTGAACCAAGGAGTTTGTAAGGGCAAAGAGATCGCCTACTTCATGAAGATCTACCCAAGAGAGGGAAGTCCTTCGTGGGTGATGTCCATTGTGGGATAGACAATGTTGCTTCTTCGTGGACCCTTCGTGGGTGGAGCCCTCCGTGGACTCACGCAACCGTTACCCTTCGTGGGTTGAATTCTCCATCGATGTGGATGTACGATAGCACCACCTATCGGAACCACGCCAAAAATATCCATGTCTACATTGCGTTTGCTCCCTCCAAACTCCTCCCCTTTACCTTCATATGCAATGATTTATATTCCGCTGCTATACTCTTAGAATTGCATGTGTAGGTTGTTTGCTTGAAAAGTGCTAAGTTGCTAAAATCCACCAAGACTTAAAATTGGGAAAAGGCTAGATTTTTATTTGGTCAAGTAGTCTAATCACCCCCCCCCCCCCCACTAGACATACTTTCGATCCTACAAGTGGTACCAGAGCTTTGGTCTCCATTTTCCTTGATTCCATTGCTTTGGTGATCATAGCCTTGGTTTCCTAACACTACAAAAAAATACACTTCTGTGATGATATGTGTTTGTCACAGTAGGTCGCGTTTTTTGTCATGCATGTACATCCATGACGATTTTATGACAGAATCAAGATAGTCATACTTGTGCTGTCGTAGAAGTGTTCCATGAAATTACCAAAATTATCATCACGGAAGTGTCCACTTCCATGACGATAAATCGCGCGTCACAGAAGTGCTTTCGTCAAGGGTGACCAACACGTGGCATCCACCGTAACGGAATGCCGTTAAGCTATCGGGTCGGGTTTTGGATCCGATAACCCGTTAATAGCCCCGACCAATGGGGATTTTCCATGTGTAAAATCATCATTGGCTGGAGGAAACACGTGTCAGCTCATCACTGGGACAGATGTCATCCACTCACTGGAAAGAAGACACCTATGATACGTCGACACGTGGCATGGCCCAACAGTGGCCCATTCCTATGAAAAGGCCAGCCCGTTTGACTTGGTCAAAAGCTGGCGGGCCGGCCCATGGAAAGCCTGTTAACGGACTGTTAGCATATAGCCCATTTACAGCCCGCTAATCCAAGGCCCATTACGCCGTATGCGAATTAGGCCCAGTAGCGTCATCTGGGCCATCCAGTATGATTCCAGCCCGTTTTCACTTCTGGCCCATATATGGCTCATGACGTCTTTCGGCCCATATGAGGCCCTTTGTAACTCTTGGCCCATTAGCAGCCCGTGCTGAAACTAGCCCGTAATGAACAGTGTATTACTTTACACCCATTAACAGCCAGCGGTGAAACTGGCCCGTAATGAACAGTGTAACACTTTATACCCATTAACAGGTGTTATTCCGTCGGGCCGTTTCCAGCCCAAGTTAACTTTCGGCCTTCTGAGGGCCCATTTATTCTTCGGCTCATTTGTAGCATTCGGTTACTAACGGCCCGTTACTGTCATTTTCTGCTTGTGGGCCAAATTCAGCCCGTCGTTACAGTCGGCCCGTTTGTGGTCCGTTAGTCTGTTGGGCCATTTTCATAGCATCACCAAATACGGCCTATTAACGTCCCGTTATGATCAACCCATAAAACGTATGATTTCATTATTGGCCCGTCTACGGCCCATTAAAGGCTAGTACAAGGCCCATAAATGAGTCGGCGGCCCATGGATCCTACGTGACGTAGAAGGCCCATGGATCCTGCGAGACGTAGACGGCCCATGGACACTGCGAGATGTAGAAGGCCCATGGATCCTGCGAGACGTAGAAGGCCCATGGATCCTACGAGACGTAGAAGGCCCATGGATCCTACGAGATGTAGAAGGCCCATGGATCCTACGAGACGTAGAAGGCCCATGGTCGGGCGAGTTGGCCCCCGTTTGAACGATATAGCATATTCAAAGAATTATCCTACTCAATACTATCACCTCTAAAAAGCATACACTATACAACAAAGAGATCAAGGCATAGAAAGGTAGAATAATCCTACACTATAAAATAAAGAAATTACAGCCGATTATACCCATTGGGCATTATGGTACGGCACAGGTGATAATAAAGCATACACAAACAACAAATTACATACACTGGGCAAATACGGCTCATACATCATGGACGCGCATCAACTTAACTCCATTTGAACTATAATCTCTTCAGAAAATAGGATTGGCCGAATTCAGATAGCACAAATTTCAGTCTGCAAAATCTCCAATTCCTTCATGGTTACGTCGGTGTCTTGTTTCATTTTTTTGACTCCTGCATCTAATACCTGCATGTCCAGTCTCAACTTGTTGATTATACGTTGACAATCATGTACACATTGTCTTGCCACCTCTAGTTGATGCTCGAGAACATCAGCACATTCCAATTCCAATCCATAATCATTCGGTAACGGCCATGCCGCACTGCCTGCAGATTTTTTGTGTTGATGTCACTTCATCCTGAAATGTTTCTGTAAGTACACATGACTAGGGCAAAAATATAGTTACAACAGTGAAGCGAACAAGACACTATTTTGTACTACATGGCAAAACAGGACTAACAATAATGTTACACGTCACTTTCACAAAAAAAAATGTTACACATCATGAAGCATAAGCAGGTGATATTTTAAAAATTATAAAAAAGATAGTATGTGCAGCCTGCATACAGAAATCCCTCTTAGCTCACCAGAGGAGCATGATGTTGGGGCCCAATCGAAAACACAGACAAGTTACAAATTTAGACAGCACGTTGCGTATAAGTAAGCAAGCAGTTGGCCATTCTGTACCTCAATTAAAGTCTTAGGGAGCATAATGAACAGCAGAGGGTTCCATACAAACATACTACCGCAGGCAAAACTATGCAATCCTTAGTGTAGTATAAACTAGATTGTGAGCCTCATGCAATAATAGTTGGTTAATAGACTTCAAAGCTTCAGGCATACTTCGGCAGAGTAATTAAATGGTAAGGCCTTTAATTATGTCAACTAATAGTGATACAAGTACCGAACATCAGGCATAATTATTTGGGCATCTCATTAAGTGAGGACAAATAAAGCAATTGAAAAGAGAAAATTAACTATGCCTGAAACAAACAAGAAATTGAACTATTGAGTTGCATACAGTGACTTACCTTAGCAGGTTGAAGAGGCTCAGCGTAGCTCCTACTTCTCTTGCAAGGCTCCTTCCTAACATCTTGTACTTGGAAATCCTCAATCTTATCTTTATTGCACCACCTCTGCAAGGTGACACAAACTAGTTACTCATCTCCTTGGAAGATAAATATGCATACTTTCCAGTCTGTGAACACAAAAGGATGATATTATAACAAAACAACACCACATAATGAAACATGCCGCATCTCTTGCACTTGCACACAATGAAATGAGCATTTACTATGTCTGCACTATGTAAAAACTAGGCATACCTTCGAACTGGATCTCCAGGTACTCTTGGAGAGCCTACTGTAGTGTACAGCCAAACCTTTATGTCACCTATGAGTTAGACAAGGCCCCACTATAGCAGCCCTTAGTGTTTAAATCGTTGACAAGCTCTGTTAGAGTGTTAGGTCAAGAACAGCAAGTAATCAAGGCAAACAGTCCTAGTATGGCTGGCTGTTGCAAACAAGCAATTGAACAGATGTGTGAGCAAATCTTACATATCAAGAAAAGAAGCAAAGAAGGAGGCTTAAAGACCATCACTTGACTAACCAGATTTAAGGGGAATTTAAACATCATGTGCAACGTATGAACTAACATAAACATTGCATATTCCAGATTCTACAATGGAATGCACATGTATTAGGTTATGACATGTATGATGATGCCTAAATGTACAGATAGCAGGCAGGAGTGATTCATCATTGCACGCACAATTGAATTGCAGGTTAAGGGCCAGTTCAATTCCGCCTTTTCAGGGCATATTGTCAAAATAAGCCATAAAAGATGTAGAGAAGTCATTTTTGAGTTATGGGCTTGGGCTTAACTAATTTCGCTTTGGAGGGGGGTGTTTCGGGTAGAACCTCACTAAAAATTGAAGGGAAGGGGAATAGTGAAATGACTCTGTTGTCTGGCTATATTACACTCAAAATTCAACTGCTGACGCCCGTGTCACACCTGACCCTCAAGTAAAAACAAACACGCAAGCATTCATTGCCCTGCCCGCTTGCATCTCCTCTCCCCTTTCCCTCTACCTCGATCCCCTGCCTGCAGCACTAGGGTTCCTCCAGCGAGCCGTCGCCACTGGTCCCATCTGGCCTGGTCCTCGATGATGCTATGTCCAGCTAGGCTACATGGCCGGCGGGTAGGGGCAAATCTCCCTGGCTGCTCCTCCCTCTGGCGCCGCCCCTCATTCTCATGGTCTCCAGCAGCTGATCCACTGTGGTTCGTCCAACGCACTACTCCGACGGGCGCTGCACAACTACGGCTGATGCCACACTGCGGCAGAAGGCACCTTGTTCCCCCTCCCCTCCTCCCAGGCCATGGCCTTGAGGTGCTGTTGAAGGATGAGCTCATCCAACAAGGTGAGGATCTCCTCTGATTTTTTTGCCAAATTTTCATTCTGATCCACTATACGATGAATTGCTATGAGCTGCTTCTGCTGCTGCTATATGATGCATTGCTATGAGCTGCTCCTGCTGCTGCTATATGATGAATTGCTATGAGCTGCTGCTGCTGTATGATGAGTTGCTATGAGCTGCTGCTGCTGCTATATGATGAATTGCTATGAGCTGCTGCTGCTGCTATATGATGAGTTGCTACAAGCTGCTCTTGTTGCTGCTATATGATGAATTGCTATGAGATGCTCCTACTGCTGCTATATGATGAATTGCTATGAGCTGCTCCTGTTGCTGCTATATGATGAATTGCTATGAGTTGCTGCTGGTATATGATGAATTGCAGACTGCTGCTGTTGTATGATGAGTTGCTATGAGCTGTTGCTGCTGCTATATGATGCTTTCAGGTGGTACTGCTATATGATAATAACCAGTCACTTGGACCATCGAATTTCAATAAATAATTGTTCTTCATTCAAATGTGGGTCATGCGTTCTTCGTTTAAATTAGGCAATGGGATCTCTATGGAAAACATTGACCAAAGTAGATTGTGCCAAGTAGATGGTATCTTTGTATTTGCATTTTGAGCAAATAGTGATGGGCTGTTTTCCTATCATATTAATTACTGCACTAGGTTCAATTTGTGATGTTTGCAAGTCAAATTAATTTCCATATGGGTAGCAAAATGAAAAATATATATAATGCAATCTAGACTTTCCACTGATCATACCAAAGATAAGCTGAAAATGCAATGAAAAGAACTGGTTGGCGTATTACATGGAGCTTATATTCACAGGTGCTTATTTTCTTAGGATAACTCGTAATAATTGTCCCTAAGAAACTTGGCTAATAGAACTGGAATACAAATAACATGTCACGATGATTGCAATGGAGGAGTGACGTACCATAGCACACTGTATAGGCTCACCGATGCCTCTCCTTTTTTTTGCGATGTTCCATGAAATTGCCACATACATCTTGTACTTTTTCATTGTGTAACCCTATCTGCAAGTTGACACGGCTAATTTCAGACATCTCTACATGATACTACATTGCATATCCCTTGCGCATATTTAAACCACCAATTAACGATTGTGTGCGTACCATAAACTAGCCATGACTTTGCATGCTGGACTGGCAGGCACTCTAAGGGAGCCTAATGTAGTGCACTGGAATTCCTACATGCCACCTACGATTTTGTGTAATGTACAACCCTATTCCTAAATATATGTCTTTGTAGAGATTCCAGTATGGACCACATACAGATGTATATAGATGCATTTTCAAGTGTAGATTCACTCATTTTGCTCCGTATGTAGCCTATAGTGGAATCTCTAGAAAGACTTATATTTAGGAACGAAGGTACGAGGTAGTATCATGTATGACATCTACATATCTAATTTAGCAGCCAGTAGAAGAAATCATTGTCTGCACAAAGGGATTACTGGTCGAAAATCCTAGCAAAGCACGCTGGCAGGCACAGAACAATACAAGAGAGAGAGACGCGCTTACAAGATCATAGCAATGCCTCAGTCCAGGATCTTGATTGGCCAAGCTATTAGATCTAGAAGAAACATCGTCCTTGTAGTTTTTGCCAGCTGCATAACAGGTAACAGCGACCGGTTAGTATATTTGAAGTACATCGGGCAGGCGATGCTGGACGGGTTCAAAGGTGACAAGTACCTAGGCCGTGGCGGGTGCTTGGCATCTCCAGACGGTGGGAATCAGGTTTTAAACATCGAGGATGATGACGCTGCACTGGCTGTCGGGGTCCGGTAAGGAGCTCTAGAACCGTCGAGTAGGGTGTTTGTGGGGCGGCTCCAGTAGGGTGGACTACGGTGTGGGCGAAGCGGATCTGTGGCCGTGGACGAGGGCGTAGGTGAAGCTGCTCTGGTGGTTGGGTTAAGGATGGTGTCGACGACGCGGATCTGCGGCCGTGGACGGGGCGTCAGAAGCTGCTCCGGTGGTTGGGTTAAGGATGGTGTCGACAATGCAGATCTGCGGCCGTGGACAGGGCGTCAGAAGCTGCTCCGGTGGTTGAGTTAAGGGTGGTGTCGACAATTCGGATCTGTGATACGTATCCAACGTATCTATAATTTTTGATTGTTCCATGCTATTATATTACCCCTTTTGGATGTTTATGGGCTTTATTTTACACATTTATATCATTTTTGGGACTAACCTACTAACCGGAGGCCCAGCACATATTGTTGTTTTTTTGCCTATTTCAGTATTTCGAAGAAAAGGAAATCAAACGGAGTCCAAGCAGAATGAAACCTTCGGGAGCGTGATTTTTGGAACGAACGTGATCCGGAGAGCTTGGAGTGCAAGTCAAGAAGCTTCTGAGGGCCCCACAAGATAGGGCCCCCCCTGTAGGGCGCGCCCCCCTGTCTCGTGGGCCCCTCGGGCGGCCACCTACGTACTTCTTCCTCCTATATATACCTATGTACCCTGAAAACATCCAGGAGCACCACGAAACACAATTTCCACCACCGTAACCTTCTGTATCCGCAAGATCCCATCGTGGAGCCTTCGCCGGCACTTTGCCGGAGGGGGAATCAACCACGGATGGCCTCTACATCAACATCCTTGCCCCTCCGATGAGTTGTGAGTAGTTTACCACAGAACTACGGGTCCATAGTTATTAGCTAGATGGCTTCTTCTCTCTTTTTGGATCTCAATACAATGTTCTCCCCCTCTCTTGTGGAGATCTATTCGATGTAAACTCTTTTTGCGGTGTGTTTGTTGAGATCCAATGAATTGCGGGTTTATGATCAAGTTTATCTATGAATAATATTTGAATCTTCTCTGAATTCTTTTATGTATGATTGAGTTATCTCTGCAAGTCTCTTCGAATTATCAGTTTGGTTTGGCCTACTAGATTGGTCTTTCTTGCCATGGGAGAAGTGCTTAGCTTTGGGTTCAATCTTGCGGTCTTCTTACCCAGTGACAGAAAGGGTTGCAAGACACGTATTGTATTGTTGCCATCGAGGATAACAAGATGGGGTTTATATCATATTGCATGTGTTTATCCCTCTACATCATGTCATCTCGCTTAATGCGTTACTCTGTTCTTATGAACTTAATACTCTAGATGTAGGCAGGAGTCGGTCGATGTGTGGAGTAATAGTATGTAGGACCTTGAGAAGAGGTGTCTAGAGGGGGGGTGATTAGACACTAAGTACCAAAGTTGCAGTTTTTAAGTTTCCTTAAGTTTAAGTGGAGTTTAGGCACAAGTTTAACATTCACAATACATATCAAGCAAGCATGCAAGAGTATATGGGCAGCGGAATGTAAAGCATGCAACTTGCAAGAAAGTAAAGGGAAGGGTTTGGAGGATTCAAACGCAATTGGAGACATGGATGTTTTTGGCGTGGTTCTGATAGGTGGTGCTATCGTACATCCACGTTGATGGAGACTTCAACCCACGAAGGGTAATGGTTGTGCGAGTCCACGGAGGGCTCCACCCATGAAGGGTCCACGAAGAAGCAACCTTGTCTATCCCACCATGGCCATCGCCCACGAAGGACTTGCCTCACTAGCGGTAGATCTTCACAAAGTAGGCGATCTCCTTGCCCTTACAAACTCCTTGGTTCAACTCCACAATCTTGTCGGAGGCTCCCAAGTGACACCTAGCCAATCTAGGAGACACCACTCTCCAAGAAGTAACAAATGGTGCATTGATGATGAACTCCTTGCTCTTGTGCTTCAAATGATAGTCTCCCCAACACTCAACTCTCTCTCATAGGATTTGGATCTGGTGGAAAGAAGATTTGAGTGGAAAGCAACTTGGGGAAGGCTAGAGATCAAGATTCATTTGGTAGGAATGGAATATCTTGGCCTTAACACATGAGTAGGTGGTTCTCTCTCAGAAATGGTAAGTTGGAAGTGTAGGTTTATTCTGATGGCTCTCTCCACGAATGAAGAGGAGGTGGAGGGGTATATATACCCTCCACACAAAATCTAACCGTTACACACAATTTACCAAACTCGGTGGGACCGATTCAACAGACTCGGTCGGACCGATTTAGTAAACCTAGTGACCGTTAGGATTTTCGGTGGGACCGAAATGCAACTCGGTGATACCGATATGATTAGGGTTAGGGCATAACGTAATCTCGGTAAGACCGATTACACAAACTCGGTGAGACCGATTTTGGTAATAAGCTTTTCAGAGAGTTGGTCAGGCAAACTCGGTTGGACCGATTACACAAACTCGGTGGGACCGATTTTGGTAATGATTCAACCAGGAAGTTTGCATTGTAATCTCGGTAGTACCGATTGCTCAAACTCGGTGAGACCGATTTTGGTAATGGACATACACAGAGAGATTACAATCCCATCTCGGTGAGACCGAGATCCCTATCGGTGAGACCGATTTGCCTAGGGTTTGTGGCAGTGGCTATGACATCAAAACTCGGTGGCACCGGATAGAAAGAATCAATGGGGCCGAGTTTGACTTTAGGTTTAGGGCACTTGTGTGGAAGTGGGAAAGTAGTTGAGGGTTTTGGAGCATATCACTAAGCACTGTGGAGCAAGAAACTCATTAAGAAACACCTCATCCCTTCTTGATAGTATTGGCTTTTCCTATAGACTCAATGTGATCTTGGATCACTAAAATGTAAAATCAAGAGTCTTGAGCTTGAAGCTTGAGCCAATTCTTTGTCCTTAGCATCTTGAAGGAGTTCCCACATCCTTTTGTCCATGCCACTCCATTGTTGAACTTATCTGAAACATACTGGATAAAAGTGTTAGTACAACAAGAGATATGTTGACATTAATTACCAAAACCACCTAGGGAGCACTTGTGCTTTCAATCTCCCCCTTTTTGGTAATTGATGACAACATACATCAAAGCTTTAGATAAAGATACAAAGAATAGCAAGTAAAGCTTTGGAAAGACATGTAACAATCATAGGCTCCCCCTACATGTATGAAACCATGTGAATATGGAATATAGAAGCATGTGACAGCATAACCATGATAGAGTAGACAATGTGTTACATGTATCTTGGCCATATGTTTCAGAGCAAAGAATATTAAAGAGAATACCTTCATGCCCATCAGTCCTTCTTGCAAACAGTATGTACATCAGCAAGAATTCCTCATACACATGATTGTGATGCATATACTTACCTTGTAGTCTTGAGTTGGCTTGGGATGGAATGAACCTGCACAAACAAGGTTAGATAACACAGGTACATCTACTAGCCAGAGCAAACAGAAGAAACCACAAGAATACCAAGACTGGGATGACATGTAGAGAGTGAGTACTAAGTACCACATTGGATTAGACATATCCCCAAGAGTAAAGATATGCAATGATTTTAAATAATTTCTTTCCTTAGATGTCTTGCTCCCCCTGAATGTAGCATGGGATACTGGGAGAAGATAGGGAATAGAAAATCAGAGCTGAAAGATATGAATGATGAACAGAGCTAATGCAAGCTAATGCAAATAAGCACAACAAATCATATGAACATGTCTCTCCCCTCAAGAAGACATGTGGCATCTCTCCTCTTGAACACCAAGCATCTGGGATCCTTGAGAAATACTTCTATTTAAGTATTCTCTCCCCCTGAGGATCTCTCTCCCCCCTTGAGGATCTCTCTCCCCCTTGAGGAGGTGATGAACTATTTCTCTGATGTGATCTCTCTCTAAATGATAAGCTTTGACGTTATCTCTCTCTCCCCCTTTGACATCAATTTCCAAGAAGGGTTTTCTGGAATCTGTCGAATGGGTTTGGTCCTTGAGTCACAACACAAAGCAATGATAAAATTGTGATGCTTGTAGAGGACAAGATTCATTGAGTGGAGCTGGATCAGAAGAAACATAGAATATGTGGCAAACTGTTTTTCCTGATGTGAAATCGATGGCACCGAGTGGTATGCTTCAGTTGTACCGAAAGGATTTGGTTGGACCAAAAACAACAAATCGGTGAAACCGAGTTCATCGCAGAGAAAACACTTGTCACTTCAGCTCACTAGACTAGTAAGATCTCACAAGGATTTGCAATGAATTTACTGAAAGATACGCAAGGAATTGGATGCAGAAAAATGCAGAGCAAACAAAAAGAAATCTAGATGAAGTTTTTTTAAAAAAAAGGGGAAACAAATATGCATGAGACAAATGCAAAAACACAGAAAAGAATACACGAGAACTTCATCTAGAGATGGTCGGCGACAAAGTCACCTATGTTAGAGTATATTGACTTAGGAGTCAAGTGAGATTACTTGATCATAGGTCATACTCATCATTTAAGCTCAAAATGGGGTTGCCATTTTTCGTTTAAGCATCTTGATGTATTCACATATTGTCGAGTTGCTTTAGCTCATGACTTGGAGTAAAGCTTCTCTAAGATGGAATAACATACCTTGGTTGGTGGTGTTGTCCATGTAGTTGAACTTGTGTGGGTTGCTCAAGGTTGATGTAGCTCATCAAGAATTTGGAGCACCACTTGGAATTTGAGTCCATCTACCTACATGGGTTAGTTCTTGCAAGGAAGAGCACTTGTGTATCCAAAAATGACAATCATGATGCTCAACATAGAATTTGTCAAAGGATATGTTTGAATGGTTTCGTGCTTCCTTGTCTTCAACCACCATGGTGTAGAGACTTGGTGATGTAGAGATTGCTTAAGATGTGAGTAGATTACAATCTCATGGAATTAGATTCAACCAAGTACCTACATGGGTTAGATAACATGCAAGATGCAAATATAACCAAGACATAAGATTTTCATCATGAGAGAAATATCAAGGAGTAGTCATAAGTTCATGTCTTGCATGTATCCCATGGAGTTTCTACTCCAAGTTTGAAGCATCAATGATGTTCAATTCTCCTCTTAACCTGCAAAACACTTTCTCATCAAGAGGTTTAGTGAATATATCCGCTAATTGATTTTCGGTGCGAACATGCTTAAGATCAATGTCACCCTTGGCAACATGATCTTGAATGAAATGATGACGGACTTCAATATGCTTAGTTCGAGAATGTTGCACAGGGTTGTGACCAATTTTGATAGCACTTTAATTGTCACAAAGCAATGGAACATGTCTCACATATATCCCATAATCTTTAAGAGTTTGGGTCATCCAAAGTAATTGATCACAACATGAACCAGCGGCAATGTATTCCGCTTCGGCGGTGGATAAGGATACCGAGTTTTGTTTCTGGGAGGACCAAGATACAAGAGATGTACCAAGAAATTGACAAGTACCTGAAGTGGACTTTCTATCAACCTTGTCTCCGGCATAGTCCGAGTCGGAATAGCCAACAAGATCGACAGAGGCCCTCTTAGGATACCAAATGCCAAAATTTGGTGTATGGATTAAGTATCTCACTATCCTTTTCACGGCCTTAAGATGACATTCTTTAGGAGCAGCTTGATATCGTGCACACATGCACACGCTTAGCATGATATCGGGATGTGAAGCACATAGATATAACAATGAACCAATCATAGAGCGATAAACCTTTTGATCAACCGGTTCACTATCTTTGGTCAAGTCAAGATGTCCACTAGTAGGCATGGGTGTAGACATACCTTTGCATTCTTGCATATTGAACTTCTTGAATAAGTCCTTGGTGTACTTTGTTTGAGAAACAAAGGTACCTTCCTTAGTTTGCTTGATTTGCAACCCAAGAAAGAATTTGAGTTCACTCATCATAGACATCTCAAACTTCTCTGACATTAGCTTCCCAAACTGTTCACTAAAATGAGGGTTAGTTGAACAAAATATAATATCATCAACATAGATTTGGCACACAAATATTTCTACATTAACCCTTTTAGTAAAAAGAGTAGAATCAATTTTCCCAATTTCAAAACCTTTTTCAATAAGGAACTTGGTCAAGCATTTATACCATGCTCTAGGAGCTTGTTTAAGACCATAAAGAGCTTTGTGAAGTTTGTAAACATGATTGGGTTTCTTAGGATTGACAAACCCGGGAGGTTGCTTAACATAAACTTCCTCTTCTATTTCACCATTTAGAAAAGAACTTTTAATGTCCATTTGGTAAAAGGTGATATCATGATGATTAGCATAGGCAAGTAAGATGCGAATGGACTCAAGTCTAGCAACAGGAGCATAAGTCTCACCATAGTCCATACCTTCGACTTGTGTGTAGCCTTGGGCGACGAGACGTGCTTTGTTGCGAACTACTTGTCCATCTTCATCTTGCTTGTTGCGAAACACCCATTTGGTACCGATGATGTTGTGGTTGTTGTCGGGCTTCTCAACCAATGTCCAAACTTGGTTCCTCTCAAAGTTGTGTAGCTCTTCATGCATAGCATTTATCCAATCCGGGTCTTCCAATGCTTCTTCAGCCTTCATAGGTTCAATGCTAGAGATGAAAGAATAGTTTTCACAAAAGTTAGCTACACGAGTTTTAGAGCGAGTGATTCTCCCGGTCTGAATGTCATTGTAGATTTACTCGACGGGATGATCTTTAGCAATTCTTGCTCGAACTCATGAAAGCTTTTGCTTGGGTCTTCGTTGAACATCTTCTTCATCTTGTTCTTCTTCTTGGCCTTCTTCATTGTTGGCGTTGTCGTTCTCTTGTCGTGGTGGAGAAGGAGGTTGTTGACGTTCATCTTGATGCACTTCCTCGTTTTCTTCATCTTGGTGTGTCCCACTTGTGGATGCTTCCGTATCAACTCTTGGTTCACCTTGTCGTGAAGTAGAAGCTTCCACTTAGTACTCTCCTTCACCTCCGTTGGACGGACCTTGCCAATAGACAAGTCTTGGATTGCTTCCGAAGGATCTTTGTCTCCTACATCAATTGGTAATTGCTCTACTTGCGAGCCGTTAGATTCATCAAACTTCACATCTACCGTCTCTTCAACCTTTTGGGTGAAATTGTTGTAGACACGGTAAGTGTGAGAGTTTGAGCCATAACCTAGTAGGAAACCTTCATGAGACTTAGGAGCAAATTTAGAACGACGATGCTTATCAAGAATGTAGCACTTTGAGCCGAATACTCGAAAGTATCCAACTTGGGGTTTGTTACTGGTGAGGAGCTTGTATGTCGTCTTGCCGAGTAGCTTGTGAATATACAAGCGATTTGTTGCATGACAAGCTGTCTCATCCGCTTCTGCCCAAAAGTGCTTCGGTGTCTTGTACTCATCAAGCATCGTTCTCGCCATTTCGATGAGTGTCCGGTTCTTCCGTTCAACAACTCTGTTTTGTTGAGGTGTGTACGTAGCCAAGAACTAGTGTGAAATCCCTTCTTCGTCAAGAAAGGTGTCCACATTTGCGTTCTTGAACTCCGTTCCGTTGTCGCTGCGAACCTTCTTGATTTTCACTTCAAATTGATTTTGGGCCTTCCTAGCGAAATTTTTGAAGATCTTTTGGACCTGCGATTTATCATCGAGAAAGAACACCCACGTAAATCTTGAAAAATCATCAACTATAACTAGACCAAAAGAATTTCCACCGAGACTCTTGTAAGAGTTGGGACCAAAAAGATCCATGTGAAGTAGCTCGAGTGGCCTCCTTGTGGTCATGATGTTCTTCACGGGATGCCTTCCTCCAACCTGTTTACCTGCTTGACAAGCACTGCAAAGTCTATCCTTATCAAATATGACATCATTAACTCCAAGGATATGATTTCCTTTAATAAGCTTGTCAAGGTTTCGCATACCAACATGACCTAGTCGTCTATGCCATAACCAACCTTTTGAGGATTTAGCAATGAAGCAAGTTTTAGGTTGAGCCTTTTTATTGAAATCAACAATGTATAGATCACCTCTATGCACACCAGTAAAGACCATTTTATGATTGTCTCGACGAAACGCTTGGCAATCTACTTCAGTAAATAGGACAGTGAAACCGAAATCAGCAAGTCTAGATACTGAAAGTAAGTTGTATCCAAGAGATTCAACGAGCAAGACATTTTGTATGGAGCTATCATGTGATATGGCCACCTTACCGAGGCCAACCACCTTACCCTTTGAGTTGTCACCGAAAGTGACATACTTTCGAGGACTATCATTATCAGCAAGCTCACGAAACATGTCTTTATCTCCGGTCATGTGATCGGTACATCCACTATCAAGAACCCATTCCTTTCCTCCTGACATATATCCCCAAAGATTTGCCATAAGACCAAAATGTCTCATTGCATCATCAAGATCGAAGTCACTATCATCATCCTCATCATAGTATCCATGTTCAACATCGTCATGTGGTGGATCAAATCCTAGAGAGGGTGATTCGTTAGAGTGAGTTTGACAATGATCTTGCTTATGAATTTTTATAGCTTCCGAAATAATATCACTAATAATTCCAACATCTCCTTTGGCACGCATAAGGTTTGTAAGCTCAAATAGACGATCACCAAACATAGGATCACTAGTATTCATCTTACTCAAAGCAATAGACTTATGAAGAATTTCATCAAGATTTTTCAAGGAATAATTTGGAAAGCGTTCCTCAAGAAATTTCCATATAGTGTAGGCACACTTAAGAGTAGGCAAACATCCAATCAAGTTTCTAGGCAATCCTCTAATGATAAGTTCGGCAGTTCTAAGATTCCTAACCATGTCAATTGACTCATCATGGGTAGGATGCATAGGATCAACATAAGTGCACAAGGGCTAGCAATGTACTTGTTCAAATGATATTGATGGAAAATTACAAGCATCTCATTTTTCCACTCATGAAAATACTCTCCATCAATAATAGGCACTCTATGTCTAAGACTCCCTAAAGTAGACTTATCCATCTTCCTCCAATGGTGATTAAACCAAGGCAATGGAGACCAATGCTCTGATACCACTTGTAGGACCTTGAGAAGAGGTGTCTAGAGGGGGGTGATTAGACACTAAGTACCAAAGTTGCAGTTTTTAAGTTTCCTTAAGTTTAAGTGGAGTTTAGGCATAAGTTTAACATTCACAATACATATCAAACAAGCATGCAAGAGTATATGGGCAGCGGAATGTAAAGCATGCAACTTGCAAGAATGTAAAGGGAAGGGTTTGGAGGATTCAAACGCAATTGGAGACACGGATGTTTTTGGCGTGGTTCCGATAGGTGGTGCTATCATACATCCACGTTGATGGAGACTTCAACCCACGAAGGGTAACGGTTGCGCGAGTCCACGGAGGGCTCCACCCACGAAGGGTTCACAAAGAAGCAACCTTGTCTATCCCACCATGGCCATCGCCCACGAAGGACTTGCCTCACTAGCGGTAGATCTTCACGAAGTAGGCGATCTCCTTGCCCTTACAAACTCCTTGGTTCAACTCCACAATCTTGTCGGAGGCTCCCAAGTGACACCTAGCCAATCTAGGAGACACCACTCTCCAAGAAGTAACAAATGGTGCATTGATGATGAACTCCTTGCTCTTGTGCTTCAAATGATAGTCTCCCCAACACTCAACTCTCTATCATAGGATTTGGATCTGGTGGAAAGAAGATTTGAGTGGAAAGCAACTTGGGGAAGGCTAGAGATCAAGATTCATATGGTAGGAATGGAATATCTTGGCCTCAACACATGAGTAGGTGGTTCTCTCTCAGAAATGGTAAGTTGGAAGTGTAGGTTTATTCTGATGGCTCTCTCCACGAATGAAGAGGAGGTGGAGGGGTATATATAGCCTCCAAACAAAATCTAACTGTTACACACAATTTACCAAACTCGGTGGGACCGATTCAACAGACTCGGTCGGACCGATTTAGTAAACCTAGTGACCGTTAGGATTTTCGGTGGGACCGAAATGCAACTCGGTGAGACCGATATGATTAGGGTTAGGGTATAATGTAATCTCGGTAAGACCGATTACACAAACTCGGTGATACCGATTTTGGTAATAAGCTTTCCAGAGAGTTGGTCAGGCAAACTCGGTTGGACCGATTACACAAACTCGGTGGGACCGATTTTGGTAATGAGTCAACCAGGAAGTTTGCATTGTAATCTCGGTAGTACCGATTGCTCAAACTCGGTGAGACCGATTTTGGTAATGGACATACACAGAGAGATTACAATCCCATCTCGGTGAGACCGAGATCCCTATCGGTGAGACCGATTTGCCTAGGGTTTGTGGCAGTGGCTATGACATCAAAACTCGGTGGCGCCGGATAGAAAGAATTAGTGGGGCCGAGTTTGACTTTAGGTTTAGTGCACTTGTGTGGAAGTGGGAAAGTAGTTGAGGGTTTTGGAGCATATCACTAAGCACTGTGGAGCAAGAAACTCATTAAGCAACACCTCATCCCTTCTTGATAGTATTGGCTTTTCCTATAGACTCAATGTGATCTTGGATCACTAAAATGTAAAATGAAGAGTCTTGAGCTTGAAGCTTGAGCCAATCCTTTGTCCTTAGCATCTTGAAGGAGTTCCCACATCCTTTAGTCCATGTCACTCTATGTTGAACTTATCTGAAACATACTAGATAAAAGTGTTAGTCCAACAAGAGATATGTTGACATTAATTACCAAAACCACCTAGGGAGCACTTGAGCTTTCATAGTAGTAGATGCAGGCAGGAGTCGATCTACTTGTTATGGACGTGATGCCTATATACATGATCATGCCTAGATAATCTCATAACTATGCGCTTTTCTATCAATTGCTCGACAGTAATTTGTTCACCCACCGTAATACTTATGCTATCTTGAGAGAAGCCTCTAGTGAAACCTATGGCCCTCGGGTCTATCTCTTATCATATTTGCTTTCAATCTACTTTATTTGCATCTTTACTTTTTGCATCTATATTACAAAATACCAAAAATATATTTATCTTATCATACTATCTTTATTAGATCTCACTTCCGCAATTGGCCGTGAAGGGATTGACAACCCCTTTATTGCGTTGGTTGCGAGTTCTCAGTTTGTTTGTGTAGGTGCGTGGGACTTTTGAGGAGCCTCCTACTGGATTGATACCTTGGTTCTCAAAACTAAGGGAAATACTTAAGCTACACTTTGCTGCATCACCCTCTCCTCTTCGAGGAAAACCAACGCAAGCTCAAGACGTAGAACGAAGAATTTCTAGCGCCGTTGCCGGGGAGGTCTTCGCTCAAGTCAAGACATACCAAGTACCCATCACAAACCCATCTCCCTCGCATTTACATTATTTGCCATTTGCCTCTCGTTTTCCTCTCCCCCACTTCACCCTTGCCGTTTTATTCGCCATCTCTTTCCCAATCTCCTCCTCTCTTTTCGCTTGCCTTCTTCTGTGTGCTTGTTTGCTTGTTTGACCTTATGGCCGCGTCTAAGGGTCCTGACCACCTTCTTAGAAGGATGGATGAGATTGAATCAAATATAAGAAGCTTTATGAATTTGCAATTTGAGCATAATAATTTCTTTAGAAAAGAGCTTAAGGAACAAAAGAGTTTTTTGGGTTTTATGAATAAAGAGCTTGATGATATGAACAAAGAATTTATGGAGTTAACGCTCAAATTACCCAGCTTGAGATTGCTATAGCAAAAATTTCTAACAAGCAAGCCACCTTAGTCAATAAGATGGCCGCTAAACCAGAAAAATTACGTGAAAATAATGATGATGATCTTAAAGTTATTGATGCATCTCCGATTAGATCTAAGTTTTGCAATATGAATTTTGATGATTATGGGAGTGATGATGAATCAACTTTGCCTAGGAGGCGTCCCAAAAATTCGGAGTCTTTAGATCTTGATGTTAAATTTGGTAAAAGTGAGATTGGAGAATCCTCAACTTCTAATAATGTTGAACCCACTATCTCGGATTTCAAGGAATTCGATTATGATAATTGTTCTTTAAAAGGGTGTATTTCCTTGTTGCAATCCGTTGTTAATTCACCTCATGCTTATAGTCAAAATAAAGCTTTTACCAAACATTTTGTTGATGCCTTGATGCAATGTTATGATGAAAAACTTAATTTGGAAGTTTCTATACCTAGAAAACTTAATGATGGGTGGTAACCTACTATAAAGATTAGAATTAAAGATTATAAGTGTTTTGCTTTATGTGATTTGGGTGCTCGTGTTTCCACGATTCCGAAAACTTTATGTGATATTCTAGGTTTCCATGATCTTGATGATTGCTCTTTAAATTTGCACCTTGCGGATTCCACCATTAAAAAGCCTATGGGAAGGAGCAATGATGTTCTTATTGTTGCAAATAGAAATTTGGTGCCCGTAGATTTTATCGTTCTTGATATAGATTGCAATCTTGCTTGCCCTATTATTCTTGGTAGACCTTTCCTTAGAACAATTGGTGCGATTATTGATATGAAGGAAGGGAATATTATATTCCAATTTCCATTAAAGAAAAGCATGGAGCACTTTCCAAGAAATAAAGTCAAATTACCTTATGAGTCTATCATGCGTGCTACTTATGAATTTAGTGCCAAAGATGGCACTCGTTAGATCTATCTTTATTTTTATGCCTAGCTAGGGGCGTTAAACGATAGCGCTAGTTGGGAGGCAACCCAATTTTTTTTATGTTTTTTTTGTTTTTGCTCCTGTTTAGTAATAAATCTTGCATCTACCTTCTGTTTAGATGTGTTTTTATCTTTTGATTAGTGTTTGTGCCAAGTAGAACCTATAGGATAACCTACGATGATAGTTGATTTGATTCTGCTGAAAAACAGAAACTTTACACGCACGAATATAATTTTGTTAAATCACAGGAACGTGCTTTTGCGTTGATTCATTTTTATGCTGTTCAATAGACAAATTTTCCAGGACTTCCTATTTTTGTAGGACTTCTAGAGTTCCAGAAGTTTGCGTTACTTACAGATTGCTACAGACTGTTCTGTTTTTGACAGATTCTGTTTTTCGTCTGTTGTTTGCTTATTTCAATGCATCTATGGCTAGTAATTCAGTCTTTGAACCATAAAGAAGTTGGAATACAGTAGGTTTAACACCAAAATAAATAAAGAATGAGTTCATTGCAGTACCTTATGTGGTGGTTTTGTTTTCTTTCACTAACGGAGCTTATAAGATTTCCTGTTGAGTTTTGTGTTGTGAAGTTTTCAAGTTTTGGGTAAAGCTTTTATGGACTATGGAATAAGGAGTGGCAAGATCCTAAGCTTGGGGATGCTTATGGCACCCCAATATATTCAAGGACATCCAAAAGCCTAAGCTTGGGGATGCCCCGGGAAGGCATCCCCTCTTTCGTCTTCGTTCATTGGTAACTTTACGTGGAGCTATATTTTTATTCGCTACATGATATGTGTTTTGCTTGGAGCGTCGTGTATTATATTAGTTTTTGATTTTTAGTTTACCACAATTACCCTTGCTGTACACACCTTTTGGAAGAAGCCTATTTGATTAGAATTTGCTAGAATACAATATGTGCTTCACTTATATCTTTTGAGCTTGATAGTTTTTGCTCTAGTGCTTCACTTATATATTTTAGAGCACGGTGGTGTCTTAATTTTGAAGAAATTGCTAGTCTCTCATGCTTCACTTATATTATTTTGAGAGTCTTTTAGAACAGCATGGTATTTGCTATGATCATAAAGTTGGTCCTAGAATGATGAGCATCCAAGTTGGGTATAATAAAAACTATCATAGAAAGTGAATTGGATGCTATGATCAATTTGATACTTGATAATTGTTTTGAGATATGAAGGTAGTGATATTAAAGTCATGCTAGTTGGGTGATTATGAATTTAAAGAATGCTTGTGTTGAAGTTTGTGATCCCCTCGGGCGGCCACCGACGTACTTCTTCCTCCTATATATACCTACGTACCCCGAAAACATCTAGGAGCACCACGAAACACAATTTCCACCGTCGTAACCTTCTGTATCCGCGAGATACCATCTTGGAGCCTTCGCCGACACTCTGTCGGAGGGGGAATCAACCACGGAGGGCCTCTACATCAACATCCTTGCCCCTCCGATGAGTTGTGAGTAGTTTACTACAGACCTACGGGTCCATAGTTATTAGCTAGATGGCTTCTTCTCTCTTTTTGGAT
The DNA here is from genome assembly GCA_963921465.1 of Triticum timopheevii. Classification (NCBI taxonomy): domain Eukaryota; kingdom Viridiplantae; phylum Streptophyta; class Magnoliopsida; order Poales; family Poaceae; genus Triticum; species Triticum timopheevii. The sequence goes on along the minus strand of OY997264.1, from coordinate 193,589,234 downwards.
CTCAATACAATGTTCTCCCCCTCTCTTTTGGAGATCTATTCGATGTAAACTCTTTTTGCAGTGTGTTTGTCAAGATCCGATGAATTGTGGGTTTATGATCAAGTTTATCTATGAATAATATTTGAATTTTCTCTGAATTCTTTTATGTATGATTGAGTTATCTTTGCAAGTCTCTTCGAATTATCAGTTTGGTTTGGCCTACTAGATTGATCTTTCTTGCCATGGAAGAAGTGCTTAGCTTTCGGTTCAATCTTGCGGTGTTCTTACCCAGTGACAGAAAGGGTTGCAAGACACGTATTGTATTGTTGCCATCGAGGCTAACAAGATGGGGTTTATATCATATTGCATGTGTTTATCCCTCTACATCATGTCATCTTGCTTAATGCGTTACTCTGTTCTTATGAACTTAATACTCTAGATGCAGGCAGGAGTCGGTCGATGTGTGGAGTAATAGTAGTAGATGCAGGCAAGAGTCGGTCTACTTGTTATGGACGTGATGCCTATATACATGATCATGCCTAGATAATCTCATAACTATGCGCTTTTCTATCAATTGCTCGACAGTAATTTGTTCAGCCACCGTAATACTTTATGCTATCTTGAGAGAAGCCTCTAGTTAAACCTATGGCCCCCAGGTCTATCTCTTATCATATTTGCTTTCAATCTACTTTATTTGCATCTTTACTTTTTGCATCTATATTACAAAATACCAAAAACATATTTATCTTATCGTACTATATTTATTAGATCTCACTTTTGCAAGTGGCCGTGAAGGGATTGACAACCCCTTTATTGTGTTGGTTGCGATTTCTCAGTTTGTTTGTGTAGGTGCGTGGGACTTTTGAGGAGCCTCCTACTGGATTGATACCTTGGTTCTCAAAACTGAGGAAAATACTAATGCTACACTTTGCTGCATCACCCTCTCCTCTTCGAGGAAAACCAACGCAAGCTCAAGGCGTAGCAATCTGCGGCCGTGGACGGGGCGTCAAAAGCTGCTCAGGTAGGTTGGATGAGGGTGCGAGGAAGCGGATCCGAGGCCGTGGACTTGTGAGTTGGCAAAGTCGCCCCGGTAGGGTTGAGAATGGTATAGGCGAAGCTACTCCAGTAGGGTTGACGCTGGTGTCGGCGAAGCGGCTCCAGTAGGGTTGAGGAAGGTGTCGGCGAAGAGGATCAGAGGCCCTCGACGGGGGCGTCGGTGGGGCGGCTCCGGGGGGTGTGGACAAAGCGTCTCCGGTGGGGAGTATGAATGAGCCGCTGCAGATGCGCGGCGGTTGACGAGAGTACCGGCGAAGCAGATCCGGCGTCGTGGACAAGGCCGGCACTGAATGGGCTGTGGTACAGTGGTGGATGAGCAGTCTACTTGTTTCTAGGGGAGGTGGGAGGGGTAGATGCGGCCGCAGAAGCAGATCCGGCAAGGTGGACGCCGCTGGCAGTGAATGGGCTATGGTACGCCGGTGGATGAGCAGTCTAGGGTTTCGAGAGGAGAGGGGAGAAAGGGCGATGAAGTACGGATGACGTGATGTAAGATGCTCTGGTGCTGTGAAGTTAGTCGTTTTTGCGGGAGGGGGAGAGGAAATGGGGGTGCCGTGTAGTGGGGGGAACCGGAAGTTACCAAAGCAGCCACGACCTATCATGTAGATGAGGGCGGTATTGTAACTGTTGGCCTCCATGCACCAAGGACAAAAGGGGGATTTCGCATGCTAAAGACTAAGGTGGCGGAAATTTTAGAAGGAGGCGGGAGATTTTGCCGCCCGCGGGATCATTCGTATCCAGTTTCAACTAATTTTGGACCGTGCTAGCAGGAAGGTCATGCTAGACTGTGTACATGGGGCACGCGTCAGCAGTTAATAACTGGTGTGAAGTCCACCCCAGAAAAAAAGACAATAACTTGGGATGATGCGCCGATAACTTGGACGTTCACACGGGCGCGGCCAATCGTACGGGTGTAGTGGCGCGTTCACAAAAAAGGGATCAAATGCTCAGCCTATGTATTTCTCGTGTAAATGGATAATTTAGTGCCATTGGTTATTTACTTTAAACAAATGCGTTGACGTGTTAGTGTAGAGGCACACAAAAAGAAATGGATATTGTAGTTAGCTACTTAAAAGTGTTACCTCATATGATTACATAGCCTCCATTTCATAAATTTCGTACCCGTTGAATTCATATATGAATATTACATATATTACTTCAAAACAGAAACTTAAATCATCCAAGACTAATGAATTTGAATGCAAGAGTAACAATGGTGCATGTGCATGATAGCTACATTGGTTGTTTGAAGAAACATCACTGTAACTTTGGCATGCACAACTGAAAAGGTTTATTTGAATAGAAAAAAATGTGATATGTGAGTGTCCAATCTTTATAGCGTTGAATCAATATTGTACCTTTGGCCACGATACGAAGTAGATATTGACTTATGTTCAAGCAATGCACGTCCACGATCGCTAGATAGTGATACGTGAATGAATTGTGCAATCTCTCTCACACACATACATATCTCATTTCCTTGTGGGCATCGGAATCACACACGCGCACTTCATGTATTTCTCTCCCTCCATCAGGGTTAAATTCGTCTTTCTACCCCGTCCTACAAGTCTCTCACACAGAAACACACACGCTCTCTATGTCTAACACGCCCACCCCTTTAATTCCGCCCACCCACAGCCACTAATGTCTCAAAGTATAATAATGTCTCTCAGACATATGCTATCTACCTATCCCTTAATATAGCTAGATATGTGTCACACAAACTCCTCCCTACTAGCAAGATGCCCATGTGCATTGCACAGAACATCAAGATGCATTTGTATGAGAAGTTTATCTTGTGGGAGAAAAGGATGAACGAGGGAATACCTTATTTGCAAATGCGGAGAGGGGTGTGGGTATCTTTTTGCAAAATTGCCATATTTTCCTTCCTGTCCGTCGGATATAAATCGGATGGCCTATATTGCAGGATGGCAGGAACACCATCATCACCAACTCTATTTTTTTATAAGAGTAGAGATATGTGAGTGTCACTGCCCCCCCCCCCCACACACACACACTTCCCAACACTGAAGGAGTAGGGTGACACCTCGATCTTGATACTAATCTATCGACTGGCTTCTCTCTCAAACATACACACACACACACTACCCGGCACCGAAGGAGTAGGGTGACACCTCGATCTTGATACTAATCTATCAATTGGATTCTCTCTCAAACATACACACACACACTACCTGGCACCGAAGGAGTAGGGTGGCACATCGATCTTGATAATAATCTATCGACTCCTCTTTCAAACACACACACACACACACACACACACACACACACACTCGCTAGTTGTGCCTCTGTGCCTACCGCGCACACTCTCGATACGTCTATCTCTCCCTCCCCCCCCCCTCCAATAATGACAGCAGAAGGGTGACAACTCGATCTAATCATAATCTGTCAATTGGTTTCTCTCTCAAACATTGTGTCTCGGTGCCTCGCTCGGTAGCCCCCTCAATATGTAGACTTCTCACGCGCGCGCAGTTGTAGTGACGATGACGCTGAAGCCAGTGTGCCTTGTTTTTACCGGCCTCATATGATAGTTTTCACCCTGTTTTCTGTTAATTAACAAGGCAACCTTTTCTTTGTTACTACTAGTGAATCTGAAATCATTCGGGGCAGACATAAAATATATCAGTTCAACCCAATTATTGCAGCAACTATTTTAAAAGAAATTAGCTAGCTGCCCGTGCGTTGCATGGAACATCAAGATGCATTTGTATGAGTAGTTTATCTTGTGAGAGAAAAGGCTGAACGAGGGAAGGCCTTATTTGCGAACGTGGAGAGACGTGTGGGTATATTTTTGCAAAATTGTCATAGTTTCTTTCCTATCCGTTAGATATAAATCCGACGGCCTATATTGCAAGATGACACGCACACCATCATCACCAAGTCTATTTTCTACTCCCTCCGTCCAAAAATACTTGTCATCAAAATGGATAAAAATAGATGTATCTAAAACTAAAATACGTTTAGATACATTTCCTTTTATCTATTTTGATGACAAGTATTTCCGGACGGAGAGAGTATTTGTATTTTTGAGATTTCAACAAGTGACTATGACCGGACCTTACCAACATACTCAAAAAAGTAGTCCATAATTTTGATGTTACCCTCTTTTCTTGGCGGTGCAGTGCCATCTGGATACCTCATAAATAAATCAAGGACAAATCTGACCCCTTCCTGAAAAGACATACGTAGCAAAATGAGTGAATCTACACTCTAAAATATGTCTACATACACATCCGTATGTGGTAGTCCATTTGAAATCTGAAAAAGACAAATATTTAGGAACGAATGGAGTATATATAAGAGTAGACATGGAGATATATCTCCAGCATGGTCTACAACAAAAATGTGCTGGGCTGGTTAGCGCTGGATGCTCGTAACACGATGACATGAGTTCGAATTCTGTCTTTTAACTTTGGATTTGTATATTATATATTATCTACTTATTTAATATATACTTCTTTCGCTACTGTACTGACAGTGGAACCCACAGAGTACTTAGAATATTAAGGATGGACTTGTTTCTTTTTAACTTTCTGTACGAAGCTGTAGCCACCCTGCAAGTCACGTGTACACTGTACATGCAATTAACTTTTCATAGAGGGACAATCATACAGGCAATTAACTCAAATGGATTGGATGTCACTCTATTATTTCCAGCATAAAGAGCATCTCCAACAGCAGCCGGCATATTTCCTCCCGCTTCCTTCCGCGGAGGACGACATCAAACGCCAGCGGCATACATTTTTACAACTCTAACCAACCAGATAAAATTCGTGCAAACATGGACTGATTTCATATAATCATGAAGGATTTCGTATAAAAAAAGTCGGATCTTCATATAAACATGATGGATTTCATTACATTTACATGAACTAAGAGGTGCCAATCCGGCTCTCTTGTATAATTAATACTCCCTCCGTCCGGAAATACTTGTGCTAGAAATGGATATATCTAGACTTATTTTAGTTCTAAATGGCCGCCCGCGGATCCCTTTGTCTTCCTCATGTCCGTCAGACACTTGCGGGGTCGACGAAGGTCCTCGGAAGAGACGAAGCAGCAAAGAAACCACCTGAATCCGCGGTCGTCGCCTCGGCGGTGGCCTTCATGGGTCCCAAGTGGCGGCGGCCTCCCGTGTTCTACTTCTCCTCGATGATGGCGGCGGACACGGAGAAGCTGACCACCGACTCGTCGCTCTCCACGCACTCGGCTTCTGTCTCTGCCTGCATGGCGCTGCCGCAGGCATGGGAGGCACGGCCACCGCAGACACTGGTGGCGCGGTACGACGCGACAGCAACGGCGCCCATACCGGCGTGCTCGCCGCCGTGCCGGTGTGGAGCAACTCGCCACTCCTCATCGAGCTGAACTGGAGCGGCGAGTTGCTGAACCACGCGCCTGCTTGGGGTGGCGACTGGCTCCGTCGGGCCAAGCGAGGTTGGTGAAGCACCGAGCGGCCTCGCCCGTATCCAGAGGGCTCGGCGGGCCACCCAGCCGGGTAATATGCCGGAGAACGCCTCATCGAAAGCCATCGGAAGGGTGGAGAAAATGGTGAAGGAGGAGATGGGGGAGCAGCGGAGGGGTGCGATTCTTGCCCGCTGTCTGTCTGGCCTCATGTAAATAGAGGGCGAACGGTAGGAGCTTGGCCGGCGTCTGGCCTCGTTTAAACTGAGGGCGGACGGGAGGAGCTCGGCCGGTGTTGCGTTTAATTCCGGCCCGCTCATGAACGGACATGTGGCCGGAGTAGGATTCTTGGTTTGCATACGGGTTTAACGGAGGGGTTTAATGGAGGCGTCGGGCGTGCAGCGGGCGGCGCAGTACTATTCGATTTGACAGCATTAATGAGCCGTCAAATCACAAAGGCCCTCGCCTCTCGTGAAACCGACCGAGCTAGACTACCCCGCCCTCTAGCCTTTTAACAAATGTATATACTCCAGTTTTGTACAGTAGTAGTATCGATGGATTGCGCCATGGAGCAAAACTTGAAATTAAAAAAAGGTGGTACATATAGAGAGTGCTCGTGAACTGTGTGTCATACATGGCAATAAATAAAGTACTACATGATACTTATATGATACATGGCGCAAGAGTACTAAGGATTATTAATACAGTTTTGCTAGAACTCATCTAGGTGAGATATAATTTGGTCTCATTCATCTTTTATAGCCATTGGATGTGATGCTATAAGATGCGTGTGTGCTGACGTGGCTTGTATTTGTTCTTGTGCAACGAACTTACCACTGCATGTCATGTTTGATAGCCTCAAGTCATTAAAAGCATACAAGCCCCACATCTCTTCTTGGTTGATTCCTCTATTTATGTCAAAAAATAAGAAATAACGTGAGAGTTAATGCACCACGCCTATGTGTTTACTAGTACTCCCTCCTTTCCGGTTTATAGGGCTCAATTCAAAAATCTCATCAACCAAGGTAGATGGTGAGTGGTGGAATACTTTTTGTAGTTTGCAAAAGCACCCGATTAATGCTCTTGTTTTCCTCAAAAAATTATGTTTATCAATGCATTAATTGCAATGCATGCATGCATAAAGTACATGCATTGGTCAATTTTCTCTTAATAGTTGCATGCAATGATTTAGTGCACCTTGAAATCTAAACTTGTGATAAGGAACAACCAAATTGAGCCTTATAAAATGGAAAAACTAAAATTTTGAGATAAGCCCTATAAACCGGAAAGGAGGGAGTATTTGGTTTTCGTAAGATGACTTAATACTCACCTAGACGGAGGGAGTATTTGATTTGACAGCGGGCGGCGCAGTTCCCGATACGCCTTTAATGCAGACGAGGGAGGGAGTAGCGGTTCCCGATATGTTGAACAGCCAATGCATCCTCCTTCAATTAATGCATGAGGGAAGTATTGGGAGCAGGTCCGGGAAAAGAGGTTTCACGATCTGAATGCAGCGCAGTTTGCCCTCATTGCCCTCATATCAAGGCACCCCTCCTCCATTCCAATGCATCTACCACATCGTACGCACCTAAGCACTTGCCTAAGCACCTACACTAAGCGCAAAAGAGCTCGCTCTAGACCCATGGCGGCGATGCGCGTGAGCGGCTAGCGGCTGCGCCAGATGGTCCACGACGCCGGCCTGCAGCATGGCGCCAAGAATCGTCTCCACACGGTGTTGGAGACCGGCTGGTGGATGGCCGCCGTCGACGCCAACTACGACTCTCAGTTGGACCAGATGATCGTTGCCACCAGCAACAAGTTCACCGTCCTCAAGAAGCTCGCGGACGACATCATCGTACTCCTCTAGCCCGCGCGCCCGGGCTCCTCATTGTCTGCCACCCTAATCGGCCTCCATGGCCGGAACCTCTTTCAAGCATTGGTGGCCCTGCGACTGCCCGTCGACGCCATGAAGAATGTCCACCTGGAGGTCGTGCTCACCGCGAGGCGCCTCTCCCTGCAAGAATTCGTCGACCTACACATCCACATGTACGAGCAAATCGTGTACATAGGTATCTACAAGGCCAGTGAGGGGCTATGACGTTGGCCTTGCTCAACCGGCTGGAAGCCTTGGATGCCTTTGTTGAGAAGCACCTCAACCTCGCCACAAAACCTGCCGCTCCTTAGCCGCCGGTCGGTGGCCCGGCGCACTAAGTTGAGGAGTAGGAGGTCGTACGTTCGTGGATCCATCTTTCTTCTTGCCTTCTGTAACCACCACTACGAATCATCGTGGCCTTAATTCTTATTGTGCTGTTGCATTCTCGTTCCAGTCAATACCGACATGTGCGATCCCTTTACTTAATTATATGCATCACTGTAACTAGTACTCCATCCGTCAATTTATAAGTTGTTCTTACCTTTTCCATCAACTCCGTGCAACGTGCGAGCATCTTGCTAGAAACACTAGAATATGTCTATATAATCCGTATGTGATAGTCCATTTGAAATCTCAAAAAGGACAAATATTTAGGTACAGAGGGAGTAATATATTAGGAGTATATCAAAACAATAGTGATTTCTTTCAAGTTTTTGAACAAATACTACTATTCTACTACTTTGGATATGTCGCAACGCACGGGCACATTGCTAGTAAAAGGAAAAGGCCTGCCACGTTCGCGTCGCACCCCCACACGCTCGGGAATCGGGAGTACAACACGGCCCGTCTGGCACGACACATAGCTTAGGGAAGGCGTGTTTCCTACAGCCTAGCATTTTCACTTTCATGTGGGACCGCCCGTTGAGAAAACCGACACCCTGCCCGCCGCCGAGTTGGAAAACAGAAACAAGGGGAAGATCTAGCTATAGCACGGAAGCCAAGAAATTTTGTGTCAGACGGGGCTTGTTGATAGAGTAGGAGCATTCCGTACTAGTACTACTCCTACTAGTACTTACCAAGTTTGTACTCCTAATACTATATTACTAGTATTACCACTATACAACTAGTAGATACGTGCACGGCACAACATCGTAGGAACAAAAAACGGGAAGATCTTGTTTTGGGTGATTTATCTTTTTTTCAATCAACGTAGTATGAATAATATGATGTGGGGGGCACCCATGAAGCTTATGTAGCTTGGTTGCATGGCTACGGAAGGTTAGAGAAAAATAAATAGATAATGTGTTTAGAGTGCACTCCACTAAATAGATATACTTTGGATCCATTGCAACAGACCGGCACATGTATATCTATACCCCCTATATAGTGTGTGGAAAACTTTGAAAGTTGGTCGTTGGATGAAGCCAATCCGCCGGTACAAAGATGGCAAATCCGAGCACTACTGGCCATTGGATATCATCCACCAGATTCTGCCACATGTATAATCTAGAAGACTCCATGGTTGAACTTAATTCATGACTAACTTTGCCACAACTAAGATCAGGCAAAGTTATTAATAAGTTCTTCAAAATGAGAGCCACAAGTTGGCAAGCCTAAGGGAATCTTGCCACATTTTTTGTGTGTATGTCATGTGGGGCCAGTGTGGCTTGCCTAAGGTGTGGCTTGAACCAAACACTCACCTAGGTTAATCAAACTTTCCTAACCTTATGAAGGGATTGACAACCCCTTTATTGCGTTGGTTGTGAGTTCTTAGTTTGTTTGTGTAGGTGCATGGGACTTTTGAGGAGCCTCCTACTGGATTGATACCTTGGTTCTCAAAACTGAGGGAAATACTTACGCTAGACTTTGCTGCATCACCCTCTCCTCTTCGAGGAAAACCAACGCAAGCTCAAGACGTAGCACCCTCTTGTTAGTAAGTCAAGGGACAAGGTAACCTAATGCTTTCATGGACATCATCGTGTGTGTACTTCACTCTATGTCTATGGATATCCTTGTTTGTTCCTTGTGGGACTAACCCATGTAGGTATTAAAAGTGCAACTCACTCCAATGGATTACTCCAAAGGATCTACATCAACATTGATCATCCACATCTTAAACATCTACATGAAGTCATCATCGACAAAACCCAAGGTTAGTTCATCCCTCTAAAAGGGGATATCACATCTAGGGGGAGATTTACTCTAAGAATTGAGATAAAGCAACTCTAATGATGTGAACACAATAATGCTTTATGTAAAAGTGGTAACCCCACTTGAGCTTAAATGATGAGTATGACCTATGATCAAATGTTCTCATTTGACAACTAAGTCAATGTACTCATATATAGATAACCTAGTCATCACCAATTACTTGATAGATGCTAGAGTGTTTGTGCATGCTTTGCCACATATTTCATTTGCTATCTTATTTTGTGATCATGTTGGTTGCATAACTTTCTTCATTCGAGGACATCCATTTGTTGCTTTGATTGTTTGGCTTTTTGTTTTTGCCAAATGGATGGACAAGAATGCCTAAGTACTCTCTCTAGCTATCTATGAGTTTCTCATCTCAAACTCTATTCATGCAACATCACAAAGTTTGATCAAGTCAGATTCAAACCCTCTAGGTAAGGAGCACTCGGAGTCACCGATTCGCCATGGACTTAAACTTCCAAAACCTCTTGATGCATCTCGATCTGCTCGGTTCATTCCTTTCGGTCACACCGAGTTCATTAAGTTGATCTAGGTTTCAATCTTGGTGCAACCGATTTGAACACTTCGTTCTCACTGAGTTGCAATAACCGCTTGCGATTTTGCATCTCGGTGCCACCGAGTTGTTCCACTCGGTCACACCGACAGGGTCTGGATATATATACTCACGGGTTGAATTTTTGGAAATTCCTCCGAAACTCTTCGCCCGCGCTGTCCAGCTCTGCCGACTCGAGGTCTCAGATCATCGCCTCCGTCGCCAGCTATCCCCTGCCACTGGTCTCCGCCGCCGTCAACGGATTCTCCTCCGCTGTTGTCGCCGTAGCGAACTCACCGCTAAGTTAGGGTATGAGTTCAATCCTTTGTGCTTTCTCACTCCGATTCTTAGCACGAAGAGAATGCCATGATTCTTGCCACGATTGAGATTATTCTGTCTAGCAAAAACTTCCATTAGATTAGTTTTGATTCGAAAATTTAGGGTTAGGTTTCCGCCGAATTCATCTCGGACCGACCGAGTTGTGGAAATTGGTCTCACTGATTTGGCCTAGGCCTTTGCACTGTGATTTTTGGTCTGACGGAAACTCGCAAATCGGTGTGACCAAGTTCACAACTCTGTGAAACCCTAGCAATATGGATGTCACCGAACTGTGCCTTGGTCTGACCGAGTTCACTAGTTTAGACACTAAACATTGCATCGGTGTCATCGAGTTCAGCAAATCGGTAGCTCCAAAATGACTTTAGTAGAAAACTAAAACTAAGTTTTTGGCTCAATTGTTTTGCAAAATCTCTACACTCTGTGATGCTCATCCACTCTATATCATCTATATCTATTCACAGGGTCAGCCTTCAGCTTGCAGCAATGTCTCACAACAGTGACAGCCAGAATATGTAGAACAAGTTCAGATGAGTGAGGGCACTAGTCCCTCTGAGAGCAGTTATGATGATGGGAGCAGAAGCACTCCCAGCAACCTGCCCAAAGCTGCAACTAGGCAGAGGAAGAAAAAGACATCTGATTCTGAGGATGAGGATTTTGTGATTGATGAGGAAGTAAATTCCAAGAGGAAAGGTGACAAGAAGGAAACGGGCACTATTGCTAATCTCAAGCCAGGCTTGAAGACAAAAGCTCCAGTAAGAAGAGTTCACATGTCCAAAGCCAGAGCTTCAACCAAATAAACCATGGAGTTCACTCTTGAACCCAAGGAGGCTGGTGAGGGCAAAAAGAGGAAGGAGATGGTCAAGAAGACAATGGCCAGAGTCATTGGGAGATCTTCTATGATCAGAGACCCAAAAGAGGAAGAAGAGCAAGATGCACCTCCTACAAAATCTCATAAGCTAATGGGGTATGCAATCAGATTAGGGGCTGCTCCTTCAAAGCCCAAATCTGCCCCCAAGGCTGCTGCTCAAGCCCCCAAGAGATCCACCAGAAACATTTCAGCTGCTGAGAAGAACAAGGCCCCAGTGCCTGAAGTGGAAGAAGAAGAGGATGGGCAAGTACTTAGAAAGTTGAAGCCCCAAGATTCCTGACCACGATGACACATATCCTATTGCTAAAAACATGAAGCTCGGAAAGGATGCGGGTCTTAGGCTATGGAGGGAGAACGACCCATATGCCATTAGAAGAAGAACACCTATTGATTACAGGTTCCACACAAAGGAACAACATGACTTCTATGAGACTGTGCTGCTTGACAAGAAGCCTATAGTAAGTGACATGAGATGGGTCAACTGGGAGTACATTGACAGCAATGAAGATCATTTCCCAGGAGTCCATGAGAGCTTCAGGTTAACAGGAGTTGATGGATTTGTTGGCCAGAAGCTAACAAAATGGATGATGAGTTGATCATGCAGTTTTACTCCACAACACACTTTTACCATGATGGTAAAATTGTTTGGATGACAGAGGGTACCAAGTACCAATCAACTGTGGTTGAGTGGGAAAAGTTGATAAATGCCCCCAGAAGAGCATGAGGATGATACTGATGTATATGCTAAGCCAAGGAAGGGACATGACTCAATGGCTCACATGTACAAGGAAATTCCATATGCTGCCTTGGACACCCACAAGTTTGGGTCTGTGTATTATCTGCTGTCAGGTCTGCCAACCATCAACACAATTCTCAAACACACTTTGCTACCCAAGTCTGGAGATGACAGGATGATCAGAGGGCACTCAATAAATCTGATGCATATGTTTGATGTGCCTGAAAAGTTCAAAGTGATGACATTGATTGTTGAGACAATCAAAAGGACAACAGTAGACCAGAAGAGATCATGTGGCTATGCTCCACAAATTCAGATTCTCATCAACTCCAAGATGGGCAAGGGCATGTATCTTATGGATAAGGAACATCTTCCCCTGCTGCCAGAGTTTGAAGATAATGTGGTTGTCATGGATCCATCACATCCCACATCTGTGCAGGCAGATAAGAAGAAGGAAAAAGCTAGAGCAGAGAAGGCAGCCAAGCCACCAAGTGCTGAAGAAGCTTCTCAGACTTTCCTGAAATCCAAGCAAGATCAACTTGGCTATCTCATTCAAGCAACTTTGAGGATTGAGAAAGGGTTGGCAACCCTAACTCGGAACCAAGAGAGTCTATAGAGGATCATTGAGACTAAATTCTATGATCTAGACTTGAAGGTCACAGAGATCCAGACTGCAGTTCAGCAACTCCAAGATGAAGCTGAAGAGAGAAGAGGGAGAGATACAACTGAAGCTTTTCAGAGAGTGCCAATGGCACAAAGGTCTGCAGCTATGTCAGCCATTGACTCAAGGGCTACTACATCAGCACCAGCAGCTACAGCCTCTGTTGCTCCTCCAGTTGCAACTGCACCAGCTCCTCAGACCTCTTTGGATGCATTCATCGTAGGACTCCTCTCCACGCCACCTTCACACTCTGGAGCTCCCGGAGATCGTGTTTAGAGTCGCATAGCACTATGCATTTTCAATATTTTTGGTAACTTGTTGCCAAAGGGGGAGAAAGTGTATAGATCATAGGCTTCGAGAGAGAGAGAGAGTGTTTGCTTCTTTTTGCTCTCTTGCTACTCTATTTACTTTGCTTGTTTGGTTGAAACATTGTTTTAAGCTTGTGTGTGAGATACTTCTATGATCATGTGTTTGATCATATCATACTTTAATGCTTGTGCTTAATGATGATATTCTATCTCTCATGTATGATCATTCATATATTATTTTGGTGATGAGTGCATATTTCATATTTTATCATTTTGAGCGCTCCACCAAGATGTATGTGGCATGGAAGAGTGACCCATGATCCTAATTGGTTGTGCATTTGCATTCAAAAGCAAATTTAAATAATGCACAAATTTAGGGGGAGCTCTTGCGTATCACATACTTCTCAATGTGACGATGTACTTCATTTATATTATCATTTGTCAAAGCTTCGATCTATTTGTTGTCATCAATTACCAAAAAGGGGGAGATTGAAAGCGCAACTAATCCCCAGGTGGTTTTGGTAATTCATAACAGCATATAGCTCATTGAACTAATATTTTTTCAAAGATCAATGTTTCAGAAAGTTCAATGATTGGTATGGCATGGACTAGAGATGTGGACCCCTCAAAATGCTAACAACACATATTGGCAAAAGCTCAAGACTCCACATTTTTATTTTAGTGATCCAAGATCACATTGAGTCCATAGGAAAGCCAATACTATTAAAAGGGGATGAGGTGTTGCTTAATGGCTTGCTTGCTCAAAATGCTTAGTGATATGCTCCAAAATCCCTCAACCACTTTCTCATTTTCACATATGTCCTAAACCTAAAGTCAAACTTGGCCCCGCCGATTTGATCTATCCGGTGCCACCGAGTTCACTTGACATAGTCATATCCAGAAACCTTAATCAGTTATCGATAGGGATCTCGTTCTCACCGAGATGGGAATGCAAACTCTCTGTTTCCCTTCGTAACGTTTCGGTCTAACCAAAGTGAGCGATTGGTCCCACCGAGTTGGCATTGCAAACTCTCTGTTTCCTTTTCGTAAGTTTTAGTCTAACCGAGATGAGTGACCGGTCCCATCGAGTTTGCCTGACCAAGTCTCTGTTTGCTTATTACTAAACGGTCTCACCGAGTTCATGTGATCGGTCTCACCGAGATGAGGTTTTTCCCTAACCCTAGCGCATCGGTCTCACCGAGTTGATGTTGTTAGTCCCACCGAAATGCCTAACGTTCACATTTTGAACGAAGTCAGTCTGACCAAGTTTAACCATTCGGTCCCACCGAGTTTGGGAATTTGTGTGTAACGCTTAGATTTTGTGCGGAGGCTATATATACCTCTCCACCCCTTCTCCATCTGAGAGAGAGAGAGACATCAGAACATGCCTACACTTCCACTACTCATTTTCTGAGAGAGAACCACCTACTCATGTGTTGAGACCAAGACATTCCAATCCAACCACAAGAATCTTGATCTCTAGCCTTCCCCAAGTTGCTTTCCACTCAAATCATCTTTCCATCATAACCAAATCTATGAGAGAGAGTTGAGTGTTGGGGATACTATTATTTTAAGCACAAGAGCAAGGAGTTCATCATCAACACACCATCTATTACCTTTTGGAGAATGGTGTCTCCTAGATTCGTTAGGTGTCACTTGGGAGCTTCGATCAAGATTGTGGAGTTGAACCAAGGAGTTTGTAAGGGCAAGGAGATCGCCTACTTCGTGAAGATCTATCCAAGTGAGGCAAGTCCTTCGTGGGCGATGGCCATGGTGGGATAGACAAGGTTGCTTCTTCGTGGACCCTTCGTGGGTGGAGCCCTCCGTGGACTCGCGCAACCGTTACCCTTCATGGGTTGAAGTCTCCATCAACGTGGATGTACGATAGCACCACCTATCGGAACCACGCCAAAACTCTGTGTCTACATTGCGTTTGCTCCCTCCAAACTCCTCCCCTTTACCTTCATATGCAATGATTTATATTCCGCTGCTATACTCTTAGAATTGCATGTGTAGGTTGTTTGCTTGACTAGTGCTAAGTTGCTAAAATCTGCCAAGACTTAAAATTGGAAAAGGCTAGATTTTTATTTGGTCAAGTAGTCTAATCACCCCCCCCCCCCTCTAGACATACTTCCGATCCTACATATACTTACCGTGAGCCGAGTTCTCTCCGCGCCTAATCTCTCCATTGCATGAAACACAGCTCTACTTCCACGTTTATTTATGTTATTTATTTTTAAGTGTTTTACCATCGTTACTTTTACCCTTTTATCCTTGTCACTCTGGTTTATTTGTCACTAGGATAGTAGCAATATTTGCAGAAGCACAAGCAGTTACTTCACAAAAGAATTATGACACCTTATGTGTGACTGAAGCGCCAATATAAATAATCTCTTTTGCTCTTTGTTGGGACAATAACTAATTGGAATACTTTCCCGAAAGTGGTACATAATCCTGTTTGGCTTGCAGGCATCACCATACCTGATTCTTGAGTCTAGACCAGAGAAGAACAAGGCGCCCCCAGTCATCGCCTCGTAAATGCTGCTCTGGAGAAAGTAAGGGAACTCCATGAGTTTCCTTGACAATGAAGTATGTTTTGCTCGGGTAATGCTGGTACTGCCACACAACATTCTAGAAGATTGCACAAGAATTAGCACATGTTGCCCGACTGGTTTCTTATTATTGGATCAATTAAACCCGACGGTGCGTGAGAAAACGTTATTCATGTTCTGGAGAGCTTGGCATTTGAGGAATGATTTGATCTTTGGAAAGGGAAAGGAATCCATCTCGGCATCTATGAGCTTTGTAGAAAATTACTGGGCATCTTTCTCATCTTGTCATGCAAACATGCAGGTGGAGATATTCAACAAAGGTAAGCGATGGTGGGGGAGGTTCAGCCAACCACCATTATCGAGAGGAATTCTATCTCTTGGAAGCCTCCCAACTGCCTCCCAACTCAGAGTTCTTCAAGATTAATGTCGATGCAAGTTTTGTGGAGGCCATTAAAGTTGCGAGTGTGCGGTGATTTTCAGAAACCATTGTGGACAGGTTATTATTTCGTTGTGGGATTATATTGGAGCTTGCTATAGCGCCAAGGAAGCGGAACTTAGGGCGGCACTATCTGTCTTGTATATCGGTATCACTCTTGACATGCCCATCATTTTGGAAACGGATTGTTCTTCTGTGGCTTCTGTTTTTGGAAGAGATTGTTTTGACAGGTCTCCCCTTGTCGACCTAAAGAAGGAGGCGGTCAATGTATCGAAGCTACTGGTGAAGTTTCAGATATACAAGATCAATAGGAGGGCTAATATGGTGGCTCATGAGATTGCTAAGTTTAGTTTGGATAATAGGTCTGGTGGAATTATTTTTAATTCTATTCCGCCCTGTGTGGCTAATTTTGTAATGAATGATTGTATGAACATTTTAAGTTAATTAATACATGGTGGGGATTTTTTCAAACAAAAAAGTCGGTCATTATCTACAGAAAAAATGAGAACATTTGTTGGGTTATAACTATCAGGTAACTAGAAAGTATGGGGCAAAGCAAAGTAATTGCCACAAATAAAATTACTTACACATAACTCCTGAAGTAAACCTGAAATTGGTATTTTTCTGCGTCTCTAGTATAATATTTTCATGATGGGAAGATACACACATAGGTTTTAACAGCATCGAAAGCAACTCTTGCTAAGCTATGGATGACTAGTGGTGCTAAGTCCACATGAATAAGTGTGCTACCTTGTGTAGTTGGGGTTCTCCGTCGTGCTCTTGATGCTTTGGGCACTATAGTTGCGTTACTAACCAATCATGTTTGGGTGCTCTCTAGCGGAGATGGTGTTGTGTCAGTTGGAACCGGGACTATCTGTTGGGGTTGGAGTTAGATGGGGTGTAACTGGTTCTCTATCTATCGGAGTAGAGGTACTATCTCCAAGAGTGTGTGTTATGTGAGGTGGGGCTTGTTCTTTGGCAATTTCAACCGAGATGCTCTTTGCATCGACCAGTAGAATTGTCCTTTCGAAAGACCGTGTTTTTACTACTTTAATACTGACATCACTTCCTTTTATGTATGATGCTCCTCACTTCAAGTAGCCTAACCGTTCATAGATGATGTTTTGGATATTTAAATATAGACTACATATGGATCGAAATGAATAAGCTAACACGCAAAAACGTATATGTATACATCCGATCCATAAAAAGGTACTCACTCCATTCACTTTTGTAAGTCGTTTCAGACAACTCAAAATGGGTTGCTTTGCACATTGTCTGAATGTCTTCAAGGTCTTATAAAAAGTGAAGGAAGGGAGTAGAACATCTTATATTTATGAATGGAGGGAGTAGAATATATAGAGACAACTAAAAAAACTAGATTTTTCAAAGCTTCTTTTATTTCAGGGACTATAAATTTGTAAACTCAATCGTGAATAATGAACACTGTTTATTTGGTCATTTTACATTTGTTCTATCATCATAACACCATATCACAATTGGACGCAAGAGCCACTTCTCGTGTGCATTTGGAAGCTATGACCTAGTCGTACGATGCCCTAGAAAAAACTACTCGTACGATGTCCTGAAAACCCTACTCGTACGAAAACAGTTTAAAGGTATTATTTCCGTGTACGCATATAAATGTGTGGGGTAGAGTAATTAGGAACAATACTCCTGGATCGGGACGGCGCTACCGACCACATGGCACGCGCATGCGATGCGGTGCATGCATGTCAAGCTCGCCTATTTCAAAAGGCGTGGCGTGCATGCATGCATGCATGCATGGTGCATGAGGCTACAACTGCGCGACGGGGGCCACTTTCTGCTGCCCCCCCTGCAATGATGCAATTCAATCGATTGCTTGCCCAGAGATCCATTCCGATATTTTTCTCCTCGTGCAAACATATGGTTTTATATTTTTCAAGAAAAATCATAGCCATTCAATATAACAAAGGAGAGTTGACAACGGGACCAGGATGAGTGATTGACCAAACCAGCTGGTATTAATGCCTTCTAATTAAGATGACAGGGACTTTGTTAGTGCAAAATATGCCGTAACAGCAACACATGCCACACCAACGCATATGCTCTCTCTTCTCCTTTTTCTTGTCACAACTTTTTGGTAGAAGATAAAAAAGAGATGTGTCTAGCTCTCATCTAAACTATAGCCTATTAAAACGTCTCATATTTTGGATGAAGGTGGTAGATAAGAAATAACCATGTCTCATCTAACTCCTACATCATTGAATCTTACACAGAGAGTTGTGGGAATATTTTATGTATTTTGCCAGTTTGGTTAATCAAATAATATAAGAATTGGATGTGGCTTTGCTAATTGTCATTAGCAAATCCATAAAAAAAAAACGTTTTCTGCAGAAGCAATGCCATGGGATTCCGCACGCTGATATTTTGAACCCCTTGCTTTCTTTTGCGAAAAGGCCACGAACTCGCTGAGGGCCACAGGGACGCTAGGCGTAGGTTATCCCGGCCTGCAGTGCCACACGCACGCACACTTCATTATTTTTCTGCGGGCCATACACCGATATGCACGGACATACTCTAGCGATCCATCTCCCCTTCATTTCCGCATGGACAAATTAAAAAAAAAAAATCCATGGTTCCTTCTGCGCGTGGCTGATGGAGACAAATAAACAAGAAAACTGACCGCTACTTTCAAAAATCTGGGAGCGTACGTCAGCTCGTCAGCTGATGTGAGCAAGATTGGTTCTTACGGACTCCATCCACAACTCCCATGCATGCATGCATGCATGCATTGCGTGCAACAAACTTTGAGTCGATTGCCAGTTATCCTTCCTCACAAATTCTAACGTTCTTTTAACACTGAACAGACACAAGCGCTCATATATACGCGCGTACATTCATCGTTATAAACGGACACACGTATACCCTATCCCTGTGAGCATCTTTGAGAGACTGAGCCGGCATATCATTTTGTGATTTACGAAATCACCGTAGGCGTCTCGTCGTCAACGGGAACGTCTCTTCCCACTGAAAATGTGTCTGTTGGTTTGAAGAATTCTTAGAGCATGGTTAATAATATTGCCAACTGCTAGCTATAGCAAGTTGCCATGTCATATATAGCCAATTTAATAGTCAACACGTAATAGTTAGCTATAAGAAAGTAATACTTTATCAACATATGGCCCATCTTCCACTCTCTCAAACTTTCTTGGAGCTCGTGTTACAGCCGCCGTAAGTCTACAGCCCGCTTCTCTTCTCTCTCCTCTTCCCTCTCTTTCAACTCAGCAACAATGTAATATTTCAATCCTTATAGTCTGCTTACGTCATCTTATTATACTTGCTCTTATAGGATCTTACAATTCCTTAAATTTGATGTTGCAATCGTTTAAGTCATTGGCTCAAAAGGACCAGACTGCTACATTTATGAGATCGTAGTAATCCTACACTCTATGAAGAGGTTGTACCTCTAACTCTGGCATACCAAGGAGGTTAGGGCATCTTTAAGATGGATCCCGAAACTTTTCGCAAGTCTTGTATTGGTCTACAAGTTCGGACGTGATTTCTCCAGCAAAGCGGAGACAAACGTGGGGAGATTTGCGGGAGTCCAGACCGATCCCACGCACGCTTTTGACCGTCCTAATCCATCAAAAACCCGTCACCCGTCCCTTCCGCGCTTTCCTTCCGATGCATGCGTCACTTAACGCACCGCATTCATGCCGGCCCATAGCACGCGGAGGTCGGCATTGATGTCATGATGTGACCGCGGAGGGATGGAGGGCGGCACTGACCGACGCGACCTCTCGGCGGCCACCGTTTCAATGTAGACGCAGGTTCCCGAGGAACCAACTCCGGCCTCCCCGCCACGCCACCGCGTCAAGACCGAGCCGGCATCCACGCTCCTACCAGTGAAGGAGGAGTCAGCCTCGTCCCGACACAACCGCGGCGTCCAGATCGGACGCTGCGGGAAGGAGGAGCCGGCCTCGCACCCGCACCACCGCGGCGTCCAGATCTGATGCCGCGTAATGGAGGAGTCTGCGTCCCCGCCACGCAGTCGGTACGGCCGCCTTGACACGCCGTCGCACCGCCACCGCCTCGCCATCAAGGAGGAGCCGTCTCCCGTGATCAAGAAGGCGCGGGGCCGCCTCCTCCACTACCTTGGCAGTCCCTCGGGCTCGAGGGTCGTCGTGCCTGAGACAGAGCGTGCGGCTCGACAGCAAGAGCGGTACGAACGGCGCAATGCGAGTCGTCGCTCCCCGTTCGCCAAGAGCAACGTGGCGCTGGACTGGTTCCGCAACGACCCAGACCTCGCCGTCGCGTGGGTGCTCGACCCCTCTGTGACCACCGCGGAGACGGCCGCCAGGCGTCGCCGCCGCCTTGATGGCGAGCTCGCCAGGATTGGCGAGGAGTGGTCGCTTAGCGACCGCTTCGCCAACGCCGGCCGCGGCAAGGCCGCCGCCAGGGCTCCGAAGGCCGTGTCAATAGTGGCCGCGGTGGCACTCCGCACAACGCAACAGTAGGCGGAGCGGCTCCTCCGCGAGCGGCAGGCAGCCGCCGGACAAGGCTGACGCGGTCCTCCGACGCCCTACCACCATTGGAGGGTCCACAACGACGACGACGGCGGCACCGACGAAGAAGGCGGTATGGTGGGGCACAACGGCCACGTGTACGAGGTGATCGTCCAGTATATGGTCTAGTTTTTTTCTAGTTTTTTAGTTAATGGTCGCAATATTGACCTTTTCATGTAATTATATCTGAACTTGAATAAAATCCGTCTGGTTTGATCGAATTACGTGAAGTTGGTTCGAATTGTTGGTCAAATATATGCGGTTAGCGTTGGATGTCGGTTTTCCACATCCGTGTCCACGGACTGGTCCCCTTTATCCGTGAATGGTTGCAGAAGGAAATTTGCGGGTTGCAGTTGAAGATGCCTTTAGACCTCATAGATTTTTTTTCCGTTGTATTGCATGCATCCTCTTTATTCTCGTCTTGCTGCAAGTTCACATGGAGCATCCAATGAGCTATATACGGCGTGCAAATGCGTGTTTAATTTTGTGGAACAATTGATGCTACGACCGCTTGCTGGTGGAGCATCCAATGAGCTATATAACTTTTATTGACATGCATTAACATTTCATTAATTAAAATTTTGTTTAAAATTTAGCATAAATTATAAAAGGAACCAATAAACCACGCAGTCATTAAGTTACGTATTAACCTGTGGTTGATATGGTTCAATTACCTTTTTTTGGAAATAACTAATGCATTAATAGCTTAGCAATGCACACACTTACTAGTCGCGTAGGTACTCCACAATGAGAGTAAGACTACCCATGATAAGAGTAGCATAGGTGGTAATATTACACATCTCTAAGCAAAATAGATGATATGATAAGTAATTAATGAGGAAAAAGAGACATGTGGTAATATAACTAGTTACTCATAGTATGAGTAACATCGCACATATCAAGATAAGATGAGTCTATAACCTAATAAATGTAGTATTGCATGGCACCACATATGTTACTCCCCACTATAAAAGTGGTTACTAGACTACTCACAATGGGTAGTAACTTAGACTAGTAACATGCATATGTTATTAGTCTATGTTACTACTATTGGGAACGCAGTAACTTCAAAAAAATTCCTACGATCACGCAAGATCTATTTAGGTCATGCATAGCAACGAGAGGGGAGAATGTTGTCTACATACCCTCGTAGACCGAAAGCGGAAGCATTATGACAACGCGGTTGATGTAGTCATACGTCTTCACGATCCGACCGATCCTAGTACCGAAGATACGGCACCTCCGCGATCTGCACACGTTCAACTCGGTGATGTCCCACGAACTCTAAATCCAGCTGAGATCAAGGGAAAGTTTCATCAGCACGACGGCGTGGTGACGGTGATGATGAAGTTACCGGCGCAGGGCTTCGCCTAAGCACTACGATAATATGACCGAGGTGGAAATCTGTGGAGGGGGCACCGCACACGGCTAAAAGATCAACTTGATCAATTTGTGTGTCTATGGGATGCCCCCCTCCCCCGTATATAAAGGAGTGGAGGAGGGGGGCGGCCGGCCTCCTATGGCGCGCCCCAAGGGGGGATTCCTACTCCTACTAGGAGTAGGTTTCCTCCTTTTCCTAGTCCAACTAGGAGGGGGAAGGAAGGGGAAGAGGAGAAGAAGGAAAGGGAGGCCGGCCCCCTTCCCAATTCGGATTGGGCTTGGGTGGCGCCCCTCCTCTTGGCCGCCTCCTCTCTCTTCCACTAAAGTCCATGTAGACCCATTAAGCCCCGGGGGTTCTGGTAACCTCCCGGTACTCCGGTAAATGCCCAAACTCATCTGAAACCATTCTGGTGTCCAAACATAACCTTCCAATATATCAATCTTCATGTCTCGACCATTTCGAGACTCCTTGTCATGTCCGTGATCACATCCAGGACTCCGAACAACCTTTGGTACATCAAAACACATAAACTCATAATACCGATCATCATCGAACGTTAAGCGTGCGGACCCTACGGGTTCGAGAACTATGTAGACATGACCGAGACTCACTTCCGGTCAATAACCAATAGCGGAACCTGGATGCTCATATTGGTTCCTACATATTCTACGAAGATCTTTATCGGTCAAACCGCATAACAACATACGTTGTTCCCTTTGTCATCGGTATGTTACTTGCCCGAGATTCGATCGTCGGTATCTCAATACCTAGTTCAATCTCGTTACCGGCAAGTCTCTTTACTCGTTCCGTAATACTTCATCCCGTAACTAACTCATTAGTCACAATGCTTGCAAGGCTTATAGTGATGAGTACTACTGAGAGGGCCCAGACATACCTCTCCGAAACATGGAGTGACGAATCCTAATCCCGATCTATGCCAACCCAACAAACACCTTCGGAGACACCTGTAGAGCACCTTTATAATCACCCATTTATGTTGTGACATTTTGTAGCACACAAAGTGTTCCTCCGGTATTCGGGGGTTGCATAATCTCATAGTCTGAGGAACTTGTATAAGTCATGAAGAAAGCAGTAGCAATGAAACTGACACGATCATAATGCTAAGCTAACGGATGTGTCATGTCCATCACATCATTCTCCTAATGATTTGATCCCGTTCATCAAATGACAACACATGTCTATGGTTAGGAAACATAACCATCTTTGATTAACGAGCTAGTCAAGTAGAGGCATACTAGGGACTATATGTTTTGTCTATGTATTCACACATGTACTAAGTTTCCGGTTAATAAAATTCTAGCATGAATAATAAACATTTATCATGAATTAAGGAAATAAATAATAACTTTATTATTGCCTCTAGGGCATATTTCCTTCAGTCTCCCACTTGCACTAGAGTCAATAATCTAGATTACATAGTAATGATTCTAACACCCATGGAGCTTTGGTGCTGATCATGTTTTGCTTGTGGAAGACTCTTAGTCAACGGGTCTGCAACATTCAGATTCATGTGTATCTTGCAAATCTCTATGTCCCCTTCTGACACTTGATGACGGATGGAATTGAAGCGTCTCTTGATGTTCTTGGTTCTCTTGTGAAATCTGGATTCCTTTGCCAAGGCAATTGCACCAGTATTGTCACAAAAGATTTTCATTGGACCCGATGCACTAGGTATGACACCTAGATCGGATATGAACTCCTTCATCCAAACTCCTTCATTCGCTACTTCCGAAGCAGCAATGCACTCTGCTTCACACGTAGATCCCGCCACGACACTTTGCTTGGAACTGCACCAACTGACAACTCCATTCAATAAAAATACGTATCCGGTTTGCGACTTAGAGTCATCCGGATCAGTGTCAAAGCTTGCATCGACGTAACCGTTTACGACGAGCTCTTTTTCACCTCCATAAACGAGAAACATATCCTTAGTCCTTTTCAGGTATTTCAGGATGTTCTTGACCGATGTCCAGTGTTCCACTCCGGGATTACTTTGGTACCTCCATGCTATGCTTATAGCAAGACATACATCAGGTCTGGTACACAGCATTGCATACATAATAGAACCTATGGCTGAAGCATAGGGAATGGCTTTCATTTTCTCTCTATCTTCTGAAGTGGTCGGGCATTGAGTCTGACTCAACTTTACACCTTGTAACACAGCAAGAACCCTTTCTTTGACTGATCCATTTTGAACTTCTTCAAAAAATTATCAAGGTATGTGCTTTGTGAAAGTCCCATTAAGCGTCTTGATCTATCTCTATAGATCTTGGTGCCCAATATGTAAGCAGCTTCACCGAGGTCTTTCATGGAAAAACTCTTATTCAGGTATCCCTTTATGCTATCCAAAAATTCTATATCATTTCCAATCAACGATATGTCATCCACATATAATATCAGAAATGCTACATAGCTCCCACTCACTTTCTTGTAAATACAGGCTTCTCCAAAAGTCTGTATAAAACCATATGCTTTGATCACACTATCAAAGCGTTTATTCCAACTCCGAGAGGCTTGCACCAGTCCATAAATGGATCGCTGGGGCTTTCACACTTTGTTAACACCCTTTGGATCGACAAAACCTTCTGGTTGCATCATATACAACTCTTCTTCCAGTTTTCCATTCAGGAATGCGGTTTTGACATCCATTTGCCAAATTTCATAATCATAAAATGTAGCAATTGCTAACATGATTCGGACAGACTTAAGCATCGCTACGGGTGAGAAAGTCTCATCGTAGTCAACTCCTTGAACTTGTCGAAAACTTTTTGCAACAAGTCGAGCTTTGTAAACAGTAACATTACCGTCTGCGTCGGTCTTCTTCTTAAAGATCCATTTATTTTCTATGGCTTGCCGATCATCGGGCAAGTCCACCAAAGTCCACACTTTGTTCTCATACATGGATCCCATCTCAGATTTCATGGCTTCAAGCCATTTCGCGGAATTTGGGCTCATCATCGCTTCCTCATAGTTCGTAGGTTCATCCTGGTCTAGTAACATGACTTCCAGAACAGGATTACCGTACCATTCTGGTGCGGATCTTACTCTGGAAGACCTACAAAGTTCGGTAGTAACTTGATCTGAAGTTTCATGATCATCATCATTAGCTTCCTCACTAATTGGTGTAGGAATCACTGGAACTGATTTCTGTGATGAACTACTTTCCAATAAGGGAGAAGGTACAATTACCTCATCAAGTTCTACTTTCCTCCCACTCACTTCTTTCGAGAGAAACTCCTTCTCTAGAAAGGATCCATTCTTAGCAACAAATATTTTTCCTTCAGATCTGTGGTAGGTGTACCCAACAGTTTCCTTTGGTATCCTATGAAGACACACTTCTCCGATTTGGGTTTGAGCTTATTAGGTTGAAGCTTTTTCACATAAGCATCACAGCCTCAAACTTTAAGAAACAACAACTTTGGTTCCTTGCCAAACCACGGTTCATAAGGTGTCGTCTCAACGGATTTTCATGGTGCCCTATTTAAAGTGAATGCAGCCATCTCTAAAGCATAACCCCAAAATGATAGTGGTAAATCAGTAAGAGACATCATAGATGGCACCATATCCAATAAAGTACGGTTACGATGTTTGGACACACCATTTCGCTGGGGTGTTTCAGGTGGCGTCAGTTGTGAAACTGTCCCATGTTGTTTCAAATGAAGACCAAACTCGTAACTCAAATATTCTCCTCCACGATCAGATCGTAGAAACTTCATTTTCTTGTTATGATGATTTTTCACTTCACTCTGAAATTCTTTGAACTTTTCAAATGTTTCAGACTTATGTTCCATCAAGTAGATATAACCATATCTGCTCAAATCATCTGTGAAGGTAAGAGAATAACGATACCCACCACGAGACTCAACCCTCATTGGACCGCATACATCCGTATGTATTATTTCCAATAAGTTAGTAGCTTGTTCCATTGTTCCGGAGAACGGAGTTTTAGTCATCTTACCCATAAGGCAAGGTTCGCAAGCACCAAGTAATTCATAATCAAGTGATTCCAAAAGTCCATCAGCATGGAGTTTCTTCATGCGCTTTACACTGATATGACCCAAACGGCAGTGCCACAAATAAGTTGCACTATCATTATTAACTTTGCATCTTTTGGCTTCAATATTATGAATATGTGTATCATCACTATCGAGATTCAACAAAAATATCCCACTCAGCAAGGGTGCATGACCATAAAAGATATTACCCATATAAATAGAACGACCATTATTCTCCGGTTTAAATGAATAACCGTCTCGCATTAAACAAGATCCAGATATAATGTTCATGCTAACCGCTGGCACCAAATAACAATTATTCAGGTCTAAAACTAATCCCAATGGTGATGTAGAGGTAGCGTGCCGACAGCGATCACATCGACCTTGGAACCATTTCCACGCGCATCGTCACCTCGTCCTTAGCCAATCTTTGGTTAATCTGTAGCCCCTGTTTCGAGTTGCAAATATGAGCAACAGAACCAGTATCAAATACCCAGGCGCTACTGCGAGCATTAGTTAAGTACACATCAATAACATGTATATCAAATATACCTTTTACTTTGCCATCCTTCTTATCCGCCAAATACTTGAGGCAGTTCCGCTTCCAGTGACCATTCCCTTTGCAGTAGAAGCACTCAGTTTCAGGCTTAGGTCTAGAATTGGATTTCTTCTCTTGAGCAGCAACCTTTTTGTCGTTCTTCTTGAAGTTCCCCTTCTTCCCTTTGCCCTTTTTATTGAAACTAGTGGTCTTGTTGACCATCAACACTTGATGCTCCTTTTTGATTTCTACCTCCGCAGCCTTTAGCATTGCAAAGAGCTCGAGAATAGTCTTGTTCATCCCTTGCATATTATAATTCATCACGAAGCCTACATATCTTGGTGGCAGTGATTGAAGAACTCTGTCAATGACACAATCAACTGGAAGATCAACTCCCAGCTGAGTCAAGTGGTTATGGTACCCAGACATTCTGAGTATGTGTTCACTGACAGAACTATTCTCCTCCATTTTGCAGTTGTAGAACTTGTTGGAGACTTCATATCTCTCAACTCGGGCATTTGCTTGAAATATTAACTTCAACTCTTGGAACATCTCATATGCTCCATGACGTTCAAAACGTCTTTGAAGTCCCAATTCTAAGTCGTAAAGCATGGCACACTGAACTATCGAGTAGTCATCAGTTTTGCTCTGCCAGACATTTTTAACGTCATCAGTAGCATCTGCAGCAGGCCTGGCACCTAGCGGTGGTTCCAGGATGTAATTCTTCTGTGCAACAATGAGGATAATCCTCAAGATATGAAACCAGTCCGTGTAGTTGCTGCCATCATCTTTCAACTTAGCTTTCTCTAGGAACACATTAAAATTCAAAGAATCGGTAGCACGGGGCATTGATCTACAACAACATAGACATGCAAAATACTATCAGGTACTAAGTTCATGATAAATTAAAGTTCAATTAATCATATTACTTAAGAACTCCCACTTAGATAGACATCCCTCTAGTCATCTAAATGATCACGTGATCCAAATCAACTAAATCATGTCCGATCATCACGTGAGATGGAGTAGTTTTCAATGGTGAACATCACTATGTTGATCATATCTACTATATGATTCACGTTCGACCTGTCGGTCTCAGTGTTCCGAGGCCATATCTGCATATGCTAGGCTCGTCAAGTTTAACCCGAGTATTTTGCGTGCGCAAAACTGGCTTGCACCCGTTGTATGTGAACGTAGAGCTTATCACACACGATCATCACATGGTGTCTCGGCACGACAAACTGTAGCAACGGTGCATACTCAGGGAGAACACTTGTACCTTGAAATTTAGTAAGGGATCATCTTATAATGCTACCGACGTTCTAAGCAAAATAGGATGCATAAAAGATAAACATCACATGCAATCAAAATATGTGACATGATATGGCCATCATCATCTTGTGCTCATGATCTCCATCACCGAAGCATCATCATGATCTCCATCATCACCGGCGCGATGATACGTCTCCAACGTATCTATAATTTTTTATTGTTCCATGCTACTATATTACCCCTTTTGGATGTTTATGGGCTTTATTTTACATATTTATATCATTTTTGGGACCAACCTACTAACCGGAGGCCCAGGCCGTATTGCTGTTTTTTTGCCTATTTCAGTATTTCGAAGAAAAGGAATATCAAACGGAGTCCAAACGGAATGAAACCTTCGGGAGCGTGATTTTTGGAACGAACATGATCCAGAGGACTTGGAGTGCAAGTCAAGAAGCTTACGAGGCGGTCAGGAGGTAGGAGGGCACGCCTGTCGTGGTTCTAAGTCTAACAGTAGAGTGGGGGTAGGTATGGAGAGGCAAGGTCCTAGCTATGGAGCAGTTGTAAACACCAAGGATGTACGAGTTCAGGCCCTTCTCGGAGGAAGTAACAGCACTACGTCTCGGAACCCGGAGGCGGTCGAGTGGATTATATGTGTATGGATTACAGGGGTGCGAACCCTTGACACTAAGGAGGGGGTGGCTTATATAGTGTATGCCAGACCCCTCCGGCCCTCAGTAATGCAGGGTTTAAAGTACATTAAGTCTAGGCGTTACTGGTAACGCCTTACATAAAGTGTCCTAAATGCCATAAAGACTACTTAATTACAGACCATTACGCTGCAGAGTGGTTCTTGATCTCCTGGTGGTCGAGTGAGTCTTCATGGTCGAGTCCTTCGAGTCCGTCGAGTGAAGTCTCTCTTGGTCGACTGGAAGGTAGTTTCTTCTGAAGGTGTCCTTGGGTAGGGTACTTAGATCAGGTCTATGACCCTACCCTAGGTACATGACTTCATCATTAGCCCCCGAATGGATCGAGGTTCGAGTGAGGAAGGAGTTGACAATATTTCCGACCTGCTTTTGTGTTCTGGACATGTACCGTCTTGGACTAATGATCTCTTTGTGGATATCAGCAACTTTTCTTTCAGTCGCCTCGATCCATTCTTTTCTTTCGTCGAGTGAACTTTCGAACTTAACAATCTCCGGGCGACGGATCGCAGGAAATCTCTCGTCTGACAGATCGACCTGCCGTTCGTGGATTTTGTGGGATCCGAATTTTGGGGAAGCGCGCGAAGCGGGGCGGACCGCGGCGCTCGGATGGGATAGGGCATAGACGCCTCGATTCCTGCGCCACCTTTTTCGCCACGTATCGCGTACGCACGACTGTTTCGGGATGTGATTGGATCGCCCGGGCCCACCTGTCATCCACTCGGAAGTGTTCTTATAAAGGTGCCCGGCGAGGGTTTTTGAACAGTATCTCTCCATTCTCCCCCCTGTCCTCTCCGCCTCCGCCCACTGCGCCTGCTCTCGCCTCCGCCCAACCACTCCTCGCACACTTCGTCGGCGACAATGGTGAAGGAGAAGACGGCGGCTCTGGAGCGCGCGAAGAACGCGACGGCAAAGGGGAAGGCGAAAGGGAGAGCGACCAGTCGAGGCGGATCTTCATCAAGATCCCGTCTGCCGCACGGCTGGGTCCAAGGAGATTGGATCCGGTCGACCATCACCGAGAAAGATCTCACGGAGATGGCCAACGAGGGTTTGATCCCCCACGGGGCAGCAAGGCTCCCGGGGGACGAGTGGCAACCACAACCGGAAGAGGGTGAGTGTGTTCTTCTGGCTACCCACGTCGATCGTGGGTTCTCTCTGCCTCCGAGTGTCTTCTTTCGGGGTTTCTTGAACTTCTTTGGGGCGCAACTCCACCACTTCAACCCAAATTCCATCGCATATCTAGCTGCCTTCGTGTCCATGTGTTAGAACTTCCTGGGCTGCCGACCGCACTGGGGTCTATTCAAACACATATTCACTTGTCGTTCTCAGACAGTGAAAAAGGCGAGTCCAGATGACGATAGAACTAAGATTATCCAGATGTGCGGGGGTCTTGGGATCCAGATGAGAAACAAGAGTACTTTTCCGGCCATGACCCTTCCTGAGTCGGTCAGAGGATGGCAATCGACTTGGTTCTATTGCCAGAATGAGTCGACGCCGGGGCAGTCGAGTGGTCTCCCTCCGTTTACCATGGACCGAGCAAACAAGCCTTCTTCTCTGAAGGTGCTCCCGGAGGAGAAAGCCCAAGTGAAGATGTTGATGGAGCGCGTAGTCCAGTTAGTTCGGGAAGGAGTGACGGGTATGGACCTTCTGGAGGTCTTCCTTAGGCCACGCATCCAGCCACTTCAGTACCGAGGCCATTGTATGTGGCTGTACTGTGGAACCGAGGATGAGACTCGGGTCCATCTAGAAGCAGTCGACGACGCCACGCTGGAGAGGTGGATGGCCACGGTAATAGGGAACAAAGACAACCCTCGAGGAGCCAGAAGGATTCCGCCACTCGACCATTCCAGCATTCCAGACAAGGTATGCCCACTTTATTTCCAATTGTAATCATGCAATCCTCATTCTGCTTTCGCTGTAAATTGGTCGATTGATCTTTATTTTGCTGTCTGTCAGGCCCTCACCGAACTATACTCGATGCCCAATGGAGCTCAGACGCCGACTGATGAGGGAGAAGGTAGTGGGGGTGAAAGCCAGGAGGACTAGGACTTGGATGCTGCTGACGATGATGATGATGATGACTCCGATGGGGAGGAAGAAGAGGAGGAAGAGGAGGAAGTTGCACCGCCTCGCTCGGAAAGGCGATCGAAGCTTGCCCACGACCCTGCGACTGAACGAGGCATGGGGGTTGCGGTTGTCGCGCAGTCAACCAAGCGCCCTCGGACCACTTCTCCGGCGCTGACTAAGAAGGCTCCGAAGCAGTCTCGAATGGTGCCATCGAAGCCGGCGAAGGTCTTGCCGAAGATGAAGGTGTCGATCCCCACTATTTTAGGGTAATGATGTTGCTTGAGTTTTTCCGTTCCATGAACTTATCTTTGGTCGACTCATAAATCAACTGACTGTCTTTTGGAATCACAGTGCTGCTACTTCTGACACCTCAGCTAAGGCTGACGATCATGAGACCGAAGACGCTGCCACTTCAAAACCCGGTATGACTCATAATTCCGTCTTTTAGTCGATTGGCTCTTCGTCTATAATTCTAATTCTTATCTGCAGCTCCATCCAATGTCGTTATCACCCTTCCTGACGACGACGACGATGAGGAGCCGCTGAAGCATAGGAGGAGCAGGAAAGCGTCTGCTGGGAGGATGACTCAAGACGTGCCAGCACCCGAGATGTTGGTCGCGGAGGGGGAGAACACCACTTGACACACCGTATCTTTCGCGGTGCCGTTGACGAGTGCTCAACCCGTGTCGTCGAGTGCCGCACAACCTTCACTCTTCTCGACCCACTACGTCCCAGAGGACCAAGCTAGCGCTGCAAAAGAAGTGATACGCCAGGCGGGAGTCATGATAGAGCAGGTGAAGGCCATCCGAGAGGCTAGTCAGGCAGCCTATGACGCCAGTTCCGCTCTTCAAAGCAACGTTCAGGTCAGTCAGTCATCGCCTGTTCTATTAGGATATGATCTCTGAAAATTCTTCTTTCCAAAATCCGTAGTAGTCCTACACCCACTGGGTGTGTTGATTAAAACCCCGGTTTTAGTGGGGGCACGCTGAGTGCACCCACTGGGTGTAGTCCCCAAGGCTATGGTGGACTGCTGGCAGTCGACCATAGGCTTTACAAGTTAAGTTCTTCCTTCATTCGACTAGGACGAATGGATTTCTCAAACCGGTGGGGGCACGCTGAGTGCACCCACTGGGTGTAGTCCCCGAGACTGTGGTCGACTGCTGGCAGTTGACTACAGTCTGAAGAATATGTCCTGAGTTTTTTTTTTGTTGGTCGACTGGTCGACTCTATCTTGATAGAACTAGTGGGGGCACGCTGAGTGCACCCACTGGGTGTAGTCCCCGAGACTACGGTCGAATGTTTGTATTCGGCTGTAGTCTTAGAAACGTATGATTTTTCCTCAGTCACTCGGAAGTGACTTATCTTTGACATTTTGTCGATTGGTTCTTCGTAGAAATCCTGCGACCTGGCGGCTCGTTACACAGAGTTGGAGAACAAACATATCCAACTTGAGCTTGATCTGAAGCTGGTCCAGGAGAACTTGGTGAAGGCAAAGGAGGAGAGCAAAGGTATGTTTGGTGAGGACTCGACGACTGCTTTTGCCCCTCATTTGTTTCAAAATCTGACCTTGCTGTAACTTTGCAAGCAAAGTGAAGGACGCCCAGAAGAAGAAAGACCTTGAGTTAGCTAAGATGCAGAAGATAGCCTTAGAGAAGACCAAGCTCGCAGACGAGAAGTTGGCTTCGGTCACCAGGCTTGAAGAAGAAAACACCAATCTGAAAGCTACTCTTGATATTGCCAACAAAGAAGTGAGTCGACTGAAAAGCGACAAGATTGCCCTGAATGACAAAGCCAGTGAGCTGGTTGGGAAGAAGAAAGATCTGGAGGCTTATCTGGGCGGACTCGCCAAGAAGCTATTCCTCATGCTCGAAGGTAAACCTTTACACCAAGCAAGTATTTTTACAGTGTTCTTTCCATTCGACTGTTGTCTTGACTCAGTGGTTGTGCTTGCAGAATTTTGCCAAAACTTTGAAGAGGAGACTGGTCGACTGGAACCAAACCTGGACCCCATCAACTCTCCGGTGAATGATGAAGTCGCCATGAACGTGTTCCGGCTTGAGTCTCGTGTTGCTGCTGTCACTGATTATCTTGCACGGCTGAAGGTCGCCACTTCCCGTATTGACTCTACGCTCTGGCCCAAGGAGACGCTCCAAAATGACCTCGAGTCTCTGATGACTCGACTAAACACAGTCCCTGGTCGAGTGCAAGAGTGGAAGAAGTCCTCTGCCAGGTGCGGTGCAGAAGTCACTCTGTGTCTTGCCCGAGTCCATTGCAAGGATGCGCGTGAGGACAAGCTGGCGGCTCTTCGGGTGGCTAACACCAAGAAGCATGATTTCCGGTCCTTCATGGAGACTTTCATCGCTGCTGCCACTTGGATCGCGGATGGGATCGACCTTGATGAGTTTGTTGCACCTTCCAGCCCTCCACAGGAGGGGTAAAAAACTTCTTGAGCTCAACACTTTAAATTTGCCTCGGTATGCCGAGTGATTTTGTAACCGATAAACCTTAACAGGCTTAGCGCCTGAGCACTTTCGGTTCCGTTAGGTTTTTATCTGAACTTGAATTCGACGTTTCGAATATGCTTGCATTTGGTTTGAAATGTCTTTTGCAGGTTTAAAGCGAGATGCTTACTGCAGTCGACTTATTCTTCAATTCACTTAGGCAGACACTAGGCTGCGGCTAAGCCCCCGAGTGAGAGGTGCGCTCTCCACTCGGTAGGATTTTTATAACTTAGGCGAGCACTGGGCTGTAGCTAAGCCCCCTGAGTGGGAGGTCTGCTCTCCACTCAGTAGGATTTTTTATAACTTAGGCGAGCACTGAGCTGCAGCTAAGCCCCCGAGTGAGAGGTGCGCTCTCCACTCGGTAGGATTTTTATAACTTAGGCGAGCACTGGGCTGCAGCTAAGCCCCCGAGTGGGAGGTTTGCTCCTCACTCGGTAGGATTTTTATAACTTAGGCGAACGCTGGGCTACAGCTAAGCCCCCTAGTGGGAGGTTTGCTCCTCACTCGGTAGGATTTTTATAACTTAGGCGAGCACTGGGCTGCAGCTAAGCCCCCGAGTGGGAGGTTTGCTCCTCACTCGGTAGGATTTTTATAACTTAGGCGAGCACTGGGCTGCAGCTAAGCCCCCGAGTGGGAGGTCTGCTCTCCACTCAGTAGGATTTTCACGTTGTACTTGTGGCGTAGCTCGAAGGAGAGGGTCGCAGTCGACCTGTACCTCGTCCTCCTTGCGACCGCACGTTGTACTTGTGGCGTAGCTCAGAGGAGAGGGTCGCAGTCGACCTGCACCTCGTCCTCCTTGCGACCGCACATTGTACTTGTGGCGTAGCTCAGAGGAGAGGGTCGCAGTCGACCTGCACCTCGTCCTCCTTGCGACCGCACATTGTACTTGTGGCATAGCTCAGAGGAAAGGGTCGCAGTCGACCTGCACCTCGTCCTCCTTGCGAGCGCACGTTGTACTTGCACTTAGGCGAGTGCTTAAACTGTAGCTAAGCCCCCGAGTGAGAGTCTGGCTCGTCACTCAGTAGGATTTTATTGAAACTTAGGCGAGTACTTGGACTGCAGCTAAGCCCCCGAGCGGGAGTCTGGCTCACCACTTGGTAGGATTTTTTATAACTTAGGCGAGTACTTGGACTACAGCTAAGCCCCCGAGTGGGAGTCTGGCTCACCACTTGGTAGGATTTTTTATAACTTAGGCGAGTACTTGGACTGCAGCTAAGCCCCCGAGTGGGAGTCTGGCTCACCACTCGGTAGGATTTTATTCAAACTTAGGCGAAACGGGTTCGCAGCTAAGCCCCCGAGTGGGAGTCTGGCTCACCACTCGGTAGGATTTTTTTTACAAACTTAGGCGAAATGGATTCACAGCTAAGTCACCCACTGAG
The DNA here is from genome assembly GCA_963921465.1 of Triticum timopheevii. Lineage (NCBI taxonomy): Eukaryota > Viridiplantae > Streptophyta > Magnoliopsida > Poales > Poaceae > Triticum > Triticum timopheevii. The sequence continues at coordinate 193,554,859 of OY997264.1, read as the reverse complement.
GGGGAAAATTTTACTGAACAAATAAAAGTGACAAAAATCATTGGGGAAATTATGACACTATTATCTTGCAAGACATGAACTACAGAAGTACTATTATTACAACTCATGCGAGTGAAAACTTAAGTGTAAAATGGGCGGAGTAGCTCCGCGTTCCAAGCTCGGGGCTCGTCGATATTGTGCTTGACGTTGTAGAGACGGTACGCTCTGTTGTGGAGAACCTTGGTGACAATGAAGGGTCCTTCCCAAGAAGGAGCAAGCTTGTGTTGTTTCTGCTGGTCCACTCGGAGAACCAAATCTCCTTCCTGGAAGGCTCGACTCTTCACGTTTCTAGCGTGGAAGCGACGCAAATCCTGTTGATAGATGGTCGATCGGATCAGAGCCATCTCTCTTTCTTCCTATAAAAGGTCGACTACATCTTGCCGCGCTTGTTCCGCTTCAGTCTCGTTGTAGAGCTCAACACGAGGAGCATTGTGGAGCAGATCACTCGGCAAGACCGCTTCAGCTCCATAGACCAAGAAGAATGGAGTCCTTCCGGTCGACCGATTAGGCGTGGTCCTCAGACCCCAAAGCATCGAGGGAAGTTCATCGACCCATGCCCCAGCCGCATGCTTCAGGTCACGCATCAGTCGGGGTTTCAACCCTTTGAGGATCAAGCCATTGGCTTGCTCCGCTTGACCATTCGACTGTGGATGGGCGACCGAAGCGTAGTCGACTCGTGTGCCTTGAGAAGTGCAGAAATCCTTGAATTCCTCCGAGTCGAAGTTTGACCCATTGTCTGTGATGATGCTGTGCGGGACTCCATATCTGAATATCAGTTTCCTGATGAAGCTAACAGCAGTACCGGCGTCGAGGTTCTTGATGGGTTTAGCCTCAATCCACTTGGTGAACTTGTCGACTGCCACCAGTACATGCGTGAAACCACTTCGACCTGTCCTCAAGGGGCCCACCATATCCAATCCCCATACTGCGAAGGGCCAGACGAGTGGTATAGTCTTCAGAGCTGACACAGGCTTGTGTGACATGTTGGAGTAAAATTGGCATCCTTCGCACTTGTCCACTATCTCCTTTGCCATCTCATTCGCCCTTAGCCAGTAAAATCTGGCTCGGTATGCTTTGGCTACGATGGTCCGAGAGGACGCATAATGGCCACAGGTCCCCGAGTGGATATCATCAAGGATGATTCGACCTTCCTCTGGCGTTATACACTTCTGACCAACTCCAGTCGCACTCTCTCTGTACAACTGTCCTTTGGTCACGGTAAAGGCCTTGAATCGACGGACGATCTGTCGAGCCTCTTCCTCGTCCTCCGGGAGCTCTTTTCTCAGGATATACACGATATATGGAACTGTCCAGTCGGGAGTGATCACTAAAACTTCCATGACCAAGTTGACCACTGTTGGGACTTCTACCTCAGTCGGATCTGTGGCACTTTTGGGCTGCGGAGCTTCTTCGGTGAAAGGATCTTCTTTTACTGATGGAGTATGGATATGCTCCAAGAACACGCCACTCGGAATGGCTTCTCTCTTGGAACCTATCTTTGCCAGATCATCAGCCGCTTGATTCTTTAGTCGGGGTATATGATGGAGCTCTAACCCCTCAAACTTCTTTTCCAGCTTCCTCACTGCATTGCAGTATCCAGTCATGGCTGGGCTTCTCACGTCCCACTCCTTCATCACTTGGTTGACCACCAAATCTGAGTCACCATAAACCATAAGGCGACGGACGCCGAGTGAAATGGCCATGCGCAACCCATACAAAAGGGCCTCATATTCCGCCTCATTGTTGGAGGAATCAAAGTGAATCTGGAGCACATATCTGAGCTTATCTCCTCTGGGGGAAACTAGGACAACCCCAGCACCGGAACCATTCAACATCTTAGAGCCGTCAAAGAACATGGTCCAATGCTCTGAGTGAACTTGAGCTGGCTGCTGTTGTTCAATCCACTCGGCAAGGAAATCTGCTATTGCTTGGGACTTAATGGCTTTCTTTGCCTCAAACTTGATATCAAGGGGAAGAAGTTCAATCGCCCATTTCGCCACTCGACCAGTTGCATCTCTGTTGTGCAGAATCTCTGAAAGTGGAGCGTCACTGACGACTGTAATGGAATGATCAGAGAAATAATGAGCAACCTTCTTCGTGGTCATGTAGATCCCATACACAAGCTTCTGATAATGAGGATATCGTTGCTTTGATGGAGTCAAAACTTCAGACAGATAGTACACTGGGCGCTGAACTTTGAAGGCTTTTCCTTCTTCTTCCCGCTCGACCGTAAGCACTGTACTGACGACTTGTCCTGTGGCTGCAATATAAAGCAACGGAGGCTCTTTGCTGACTAGAGCAGCAAGCACCGGCTGGGTGGAAAGCAGAGCTTTTAGCTCGGCAAACGCTGCATCAGCTTCTGGAGTCCACTCGAACTTGTCTGCCTTCTTCATCAGTCGGTAAAGAGGCAATGCCTTTTCACCGAGTCGTGAGATGAATTGACTTAATGCGGCCAAGCATCCAGTAAGCTTCTGGACATCGTGCACCAGCACGGGGCGTTTCATTCGGAGTATAGTGCCAATTTTTCCTGGGTTAGCGTCGATTCCTCGTTCGGAAACGAGAAAACCGAGTAACTTTCCACCAGGAACTCCGAATGTGCACTTTGATGGATTGAGCTTGATATCATACCTTCTGAGGTTGGCAAATGTTTCAGCGAGGTCAGTCAGCAGGTCGGAACCCTTTCGCGACTTGACCACGATATCATCCATATACGCTTCCACATTCTGACTGATTTGAGTGAGCAAACACTTCTGAATCATTCGCATGAAAGTGGCTCCGGCATTCTTGAGGCCGAATGGCATGGTGATATAGCAGAAGCACCCGAATGGAGTGATGAAAGCTGTTTTTAGCTCATCGGGTCCGTACAGACGGATCTGATGGTACCCGGAATAGGCGTCTAGAAAAGACAATCTCTCGCATCCCGCGGTCGAGTCAACAATTTTATTGATGCGAGGGAGAGGAAAATGATCTTTTGGGCAGGCCCGATTGATGTGCTTGATATCGATGCACATTCGGAGTGAGTTGTCCTTCTTAGGAACCATGACGACATTGGCGAGCCACTCGGAGTGGTATATCTCTCGGATAAATCCTGCCGCCAATAGTCGAGCCACCTCCTCACCAATAGCTTTTCTCTTCTGGATGGCGGACCGCCGAAGATGTTCCTTGACCGGCTTTGCGGTTGAATCGACTCTAAGGCGATGCTCAGCCAGTCCCCTGGGAACACCCGGCATGTCAGCTGGCTTCCATGCAAAGATGTCCCAGCTCTCACGGAGGAACTAGATGAGCGCTTCTTCCTATTTCGGGTCGAGTGTTATGGAGATATGGGTCGGAGCTGCATTGGGGTCGGTTGGGTGAATGTGGACGGGCTTCGTCTCACCGGACGACTGAAATGCTGACTCCGTGACTGGCTTCTTGGCTCGCAGCAAATCACTCGGATCTGCATTTTGCTTATATTCTTCAAACTCGACCGCTGTCACCTGGGAATCGGCAATCTTTGAGCCTTTCTGGAAACATTCTTCTGCCTTTTTCCGATCACCAGTGACAGTGATCACTCCTTTGGGGCCGGGCATCTTCAATTTGAGGTACACATAACATGGTCGAGCCATGAACCATGCGTAAGCTAGTCTCCCCAAAATAGCGTGGTAAGCGCTCTAAAAATCCACGACCTCAAACGTCAGTTTCTCTTTGCGAAAATGTTTTGAATCACCAAACACCACGTCCAGAGCTATTTGGCCGAGTGACTCGGCTTTCTTCCCTGGTATAACTCCATGAAAACTCATGTTACTGGTGCTCAGTCGGGACATCGGAATGCCCATTCCTTTCAGCGTGTCCGCATACAATAAGTTTAGTCCACTACCACCGTCCATTAGCACCTTCGTGAGTCGAGTGCCTTCGACCACCGGGTCGACCACCAAAGCTTGCCTCCCGGGGGTGGCTATATGAGTCGGGTGATCAGACTGGTCGAATGTAATGGGAGTTTGGGACCATCTCAGATAATTGGGTGTCGCCGGGGCGACCATGTTCACCTCACGGTTAATAACCTTCAGTCGACTCTTGCTTTCCACATCCGCAAAGATCATCAGAGTGGAGTTAACATGAGGATATCCTCCCTCACTGTCCTCTTTGTCTTCGGCTTTGTCTGACTCCTTTTCCTTGTCCTTAGGCTGTTTACCTTGGAACTGCTGGATCAGGAGTCGACACTGGCGAGTGGTATGCTTCGGGTAGATGATATTACCCTCTTCGTCTTTCTTCATGTGGATGTGACAAGGCATATCCATCACGTCATTTCCTTCTTTATCCTTCACCTTCTTGGGGTTCCAGGATCCTTTGGGTTTACCCTTGAACTTGCCCTGAGTCACGGCCAGAGCCTCCCCAGGAGCCGCTGGTTCGGCCTTCCGTTTCTGCTTCCGACTGGAGTTTCCTTTCTCCGATTGACTTGGCTTGTACTTGCCGCTCCGGAGTCGGTCCTCCTCTTCGCTGTTGGCGTACTTGGTGGCAATTTCCATCATCCAACTCAGGGTCATATCTCCGGTTCGACCAAACTTCAAACTTAATTCTCTGTTCTTAACACCATCCTCAAAGGCGCAGACTGCCTGATGATCAGACACGTTCTCCATGGTATGATGCAAAGTGATCCATCTCTGAATATACTCTCTTAAGGTCTCATTCGACTTCTGCACACAAACTTGCAGCTTTGTTAATCCAGCTGGTCACTTGCAAGTTCCCTCAAATGTTCTGACAAACACTCGGGAAAGATCTTCCCAAGTGTAAATGTTGCTTGGAGGTAACTGATTCAACCATGCTCTGGCAGAACCTTCCAACATGAGCGGTAAGTGCTTCATGGCCACCTCGTCATTCCCACTGCCTATCTGTACAGCCACTCGGTAGTCTTCAAGCCAAGTTTCAGGCTTAGACTCACCGGTGAACTTGCTTACTCCAGTCGCCAACCTGAAGTTGGGGGGAATCACCGCGGCTCTGATAGCCCTGCTGAAACACTCCGGACCAGAAACATGCACTCGACTGCTAGTGGGCACGTCTCTGTCAGGGCCACCTCGATGAGCCCTGTTCCGATCGACCAAGCCTTGCACGATGATGGATCGCGCGTCAAAGCCCGGTTCCCTGGGGTCGACCGGAGCTCTTCGCCCCACACTGAGTTGACGCCTGTCATCCTGCTGCCGAGGAGCGTAAGACCCACCTCTCGGGGGAGGAGTGGGCACTCGATGCCTATCATCACGATCGTATCGGTCACCATATTGGTCCCGTCGATTCTTGCATCCTTCACGCCGCGGAGGCGATCTGGGGCTGTGAGCCGACTGAACCGTATTCGCAGCGACGGATCGACTGTGAATTCTGTTGCGTGACTGCGACACGGCTGAATTCTGATCTCCTGCTGCCCGGAGCAAATCTCTGATCTGCATCAGGCCTCTGCCAGCCTCCGACTGAGAGGGCTGAATGGATTCTGCTATACGGGTTGCAGCTGCTAAATTCTGAATCGGGGTTCGATATACCTGAGTCGGCGGGAAGAGTTGACGTCGATTGGAGTCGGGTACTCGTTGCCGTGCGCGCTCGTCGAGTGCTCGCTGAAGGTTCTCCAGACGAGCGCGTTCAGCCAAGTTGGCCAAACGTGCCTCCTCCAAGGCGCGAACCTCGGGGGTTTCTCCCGCGATGGGAGTATGCAGGGCATCCATGTTGACCATCAAGACTTCAGCCGCTGGGTCACTGCTGTCGCACTCAGATGCAGTCTCTACGGAGCCAGTCGATAGATCGAACAGGCCGTAGAGGGACTCGTCGGGCTCGATTGCCGCAACTTGGGTGGTGGCCGTCTGGCGAGCCACCGCGTGCCGCACCCACCGCTGGAGCCTCGACCGACCAGAGCGCTTGCGCTGGCGGGAGACAGGGAGGGTGGACGATAGGGGAGTCGACCGATATGGAGTCGATGGTTGCCGCAGCAGAACGCCGCGGACACATGCGCGAAAATGCGTTGCACCGCGGACGGGGAGCGCATCAACGTCGAGTGGAGCTTCCTGGAGCCAAGCGGAGTCATCGGCGATGAAGGTGAGAGCGCCGAGACGGATCTCGCGGCCCTCGACCAAAACTCCACCAGCAACCATGATGAAAGTAATCGAAAAACTGCACCTTCTCCAAAAATCGCTAAGACACCGGCACCACGGTGGGCGCCAACTGTCGTGGTTCTAAGTCTGACAGTAGAGTGGGGGTAGGTATGGAGAGGCAAGGTCCTAGCTATGGAGCAGTTGTAAACACCAAGGATGTACGAGTTCAGGCCCTTCTCGGAGGAAGTAACAGCCCTACGTCTCGGAACCCGGAGGCGGTCGAGTGGATTATATGTGTATGGATACAGGGGTGCGAACCCTTGACACTGAGGAGGGGGTGGCTTATATAGTGTATGCCAGACCCCTCCGGCCCTCAGTAATGCAGGGTTTAAAGTACATTAAGTCTAGGCATTACTGGTGACGCCTTACATAAAGTGTCCTAAATGCCATAAAGACTACTTAATTACAGACTGTTACGCTGCAGAGTGGTTCTTGATCTCCTGGTGGTCGAGTGAGTCTTCATGGTCGAGTCCTTCGAGTCCGTCGAGTGAAGTCTCTCTTGGTCGACTGGAAGGTAGTTTCTTCTGAAGGTGTCCTTGGGTAGGGTACTTAGATCAGGTCTATGACCCTACCCTAGGTACATGACTTCATCAACGCCCACCCCCTCTGGGCGCGCCCCCTGTCTCCTGGGCCCCACGAGCGGCCACCGACGTACTTCTTCCTCCTATATATACCTACATACCCCGAAAATATCCAGGGAGCCAACAAAACACAATTTCCACCACCGTAACCTTCTGTATCCGCGAGATCCCATCTTGGAGCCTTCGCCGGTGCTCCGCCAGAGGGGGAATCGACCACAGAGGGCTTCTACATCAACACCATAGCCCCTCCGATGAGTTGTGAGTAGTTTACCCCAGACCTTCGGGTCCATAGTTATTAGCTAGATGGCTTCTTCTCTCTTTTTCGATCTCAATACAATGTTCTCCCCCTCTCTTGTGGAGATCTATTCGATGTAAACTCTTTTTGCGGTGTGTTTGTCGAGATCCGATGAATTGTGGGTATATGATCAAGTTTATCTATGAGAAATATTTGAATCTTCTCTAAATTCTTTTATGTATGATTGAGTTATCTTTGCAAGTCTCTTCGAATTATTAGTTTGGTTTGGCCTACTAGATTGATCTTTCTTGCCATGGGAGAAGTGCTTAGCTTTGGGTTCAATCTTGCGGTGTCCTTACCCAGTGACAGAAAGGGTTGAAAGGCACGTATTGTATTGTTGCCATCGAGGATAAAAAGATGAGGTTTATATCATATTGCTTGAGTTTATCCCTCTACATCATGTCATCTTTCTTAATGCGTTACTCTGTTCTTATGAACTTAATACTCTAGATGCATACTGGATAGCGGTCGACGTGTGGAGTAATAGTAGTAGATGCAGGCAGGAGTCGGTCTACTTGTCATGGATGTGATGCCTATATACATGATCATGCCTAGATAATCTCATAATTATTCGCTTTTCTATCAATTGCTCGACAGTAATTTGTTCATCCACTGTAATACTTATGCTATCTTGAGAGAAGACTCTAGTGAAACCTATGGCCCTCGGGTCTATCTTTTATCGTATAAGCTTTCAATCTACTTTTATTTGCATCTTTACTTTTCACATCTATATTATAAAATACCAAAAATATATTTATCTTATCATACTATATCTAACAGATCTCACTTTCGCAAGTGGTCGTGAAGGGATTGACAACCCTTTATTGCGTTGGTTGTGAGTTCTTTGTTTGTTTGTGTAGGTGTGTGGGACTTTTGAGGAGCCTCCTACTGGATTGATATCTTGGTTCTCAAAAACTGAGGGAAATGCTTACGCTACTATTGCTGCATCACCCTTTCCTCTTCAAGGAAAACCAACGCAAGCTCAAGACGTAGCAAAAAGGATTTCTGGCGCCGTTACCGGGTAGGTCTTCGCTCAAGTCAAGATATACCAAGTACCCATCACAAACTCATCTCCCTCGCATTTACATTATTTGCCATTTGCCTCTCGTTTTCCTCTCCCCCACTTCACCCTTACCATTTTATTCGCCCTCTCTTTCCCAATCTTCTTCTCCTCTCTCTTTTTCGCTTGCCTTTTTCTGCTTGCTTGTGTGTTGGATTACTTGTTGCCATGGCGCAAGATAATTCCAAATTGTGTGATTTCTCCAATACCAATAATAATGATTTCCTTAGTACTCCGATTGCTCCTCTTAATGATGTTGAGTCTTGTGAAATCAATACTGCTTTGTAGAATCTTGTTATGAAAGATCAATTCGCCGGCCTTCCTAGTGAAGATGCCGCTACTCATCTAAACAACTTTGTTGATTTGTGTGATATGCAAAAGAAGAAAGATATGGATAATGATATTGCTAAATTGAAGTTATTTCCGTTTTCACTTAGATATCGTGCTAAAGTTTGGTTTTCGTCTTTGCCTAAAAATAGTATTGATTCTTGGAACAAGTGCAAAGATGCTTTTATCTCTAAGTATTTTCCTCCCGCTAAGATTATCACTCTTAGGAACGATATTATGAATTTTAAACAACTTGATCATAAGCATGTTGCCCAATCTTGGGAAAGAATGAAATTGATGATTCGCAATTGCCCTACTCATGGTTTGAATTTATGGATGATCATAAAAAAAATTATGCCGGTTTGAACTTTGCTTCTAGAAATCTTTTAGATTCGGCCGCGGGAGGCACGTTTATGGAAATCACATTAGGAGATGCTACAAAACTTCTTGATAATATTATGGCTAATTATTCTCAATGGCACACCAAAAGATCTTCTAGTAAAAAAGTGCATGCTATAGAAGAAATCAATGTTTTGAGTGGAAAGATGGATGAACTTATGAAGTTGTTTGCTACTAAAAATACTCCTCTTGATCCCAATGATATGCCTTTGTCTACTTTGATTGAGAATAATTATGAATCTATGGATGTGAATTTTGTTGGTAGGAATATTTTTAGAAACAATGCTTATAGAGGAAACTTTAATTCTACACCGTTCCCTAGTAATTCCTCTAATAATTATGGAAATTCCTACAATAATTCTTATGATAATTTTAATAAGATGCCCTACGATTTTGTGAATAGCGTGAAAGAATTTATGATCTCTCCAAAGAATTTAAATGCCTTGCTTGAAGAAAAATGCTCAAAGTTGATGATTTGGCTAGGAACATTGATAGACTTCCGCTTGATGTTGATTCTCTTAAACTTAGATGTACTTCTCCTAAGCATGATATCAATGAGTCTCTCAAAGCAATGAGAATTTCCATTGATGATTGCAAGGAAAGAACCGCTAGATTGCGTGCTAAGAAAGATTGCTTTGTAAAGGCGTGTTCTTCTAGTTTCCATGAAAATAATGACGAGGATCTTAAAGTTATTGATGTGTCTCCTATTAAATCTTTGTTTTGCAATATGAATCTTGATAATAACGGGACTGGAGATGAGTCAACTTTAGTTAGAAGGCGTCCCAATAATTCAGAGTTTTTAGATCTTGATGCTAAATTTGCTAAAAGTGGGATTGGAGAGGTCATGACTTTAAATAGCATTGAACCCACTATCTCGGATTTCAAGGAATTTGATTATGATAATTGTTCTTTAGAAGGTTTTATTTCCTTGTTGCAATCCGTTGTTAATTCTCCTCATGCTTATAATCAAAATAAACCTTTTACCAAACATATCGTTGATGCCTTGATGCAATCTTATGATGAAAAACTTAATTTGGAAGTTTCTATACCTAGAAAACTTAATGATGAGTGGGAACCTACTATAAAGATTAAATTAAAGATCATGAGTGTTTTGCTTTGTGTGGTTTGGGTGCTAGTGTTTCCACGATTCCGAAAACTTTATGTGATATTCTAGGTTTCCATGATCTTGATGATTGCTCTTTAAATTTGCACCTTGCGGATTCCACCATTAAAAAGCCAATGGGAAAGATCAATGATGTTCTCATTGTTGCAAATAGAAATTTGGTGCCCGTAGATTTTATCGTTCTTAATATAGATTGCAATCTTTCTTGCCCTATTATTCTTGGTAGACCTTTCCTTAGAACGATTGGTGCGATTATTGATATGAAGGAAGAGAATATTAGATTCCAGTTTCCATTAAAGAAAGGCATGGAGCAATTTCCAAGAAAGAAAGTCAAATTACCTTATGAATCTATCATGCGAGCTACTTACGAATTGAGTGCCAAATATGGCACCACTTAGATCTATTCTCGCTTGTATGCCTAGCTAGGGGCGTTAAACGATAGCGCTAGTTGGGAGGCAACCCAATTTTATTTGTGTTTTTGTTTTTGTTTCTGTTTAGGAATAAATTTTGCATCTACCTTATGTTTAGATGTGTTTTTATGTTTTAATTACTGTTTGTGCCAAGTAGAACCTATAGGATAACCTATGGTGATAGTTAATTTGATTCTACTGAAAAACAGAAACTTTGCGCCCACGAAATTAGTTTTTTTAAATCATAGAAACCTGATTTTGCGTTGATTCTTTTTGATTCTGATCAATAGACAAATTTTCCAGGACTTCCTATTTTGGTAGGATTTTTAGAGTTCCAGAAGTTTGTGTTAGTTACAGATTGCTACAGACTGTTCTGTTTTTGACAGATTCTGTTTTTCGTGTGTTGTTTGCTTGTTTTGATGCATCTATGGCTAGTAAAATAGTTTATAAACCATAGAGAAGTTGGAATACAGTAGGTTTAACACCAAAATAAATAAATAATGAGTTCATTACAGTACCTTATGTGGTGGTTTTGTTTTCTTTCACTAACGGAGCTTATAAGATTTCCTGTTGAGTTTTGTGTTGTGAAGTTTTCAAGTTTTGGGTAAAGATTTGATGGACTATGGAATAAGGAGTGGAAAAAGCCTAACCTTGGGGATGCCCATGGCACCCCAATATATTCAAGAATATCCAAAAGCCTAAGCTTGGGGATGCCCCGGGAAGGCATCCCCTCTTTCGTCTTCGTTCATTGGTAACTTTACTTGGAGCTATATTTTTATTCACCACATGATATGTGTTTTGCTTGGAGCGTCGTGTATGATATTAGTCTTTGCTTTTTAGTTTTCCACAATCATCCTTGCTGTACACACCTTTTGGTATAAGCCTACTTGATTAGAATTTATTAGAATATGCTATGTGCTTCACTTATATCTTTTGAGCTAGATTGTTTTTGCTCTAGTGCTTCACTTATATCTTTTAGAGCACGGCGGTGGCTTAATTTTGTAGAAATTGGTAGTCTCTCATGCTTCACTTATATTATTTTTAGAGTCTTTTAGAACAGCATGGTACTTTCTATGGTTATAAAATTGGTCCTAGAATGGTAGGCATCCAAGTTGGGTATAATAAAAAGCTAGCATAGGAAGTGAATTGGATGCTATGATCAATTTGATACTTGATAATTGTTTTGAGATATGGAGGTAGTGATATTAAAGTCATGCTAGTTGGGTGATTATGAATTTAAAGAATGCTTGTGTTGAAGTTAGCAAGTCCCGTAGCATGCACATATGGTTAAAGTTGTGTAACAAATTTGAAACATGAAGTGTACTTGGATTGTGCATCCTTATGAGTGGCGGTCGGGGACGAGCGATGGTCTTTTCCTACCAATCTATCCCTCTAGGAGCATGCGCGTAGTGCTTGGTTTTTGATGACTTCTAATTTTTTGCAATAAGTATATGAGTTCTTTTGACTAATGTTGAGTCCATGGATTATACGCACTTTTACCTTTCCATCATTGCTAGCCTCTTCGGTACCGTGCATTGCCCTTTCTCACCTTGAGAGTTGGTGCAAACTTCGCCGGTGCATCCAAACCCCGTGATATGATACACTCTATCACACATAAACCTCCTTATATCTTCCTCAAAACAGCCACCATACCTACCTATTATGGCATTTCCATAGCCATTCCGAGTATATTGCCATGCAACTTTCCACCGTTCGGTTATCATCATGACACGCATTACTTTTGTCATATTTCCATTGCATGATCATGTAGTTGACATCGTATTTGTGGCAAAGCCACCATGCATAATTTTTCATACATGTCACTCTTGATTCATTGCACCATCCCGGTACACCGTCGGAGGCATTCATATAGAGTCATTCCTTGTTCTGGTTTCGAGTTGTAATTCATATGTTGTAATCAATAAAAGTGTGATGATCATCATTATTAGAGCACTGTACCAAAAAAAAGGCCAAAAGAAAAAAAGAAAGGCCAAAAGAAAAAAAGAAAAAAAAGAAAAAGGCCAAACCAAACTGATAATTCGAAGAGACTTGCAAAGATAACTCAATCATACATAAAAGAATTCAGAGGAGATTCAAATATTTCTCATAGATAAACTTGATCATAAACCCACAATTCATCGGATCTCGACAAACACAACGCAAAATGAGTTTACATCGAATGGATCTCCACAAGAGAGGGGGAGAACATTGTATTGAGATCCAAAAAGAGAGAAGAAGCCATCTAGCTAATAACTATGGACCTGAAGGTCTGTGGTAAACTACTCACAACTCATTGGAGGGGCTATGGTGTTGATGTAGAATCCCTCCATGGTCGATTCCCCCTCCGACGGAGCACCGGCGAAGGCTCCAAGATGGGATCTCGCGGATACAGAAGGTTACAGTGGTGGAAATTGTGTTTTGTTGGCTCCCTGGATGTTTTCGGGGTACGTAGGTATATATAGGAGGAAGGAGTACGTCGGTGGCCGCCTATGGGGCCCAGGAGATAGGGGACGCGCCTAGAGGGGGTGGGCGTGCCCTCCTGTCTCCTGGCCGCCTCGCAAGCTTCTTGACTTGCACTCCAAGTTCTCTGGATCACGTTCGTTCCAAAAGTCATGCTCCTGAAGGTTTCATTCCGTTTGGACTCCGTTTGATATTCCTTTTCTTCGAAATATTGAAATAGGCAAAAAAACAGCAATACGGGTTGGGCCTCTGGTTAGTAGGTTAGTCCCAAAAATGATATAAATGTGTAAAATAAAGCCCATAAACATCCAAAAGGGGTAATGTAATGGCATGGAACAATCAAAAATTATAGATACGTTGGAGACGTATCAAGCATCCCCAAGCTTAATTCCTGCTCATCCTCGAGTAGGTAAATGATAAAAACAGAATTATTGATGTGGAATGCTACCTAGCATAATCATCAATGTAATTTTCTTTATTGTGGCATGAATTTTCAGATCCAAATAATTCAAGATAAACGCTTATAAAATATAAAAATAATAATGCTTCAAAGCATACTAACAAATAATCATGTCCTATCAAAATAGCATAGCCAAAGAAAGCTTATCCCTACAAAATCATATAGTTAGGCCATGCTTCATTTCCATTACACAAAATACTCACATCATGCACAACCCCGGTTTCAGCCAAGCAATTGGTTCATACTTTTTAACGCGCTTCAGCTTTTTCAACTCTTACGCAATACATGAGCGCAAACCATGGACATAGCACTATGGTGGTATAAGGTGGTGGCTGTGAGGACAAAAAGAGGGAGAAGATAGTCTCACATCAACTAGGCGTATCAACGGGCTATGGAGATGCCCATCAATAGATATCAATGTGAGTGAGTAGGGATTGCCATGCAACGGATGCACTAGAGCTATAAATATATGAAAGATCAACAAAAGAAACTAAGTGGGTGTGCATCCAACTTGCTTGCTCACGAAGACCTAGGGCATTTTGAGGAACCTCATCATTGGAATATACAATCCAAGTTCTATAATGAAAAATTCCCACTTAGTATATGAAAGTGACAACATAGGAGACTCTCTATCATGAAGATCATGGTGCTACTTTGAAACACAAGTGTGGAAAAAGAGATAGTAGCATTGTCCCTTCTCTCTTTTCCTCTCATTTTATTTTTTTTTCTTTTTTTCTTTTGGCCTTTTTTTTTATTTTTGGCCTTTCTCTTTTTTCTTTCTTTTTTTTCTTTTTGTAAAGTCTGAAGTCTCATCCCGACTTGTGGGGGAATCATAGTCTTCATCATCCTTTCCTCACTGAGACAATGCTCTAGTAATGAAGATCATCACACTTTTATTGATTTACAACTCAAGAATTACAACTCAAAGCTAGAACAAGATATGACTCTATATGAATGCCTCTGGCGGTGTACCGGGATATGCAATGAATCAAGAGCGACATGTATGAAAATTATGAAGGTGGCCTTGCCACAAATACGATGTCAACTACATGATCATGCAAAGAGCAATATGACAATAATGGAACGTGTCATAATAAACGGGACGGTGGAAAGTTGCATGGCAATATATCTCGGAATGGCTATGAGAATTCCGTAATAGGTAGGTATGATGACTGTTTTGAGGAAGTTAAATAATAGGTGCATGATACCGGCGAAAGTTGCGCGGTATAATAGAGGCTAGCAAAGTGGAAGGATGAGTGTGCGTATATCCATGGACTCACATTAGTCATAAAGAACTCATATACTTATTGCAGAAGTCTACTTGCCCTCGAAGCAAAGTACTACTATGCATGCTCCTAGGGGAAGGGTTGGTAGGAGTTAACCATCACACGATCCCGACCTCCACTCATAAGGAAGACAATCAAAAGAGCACCTCATGCAACAAATTTGTCACACAACTTTTACCATACGTGCATGCTACGGGACTTGCCAACTTCAACACAAGTATTTCTCAATTTCATAATTACCCACTATCATGACTCTAACATTACTACCTTTATATCTCAAAACAATTATCAAGCATCAAAATTGATCATAACATCCAATTCACTTCCTATGATAGTTTTTATTATACCCAACTTGGATGCCTACCATTCTAGGACCAATTTTATAACCATAGCAAATATCATGCTGTTCTAAAAGACTCTCAAAATAATATAAGTGAAGCATGAGAGACTAGCAATTTCTTCAAAATTACGCCACCGCCGTGCTCTAAAAGATATAAGTGAAGCACTAGAGCAAAAACTATCAAGCTCAAAAGATATAAGTGAAGCACATAGAGTATTCTAGCAAATTCTAATCAAGTGGGCTTCTCCCAAAAGGTGTGTACATCAAGGATGATTGTGGTAAACTAAAAATCAAATACTAACATAATACACGATGCTCCAAGTAAAACACATATCATGTGGCGAATAAAAATATAGCTCCAAGTAAAGTTACCAATGAACGAAGACGAAAGAGGGGATGCCTTCCCGGGGCATCCCAAAGCTTAGGCTTTTGGCTATTATTGAATATCTTGGGGTGCCTTGGGCATCCACAAGCTTAGGCTCTTGCCACTCCTTATTCCATAGTCCATCAAAGCTTTTACCCAAAACTTGAAAACATCACAACACAAAACTCAACAGGAAATCTTATAAGCTCCGTTAGTGAAAGAAAACAAAACCACCACATAAGGTACTGTAATGTGCTCATTCTTTATTTATTTTGGTGTTAAACCTACTGTATTCCAATTTCTCTATGGTTTCTAAACTATTTTACTAGCCATAGATGCATCAAAATAAGCAAACAACACACGAAAAACAGAATCTGTCAAAAACAGAACAGTCCGTAGTAATCTGTAACTAACGCAAACTTATAGAACTCTAAAAATCATACCAAAATAGGATGTCCTGGAAAATTTGTCTATTGATCAGAAGCAAAAAGAATCAATGCAAAAGCACGTTTCTATGATTTAACAAAACTAATTTCTTGTGCACAAAGTTTCTGTTTTTCAGCAAAATCAAATCAACTATCATCATAGGTTATCCTATAGGTTCTACTTGGCACAAACACTAATTAAAAGATAAAAACACATCTAAACAGAAGGTAGATGCAAAATTTATTACTAAACAGAAACAAAAACAAAAAATATAAATAAAAAGTGGTTGCCTCCCAACTAGCGCTATCGTTTAACGCCCCTAGCTAAGCATAAAATCGAAGATAGATCTAAGTAGTGTCATCTTTGGCACTCAATTCATAAGTAGCTCGCATGATAGATTCATAAGGTAATTTGACTTTTTTCTTGGAAAGTGCTCCATGCCTTTCTTTAATGGAAATTGGAATCTAATATTCCCTTCCATCATATCAATAATCGCAACAATCATTCTAAGTAAAGGTCTACCCAGAATAATAGGGCAAGAAAGATTGCAATCTATATCAAGAACGATAAAATCTATGGGCACCAAATTTCTATTTGCGACAATGAGAACATCATTGATCCTTCCCATTGGCGTTTTAATGGTGGAATCCGCAAGGTGCAAATTTAAAGAGCAATCATCAAGATCATGGAAGCCTAGAATATCACATAAAGTTTTCGGAATCGTGGAAACACTAGCACCCAAATCACATAAAGCAAAACACAAATGATCTTTAATTCTAATCTTTATAGTAGGTTCCCACTCATCGTTAAGTTTTCTAGGTATAGAAACTTCCAAATTAAGTTCTTCATCATAAGATTGCATCAAGGCATCAACAATATGTTTGGTAAAAGCTTTATTTTGACTATAAGCATGAGGAGAATTAACAACGGATTACAATAGGGAAATACAACCTTCTAAAGAACAATTATCATAATCAAATTCCTTGAAGTCCGAAATAGTGGGTTCAATACTATTTAAAGTCATGACCTCTCCAATCGCACTTTTACCAAATTTAGCATCAAGATCTAAAAACTCCGAATTCTTGGGATGCCTTCTAACTAAAGTTGACTCATCTCCATTCCCATTATTATCAATATCATATTGCAAAACAAAGATCTAATAGGAGACACATCAATAACTTTAAGATCTTCATCATTATTTTCATGGAAACTAGAAGAACACGCCTTCACAAAGCAATCTTTCTTAGCACGCAATCTAGCGGTTCTTTCCTTGCACTCATCAATGGAAATTCTCATTGCTTTGAGAGACTCATTGATATCATGCCTAGGAGGAGAAGATCTAAGTTTAAGAGAATCAACATCAAGCGAAAGTCTATCAACGTTCCTAGCCAAATCATCAACTTTGAGCATTTTTTCTTCAAGCAAAGCATTAAAATTCTTTTGAGAAATCATAAATTCTTTCACACTATTCTCAAAATCAGAGGGCATCTTATTAAAATTACCATAAGAATTATTGTAGGAATTTCCATAATTATTAGAGGAATTACTAGGGAACGGTCTAAAATTAAAGGTTCCTCTATAAGCATTGTTACCGAAACTATTCCTACCAACAAAATTCACATCCATAGATTCATTATTATTCTCAATCAAAGTAGACAAAGGCATATCATTGGGATCAAGAGGAGTATTTTTAGTAGCAAACAACTTCATAAGTTCATCCATCTTTCTACTCAAAACATTGTTTTCTTCTACAACATGCACTTTTTTACTAGAAGATCTTTCGGTGTGCCATTGAGAATAATTAGCCATAATATTATCAAGAAGTTTTGTAGCATCTCCTAAAGTGATTTCCATAAACGTGCCTCCCGCGGCCGAATCTAAAAGATTTCTAGAAGCAAAGTTCAAACCGACATAAAAATTTTGTATGATCATCCATAAATTCAAACCATGAGTAGGGCAATTGTGAATCATCAATTTCATTCTTTCCCAAGATTGGGCAACATGCTCACCATCAAGTTGTTTAAAATTCATAATATCATTCCTAAGAGTGATAATCTTAGCGGGAGGAAAATACTTAGAGATAAAAGCATCTTTGCACTTGTTCCAAGAATCAATACTATTTTTAGGCAAAGATGAAAACCAAACTTTAGCATGATCTCTAAGTGAAAACAGAAATAACTTCAATTTAACAATATCATTATCCGTATCTTTCTTCTTTTGCATATCACACAAATCAACAAAGTTGTTTAGATGAGTAGCGGCATCTTCACTAGGAAGGCCGGTGAATTGATCTTTCATAACAAGATTCAGCAAAGCAGTATTGATTTCACAAGACTCAACATCATTAAGAGGAGCAATCGGAGTACTAAGGAAATCATTATTTTTGGTATTGGAGAAATCACGCAATTTGGTATTATCTTGCTCCATGGCAACAAGTAATCCAACACACAAGCAAACAGAAAAAGGCAAGCGAAGAAGAGAGAGATAGATTGGGAAAGAGAGGGCAAATAAAACGGCAAGAGTGAAGTGGGGGTGAGGAAAACGAGAGGAAAATGGAAAATAATGTAAATGCGAGGGAGATGAGTTTGTGATAGGTACTTGGTATGTCTTGACTTGAGCGAAGACCTCCCCGGCTACGGCGCCAGAAATCCTTCTTGCTATGCCTTGAGCTTGCATTGGTTTTCCTTGAAGAGGAAAAGGTGATGCAACAATAGTAGCGTAAGTATTTCCCTCAGTTTTTGAGAACCAAGGTATCAATCCAGTAGGAGGCTCCTCAAAAGTCCCACGCAGCTACACAAACAAACAAAGAACTCGCAACCAACGCAATAAAGGGGTTGTCAATCCCTTCACGACCACTTGCGAAAGTGAGATCTGATAGAGATAGTATGATAAGATAAATATATTTTTGGTATTTTATAATATAGATTGGAAAAGTAAAGATGCAAATAAAAGTAGATTGAAATCTTATATGATAAAAGATAGACCCGGGGGCCATAGGTTTCACTAGTGGCTTCTCTCAAGATAGCATAAGTATTATGGTGGGTGAACAAATTACTGTCGAGCAATTGATAGAAAAGCGAATAATTATGAGATTATCTAGGCATGATCATGTATATAGGCATCACATCCGTGACAAGTAGACCGACTCCTGCCTGCATCTACTACTATTACTCCACACATCGACCGCTATCCAGCATGCATCTAGAGTATTAAGTTCATAAGAACAGAGTAACGCATTAAGAAAGATGACATCATGTAGAGGGATAAACTCTAGCAATATGATATAAACCCCATCTTTTTATCCTCAATGGCAACAATACAATACGTGCCTTGCAACCCCTGCTGTCACTGGGTAAGGACACCGCAAGATTGAACCCAAAGCTAAGCACTTCTCCCATGGCAAGAAAGATCAATCTAGTAGGCCAAACCAAACTGATAATTCGAAGAGACTTGCAAAGATAACTCAATCATACATAAAAGAATTCAGAGGAGATTCAAATATTTCTCATAGATAAACTTGATCATAAACCCACAATTCATCGGATCTCGACAAACACACCACAAAAAGAGTTACATCGAATAGATCTCCACAAGAGAGGGGGAGAACATGGTATTGAGATCCAAAAAGAGAGAAGAAGCCATCTAGCTAATAACTATGGACCCGAAGGTCTGTGGTAAACTACTCACAACTCATCAGAAGGGCTATGGTGTTGATGTAGAAGCCCTCCATGGTCGATTCCCCCTCCGGCAGAGCGCCGGCGAAGGCTCCAAGATGGGATCTCGCGGATACAAAAGGTTATGTCGGTGGAAATTGTTTTTCGTTGGCTCCCTGGATGTTTTCGGGGTACGTGGGTATATATAGGAGGAAGAAGTAGGTCGGTGGCCGCCCGAGGGGCCCACAAGACAGGGGGCGCGCCCTGTAGGGGTGGGCGCGCCCCCACCCTCGTGGCCGCCTCGGCTGCTTCTTGGCTTGCACTCCAAGTCCTCTGGATCACGTTCATTCCAAAAATCACGCTCCTGGAGGTTTCATTCCGTTTGGACTCCGTTTGATATTCCTTTTCTTCGAAATACTGAAATAGGCAAAAAAACAGCAATACAGGCTGGGCCTCCGGTTAGTAGGTTAGTCCCAAAAATGATATAAATGTGTAAAATAAAGCCCATAAACATCCAGAAGGGGTAATATAATAGCATGGAACAATCAAAAATTATAGATACGTTGGAGACGTATCAATCATGAAGAAAGCAGTAGCAATGAAACTGACACGATCATAATGCTAAGCTAACGGACGGGTCATGTCCATCACATCATTCTCCTAATGATGTGATCACGTTCATTAAATGACAACACATGTCTATGGTTAGGAAACATAACCATCTTTGATTAACGAGCTAGTCAAGTAGAGGCATACTAGGGACTATATGTTTTGTCTATGTATTCACACATGTACCAAGTTTCCGGTTAATACAATTCTAGCATGAATAATAAACATTTATCATGAATTAAGGAAATAAATAATAACTTTATTATTGCCTCTAGGGCATATTTCCTTCAACTACCTCTATAGTGGGGAGTAACATATATGTGGTGTCATGCAACACTTCATTTATTAGGTTGTAGACTAATCTTGTCTCACTATGTGTGATGCTACAGTAACTAGCTATGTTACTACATGTTTCTCTTTCCTCATTAATTACTCACCACATCATCTGTTGTGCCTAGAGATGTGTGATGTTACCACCTATGTTACTTCCACTGTGGGTAGTCTAATCTAAGTTACTGTTGGAAATATGCCCTAGAGGCAATAATAAAATAATAATTATTATATTTCTTTGTTTATGATAATTGTCTATTGTTCGTGCTATAATTATATTAACCGAAAACCGTAATATATGTGTGAATGCATAGACTACAACATGTCCCTAGTGAGCCTCTAGTTGACTACCCCGTTTATCAATAGATGGTTGTGGTTTCCTGACCATGGACATTGGATGTCATTGATAACGGGATCACATCATTAGGAGAATGATGTGATGGACAAGACCCAATCCTAAGCATGGCACAAGATCACGTAGTTCATTTGCTAGAGCTTTTCTAATGTCAAGTATCATTTCCTTAGACCATGAGATTGTGCAAGGATAGCGTAGGAATGCTTTGGGTGTATCAAACGTCACAACATAACTGGGTGGCTATAAAGGTGCACTATAGGTATCTCCGAAAGTGTCTGTTGGGTTGGCACGAATCGAGACTGGGATTTGTCACTCCGTATGACGGAGAGGTATCTCTGGGCCCACTCGGTAATGCATCATCATAATGAGCTCAATGTGACTAATGAGTTAGCCAGGGGATCATGCGTTACAGAACGAGTAAATAGACTTGTCGGTAACAAGATTGAACAAGGTATAGGGATACCGACCATCAAATCTTGGGCAAGTAACATACCGATGGACAAAGGGAATTGTATATGGGATTGATTGAATCCCCGACATCATGGTTCATCCGATGAGATCATCGTGGAACATGTGGGAGCCAATATGGGTATCCAGATCCCGCTATTGGTTATTGGCCGAAGAGGCATCTCGGTCATGTCTACATGGTTCCCGAACCTGTAGGGTCTACACACTTAAGGTTCGGTGATGCTAGAGTTGTAATGGGAATTGTATGTGGTTACCGAAAGTTGCTCGAAGTCTCGTATGAGATCTCGGACATCACGAGGAGTTCTAAAATGGTCCGGAGGTAAATATTTATATATGGGAAGTCCTATTTTGGCCACCGGAAAATGTTCGAGATTCTTCTGTATTGTACCGGGAAGGTTCTAGAAGGTTTTGGAGTGGGGCCCGCCTGCATGGGGGGACCCACATGAACGTGGGTAGTGAGGGCAAGGCCCCACACCCCTGGTCATGGCGAGATCCCCCCTTAGAAGGAATAAGATCATATCCCGAAGGGATAAGATCAAGATCCCTAAAAAGGGGGGATAACAATCGGTGGGGAAGGGAAAGGATGGGATTTCTTTCCTCCACCTTTCCCAACACCCCAATGGACTTGGAGGGCAAGAAACCAGCCCCCTCCAACCCTATATATAGTGGGGAGGTGCATGGGAACTACACCCCTTGCCCCTGGCGTAGCTCTCCCCCTCCAACTCCTCCTCCGTTGAGCGTAGTGAAGCTTTGTCGGAGAACCACGAGATCCACCACCACGCCGTCATGCTGCCGGAGTTCTCCCTCAACTTCTCCTCTCCCCTTGCTGGATCAAGAAGGAGGTGACGTCCCCGGGCTGTACGTGTGTTGAACGCGTAGGCGCCGTCCGTTCAGTGCTTGGATCGGATCTTCCGCGATTTGAATCGCCGCGAGTACGACTCCATCAACCGCGTTCTTATAATGCTTCCGCTAAGTGATCTTCAAGGGTATGAAGATGCACTCCCTCTCTCTCGTTGCTAGCATCTCCTAGATTTCTCTTGGTGACTCGTAGGAACTTTTTTGAATTATTACTACGTTCCCCAACAGTGGCATCATGAGCTAGGTCTATGTGTAGATTCTATGCATGAGTAGAATACAAGTAGTTGTGGGCGATAATTTGGTCAATGTGCTTACCATTACTGGTCTTATCTTGATTTAACGGCATTGTGGGATGAAACGGCCCGGGCCGACCTTACATGTACACTTACGTGAGACAGGTTCCACTGACTAACATGCACTTGTTGCATAAGGTGGCTAGCGGGTGTCTGTGTCTCCCACTTTAGTCGGACCGGATTCAATGAAGAGGGTCCTTATGAAGGGTAAATAGCAATTGGCATATCACCGTTGTGGCTTTTGTGTAGGTAAGAAACGTTCTTGCTATAAACCCATAGCAGCCACGTAAAACATGCAGCAACAATTAGAGGATGCCTAACTTGTTTTTGCAGGGTATGCTATGTGATGTGATATGGCCAAAAGGATGTGATGAATTATATATGTGATGTATGAGGTTGATCAAGTTCTTGCAATAGGGATCACGACTTGCATGTCGATGAGTATGACAACCGGCAGGAGCCATAGGAGTTGTCTTAATTTATTGTATGACCTGCGAGTCAATATAAGCGTCATGTAATTACTTTACTTTATAGCTAACCGTTAGCCATAGTAGTAGAAGTAATAGTAGGCGAGACAACTTCATGAAGACACGATGATGGAGATCATGATGATGGAGATCATGGTGTCATGCCGGTGATGATGGTGATCATGTCGTGCCTCGAAGATGGAGATCAAAAGAGTAAGATGATATTGTCCATATCATGTCACTTTATGATTTGCATGTGATGTTTGTCATGTTTACATCTTATTTTCTTAGAATGATGGTAGCATAAATAAGATGACCCCTCACTAAAATTTCAAGAAATGTGTTCCCCCTAAGTGTGCACCGTTGCGAAGGTTCGTTGTTTCTAAGGACCACGTGATGATCGGGTGTGATAGATTCTAACATTCGAATACAATGGGTGTAAGCCAGATTTACACATGCGAAACACTTAGGTTGACTTGATGAGCCTAGCATGTACAGACATGGCCTCAGAACACGAGAGACCGAAAGGTCGAACATGAGTCGTATGGTAGATGCGATCAACATGGAGATGTTCACCGTTGATGACTAGTCCGTCTCACGTGATGATCGGACACGACCTAGTCGATTCGGATCAGGTATCACTTAGATGACTAGAGAGATGTCTATCTGAGTGGGAGTTCATTAAATAATTTGATTAGATGAACTTAATTATCATGGACTTAGTCTAAAATTGTCTTTACAATCTATCATGTAGATCCAATGGCCCACGCTAATGTTGCCCTCAACTTCAACGCGTTCCTAGAGAAAACCAAGCTGAAAGACGATGGTAGCAACTATATGGATTGTGTCCGTAACTTGAGAATCATCCTCGTAGCTGCCAAGAAAGCATATGTCCTTGAAGCACTGCTAGGTGACGCACCCATTTTCCCAGCAACTCAAGACGTTATGAATGCCTGGCAGCCGCGTAGTGATGATTACTCCCTAGTTCAGTGCAGCATGCTTTACAACTTAGAACCGGGGCTCCAAAAGCGTTTTGAGCAACACAGAGCATATGAGATGTTCCAAGAGCTGAAAATGGTTTTCCAAGCTCATGCCCGGGTCAAGATATATGAAGTCTCCGACAAGTTCTACAGTTGTAAGATGGAGGAAGAAAGTTCTATCAGCGAGCATATACTCAAAATGTTTGGGTTGCACAACCGCTTGTCTCAACTGGGAGTTAATCTTCCAGATGACTCGGTCATTGACAGAATCCTCCAGTCGCTTCCACCGAGATACAAGAGCTTTGTGATGAACAACAATATGCAAGGGATAGAGAAGTCCATTTATGAGTTATATTCAATGCTGAAATCAGTGGAGGTGGAAATCAAAAAGGAACATCAAGTGTTGATGGTGAATAAGACCACTAGTTTCAAGAAAGGCAAGGGAAAGAAGAACTTTAAGAAGGACGGCAAGGGAGTTGCCGTGCCCGGTAAGTCAGTTACCGGGAAGAAGAAGCCAAAGAATGAACCAAAGTCTGAGACTGAGTGCTTTTATTGCAAGGGAAGTGGTCACTGGAAGCGGAACTGCCCCAAGTACTTAGAGGATAAGAAGGTCGGCAACGCCAAAGGTATATATGATATACATGTTATTGATGTGTACCTTACCAGCGCTCGTAGTAGCTCCTGGGTATTTGATACCGGTACGGTTGCTCACATTTGTAACTCAAAGCAGGAGATACAGAATAAGCGGAGACTGGCGAAGGACGAGGTGACGATGCGCGTCGGGAATGGTTCCAAGGTCGATGTGATCGCCGTCGGCACGCTACCTCTATATCTACCTTCGGCATTAGTTTTAAACCTCAATAATTGTTATTTAGTGCCAGCTTTGAGCATGAACATTGTATCTGGATCCCATTTAATGCGAGATGGCTACAGATTTAAATCCAAGAATAATGGTTGTTCTATTTATATTAGAGATATGTTTTATGGTCATGCCCCACTGGTCAATGGTTTATTTTTATTGAATCTCAAACATGATGTTACACATATTTGTAGTGTGAATGCCAAAAGATGTAAGGTTGATAATGATAGTCCCACATACTTGTGGCACTACCGCCTTGGTCACATTGGTGTCAAATGCATGAAGAAACTCCATGCAGATGGACTTTTGGAGTCTCTTGATTATAAATCTTTTGACACGTGCTAACCATGCCTCATGGGCAAAATGACCAAGACTCCGTTCTCCAGAACAATGGAGCGAGCAACCAACTTGTTGGAAATAATACATACTGATGTATTATCCAATGAGCGTTGAGGCTCGCTGTGGCTATCGTTACGTTATCACCCTCATTGACGACTTAAGTAGATATGGGTATGTCTACTTAATGAAACACAAGTCTGAGACCTTTGAAAAGTTCAAGGAATTTCAGAGCGAGGTAGAGAATCAACCTGACAGGAAAATAAAGTTCTTACGATCAGATCGTGGAGGACAATATTTGAGTCACGAGTTTGGCACACACTTAAGGAAATGTGGAATTGTTTCACAACTCACGCCGCCTGGACCACCTCAGTGTAATGGTGTGTCCGGACATCGTAGTCGCACTCTATTGGATATGGTGCGATCTATGATGTCTCTTACCAATCTACCGCTATCATTTTGGGGTTATGCTTTAGAGATTGCCGCATTCACTTTAAAATAGGGCACCGTCTAAATCCTTTGAGACGACACCATATGGATTATGGTTCGGAAAGAAACCTAAGCTATCGTTTCTGAAAGTTTGGGGATGTGATGCTTATGTCAAGAAACTTCAACCTGAAAATCTCGAACCCAAATCGGAAAAATGCGTCTTCATAGGATACCCTAAGGAAACTATTGGGTATACCTTGTACCTTAGATCCAAAGGCAAGATCTTTGTTGCCGAGAATGGATCCTTTCTGGAGAAAGAGTTCCTCTCGAAAGAAGTAAGTGGGAGGAAAGTAGAACTTGATGAGGTACCCCCTCTTGAACCTGAGAGTAGCGTGGCATAGGAAGATGTTTCTGTGGTGCCTGCACCGACTAGAGAGGAAGTTAATGATGATGATCATGAAACTTCAGATCAAGTTACTAATGAACTTCGTAGGTCCACAAGGACGCGCTCCACACCAGAGTGGTACATCAACCTTGTCCTGGAAATCATGTTGTTAGACAATGGTGAACCTTCGAACTATGAAGAAGCAATGGCGGACCCGAATTCCAACAAATGGCATGAAGCCATGAAATCCGAGATAGGATTCATGTATGAAAACAAAGTATGGACTTTGACGGACTTTCCCGATGATCGGCAAGCCATAGAGAATGAGTGGATCTTTAAGAAGAAGACTGACGCGGATGGTAATGTGACCGTCTATAAGGCTCGGCTTGTCGCTAAGGGTCATCGACAAGTTCAAGATGTTGACTATGATGAGACCTTCTCACCCGTAGAGAAGCTGAAGTCCGTGTGAATCATGTTAGCAATTGCCGCATTCTATGATTATGAGATCTGGCAAATGGATGTCAAAACGACATTCCTTAATGGTTTCCTTAAGGAATAATTGTATATGATGCAGCCGGAAGGTTTTGTCGATCCTAAGAATGATGACAAAGTATGCAAGCTCCAGCGCTCCATCTATGGGCTGGTGCAAGCATCTCGGAGTTGGGACATTCGCTTTGATTAAATGATCAAAGCGTTTGGGTTTATATAGACTTATGGAGAAGCCTGTATTTACAAGAAAGTGAGTGGGAGCTCTGTAGCATTTCTCATATTATATGTGCATGACATATTGTTGATGGGGAATGATATAGAACTTTTGGAAAGCATAAAGGCCTAATTGAATAAGTGTTTTTCAATGAAGAACCTTGGAGAAGTTACTTACATATTAGGCATCAAGATCTATAGAGATAGATCGAGACGCCTCATTGGTCTTTCACAAAGCACATACCTTGACAAGATATTGAAGAAGTTCAATATGGATCAGTCCAAGAAGGGGTTCTTGCCTGTATTGCAAGGTGTGAAATTGAGCACAACTCAATGCCCGACCTCGGCAGAAGATAGAGAAAAGATGAGTGTCATCCCCTATGCCTCAGCCATAGGCTCTATTATGTATGTCATGTTGTGTACCAGACCTGACGTGAATCTTGCCATAAGTTTGGTAGGGAGGTACCAAAGTGATCCCAGAATGGAATACTGGACAGCGGTCAAGAATATCCTGAAGTACCTGAGAAGGACTAAGGATATGTTTCTCATTTATGGAGGTACCGAAGAGCTCGTCGTAAAGGGTTACATCGATGCTAGCTTTGACACAAATTCGGATGACTCTAAGTCACAAACCGGATACGTGTATATTTGAATGGTGGGGAAGTCAGCTGGTGCAGTTGCAAGCAAAGTGTCGTGGCGGGATCTACATGTGAAGCAGAGTACATAGCTGCTTCATAAGCAACACAAGAAGCAGTCTAGACGAAGGAGTTTATCACTGACCTAGGAGTGATTCCCAATGCGTCGGGCCCGACGACTCTCTTCTATGACAACACTGGAGCTATTGCCCTTGTCAAGGAGCCCAGGTTTCACAAGAAAACCAGGCACATCAAGCGTCGCTTCAACTCCATTCATGAATATATTCAAGATGGAGACATAGATATTTGTAAAGTGCACACGGTCTGAATGTCGCAGATTCGTTGACTAAACCTCTTCCACAAGCAGAACATGATCAGCACCAGAACTCTACGGGTGTTTTATTCATCACAATGTAACTAGATTATTGACTCCAGTGCAAGTGGGAGACTGTTGGAAATATGCCCTAGAGGCAATAATAAAATACTTATTATTACATTTCCTTGTTCATGATAATTGTCTATTGTTCATGCTATAATTGTATTAACCGGAAACCATAATACATGTGTGAATGCATAGACTACGATATGTCCCTAGTGAGCCTCTAGTTGACTAGCTCGTTGATCAATAGATGGTTGTGGTTTCCTGACCATGGACATTGGATGTCATTGATAACGGGATCACATCATTAGGAGAATGATGTGATGGACAAGACCCAATCCTAAGCATAGCACAAGATCGCGTAGTTCGTCTGCTAGAGCTTTTCTAATGTCAAGTATCATTTCCTTAGACCATGAGATTGTGCAACTCCTGGATACCGTAGGAATGCTTTGGGTGTATCAAGCGTCACAACATAACTGGGTGTCTATAAAGGTGCACTACAGGTATCTCCGGAAGTGTCTGTTGGGTTGGCATGAATCGAGACTGGGATTTGTCACTCCGTATGACGGAGAGGTATCTCTAGTCCCACTTGGTAATGCATCATCATAATGAGCTCAGTGTGACTAATGAGTTAGCCATGGGATCATGCATTACGGAACGAGTAAAGAGACTTGCCGGTAACAAGATTAAACAAGGTATAGGGATACCAACGATCGAATCTCGGGCAAGTAACATACTGATGGACAAAGGGAATTGTATATGGGATTGATTGAATCCCCGACATCGTGGTTCATCTGATGAGATCATCGTGGAACATGTGGGAGCCAATATGGGTATCCAGATCCCGCTATTGGTTATTGGCCGAAGAGGCATCTCGGTCATGTCTGCATGGTTCCCGAACCCGTAGGGTCTACACACTTAAGGTTCGGTAACGCTAGAGTTCTAATGGGAATTGTATGTGGTTACCGAAAGTTGGACGTCACGAGGAGTTCCGAAATGGTCCGTAGGTAAAGATTTATATATGGGAAGTCCTATTTTGGCCACCAGAAAATGTTCACGATTTTTTAGTATTGTACCGGAAAGGTTCTATAAGGTTCCGGAGTGGGGCCCATCTGCATGGGGGACCACATGAACGTGGGTAGTGGGGGCAAGGCCCCACACTCCTGGTCAAGGCGCACCAAGATCCCCCCCTTAGAAGGAATAAGATCATATCCCGAAGGGATAAGATCAAGATCCCTAAAAAGGGGGATAACAATCGGTGGGGAAGGGAAAGGATGAGATTTCTTTCCTCACACTTTGCCAACGCCCCAATGGACTTGGAGGGCAAGAAACCAGCCCCCTCTACCCCTATATATAGTGAGGAGGTGCATGGGAGCTACACCCCTTGCCCCTGGCGCAGCCCTCCCCTTCCAACTCCTCCTCCTCCTCTGTTGAGTGTAACGAAGCTCTGCCGAAGAACCACGAGCTCCACCACCATGTCGTCGTGCTGCCGGATTTCTCCCTCAACTTCTCATCTCCCCTTGCTGGATCTACAAGGAGGAGACGTCCCCGGGTTGTACGTGTGTTGAACGCGGAGGCGCCGTCCGCGGATCTTCCGCAATTTGAATCGCCGCGAGTACGACTCCATCAACCGCGTTATTGTAACGCTTCCGCTTAGCGATCTTCAAGGGTATGAAGATGCACTCCCTCTCTCTCGTTGCTAGCATCTCCTAGATTGATCTTGGTGACATGTGGGATTTTTTTGAATTATTACTATGTTCCCCAACAGTTACTCCCCATTGTGTCTAGTCTAACGCATTAGGTTGGCCATAGTGGGGTATCTTAGCCAGTATCATGCATTTGGGAATAGCAAACACGCTGATGTGGCGAAGAATTAAAGAAGAGAGAGGGGGTTAGAGTAACATAGGTAGATACCGTATCATATTAAATGCTATGCTACTTTATGTCGTGCATGGCAATAAATAAGATACTCTATGATACTATGCGGTATGAAGGTCATACACTGGTATCATACGCATGATACTAGTATATGATACTCTCCACTATAAGTAGTGAACAAGCCAATTAATGCACGAGATGTGCATGCATGAGCTAATTACACATAATAAATGGCGTGCGTAAGGGGTACTTCATGCTCATTCGTGTGCATTTGAATGTATGCATGAGTCTTTCCTTCTCCTCAAGAAAAGTCTTCCTTCTCTTTCCGTCGGCACCGCTGTCAATCCGCACCATCTCCAATGGCCTTTGGGCCGTCAAGGTGTGGAGGATCTCGGCCCCCCGTCGGGGGGAGGGGCCCCATTCTCGTTTTGTTAGGTTCAACATCTTGGTTGGGGTTGTATGGCGGTGGCGATGTCTCTCGGTAGGAATAATGTCTCCCACACCCTATCCACGTCCCATCCCCGTCCTAATGGTGCAAATAGCGTCGTCGGAGGATGCAGAAGTGTGTTTCCGTCGGGTCTCGTGGGATTCAGCCGGTGTTGGTCTTTCGGTGGATCTATTTGAATCCAGTTTTGTTTTCTTTCGTTCATGTGGTTAAAGGTTTGATCTTCTCGATCTATAACTCTCTTCATTTGCGATGGTTGCTGCTTTGGTACGCTGGTCTTTTGGGGCCTTAGCACAACGACTTCTCGATTGTCTACTACAGCGAGGTTTCCCCGACTCCAGTGAGGGAGGGCTGATGACGGCGGCGCGCCTTCGGCTCGCTCCATCGCTTATAGTCGTTGCTTGGTGGTCCATGAATCTGGTTGTAATCTTTTTACCTCTAGTGTTCTATGTACTGCCATGATTGATGAATAGACTATAATTTTTTCTCGCAAAAAAAGAATGTATGCATGAAATTAGGTTTTCTGGAACGAAAGCTGATCAATATACACATAGTTTGTGCCAAAAAGAGAGCACATCCATCCCACGGGCATGCTCGTGTATGTGCAGTCCATACACGGGTAGCAAACCCACCACTCTGTGGATGGTTAGATGGACAGTGGTATCCCAACGCACCAGGGTTCAAGTCCTGATGCTCGCATTTATCATGAATTTATTTCAGGATTTCCGGCGATGCGCGTTCAATGGGAGAAGATGTCCCCGTCGACTACGAGGCGCCTACGGTTAGTTCGTAAAATCTCAAGATGATATACCGGCTCAGTCTCTCAGAGGTGCTCTTAGGGGTAGGTTGTGCGTGTGTGCGTTTATAAGGATGAGTGTATGCGTCCATATATGAGTGCTTGCATCTGTACTATGTTAAAAAAAACATAAAACAAACCAATTAAAAATAGAATATACTATTCGCAAAAAAAACACAAAATATACACACAAAATTTCTTTTCCTTTTTGCAGGAAGAATACATGTTGTTTCTTTTGGCAAGAATCATACACGTAGTTTTTGTTCTGGCAACATATATGCACTGCTAGCGTTATGATTCCTAATAAAATGAAATTACCTTTTCTTTTTTGGGCGGGTCTTCAGCCGCTTATGTTAACAAACCATGCACGCACTTTATATTAAATGTATGATATTATTATTTCTACGTCCCCTATTTACGTGACGTAAATTTACGAACACAAAAACATAAAGTAAAATATACATAAAAACATTCTTTTGTGGTTTTATCATTTATATCTTTGTTTTCTTATGCCAATTTGTGCAGTGAATCAATATGAACATTGCTATTTGTATATCAAATGTTATTCTTAATACAGTGACATAAGGGTACACCATATGCGAAATAACTTATTCTGCATCACATGTCATGAATAACATTACTATTTATATATTGTTCCACAATGTAGTGCATATTTTTTTCTCCATTACGCCAAGTTGGCGTATCATTGCATTGATAGGTAGAAAGAATACAAGGGTTGAGGACTCCTAGCTCATACACAACAAGGCGTGCCAAGGGTCCTCATGAGCAGAAGAAGTGGGATGCTCAGCCCGACTACACTAGGTTTACATCGCGTCGATTACAGCTTGTAGTCCTTTGGCACCGGTAGAGGCCCAGGTGCGCGCATCGTCCTGGATCGAAGCAAATAAGTGGTTAGCCGAGGGTTGCTGGAGGTCGAAGATGCAAGCATTCCGGCCAAATGGCCCAGGTGACCAATGGGACTAGGGACGCAAGGGCCTTCCGGAGTGATGATGGGATGGAGCCAGTAGCGTCTCTCCACCAGTCGTAGAGGGTGAGGTCGCCATTGGGGGGGGGGGGGGCTGACGGTGAGCTTGCACCAAGCAAGAGTGCGGTGCCAGATATCTCTAGAGAAGACGCAGGCGGCGAGGAGGTGGTGGATGTCCTCAAGGTCTTGGTCGCAAAGGACGCAGCAAGGATGGTGGTCCAATCCGCGCTTGGCGAGTCTTTCCGCTGTCCAGCAGCGGTCTTGCTTGGCAAGCCACATGAACATTTTGACATTGGTTGGGGCCCAGCCCTTCCATGTCAGCCTCCAGTCCATGTCAGCAATGGAGCCTTGGAAGAGAGCCAGGTAGCAGGATGAAGCTGAGTACACGCCGTTAGCGGTCCATCGCCAGCGTATGCGGTCGGGGTCAGAGGAGAGGGTGACCTGAAGAAGACGCCTCCATAGATAGATATACTCAACAATGGCCTCAACACCAAGCGCGCCACGGATGTCCTGTATCCAGGCCCGATTAAGAAGTCCCTCATGGACGAGGCACTTTTTACGGCGTCTTTGGGGGTACCAAAGCGGTCAGGCTCGGTGCGATCTCGGCAATCGACTTGCCATCCAACCAATGATCTGTCCAGAATCGACAGGTATGTCCGTCTCCAATAGTCCAGGATGTAGAAGCACGAAAGATGTCGCACACGTCAGCGTCGTCTGGCGGATGAAGGTGATGCCAGGGCCGCGTGGGGTCGGTGGTGCGCAGCCAAAGCCATCTAGCACGAAGGGAGATGCCAGTGCATTGAAGGTCACGCACGCCAAGGCCCCCAAGCTCAAGGGGGCGGCATACCTTATGCCAGTTGACCAGGCAGTTGCCGGAGCGGGCCTCTTTTGCGTCCATGCCATAGGAAATCACGGATCAGCCGGTTGACGAGCTTCAGGATGGATGGTGAGAGGGCCATTGCCAACAGCAGGTGAACTGGCATGGCGCTCAGCACATGACGGACCAGGGCAAGGCGCTCTCCACGTGACAGAAGGCAAGCCTGCCAGGTACCAAGTCTCTTGGCCATCTTCTCCACAAGGGGTAGTAGCGTCGATGTGGGAACCTTCCTGGTAGAGAGTGGAAGTCCAAGATACTGGACAGGGAAGAGCGTGGTCTGGCAAGAGAGCATCTCGCCGGAGCTGGTGGCTGACTCGTCCGTGCAACAGATCGGCGTCACGAAGCACTTCCCGAAGTTAGTCTTGAGGCCTAAAGCTTTCCCAAACACCTTTAGGATGCCCAGCACCGCCCGGAGGTTGTGATCGTCAGGGTGACAGAAGAGGACGACGTCATCTGCAAATAGTGACATGCTGGGTATGGCACGCCTGCTCGTGAGGTGGTGAAGAATGCCACGGCTGGTGGCGTGCTGGACCAGGGTGTTGAGCACATCGATGACCAGAATGAATAGCATGGGCGAAACCGGGTCGCCTTGCCAAAGTCCGCTAGCATGATCAATGGGTGGTCCGGGCGTTCCATTGATAAGCACTCTCGTGGAGGAGGTCGAGAGGAGGATCGCCACCCAAGCGCACCACCTGCGCCCGAAGCCAAGGTGGCGAAGGACCTCGAAGAGGAAGGGCCATGAGACGGTGTCAAAAGCCCGGGCGATGTCATGCTTGAGGAGGACCCGCGGTGCCTTGAGGTTGTGGAGGAGACGCGCCGTTTGCTGAACTAGCATGAAGTTGTCGTGCACACCACGACCGACGATAAACATGCTCTGGTTGGCGGACGCAACGTTGCCAAGATGGGGGGCCAGCCTCACGGAGAGCACCTTCGCAAATAGCTTGGCCAGGAGGTGAATCAGGCTGATGGGATGGTAGTCGAAGAGGGAGGAGGCATCGGCCTTCTTCGGTAGCAGAGTAAGAAGTGCTTCATTAAGTTTGTGGAACCACATCCATTCATCAGGTAGAGCTTGTGTAAGACCTCGCAGATGTCGTGCTTGACTATGTCCCAGCACGCGTGAAGAAACTTCGTGGTAAACCCATCCGGGCCCGGGGCCTTGCCTGTCGGTAGCCGCTCGACGGCCGCCCAAATCTCAGACTCGGAGAATGGTGCGTCAAGGCCGGACATGTCGAAGGCAGGATGCTGGATGGCATGAAGATCAATGGAGGAGGTGCATGCTTCATGGGAGCCAAAGATCGCGGTGAAGTGCTCGAATGCCATGCGGCCCATGTCGGCGTGATCTGAGACCATGCTGCCGTTGTCATTGAGCCGGAATGTAGTGCATATTAGGGGTTTTAAGTCAGACATGTCTATATTCTGTAGAAAAAAATAAATCAACATCCACATTACAAAATTAGTATCAGAGTTTTTTTGTGGGGAAAAATAGTATATATCAAAGGTATCATTAGATCCATCATGAAGTGAATTTCTACAACTTATTTATTTAGTATTTTTTAGATGCTGATATTTATTCTGTAAACTTGGTCCAACATAGACATGTTTGATTTTTGAGAAAACTAATATGTGCTACACTGTGGAATGGAGGGAGTATACAACAAATCTCTTTTCAACAAGTGACTATTCATCTTGATCATTGATTCACCCATGATTTAAAGTAGTTGGCTTTGCTGAGCAATGATTTCTATGAGTAGGTATATCAACCTACATGTATCATTGACATACACATACATAAAATCTTATATATATGCAAACTTCAATAGTAATTTATCCGTAAGACCATAGGGTGGCATATCCATGAAATAGTGTTGACGCTTTCTCTTGGTCATATAACTACACACATTTTTTTCGCTACATGATTTCCCCAAAGTATTAGATCCCATTGGGTTAACACGTAAATAGATGTGTTTTATACGGGAAGGGCTTATGTACAAATCAAGTGGTTTATCCATTGGTAAACCATCAGACCATTCACCAACAAGAAAGAGGTGCCAACATCAAAGGCAAACTTTTACCGAATTAGATGGCCCATTAAATCTTAATCACTTAAATGAGCAAAACACCAACACAAGGGGTCCAATGAAGCTCCGCCACTTTCATGGGTTATTTTTATCTATATGTGGTCATGTCATATTTATAGCACGTTACCGTACCACCCCCATAACTTAATTATGGTATGTGTTGGATGGTTAGGGGGGAGGAGAGCAGTATTCTATCCCAATAGCTCGGGCATGGGTTTGGTTGGTAAAGACATGCCCAGTGCTGGATAATTATCACAACCATCTTTCGGGCTTTTAAGGTCCAATACGAATAAGGGATGAATATCTTTTCGAAAGAGTTCCTAAGTTAGCCAGAGGTGTCTTCGGGCCCACTAACTAGTCAACAATCCTGGGCAATATCGTAGAACTATTTTTTGCATGTGATTA
This sequence comes from Triticum timopheevii, assembly GCA_963921465.1. Classification (NCBI taxonomy): domain Eukaryota; kingdom Viridiplantae; phylum Streptophyta; class Magnoliopsida; order Poales; family Poaceae; genus Triticum; species Triticum timopheevii. The sequence goes on along the minus strand of OY997264.1, from coordinate 193,519,977 downwards.
ATTATGCCAGTTACCGAATGAATGCAGGGTTTAGAACAACTGGTCGAATATTTGCCTATATCAAATTCATATGATCTTCTACACAAACATTAACGCCACATCTATGCCAAAGATAGATGTGGGTCTTAAGAGATTATTAATTGATGATTTTGCATAGATATATCGTAACGAAAGAAACTGCCAGTCTGCCATTGACACCAACAATTATGTTTGTGGATTGCCCCTTCCCCGAGATTCGACAGTGCTTCATGTGTGCAACAAACCTCACTACCCATGTTAATGAAACACCAAGCAATGCAATCCATAACAAGATAAAGTTTTAATCCTCTATAACAACACTATAAAATTTAAATGCTAGAAAATAATTAGCACAAACATATTTCCAGGCTTTTAAGGCCCAAAACGAATAAGGGACAAATATTTATTAAAATAATTCCTAAGTTAATCCGAGTCATCTCCGAACCACTGACTAGATAGTGATCCTAGGAAATACCATATAGCTGATTCTAAAAAAAGGAAATACCATAGAACTTTTCCCTTGCATGTGATTAATTACCCCAGTTACTGAATGAATGCAGAACAACTGACCAAATATTTCCTATATCAAAATGGACGTAAGGTTTAGAACAGTTGGAAAGTATTATCTATATCAAATTCAAATAGTCTTCTACGTGAACATTAAAGGCACACCTATACCAAATATATAGGTGGTTCATAGGAGATCGTTAATGATTTTGCATAGAGAATTCGTAATGGAAGAAATTGTCAAGCAGTCACTGACCCAACAATCTTATTTGTAGGTTGCCCTTCCTAAAGACTCTCCATTGCTTCATGTGTGCTCACAAACTAAGATCATGCGACACCAAGTAATTAAGTCTGTAACAAGATAACATTTTAAACCTATAAAACGACATAAAATTTAAATACTAGAAAAAAATATCACCAACATATTTTTACAGGCTTTGAAGGCCCAATAAGAATAACGGCCAAATATTCTGAAAAGATTTCCCAAGTTAACCCGAGGCATCTTCGACCAAACGACTTGTCAACGATCATCCTCAACATCGTAGAACTATTTTCCCTTGCGTGTGATTAATTACTGCATCTACTGAATGATGTTGGGGAACGTAGTAATTTCAAAAAAATTCCTACGCACACGCAAGATCATGGTGATGATATAGCAACGAGAGGGGAGAGTGTATGTCCACGTACCCTCGTAGACCGTAAGCGGAAGCGTTAGCACAACGCAGTTGATGTAGTCGTACGTCTTCACGATCAACCGATCCAAGCACCGAACGTACGGAGCCTCCGATTTCAGCACACGTTCAGCTCGATGACGTCCCTCGAACTCTGATCCAGCCGAGTGTCGAGGGAGAGTTCCGTCAGCACGACGGCGTGGTGACGATCTTGATGTTCTACCGGCGCAGGGCTTCGCCTAAGCTTCGCGACGATATGACCGAGGTGGAATATGGTGGAAGGGGGCACCGCACACGGCTAAGGAACGATCCGTAGATCAACTTGTGTGTCTATTGGGTGCCCCCCGCCCCCGTATATAAAGGAGGGAGGGAGGAGGGGGCCGGCCTAAGGGGAGGCGCGCCCTAGGAGGGGGAAACCTACTCCAAGTAGGTTTCCCCCCTCCTTTTCCTAATCCAAGATGGAGGGGGAAGGAAGGAGTAGGAGAGGGGGAAGGCAAGGGGGGCGCCGCCCCCCCCCCTTCCTTGTCCTATTCGGACTCAAGGGGAGGGGGCGCGCCACTTGCCCTGGCCGGCCCCTCTCTTTCTCCACTAGGGCCCATCAAGGCCCATTACTTCCCGGGGGGGTTTCCGGTAACCCTCCGGTACTCCGGTTTTCTCCGAAAACTCCCGGAACCTTTCCGGTGTCCGAATATAGTCGTCCAATATATCAATCTTTATGTCTCGACCATTCCGAGACTCCTCGTCATGTCCGTGATCACATCCGGGACTCTGAACAAACTTCGGTACATCAAAACTTATAAACTCATAATAAAACTGTCATCAAAACGTTAAGCGTGCGGACCCTACGGGTTCGAGAACTATGTAGACATGACCTAAAACTATTCTCGGTCAATAACCAATAGCGGGACCTGGATGCCCATATTGGTTCCTACATATTCTACGAAGATCTTTATCGGTCAAACCGCATAACAACATACTTTGTTCCCTTTGTCATTGGTATGTTACTTGCCCGAGATTTGATCGTCGGTATCCAATACCTAGTTCAATCTCGTTACCGGCAAGTCTCTTTACTCGTTCCGTAATACGTCATCTCATAACTAACTTATTAGTTACATGCTTGCAAGGCTTAGGTGATGAGTATTACCGAGAGGGCCCAGAGATACCTCTCCGACAATCGGAGTGACAAATCCTAATCTCGAATTATGCCAACCCAACATGTACCTTCGGAAACACCTGTAGAGCACCTTTATAATCACCCAGTTACGTTGTGACGTTTGGTAGCACACAAAGTGTTCTTCCGGTAAACGGGAGTTGCACAATCTCATAGTTGTAGGAACTTTGTATAAGTCATGAAGAAAGCAATAGCAGTACACTAAACGATCAAGTGCTAGGCTAACAGAACGGGTCATGTCAATCACATCATTCTTCTAATGATGTGATCCCATTAATCAAATGACAACACATGTCTATGGTCAGGAAACACAACCATCTTTGATTAATGAGCTAGTCAAGTAGAGGCATACTAGTGACTATGTGTATGTCTATGTATTCACACATGTATCATGTTTCCGATTAATACAATTCTAGCATGAATAATAAACATTTATCATGATATGAGGAAATAAATAATAACTTTATTATTGCCTCTAGGGCATATTTCCTTCAGTCTCCCACTTGCACTAGAGTCAATAATCTAGATTACATAGTAATGATTCTAACACCCATGGAGTCTTGGTGTTGATCATGTTTTGCTCGTGAGAGAGGCTTAGTCAACGGGTCTGCAACATTTAGATCCGTATGTATCTTGCAAATCTCTATGTCTCCCACTTGGACTTGGTCCCGAATGGAATTGAAGCGTCTCTTGATGTGCTTGGTCCTCTTGTGAAATCTGGATTCCTTTGCCAGGGCAATTGCACCAGTATTGTCACAGAAGATCTTCATTGGTCCCGATGCACTAGGTATGACACCTAGATCGGAAATGAACTTCTTCATCCAGACTGCTTCATTCGCTGCTTCAGAAGCAGCTATGTACTCCGCTTCACATGTAGATCCCGCCACGACGCTTTGTTTAGAACTGCACCAACTTACAGCTCCACCGTTTAATAAAAACACGTATCCGGTTTGCGATTTAGAATCGTCCGGATCAGTGTCAAAGCTTGCATCGACGTAACCATTTACGACTAGCTCTTTGTCACCTCCATATACGAGAAACATATCCTTAGTCCTTTTCAGGTATTTCAGGATGTTCTTGATCGTTGTCCAGTGATCCACTCCTGGATTACTTTGGTACCTTCCTGCCAAACTTATTGCTAAGCATACGTCAGGTCTGGTACACAGCATTGCATACATGATAGAGCCTATGGCTGAAGCATAGGGAACATTTTTCATTTTCTCTCTATCTTCTACTGTGGTCGGGCATTGAGTTTGACTCAACTTCACACCTTGTAGCACAGGCAAGAATCCTTTCTTTGCCTGATCCATTTTGAACTTTTTCAAAATTTTGTCAAGGTATGTACATTGTGAAAGTCCTATTAAGCGTCTTGATCTATCTCTATAGATCTTGATGCCCAATATGTAAGCAGCTTCACCGAGGTCTTTCATCGAAAAACTTTTATTCAAGTATCCCTTTATGCTATCCAGAAATTCTATATCATTTCCAATTAATAATATGTCATCAACATATAAAACTAGAAATGCTACAGAGCTCCCACTCACTTTCTTGTAAATACAGGCTTCTCCAAAAGTCTGTATAAAACCATATGCTTTGATTATACTATCAAAGCGTTTATTCCAACTCCGAGATGCTTGCACCAGTCCATAAATGGAACGCTGGAGCTTGCACACTTTGTCAGCACCTTTTGGATCAACAAAACCTTTCGGCTGCATCATATACAACTCTTCTTCTAGAAATCCATTCAAGAATGCAGTCTTGACATCCATTTGCCAAATTTCATAATCATGAAATGCAGCAATAGCCAACATGATTCGGACAGACTTAAGCATCGCTACGGGTGAGGAAGTCTCATCGTAGTCAACCCCTTGAACTTGTCGAAAACCTTTTGCAACAAGTCGAGCTTTATAGACAGTAACATTACCATCAGCGTCAGTCTTCTTCTTAAAGATCCATTTATTCTCAATGGCTTGCCGATCATCGGGCAAGTCAACCAAAGTCCATACTTTGTTTTCATACATGGATCCCATCTCAGATTTCATGGCCTCTAGCCATTTTGCGGAATCTGGGCTCATCATCGCTTCCTCATAGTTCGTAGGTTCATCATGGTCAAGTAACATGACTTCCAGAATAGGATTACTGTACCACTCTGGTGCGGATCTTACTCTGGTAGACCTACGAGGTTCAGCAGAAACTTGATCTGAAGTTTCATGATTAATATCATTAGCTTCCTCACTAATTGGTGTAGTCGTCACAGGAACCGGTTCTCGTGATGAACTACCTTCCAATAAGGGAGTAGATACAGTTATCTCATCAAGTTCTACTTTCCTCCCACTCACTTCTTTCGAGAGAAACTCCTTCTCCAGAAAGGATCCATTTTTAGCAACAAATGTCTTGCCTTCGGATCTGTGATAGAAGGTGTACCCAACAGTCTCTTTTGGGTATCCTATGAAGACACATTTCTCCGATTTGGGTTCGAGCTTATCTGGTTGAAGTTTCTTCACATAAGCATCGCAGCCCCAAACTTTAAGAAATGACAACTTTGGTTTCTTGCCAAACCACAGTTCATAAGGCGTCGTCTCAACGGATTTAGATGGTGCCCTATTTAACGTGAATGCGGCCGTCTCTAAAGCATAACCCCAAAACGATAGCCGTAAATCGGTAAGTGACATCATAGATCGCACCATATCAAGTAAAGTACGATCACGACGTTCGGACACACCATTTCGTTGTGGTGTTCCGGGTGGTGTGAGTTGCGAAACTATTCCGCATTGTTTCAAATGTAAACCAAACTCGTAACTCAAATATTCTCCTCCACGATCAGATCGCAGAAACTTTATTTTCTTGTTACGATGATTCTCCACTTCACTCTGAAATTCTTTGAACTTTTCAAATGTTTCAGACTTGTGCTTCATTAAGTAGATATACCCATATCTGCTTAAATCATCTGTGAACGTGAGAAAATAACGATATCCGCCACGAGCCTCAACATTCATCGGTCCACATACATCTGTATGTATGATTTCCAACAAATCTGTTGCTCTCTCCATAGTTCCGGAGAACGGTGTTTTAGTCATCTTGCCCATGAGGCACGGTTCGCAAGTACCAAGTGATTCATAATCAAGTGATTCCAGAAGTCCATCAGTATGGAGTTTCTTCATGCGTTTTACACCGATATGACCTAAACGGCAGTGCCACAAATAAGTTGCACTATCATTATCAACTCTGCATATTTTGGCTTCAACATTATGAATATGTGTATCACTACTATCGAGATTCAATAAAAATAGACCACTCTTCAAGGGTGCATGACCATAAAAGATATTACTCATATAAATAGAACAACCATTATTCTCTGATTTAAATGAATAACCGTCTTGCATCAAACAAGATCCAGATATAATGTTCATGCTCAACGCTGGCACCAAATAACAATTATTCAGGTCTAAAACTAATCCCGAAGGTAGATGTAGAGGTAGCGTGCCGACCATGATCGCATCGACTTTGGAACCGTTTCCCATGCGCATCGTCACCTCGTCCTTGGCCAGTGCTCGCTTATTCCGTAGTCCCTGTTTCGAGTTGCAAATATTAGCAACAGAACCAGTATCAAATACCCAGGTGCTACTACGAGCTCTAGTTAGGTACACATCAATAACATGTATATCACATATACCTTTGCTCACTTTGCCATCCTTCTTATCCGCCAAATACTTGGGGCAGTTCCGCTTCCAGTGTCCAGTCTGCTTGCAGTAGAAGCACTTAGTTTCAGGCTTAGGACCAGACTTGGGTTTCTTCTCTTGAGCAGCAACTTGCTTGCCGTTCTTCTTGAAGTTCCCCTTCTTCTTCCCTTTGCCCTTCTTCTTGAAACTAGTGGTCTTATTGACCATCAACACTTGATGCTCCTTCTTGATTTCTACCTCCGCGGCTTTCAGCATTGCGAAGAGCTCGGGAATAGTCTTGTTCATCCCTTGCATATTATAGTTCATCACAAAGCTCTTGTAGCTTGGTGGCAGTGATTGGAGAATTCTGTCAATGACACTATCATCAGGAAGATTAACTCCCAGTTGAATCAAGTGATTGTTATACCCAGACATTCTGAGTATGTGTTCACTGACAGAACTATTCTCCTCCATCTTGGAGCTGTAGAACTTATTGGAGACTTCATATCTCTCAATCCGGGCATTTGCTTGAAATATTAACTTCAACTCCTGGAACATCTCATATGCTCCATGACGTTCAAAACGTCGTTGAAGACCCGGTTCCAAGCCGTAAAGCATGGCACACTGAACTATAGAGTAGTCATCAGCTTTGCTCTGCCAGACGTTCTTAACGTCATCAGTTGCATCAGCAGCAGGCCTGGCACCTAGCGGTGCTTCCAGGACGTAACTCTTCTGTGCAGCAATGAGGATAATCCTCAGGTTACGGACCCAGTCCGTGTAATTGCTATCATCATCTTTCAACTTTGCTTTCTCAAGGAACGCATTAAAATTCAACGGAACAACAGCACGAGCCATCTATCTACAAACAAACATAGACAAGCAAGATACTATCAGGTACTAAGTTCATGATAAATTTAAGTTCAATTAATCATATTACTTAAGAACTCCCACTTAGACATACATCTCTCTAGTCATCTAAGTGATCACGTGATCCAAATCAACTAAACCATAACCGATCATCACGTGAGATGGAGTAGTTTTCAATGGTGAACATCACTATGTTGATCATATCTACTATATGATTCACGCTCGACCTTTCGGTCTCTGTGTTCCGAGGCCATATCTATATATGCTAGGCTCGTCAAGTTTAACCTGAGTATTCTGCGTGTGCAAAACTGGCTTGCACCCGTTGTAGATGGACGTAGAGCTTATCACACCCGATCATCACGTGGTGTCTCGGCACGACAAACTTTGGCAACGGTGCATACTCAGGGAGAACACTTCTTGATAATTTTAGTGAGAGATCATCTTAAAATGCTACCGTCAATCAAAGCAAGATAAGATGCAAAAAGGATAAACATCACATGCAATCAATATAAGTGATATGATATGGCCATCATCATCTTGTGCTTGTGATCTCCATCTTCGAAGCACCGTCGTGATCACCATCGTCACCGGCGCGACACCTTGATCTCCATCGTAGCATCGTTGTCGTTACGCCATCTATTGCTTCTACGACTATCGCTACCGCTTAGTGATAAAGTAAAGCAATTACAGGGCGTTTGCATTTCATACAATAAAGCGACAACCATATGGCTCCTGCCAGTTGCCGATAACTTCGGTTACAAAACATGATCATCTCATACAATAAAATATAGCATCATGTCTTGACCATATCACATCACAACATGCCCTACAAAAACAAGTTAGACGTCCTCTACTTTGTTGTTGCAAATTTTACGTGGCTGCTACGGGCTTAGCAAGAACCGTTCTTACCTACGCATCAAAACCACAACGATAGTTTGTCAAATAGACTCCGTTTTAACCTTCACAAGGACCGAGCGTAGCCACACTCGGTTCAACTAAAATGAGAGAGACAGACACCCGCCAGCCAGCTTTAAGCACGAGTGCTCGTAACGGTGAAACCAGTCTCGCGTAAGCGTACGCGTAATGTCGGTCCGGGCCGCTTCATCTCACAATACCGCTGAACCAAAGTATGACATGCTGGTAGGCAGTATGACTTATATCGTCCACAACTCACTTGTGTTCTACTCGTGCATATAACATCAACGCATAAAACCTGGCTCTGATACCACTGTTGGGGAACGTAGTAATTTCAAAAAATTTCCTACGCACACGCAAGATCATGATGATGATATAGCAACGAGAGGGGAGAGTGTATGTCCACGTACCCTCGTAGACCGTAAGCGGAAGCTTTAGCACAACGCGGTTGATGTAGTCGTACGTCTTCACGATCAACCGATCCAAGCACCGAACGTACGGAGCCTCCGAGTTCAGCACACGTTCAGCTCGATGACGTCCCTCGAACTCCGATCCAGCTGAGTGTCGAGGGAGAGTTCCGTCAGCACGACGGCGTGGTGATGATCTTGATGTTCTACCGGCGCAGGGCTTCGCCTAAGCTTCGCGACGATATGACCGAGGTGGAATATGGTGGAAGGGGGCACCGCACACGGCTAAGGAACGATCTGTAGATCAACTTGTCTGTCTATGGGGTGCCCCCCGCCCCCGTATATAAAGGAGGGAGGGAGGAGGGGGCCGGCCTAAGGGGAGGCGCGCCCTAGGAGGGGGAAACCTACTCCAAGTAGGTTTCCCCCTCCTTTTCCTAATCCAAGAGGGAGGGGGAAGGAAGGAGTAGGAGAGGGGGAAGGCAAGGGGGGCGCCGCCCCCCTTCCTTGTCCTATTCGGACTCAAGGGGAGGGGGCGCGCCACTTGCCCTGGCCGGCCCCTCTCTTTCTCCACTAGGGCCCATCAAGGCCCATTACTTCCCGGGGGGGTTTCCGGTAACCCTCCGGTACTCCGGTTTTCTCCGAAAACTCCCGGAACTTTTCCGGTGTCCGAATATAGTCGTCCAATATATCAATCTTTATGTCTCGACCATTCCGAGACTCCTCGTCATGTCCGTGATCACATCCGGGACTCCGAACAAACTTCGGTACATCAAAACTTATAAACTCATAATAAAACTGTCATCAAAACGTTAAGCGTGCGGACCCTACGGGTTCGAGAACTATGTAGACATGACCTAAAACTATTCTCGGTCAATAACCAATAGCGGGACCTGGATGCCCATATTGGTTCCTACATATTCTACGAAGATCTTTATCGGTCAAACCGCATAACAACATACTTTGTTCCCTTTGTCATTGGTATGTTACTTGCCCGAGATTTGATCGTCGGTATCCAATACCTAGTTCAATCTCATTACCGGCAAGTCTCTTTACTCGTTCCATAATACGTCATCTCATAACTAACTTATTAGTTACATGCTTGCAAGGCTTAGGTGATGAGTATTACCGAGAGGGCCCAGAGATACCTCTCCGACAATCGGAGTGACAAATCCTAATCTCGAATTATGCCAACCCAACATGTACCTTCGGAAACACCTGTAGAGCACCTTTATAATCACCCAGTTAGTGTTCTTCCGGTAAACGGGAGTTGCACAATCTCATAGTTGTAGGAACTTTGTATAAGTCATGAAGAAAGCAATAGCAGTACACTAAACGATCAAGTGCTAGGCTAACAGAACGGGTCATGTCAATCACATCATTCTTCTAATGATGTGATCCCATTAATCAAATGACAACACATGTCTATGGTCAGGAAACATAACCATCTTTGATTAATGAGCTAGTCAAGTAGAGGCATACTAGTGACTATGTGTATGTCTATGTATTCACACATGTATCATGTTTCCGGTTAATATAATTCTAGCATGAATAATAAACATTTATCATGATATGAGGAAATAAATAATAACTTTATTATTGCCTCTAGGGCATATTTCCTTCAAATGAGTGCATGGTTTAGAATAGATGGCCAAATATTTCCCTATATCAAATAAATTCGTATAATCATAAACATTAAAGGCACATCTATACCAAAGGTAGAGGTGGTTCTTGAGAAATTGCTAACGATTTTGCATAGAGATATCGTAACGGAAGAAACTACCACGCTGTCATTGACCCAACAATTTTATTTGTAGGTTGCCTTGGAAGGCTCTCCATTGCTTCATGTGTGCTCACAAACCAAATCATGAGACACCAAGTAATTAAGTCTTAAACCTATAAAACAACATAAAATTTAAATACTAGAAAATAAACATCACAAACATATTTCCAGGCTTCGAAGGCCCAATAAGAATAAGGGCCAAATATTCTCAAAAGAATCCCCAAGTTAACCCAAGGCGCGAGGCATCTTCGGCCCACCAACTAGTCAACAATCCTCATCAACATCATAGAGCTATTTTTCCTTGCATGCGATTAATTAGTCCAACTACTGATTGAATGAAAGGTTAGAACAATTGGCCAAAATATTTCCCTACATCAAATTCGTATAATCATGAACATTAAAGGCACATATATACCAAAGATAGAGGTGATTCTTAGGAGATTGCTAACGATTTTGCATAGAGATATTGTAATGGAAGAAACTTCCAGGTTGTCATTGACCCAACAATTTTGTTTGTAGGTTGCCCTTCCTAAAGACTCTCCATTGCTTCATGTGTGCTGACAAACCAAGTTCATGAGACACCAAGTCATTAAATCTTGAGCATGTAAAACAACATTAAATTTAAATACTAGAAAATAAACTTGACAAACATATTTTCTAGGCTTTGAAGGTCCAATAAGAACAAGAGCCAAGTATTCTCGAAAGAATTCCCAATTTAACCCGAGGCATCTTCGGTCCACCGACTAGTCAAGATCCTCGTCAACACCATAGAGCTCTTTTTCCTTGCATGCGATTAATTACTCCATGTATTCAATGAATGCAAGGTTTAGAACAGTTGGTGAAATTTCCCTGTATCAAATTCGTATAATCACGAAAAATTAAAGGCACGTCTATGCCAAAGATAGAGGTGGCTCTTAAGAGATTGCTAACGATTTTGCATAGATATATCATAACGGAAGAAACTTACAGACTGTCTTTACCCCTTACTGTTTCTAGGTTACTCCTTCATGAAGATTCGCCATTGCTTCCCATGTTCAACATGATTTAACCTCATCGATCATGTTCATGCTACACCATGTAATTATATCCATAAAAATATACATTTTTTAACCTAAAAAATAACACAATTTTAAAATACTAGAAAATAAACACCACAAACATCTTTCCATACTTTCAAGGACCAATGTGAATAAGGGCGGAATATGCCTAAAAATATACTATTAGTCAACGACTCTCGGCAATATCATATAGTCATTTTCCTTGCATGTGATTAATTATTCCAGTTACCAAGTCAATGCACTGCTAAGGACATCTAACTAAATATTTGCCAATAATCAAATTCGTATGGTCTTCTAGATAAACATCGACGTTACATCTCTACCGAAAATAGAGGTGGTAACCGAAGAAACTGCCGGGCTACCATTGACGCCCCCGGCAATTACATTTGTAGATTGCCCCTTCGTGAAGATTCGCCATGGGAAACCATATTCATGCAACACCAAGTTACCAAATCCATAGTGAAGATAAAAAATTTGAAACCTCTAATAAAACAACATAAAATCTAAAGAATCCACGAAGCAAAAAGCTTTTTTTTTTTGCGGGTGACGAAGCAAAAAGCTTCCCTAAAAACAATTGCGTGTGGGTTTCTCTTGGGTGCATGTTGATCACACATCTCGAGGACGTACGTACGTGCGCGCACTATTCGCCACTCGGTGCAGATTCCAACCACTCTGTTCGCGCGACAAGGACGGCACACAAGCGAGACGCAACCGCGCACGTAGAGTACATACAAATGTACAGCGGCAGCACAGCAGGTAGTAGTACGTAGTACGTTCGACTCCGGATCGATGCATGGGGCATGCGCGGAACAGCGTCCCGAATCTAAAAGCACGGGCGTGCCGTCCTCGTCGTCGTTGATCTGGTACACACATGCAGGCTGAGCCGCACGCAGCCGCAGGCCAGGTGAAAGGTATAATAAAAATGAAAAGACCGTTTCTTTCCATGTAAGCTGCTGCCAGGTGGGTCGCACCAGGCACCATGGCGGGCCGTCCGCGCGGTGGGGGCCGCGTGCCGCTGTCTCGACCGGCGCGCCGCGACGAAGCCCGCCCGCACGACGTGTCTCCGGCTGCCCTAGTGGTGGCAGGAAGCGATTCTTTTTCCGTGCGTACGTGACGGGGGAAACCGATGGCTTGGCGCTCCGGTGGCGTGCGTGCATGGGCTTTGTTTTGCAAGACGAGATGCGCTCGCCGGGCCACCGCCCCGCCCCGCATCGCACTCCTCCACTCGTTCACGTACCTCTCCGGGCCGGGGCACGAGGACAAGGCGAGGAGCGGACCCCGCGCACCGGCGTTGGTGATTTTGTTCCGTTCCCCGTCCTTCCTTCCTCACGTCCCTTCTCCTCCTTCGCCCGCCGCCGCGCGCGGCCCCGGCCTATAGATTCCCGCCCACGCGCACGTACCGGCGTGTACGCACCTGCTAGTTAACCGCGGATTGTACGTAGTTCCGTTCACGCCTGGCTGTATCGTCGTGCACGTACGTACGTACGTACGTACGTAGGCAGTGCGGTAGAAGAGCAAGGGGCCGGCATTATTTGTTTGATTAGACTATAGACGAGGGACCTCCGGCGTCCCTAATCTCTACTGGTACGAGTATATTAATAATCACGAAACACCAGCGGGGAGGTAGTTCTCGTCGTGTTTTTTTTACCGCCGTTCACGCTGGACCAAGGTTGGATCGGGGATCAGGAGCGGACGAACCAACCAACGTGCATGCATGGAGCACGTTTTGCTCCGTTTGACCTTCCTTCATCAACAAGATCCCACGACATATATTATATATCGATAAAAAATGCAGGGTTGTGTCGTTTTTGTCTGTGAGACTATTTTCTTCTTCCACCTAACACCAGTTAGCTTTAGCCTGGATAAAAGTTGCAACCTTACGTAAGCACCGAGATATATACTCCATCCGTTTCTAAATATTTGTCTTTTTAGAGATTCAAATAGACTATCACATACGGATGTATGTAGACATATTTTAAAGTGTAGATTCACCATTTTGCTTCGTATGTAGTCACTTGTTGAAATCTTGAAATCTTTAGAAAGATAAATATTTAGGAATGGAGGGAGTCTGTTTTATGAATGCGACAAATTCTGGACGGTTTTTGCACGATGTAGCGCATCAAACCGTCCATGCATGGAACAAGAGTGGATAACACCGTTCAATCCTCCATGGTGTTCGGCTGGCAACTGTCCTCCGCACAGTAGTTTCAATGTTTTATTTTGGGTACTACCAATGGTAATACGTACGTAGTACAGTTGTAGTACTCTGTATTATTATATGTATATATGCAAGGGCATGGATGAAAAATGGAGAAAGTTTGTATGGTGGCGTATAGCATGGTGGGAGGGTGGGAGGTGAGTCCGAGGCGTTTCGTGTACACGTAGCGAGAGCAATCCAGACGCTGGGTACTACTACTACTTTTCTGCGACTCGCTTTAAAAGGCCCTCCTCCTCGCCTCGCCTCGCCTCTCCTCCCCTCCGCTCGCTCGCTCGCTCGCCATATTTCCCTGCGCCCCCACGATTCCCACGCCTCCCCAAAACCCCCCCTCGCCCCGCCCCGCACCGCCGGCCTAGGGTTCCGGCCATGTCCTCGTCGGGGCCGCCGAACCCCATCGCGCCCGCGCACGCCACTGTCCTCACCGGCACCCCCATGTCGGTGCAGCCCCAGCCCAAGCCTCCCCCGCCGCCGCAGCAGCCGTCCGGCTCCGCCGCGCCGCCGCCGTCCCAGCAGCCGCAGCCGCAGCACCAACGGCAGCAGCAGCAGCAGCAGGGCCCTCCGCCCGCCTCGCTCCAGCAGCAGCCCAGGATCTGCTTCAACGCGCACTGCAAGGACCCCAAATCCGAGGGCCCGCGCCGCCGCGGCTGGCGTCTCCGCTCCGGCGACTACGCCGAGCTCTGCGACCGATGCTAGTACGTACGGTAACCCTTCTCTAATCGAATCTCCTGCCCCTCCCTCCCTCCGCCCCAATCGCGCCCGCTCGATTCGTGCGGCCGGGGAGAGCTCGCTCGCTCCCTCCCTCCGCCCCCCCCGGAGGCGGATTCGCCTATGGCGCACACCGGATCTACGTGGAGTGATCGCTACGTCGGCGCGATTTCGGCGGATACGCGGGGGTTTTCTGTAAAGTTGGTGGTTTCCGGGAGCGCTTTGACTTGCGTACGACGACTCCTGGTGCCTGATGCATGCATGCATGTGTGTTTTCTGTTTTCTGTGAGCAGTGGTTCGTTCGAGCATGGGACCTTCTGCGAGACATTCCACTCGGAGGTGGCCGGATGGAGGAAATGCGAAGCGTGCGGGAAGGTGCGTACGCCTGCATGCTGCTGATTCTCTAGCCTTTGGCTCTTGTCGTGATTTGTGCTTGCTCATTGATCCGTTACTGTATTTCGGTTCTTGCTGGGCAGAGGCTACATTGTGGGTGCATCGTCTCGGTCCATGCGTATGCGCTGCTTGATGCCGGTGGAGTTGACTGCATCCTATGTGCTCGCAAGTCCTATGCGGCAATGGTATGGCATCAATTTTTTCACTCCTGCGTAAGAATTTACTATTATTGGGCTGATGGCAACGAGGAAACTATCTTATGAAAATATGTTGTCTCTGTTTTGCATGCCGGCACTTTAAGCTGGTGAACTCTGATCAATTTGCATGTGCAGAGATTTCATGAATTTGCATTTGGATGGTTTGCAGAATGGTTTCACCTGCACCTAGTTATGCTCACCTCATTTCTGGTGTACATTCGAACTGAAAACATCCGTCATTCATAGCTGTACCATAGCTATGCTGTTTGGTTGCCAGCATTAGTTAGGTTCAATCCTGATGTTATCTGTCTGATGCCCCGTTTCTACTTTTCGCATGCGATTTACCCAAAGCTGGCAATTGATTTATGCGAAGAATGTCTCTATTAGGCATTGAACTGTTTATATTTGCTGAAGCTGCAGGAGCTTTGCAATTTTCTGTGTTCTGTGAAGTAAATATTCTAACCCTTGGTGATGCTAATTGTTTCTTATGCTTGTTAGGCACCAAGTCAGATGTGGTCAACTCCTACTGTGCATATGTCTCAAAATGTTGCTGACAGAAAAGACAGTTATGTAAAGAGTTGGAGACCTCCTACGGGCCAGATTTCAAGTCAGTGGCGACAGAATCACCAGCTGTGGAACATGTCCACTATACAGGCGGACTTGCAGCAACGTCTAGCTTATGAGTTTGATAGGCCAAGTGGCAGTGAAAAATTACCTCCAGGGCGCACTTTTATTCATGCCCAGGAAAAGAAATCCGATGACATGCATGACAGACCAACAACACCTGCCGGCATGGGCCAGATTATAAGGGACAGATATGCCAATGGGCTCGGACAGCAAACAAGCATGGATCCGACACACTCCTCTACGCCCTACCAGAGAGAAGGACCAAATCCAAATAGCCTTCGTGATCCTAGTCACCATGTAGGAGAAAGCGACCCTTTGTCTTCAAGGAAAGGGATAATTTCAGATGGTGGTTCTACTGTATCTACTGGCTTTAAGCTTGATCCACATCATCCATCCATTCTAAAGGATGATGCGGCGTCAACCCTGCCGACAATGGGTGGCTACACTATCACTAATTATCCACCGGTACCTGGACGAAGCGACCATCTCAGAATCATACCTAATAATCCGCAACAACCACCCACCACGGTGCCCCTCTCAGTAGTGCAAAAACAGTTCTATTCCCACAGTGTCATTGAGCCCAACTACCAAGCGCAATTCCGTAATGGAAAGCCCAGAATGGATCCAAAGGCGAGATCAGAATTACTTCCCCGCTACTGGCCTAGAATAACAGATAAAGAGCTGCAGCACTTATCGGGAGAGTATCCAAAAAACTCTAAGTATCTTCATGAGCAATTTCCTCTTAGACAATATATTCCTCTCTATTCTAGTAATTAATAATAACATAAGCTCATTTTTTTAATAATGACATCTTGAATTATATCAAACTTATTTTTTTAAAAGACTTATTATCTATATGTAAGTGTCTCCTTAACACTCCTACAGTTCGAATTCTGTTATCACTCCTTTGTTCGAGAAAATGTTAAGTGCCAGTGATGCTGGTCGAATTGGTCGTTTGGTGTTGCCAAAGAAATGCGCTGAGGTAAGTTGATTCACATGTCATTCTTAATTATACCTATGTTTATTTGTAGATTCTCCATGATTAAATTATGTTAAGGCTACTGTCCATGGAAATTTTCTTTCACTGTTGCTTACTTATTCTTGATGTATGGTAACATGATCCTGGAAAACACAAAGATCCCGGGCTTCAAGGAGATCGTTTTTAAAGAATTCGGAAAACACATTTTGGAGTTCCAAAAATCTTGATTTTTCTTCACAAGTGTATGTGGATGTTCACTACGCACTTGTAGAATTTCATGAAGAAATATGATTAGTTGTGTCCTACACCTAGATCTATTGATGTAATATTTTTCTGTTATATAGATCAACACATTCTTTTTGCAGCGCACAAATTAAAAGGACACATCTACATGTACACAGGGCCTGTTTCCAAAATCTTCTGTAACTTCTACTCCCTTTGTTCCTAAATATAAGACATTTTGGTAGTTCAAATTGATTGAACTACCCAAACGTCTTGTATTTAGGAACGGAGGGAGTAGTTATGATTTTTTATATTTTGGAAAAATCTGGACTCGACATGATCCATTCTTTTCTCGTTACTTGGTTTGCTAACTAATCTTGAACCATATTATTTTTGTCAGTAATCCAATGAGCTAGATTAACCTGATCTGTGACTAAGTTCTGTAGACTGGCAGCAACTAATCTTCTGCCCAGATGTTTTAAATAAAAGTAGAGTTTGCTGGAGAAAACATGTTTGAATTTTGAAGCCTTATTATAATAGGATATGTATGGATTTTGTATACTACTCCCTCCGTTCCTAAATATAAATCTTTCTAGAGATTTCAATATGGACTACATACGGATGTATATAGACATATTTTAGAGTGTAGATACATTCATTTTGCTCCGTAGGTAGTCCATATTGGAATCTCTAGAAAGACTTATATTTAGGAACGGAGGGAGTAGGTGTTTTAGTTCTTAGAGAACCACCCTCATGAAAAATCATTTTGTATAGGCATACTTCCCTCCAATCTCTCAGCCAGAAGGACTTCCCTTAAAAGTTCAGGATGCCAGTGGTAAGGAATGGGTGTTCCAGTTCCGTTTCTGGCCCAATAATAACAGCAGGATGTATGTATTGGAGGGTGTCACACCTTGCATTCAGTCGATGCACTTACAAGCGGGCGATACAGGTAGATATCCTGTCTTAAAAACATGCAATGCACTAGATGTCGAATATATTAGCTTAATATAAAACCTATGAGTAGTAGCGTTACTTAGCATGGGTATAACAAATTAGTACCCCATTAATTTTTTTCCTTGTACCATGATATCACACAATACACATCTTGTACAGATAGAAATACCATGATCTGGCTATGTTTCTTATCCACTAGATTGGGGCCTGTGATTGTAATTCGTTGTTATATCCTGTTTGCTGTTCTATTACACTAATGCTACCTTTCTTAATAATATTACCTGTCCTGATCCTATATTTGAATTGTTGGTGTCCTGATTTAAATATCTTTCTCCATATCATATGTAAATTTCCCTTATTCAACCTTCAATTTTTGCCAAAGGTCATCATCCAGTCTCAAACTCTAGTACCGTGTAAAATGCACCCTCGAGCTTGTAAAGACCACCCACCCCTTGGTTCCATCCCAAGCTGTTTGTGCTGATTTGAATGTCACATGCGTACATCAAACAATTAACAGAAAAAGAATGAAGGGATTCTCATGTCAGTCTTCTCCATCTCCTCTCCCGTCTTCTTTACTATGTCTCTTTTCACCCTATTTCTCAGGGCCACCAGTATCTAGACTCCCTATTCATGGCCTCTCCACCCCCACACCAGCACCCTCCACCATGTCCGCTGTCCTTGTCACCGTTGTGCCATGTTATGCTCTTGCCGTAGTTGCACTGCATCCATATCACAGCTGTACAGCACAGCCTCCACATTTTCCCCACGACAGACACTGTTTCTGATGACACCTAAGAGATGTGGATCACTACAACAACTAGAATGGCTTGATAGGGCTAGGTTGACACAGTGTAGGTCGCACATCTGGGTTAATAAAATTGATAGACTACTCATATCAACAAGGAATTCCTTATTTTCTGGGAGTCCATCCGCAAAGAACCTCAAAGTTAAGCGTGCTTGGCTTGGATTAATTTGAGGGTGGGTGACCGACTGGGAAGTTGATCCTGGGTGTGCGGTGTGCACAAGTGAGGACAAAATGTGCAGGAAAGACCATAGTTACCTGATTCGCAATTCGCCCGGTTCGCAATTTGAATTTGTGATTCGGAGTTAGCTATATCTACCGAGTCGGATTCGACGGGGGGTACACATCTCCGATTCGCGAATCGTGGAAGGGGTTTGCGAACCCGGCAATTATGACTCGCCGCCTCTAGTATAGTGGTTTAGGGCCACATTTGATCCATGTACGTAACAAAAAAAACAGCCCATTAAGCCCACTAGAGAATAGAAACCCAATATGAAAGAACAGACCATTAGGCCCACTAGAGAATGGAAACCCAATATGCTGGCTTTAGGTAGAGACTTCCTAGCGATCCCAGCCGCCACACACGCAGCACGCACACATCTTCTACCTCATGAGGAGAGAACTTGACCGATTAGGGTTCGGTGAATTGGGCACCGATTTCCGTTCGAACCGACCGAATTCGAACTCCGATCTGGGTTGTTAGATCTAGATCGGAGTTCGAGGCCTCTCCCAGCGAATCTGGTAACTACGGGAAAGACTCATGTAGGTCTGTGGGGCCAGTCTAGATCCTAGGTGGTAGCCAGGCGTAGCAGCCTTATACCCGGTAGCCAGTCTGGGGATCATTACACATTATGTGGCTATGTTGGAGCGGCAGCTTCAAAGCAGGCCTTGACAGGAAGGAGGGCCACCATGTTAGTGAAGACCACCACTGTCAATGACAACCACTTTGGAATGTTAGTGAAGGGGGGTCAATGGTCTTAAGAATTTGAGATTGTTTCGAAACATTGTTAGGTTGAAAAGGATTTGGGCAATAGCTGAAGGCTGCAATGGTCTTTTTCCCTTCTCATTTGCGATTCACTTTTTTTATTTTAATTTTTTCTTAAGAAAGTGGTCATGTGTTTTGCTGATAACCCATCCCGTGTAATATTGTTCAGTAAGTTTCAGCCGAATAGATCCTGAAGGGAAGCTGGTCATGGGATTCAGAAAGACAAAGACTCAAGAACAGGTATGGTGTTACATAAGTATGTTGTGTTGTGGCTCCCCTGGAGGATAGCTCTAAAATTCAATCTTTTGTTACAGTTCATGCAGCTTGTATATTGCTATTTGCTTGAACGGATGGTCGAATGCAGATTCAATTGTGTTCTTTTGTTTGCTTAATGCCTGATGAAGTATTATCATATACATGCATAGGGCATGTTTCCATTCTTGACAATTTAGATGTTCTGCTGCATCCTGTTGTACCGTCAAGTCTTAAGATCTCCTGTTCATATGCTAGAACTTTTATCAACCAAAATCAGATATCATAGCTATGCTGGCTATTGACAAAATAATTGCTGGAATAGTTTGTTTGACTATAAGTTTACATATGTTGATCAGATATTCCGTCAGGAAGAACCAACAAAGCCTGCAAATGCTGCACCAAATCTTCCAGATGTGAATGTTAATGTCACTGCTCCAGATTCTAGTCCGAACTCTTCGTTAGTGCGACCAAATAAAGTCAACACAGAGAACAAAGACTCTAGCCCTGTGGAACAAGCTGCCTCTAAAATAGACAAAGGTGGAGTAGCACAGAAAGAAGGGCCGGGAACTGTTCGCACATCCCCCGGACCTGTGAAGAGAAAAGCAACTTCTATCGGTCCAAAGATTAAACGGTTCCGGATCGATAACGAGGAATCCATGGAATTGAAGATAACATGGGAGGAGGCTCAAGAATTGCTTCGCCCTCCCCTGAAGGCCCCTTCGGTTGTTATTGTTGATGGCCATGAGTTTGAGGAATATGAAGTATGTCATTCTTCTCAAATATCACATGTAGTCTTTCATCTGTTCTGGAAAAAAAAACTTTTGGTCTTGTGATAAATAGTACTCCCTCCGATCCAAAAAAAATGTTACACTTTTGAACTAGTTTTGAACTAAGGTTATTTCAAAACTGTGACACTCTTTTTGGATCGGAGGGAGTAGTACATATGTTTATTCTGATATTTTATTTTGTGGCACATAGCTTACCAGTGAACTTGTATTATTACATGATTTATTTTCTCTTATGTACTCCCTCCGTCCCAAAATATAAGAACGTTTTTACACTAGCATAGTATCAAAAACGTTCTTATATTTTGGGACGGAGGGAGTACTTGTTATGAAAAGACTAAAAACCTACACGTTTTTCGCAGGAGCCACCAGTACTTGGGAGGAAGACATATTTTGTGACTGACCAATCAGGGTAATGTTTTCAGGCTGATTTTTCTTGGCATGTGCATTTGACATGTGTGTAGAGATGGAACAAATGAGGCCTCCTTTTCTTATTAAAACGAATGCTTAATCCAACAGTCTGCTCAACATATTTATCTACTTACCTTTTTCTGTTAGTGAGTTCCTTGCTGTGCTCTAGCCTCTAGGTTTTAGTTGCAACATGCAATAATTGACCTCCGTGTTCCTATCTGGGAGTGGTGACATTCCAGTGCCAAAACCTAGGCTGCCATATATCAATCTATCTGTAAGATTTCTCGCATTGTTAACTTCTGCTTGCTTCTTATAGTTTATTTATTTTATCAGTGAGAATCATCAGTGGGCTCAGTGTGAGGATTGTTCCAAATGGCGGAAACTGCCAGTAGACGCCCTTTTACCCTCTAAGTGGACCTGCTCCGACAATAGATGGGATCCTGAAAGGTGACATACTGTTTTGTGTTGGCTGATTATTTCGTTATCATCGTACGTTTTTATCTAGTTTCACTCGTATTGTTTATTATGACTAGCTAACAGTACAATACTGTACTAGTTACTGGTACAAAGATGAACCATCTTTACAAATTACAATTATCTAATCCTCAAAAATAGCAAATCGTGTTCAGGTAAAAAAAAGTTACCTTTCAAGTGGATATGCCGTAAAAGACATGTTTTTTTTTTGAGGTTGAGAACTAGTATTCTTATTTTCCTGATATGTTCTCGTGGTCAACAACAATCATGTATCTGATCTGCTCCCTCTGTTCGGAATTACTCGTCCAAGAAATGAATGTATCTAGATGTATTTTAGTTGTAGATACATCCATTTTTGTGACAAGTAATTCCGAACGGAGGGAGTACGTGCCATCAAAATACGAGGAAAGAACCCCAGACAGAGCCACTGATATTCTTGACAATGTGCAACTTACAGTTAACTTCATAAGGAAAATAATTATCCCTCAAACAAGTCCTCTCTGGGCACAGATGGGCCTTTTTCGTGCTAGTGCTAGAGAATGCCACATGTATTTACTATGTAGTGTGCCAAATTGAAGCATATCTATTTTTACTGAAAGCTACAGAACACCATGGAGAAATTGTGTTACAACACAAGTGGCTGCAATCTTTTACCCAACTGGATGTTCATAAACTTCTTTATTATAGAGCTCAACAATAGTAACTATCTTGCCACCGGGGGAAGAATGATTTGCTCCTACTTATATTTTAGCTGTTGAGCTGATTGTTGTTTTTGTTTCTAGGACGACTTGTGTCTCTCCACAAGAGGCAAGCATGGAGGAACTTGCAGAACTGATTCCTATAAAAGCAGGTATGGTGGCCTGGAAAGATTTATGCATGGTTATGCAGAAGTTGAATTTTATTACTCCCTACTAAAGTTATACTAAAGCAGTGACAATTAATATGGATCGGAGGGAGTAGTGGTTATTTCCAAATAGAAATGCCAAAGATGAATTACAGAGGGATATTTCTTTTAGATATCCACTATAACAACAAATGAACATCCGAAGGTGTAAAGGAGAACCAATCAAATGTCTACCATTACAAGATGTGCCAAAGACATAGCGTAGTCTTAGGTTATGTATGGTTGCGAGCTACAATTTGCCATGGCTAACCCTAACCTCCAATTGTGGATTGCCACACGTTCTCAGCCGTATAGCCCATATAGTATACATCATAGACATAACTTTTAGTCAACTTTTGCCACATTGCCTGAGGTTAGTTGTGGCCTGGACCTTGAACCAAAGTACATGTTAACTAAAATCAACACGCTGGTTCCCTCAGTTATGTTGGGATTTAGACGATGCTCTTTTTATTGTATTAATTTCAAGACTCGCTAGAATCATGTTCAGTGGATGTTTAGGTAATGCATCCTCAAGTTATCCCTGTTTGCGCAAAGACATTGTGATTATCTTGTGTTTGAAACTCTTGATGAAGAATAGTATGTTGGAGGTAACACTGTACCATTATGTAATGGCTACTACATATAATAATAGCTTTTGCTTAATTGACATTGCAGGTGCTGCAAAAAAGGCTAAACTAAGGATGGATGCTGACAGTATTGATGTTTCGGATGGGCTGGACACTCTGGCAAACCTTGCTATTCTTGGTGAGGGCGAATCTCTTCCGTCCCAGCCAACTACAAAGCACCCCCGACATCGCCCTGGCTGCTCGTGCATTGTCTGCATTCAGCCTCCTAGCGGGAAGGGACCAAAGCACAAGCAGACGTGCACCTGCAATGTATGCATGACGGTGCGCCGTCGTTTTAGGACACTGATGCTTCGGCGTGAGAAGCGTGCGTCTGAGAAAGAATCGGAGGAGCCACCTCGCAAGAAAGAGCAAGGCCAGTCGAGCGAGTCGATTCCACAAGATCCGCTGCCGGCTAGCACCAGTCCTACTAGCACTCCCCAGAAGGTGAGCGGAAATGGTGATGACGCGGAAGAAGCCATGGAGCATACCATGGCATCCTCTCCTATGAAGAACCAGATTGACCTGAACATCCAGCCTGAACGGGAAGACGAGCAATCACCAAAATCAGATGCGGTCGGTGCAATGAGACTTCCCCGAGAGAACGCAGCCTAGTGCGGCTCACCGTAGTGGTGAAAGTGGTGATAGGTAACAGCAGATTGAAAACTGTCTATACCAATGGAGATATGCGGCGCCTGGAGTTGTAGTGTAGGTGTTATTACATTTTCCATACAAAAGGATCTAGTTTCCTTCCTGTTGCGGGGGACATATTTCCCGGTGTTGATGCTATATCGTGTATACCATAGATCAGTCGGTTGGTGCTGTAGGCAGGCCCCGTTGTAGGTGTTGCCTACCCTGTATGTATGTGTATTGTAAGAGCAGCGCTCTTCGGCACCATGTCAGCGGCATAATTTATTCATGTATCGACTCAACCATCCCCAACTAGTATGTGCTTCTAATGTCAAAACTCAGATAACAAACAGTTCTTTTTTTTGAATGTTGGTAGTGCAGCTACCAAATTCATTGATCAGTAGAAGAAAAAAGCGAGCTACAGGGGAGCCCAAGGTGGGTCAGCGCCAAGCGGCTCGACAGGAAGGACCAAAAGAAGAAGGAAAAAGAAAACACAGTAGCGAGCACTCAGCCTGGATCAAAAGGAATACCCGCTCCGGCCATATTCCATAGCTTGATTTCATCTCTCACTCTGTACAAATGCTTCCCCGTGTATTCTTGCTGAAAGATCCTTCTGTTCCGCTCTCGTCATAATTCCCAAGACATCAACTGGATCAAAGACAAGGTTCCTTTCTTTTGATCTTTGTTGCTTGGCCAAAACAGTCTGAGAGCCAATCTTTAACATTAGCCTTTCCATCCCACTGAGTCGGGCAGCAACGCCGGCATGCAGGACAGCGTGTCGATTTTCTGCCAAGAAAAACGGGACCAAGGACATTCAATCAGTAAGTGTGGCGCGGTCTTGAGGCTTCGTTCACAAAGGGGGCAGAAGTAGTTGTTCTCCCAGCCGCGGCGAAGCAGGACATCGGCCGTCAAAACCTTGCCCAACATGGCTGTCCATAAGAAGAAACGACACTTTCCGGGTGCCCATGCCTTCCATATCAGGTTGTATCCCTTTATTTGAATTGCCCCCTCGAACTGCAGCAAATAGGCGGATCTCATGGAGTACTCGCGTGCCAGCGCGAACCGCCAAGCAATGGCGTCCGGCTGTCCCTCCCGCAGCGCCATGTCATCAATCAGTACGGCCAAGCGAGAGAGTTCAGGTAACATTACGTCCGTAAGGCCGATGGCGAGATCTGACAACCAAGTGTCCTCTCGCATAGCCTCCTAAATGGTGATTTTTCTGAGTGGAGATTCTGAAGAGTGATGGCGCAATGACTTTGGGGCACTGTCCGCATAGCCATCTATCATATGCCAAAAGTTTGTTTTTCTACCATCTCCAAGTGATATCTCTGTTGCCATAGCAAACAACATCTGGTCTCTGTCATCGCATGGTAGTGGCAAACGCGACCAAGGTCTAGGTGGGTCTTTCCAGGCCAGCCATAGCCACCGAAGGCGTAAAGCGGCGCCAATTTTTTCAAGGTTCAGCACACCTAGACCACCAAGGTGGCAAGGTGTTTTGGCCGACAAATCTGATTCCACCTCACTCTGCACTTGCCACCGGTGCAAGTGTCCTCACCCCTCCAAAGCCACGCACGGCACAGTTGGACTAGCCGCTTCACTGCCCAAACCGGGAGTTTGTGCACCGTCATCATGTAGATTGCCAACGCAGTGAGGCCTGACTAAAGAAGCACAACGCGACCGCTTTTCGCCATTAGACCACCCTTCCATGTGGCGGTCTTGTTGCCAAATTTGACCAGCAGAGGGTCAAGATCAACCTTGGTGAGGGTTTTCATGGATAGAGGCATTCCAGGGTAAGTGATTGGGAAATTCTTGCGAGGGATGCCGAGAGGTGCCAGAATGTCATCGAGGTTGAGTGAGCCGCATCAGATGGCGAGGGCCGAGCTCTTGGTTGCATTGACGTGAAGGGCCGAGGCTTGAGCAAAGCACGATAATATCAACTTGATCATTGTGGCATCGCTCTTATTTGGGTTCATGAACATAGCCACGTCATCAACATAGAACGAGCATCGCATTAGCGGTGTCCGCCCTGGAAGCTTTGAGAGAACGCCGCTAGTAGTGGCCAGATTCACCATTCTTTGCAACGGGTCCATGGCGAGAATGAAAAGGAAAGGAGAAATCGGATCCCCTTGTCTAAGCCCTTGCCGGTGTTGTATTGCCTCTTAGTATTGTCCGTTTATGATCACCCGGGAGGTTGCGGTCCTAAGTAACATGGCAATCCATTCACGCCAGCACATGCCAAAACCTCTCGCCTCCATCATCTCCATTAACTAAGACCATGAGAGTGAATCAAAGGCCTTGGCAATGTCCAATTTTAGTAGTATTAGTTTCTTCGATTTGTGCAGTTTCGCACTGTGTTCTGCACGTAGAGAAAATTCTCCTGTATACAACGCTTCTTGATAACGGCACTTTGACATTGATCGACCAAACCATCAAGCTTGAGCACAAGCCGGCTTGCCAGAATCTTGAAGAATATTTTGATTAGATTATGAAGCAGCGAGATTGGCCTGAAATCCTGAAGAGAGTCTGCCCCTTGTTTTTTTTGGGATCAACACTAGCACAAGTTCTGTGGAGCTTTTGCGGTGGGTGTGTGGGTGGGGGCAGTGTCCGCTTTAAACCCTCATTTGTTCATGGATGCAATCTTGTCCCGGAATTGTTCGGACACATGCATATGATTGTTATGGATGCCGAGAGAGAAGAAAATAAATAAAGAGAAAATGTAGTCCTGGACATGGTGGGCTGTTCGGACACCCTCGACGTCTTCATTTTCTTCTGACATATATGAGCTGGATTTGAGGGTTTGTGAACAACATGGTTTTCCCCTTGTTTCTCATGCCCGACATGTTTGTATGGACATATGGGGTTTCATTTTCTTCTCACATATATGGGCTGGATTTGAGGGTTTACGGACGACATGGGTTTTCCCTTGTCTCATGTTCGACATGTTTGTATGGACATATGGGGAGGATTTGAGGTCCCTAGTTGAAGATGCTCTAAAACTGGGGTTCTATATCTAGATAACCCATGAACTTTGTATGGAGATGAGAGCATCTCCAGTTGCGCCCTCAACAGGCCCCCGGGCCCCTTTTTTGTTGCCGGCGCCAAAAATTCGGCCCAACCGCGCCCCAGAAGCCCAATTTTTTGCCAGCTCGGGCCGATTTTGGCGCTGGCGGATCCAGGTCGAACCCGGCGCGCTGGGGGGGGGGGGCGCCTAGGGGCGCCGGGGAAACTGATTTTGGCGTGAACAAGATTGAGCCCGTCGAGTCAGCGTCTCGCCGCCTTCGTCGTCCTCATCGCCTCGGTTCCCGCGGGAATCAACGCCAAGGCTGCCGAGCTGCCGTGCCGGTCAGCCTTCCATTGATGCCTCACGGGCGGCACACTGAAGGCATCACGCCGCGTCCCGCCCGCTCTCGCCACACGGCACTCGGCGGGCAGCCTCTCACCGCCCATCCTCGGCTGTAAATGCCGACCTCCCCGCTGGTGAACGCCACAACTCGCCACCGACGCCCCTCTCGCCACAGCTCACCCCCTCTCGCCACCGAAGCCCATCTCCCCCGCTCTACCCCGCCGACGAGCAATGGCCGAGCGTTACCCAGGCGATGCCGCGGCGGCGAACGGCTTCGACTGACGCCATCTACGCGAGGACGAGGCGCGCCTCCTTTACGAGGTCAACTACCCGGCGCCCCTGGACATGCGGGCGCCGGGCTCGTGGAGGCTGAGCACCGGTGGCATCCTGGTGCCCCCGGTGCCAACCGATGCAGAACGACACGCCGAGATAGCGCGCATCCGCTCGTCGCTGTCGGAGGAGAATCGGAATGAGCCGAGGTATGCCGCCGACAGCCACACACTGTGGACGATGTACTTCGACCACCGCCATGGCGATTAGGTCGCCTCCACAAATGGTGCCCTGCCACGCGGCCGCCTCAACGCCAACGGGTAGCACGAGGGGTGGGGCGTGCCCGGCCGCACCCTCGAAGCCTTCCTCGACCACATCGAGGCCAGCAACACGTCGCGCCTCGAGTACCCAGCGCCCCCGTCCTTCTCTCACAGCCACGGTAGTTCCTGGACGCCGCGGCGAATGGAGACGACCTCCTTGTTGTCGGGCTCCGGTTCTCTTTCCTCTGCGTTCCGCCCTATCAAGCCGGAGCCACAGGAGACACTGCTTTGGCGCCGCACCCGCAGCGGCGCCCTCATCATCAACGAGGGCGGCTGCCCCTCCCCTCGTTCCTACCGCCTCGTCTGGCCGAAGACCGAGTCGAGGTTGCTCCCCGTGAAGAAGGAGCACCGGGACATGGCCGCCGCTGACGAGACCACCCTCAAGTGGGTGAAGGCGGACTACGTCTGCGAGCAGGTGGAGCGCCAGCGCCGGGCCTACGAGGAGATCAAAGCTCGGCGCCGCGGACGCGATGAGGGCGGCGTCGTCATCCTCGACAGCGACGACAAGGACGCGCCCGGGCCGTCCAACCCCCCGTGTGTCGGCGACCCTGGTCAAGGGTGCAGCAGGCGCCGGCGGGACGCAGGGCGGCGGCGACGATGACGACGACGGCGGCGGCGAATACACCCGGTTCTACAGGCTCCTCGACATGTAGAAGGCGGGTGGCAGCAGCGGTGTAGTAAGCTAGGCGTAGTTGTTTTTAAATACAATTTTTGTTTTTGTACAAATATGAATGAAATCGCCGAGTTTGGACAGATTTTGTGTCGTGTTTGTGCCGATTTGGGGGCGGCGGCTGGGAACACATTCGCCCCCACGCTGAAATTAACGCCGGTTCGGCCCCAGGCCGCGCTTTTTCGGCATCCTGGGGGCCGAACGGCTGGAGATGCTCTGAGGTGTTGTTGTTTCGGTTGGCAAAGAGGCATATTTGTGCCAAGAGAGAATGTTCATCCTGAGTCGACGAGGACGTTGGTTGTTTTGAGTGAGGTGTACGTGACATCCCCATTTAATAGGAATGATAGACTACTCATGGCAAGAAGGTGCACCTTATTTTTCAGGAGCCCATTCGACAGTCACTCAAAGTTAGGAGTTCTTGACTTGGAGCAATTTCATGATGGATGACAGATTGGGAAGTTGATAGTAAAAATGTGCAGAAAAGATTAGTGTTAGTTTATGGGACCAGTCTAGATCCTAGATCCTAGGTGCTAGCTTGTGCAACAGCCAAGAACCGATGAATGAACCGGTGGGTTTGGCTGGGGAGTTACACAAGTTAAGCACTATTTCCTCTCAAACTTAGCTACTCGTTGACCGAATCCTACTATCTAGGAAACAATCGATAGCTTCATGTAGACTGAACTTGTATCCGGAGCATGTCTGATCCTTGTAGGCGACTGATTTTGCTAACCTAGCTGAGTTGGTAGCATTGTAAGGCTACTCATAGTGGGGAGTGTCATACATTGGTATGCATATGATATTAGTCTATTTTAAATGATCTAATTTATTACGACGCATGACATATAGTAACATAACATTTGTTATTACAAGGTATCATGATATGATACTCAACCTTTTATTTTTTATTTAATTCTATGCCACCTCACCAAAATTTCTTAGTCGCTGTCGTGGTTCTAAGACTGATAGTAGAAAGGGGGTAGGTATGGAGAGGTAAGATCTCAGCTATGGTAAAGGTGTACACACAGGATTTACGAGTTCAGGCCCTTCGCGGAGGAAGTAATAGCCCTACGTCTCGGTGCCCGGAGGCGGTCAACTGAATTATATGTGTGTGATGTTACAGGGGGTGCGAACCCTTTTCCCAGAGGAGGGGGGTGGCTTATATAGAGTGCGCCAGGACCCCAGCCATCCTCCATTACAAGGGGCTTAATGTACATAAAGTAGGGGCGTTACTGATAACGTCAGCCATAAGTGCTATTGATGACCTTAAAGACTACAGAGTGAATGTCCGTGTAGTGCTGAGTGACTCCTGGCCTTCAGTAGGTCGAGTGATTCCTCATATGGTCGAGTGACAACAGGTAGGAGGGGTACCCGAGTGATATGATTGGTCGAGTGGATTGCACTCGACACCTTTGACTGGGGGTTCTTCGTTGCCTCTTGGACTTCTTATCTTCTAGGGTAGTGACATTGGGTAGGACGCATAGGTCAGGCCTATGACCCTACCCCGGGTCTATATCCTCATCAGTAGCCCCCGAATGGATTAAGGTTCGAGTGGAAAGTAGGTTGAAGTTGTTCCGAGCTTTGCGTCTCGCGAGTGTTTTACGCAGGGCGGAAGGCTTACGTTGGTACTTCAGCATCGATTCAGTCGCCTTGATCCATTCAGAGAGTTGCCGACTGAACTTGTAGCATCATCTGTCGAGTGCTTTCTTGGGGTGCAGAATCTTTGGCGCGATTGATAGCAGTGTATCCCGGATTTCACGGGATACAAAATTTCAGGGAAGCGCGCGGGAAGGGGCATGCCGAAGTAAGTGGGGTGGATAAACAGTAGCACCTCGATCTCTGCACCACCTTTTTCGTCACGTACGTTGCGCGCGACTGTTGCGGGATTTGACAGGATCGCCCGGTCCCACGCGTCAGCCACTCGGAAGCAGCCCTTTATAAGGCGACGGAGCCGAGGCGCCTGCACTGTGCGCGTCTGTTTTTATTTCTTCTTCCTCTGCTTCTCTACTGCATCCGACTCCTCTGCTCTCGACGCCGCCGCTCCGCCACCATGGTGAAGGACAAGACGGCGACGCTGGAGCGCGCGAAGAAGGCGACGGGGGCGGCGAAGGGCAAGAAGCAAAACCACGGGTCGTCATCGCGCTCGGGGTTGCCGCCAGGCTGGATCCAGGGCGACTGGATCCGGTCTTCGCTCCGGCAGGAAGATCTGGATGAGCTGGTGGAGTCCGGGCTGATCGCCAAGGGTGCAGCAGGGCTGCCTGAGGGGGAGACGGAGCCGCAGCCTCGACCGGGTGAGTGTGTACTGCTCGCCACCCACGTCGACCAGGGCTTCTCGCTTCCTCCGCACCCCTTCTTTCGGGGCTTCTTGAACTTCTTCGGTGCCCAACTCCACCATTTTTCTCCCAATACCATAACATACCTTGTCACGTTCGTGTCTATGTGTGAGAACTTTATGGGGTGTCGACCGCACTGGGGTCTTTTCAAACACATTTTCACCATCCGTTCCCAGTCAGTGAAGAAAGCGAAAACGGGTGACGAGAAAACCCATGTCATTCAGATGTGTGGGGGTTTGGATATCCAAAAGAGGCAGAGGAGTTCTTTCCCTTCCATGACTCTCCCTAAGTCGGTTAGGGGCTGGCAGTCGACCTGGTTCTACTGCCAGGACCTCCCAACTCCAGGTCAGTCGACAGGCCTTCCCCACTTCACTTTTGATCGTGTCCAGACCCCTTCCTCATTGAAAGTGACTGCTGCTGAGAACGTGGAGACGAAGATGCTGGTTGAGAAAGTGGTCCAGTTGATCAATGAGGGTGTCACTGGCATGGACCTGCTAGAAGTATTCCTCAGTCGACGCGTCCAGCCTCTTCAGGCCCGTGACCATCCCATGTGGCTGTAGTCTGGGGCTGACGACACCGCTCGTGTTCATCCGGAGGAAGTGTCAGCCAAGAGAGCATTACAGGCAACCAGGACAACCCCAGAGGAGCCAGGAGAGTCGTCCCCTTCAATGATGACAATCAGCCCGACAAGGTATGTTCTTTATTCCGACTGTCTTTGCATACACATTCCGATTGCCCTTGAGCTCGACTGACTTCTACTCGACTTCTTGCCTTGTAGGTTTTTACTGACATGTATTCGATGCCCAACGGTGAACAAGTTCTAGAGCAGGACCAGGAGGGAGAGGCTAGCACGGAGGAGAGCGGTGAATGGGAATCTTCGGATGAAGACGAGGAGGAGGAAAGCGAGGAGTCAGACGACGAGGAAGCCGTCGACTCATCGCCACGCTGTGAACACCGATCCAAGCAACACCATGATCCGGCGGGCGGGCGTGGGAAGAACATGGCCCCAAGTACCCACACGCAGAAGCGCACTCGGACGTCGACTCCGGAGCCGACAGAGAAGGTCGCCAAGCAGCCCAAGGTTGCTCCTCCAAAGACTCGGAAGACTTTGCCGAGGATCAAGATGGACGTCCTTGTTGCTTCAGGGTGAGTATCTTTATTGCATTTATCTAGGCTGACTGAAGCCTCTGTTCTGACTAGATGGATCATGTGTCTTTCTAGCCCAACCTCTGCTGCGACTGACATGGATATCCACAAAGCTCCAGGAGACGAGGAGACCGACGACGCGGCCACCTCCCGAGCTGGTAAGTCCGTTCGACCAGAACTCATTAGTCGATTGAGTTATCGGTCGACTGAATTTCCGATGTTTTGCTTTCGCTACAGTTCCGCGAGACATCGTCATGCTCCCTGATGATGATGATGAAGAAGTGCCTCTACAGGAGAGGAGGAGGAGAGGCGGGGGCTCAAGCAGGAGAGGGCTTGAAGTTCAAGTCCCTCAGTCGACGCTGGTGCTTGAGGCGGTGGTCGAGCGTTCCGGAGATCCGGTTCAGACCAATGTCACATTCGCCAACCCGCTGACAACTGATCGTTCGTCGAGGTCGACTGCTCCGGCTCCTGCTGCTCCAGTGCAACTCCACGCATCCGACCTAGTAGCTGCCTCGGCCGCCTTGGAGCCATCACTTTTTGTTGCATACCAGACCCAGATGATTCACCAAGTGCTGCCAGGGAGGCTCTTCGCCAGGTGAACCTTGTTACGGAGCAGGTGAAGGTGATGCACGAGGCCAGCCAGGTGGCCTATAATGCCAGCACCGCTCTGCAGACCAATGTTAAGGTCAGTGAACTCCCGACTGAACTTTTGAATGCTGTTTTATATCTGATCACCCACTGGGGTGTGCCTGTTTTTAGAGTTTAGGAAGTCTTCCACTCCACTCGACTCGCGCCGAGTCTTAGTCTTCTATCCGAACGAGTGGGGGCACACCGAGTGCACCCACTAGGTGTAGTCCCCGAGACCACGGTGACTGTTGGCAGTCGGCTGAGGTCTTAAAATCTACGTTTTTTTTAACTCACGCTGGGAAGACCATGCTGAGTCTTGATCTAGATCAGTGGGGGCACGCTAAGTGCACCCACTGGGTGTAGTCCCCGAGACTACTGTTGAATATTTGATTCGGCAGTAGTCTTAGAGTTGCTTTGACTGTGCCTTTTATTTCTGTCGACTGATATATCTCTTTCGCTGACCGTAGAGGTCTTGTGATCTTGGAGCTTGGCTTTCTGAGTTAAACAAGAAGCACATCAGCCTCGAACTTGATCTTGAACTTGCAAAGAAGAACCTCAAGATTGCTCAAGAAGAAATAGCCATCATGGGAGATAATCAATCGACACTTGTCCACCCAGTAGCTCGCGCCTTTAAGTGTTTTTTCTTTCAGTCTCTTTGAACCGAGTGACTTCATACAAGCAGATGTGCGTAGTGAAAACTGTCAGCTTCAGGCTCGTCTTAAGAGTGTTGTTTCTTTAGAGAGAATGAAGGAAGCTCTGGAGAAGAAGGATCAGGACCTTGCTGCTGCTCAGAAGGAAGCACGAGAGAAGACAGTGCTTGCGGACAAGAAGCTGGCTTCGATCGGCAAGTTGGAAGAGGAGAACACGAAGCCGAACACTGCCATCTCTGAAGCCAATCGGGAAGTTGAGCAACCGAAGAAGGACAAAGAGAACCTGACCAATGAAGTTGGAGGCCTCAGAGCTAGGACATGCAAGCTGGAGTCCTATCTGGGACAACTCGCCGCAAAACTAGTTCTCAAGCTTGAAGGTACTACCGTTCGACTGGTTAGTTATCGTCGACTGAAGTATCTTGTTATATTGTCGACTCACTATTTTTCCTGATTGTGCAGAACTTTGTCAGGATTTTGAGGCTGAGACTGGGTGGGTCGAGACAGGTCTCGACCCCATCAACTGTCCTGTGAAAGATGACATTGTGATGAACTTGCTGCGGTTGGAATCACGCTTGGATGGCACCGTTGCTTATCTGGCTCGACTGAAGGCGGCGATGACTCGGGTTGACGCCGAACTCTAGCCTCAGGCGGAACTTTCACAAGATCTCGAGTCGTTGATGACTCGACTAAATCAGATCCTTGGCCGAGTGCAGGAATGGAAGAAGTCATCCACTCGCTGTGGCACTAACGTCGCCCTGTCATTGGTCCGAGTGCACTGCAAGGACGCTAGAGAAGACAAGTTGGCGGCTCTCAAGGTTGTGAATACTAAGAAGCACACCTTCAATCCTTCATGGACATCTTCCTTGAGGATGCCACTCGTATTGCAGACATCATTGATCTTGACAACTTCTGTGATCCAACCAGCCCCTCTCCTGACGAGTGATCGAAAAACATTATGCTTCACCTTTATTTGCCTCGGAATGCCGAGTGATTTTGTAATAGTTGAAACTCCTTCGGGCCTGATGCCCGATCACTTTAATCCGCGGTTTGGAACCTTTGGATTTATCTGAACTTGCTTTATCTTTGAATATGTTGTGTTTGTCTCCGAGCGGAACTCGTTCTTCACTCGGATTGGTTCTTGTACTTTTGATGCAGCTTCCGAGGAAGAGGCCGCAGTCGACCTGTTGGACGAGTCCTGAGCAGCATTGATCAGCTCATTAGTGAGGCATTCAGCAATGGTCTTGACGTTCCTGAAAGCAGCTCACCTTGGCACCAGCTGTTGGATGAGCCTTTGGCAACACGCACAATCTTGTCCTTCTTCTTGATGGTGCAACCCCAGGGGGGGGGGGGGGGGTCGTGGTTGACCCGTACCACTCGGTAGGATTTTTTTCACTTAGGTGAGTACTGGACTACAGCTAAGCCTCCGAGTGGGAGGACCGCTCACCACTCGGTAGGATTGTTTACACTTAGGCGAGTACTGGACTACAGCTAAGCCCCCGAGTGGGAGGATCGCTCCCCACTCAGTAGGATTTTTTACACTTAGGCGAGTACTGGACTGCAGCTAAGCCCCCGAGTGGGAGGGTCGCTCACCACTCGGTAGGATTTTTTACACTTACGCGAGTACTGGACTGCAGCTAAGCCCCCAAGTGGGAGGATTGCTCGCCACTCGGTAGGATTTTTAAAACTTAGGCGAGTATTGGACTGCAGCTAAGCCCCCGAGTGGGAGGATTGCTCGCCACTCGGTAGGATTTTTTTAAACTTAGGCGAGTACTGGACTGCAGCTAAACCTCCGAGTGAGAGGCTAGCTCACCACTCGGTAGGATTTTTCAAACTTAGGTGAGTATTGGACTACAGCTAAGCCTCTGAGTGGGAGGATTGCTCATACAATCTCGTACTTCTTCTTGACGGTGCAGCCCCCCGGGGGGGGGGGGGGTCATGGTCGACCTGCACCACTCAGTAGGATTTTTCAAACTTAGGCGAGTACCGGACTGCAGCTAAGCCCCTGAGTGAGAGGCTGGCTCACCACTAGGTAGGATTTTTCAAACTTAGGCGAGTACTGGACTGCAGCTAAGCCCTCGAGTGAGAGGCTGGCTCACCACTCGGTAGGATTTTTCAAACTTAGGCGAGTACTGGACTGCAGCTAAGCCCCCGAGTGAGAGGCTGGCTCACCACTCGGTAGGATTTTTCAAACTTAGGCGAGTACTGGACTGCAGCTAAGCCTCCGAGTGAGAGGCTTGCTCATCACTCAGTAGGATTTTTCTTTTCAACTTAGGCGAAATGGATTCACAGCTAAGGTACCCACTGGGGGGATTTAGAACATGTAAAAAATGAACAACAATCATTCGGAAGACTGTAAAATTATGTTTTTGATAATCAAAAAAGGTATTTCTTATTACATCTCAACAGTCTGAATGCTTAAGAATAAAAGGGGCGGAGCAGCTCCGCATTCCAAGCGTGTGGCTCGTCTTTATTGTGTTCGACATTGAAAAGACGATATGCTCCGTTGTGGAGCACCCTGGTGACGACGAAGGGGCCTTCCCAAGCAGGAGTGAGCTTGTGTGGTTTCTGCTGGTCCACTCGAAGAACCAAGTCTCCTTCCTGAAATGCCCGACCCCTTACATTTCTGGCATGGAATCAACGCAGGTCTTGCTGGTAAATGGTCGACCGAATCAAGGCCATTTCTCTTTCCTCTTCCAGGAGATCGACTGCATCTTGCCGAGCCTGTTCTGCTTCCTCTTCTGAGAAAAGTTTGACTCGGGGGTGCATTGTGAAGCAAATCACTCGGGAGTACAGCTTCAGCTCCATAGACCAAGAAGAATGGGGTTCGTCCAGTCTACCGATTAGGAGTTGTCCTCAATCCCCAAAGTACTGATGGAAGTTCGTCGACCCAGGCACCTGCTGCATGCTTGAGGTCACGCATCAACGAGTTGTCAGTCCTTTGAGAATCAATCCATTTGCTCTTACAGCCTGCCCATTTGACTGAGGATGGGCGACTGAAGCGTAGTCGACCCTCGTGCCTTGTGAAGCACAAAAAGCTCTGAACTCGTCAGAATCGAAGTTCGACCCATTGTCAGTGATGATGCTGTGTGGAACACCATATCTGAATGTCAATTCTCTGATGAAACTTACAACTGTACTTGCTTCAAGGTTTTCAATGGGCTTGGCTTCAATCCATTTGTTAAACTTGTCAACTGCTACCAGCACATGGGTAAATCCACTCCTGCCAGTCCTCAGAGGTCCAACCATATCCAATCCCCAGACAGCGAAAGGCCAGACGAGTGGAATAGTCTTTAGAGCCGACGCAGGCTTATGGGACATGTTGGAGTAAAACTGACAGCCTTCACATTTGTCTACTATTTCTTTCGCCATCTCGTTGGCATGTGGCCAGTAAAATCCGGTTCGGTATGCTTTAGCCATGATGGTCCGAGAGGACGCATGGTGACCACAGGTCCCCGAGTGAATATCACTGAGGATCATTCGGCCTTCTTCTGGCGTGATGCATTTCTAGCAGATTCCAGTTACACTTTCTTTGAACAACTGACCTTTTATCACAGTAAAGGCTTTAGATCGTCGGACGATCTGTCGAGCCTCTTCTTCATCCTCTAGAAATTCTCTCCTAAGAACGTATGCAATGTATGGCACTGTCTAGTCAGGAGTGACGACCAAAACCTCCATGACTAAGTCGAGCACATCTGGGATTTCGACTTTAGTCGGATCTGTGGCACTCTTAGGCTGTTGGGCTCTTCAGTGAATGGATCTTCCTGAACTGAAGGTGAATGAATATGCTCCAAGAACACATTGCCGGGAATGGTCTCTCTCTTAGATCCTATCTTTGCCAATTAATCTGCAGCTTGATTTTTTAGTCGGGGTATATGGTGAAGCTCCAACCCTTCAAACTTCTTTTCCAGCTTTCTTACTGCGTTGCAATAACCAGTCATGGCCGGGCTCCTAACATCCCACTCTTTCATCACTTGATTAAGCACCAAATCCGAGTCACCGTGGACCATAAGGCGACGGACGCCGAGTGAAATGGCCATATGCAACCCGTATAAAAGTTCTTCATATTCAGCTTCATTGTTGGAGGAATCAAAATGAATCTGGAGAACATAGCTAAGCTTGTCTCCACGGGGGGATACCAATACTACCCCAGCACCGGAACCATTCAGCATCTTAGAGCCATCGAAGAACATGGTCCAATGCTCTGAGTGAACTTGAGTCGGCAGTTGCTGCTCAACCCACTCGGCATGGAAATATGCGATTGCTTGGGACTTGATAGCCTTCTTTGCCTCAAACTTGATATCCAATGGAAGGAGTTCAATCGCCCATTTTGCCACTCGACCAGTTGCATCTTTGTTGTTCAGAATTTCAGATAATGGTGCGTCGCTGATGACTGTAATGGAGTGATCAGAGAAATAGTGTGCAACCTTCTTCATGGTCATGTAGATTCCATAGACAAGCTTCTGATAATGTGGATATCTCTGCTTGGATGGAGTCAAAACTTCAGAGAGATAATATACTGGGTGAGGGAGTCCTGGACTAGGGGGTGTCCGGATAGCCGAACTATCATCATCGGCCGGACTCCAAGACTATGAAGATACAAGATTGAAGACTTTGTCCCGTGTCCGGATGGGACTTTCCTTGGCATGGAAGGCAAGCTTGGCGATACGGATATGTAGATCTCCTACCATCGTAACCGACTCTGTGTAACCCTAGCCCTCTCCGGCGTCTTTATAAACCGGAGGGTTTTAGTCCGTAGGACAGAACAACAATCATACCATAGGCTAGCTTCTAGGGTTTAGCCTCCTTGATCTCGTGGTAGATCCACTCTTGTACTACCCATATCATCAATATCAATCAAGCAGGAGTAGGGTTTTACCTCCATCGAGAGGGCCCGAACCTGGGTAAAAACATCGTGTCCCTTGTCTCCTGTTACCATCCGCCTAGACGCATAGTTCGGGACCCCCTACCCGAGATCCGCCGGTTTTGACACCGACATTGGTGCTTTCATTGAGAGTTCCTCTGTGCCGTCACGTATAGGCTCGATGGCTCCTTCAATCATCAACAACGACGCGGTCCAGGGTGAGACTTTTCTCCCCGGACAGATCTTCGTATTCGGCGGCCTTGCACTGCGGGCCAATTCGCTTGGCCATCTGGAGCAGATTGAAAGCTACGCCCTTGGCCATCAGGTCAGATTCAGAAGTTTGAAC
This sequence comes from Triticum timopheevii, assembly GCA_963921465.1. Classification (NCBI taxonomy): domain Eukaryota; kingdom Viridiplantae; phylum Streptophyta; class Magnoliopsida; order Poales; family Poaceae; genus Triticum; species Triticum timopheevii. The sequence continues at coordinate 193,482,218 of OY997264.1, read as the reverse complement.
TTCACGGTGGACATCCACAGAGACTTGATCTTCGACGGATTCGAGCCACAGCCGAGCGCGCCGCACTGTCTCGATGGGCATGATTTAGCTCTGCTGCCGGACAGTGCCCTGGAGGCCGCACACGAGTCCGCTCCGACCCTTAATTCGGAGCCGACTGCACAGATCGAGGATAGGTGGCTAGACACTGCCTCGGGGCCTGCTACATCTACGGCGATGGAGCCAAATACCGACCTTGTCCCTTGTGAAGCTCGTGACTCCGAGGTGCCGGACTCCTCGCCGAACTCCGAACCTCCCTCGCCCCCTCCAATCGAATCCGATTGGGCGCCGATCATGGAGTTCACCGCTGCAGATCTTTCAACACTCACCTTTCGGCGACATCCTGAATTCGCTGAAGTATCTCTCGTTATCAGGAGAGCCCTGGCCGAACTGCAGTCAGGATGGTTGGGATGCGGACGACGAAGAAATTCAAAGCCCACCCACCACCTACTTAGTAGCCACTGTCGACGATCTAACCGACATGCTAGACTTCGACTCCGAAGACATCGACAGTATGGTCGACGATGCCAGAGACAACCAAGAACCAGCGCCTACTGGGCACTGGAAAGCCACCTCGTCATATGACATATACATGCTGGATATCCCAAAGGACGGGAATGGCGAGGGAACAGCAGAGCAAGACCCCTCCAAGAAACAGCCTAAGCGCCGGCGTCAGCGGCGCCGCTCTAAATCCCGCCACAGCAAGAATGGAGATTCCGGCACCAGAGACAATGACACCCCTGACAGTGCCGAAGACAACCCCCTCCAGCAAGATTCAGCACAGGAGGACGGAGAATCCAGCCCTCATGAGAGAGTGGCAGACGAAGAGGTAGAGGATGATAATTACATACCTCCCTCTGGAGACGAGGCAAGCCTCGACGACGACGAATTCGTCGTGCCTGAGGATCCTGTCGAACAAGAGCGTTTTAAACGCAGGCCTATGGCCACGGCAAACAGCCTCAAGAAAAAGCAGCAACAGCTTAGAGCTGATCGAGATCTGCTAGCCGACAGATGGACTGAAGTCCTTGCGGCCGAAGAGCATGAACTCGAACGCCCCTCCAAAAGCTACCCCAAACGCAAGCTGCTCCCCTGATTAGAGGAGGAGGCATATAAACCTGCATCACCAGCGCACAATACGCTGACCGACCACCTCGTGGCCGCGACAGAGAGGCCTTCAGGCCCTCCACTAGAACCGTACCCCGGCATCGCTCGAAAAGCACAAAGCCACAGGGGAACGCTCCGGACTTGCGAGATATATTGGAGGATAAGGCAAGACAATCAAGATCGATCTACGGATCGCGTGGGCGCCCCATGATACACGACGACATCCGTCGCGCCGGACACAGCAATTTCGGCCGGGCCGAACATAGTAGACAAAGCTCGTTTGAGCTACGTCGTGACATAGCCCAATACAGAGGCGCCGCACACCCACTATGCTTCACAGATGAAGTAATGGATCATCAAATCCCCGAAGGGTTTAAACCCGTGAATATTGAATCCTATGATGGCACAACAGACCCCGCGGTTTGGATCAAAGACTATCTCCTTCATATCCACATGGCCCGCGGTGATGATCTTCACGCCATCAAATACCTCCCACTCAGGCTTAAAGGACCAGCTCGGCATTGGCTTAACAGCTTGCTAGCAGAATCAATTGGGTGTTGGGAGGACCTGGAAGAAGCATTCCTCGATAACTTCCAGGACACGTATGTGCGACCACCAGACGCTGACGACCTAAGCCATATAATTCAGCAGCCAGACGAATCGGCAGACAATTCTGGACACGGTTCTTAACAAAGAAAAATAGAATCGTCGACTGTCCGGATGCAGAGGCCCTCGCAGCCTTCAAACATAACATCCGCGATGAGTGGCTTGCTCGGCACCTAGGACAGGAAAAGCCGAATCCATGGCAGCCCTCACATCACTCATGACCCGCTTCTGCGCGGGAGAGGACAGCTGGCTAGCCCGCAGTAACAACCTCAGCAAAAGTTCTGGCAGTCCGGATACCAAGGACCGCAATGGCAGGTCACGCCGCAACAAAAACAAATGCCGCGTTAACGGTGATAACACTGAGGATACGGCAGTCAACGCCGGATTCAGAGGCTCCAAACCCGGTCAGCGGTAAAAGCCATTCAAAAGAACTACTCCGGGTCCGTCCAATTTGGACCGAATACTCGACCGCTCTTGCCAGATACACGGCACCCCCGAAAAGCCAGCTAATCACACCAACAGGGATTGTTGGGTATTCAAACAGGCAGGCAAGTTAATTGCCGAAAACAATGACAAGGGGCTGCATAGCGACGACGAGGAAGAGACCCGTCCGCCGAACAATAGAGGACAGAAGGGTTTCCCCCCACAAGTGCGGACGGTGAACATGATATATGCAACCCACATACCCAAGAGGGAGCGGAAGCGTGCACTTAGGGACGTATACACGATGGAGCCAGTCGCCCCGAAGTTCAACCCATGGTCCTCCTGCCCGATCACTTTTGATCGAAGGGACCACCCCACCAGCATCCGCCATGGCGGATTCCCCGCATTGGTTTTAGACCCAATCGTTGATGGATTTCACCTCACCAGAGTCCTGATGGACGGTGGCAGCAGCCTGAACCTGCTTTATCAGGATACAGTGTGCAATATGGGCATAGACCCCTCAAGGATTAAACCCACAAAAACGACCTTTAAAGGCGTCATACCAGGTGTAGAGGCCAATTGTACAGGCTCAGTTACACTGGAAGTGGTCTTCGGATCCCTGGATAACTTCCGAAGCGAGGAGTTAATCTTCGACATAGTTCCGTTCCGCAGCGGCTATCATGCTCTGCTTGGACGGACCGCGTTTGCAAAGTTCAATGCGGTGCCACACTACGCATACCTCAAGCTCAAAATGCCAGGCCCTCGAGGAGTCATCACGGTCAACGGAAACACTGAACGCTCCCTTCGAACGGAGGAACACACAGCGGCTCTCGCGGCAGAAGTACAGAGCAGCCTCTTAAGGCAATTCTCGAGTCCGGCTGTTAAGCGACCGGACACGGCTAAACACGCCCGGAGTAACCTACAACAAGACCACCTGGCATGTTCCGAGCACGCGTAGCAATGCGGCCCCAGCCCCAGCCCTTGCAAAATTGCAAGACTGGCCTTCGCGTACATCATTACGCTCTGGAGATACCATGGGCATAGGGGGAGGGGCACGACCACGACAGGCCCAGAATGAGTCTTAACCACACCAGGGGCTCCCAAGTGTGTCATTCTTTTTTTTCTTTTTCTTTTTTCTTACCCACAGGACTCCGTTCACCAGAGGCCCTGTCCGGCAGTAGTCCTGCCGAACTCACGATGCAACAGCCAGGGAAGGGGAAAGGTTACGACGAGTATCCAGGTGGTCTCCATTACGAGCATTAGATCTGTTTTGTACACCATTCCGCAGCCTACCCCTGGAGGGGGACATGTTTAATAGTCCTATCCCTTGCTTACCGCACTATTTGTATCGTTCTGCATTCATGGCAGTATTTCTTGAATAAACAATGCATCGCTTTTTGCTCATAATTGCATTCCTTTCTTATACATATGTTCATTTATGACATGTTGCACCCGTACACTTTGGTACAGCTAAATACACCAGGGGCTTAAGTTCCCCACATTATGGTGTGATAAGTCCGAACACTTTCACAAGTGCGGCACCCCGAACTTATATCATTATATGCATCGGCTCCGAATCATGTCTTGGGTCAATAGTTGGGTTTGCCCGGCTCCCATGTTTTGGTACCTTACGTTCCGTTATATCGGCTAAGGTAGCGCTGGGAGAACCACTGCGATTGCGCCCCAGTTGAGCTGGGCAAGCGCCTCAGTGGAGAAAGCTAAAACTGACCGTCATGATGAGGTGAGAGCCGGTCGCTGTTCGAGAGGTTTTTTCGAGTCCCTAAAGACTTATGCCGCTTAGAGCGAGGAACCGGCTTTGTCCGGCCTAGGCATGGATAGCGCCCCGGATTCGGCCTTCCGAACACTAGGGGCTTCGCCGAAATTTAAAATTATAGAATTCTATGGCTAAGTGAGAGTGTTCAAGCACTATAAGTCCGGTTGCCTTGTTCGTTGTGTTGAGCGCCTCCCTAAATGGACCCAAAAATGGGAACAAGAGCGCTCAAGTTTATCCCGAACACCCCAGCACTCGTGGTATGGGGGCTGAAGCCAACGACTTGCCATCTCTCAGATTTGATAAACGACCGCACAAAAGGTAATATTTTAAATCAATAAGCGTTGCTTAGTGCATACGAACAAAGTTTTCGGCGCACATGATAACAAAATGCGAGTCTAATCAAATATTACATCTTTGGAGCACTCACCCGCAATCATGCGGGCACCCTTTAGGACACCCTTATAATACATTTTGGGCGTGCGATACTCCTTGCCCGTCGGCGGCGCATCCATCACAAGCTTCTCAGTGTCCATCCTGCCCCAGTGCACCTTTGCACGGGCAAGGGCCCGACGGGCACCTTCAATACAGGCGGAGTGCTTGATGACTTCAACCCATGGACAAGCATCCACCAGCCGCCGCACCAGGCCGAAGTAGCTCCCAGGCATGGCCTCCTTGGGCCACAACCGAACTATAAGGCCCTTCATGGCCTGTTCGGCCACCTTGTGGAGCTCGACCAGCTGCTTCAGCTGGTCGCTAAGGGGCACCGGATGTCCGGCCTCAGCATACTAAGACCAGAAGACCTTCTCCGTCGAGCTCCCCTCCCCAGCCCTGTAGAAAGCGGCAGCATCGGACACGCTGCGGGGCAGATCTGCGAACGCTCCTGGAGAGCTCCGAATTCAGGTAAGTAATAGGTAATTCACATTCACATACTTGCTTTGCATGAAAAATGCCTTACCTGTCTCTATTTTCTTTAACGCCTCGATTTCCTGGAGGGTCTTGTGGGCTTCGACCTTAGCGGCTTTGGCACTCTCAAGAGCCGATGCAAGCTCGGACTCTCAAGTCTTCGAGTCGCGCTCCAAACTCTCATGTTTTTCCATGAGAGCCTGGAGATCTTGCTGTACCTCCGCCACCCACGCCTCCTGCTTCTCTCGCCCAGCATGCTCCGCGGCCGCATTACGTTCGGTCGCGGACATCGCCTCCTTCAGGGTCGCCACCTTGTTCATGGCCCCTAGAGTACCCACGTTATCCTTGTCATTTCTCGTGCAACCAAATCCTTTTCTGTAAGGTACAACTTTAATAAGGCGTTACTCACCTTCCTTGTCCTCGAGCTGCTTCTTGGCACGGCCGAGCTCGCTCTCGGACCGCTCGAGGCTTTGCTTCAAAGCATTGACCTCCGCAGTCAGTGCGGCAGAGGTCAGCAGCGCAGCCTGCAATCCCATATTGACATATTTTTGAAGACTCCTGAGTATATCTTTTTAGATTCTCAGTCCGGCTTTTCTTTCCGAACACCGAACCGAGCATCAGGGGCTACTGTCTATGCAGTACTATTTCACATATATTAAAATTCTTACCTCAAAGCCTGTTAGAAGGCTGCTGCAGGCTTCGGTCAGCCCGCTTTTGGCGAGCTGAACCTTCCGAATCACCGCACTCATGACAGTGCGGTGTCCCTCTTCGATGGAAGCGCCGTTGAGCGCCTCTAGCAAAGTATCCGGCGCCTCCGGTTGGATGGAGGCCGCCGGTGTCACAGTCTTGCCCTTCTTACGAAGGGGCCGCCCGCCGGACTCCGGAACCACTGCAGGTTCCGGCGCGGAGTCCGGTGCAAAGTCCGGGAGGTTGCCCTGCGGCACCTCCGGGGCCTCCTCCTCCTGGTGGGTCCCTTCCCGGGATCCCACCTCGGCGTCGTCAGCATCGCGGGGGGTGGAGGCGGTCGGAAGAGAATCCATATCCGACGTGCCCAAAGACCCGCTCGACGAAGCGGGAAGATCGTCCTTGGGCGGACTACAAGGTTGTATGCGGCATTAGAAAGACACCATGCGACAAAAAGAAAAATTATAAATCATTTAGGAGTCCGGATACTTACGATCTCGCCAGGGGCTTGGCCCTTGAGGGCCACTCCTCGTCGCCATCGACGGCGGTGGCGGAGCAGTCCGGGGGAAGGGTCTTTCCCTTCTTGGACCCTTCGGCCTCCCTTGCTGGGGAGGCCTTCCTCTTCTTTTCTCCCCCGCTGGGGGAGAGGCCTCTTTCTTCTCCTCCTCGTCCTCGTGGGAGGAGTCCTCCTCGGAGTCATCGGACGATGAGTCCGATACCACCTGACGCCGGGAACTCCTTCGGGTTCCCGTGGCCTTCTTCTCCGGCACTACGTAAAGTGCCGGGACCAGCAGCCCTGTCAAACGAGCATCCGCTGGGTCTTCTGGAAGAGGAGCAGGACAGTTAACCTGTCCGGATGTCTTTTGCCAGGCCTGTTAAAGGCATTGGGAGTTTAGATCCCGCATAGAGTCAAACTATGAAAAGCAAGTGTCCCATAAAGGATAACCTGGCTTATCTTGCCAGCCGGACGCTGCGAGCTGAATCCGTGATCTTCGGTAGCGGATGCGGGGGCCTCACTGCCCTTGAACAGCACCCTTCAGGCATCTTCGTACGTAGTGTCGAAGAGCCCGCTCAAGGTCCGGTGCTGTGCCAGATCAAACTCCCACAAATTGAAGTCCCGTTGTTGGCAGGGGAGAATCTGGCGGACGAGCATGACCTGGATCATGTTGACAAGCTTGAGCTTCTTGTTCACCAGGGTTTGGAGACAGGACTGGAGTCCGGTCAGCTCTTCCGAACTACCCCATAGCAGGCCCTTCTCTTTCCAGGAGGTGAGCCGCATGGGGATGCCAGATCTGAATTCGGGGGCCGCTGCCCATTTAGGGTCACGCGGCTCGGTGATGTAGAACCACCCCGATTGCCACCCCTTGATGGTTTCCACGAAGGCGCCTTCGAGCCAAGTGACGTTGGGCATTTTGCCCACCATGGCGCCTCCGCACTCTGCTTGGCTGCCCTTCACAACCTTCGGGAAGGGGAGCCGGACAGTTAACCTGTCCGGACGTCTTCTGCCAGTCCTATTAAAGGCATTGGGAGTTTTAGATCCCACATCGAGTCAAACTATGAAACAAATAAGTGTCCCATAAAGGATAACATAGCTTACCTCGCCGGCTGGGCGTTGCGTGCTGAATCCGCGATCTTCAGTTGCGGATGCGGGGGCTTCTCCGCCCTTGAACAGCACCCTCCAGGTAGCTTCGTACGTCATGTCGAAGAGCCCGCTCAAAGTCCGGTGCTGTGCCGGATCAAACTCCCACAAATTGAAAGCCCGTTGCTGGCAGGGGGGAATCCGGCCGACGAGCATGACCTGGATCATGATGACAAGCTTAAGCTTCTTGTTCACCAGGGTCTGGAGACAGGACTGGAGTCCGGTCAGCTCCTCCAAACTACCCCATAGCAAGCCCTTCTCTTTCCAGGAGGTGAGCTGCATGGGGGTACCAGATCTGAACTTGGGGGCCGCTGCCCATTTAGGGTCACGCGGCTCGGTGATGTAGAACCACCCCGATTGCCACCCTTTGATGGACTCCACAAAGGCACCCTCGAGCCAAATGACGTTGGGCATTTTGCCCACCATGGCGCCTCTGCACTCCACTTGGACGCCCTTCACCACCTTCGGCTTGACATTGACGGTCTTGAGCCACAGGTCGAAGTGGGGCTGGATGCAGAGGAAGGCCTCGCACATGACGATAAACGCCGAGATGTTGAGGATGAAATTCGGGGCCAGATCATGGAAATCCAGGCCGTAGTAGAACATGAGCCCCCGGACAAAAGGGTGGAGTGGGAAGCCCAGTCCGCGGAGGAAATGGGGAAGGAATACCACCCTCTCATGGGGCCCGGGGGTGGGAATGAGCTGCCCCTCGTCGGGGAGCCGGTGCGCGATGTCGCTGGATAGATATCTGGCGCTGCGCAGCTTCTTGATGTGCCCCTCCATAACGGAGGAGGCCATCCACTTGCCTCCCGCTCCGGACATGGCTGGAGAAGGTCGAGGTGAGATGTGCAGACTTGGGCACTGGAGCTCGAGTACGCGGAGATGGATAAGCAAAAGAGGAAGAAGGCATAGGTAAAAAGGTGGATCCTTATCCCCTTATATATGGGCGGACGAAACTGTGCGTCCCCACCGGCCTGGTAAAACTCGCTTATCTCCCAAGTGCCGCAATCAATGGCGCGGTTGGGTTACCCACGTCCGTATTGATGGGAATCCCGGAATAAGGGGAACACGATCTCTGCTTCGACAAGACATGCCAAGGAAACCGCTTTGCTAAACGCGCTGAGGTGGTATAATAAAAATGATTCGAGTAATGGCTTGATAGTGGTGTGACGTCACGCCACAAAATACGTCAGCAGATTGAACTTGTGTAAATATTATTCTCTCTACGGTGGTATGTGGAATTTATTTTACAGAGCTAGACACTATCCTGGTGTTCACAATCTTCTATGAATTATTCGGAGGAGGAACGCGCCTTGCAATGCCGAAGACAATATGCGCGCCGAACTCGTCGTCATTGAAGCCTGGTTCAGGGGCTACTGAGGGAGTCCTGGACTAGGGGGTGTCCGGATAGCCGAACTATCATCATCGGCCGGACTCCAAGACTATGAAGATACAAGATTGAAGACTTCGTCCCGTGTCCGGATGGGACTTTCCTTGTCGTGGAAGGCAAGCTTGGCGATACGGATATGTAGATCTCCTACCATTGTAACCGACTTTCCTTGGCGTGGAAGGCAAGCTGCTCAGCCCACTCGGCATGGAAATATGCGATTGCTTGGGACTTTATAGCCTTCTTTGCCTCAAACTTGATATCCAATGGAAGGAGTTCAATCGCCCATTTTGCCACCCGACCAGTTGCATCTCTGTTGTTCAGAATTTCAGATAATGGTGCGTCGCTGATGACTGTAATGGAGTGATCAAAGAAATAGTGTGCAACCTTCTTCATGGTCATGTAGATTCCATAGACAAGCTTCTGATAATGTGGATATCTCTGCTTGGATGGAGTCAAAACTTCAGAGAGATAATATACTGGGTGAGGGAGTCCTGGACTAGGGGGTGTCCGGATAGCCGAACTATCATCATCGGCCGGACTCCAAGACTATGAAGATACAAGATTGAAGACTTTGTCCCGTGTCGGGATGGGACTTTCCTTGGCATGGAAGGCAATCTTGGCGATACAGATATGTAGATCTCCTACCAATGTAACCGACTCTGTGTAACCCTAGCCCTCTCCGGTGTCTATATAAACCGGAGGGTTTTAGTCCGTAGGACAGAACAACAATCATACCATAGGCTAGCTTCTAGGGTTTAGCCTCCTTGATCTCGTGGTAGATCCACTCTTGTACTACCCATATCATCAATATCAATCAAGCAGGAGTAGGGTTTTACCTCCATCGAGAGGGCCCGAACCTGGGTAAAAACATCGTGTCCCTTGTCTCCTGTTACCATCCGCCTAGACGCACAGTTTGGGACCCCCTACCCGAGATCCGCCGGTTTTGACACCGACACTGGGCGTTGAACTTTGTAAGCTTTTCCTTCTTCTTCCCGCTCGATCGTGAGTATTGTATTGACAACTTGTCCAGTGGCTACAATGTAAAGCAGTAAAGGCTCTTTGCTTATTGGCACAACAAGCACCGGCTGGGTGGAAAGCAGGGTTTTGAGCTCTGTAAACCCTGCGTCAGCTTCATCAGTCCACTCGAACTTATCAGATTTCTTCATCAATCGGTAAAGAGGTAAGGCCTTTTCACCAAGACGAGAAATGAATCGACTCAAGGTGGCCAAACAACCAGTAAGCTTCTGAACGTCATGCACACGCACAGGGCGTTTCATTCGGAGGATGGTATCAACTTTTTCTGGATTTGAATCGATCCCTCGTTCAGAAACGAGGAAACTGAGTAATTTTCCACTTGGGACTCCGAACGTGCACTTTGACGGATTAAGCTTGATATCATACCTTCTTAGGTTGGCAAAGGTTTCTGCAAGGTCGGTCAGCAGGTCGGAACCTTTACGTGACTTGACCACAATGTCATCCATGTATGCTTCCACATTCCGACTGATTTGAGTGAGCAGGCACTTTTGAATCATCCTCATGAATGTGGCACCGGCATTTTTAAGACCAAATGGCATGGTGACATAGCAAAAGCACCCGAATGGGGTGATGAAAGCTGTTTTTATTTCATAGGGACCATACAGTCGGATCTGATGATACCCGGAATATGCATCTAGAAAAGACAAGCGCTCACACCCCGCAGTCGAGTCAACAATCTGATCGATGCGGGGGAGATGGAACTAATCTTTCGGGCAGGCCCGTTTGATATGCTTGAAATCGATGCACATACGAAGTGAATCGTCTTTCTTAGGGACCATGACCACATTGGCAAGCCACTCGGAGTGGTAGATCTCTTGGATGAACTCTGCTACTAGGAGCCGAGCCACTTCCTCGCCAATTGCTTTTCTCTTCTGCACGTCGGACCGCCGAAGATGATCTTTGGCGGGTTTTACCTTGGGATCGACACGCAAACGGTGCTCAGCCAGTTCTCTGGGTACACCCGGCATGTCAGAAGGTTTCCATGCGAAGATATCCCAGTTCTCACGGAGGAACTGGATGAGCGCTTCTTCCTATTTGCTGTCGAGTGTCGTTGAGATATAAGTTAGTGCAGCATTGGGATCGGTCAGGTGAATATGAATCAGATTCGTTTCTCCAGACGACTGAAATGCAGAATCCGTGGCAGGCTTCTTAGCTCAGAGCAAATCACTTGGATCTGCATTTTTCTGATATTCTTGGAATTCAACTGCTACCATTTGTGCATCGACAATTTTGGAACCCTTCTGGAAGCATTCCTCCGCTTTCTGCCGATTGCTAGTGACTGTGATCACACCTTTGGGTCCAGGCATCTTCAGCTTGAGGTACACATAACATGGTCGAGCCATAAAACGTGCATAGGCGGGCCTACTGAGAATGGCATGATAAGCACTCTGGAAATCTACAACTTCAATTGTCAACTTTTCCTTATGGTAATTCTTGGAATCATCGAAAACCACGTCAAGGGCGATCTGGCCGAGTGATTCGGCTTTCTTTCCAGGGATAACGCCATGAAAACTCATATTGCTCTCGCTAAGTTTGGACATCAGAATGCCCATCCCCTTCAAGGTTTCAGCATAAAGAATATTCAGGCTGCTACCACCATCCATTAGCACTTTGGTCAGTCGAGTGCCTTCGACCACTAGGTCGACCACCAACGCCTGCCTCCCAGGAGTGGCTATATGCGCCGGGTGATCAGACTGGTCGAATGTGATGGCTATTACCATTTCAGGTATGTGGTCGTTGTCGCCGGAGCAACCACATTCACTTCTCGGTTGATAACTTTCAATCGACTCTTGCTCTCCACATCAGCAAAAATCATCAGGGTGGAATTGACTTTGGGATAACCATCGTCTTCCTCTTCATCCTCGTCTTTGTCCGACTCTTTTTCCTTATCACTGGGCTGTTTATCTCAGAACTGCTGGATCAGGAGTTGACATTGTCGAGTGATGTGTTTAGGATAAATCAGATTACCCTCTTCATCCTTCTTCATATGAATGTGACATGGTAAATCCAACACATCATTTCCTGCTTGATCCTTGACCTTCTTAGGGGTCCAGGGCCCCTTAGGTTTTCCTTTAAACTTTCCTTGAACCACTGCCGCAATTTCACCGGGTGTTGCAGTCTCGGCCTTACGCTTCTGTTTCCCATTGGAATTACCCCCGCCGGCATCTTGGCCGACTGGTTTACCCTTTCCGCTGCGGAGTCGATCCTCTTCTTCTCTGTTAGCGTACCAGGTGGCTATTTCCATCATCTGAGTCAGAGTCATATCTCCAGTCCGACCGAACTTCAGGACCAGCTCCCGATATTTAACGCCTTCCTTGAAGGCACACACTGCTTGATGCTCAGATACATTTTCTACTGTGTGATGCAGAGTGGTCCACCTCTGAATGAAATCCCTTAAAGTCTCACTCGGTTTCTGCACACAATGCTGCAATTCTGTCAGCCCTGCTGGCCGCTTGCAAGTACCCTCAAAAGTTCTGACGAACACTCGAGCAAGCTCTTCCCAACTGAATATACTGCTTGGGGCTAACTAAGTCAACCACGCTCTGGCTGACCCTTCCAACATCAGAGGAAGATGCTTCATTGCCACATCATCATTCTCGCCACCAATCTGCACAGCCACTCGGTAATCCTCAAGCCAAGTTTCAGGCTTGGACTCTCCAGTGAACTTGCTGACTCCAGTCGCCAACCTGAAGTTGGGAGGAATCACTGCAGCCCTGATGGCTCTGCTGAAACACTCTGGACCCGAAACATGAACTCTGCTACCAGTCGGACAATCCCTGCCAAGGTCTTCCCTATGTGCTCTGTTCCGGTCGACTAGACCTTCAACGAGAATAGATCTTGCATCAAAGCCTGGCTCTCTTGGGTCGACTGGTGCTCTGCGCTCGCCACTGTGAAGGCGTCTATCATCATACTGCCGAGGCACATATGATGCACTCCTCGGAGGAGGTGTAGGCACTCGACGACGATTGTCACGGTCGAATCACTGATCATACTGTCCACGACCTTCACGCCGCAGGGGCGATCTCGGACTGTGGGCCGACTGAACAGTATCCGCTACCACGGATCTGCTATGAATCCTATTCCGCGTCTGAGCCACTGCTGTGCTCTGTTCTCCTGCTGCCCAGAGTAAGGCCCGGATCTGCATCAAACCTCTGCCAGTCTCTGACTGGGAAGGTTGAATCGACTATGCTATTCGGGCCGCAGCTGTGAGATTTTGAATCGGAGTGCGGTATACCTTAGGTGGAGGCGGGAAAAGCCATCGTCGATTGGACTCAGGGATCCGCTCCCGAGCACGCTCGTCGAGTGCGCGCTGGAGTTTCTCCAGCCGAGTGTGCTCAGCCAAGTTAGCCAAGCGCACCTCTTCCAAGGCTCGAGCCTCGGGGGTTTCTCCAACGATGGGCGTGTGGAGTGCATCCATGTTGCGGCGACGAAGTTCTTCCCTCTGCTGCGAAGAGAGGGGTTCGGGATGGTACTCCTCATGGACGCGCGACAGATCACCGCCACCATCCCCTCCGTCTTCACGGCGGAAACCAGGCGGACTACATGGTCCGTCGACCATCAGGACTTCAGCCGCAGGGTCGCTGCTATCGCACTCGGATGCGATCTCGAAGGAGCCAGTCGAACAGGCCGTGGAGAGTTTCGTCGGGCTCGATTGCCGTGACATGATGGGTGGCCGAATGTCGAGCCACCACGTGTTTCACCCACCGCTGAAGCCGCGACCGACTGGATCGCTTGCGGCGGCGAATAGCAGGGAGAGAGGACATCATCGGAGCCAACCGATACTGGGTCGGTGGCTGCCAGAGAAGGACACCGCATATGCACGCGCGAAAGTGCGTCGCCTCTCGGATGGGGAGCGCCTCGACGTCAAGGGGATCTTCTTGAAGCCATGCGAAGTCGTCGGCGATGAACACGAGCGCGCCGAGACGGATCTCGCGGCCCTCAGCCAATCCACCGCCGGAAACCATGATGATGGAGATCGAAAAAATTGCAACTTCACCAACAAGTTGCTAAGACACCTGCCCTACGGTGGGCGCCAACTGTCGTGGTTCTAAGACTGACAGTAGAAAGGGGGTAGTTATGGAGAGGCAAGATCTCAGCTATGGTGAAGGTGTACATACAGGATTTACGAGTTTAGGCCCTTCACGGAGGAAGTAATAGCCCTACGTCTCGGTGCCCGGAGGCGGTCGACTGGATTATATGTGTGTGATGTTACAGGGGGTGCGAACCCTTGTCCCAGAGGAGGGGGGTGGCTTATATAGATTGCGCCAGGACCCCAGCCATCCTCCATTACAAGGGGCTTAATGTACATAAAGTAGGGGCGTTACTGATAACGCCAGCCATAAGTGCTATTGATGACCTTAAAGACTATGGAGTGAATGTCCGACCGTTACAGTGCTGAGTGACTCCTGGCCTTCAGTAGGTCGAGTGATTCCTCATATGGTTGAGTGACAACAGGTAGGAGGGGGTACCCGAGTGATATGATTGCTCGAGTGGATTTCACTCGACACCTTTGACTGGGGGTTCTTCGTTGCCTCTTGGACTTCTTATCTTCTAGGGTAGTGACCTTGGGTAGGACGTATAGGTCAGGCCTATGACCTTACCCCAGGTCTGTATCCTCATCAGTCGCTATACATGAAACTCGTTATGATACTCCCACTATGGGAGGTCTAAAATCCTCCCCTTTTCGTCTCCGCACAGTGGTGTAGCTCGATCAGTGGCATCTCGACAGTGGCTGTCAGTTTGGGTGCGGGATTAGTTTTGGGCATGGCTTATGACGAAAATTTATTCAACATAAATCCAACCCACCCTACCCTTTTGGTGCACCATACGGCAACAGGTGGCGGCAGAGTTGGCTGTTGAGGACTGGTTGCCAGGAGAGTCGTTTCAAATCCCTTCCTTTACCGCCCAACTTCTTAAGCACTTGGACGAGGTGTAGTCTACAATTTATAAAACCTTCCCTACTGCAACATGACGAAGATCTCTAATTTGGTTGGCATGGACAATCTCAAGCTTGAAGCCCTGCAACTCGATATCAAGACTTCATATCAAGACTGTGAACAAGAACTTTGCAAGCATAAAAAAAACTTTGAGAAATTCTAGCCACTCTCAGGGAAATCCCTAACAAAGAAGAGACTGAAGACCCAGTTGGTCGACCTGCATAGGGGAGTGCTCAACAACACAACCCCATCATCAATCCTAGAATATTAATCATGTCCCAAACAGCTTGTTCTACACAACATTGCTCTAGACAAGCAACATGCATTTACTTCAGGCTCTAAAGTGTCACATTATCACCAGGGAAGGGAGTTGAACATGGATGGGGCTTCCAAGATGCCTTATTGGCACCCTATCCATGTTGCAAACAAATAAGATCAAGTGGAACCACAAGCCAAAAAATTCAACGATAGCTAGGGGACTATCTTTCCGATGAAGAGCCATAATAAGGTGGTTTCAGAAGGGGTACTCCTACATGCATGCCTTAGACCCCTACCGACTACCGAATAAGCACATTGACTATGAAACATGCTAGAATGAATATCATCGAGTTTGATGGCACTAATGTTGACTCCTAGATTCAGAATATGAACAATATTTTGACTCCTACAGTACATCCCTTGATGAGAACATAATTTGTCGAGTCATATGTCAAATTGCATTCAATTTAGTGGTGAAGGGACACTAGATTTTCTATTTCCACGCTGGTGTGGCACATATTTTGCAAATATTTGAGTAAAAGATTTCTGAAACTTCAGTCTGTGAAAATGCCAAATCCTTTTCACTTTCTCACTAACTTGTTTACTGTCCCAATATATTACCAAATATGACACAACAATTAATCTTCTTAGGTGGGATAACCTTGCCATAGATACACAATGATTACTATATGCACAATATCATTTCTAGGTTAAGACCCCACATTTAGAGCCACTTGGAGTATCATGAGCCTAAATACATGTGAAAAACTATGTGGGATGGTAGAAGGATTCAAGAATCTTGACCTATTCCACCAACCACCCTCAAACCATCTACACAAAAGCAAGCAGACAAGTCATCATTTATCATCCTAGGCCCGCTTCTATTCCTGTCAATATAACACCCGTTACATCAACTGCTACAGTACAACAAGGCAGACTTAAGGGCATTTGCTATAGATGAAGTGACTTGCTTTCCAGGGAACAAACATGTCTACAAGCTACCTCATAAAGGTCTGCAAGCTAACACAAAAGTGTCAAATTCAAGCACTGCAAGATCAATGTTCAGAAACCATAAAATAATTTATATTGTTAATGCGAATGATGAAACTGAACTCCAAGAAAAGACCATCAATAACCGCAAACTTTAGATCGGAATGCATGAAGTTCATGGAGACCCTAGTAAGAAAAATAAAAAAAATATCCACTTTAACTTTTATCATTGTCTCCACAAAGGTCACTACTTTAGTTGATAGTGGCGGTACCACTACTTTTCAGCTAGCTCACTTAACTGCACATGTTAGATCACTCCTCTTAAGAAAGTCCACGCACTATTACCAATGGAGGCAAACTCTAGAGTAAATTCACATGCTAGCCGATCCAAGGAGATGAGCTCAATGGGGCATTGATTTTCTTAAAAATTGACCTCGGAAGTAGATATAATCAAATCAGAATAAAAGAGGGAGATATTGATAAAATTACATTTAGTACACACGTGGGCTATTATGAGTATTTGGTTATGTTGTTTGGGCCTCACTAATGCACCAACAAATTTTCAATAATGAATGAATGAACACAATGTTGACACCATTTTGGGAAAATTTCTATTAATATTCTTTGATGATGTTCTGACCTATAACAAATATATGGAAGAACACTAGCAACACTTCCGAACTGTAGTTAGTACACTGAGAGACAAGAAACTGCGTGTCAAGCAAATTTTTTTTGGTCAACCACAAGTTGAATGTCGTGGCCACATCATCACTAGAGGTGGGGTGGCCACTGACCCTGCAAATATTAAAGCCTTTGCTAACTAGCCTATACTTGAAAATGTCTCTCAATTATGGCATATTTTGCAAACCACTTTTTGAAGCAATGAAGAAAGAGGGATTTGTATACTCGGATTACCAAGAAGTTGATTTTACTGCACTTGAGCAACATATGACACAAGCACATGTTCTTACGATGCTCAAAATTCTCTCCCATTTGCCCTAGAAGCAAATGCTCCCAAATATGGCATTGGAGCAGTCTTAGTGATGAATAGAAAGCCTATCTCGTTTCTTAGCAAAGCAACTATACCTATAATAGTTGCCCTTTCAATTTATGACAAGTAAGCTTTAGCAAGTTTGGAGGCATCACAAAAATGGAGACACTACCTTGTTGTTTCCTCCTTGATCATGAGAACAAACCAAGAAAATCTCGAACATATGGCAGAACAAAAGTTTTATGAAGGAGTCCGGCATAAGCTCTTAATCAAGTTACTATGATATACATTCTTTGTGGAATACAAAAATGATAAATAAAATAAAGTAGTTGATGCTCTTTCTAGCGTTAAATACGGAGTCCGCTCCTTTACTAGCACAATGGTTCCCACTTGGATAACTGAAGTTGTTTACATGACAAGTGCAAGGTACTCGTATCTCTTCTCCTGAACAACTCCTGCTCCTTACACCTCGACAAATGGAGTCCTTGGATACAAAAGGAAAAAAAATCTTAATGAATCATGCAATCACTTAAGACAGTCCCTTATTTCATCTTGTCATAATTCGGATGCCCTAAAAAACCCTATGATGACCCACAAGTATAGGGGATAAATCGTAGTCCTTTCGATAAGTATGAGTGTCGAACCCAACGAGGAGCGGAAGGAAATGATAAGGGGTTTTCCGTATGGTATTCTCTGTAGGTACTGAAATTGAAAGCAGCGATAACAAGTAGTTTGATAGCAAGATAATTTGTAACAAGTAACAAGTGACAATAGTAACAAAGGTGCAGGAAGGCAGCCCAATCCTTTTTACAGCAAAGGATAAGCCAAAAAGTTCTCTTATAGTAAGCAAAACGTTCTCGAGGACATATGGGAATTCTTGTCTAGTCACATTCACCATGTTTAGTTGATTCGTGTTTGCTACTTTCATAATTTGATATGTGGGTGGATCGGTGCTAGGGTTATGTTCTTTCTTGAACAAGCAACCCTCTTGTGATTACGCCCTCTCGCAAGCATCTGCAACTATGAAAGAAGAACTAAGATAAATCTAACCGTAGCATGAAACATATGGATCCAAATCAGCCCCTTACGGAATAACGCATAAACTAGGGTATAAGCTTCTGTCACTCTCGCTACTTGTCATCTACTTATTACTCCCCAATGCCTTCCTTAGGCCCAAGTATGGTGAAGTGTCATGTAGTCAATGTTCAAATGACACCACTAAAGGAAGAACAACATACATATCATTGAAATGTTGAACGAATACCAACTTCACATGATTACTTATTGTCGTGGAATTGTCACGTCAGATGTCCTAGTGAAAGGACTTAGTCATGGAGCCATCGCAACTAGGAAGCTTAAAGGTGTTAATCGGGACAAAGGACACAAGGTTTATACTGGTTCGGCCCCTTACGGTGAAGGTAAAAGCCTACGATCCAGTTTTGAGTGGGATTGCTTATGACTCGATAACTAGGGAGCAGAATCGCTTGACCTAGCTCTTGATCTGATGTTACTTACCCTGAACCACCGCTGGGTCATACCTTTATATATAGAGATCGACACTCAGCGGCTCACAGAGTCCCGCCCGACTCATAAACAGTGTCCCGCTCGGTCTCTTAAATTTTCTTGCCTTACAATACAAGTCACGTACATATGGCGGTTTATCACTATGGGATTTAAGTCGCCTCTGGGCTTTGGGCCCTTAACTGAACCGCCATCTTCAATCTTTGTCTTGGGCTTCAAGAATACTTGTAGGTATAACCCGGCCCCTCCTGGGCGGGTCATACCAATAGTTATATCCCCAACATTAGGCCCAAATTGATTTGAACTGGTTCATGTCAATCTTCAATACTTAAGAAAAAAATCTTCTGCTCTTTACTTATGAAATTCTTCGTAACCCGCCATGACGTCATCCTCTGGATTTGTGATAACCCGCCATGACGTCACCTGCCATAAATTTACATTTTGTTCAATGTATCCCAACGGATCTTTATCTTTATGACCATCCCGAAAATCGAGGCGTCCTTGTAGTTGGATAACTTATGTTTTCGGCCTCCTCGTTTTTCGTGCTCTTTAGTGGTCTTTCCTTATAAATAGACCGACCAGGTCTTTCTTCATTCTTCCCTTTCTTCGTCTTCTTCCTCTCGCCCCCTACTGTCACTCGAGCTCCGCCGCCGTCGCCGCAGCGCACCTTCATCTCCGTCGACTTTGGCCGCTGCATCAACCTGAATCCGTCCAGAGTACGGCGGCGCCCCTCCGCAACAGATCTACCACTGTAAGTTTTCCCCTTTTTGCATCTTAGATCCATGCTAGGGTTAGCGAGTTCCTTGTACAGTTTGTAGTTCATCTTAGTTCTTCGTGTTTCTTCTGTTGTGGCTTCTTTTGATCCAACAATAGCATAGATCTCATGCGGTAGCTGTTCCGCATCCATTTTAGGCACCAGCAGATCCTCTTTCTTTGTAAAGAATCCTCATTAAAACGCATGAACTCCTCTGTACCATGTTTTTAGGTCTAGAATTTTTTCTTTTCTGAATATCCATTTGATCCAAAATAATAGCTGCAGTTTGTGAAACTTGTTTATGCAACACTTAGGCAAAAAATCTGTACTTGTTAGATCCATCTAGCCATGGCGAATCTTATCACCGGCTTTAAAGAGGCAATGCAATTGATAACCTTGACCACCCATGGCGGTTTAAATAGCTTTAACGGCTTATAGAGCCTATGGCGGCTTAAATAATCTTGACATAATTATCCTTATATCATTAGGCCCCTTCATAAGACGCCATCTTGAATATTCACCGTAATGCTTTCTCCGGCTTAAATTTGATCCGGTACTTTTTACTCTTTTTTAGGCTTTCATCACAATGGCACCGAAAGCACCCACTTCCTGCAACTGGGTCAAATCCATTGTCACAGACAGCACACTTGACGACTTTGCGAAGACCGGCTATCTGCCGAAGAAGGAAATCATGTCCTACCGTGCTCCTAACCGGAGGAGGAATTTCGTCAGCCCGAAACGGGAGAGGTTATTGTTTTCACGGATCACATGAACCGGGCTTTCTCTCCACCCGGCTCAAAATTCTTCAGAGATGTGTTGCACTTCTTTGACCTCCACCCACAAGACATCGGACCCAATTCCATGTCTAACATCTGCAAATTCCAAGTATTTAGTGAAGTATATCTTGGAGAAGAACCCAACATTTTACTCTTCAGAGAGCTATTCTACTTGAACCGCCAGAATGAGTGCGCAAACGGCTAGAGCTTAGAACTTGGTGGTGTCTCGATCCAGCGTCGTAGGGACGTAACCTTTCCTTATGCCAATCCACCGAGTCATCCCAAAGACTGGAAACAGACATGGTTTTACTGCCAAGACACCTCTCCGGCTGGTGAGAACCCTCTTCCCGGTTTTCGTGCTCTACGTCTTGGGCCCAACCACCAGCTTCCTGACAAAATTACAGCCGCCGAACGCAAAACACTCGCCCCCACCTTAGCTAAGATCAAAGACCTTCCGGGAACGAGTTAACTGGCATCGACTTAGTCCGGGTTTGGCTCGCCTGGCGGGTCATTCCATTGAGCCGCCGACCCGGCTTGATGTGCGCCTACACAGGCAAAAAGGATGACCCTCTGCGGCACAGCCCTGAAGACTTACCTGAAGATGTCATCAATGATATGACGAAGTCCCTTTTGAATGAGAGCCTAGCAGATTGTGGTAAGGTGGGCCTAGCCCCCTTCTGCGAAGCTAACCCGGCCCCAAAGGTAAGCCGCCCATGTGAACAAATTACTTTGAGTTTTCAATGTTTCACCCATACTCATACCTCTGCTAACTCCCACAGGCGGGTGATAAATTTTGGAAGGTCAAATATGACCATGAGGCTGCCAAGAAAGCCAGGAAGGAGAAGAAAGCCGCCAGGAGGCTGCCAAGAAGAAGGGCAAGGAAGCCACCGCCTCTGACTTGCTTCGGCTAGAAGATTCTTCTGAGTCGGAGGTAGCCCTTGACTCTCTTGGCTCCTTTTTAACCATCTTATTAACACTGATTATCAGCAGGAGGACACAGGAGAAACGTGTAACAAGGCTGAAGAGGTAACTATTATTTCCTCCGACTCCGAGCCTTTGCCAAGACAGAAAATCCGCTGAGTAACCCGGAAAGTAAGATTTTCATATCCCTTAGCTTATCAAGATCCTCAATTTCTTTTGAAGCGACAGATTCACGAGAGCCGAAGGCAGACCCAGACTAGCAAGGATGCGGAGCTCTCCTCCGGCTTGTCAAACACCCCAAAGAAGCGCCGGAATGAGGTCACCTCTGATTTAAATCTCTTTTATCCTTTGGCGGGTCTCACTCGTCAACCACTCAATTCTTCCGACTCGGATTATCAGGAAACTTCCCCTTCCTCCGGCGACTCAATGCAGTCCAATCTACCGGCTTTCAAGACCGCACCAGGGTAATGATAACCTGCTTATCCTGTATTCATTTCAATTCATTGCGTTTGCACTAACCTTTTGATTTTGCGCAGTGGACAAGCCAAGCCCAGCAAAAGGGTCAAGAAGAACAAGCCGGCTGAAGACACGGTTGTGATCGAGCCAGTACTTGGAACAGCCGCACCTGAATCGTCAACTTATGAGCCGCCACCTGAACCAGCTCAAGATATACCAACTCCAATTACTGACTCGCCTACTGAACGAGCCATTGATGGCTCAGAAAACCCGGAAGTTCCTAGCCCAGTCAGGACGGATGATCCTCAAAATACTAATGTCGAGATCACCAGAACCGGCTTTGTTGAGCCGGGAAGGCCAAAAGTGCTAGCCAAGTGCTCCGCCAAGGAAGAGCTTCTGGAACACTGCCGGATCAAACTTTATGTCACTGACTATACTCACCTGAGTATTGACGAGGTCTTTTCCGGCTATATGAGTCAAGTGCACAACAGCCGTGACATTGAAGTTAGCATGGTGAAGCAGATGCACCAGAAATTTGAGGTACAACCCTTTATCTGTACTTATCTTTACTATGCCAGCCCCCAAGTCTATTGCTTATGATGAATACGCTGTAGACTTTTAGAAACAAATTTAGTGTCATTAGTAACACATATGGACAAGATATGTAAGAAATCCGGTTTACTCCATAATCCCCGAGGGGCGGCTTAACCAGTATGGTTGAACCAGTCTTTCATATGGTTGTATTGAATAAAACATTTGAAACTTTTAAACAGCAATATGCATTAGCCCCCAAGTGCCAAGTACTCTTGCTTGCAAAGTGCTTGGGACTTACTTTCATGAACCGCCACGTTAAGTAAAATTCTTCGGTAGACATTAGCCCCCAAGTGCCAAGTGTTGTTGCTTGCAAAAGGCTAGGGACTTAATATTGCATCATATTTGTCCTGATTCTTGACCCGGTATTTGTATAGGCCGCCACGAGTCAGCTTGAATCAGAAGTGTCTGATTTGAAGAACAACCTTGAGGCCCAAGAGACGGAAATCCAAAGAGCTGACTCCAAGTTTAAATTCAGCGTTTCTGAACAAGAAAAGCTGAAGAAAGAATTTGAAATGGAGAAAAAGGCCTGGGCTGTCAAAAAAATTCGTTGATTAATCGAGGTAAGAAGGCAGAGGTGGCTCTTGAAGAAGCTACCGTTGAATTATCCGGGTTAAAACGCCATGTCTCTCAGATTGTCTCAGCGATCTTTCGTGAGCCGCCCTGCACATGTTAAATTCTTGAACCTTTCAATTGATCATACCAATCGGAACTGATTCACCTGACGATGTTTATGCAGGCCCCAGGAGTTCAAATCTGAACCAAGATATGCTGATCAAGCTGAAGGCGGTTTATACGCTGGTGGAACAACTGTACACCGGATCTCAGCGTGCCTTGGCCACAGTGGCTTTGTCAAATGAAGTGCCTAACCTCCTGGCGGATGTACTAAAGAAGCTTTCTGTGCTACCCCAATGGTTCCATGAACTTAGGCGGTCAGCTGCAAGAGCCAGAGTGGTGAATGCTTTAAGCCAGGCCAAAGCTTGGCTACCAGAGTTAGACCCGACCAATATCGCTATTGGTTATCCAAGCCTGAAGGAGGATGGTAATTCTTTTGAACAAGAAGATTTTACCACTTGTGTGAAGGAGGTACGCCCCATGGCCACCCTGATAGCTGACGAAGTGGACCTCACCAAGTACCAGGCGTGTTATGATGCAGAGAACTGGAGAATTCCAACGCCTCACTATAAAGTGACCCTCCGTAAGCATACCTTCGCCCCTGAAGTTGACCCGGCCGGACTAGTTGATGATGAAGCTGAATTTGAAGCTTTGAAAAACATTGTCTGGCCATCATAAACCTTCCAGGAAAGGGAACAGGGGGAAGAAGCGGAGAGAGCTAACCCGGACGCTTCAGGCCAACATGAGAGTTAACCTGCCGTGGCGACTCATTCATGTGGTGTGCTAAAAAAACAATATGAGTCATTTGGACTCGGGGAGTCATGTAATAGAATAGAAATAACTGATTTGGCCATGCCATCGTGCACGTTTTTGGTGCTTAGTACTATTAAGCCACCATGTCCTATTCACCCGTGTTATACTTTTCATCTGTTTTCCTTATGTTTTGACCGAGTCTTCTAACCGTCCTGCAGATAGAAACAGATCACAAGATCCCTCAGCGGCTTAACCGTAAGGCGGGTCATAATAACTTGATATTTTTAATATAGAAAAAGAATCACAGATAAGCCTGTTGTAATATATAATATGGAAAAACAACTATAGTCTTATACCTGTGACCTTTTTGAATTTGCACTGCCGGCTTACATGACCCGGACAGTAAGGGTGATAACCCAATCCTCGGAAACCAATATTTCCAAAGGTATAATGATTCTCATATATTGGCGACTTATCAGCCAATATCAAGCCGGGTTAAAATTAACCACACTTGTATTTTTTAAACCTCAAAAAAGTCTCAAATTAAATAAAGGCTGCTTTCAAAGAAAATTTAAAACAAATAGAGTATAAAAAAGTTAAGGCTTCTCATTCGAATAGGATCAGTAAACCGTTCCAAAGGGATTAAGCTAGGATTCAAATACAATCATGTAGCCCCCAATGGCTTTGGCGTTGCGCCGATCAAGATGGTACCGACAACTATGTTCTCTTTGATTCGAATACAACCTATGTTTGAACAGGAAGCCCCCTAATGACCTTGAAAGTTTTTTAACGACTCTGATTTGAATACGATCAAAGTCGGTTCCCAAAAGGGGTTGAGCTATGATTCGAATACGATCAAGAAGCCCCCTAGTGAGCTCGGCAGTGTGCCAATCGAAAGGGTACCGACAGCTATGTTCTCTTTGGTTCGAATACGACCTATGTTTGAACAGGAAGCCCCCTAGTGACCATATGAGATGACAATTATAATAATAATGACATATTACCTTTGAGGATGAAAAAAGGACAGAGGTCCTGCTTTATTATTTATCATAATATATACATCGTCAAAATATGTACATCATAAGAGCCGGTGGCTCAAGTGTAGTAAGGCCGAAGATGAGCGATATTCCACGGCCGGCGGGTCTCCTCCTCCGACTTACGTGAGTCTTTGTGCTCCCGAACATCGATAAGGTAGTATGACCCATTGTTCAAGTTCTTGCTGGCCACAAAGGGCCCTTCCCAAGGTGGGGATAACTTGTGTGCGTCAGTTTGATCCTGGATGAGCCGGAGCACCAAATCACCTTCCTGAAAGGTTCTGGACTTAACCCGGCGGCTGTGATAGTGGCGCAGGTCCTGTTGGTAAATCACTGAGTGAGCTGCTGCCAAGTCATGCTTTTCATCTAACAGGTCAAGGGCATCCTGACGCGCCTGTTCATTGTCCGCCTCAACATAAGCCGCCACACGGGACGAGTCATGACGGATGTCACTAGGGAGAACCGCCTCAGCTCCGTAAACCATGAAGAAAGGCGTATAACCCGTAGACCTGTTGGGAGTAGTATTGATGCTCCATATCACAGAGGGTAACTCCTCAACCCAACAACCCGGCGTCCGCTGCAAAGGGACCAAAAGCCGGGGCTTGATGCCTTTCAAGGTCTCCTGATTGGCTCTCAGCTTCACCATTGGATTGGGGGTGAGCCACTGATGAAACATCAAGCCGAATATGCTCACGTTGACAAAATTCTTCCATGGCGCCTTTAGACATATTAGTGCCATTGTTAGTTATAATGCTGTGTGGAAAGCCAAAGCGAAATATCTCCTTCTTCATGAACTGAACCGCCGTAGCTGCATCACACTTACTAACTGGCTCTGCCTCAACCCACTTTGTGAATTTATCAACCGCCACCAAAAGGTGGGTCTTTTTATCTTTGGACCTTTTGAAAGGCCCAACCATGTCAGGCCCCCAGACTGCAAACAGCCAAGTAATTGGAATCATCCTCAACTCTTGAGCCGGCACGTGAGCATGTCTTGAGAACTTTTGACAACCGTCACATTTACGGACCAGGTCCTCTGCATCAGCATGAGCCGTCAGCCAATAAAATCCATGACGGAAAGCCTTATCCACAAGGGATTTTGACCCGACATGATGGCCACAATCCCCTTCATGAATCTCACGTAGAATTTCTTGACCTTCTTCAGGAGAGACAGAACGCTGAAATGCCCCAGTGACACTGCGATGATGCAACTCGCCATTGGCAATTGTCATTGACTTAGACCATCGGGTCATCTGCCTGGCCAAGGTGTCATCCTCAGGCAATTCGCCCCGGGTCATGTAAGCCAGATATGGCACTGTCCAATCTGGGATGACGTGAAGAGCCGCCACTAATTGTGCTTTTGGGTCAGGAACATCCAAGTCTTCCTCTGTAGGTAAATTGACAGAAGGGTTATGTAGAATATCCAAGAAAGTATTAGGCGGCACCGGCTTATGCTGAGAGCCCAGCCGACTCAAGGCATCAGTCGCCTTGTTCTTTTTGCGGTCAATGTGCTCCACCTGGTAACCCTTGAAATGTCGAGCAATGGCATCAACTTCACGGTGATAAGCCCCCATGAGAGGATCCTTGGAATCCCACTTCCCTGATACTTGTTGAGCCACCAATTTTGAGTCGTCAAAACACCTTACCCGGCTTAAGCTCATCTCCTTAGCCATCCGAAGACCATGGAGCAAGGCTTCGTACTCAGCTGCATTGTTAGTACAGGGAAACATCAACCTTAGAACATAACAAAACTTGTCACCTCGAGGGGAAGCTAAGACAACTCCATCCCTAGAGCCTTCCAACTGCCTGCACCCATCAAAGTGAATAGTCCAATATGTGTTATCCGGCTTCTCTTCAGGCATCTGCAGCTCTGTCCAGTCGTTGATGAAATCCACCAGTGCTTGAGACTTGATAGCAGTGCGAGGCACATACTTAGAACTAACCACAGTGATGGGGTGACCCTGGAAATATTGCTTAACATTCCGGCTTGCCATGAAGACCCCATAAACGAGTTTCTGCCAATGTGGATACCTTTGCTCGGACTCAATAGGCACCTCATTGATATAATAAACCGTCCGTTGAACCGGATGCTCTTTGCCAGCCTCCTTGCGCTCCACCATGATGGCCACACTAACAGCCCGTGTGTTAGCAGCCACATATAATAATAATGGCTCCTTATCAATGGGAGCAGCAAGAACTGGCGGCTCAGCTAGCTGTCTCTTCAAATCTTCAAAAGCAGCGTTGGCAGCATCACTCCAGACGAAGTCATCTGTCTTCTTCATCATTTAATACAGTGGTATGGCCTTCTCACCTAACCGTCTTAAAGCAGTGATATGACCCGCCAAATGCTGAACATCATTGATGCACGCCGGCTTAGCCAGAGAGGTGATTGCCTTGATCTTCTCCGGGTTAGCCTCGATGCCCCTGTTAGAAACCAAAAAACCTAAAAGCTTTCCTGCAGGCACGCCAAAAACACATTTGGCCGGGTTAAGCATCATCTTGTAGACCCGAAGATTGTCAATGGTCTCTTTCAGATCATCTATCAAGGTTTCCTTCTCTCTGGATTTCACCACAATGTCGTCCACATAAGCATGAACATTGCGCCCAATCTGATTATGAAGACAATTCTGCACACACCGCTGGTAAGTTGCCTGGGCACTCTTGAGCCCAAAAGGCATAGACACATAGCAGAAGGCTCCGAACGGAGTAATGAACGTTGTCTTCTCCTGGTCCTTAAGTGCCATCTTGATCTGATGATAACCAAAATAAGCATCCAAAAAGCTCAAACGCTCACAACCCACCGTAGCATCAATAATTTGATCAATACGAGGGAGAGCAAAAGGATCAGCAGGACAAGCTTTGTTTAAATATGTATAATCCACACACATATGCCAAGTGCCGTTTTTCTTAAGCACAAGCACCGGGTTAGCCAACCACTCTGGATGAAAAACTTCAATAATGAACCCGGCCACCAAGAGCCGGGCTACTTCCTCATCAATGGCCTTACGCCTCTCCTCATTGAATCATCGAAGAAACTGCTTGAACGGCTTAAACTTTGGATCAATATTAAGAGTGTGCTCAGTGAGTTCTCTCGGTACACCCGGCATGTCAGAAGGCTTCCATGCAAAGATGTCCCGGTTCTCACGGATGAACTCGATGAGCGCACTTTCCTATTTGGGATCCTGATTGGCACTGATACTGAACTGCTTAGATGAATCGCCTAGAACAAAGTCAACAAGTTTAGTATCATCGGCCGACTTAAACTTCATTACCGGCTCATGCTCTGTGGTTGGATTTTTCAAACACGTCATATCTGCCGGGTCAACATTGTCCTTGTAGAACTTCAATTCTTCTGTCGCACAAACAGATTCAGCATAAGCGGCATCGCCTTCCTCACATTCCAAGGCTATATTCCGGCTCCCATGCACTGTGATGGTGCCTTTATGACCCGACATCTTGAGCTGCAAATAAACATAACACGGCCTTGCCATGAACTTGGAATAAGCCGGCCGCTCAAAGAGGGCGTCCTACGGGCTTCTGATCTTGACCACCTCAAAGGTTAATTTCTCAGCCCTGGAATCATGTTCATCTCCAAAGGCCACTTCCAGCTCAATCTTACCCATAGGGTATGCCAACTTACCAGGAACCATTCCATGAAAAACAGTGTTGGAAGTCTTGAGATTTTTGTCAGTCAAACCCATGCAGCGAAAGGTCTCATAATAGAGGATATTAATACTGCTGCCCCCATCCATGAGCACCTTAGTGAACTTGTATCCACCAACCCGAGGTGCTACCACCAAGGCCAAGTGACCCGGATTATCAACCCGGGGAGGATGATCCTCCCTACTCCATAGAATAGGCTGCTCAGACCATCTCAAATAATGAGGAACCACTGGCTCAACAGCATTCACAACCCCCTTATGAAGCTTCTGGTCTCGTTTACACAAACTGGTGGTAAACACATGCTACTGCCCACTATTCAGCTGCTTTGGATGGCTCTGGTATCCACCCTGCTGCTGCTGCTGCCGACCACCCTGGCCAGATTGCTGGTTATGACCACCTTGATTACCCTGAGAATTGTGAAAATTGGAATTTGAACCGCCGCCCGGGCCATGAAAACCGCCGCAACCTGAGCCGCCGCCCTGCCCATGATTACCGTCGAACATGTTGGAATTCTTGAAGGCCTTCATGATCGTATAGTCTTCCCATAGATGAGTTGGCGACTTCTGCTAAGTGCCATGCCTTGGACAGGGCTCATTCAGCAACTGCTCAAGCGTTGGGCTTGACCCGCTGGACTGGGGAGGTGGTCTCCCCTTACGTTGTTGGTTGTTAACCTGCGCATTGGTGTTAGCCATAAATTCCAAGCTACCATCAGCCTTACGTTTATTACCTCCTTGATTTGCCGGGTTATGCTGAGGGCCCTTGCCATTGCCGTTCTTCTTTCCCTTCCCTGTTTTTTCATCATCAGACTCAGGATCCTTGGTACTATCAGAGTGGGCGTACTTGACCAGAGCTGCCATCAGCATACCCATATCATTGCAATCGCGCTTGAGCCGCCCAAGCTTCATCTTCAGAGGCTGAAAATGGCAATTTTTCTCCAACATTAAGACTGCAGAGCCGGCATCCATCTTATCAGATGAATGTATTATGGCTTTGACCCGGCGCACCCAATGGGTTGTGGACTCGCCCTCCTCCTGCTCGCAACTAGTCAAATCCACAATTGACATGGGCTGCTTGCATGTATCCTTGAAGTTCTGAATGAACCGGGCTTTCAACTCTGCCCATGAACTGATTGAATTAGGCGGCAATCCTTTCAACCAAGTGTGGGCAGTCCCATCCAACATCATGGTGAAGTACTTGGCCATCGCAGCGTCACTAACCTCCAGTAGTTCCATAGCCATCTCGTAGCTTTCAATCCATGCTCCAGGCTGTAAGTCGGCTGTATAATTAGGCACCTTCCTAGGTCCCTTGAAATCCTTGGGCAGACGATCGTTACGTAGAGCCGGCAACAGACAGGGGACACCTCTGGTCCTGGTGTCCACGCCTGCCTCAATAGAATTCGTCGGATAAACCGGATAAGGCTGGTAAGCCGTCAGCTGAGCCGCCTGCTCAGCCGCCTGCTGAGCCGCCGCTCAGCCTCTTGATGTATTCTATCCTAATCCACCAAGTTAAAGGCTCCATTGCGCGTCGGGTCATGCCCACCTGGCTAGTTACGACGCTGGGCGTTGCTTGAAACAGCCGCTGAATCCATGTGCCTGCTATAACTCGGGCTCCGGCTTGGACGAGGGGGTTGAATGAATCCTGTCCCGGCTATATGAATATGCCTCCTGTTGTGCTAAAGCCGTCTGAAGAAGTTCTCTGACCCTGTGGGTTTCAACCGCCGTCGGAGAGTCGCCCTCCACCGGGAGAGCCGCCAGTCATGCCGCCGCAGCGATCATGTTCCCCAACGGGTTAGAACAATGACCCGGTGGTGTTGGTACATACTGAGGTGGAGCAGTATTCATGTTGGAAGGCCCCATCACCTGTGGCTGAACCGGCGTCCCTACCCCGGGTGCCGCAACCTGGTCTAACTCCGGCGGGTTACTGGGCCCTGCACCGGGTGTATGGAAGAGGTTTCGAGGATCATAAACCGGAGGGAGCCGAGACTGAGTCTTCTGGTATCTTCTCCTCATGACCTCATTGGACGCGTTCTGATCCTGCGTGAGCTGAAAAGTCTGCGCCTGATTCTGCTGAGCCTGAGCGTCCAGAGCCGCCCACTGTGCGGTCATTCTGACATCTTCCGCTGCCAGATCTTCCTTAGCCTGCACTATATCTAGTTTCAACTGCACCACTTCCGCATCATGTTCAGCTTGATCCGCCGGGTTGACCATGGCGGTTAACAGAGCGGCCATTTTATCCGTAAGATCCATCAGCACCTGAGCCGGCGAGCGCACAGGGCCTCCTGCCCCAGCTACTGCTGACCCGGAAGTTATTGCTGCCGCAGTTGTGGAGTCTTGAATAGGTTGCGTGCCGGCCATGAAGATTCCGACCCTGCTCGGCGGCTCAAGGAGATCCGGAATACTACTGCCATCGGAACAGCCCCCAAGCCTGCCGTCTTGTAGTTGATACAACGAATCTGTCTCGCCTGTGGACGACTCACCATCAGAATAGATGGCCATCTCACCGCCAGATGCAGATCCTTCAGAGAGTCCTCCGTGGATGCATCCCATGAAGGCACGCTTCACAGCAGGCAGAGCTCGGGCGGGTCTCGCACGCTGAGCCGCCTTAACGAGGTCGGTGCAGATCTCCGGCTCAGGGACCGGCTCGCCGATCTTGCCGATGAAGATGTGGATTCCGCCGAAAGGGACCCGGTACCCGTACTCAATTGAGCCAGCGTCGGGGCCCCAGCTTGCGTCATCGATGTAGAGCTTGCCGCGACGACTCTTGGTCATCCAGCCCATAGCGTATCCCTTGAGCCCTTCGAAGCTGCCCTTCAGGAACTCAAATCCACCGTGCGCTGGCCACATCATGGGCACCAACTGTCGTGGAATTGTCACGTCATATGTCCTAGTGAAAGGACTTAGTCGTGGAGCCATCGCAACTAGGAAGCTTAAAGGGGTTAATCGGGACAAAGGACACGAGGTTTATACTGGTTCGGCCCCTTACGTTGAAGGTAAAAGCCTATGATCCAGTTTTGATTGGGATTGCTTATGACTCGATAACTAGGGAGTAGAATTGCTTGACCTATCTCTCGATCTGATGTTACTTGCCCTGAACCGCCACCGGGTCGTCCCTTTATATACAAAGATCGACGCTTAGCGGCTCACAGAGTCCCGGCCGGCTCATAAACAGTGTCCGGCTCGGTCTCTTAACTATTCTTGCCTTACAATACAAGTCACGTACATATGGAGGTTTATCACTACGGGCTTTAAGTCTCCTCTAGGCTTTGGGCCCTTAACTGAACCGCCATCTTCAATCTTGGTCTTGGGCTTCAAGAATACTTGTAGGTATAACCCGACCCCTCCTGGGCGGGTCATACCAATAGTTATATCCCCAACACTTATAACAAGACTTCTCCCATGTCCTCAAGAACAAAAGTAACTACTCACAAATCATATTCATGTTCAAGATCAAAGGTGTATTGAATATTCTTAAGGATCTGAACATATAATCTTTCACCAAATAAACCAACAAGCATCAACTATAAGATGCAATCAACACTACTAGTAACCCGCAGGTACCAATCTAAGGTTTTGGAACAAAGATTGAATACAAGAGATGAACTAGGGTTTGAGATGAGATGGTGCTGGTGAAGATGTTGATGAAGATTGGTCCTCACACGATGAGAGGATCGTTGGTGATATCGATGGCTTATATTTCCCCCTCCTAGAGGGAAGTATTGTAGGGATCTATGGTAGGGTGCGTCGACTGCAAAATAAAATTTTCCTACGCGTAGAACCACCAAGAACATGCTACGGGAGATGGATCACAGATCATTACCACTAGACATGCAGTGTCATGTGATACGTCTTCAACGTATCTATAATTTATGAAGCATTCATGCTATATTATTATCTGTTTTGGATGTTTATGGGCTTTATTATATACTTTTATATTATTTTCTGGGACTAACCTATTAACCGGAGGCCCAACCCATATTGCTGTTTTCTTGCCTATTTCAGTGTTTCAAACAAAAGGGATATCAAACGGAGTCCAAACGGAATGAAACCTTCGGGAGCGTGATTTTTGGAGTGAACGTGATCTAGGAGACTTAGAGTTGAAGTCAAGGAAGCTTCGAGGTGGCCACGAGGGTGGGGGCGCCTACTAGGCGCGCCCCTGTCTCGTGGGCCCCTCGAGACTCCCCCGACCGACCTCTTTCGCCTATATATTCCCATATACCCTAAAAACATCAAAGACAACAATAGATCGGGAGTTCCGCCGCCGCAAGCCTCTGTAGCCACCAAAAAACCTCTCGAGAGCCTGTTCCGGCACCCTGTCGGAGGGGGGATCCCTCATCGGTGGCCATCTTCATCATCCCGGCGCTCTCCATGACGAGGAGGGAGTATTTCACCCTCGGGGCCGAGGGTATGTACCAGTAGCTATGTGTTTGATCTCTCTCTCTCTCTCTCTTGTGTTCTCTCTATGGCACAATCTTGATGTATCGCGAGCTTTGCTATTATAGTTGGATCTTATGATGTTTTTCCCCCTCTACTCTCTTGTAATGGATTGAGTTTTCCCTTTGAAGTTATCTTATCGGATTGAGTCTTTAAGGATTTGAGAACACTTGATGTCTATCTTGCCCTGCTTATCTATGGTGACAATGGGATATCACGTGATCCACTTGATGTATGTTTTGGTGATCAACTTGCGGGTTCCGCCCATGAACCTATGCATAGGGGTTGGCACACGTTTTCGTCTTGACTCTCCGGTAGAAACTTTGGGGCACTCTTTGAAGTACTTTGTGTTGGTTGAATAGATGAATCTGAGATTGTGTGATGCATATCGTATAATCATGCCCACGGATACTTGAGGTGACAATGGAGTATCTAGGTGACATTAGGGTTTTGGTTGATTTGTGTCTTAAGGTGTTATTCTAGTATGAACTCTATGATAGATTGAACGGAAAGAATAGCTTCATGTTATTTTACTACGGACTCTTGAATAGATAGAACAGAAAGGATAACTTTGAGGTGGTTTCGTACCCTACCATAATCTCTTCGTTTGTTCTCCGCTATTAGTGACTTTGGAGTGACTCTTTGTTGCATGTTGAGGGATAGTTATATGATCTAGTTATGTTATTATTGTTGAGAGAACTTGCACTAGTTAAAGTACGAACCTTAGGCCTTGTTTCCTACCATTGCAATACCGTTTACGCTCACTTTTATCATTAGTTACCTTGCTGTTTTTTATATTTTCAGATTACAAAAACCTATATCTACCATCCATATTGCACTTGTATCACCATCTCTTCTCTGAACTAGTGCACCTATACAATTTACCATTGTATTGGGTGTGTTGGGAACACAAGAGACTCTTTGTTATTTGGTTGCAGGGTTGTTTGAGAGAGACCATCTTCATCCTACGCCTCCCACGGATTGATAAACCTTAGGTC
Source organism: Triticum timopheevii (assembly GCA_963921465.1). Lineage (NCBI taxonomy): Eukaryota > Viridiplantae > Streptophyta > Magnoliopsida > Poales > Poaceae > Triticum > Triticum timopheevii. Next base: position 193,448,939 of record OY997264.1, on the reverse strand, counting down.
ATCCACTTGAGGGAAATTTGCTACTGTCCTACAAACCTCTGCACCTAGAGGCCCAACAACGTCTACAAGAAGAAGGTTCTGTAGTAGACATCAAGCTCTTTTCTGGCGCCATTGCCGGGGAGGTGAGTGCTTGAAGGTATATCTTTAGATCTTGCAATCGAATCTTTTTGTTTCTTGTTTTATCACTAGCTTAGTCTATAAAAGAAAACTACAAAAAAATGGAATTGAGTTTGTCTCATACGCTTCATCTTTTTAATATCTTTCGTGAGAATGATGGAAAGGAAAATTGTGCTCAATTGCTAGAAGAAGAATGCATTAAAATGCTTGGTACTAAATCTTTGAATGATGAGAATGATTGCAATGTTGTTAGTATGAACTCTTTGATATCCATAGTACTAATGATGATTGCACTAGTTATGATAAAAATGTCTCCTATAAGCATGTTGATTTTTGTGGAGTACATTGGGTTTGCAAGTACACACCAAATAGGAAAATAGATATTGCAAGAGGCATAAGCATTTAGAAACTAAATGGTTGCAAGAAAGGCTTAATGTTAGTGCTGAAAGTTTAAAATATCTCCGCCGTACTTGTGAACTTTGCAATGAACATGGTCATTTAAATCTCCGATGCAAATTGTTTCATGATCGAATTGTGTCCAAAAATTGTGATGACTTGATTTCCCTTGCGCATCATAATGAACTTATTTTGCTTTTGGGTTATGAAGAATTGAAACGTGCAACTAAGCTTATTCCAGAATGTAACCTTGAGAAATTCCTTGATATTGATCTAGAGGAGATTTATATGTATTGTGCTGTGAATTGCATTGAAAATCCTTATATTGCCATTTACATAAAGAAAAGAAAGCAAATAGAAGATGAAGAGAATACTAATGGAAGGGAAGAGACTTCCCAATATCCTCCTATTATTTCTTATGATGAATCAGGTAACGAGGAGGAGATTTCTATTCAACCAATCTCATCAATAAGGAGCTCAAAGAAGAAGGTTGAACCCACACATAGTGTGAAGAAGAAAAAGAAAAGAAGGAGCAACAAAGGTAAAAAGGTATCCCTCCCAAATGATGTTGCTCCTACTACTCATTGTGATGATGATAATTTCTATACTATTGGTGCTATCCATACTATTAATGATGAGAGTGATTATGCTTATGATATGAAAAGGCCCAAGCTTGGGGAAGCTATGTTTGATGAGGATGAAAAATTTGAGAGTATATTTGCTGCAATTAATGTTTGTCCCAAGCTTGGGATGCTACTTTTAATGAAGATGATATTTTTAGCCTCCCAAGTTTTGATATGCAAAGTTGTTATGATGATAGCATGCCTCCTACTTATGATTATATTGATGAAAGTGGGTTTGGAAGAGTGTCAACTTTAGGAAGTAGTGATCCCACTATTTTGGAGGATGTTGAATCTTATTGTGATGATTATTAAAGTGGATTTGTAGAGGTCATGACTTTATTTAGTGATGATTCCACTGCCTTGGAAGAGGTTTTCAATTGATTATGATGAGAACAAGGTTGCTACTTATGATGATTATTGTGATGAAACTTATGCTATAAAAAGTAGTGATGATTATATTTATAAAGCTTGTCATGATTATGATTACCCTTTTTCTGAACATTACTCTTTTAATGTGGAAACAATCTATAGTATTCGAGTCTCTTATGATACTCCCACTACCCCGAATGAGAAGAATTTTGCTTATGTGGAGAGTAGTAAATTTTCTATGCAAGTAGATCATGAAAAGAATGCTTTAGGTGCTGGTTATATTGTTGAATTCATTCATGATGCCACTGAAAATTATTATGAGGGAGGAACATATGCTTGTAGGAATTGCAATAATATCAAGTTTCCTCTCTATGTGCTTAAAATCTTGAAGTTATGTTTGTTTTGCCTTCTATGCTAGTTGATTATTGTTCCCATAAGTTGTTTGCTCACAAAATCCCTATGCATAGAAAGTGTGTTAGGATTAAATGTGCTAGTCATGTGCTTCATGATGCTCCCGTTATGTTTCAATTCTTATCTTTTATGTGAGCATCAATGTCATCATGCCTAGCTAGAAAGGCATTAAATAAAAGCGCTTGTTGGGAGACAACCCAATATTTACCTTTACTGTTTTTGTGTGTTCACATGATTATGCTACTTTAGTAATCATATTTTATAGGTTTTGTTTCAATAAATTGCCAAGTAAGACCTTTAGGATAGCTTACGGTGATAGTTGTGTTGATCCTGCTGAAAATCAGAAACTTTTGCACCCAGTAAATTAGTTTTGATAATTCACAGAAACGTGATATTGATCTGATTATTTTTTCTCTTGATTGGTACACAAATTTCTTAGGACTTCCTAATTTGGTAGGATTTTTGGAGTTCCATAAGTATACGTTTGATACAGATTACTACAGACTGTTCTGTTTTTGACAGATTCTGTTTTCTATGTGTTGTTTGCTTATTTTGATTAATCTAAGAGTAGTATCGGAGAGTATGAACCATAGAAAAGTTGGAATAAAGTATATATTACACCAATATGAATTTATAATGAGTTCATTATAGTACCTAAGTGGTTGTTTTATTTTCTTATAGTAACGGAGCTTACGAGTTTTCTGTTGAGTTTTGTGTTGTGAAGTTTTCAAGTTTTGGGTAAAGATTCGATGGACTACGGAATAAGGAGTGGAAGGAGCCTAAGCTTGGGGATGACCAAGGCACCCCAAGGTAATACTCAAGGACAACCAAGAGCCTAAGCTTGGGGATGCCCCGGATGCCATCCCATCATTCGTCTTCGTCTATCGGTAACTTTACTTGGAGCTATATTTTTATTCACCACATGATATGTGTTTTGCTTGGAGAGTCATTTTCTCTTGTTAGTATTTGCTTGATGTTATTTAGCACAATTTTTTGCATCTATATTTCCAATAAAAATGTCAAGGATGGCCTTTACCATGCTTATTTTGCTAGTATACATTTTGCTGTTTGAAAACAGAAAGTTTACCGCTGTTGCAAAAATTCCCTAGAAAAGTCAGAGAATGATATAATGTTGAAACTTTTTGAATATTGAGCTCTGATAAATCTTCTACAGATTAATGTTTTTCTCATAATTTTTGGAGTTAGTAAAGTATGATGAACCTTGCATTCTTTACAGACTATAATGTTTTGGCAGATTGCTGTTATGTTTGCATTGTTTGCATATGTTTGCTTGTTTAATGATTCTATTTGAGGATAGGAGTATTAAATATGCAGAGGCATTTACTATGCAATGTTGAATAGTAATTTAGTGATTTTTTACAGTAGAAAAAGGTAAGGTTTTGCATTGGTTTATACTAACTTATCTCACGAGTTTTTGTTGAGTTTGGTGTGGATGAAGCTTTCGAGATTTAATAAACCTGGGTATAAAAGGAATTAAGGAGACACAAAAGCTCAAGCTTGGGGATGCCCCATTAGGCATCTCACATTTCTTCTTCAACAACTATTGGTTAGTATCGGTTGAGCCTAAGTTTTTGCTTCTTCACATGAGTTGTGCTATCCTTGCAATGTCATTTTATCTTGCTTTGCTTGCTGTTTGAATAAAGTACTTAAGATCTGAAATTCTTAAATGAGAGAGAGGCTTCACATAGCTACATAATTATTTAGCTACTAATTTATCTTCACTTATATATTTTTGTAGTAGTTTGTCATTTACTCGTGTGCTTCACTTATATCCTATGAGTAAATGGTTGAATGAGTTGAATGTCATAAATTTGAAATTATATATGTTTCATTTGCTTTTCCCATGGGTAGTAATAACTTCACATCTAAGAAGTAGAGGTGGTAAATTTATTGAAAGTTAGCAAGCATTGTATTGGTCACTTGAACAATTCATGAAAGAATATTGAAGGAAGAGACATTTCACATATAAATATACTATCCTAGACATCTTTTATAATTGCGAGCACTCATTAAGTATGACATGCTAAGGAGTTGATGTTGGACAAGGAAGGCGACGTAATGGGTTATGTTTTCTCACATCTCAGTTAAAGTATATTGTCATGGATCATTTAAACATGTTGAGCTTGCCTTCCCCCCTCATGCTAGCCAAAATTCCTTGCACCAAGTAGAGATACTACTTGTGCTTCCAAATATCCTTAAACCCAGTTTTTGCCATGAGTGTCCATCATACCTACCTATATGCGGTATTTACCTGCCGTTCCAAGTAAATTTGCATGTGCCAAACTCTAAACCTTCAAATAATAATCTGTTTTGTATGCCCAAATCGCTCATGTAGCGACTAGGGGCTGCCAGTATCTTCCATGCTAGGTGGGTTATTCTCAAGATGAGTGGACTCCGCTCATCATTCACGAGAAAAATGGCTGGTAACCAGGATGCCCAGTCCCATGATCGAAAAGATCAAAGCAAAACAAAATAATTAAAACAAAACTCCCCCAGGACTGTTGTTGATATGGACGGTACCCCGTTGTTTTGGATGGCCGTGGAGTGTGATTGTTGGTGGAGAGGGAGTAAAAACTTTACCAATCTGTTTGGGAACCGCCTATAATGTATGTAGTATGGAAGATATTGGGAACTCTTGGTTGTTATGTTGACAATGAAAGCATACCTCTCAAAATTATTTTCATCTCTATTTCAAAATCGAGCTCTGGCACCTCTGCAAATCTTGGCTTCCCTCTGCGAAGGGCCTATCTTTTACTTTATGCAAGAGTCAAGGTGATCTTCACCTTTCCCTTTTTCATTTTATCCTTTGGCAAGCACCTCGTGTTGGAAAGATCCTGATATATATATATATCCAATTGGATGTAAGTTAGCATGAACTATTATTGTTGACATCACCCAAAGGTGAATACGTTGGGAGGCAACACTATAAGCCCCTATCTTTCTCAGTGTCTGATTAAAACTCCATAACCATAAGTATTGCATGAGTGTTAGCAATTGTAGAAGACTATATGATAGTTGAGTATGTGGAGTTTGCTAAATCAAAGTGAAAGCACAAGTGCTCCCTAGGTGGTTTTGGTAATTAATGTCAACATATCTCTTGTTGGACTAACAGTTTTATCTAGTATGTTTCAGATAAGTTCAACAATGGAGTGGCATGGACTAAAGAATGTGGGAACTCCTTGAAGATGCTAAGGACAAAGGATTGGCTCAAGCTTCAAGCTCAAGACTGTTCATTTTACATTTTAGTGATCCAAGATCACATTGAGTCTATAAGAAAAGCCAATACTATCAAGGAGGGATGAGGTGTTGCTTAATGAGTTTCTTGCTCCACAGTGCTTAGTGATATGCTCCAAAATCCTCAACTGCTTTCCCACTTCCACAAATATGACCTAAACCCAAAGTCAAAATCGGTCACACCGATTCTTTCTATCCGGCCTCACCGAGTTTGAATGTCATAGCCACTGCCACAAACCCTAGGCAAATCGGTCTCACCGATAGGGATCTCGGTCTCACCGAGATGGGAATGTAATCTCTCTGTGTATGTCCATTACCAAAATCGGTCTCACCGAGTTTGAGCAATCGGTACTACCGAGATTACAATGCAAACTTCCTGGCTGACTCATTACCAAAATCGGTCCCACCGAGTTTGTGTAATCAGTCCAACTAAGTTTGCCTGACCAACTCTCTGGAAAGCTTATTACCAAAATCGGTCTCGCCGAGTCTGTGTAATCGGCCTTACCAAGATTATGTTATGCCCTAATCCTAACCGAATCGGTCCTATCGAGTTGCATATCAGTCCCACCGAAAATCCTAACGGTCACTAGGTTTACTAAATCGGTCCGACCGAGTCTATTGAATCGGTCCCACCGAGTTTGGTAAATTGTGTGTAACGGTTAGATTTTGTGTGGAGGCTATATATAGCCCTCCACCTCCTCTTCATTCGTGGAGAGATCCATCAGACTGAACCTACACTTCCAGCATACATTTTCTGAGAGAGAACTACCTACTCATGTGTTGAGGCCAAGATATTCCATTCCTACCATATGAATCTTGATCTCTAGCCTTCCCCAAGTTGCTTTCCACTCAAATCTTCTTTCCACCAGATCCAAATCCTATGAGAGAGAGTTGAGTGTTGGGGAGACTATCATTTGAAGCACAAGAGCAAGGAGTTCATCATCAACGCACCATTTGTTACTTCTTGGAGAGTGGTGTCTCCTAGATTGGCTAGGTGTCACTTGGGAGCCTCCGACAAGATTGTGGAGTTGAACCAAGGAGTTTGTAAGGGCAAGGAGATCGCCTACTTCATGAAGATCTACCGCTAGTGAGGCAAGTCCTTCGTGGGCGACGGCCATGGTGGGATAGACAAGGTTTCTTCTTCATGGACCCTTCGTGGGTGGAGCCCTCCGTGGACTCACGCAACCGTTACCCTTCGTGGGTTGAAGTCTCCATCAACGTGGATGTACGATAGCACCACCTATCGGAACCACGCCAAAAACATCCGTGTCTCCAATTGCGTTTGAATCCTCCAAACCCTTCCCTTTACATTCTTGCAAGTTGCATGCTTTACTTTCCGCAGCTCATATACTCTTTGCATGCTTGCTTGCTATGTATTGTGAATGTTAAACTTGTGCCTAAAACTCCACTTAAACTTAAGGAATCTTAAAACTACAACTTTGGTACTTAGTGTCTAGTCACCCCCCCTCTAGACACCTCTTCTCAAGGTCCTACAAGTGGTATCAGAGCATTGGTCTCATTGCCTTGGTTTAATCACCATTGGAGGAAGATGGATGAGTCTACTTTGAGGAGTCTTAGACATAGAGTGCCTATTCTTGATGGAGAGTATTTTCATGAGTGGAAAAATGAGATGCTTGTAATTTTCAATCAATATCATTTGAACAAGTATATTGCTAGCCCTTGTGCACCTCATGTTGACCCTATGCATCCTACCCATGACGAGTCAATTGACATGATTAGGAATCTTAGAATTGCCGAACTTATCATTAGAGGGTTGCCTAGAAACTTGATTGGATGTTTGCCTACTCTTAAGTGTGCCTACACTATATGGAAATTTCTTGAGGAACGCTTTCCAAACTATTCCTTGAAAATTCTTGATGAAATTCTCCATAAGTCCATTGCGTTGAGTAAGATGAATACTAGTGATCCTATGTTTGGTGATTGTCTATTTGAGCTTACAAACCTTATGCGTGCCAAAGGAAATGTTGGAATTATTAGTGATATTATTTCCGAAGTTATAAAAATTCATAAGCAAGATCATTGTCAAACTCACTCTAACGAATCACCCTCTCTAGGATTTGATCCACCACATGACGATGTTAAACATGGATACTATGATGAGGATGATGATAGTGACTTCGATCTTGATGATGCAATGAGACATTTTGGTCTTATGGCAAATCTTCGGGGATATATGTCAGGAGGAAAGGAATGGGTTCTTGATAGTGGATGTACCGATCACATGACTGGAGATAAAGACATGTTTCGTGAGCTTGCTGAAAATGATAGTCCTCGAAAGTATGTCACTTTCGGTGACAACTCAAAGGGTAAGGTGGTTGGCCTCGGTAAGGTGGCCATATCACATGATAGCTCCATACAAAATGTCATGCTCGTTGAATCTCTTGGATACAACTTACTTTCAGTATCTAGACTTGCTGATTTCGGTTTCAATGTCCTACTTACTAAAGTAGATTGCCAAGTGTTTCATCGAGATAATCATAAAATGGTCTTTACCGGTGTGTGTAGAGGTGATCTATACATTGTTGATTTCACTAAAAAGGCTCAACCTAAAACTTGCTTCATTGCTAAATCCTCAAAAGGTTGGTTATGGCATAGACGACTAGGTCATGTTGGTATGCGAAACCTTGACAAGCTTATTAAAGGAAATCATATCCTTGGAGTTAACGATGTCATATTTGATAAGGATAGACTTTGCAGTGCTTGTCAGGCAGGTAAACAGGTTGGAGGAAGGCATCCCATGAAGAACATCATGACCACAAGGAGGCCACTCGAGCTTCACATGGATCTCTTTGGTCCTAACTCCTACAAGAGTCCCGGTGGAAATTCTTTTGGTCTAGTTATAGTTGATGATTTTTCAAGATTTACGTGGGTGTTCTTTCTCGATGATAAATCGCAGGTCCAAAAGATCTTCAAAACTTCGCTAGGAAGGCCCAAAATCAATTTGAAGTGAAGATCAAGAAGGTTCGCAGCGACAACGGAATGGAGTTCAAGAACGCAAATGTGGACACCTTTCTTGACGAAGAAGGGATTTCACACGAGTTCTCGGCTACATACACACCTCAACAAAACGGAGTTGTTGAGAGGAAGAACCGGACGCTCATCAAAATGGCGAGAACGATGCTTGATGAGTACAAGACACCGAAGCACTTTTGGGCAGAAGCGGTTGAGACAGCTTGTCATGCAACAAATCGCTTGTATCTTCACAAGCTACTCGACAAGACGGCATATGAGCCCTTCACCGGTTATGGCTCAAACTCTCACACTTACCCTGTCTACAACAATTTCACCCGAAAGGTTGAAGAGACGGTGGATGTGAAGTTTGATGAATCTAACGGCTCGCAAGTAGAGCAACTGCCAATTGATGTAGGAGACAAAGATCCTTCAGAAGCAATCCAAGACTTGTCTATTGGCAAGGTTCGTCCAACAGAGGTAAAGGAGAGTACCTCGTCCGTCCAAGTGGAAGCTTCTACTTCACAACAAGGTGAACCAAGAGTTGATACGGAAGCATCCACAAGTGGGACACACCAAGATGAAGAAAACGAGGAAGTGCATCAAGATGAACGTCAACAACCTCCTTCTCCACCACGACAAGAGAACGACAACTCCAACAACGAAGAAGGCCAAGAAGAAGAACAAGAAGAATAAGAAGTTCAACCAAGAAACAAGAAAAACCTTTCACGAGTTCGAGCAAGAATTGCTAAAGATCATCCCGTCGAGCAAATCTACAATGATATTCAAACCGGGAGAATCACTCGCTCTAAAACTCGTTTAGCTAACTTTTGTGAAAACTATTCTTTCATCTCTAGCATTGAACCTATGAAGGTTGAAGAAGAATTGGAAGATCCGGATTGGATAAATGCTATGCATGAAGAGCTACACAACTTTGAGAGGAACCAAGTTTGGACATTGGTTGAGAAGCCCGACAACAACCACAACATCATCAGTACCAAATGGGTGTTCCGCAACAAGCAAGATGAAGATGGACAAGTAGTTCGCAACAAAGCACGTCTCGTCGCCCAAGGCTACACACAAGTCGAAGGTATGGACTATGGTGAGACTTACGCTCCCGTTGCTAGACTTGAGTCCATTCGCATCTTACTTGCCTATGCTAATCATCATGATATCACCTTGTACCAAATGGACATTAAAAGTGCTTTTCTAAATGCTGAAATAGAGGAGGAAGTTTATGTTAAGCAACCTCCCGGCTTTGTCAATCCTAAGAAACCCAATCATGTTTACAAACTTCACAAAGCTCTCTATGGTCTTAAACAAGCTCCTAGAGCGTGGTATAAATGCTTGACCATTTCCTTATTGAGAAAGGCTTTGAAATTGGGAAAATTGATTCTACTCTTTTTACTAAAAGGGTTAATGGAGAACTATTTGTGTGCCAAATCTATGTTGATGATATTATATTTGGTTCAACTAACCCTCATTTTAGTGAAAAGTTTGGGAAGCTAATGTCGGAGAAGTTTGAGATGTCTATGATGAGTGAACTCAAATTCTTTATTGGGTTACAAATCAAGCAAACTAAGGAAGTTACCTTTGTTTCTCAAACAAAGTACACCAAGGACTTATTCAAGAAGTTCAATATGCAAGAATGCAAAGGTATGACTACACCCATGCCTACTAATGGACATCTTGACTTGACCAAAGATAGTGAACCGGTTGATCAAAAGGTTTAGTGCTCTATGATTGGTTCATTGTTATATCTATGTGCATCACGTCCCGATATCATGCTAAGTGTGTGCATGTGTGCACGATATCAAGATGCTCCTAAAGAATGTCATCTTAAGGCCGTGAAAAGGATAGTGAGATACTTAATCCATACACTAAATTTTGGCATTTGGTATCCTAAGAGGGCCTCTTTCAATCTTGATGGCTATTCTGTCGGCGTTCTGGGAACGGGGGTCCCCAGACTTGCCTGCCTGCAGCCTACGGCGTGGCTCAAAAGGGGCCCCAGCACGGCCCATCTTCATCAACACAAGCTCAATACCCTCGCGGGGCGGACGACGAGGAGCTTCCTCAGGCACGGCCTCGTCAGGCTGGCTCACGAGGAGGCGGAGAGATCAAGGCGGGGTACCTCGCAAGGTGCCCATGACGCAAGCCATGACGACCAAGGGTGCCAGTCGGGCGCCAGCCCGCGCAGTGTCCTCCTTTCCTTTTTGGTGCAAAGGGAGCAAGCGCAGACGAGAGCATCAGGCGAAAGCATCCATTTCGGTGCAACAAGACCAAGACCAGCCCAACGGCAGGAATGAAGTCATTGTGGAGCCCAAGCAGGCGTCACCACCAGAGCCTTTGATAGGCGAAGACCAACTTTAGTCAGGATAAGTGTACCAGATGTTCCCCTTCAAAATGGCCAATTGTTGGCGCCCTTCCCGCTCACTATTTGGGAATAGGCCCAGGGCCTTTCCCTATAAATAGGACTAGCCACCCCCCAGGGTAGAGGCATCTGAATTTGAGAGAGAATCCTCGCCAAGAAACCAGTAGAGAGAGAGACTGAACTGCTCCTAGCAGTTCATCGCCCCAGCCAAGAACAAACCCTCGTGAGGCTGTTCTTCCTTGTATTGTTCATCATCAGCCCAAGAGGCAATCCACCACACCACACACTGGAGTAGGGTATTACACCGCAATGGTGGCCTGAACCAGTATAAACTTTGTGTCTCTTGTGCTGTTCCTTCCGTAGTTTAGATCCTAGCGAGTCGGAGGGGCGCAGATAGGTAGAGGGAGAAATCTCCACGCACACCCCAGCTTTCGAACCTCAAGGGTCCGCCGGAACCCGAAATCCGACATTTGGCGCGCCAGGTTGGGGTGCGCCGGAGTTTTACCTTCCTCCACCACCGCGACCTGCCTCGTGATGAGCAGCGCGCCGCCCGCTTCGGCCGGCAGCGCCAGCATGGGAGCTAGGGGGCTCCGAGCCCTGGTCCCGGCCTTGCAGCGGGTGTGGTGGCCGGACAAGTTAAAGCCAACAATGCCGCCGCGCTACAACAGCGCGGCCGATCCACTGGCTTTCCTGCTGGCATGCGAGGAGGCCGTCCTCGAAGCTGGAGGTGACGACAGGGCCATGGCCAATTGGCTTCCCATGGCCCTCACCGGCGCTCCGCACGTAGTACTGCCCCGCCTGCCGGCAGCCTCCGTGGCCTCTTGGGAAGAGCTGCGCAACCTCTTCCTCGCCCACCACGCCACACCGGCGCACCCGGTCGTCGCGGCCCTCCTGGGCGGCTTGCAGGCGCCGCCTACAAGTCACCACGTCAAGCCATTCATCCGCCGGGTTAGCGCCACCTCCACGCGGCAGGGGGCTCTCCCGGATCGGTTGGCGCCAAAGGCCGGTCTGACCTTCGACTCGGAGGACCACCCCTCCAACTCAGCCTGCTCGGGTGCGCTCCCCATGCTGTGCACCCCCACCATCTGCTAGGTGGCCGTCACCAGGACTCTCATCGACGGCGGCACGGGCCTCAGCGTGCTCTCGGTCGAGGCCTTCAACCTCCTCTGCATACCCCAGGAGCGGCTGCAACCCAGCCGGCCCTTCTCGGGCGTCGGGGGCGGGTCATCCGGCTCCTTGGGGCAGATCCGGCTATCGGTAACTTTCGGCACCTATGACAACTTCCGCACGGAGCTGGTCGATTTCGACATCGCACCCATCGGCCTCCCCTACAACACCATCCTCGGCTATCCAGCACTGGCCCAATTCATGGCCGCGACTCACCCGGCGTACAACCTCATGAAGATGCCCGGGAGCAACGGTGTCCTCACCGTGTCCGGGGACACCGGAGATGCGCTGTGAGTACTCAAGCTCGCCTTCAAGAAGACGGCGGCAGCACGGCCCGCCGACGTAGAAACCCCCAAGCCCAAAGGGGCTGCACCAACCAAGAAGAAGCAGTTGTTCACCCAAGACAAGGCAGAGACCAAGCAGATACCTGTCGACAAGGATGGGTCCACTGACGCCACTTTCACCATAGGCGCCAACCTCGAACCCGAGCAGGAGGAAGCCCTGGTCAGGTTCCTGCGGCAAACAAGAAGGTATTCTCTTGGGAGCCCGATCAGTTGGCGGGGATCCCTAGGGGCGTAATCGAGCATCACCTCAACGTGTGCCCCAACATGCGCCCCGTGAAGCAAAAAGCGAGGCGGCAGTCCACCAAAAAGTAGGCCTTCATCGTCCAGGAGACCCGCAAGCTAGAAGCCGCTGGGGTCATTCGCGAGGTCTGATACCCAGATTGGTTGGCCAACCCAGTTGTTGTGCCAAAGAAGGGAGGGAAGGAGCACATGTGTGTCGACTTCACCAACCTCAACAAAGCGTGCCCGCAAGATCCGTTCCCGCTCCCTCGCATCGATCAGATCGTCGATTCCACCGCTGAGTGCGACCTGTTATGCTTCTTGGATGCCTTCTCCGGGTATCATCAGATCAAGATGGCGGTGGAAGACGTGGAGAAGATGGCCTTCCTGACCCCGTGTGGGGTGTACTGCTATACCTGCATGCCGTTCGGACTGCGCAATGCAGGCGCAACCTTTCAGTGGCTCATGCACATCACCTTGGGCCTGCAGCTCGGGAAGAATGTGGAAGCTTACATCGACGACAATGTAGTGAAGTCTCGCGAGGCCAAGACCCTGATACAAGACCTGGAGGAAACCTTCACGAGCCTCAACGCAGTGAACCTGTGGCTCAACCCGGAGAAGTGTGTGTTTGGAATCCCCTCGGGCAAGCTCTTGGGCTTCCTCGTATCCCACCGAGGCATCGAGGCCAACCCGGAAAAGGTCAAGGCGGTCGAGGACATGAGCCGCGCTAGGGCGCTTCATCTCCAAGTTGGGGGAGCGAGCGCTGCCTTTCTTCCAGCTGATGAAGAGAAAGGGGCCCTTTGAATGGACTGAGGAGGCCGACAAGGCGTTCCAAGATCTCAAGAGATACCTAACCAGCCCTCCGGTGATGGTGGCTCCACGCCCTCAAGAGCCCCTGGTACTCTACCTCGCCGCCACTCCCTATTCCGCCAGCGCAGCTCTGGTGGCAGTTAGAGAGGAGCACCGAACCAAAGTCGCGGAAGCTACCCGGGTCAAGGCAAAGGAGGGTCAAGGAGGACTCGCAGAAACCACTACTGCGGCTGAGGAGGATCAGCCGCCGCAGGGGAGCGTACTGGGAACGGAAGAGGCCCCTCCCCCAGACGACCAGCTTCCGGAGGCTCCATTGCCTCGGGAGGCGCCACGGCCTCCGGAGGGCGCCATCGGCACCGGCGCTCCAAACCTCGTTGAGCACCCAGTTTACCTCGTCAGCACGGTGTTGCGGGACGCGAGGGCACGGTACCCCATGCCTCAGAAGCTCCTCCTCATGCTACTAGTGGCCTCGCGCAAGCTGCGGCACTATTTTCAGGGTCACCCCATCAAGGTCATCTTAGCATACCCCTTGGAAAGGGTGCTCAGGAGCCCTAACTCAACCGGAAGGGTCGCTGAGTGTTACATTGAACTGCAAGCGTTTCAGCTCGAATTCAGCACGACCAGAGTCATCAAGGGGGCTGCATTAGCAAATTTCGTGGCAGAATGGACGGAAGCACCGGGCCTCACGGCCGACGAGGATCGATCCCTCTCTCCGGGAAGCGAGGCGCCAGAGGGCTGGGTCATGTACTTCGACGGTGCATTCTCCAGGCATGGCGCTGGGGCCGGAGCGGTGCTCATATCTCCCACTCAAGACAAGCTCTACTACGCCGTGCAGCTCTGTTTCCAGCAAGGCGAAAAGGTCTCCAACAACATAGCGGAGTATGAAGGACTGATAGCGGGCTTGAAGGCCGCAGCTGCCCTAGGGGTGAAGCGCCTTACTATCAAGGGTGATTCGCAACTCCTCGTCAATTTCTCCAACAAGGTATACGAGCCAAAAGATGAGCACATGGAAGCCTACCTTGCGGAGGTCCGTAGGATGGAGAAGCAGTTCTGGGGGTTGGAGCTACAACATGTACCCCGCGACACCAACCAAGAGACCGACGACATCGCCAAACGAGCCTCCAGGCGGTTACATCAGGAGCCTGGCGTCTTCGAGGAACAGCTCTTCAAGCCCTCGGCCATGCCCTCATTATCAAACACGGCGTAGCCTCAGGAGGAGCTCCCCCAGCCACCCGCCTCGGGAGCCCCGGTCTGTGGCCCGGCCTCAGGAGCACGCCTGCTCTTGACAATGGAGCCTCAGGAGGGGTGCTGGATCACAGAGCTCCGGAGCTACTTAACACAAGGGACCCTGCCGGAGAAGGAGGAGGAAGCAGAGCATGTGGCATGGTAAGCTACAGCGTACTGCATCAGGGATGGAGATCTCTACCGGAAACGACCAAACGATGTGTCCCTACGCTGCATCTCCAGGGAGCAAGGGAAGGAGCTGCTGGCGGATATAGACGTGGAGACTGTGGGCATCATTCATCATCACGGACCCTCGTCGGCAAGGCGTTCCGCAGCGGTTTCTATTGGCCTACTGCGCTCAATGACGCTGTCGAACTAGTGAAGGCTTGCGAAGCCTGCCAATTCCATGCCAAGCAGATCCATCAGCCGGCAGGAGGTCTGCAAACTATACCCCTCACGTGGCCATTCGCAGTCTGGGGGCTGGATATCCTGGGCCCGTTTCCTCAGGCGCCAGGGGGCTATCGCTACCTCTACGTCACCGTGGACAAGTTCACCAAGTGGGCTGAAGTAGAAGCCGTCCGCACCATCCCTGCTGGTTCTGCGGTCAAGTTCATCAAGGGCATCGTGAGCCGGTTCGGGGTGCCGAACCGCATCATCACCGACAACGGTTCGCAGTTCACCAGTAACCTCTTCAAAACATACTGTGCTAACCTTGGAACGCAGATATGCTACGCTTCGGTGTCGCATCCCCGAAACAACGGCCAGGCCGAGCGGGCCAACGCAGAAGTCCCGAGGGGCCTCAAGACCAGAACATTCAAGAAGAAACTGGAGGCCTGTGGCAGAGGTTGGTACGATGAGCTTCAGTCCGTGTTGTGGTCCATCCGCACAACCGCGACCAAGCCAACTGGGGAGACCCCGTTCTTCCTGGTCTATGGAGCCGAAGCGGTCCTCCCTCACAAGGTCAGACGTCATTCCGCATGGGTCCTGGCGTTCGACGAGGCGCAGCAGGACGCCATGCGGGGGATGGACCTTGTGCTGGGGGAGGAGCGTCGCTGAGAAGCCGCGTTGCAAGCGGCGAGATACCAACAAGCACTGCGGCGATACCACTGCCGCAACATCCGCCCCAGAACTCTTGAGGTAGGGGACCTCGTGCTCAGGCGGGTTCTCTCCAGGGAGGGACTGCATAAGCTCTCTCCCATGTGGGAGGGCCCGTTCAAGGTTGTTCATGTTTCCAAGCCCGGCTCCGCGCGCTTGGAGACTCAGGAGGGGGTGCCAGTCCAGAATGCATGGAACATCCAGCACCTTCAGAGGTTTTACCCCTAAAAAGGCCCAGAGCCTGTGAAGAAGGCGAATGCCTGTGAAGCTTATCCTTTTTGGAAAAGGCCCAGAGCCTGTGAAGAAGGCGAATGCCTTTGAAGCTTATCCTTTTTGGAAAAGGCCTAGAGCCTATGAAGAAGGCGAATGCCTGTGAAGCTTATCCTTTTTGGAAAAGGCCCAGAGCCTGTGAAGAAGGCGAATGCCTGTGAAGCTTATCCTTTTTGGAAAAGGCCCAGAGCCTGTGAAGAAGGCGAATGCTTGTGAAGCTTATCTTTTTGGAAAAGGCCCAGAGCCTGTGAAGAAGGCGAATGCGTGTGAAGCTGATGCGTTTTGGAAAAGGCCCGGAGCCTGTGAAGAGGGCCAATGCCCGTGAAGCTTGCTTCCCCCAAGAAAGGCCCGGAGCCTGTGAAGAAGGCCAACGCCTGTGAAGCTCGCCGCCCGTGACACTCTCACGTAATAATGAGTTGGGTATGTACACGCCCCGGAGTCTCAGGAGCGCCGGCCTCAGGCCCTGGGGCTCCCTCCCATGCCCAGTGGCAGCACTTAGCTCCGCGCTGGTAAGAAGATGTCAGAGACTAGATTAGGTGCCGGACGCGGCTTTTTCATTTGCTTTCTGCAGTTGGCTTGTTCATTCTCATTTGAAGTTTTTATTGAAGTTGTTGCCGCCTTTGACTTGTGGCTCTTCGACTTTTCGCTCTCCTACCTCGATTTCTCTCGCGCAAGGTCTCATGAGGAAGCAGCTTGAACTCCCTCGCGAGTGTTTTCTGCCCTTATCGTTCAAGGTTTCCCTACCTGGGCCCACTACAGGAGCACCCCTCCAGTCCGTGCCTCACGGGCACCGCGACGCGAACACAGGACCTGGGTCGGTCGCCCCCCACGGCTGAGGCTGGGAACTACCTACGCGCAGGCGTGCGGCCGGAAGGAACAATACCGAAATAACGGAAAAAATGCGATGATTAACAACGGTAACCCAAACACGCCCCCACGGGGCCCCACACTACTGTCTTTTTACGCAGGAAAAAGGAAAAGAAAGAACAAATCAGGCGCGGCTCGCCCTACACTGGCCCTCAGGGAAGACTCGAGCCACCTCCGGGGCTCAGGCGGACTCCCTCTCGCACTTCACAGAGGCGCGACGGCGGGCAGACCCGCTACCTCCCTCCAAGCAGGCACGACGGCGTGGAGGCTGACCGCGGCCGCTGCTAGAAGAGTCGCTGCCCGAAGAAGAACCAGTGAAGCTTGTGGAACCCTGGGTGCCGCCAACCACGCGCGCACTGTCCTCTCCATCCTTGCTGGGGCTGGGTCCCCGGCTACGGTCGTCGTCTTCAGGGCAGCACCTGCGCGGTGACCATCTTCCCCAAACACCCTCATGTAGAGGGTGGCATCGCCGTCGAACTTGATGTGCAGGGTGCACCGATGGCTCAGGCCACGTGCACGGGCAAACGTCTGCCAGCCGGGGGTCAAGGCCAGGCTCCCGGCTGCGGAGACCTCCAGCGAAGCTCACGAGGCCCGGCTGCAGCAGCCGTCTGCCTGGATCCAGAGGCCGCCCGGGGCGCCAGCCGGGAGCTCACCTAGGAGGAAACGAGGGAGCTGAAGTCGGGCGCTAGTCGGCTCCGCCGACCACACCACGAACTCTGGCAGCACCTCCGCAGTGTGAAAGCGCGGCCTAGGGGGGCGCATGGCCGAAGCACGCCCCCCGGCCGCGGCTAGCCGCCCGTCACCGCGCGGGAAGTCACCTCCGCGACCGCGAGGAGCCACCGTGGAGGCCACAGGGTGTTTGCGAGGGCGGCCTCGACCGCGCTTGGGCGGGGGAGAGGCAGGTTCAACCTGGCAGGCCTTTCCTTTCTCTGCGGCCGAGAACTTCCTTGACGGAGCCATGAAGAAGAAGGAGAAGCAAGAGGGAATAGATTGGAAGGGCACGCGACGTGCCATACTTAAAGCCAGAGGAGGCCAACCGCCGACCTCCACGATCGCAGGTAATCATGACCCGCTTTGCATGCAGGGACTTGTCAATTCGTGCGGTTGCCGAGGCGTCACGGGGAAGTGGAGACGCCCACGTCCAATCAGCTGCCACGCGGCGCCCAAGGCCATAGGCTGTTAGGGCCCACGACACTTCGCACTTGCCCTTTCGCCTCTCTGCTCGGCCAAGTCCGGGCGCGCCTTGGGCCCGGGGGCTACTGTCGGTGTTCTGGGAACGGGGGTCCCCAGACTTGCCTGCCTGCGGCCTGCGGCGTGGCTCAAAAGGGGGCCCAGCACGGCCCATCTTCATCAACACAAGCTCAAGAACCTCGCAAGGGGCCAAGCCTCGCGGGTCAGACGACGAGGAGCTTCCTCAGGCACGGCCTCGTCTGACTGGCTCACGAGGAGGCGGAGAGATCAAGGCGGGGTACCTCGCGAGGTGCCCATGACGCAAGCCATGACGACAAAGGGCGCCAGTCGGGCGCCAGCCCGCGCAGTGTCCTCCTTTCCTCTTTGGTGCAAAGGGAGAAAGCGCAGGCGAGAGCATCAGGCGAAAGCATCCGTTTCAGTGCAACAAGACGAATACCAGCCCAACAGCAGGAAGGAAGTCATTGTGGAGCCCAAGCAGGCGTCACCACCAGAGCCTTTGACAGGCGAAGACCAACTTTAGTCAGGATAAGTGTACCAGATGTTCCCCTTTGAAATGGCCAATTGTTGGCTCCCTTCCCGCTCACTATTTGGGAAGAGGCCCAGGGCCTTTGCCTATAAATAGGACTAGCCACCTGTCGGTGTCAAAAACGGTAGATCTCGGGTAGGGGTTCCCGAACTGTGCGTCTAGGCGGATGGTAACAGGAGACAAGGGACACGATGTTTTTACCCAGGTTCGGGCCCTCTCGATGGAGGTAAAACCCTACTCCTGCTTGATTGATATTGATGATATGGGTAGTACAAGAGTGGATCTACCACGAGATCAAGGAGGCTAAACCCTAGAAGCAAGCCTATGGTATGATTGTTGTAATGGTTATGTTGTCCTACGGACTAAAACCCTTCGGTTTATATAGACATCGGAGAGGGCTAGGGTTACACAGAGTCGGTTACAATGGTAGGAGATCTACATATCCGCATCGCCAAGCTTGCCTTCCACGCCAAGGAAAGTCCCATCCGGACACGGGACGAAGTCTTCAATCTTGTATCTTCATAGTCTTGGAGTACGGCTGACGATGATAGTCCGGCTGTCCGGACACCCCCTAGTCCAGGACTCCCTCAGTAGCCCCTGAACCAGGCTTCAATGACGATGAGTCCGGCGCGCATATTGTTTGGCATTGCAAGGCGGGTTCCTCCTTCGAATAATTCATAGAAGATTGTGAACGCCAGGATAGTGTCCGGCTCTGCAAAATAAATTCTACATACCACCATAGAGAGAATATTATGTACACAAGCTCAATCTGCTGACGTATTTTGCAGCATGATGTCACACCACCACCAAGCCTTTACTGGAATCATTTTTTATTATACCACCTCAGCGTGTTTAGCGAAGCGGTTTCCTTGGCACGTCTTGTCGAAGCAGAGATTGTGTTCCCCTTATTCCGGGATTCTCATCAATACGGACGTGGGTAACCCAACCGCGCCCGTCGCCACGCCCCCTCTATCGAAGGCGAGTCCCGAACGGTCACGGAGACGGCTCTTGGTATTCTTCCTCTTTATAACAGGACCAAGGCTCTTTTCTTCAATCCTCCATCGAATCTTCTCCTTGCCCCGAGTTCCAACACCCAGAGCCCCAGATTCGAGCGCCTCAGATCTTCAACAATGTCCGTCTCCGACCTTCAGGGCCGGTGGATGCCCTCCTCCGTCACGGAGGAGGACGTGCTAAAGCTGCGAGAGGCCAAGTACCTGTCTTACGAGATTTCGCACAGGCTGCCCGCCGAAGGGCAGGCCATCCCCACCCCCGAGCCCGGCGAGTATGTCGTCTTTGTATCCCACCTCCGTCGGGGTTTAGGCTTCCCGATGGATCCTTTTGTGAGAGGGCTCATGTTCTACTATGGGTTGGAATTCCACGACTTGGCTCTGGAGTCCATCCTCCACATTTCCGCATTTATTGTTGTCTGCGAGGCCTTCCTCCGCGTCACCCCCCACTTCGGCCTGTGGCTGAAGACCTTCAATGTGGAGCCGAAGATGATCGAGGGGTGTCAAGCGGAGTGCGGCGGGGCGGCCGTAAGCAGGAGGGCCGACGCCCCGTGGCCCGAGGGCTCCTTCCAAGAGGAGCTCGGCTTGTGGCAACAGGAGTGGTTTTATATTACCGCTCCAAAGGGCAGCAGGCAGAAGCCACCGCCTGTATTCCGCTCGGGACCTCCATGACGGTTGATGTCGTGGGTCAACCAAGGGCTCAACTAGGGGCCGCCAAAGGACGTGCCCCTATTGCAGGGCCGGATTCAAGACCTCCAAGCGAGGGAGATCGATCTGGTCGTGGTGATGCAGGTTATGCCGATTAGGCGTCTCCTGCCCTGCAAACGCCGCCCTCTCCGGCTATGGGAATTTAATCCGGAGGGACCACGGATTCTCCAACACTTCATGGGTTCGACACCCATGGAGATGTACAAATTGTTCTTCGGATCACGGGAGGTGTGTCCGGAATTGACCGAGGACACTGTCCTAAGCTGTAATTGCCCGGATACTCAAGTAAGTAGCTCAGTGTTTGGACATACCGTTTGTTTGCCTTTCTACAATTCGTCTTTTAACCCGTTGTTCTATAATAGGAGTGGATAGCGCAAGCAAAGCTGATACGGTCTCCGGCCCCCCTCCCGGAGACCGTGCCGGATCCCGTGCTGGTCAGGATGCTGGAGGTTACGCCTTCAGAAGAAGGTGAAGTGGAAAATAAGGGAGCTACCGCCTCGCCCAAGGAGGCGCTTGAAAAAGGGGGGATCGAGAATCCCTCCCTCCAGGGGGAGAAGAGGACCGCCTCCGGAGACCCGGAGGCCAAAGCCCCTAAGCGGGGGAAGAGATCTTCACCGAAGGGTCCTGCGTCTGGGGAGACCCCGGCCGCACAGTCTCCCCAAAAGAATCAGCCCTCCAGCGAGCCGTAAGTAGAGAAAAGGGAGTTTGGCAATAAGAGACATTCTTGTTTGTGCTTCTGAGGATAACTGAAGTTTTTACCTTGTAGTTTGGATCTCCGACCTTCTCAGATGAGCTCGTCTTCGGGGGACCTTCGTCCGGAGATGGTGGAGAGCGAGACGCCTCCGTCCGGTGCGCCGTTGGATAGGGCGGACGAGCCTGAAGTGTCATCACGGAGGGTGTCCCCGAGCCCGGCGGAGCCGAAGAGGTCGGCGCCGACTGGTGTTCGGCCGGGGGAGCTAAAGGATCTGCTTGAGAGGGAGTCCATCTCAGAAGATCACCATGCATTGATGAGTATGGTGATTGGAAGGATTTTGTCCGCGGAAAACGGATTGCGCAATGCCGTCAGGAGTTTGCTGGCGGGGTTTGAGGTACGTAAAGATGACACACCTTTTTGACAGTTTTGCACATAAAGTGTGCCCTGTATAGATAGTAGCCCCTAAGACTCGGTAGGTTGTCGAAAACGACAGCGTGCCGACGATCAAAATCGCAGGTATTAACTGTTGCCTTTCCTAAGCAGGTGGCGGATAGTCCGGGGGCCAGCCGGACTGATAGAGTTGCCGAACTAAAGCGGCAGCTCGACGTTGCGGATGCGGACATTGCGCTGGTCAACAAGCGACTTGACGAATCGCAAGGTAAGTTTTTTTTTCCATGGTCACCTAGTAAGGGAGCCGAAGGCCACCTCTTACAATATGTGTGCTTGACGCAGATGGTGCCGCTGCTGTGGAGAGCCTTTGGGCAGAACTTGCTCAAGCCAAGGAGCAAGCCAGAAGGAGTGATGCGGCTGCCTCGAGGGCGGCCGAGGAGTTAGAAACCGAAAGGGCTGCACACTGCCGAAGCAGGGAAGAGATGGCCGAAATGGCCGTGAAGTTAAAGGATGCTGCCGACCGCAATGAGGCTCTTGAAAAGGAGCGCTTATTGGAGCGAGAAGACCTGGGGAAGGCCACCGCCTAAGCCAAGGATGCCCGTTCTGCGATGCGGGCTATAAAGGAGGAGCTGCACTAGGCCGGAGACATTGTGGCTGGCAAGCCTTTTCTGCTGCGCCGAAGGTTTACGGATCCGAAGTATGCTCAGCTTGGCCAGCTGTGGGGTCCGGAGGATCCTTATATGGACTTAGCGGCGAGTGCGGCGGATGCCGTTGTGCACTTCCGAAGTCAGAAGGATCACAAGACGGAAGAGCTGTTTTGGTCTCAATTCCATAGTCCGGATCGTTCACTTCCGCTGACCGATCGGTTGGCCGAATGGGCTGAGCTTAATAGGTTGTCTGGTCTTGCGATGACGGATATCGTGACTCATGTCTGGCTGGATAGGCCCAAGCCGAAGAGCTATTTTGGCTTATTGCAGCAATTTCTTGGGGCGGTGCCGCATATCAAGGCGATGAAGCGGTCGGCCTGCATAGAGGGTGCGCGGATGGCCCTCGCTCGTGTGAAGACACATTGGACAGAGATGGACGCCACCGCTGTTGCGACCCAGGGTTCGGACGAGAGCCGGTTACCCGCTGAGCACTATTTTGGGGAAGTTCTGCGTGGTGCTCATGTAATAGAGTCGCAGTGCTTAAAAAGTGTCACGTCCAAATGAACGGTTTATTTTGTAAAACAATGCTTATGATGTAGGCGCTTTTTATACTTGTGCGTTCAAGTATTGAAATATCTCCTGTGTGGCCGTTTATGTATACGTGTGTATAACCTGAAAGATGGCAGCCGTCGGCTTCAGCCCCCATGCACAAGGTGCGGGGGTGTTTGCAAAAATAGCACATTTTCACACTTAATCCAACGTCTCGGTCCTGTGAAGGAGGTGGTAGCGTAGCAAACGAGGCAACCGGACTATAATGCTTTATCACTTTCACTTAGCCATGGGAGTTCGAGTGTGGGGCTACGATATAGCCCCTGGGGGCACCGTGCTCTCCGAATTCGGGGCGCGTATGTGCCTGGCCAGGAAATGGTCCTTCGTCAAAGCGGAGGAATTCTAAACATTCCGGTGGTCGATCGAGTGGTTGACCAGTCTCTCGCTGTATCATGACAGTCAGTTTTCGGCTTTCTCTACTGAGGTGCTCGTCCAGCCGAACTGGGGCACAATCGCAGTAGTTCTCCTGGTGCCGCGTTAGCCGATGATACGGAACGTAAGGCAGAAAAACACAGGAGCCGGGCAAACCCAACATTTGACCAAAGACATGATTCGGAGCTGATGCATATAAGGCCTAACTCGAGACGCCGAACACTCCCTAAGGTGTTCGGTCTTTATAATAATGGGCAGAACAATGCCCGAAGCCCCTAGTGTCCAGGTACGGGCAAGGTCCTCTGACGCGGACGATGCCAAAATGTCAGTCTCCTCTCTGGCTATTCATGAGAAACCAGGGGATTATAGCAACAAGAGACAGTAAAAAAGGTTTACGCAGGGTCTTAATCTGAAAAGAATCCTTGCAACAGGTCCCTACTGCACGTCTGCGCCTGTGTCTCCGTTGTGCCGTATCCTGGACGGGTGTGCACGTTGTTCGTCTGTAAAAAGAGAGGAACTTAGTCTGAAAGGAAGTTGTGCGAAAAATGCATAAAAATTGAAATATTAATGAATGAATAAGGCTGAGCCTATATTAGCTCATTATTGCTTATACACACAACCCCTTTTGAAGGGGTGTGCGGCTAGGGAGCCCCTAGCCTATTTATGCCGGACTCGTCTAACCGTGTCCGGGGTCTTTGAACGACCTTTTAATGAAATGATGCCACGTGGACCGGGCATTTTAAGTGTAAGAGACGCGTAATGTGGTATTGCGTTGAAGCGTACAAAAGCTTCACGTCCCAATAGTGCTTGATGGCTACTTTTGAATGGGGCGACATGGAAGGTTAGCCTTTCGCGTCGAAAATTGTCGGGTGATCCGAACACAACTTCTAGTAGTAAGGAGCCCGTGCACTTGGCGTAAGGGCCTGGCGTCACTCCTTTGAAGGAAGTGCGGCTATATCGAATTTTAGTAAGGTCTATCCCCAACTTGCGGATTGTGTCCGGATATAGCAGATTTAAATCGCTGCCGCTGTCCATCAGGACTTGTGTAAATTGTAGTCCGTCGATTGTGGGATCCAATATCAGAGCAGTCCATCCTGCATTGCGAATACTTCTGGAATAATCCAGGTGGTCGAAAGTGATTGGTTTTGACATCCAATCTCGAGGTTCCTCTGGGGTGGACCGTGCGACACCTACCTTAGCGGGTGCCGCATTGTTTTTCTGTACGATCACATGAAGTGAGTTTACTGTTTTGACTTCTTGTGGGAAAGTCTTTTGTTTTCCGGTGCTCTGCTGGTGGGGTTCGTCATCGTCCTCGCTTGGCGCGTCGAGCCCCTTGTGTTCGGCGTTGAGTCGGCCGGACTGTTTGAAAACCCAACAATCGCGGTGGGTGTGGTTTGCAGGCCTTCCGGAGGTACTATGGATTTGACATATCCGATCCAAAATTTTGTCTAAGTTGGATAGCTCGTCACTGTTGTCCTTAAGAGGCAGTGTTTTATTGTTTGGCTGCGAGCGTTTGAATCCGGCGTTGACCGCCGTGCTCTTTGGGCTTTTTTCTTTATTCCGGCGCTGATCCTTTCTGCGTCGTGATTTTCCGTTTCTATCTCGGATATCGGATGTACTCGGGTCGCTGGTGCTGGATCTTGCTAGCCAGCTGTCTTCCCCCGCGCAAAAGCGGGTCATGAGGCTTGTTAGTGCGGCCATTGTCCTCGGTTTCTCTTGGCCGAGGTGTCTGGCGAGCCATTCATCTCGGACATTGTGTTTAAAAGCTGCTAAGGCTTCAGCGTCCGGACAATCGACTATTTGGTTCTTTTTGGTAAGGAACCTGTTCCAGAATTTGCACGCTAACTCTCCGGGCTATTGAGTTATGTGACTTAGATCGTCTGCGTCTGGAGGGCGGACATAAGTCCCTTGAAAATTTTCTCTAAACGCGTCCTCGAGCTCTTCCCAACTTCCAACAGTGTTTTCTGGGAGGCTTTTGAGCCAATGCCGAGCTGGCCCTTTGAGCTTGAGGGGTAGATATTTTATGGCGTGGAGATCATCTCCTCTAGCCATGTGTATGTGTAGTATGTAATCCTGTATCCAGACTCCAGGGTCTGTTGTTCCGTCGTATGCCTCTATGTTTATGGGTTTGAACCCTGCTGGAAATTCATGATCCAGCACCTCATCGGTGAAACATAGTGGGTGTGCGGCGCCCCTGTATTTGGGTGTGCTGCTGTCTTCGAACACTTGGCGTGTTGTGTTGCTTCCTGGGGCCCTCTTTTTTGGCCCGTAAATGGACCTGACCGGGCCATTTGTTTTCCGAGGATCATGAGTCGGCTTGTGTGCGGTGCCGCTTGTCGCTTTTGGCCTGTCATCCGGTCGTCTATCCGGCCAGGCGGCCTCTTTGTTTTTTGACTGTGGGGGCTCTATGGCTTCCTCGTCAAATTCTGGCAGCAGCTTGCGCTTCGGGTAGCTCTTTGATTGATGGCTATTACCGTATTTGTCTGCGGTCTTGAGCACTTTGCTCCACCTCATTCTGAGTATGTCTTCCTCTGTTTTGAGCTTCCTCTTTTCTTTCTTCAGGCTTCTTGCAGTGGCGAGAAGTCTTTTGTGATTGTCCTTATGCTCCGGTGGTGTGTCCGGCGTGAGATCGTCTGGACTGTTGTTTTCGCCGGGCATAGATTGATTATCTGATTCATCCTGTTCGGATGGTTGCTTGGTTGCATGTTCGTCGCCCACTGATTTGCCCTGCTCTATTGCTGGGTCATTAGGAGTGCTGTTTTTGTCGAGGCGGGACTTAGGGCGGCGTCTGCGTCGCCGTTTTGGTTGTTTGTCCGCGGAATTATCATTTGCCGCGCCCCATTGTTCGTCGTTATCGCTTCCTTTTGGGGTGTCCACCATATATACGTCATGGGTTGGGGTGGCGTACCAGTGCTCGGTGGGCGCTGGTTCCTGATCGTCTCCGGCATCGTCGTCCATACCGTCGATGTCTTCGGAGTCGTAGTCTAGAATGTCGGTTAGATTGTCGACAGTGGCTACAAAGTGGGTGGTGGGTGGGTTTTGAATTTCTTTGTCGTCCACATCCCAACCATCCTGGCCGTAGTCCGGCCAGGGCTCTCCGGATAGTGAGAGATGCTTTAGTGAGTTTAGAATGTCGCTAAAGGGTGAGTGTTGAAAGATGTCCGCGTCCGTGAACTCCATGATCGGCGCCCAATCGGATTCGATTGGCCGGGGCGCAGGAGGTTCGGAGTCCGGCAAGGAGTCCGGCGCCTCGGAGTCGTGAGCTTTATAAAGGGACAAGGTCAGTATTCGGCTCCATCGCCGTAGCAGTTGCAGCCCCCGAGGCGGTGTCCGGCCACCCGTCCTCGATCTGCACGATCGGCTCCGGATTGTGGGTCAGAGCGGATCCGTGTGCGGCCTCCAAAGCACTGTTCGGTGGCAGAGTTAGCTCGTGCCCATCGTGATAGTGCGGCGCGCTCGGCTGTGGCTCAGATCCATCGAAGATCAAGTCTCCGCGGATGTCTGCCGTGAAGTTTAGGCTTCCAAACCTGACCTGATGGCCAGGGGCGTAGCTTTCGATCTGCTCCAGATGGCCAAGTGAATTGGCGCGCAGTGCGAAGCCGCCGAATACGAAGATCTGTCCGGGGAGAAAAGTCTCACCCTGGACTGAGTTGTTGTTGATTGAAGAAGCCATCAAGCCTATCGGCGACGACACAGAGGAACTCTCGATGAAAGCACCAATGTCGGTGTCAAAACCGGCGGATCTCGGGTAGGGGGTCCCGAACTGTGCGTCTAGGTGGATGGTAACAGGAGACAAGGGACACGATGTTTTTACCCAGGTTCGGGCCCTCTCGATGGAGGTAAAACCCTACTCCTGCTTGATTGATATTGATGATATGGGTAGTACAAGAGTGGATCTACCACGAGATCAAGGAGGATAAACCCTAGAAGCTAGCCTATGGTATGATTGTTATAATGGTTATGTTGTCCTACGGACTAAAACCCTCCGGTTTATATAGACACCGGAGAGGGCTAGGGTTACACAGAGTCGGTTACAATGGTAGGAGATCTACATATCCGCATCGCCAAGCTTGCCTTCCACGCCAAGGAAAGTCCCATCCGGACACGGGACAAAGTCTTCAATCTTGTATATTCATAGTCTTGGAGTCCGGCTGACGATGATAGTCCGGCTGTCCGGACACCCCCTAGTCCAGGACTCCCTCACCACCCCCCAGGGTAGAGGCATCTGAATTTGAGAGAGAATCCTTGCCAAGAAACCAGTAGAGAGAGAGACCGAACTCCTCCTAGCAGTTCATCGCCCTAGCCAAGAACAGACCCTCGCGAGGCTGTTCTTCCTTGTATTATTCATCATCAGCCCAAGAGGCAATCCACCACACCACACACTGGAGTAGGGTATTACACCGCAATGGTGGCCTGAACCAGTATAAACTTTGTGTCTCTTGTGTTGTTCCTTCCGTAGTTTAGATCCTAGGGAGTCGGAGGGGCGCAGATAGGCAGAGGGCGAAATCTCCGCACGCACCCCAGTGTTCGAACCTCAAGGGTCTGCCGGAACCCGAAATCCGACATATTCTGACTCGGACTATGCCGGAGACAAGGTTGATAGAAATTCCACTTCAGGTACTTGTCAATTTCTTGGTAGATCTCTTGTGTCTTGGTCCTCCAAGAAACAAAACTCGGTATCCTTATCCACCACCGAAGCGGAATACATTGCCGCTGGTTCATGTTGTGCTCAATTACTTTGGATGACCCAAAGTCTTAAAGATTATGGGATATATGTGAGACATGTTCCATTGCTTTGTGAAAATGAAAGTGCTATCAAAATTGGTCATAATCCCGTGCAACATTCTCGAACTAAGCATATTGAAGTTCGTCATCATTTCATTCGAGATCATGTTGCTAAGGGTGACATTGATCTTAAGCATGTTCGCACCGAAAAGCAATTAGCGGATATATTCACTAAACCTCTTGATGAGAAAGTGTTTTGCAGGTTAAGAGGAGAATTGAACATCATTGATGCTTCAAACTTGGAGTACAAACTCCATTGGATACATGCAAGACATGAGCTTATGACTAATCCTTGATATTTCTCTTATGATGAAAATCCTATGTCTTGGGTATATTTGTATCTTGCATGTTATCTAACCCATGTAGGTACTTGGTGGAATCTAATTCCATGAGGTTGTAATCTACTCATATCTTGAGCAATCTCTACATCACCAAGTCTCTACACTATGGTGTTGAAGACAAGGAAGCACGGAACCATTCAAACATATCCTTTGACAAATTCTATGTTGAGCTTCATGATTGCCAATTTTGGATACACAAGTGCTCTTCCTTGCAAGAACTAACCCATGTAGGTAGATGGACTCAAATTCCAAGTGGTGCTCCCAACTCTTGATGAACTACATCAACCTTGAGCAACCCACACAAGTTCAACTACATGTTCAACACCACCAACCAAGGTATGTTATTCCATCTTAGAGAAGCTTTACTCCAAGTCATGAGCTAAAGCAACTTGACAAGATGTGAATACATCAAGATGCTTAAACGAAAAAATGGCAACCCCATTTTGAGCTTAAACGATGAGTATGACCTATGATCAAGTGATCTCACTTGACTCCTAAGTCAATATACTCTAACATAGGTGACTTTGTCGCCGACCATCTCTAGATGAAGTTCTCTTGTGTTCTTTTCTGTGTTTTTTGCATTTGTCTCATACATATTGGTTTCCCCTTTCACTTCATCTAGATTTCTTTCTGTTTGCTCTGCATTTTCTACATCCAATTCATTGCCTATCATTCTGTAAATTCCTTGCAAATCTTTGTGAGATCTTACTAGTCTAGTGAGCTGAGGTGACAAGTGTTTTCTCTGCGATGAACTCGGTTCCACCGATTTGTTGTTTTCGGTCCAACCGAATCCTTTCGGTATAACCAAAGCATACCACTCGGTGCCACCGATTTCACAACAGGAAAAACAGTTTGCCACTTATTCTGTGTTTCTTCTACTCCAGCTCCACTCAATGAATCTTGTCCTCTACAAGCATCACATTTATATATATGCTTTGTGATGTGACTCAAGGATCAAACCCTTCTTGGAAATTGATGTCAAAGGGGGAGAGAGAGATCACATCAAAGCTTATCATTTAGAGAGAGATCACATCAGAGAAAGAGTATATCACCTCCTCAGGGGGAGAGAGATCCTCAGGGGGAGAGAGAGATCTCCAGGGGGAGAGAATACTTAAGTAAAAAGTATTTCTCAAGGATCCCAGATGCTTGGTGTTCAAGAGGAGAGATGCCACATGTCTTCTTGAGGGGAGAGACATGTTCATATGATCTTTTGTGCTTATTTGCATTAGCTTGCATTAGCTCTGTTCATCATTTATATCTTTCAGCTCTGATTTTCTATTCCCTATCTTCTCCCAGTATCCCATGCCAGATTCAGGGGGAGCAAGACATCCAAGGGAAAGAAATCAGTTAAATTCATTGCATATCTTTACTCTTGGGGACATGTCTAATCCTATGTGGTAGTTAGTACTCACTCTCGACATGTCATCCCAGTCTTGGTATTCTTGTGGTTTCTTTTGTTTGCTCTGGATAGTAGGTGCATCTGTGTTATCTAACCTTGTTTACGCATGTTCATTCCATCCTAAGCCAACTCAAGACTACAAGGTAAGTATATGCATCACAATCATGTGTATGAGGAATTCTTGCTGATGTACATACTGTTTGCAAGAAGGACTCATGGGCATGAAGGTTTTCCTTAATATTCTTTGCTCTGATGCATATGGCCAAGATACATGTAACTCATTGCCTACTCTATCATGGTTATGCTCTCACATGCTTCTATATTTCATATTCACATGATTGCATACATGTAGGGGAAGCCTATGCTTGTTACATGTCTTTCCAAAGCTTTACTTGCTATTCCTTATATTTTTATCTAAAGCTTTGATGTATGTCGTCATCAATTACCAAAAAGGGGGAGATTGAAAGCACAAGTGCTCCCTAGGTGGTTTTGGTAATTAATGTCAACATATCTCTTGTTGGACTAACACTTTTATCTAGTATGTTTCAGATAAGTTCAACAATGGAGTGGCATGGACTAAAGGATGTGGGAACTCCTTCAAGATGCTAAGGACAAAGGATTGGCTCAAGCTTCAAGCTCAAGACTCTTCATTTTACATTTTAGTGATCCAAGATCACATTGAGTCTATAGGAAAAGCCAATACTATCAAGGTGGGATGAGGTGTTGCTTAATGAGTTTCTTGCTCCACAGTGCTTAGTGATATGCTCCAAAATCCTCAACTGCTTTCCCACTTCCATAAATATGACCTAAACCCAAAGTCAAAATAGGTCACACTGATTCTTTCTATCCGGCCTCATCGAGTTTGAATGTCATAGCCACTGCCACAAACTCTAGGCAAATCGGTCTCACCGATAGGGATCTCGGTCTCACCGAGATGGGATTGTAATCTCTCTGTGTATGTCCATTACCAAAATCGGTCTCACCGAGTTTGAGCAATCGGTACTACCGAGATTACAATGCAAACTTCCTGGCTGACTCATTACCAAAATCGGTCCCACCGAGTTTGTGTAATCAATCCAATCGAGTTTGCCCGACCAACTCTCTGGAAAGCTTATTACCAAAATCGGTCTCACCGAGTTTGTGTAATCGGTCTTACCGAGATTACGTTATGCCCTAACCCTGACCGAATCGGTCCTACCGAGTTGCATATCAGTCCCACCAAAAATCCTAACGGTCACTAGGTTTACTAAATCGGTCCGACCAAGTCTGTTGAATCGGTCCCACCGAGTTTGGTAAATTGTGTGTAACGGTTAGATTTTGTGTGGAGGCTATATATACCCCTCCACCTCCTCTTCATTCGTGGAGAGAGCCATCAGACTGAACCTACACTTCCATCATACATTTTCTGAGAGAGAACTACCTACTCATGTGTTGAGGCCAAGATATTCCATTCCTACCATATGAATCTTGATCTCTAGCCTTCCCCAAGTTGCTTTCCACTCAAATCTTCTTTCCACCAGATCCAAATCCTATGAGAGAGAGTTGAGTGTTGGGGAGACTATCATTTGAAGCACAAGAGCAAGGAGTTCATCATCAACGCACCATTTGTTACTTCTTGGAGAGTGGTGTCTCCTAGATTGGCTAGGTGTCACTTGGGAGCCTCCGACAAGATTGTGGAGTTGAACCAAGAAGTTTGTAAGGGCAAGGAGATCGCCTACTTCGTGAAGATCTACCGCTAGTGAGGCAAGTCCTTCATGGGCGATGGCCATGGTGGGATAGACAAGGTTGCTTCTTCGTGGACCCTTCGTGGGTGGAGCCCTCCGTGGACTCGCGCAACCGTTACCCTTCGTGGGTTGAAGTCTCCATCAACGTGGATGTACGATAGCACCACCTATCGGAACCACGCCAAAAACATCCGTGTCTCCAATTGCGTTTGAATCCTCCAAACCCTTCCCTTTACATTCTTGCAAGTTGCATGCTTTACTTTCCGCTGCTCATATACTCTTTGCATGTTTGCTTGCTATGTATTGTGAATGTTAAACTTGTGCCTAAAACTCCACTTAAACTTAAGGAATCTTAAAAACTGCAACTTTGGTACTTAGTGTTTAATCACCCCCCCCTCTAGACACCTCTTCTCAAGGTCCTACACAAAGCTCTGACATAGGCCCTTCCTGAAAATAAGATGAATTGTAATTGTTTGATGACTGAGAATGAAGTTTGTTAATTTTCAAGAAAGTTTATGGTCTATGCTTTAACATGTGAATAGCTTGTTACTTGATCTTGAGAAGTTTTATAAGATGAACTACTGTTATGACATATAATCATGCTAGAAAAGGTGATTGAAATTATCATTGATCAAACTTGTGCACCTTCTAGCATTGACACTTCATAAATTCTTTCTTTTATCATTTACCTACTCGAGGACGAACAAGAATTAAGCCCGGGGATGCTGATACATCTCCAACGTATCTATAATTTATGAAGCATTCATGCTATATTATTATCTGTTTTGGATGATTATGGGCTTTATTATACACTTTTATATTATTTTTGGGACTAACCTATTAACCGGAGGCCCAGCCCATATTGCTGTTTTCTTGCCTATTTCAGTGTTTCGAAGAAAAGGGATATCAAACGGAGTCCAAATGGAATGAAACCTTCGGGAGCGTGATTTTTGGAACGGACGTGATCCAGGAGATTTGGATTTGAAGTCAAGGAAGCTTCGAGGTGGCCACGAGGTTGGGGGGGGGGGTGCCCGCCTACTGGGCGCGCCCCCTGTCTTGATGGGCCCCTCGAGACTCCCCCGACCGACCTCTTTCGCCTATATATTCCCATATACCCTAAAAACATCGAAGACAACAATAGATCGGAAGTTCCGCCGCCGCAAGCCTCTGTAGCCACCAAAAAACCTCTCGGGAGCCCGTTCCGGCACCCTGCCGGAGGGGGGATCCCTCACCAGTGGCCATCTTCATCATCCCGACGCTCTCCATGATGAGGAGGGAGTAGTTCACCCTCGGGGCTGAGGGTATGTACCAGTAGCTATGTGTTTGATCTCTCTCTCTCTCCCGTGTTCTCTCTATGGCCTTTTCTTGATGTATCGTGAGCTTTGCTATTATAGTTGGATCTTATGATGTTTTTCCCCCTCAACTCTCTTGTAATGGATTGAGTTTTCCCTTTGAAGTTATCTTATCGGGTTGAGTCTTTAAGGATTTGAGAACACTTGATGTATGTCTTGCTGTGCTTATCTGCGGTGACAATGGGATATCACGTGATCCACTTGATGTATGTTTTGGTGATCAACTTGCGGGTTACGCCCAAGAACATATGCATAGGGGTTGGCACACGTTTTCGTCTTGACTCTTCGGTAGAAACTTTGGCGCACTTTTTGAAGTACTTTGTGTTGGTTTAATAGATGAATCTGAGATTGTGTGATGCATATCGTATAATCATGCCCACAGATACTTGAGGTGACAATGGAGTATCTAGGTGACATTAGGGTTTTGGTTGATTTGTGTCTTAAGGTGTTATTCTAGTATGAACTATGATAGATTGAACGGAAAGAATAGCTTCATGTTATTTTACTACAGACTCTTGAATAGATAGAACAGAAAGGATAACTTTGAGGTGGTTTCGTACCCTATCATAATCTCTTCGTTTGTTCTCCGCTATTAGTGACTTTGGAGTGACTCTTTGTTGCATGTTGAGGGATAGTTATATGATCTAGTTATGTTATTATTGTTGAGAGAACTTGCACTAGTGGAAGTATGAACCTTAGGCCTTGTTTCCTACCATTGCAATACCGTTTACGCTCACTTTTATCATTAGTTACCTTGCTGTTTTTATATTTTCAGATTACAAAAACCTATATCTACCATCCATATTGCACTTGTATCACCATCTCTTCGCCGAACTAGTGCACCTATACAATTTACCATTGTATTGGGTGTGTTGGGGACACAAGAGACTCTTTGTTATTTGGTTGCAGGGTTGTTTGAGAGAGACCATCTTCATCCTACGCCTCCCACGGATTGATAAACCATAGGTCATCCACTTGAGGGAAATTTGCTACTGTCCTACAAACCTCTGCACTTGGAGGCCAAACAATGTCTACAAGAAGAAGGTTGTGTAGTAGACGTCATCGTGCAACAGAAGAAGAGTTGGGGCAACACGTCCGCGTGGTTCGTCTCCTCCTCGTTCGATCTTCCTCAAACAGCCGGTCGTCAGATCCCACGTACAGGAACACCGTGCGACAGACTGCTAGGTCCGATCACACAGTCGACGGCGAGTGGAGGTGGCTATTCGCAACACAAGCAATACCTAGTGATAGCGCCGAAGCGATCAACCGAATGAGTGTGCCGCACCCCATTATATATAGGCATCCATCACAGGCTCAACACTTGGGCCTCACATGGATCCTAAAGCCCAAAGACCGTTCGGCCTGGATCCTAGTACGAGTAGGATTACATCTGACTCGTGGAGTCAGATCGGGCCTCACAGGTTCCTTCCCTTAAGTGTGCGACCTCTTGTTCTCGTTCACTTGGTCACAAGTCAGATCACATCCAGCTCGTCTAGGTGGTAGCAGCCTCTAGCAAAGCGTGTCGACTCCAAGTGTCCGATGAAGCTGGTTAGGCGAACCTGTACAATGTGTCACACTTCTATTCCCTTTGCCACATGATACATGTTGTCGAGCTCAAGGAGAGTCTGTCATCCTTGTGCTAGCCCGACCTCTTCTCGTTCCAGTGATGCCGAACACAAACCAGATTATCTCATAATCCTTGTCGCATGTCCATGCTTATCTTGGTCGGGTCACACGAGGGGCCTAGAGTGTATCTCTCCTGATCGGAGGGACAAATCCCATCTTGCTCGACCATGTCTCGCAGCATGGGTCTGGACAAGCCCGAAATCTACCTTTGTAACTACCCAGTCATGGAGTAGCATTTGGTCGGCCCAAAGCAGGTCTGTCACCATCCCAAGTAAATGCGCCAGCTCAGGTCTTAGGACATAGAACATATGTTGTACTAGATACTCACGGATGACATATCACTGTGTCTCATAGGTGGGTCTGTCCGACTCGGACCTTATCTCGACTCAGATCAGACTACGTTGAATCCAACCAGATCCTTCCGAGTCCATATTATCCGGTTAGCATCCAATGCTCCATGGCTGGTGAGACTGAGCCATCCACCATGTCATATGCTAGTCTAGTCGGCGGCGCATCCATACAACCCTTTCGACTAGGAACCTTTTAGGATAGTCATCTTACAATGCCCAGTCCCACAGACAAGTCACATACTTGTTGATACACATCATTGATAATGTCCAAGGACTATCTTTATTCATGAACACATATGAAATCATCATACATGATTGCCTCTAGGGCATATCTCCAACAGTCTCCCACTTGCACTAGAGTCAATCAAATAGACATCGTATGTCCATAGCTCTAACGTACCCCTCATGCTTTGGTTGTGGAAACGACTTAGTCAGCAGATATGCAACATTTGCATCTATGTGAATTTTGCATAACTCTATATCACCACTCTTTATGATCTTTCATATCAGGTGATATTTTCTATCTATGTATCTGGTCTTGTGGTGATTCCTCGGCTCCTTGGCTTGTGCGATGGCACCAGAATTATCACAATAAAGGTCCAACAGTTTTACTGAGGCTGAGAAAATACCAAGACATCCAGAAAGTTCCGGATGCAAACACCTTCCTTTGCAGCTTCACAAGCCACAATGTATTTGACTTCTATGGTAGAATCAACCACTGTATCTTGCTTGGAACTCGTCCAGCTCACTGCTCCTCCGTTCATGACGTACAAGAATCCGGTCTGTGATTGACAATCATCTAAACTAGCATCAGCATAACCCTTTACAACGAGCTCTTCCTCACCTCCATAAACTAGGAACATATCTTTAGTCCTTTTCAGGTACTTCAGAATAGTCTTTACCACCGCCCAGTGACTCTCGCATGGGTTGACCTGGTATCTACTTGTCAAGCTTATTACAAAAGCAACATCAGGTCGTGTACATGTCATGGCATACATGCATGATGGATCTGATTGTTGATGCATACGAAATCCGACTCATCCTGCTTCGCTCATCAGATGTCGAAGGACTCTGAGTCTCTCTTAGCCTTGTACCATGTGAGATAGACAAGAAACCCTTCTTGGCCTCACTCATGTTGGACCGTTTCAACACTTTGTCTATGTACGTGCCCTGGCTTAAGCCGAGTAGCCTCCTCGATCTATCTCTATAGATCTTAATGCCCAATATGTAAACTGCTTCACCGTGGTTCTTCATCGTAAACTTGCCATTCAATGACTCCTTGATTGGGTGCAACATCGAAACATCATTTCTGATCAGTAGTATGTCATCCACATACAGGATCAAAAACACTATCGAGCTCCCACTTAATTTCTTGTATAAACAAGTGCCCTCTTTGCTTTTGATGAAACCGAGACTAGTGACGACCTCATCAAAATGAATATTCCAACTCCAAGATGCTTGCCTCAACCCATAAATGGATCTCTTTAGCTTGACTAGTGCTAGTCGAATCGACAGAAACCTGGGGTTGTATCATATACACGTCATTGGTTAAATTTCCTTGAAGGAAAGCTGTTTTGACATCCATCTGCCATATCCCGTAATCGAAATATGCAAGTATAGGTAGTACGATCCTCACCGACTTTAGCATTGCTACCAGTGAGTAAGTCTCGTCGTAGTCAATTCCTTGAACTTGTCCATAACCTTTAGCGACAAGCCGAGCTTTGTGGATCTGAACATTTCCATCCACATCGGTTTTCTTCCTAAAGACCCATTTACAGCCTATGGCTGTTAAGCTAGGCGGCGGATCAACAAAGTCCTAGACTTGATTCTCATCCATGGACTTTCACTCAGATTTCATGGCCTCTAGCCATGCCTCGGAATCTGGTCTCACCATCGCTTCCACATACGTAGCCGGCTCACCGCTCTTTAGGAACAAAACATCACGCACTCTGGGCAATCTTTTCGACCTCCGTGGTTCCGGTGCCGCTTCCACTACGGGTTCCCTGACCGACTCCGGTATGATCTCATCACCAGCCAAGTCGTCCCTGAGTGGTCCTTGAATTTCTTCGAGTTGAACCATCACCCCACTGGCCTCCCAACTGAGAAACTCTTTCTCAAGGAAGACCCCGTTCCGAGCAACAAACACTTTGTTATCTCCGCGGTTGTAGATAACAAAGCTATATCCCAAGGTTTCTCTTGGATATCCCACAAATATGCACTTATCCGACTTGGGTGTAAGCTTGTCTGACATAATTCGCTTGACAAATGCTCCACAACCCCAAATCTTTAGAAAATAAAAACTAGGACTCTTCCCGGTCCACATCTCATGTGATGTCTTTTCTACGTATTTTGATGGTACCCTGTTAAGTGTGAAAGCTGCAGTTTCTAGAGCGTATCTCCAGAATGACAAGGGTAAATCCGATTTGCTCATCATAGACCGGACCATGTCCAACAAGGTCCTATTCCTCCGTTCCAACATGCCATTTCTCTGTGGCGTACCTGAAGGTGTGAGATGAGGTACTATACCTTGGATTTTCAGATGATCATCAAACTCCTGGCTCATGTACTCACCTTCACGATCAGATCGTAGAAGCTTTATATATAGTCTTGCCGAGCTAATTCTCAACCTTGTTTTAGAACTCTCTGAACTCTTGAAAAGTTTCCGACTTGTGTCTCATCAAATAGATATATCCATATCTACTCACATCGGTAAAAGTCATGAAGTACTGATAGCCACCTCTGGCAGTTGTGCTCATTGGACCACACACATCATTGTGTGTAAGTTCCAATAGCTCGGACACCCTCTCGCAACTCTTTGCAAAAGGAGAGTTAGTCATCTTGCCGAGCAAGCATGATTCGCATGTCTCAAACGACTCTAAGTCGGACGATGTTAGGAGTTCATCATCATGGAGCTTCTTCATGCATTTCGGACTAATGTGTCCAAGTCGGCAATGCCAGAAGTATGTCGGATTTATCTCAATAGGCTTATGCCTCTTGACATTCACGTTATAGTCCGGTTCCGTTTCTAGATTCAATATAAAAAGCCCATCAACAATGGGTGCATAGCCGTGGAACATACCATTCAAATAAAATGAACAACCATTGTCCTTTAAATTTAATTCATAACCCTGACTCATGAAGTATGATGTAGAAATAATGTTCTGACTAAGTGCAGGAATGTAATAAGAATTATTCAATTCCAAAATAAATCTAGAAGGAAGCTGGAGCTGCATTGTGCCGACCTCCAACGCATCAACTCTTGCTTTATTGATGACCCTGATGTCAATCTCCCCTTGTGCCACATGCCTAGTTCTTACCAGGCCCTGCATCGAGTTGCAAATATGAACAACCGATCTGGTATCAAATTCCCAAGAGCTACTAGGTATGTCAGCAAGGTAAATGTCTATAACATATGTAACAAGTGTACCTTTGCCTGAAGAAGCATTTCCAGCCTTCTTGCCATGCTCAGCAAGCCACTTGCTACAGTTCCTCTTCCAGTGACCAGGTTCCTTACAGTGATAGCAAATGGTCTTTGAGTCCGGTCCCAACTTCGAATCAGCGATGGAGGTTACCGTCTCCGTGCCCTTTGCCTTAGCCTTCTTCTTGGACCAACTCTTCTTGAACTTAGCCGACTTCTGCACCATCAACACTTGATGCGTGCCTTTTTTAATATCCCCCTCTGCCACCTTGAGCATTCCATGCAATTCAGTGAGCTTCTTATACATGCGGGAAGCCTTGATATGTCCATTTTGCATCATGTTTTCCTATTGTTATTTATAATGTTTTGATGCATAATAATGCTTTATGGAGTAATTCTAATGCCTTTTCTCTCATAATATTCAAGGTTTACACAAAGAGGGACAATGCCGGTAGCTGGAATTCTGTACTTGAAAAAGCTATGTCAGAGTTACCTATCTGCACAACTCCAAATGAGCTGAAAATTTACGGAGAATTATTTTTGAATATATGAAAAATACTAGAGCAAGTAACTACCGAAGGGGGCCACCTATTGAGCAC
Source organism: Triticum timopheevii (assembly GCA_963921465.1). Lineage (NCBI taxonomy): Eukaryota > Viridiplantae > Streptophyta > Magnoliopsida > Poales > Poaceae > Triticum > Triticum timopheevii. The sequence continues at coordinate 193,410,693 of OY997264.1, read as the reverse complement.
AATACACCAGGGCGGTGCCCATCTTCTGGTATATAGGTCATTTTTACCTAGAAAAAAAATATGGAGAGGACTTTCGGGACGGAGCGCTGCCATCTCGAGGCGGAACTTGGGCATGAGCACTTTTTCCCTCCGGTAGAGCGTTTCCGCCGGGGGAACTTCCCTCCCGGAGGGGAAATCGAATCCATCATCATCACCAACAACCCTCTCATCTTTGGGAGGCAAATCTCCATCAACATCTTCAACAACACCATCTCCTATACATCTCTTGTGTCCAATCTTTGTACCGGAACCTCAGATTGGTACCTGTGGGTGATTAGAAATGTTGATTACATCTTGTAGTTGATTACTATATGGTTTATTTGGTAGAAGATTATATGTTTAGATCCATTATGCTATTTAATACCCCTCTGATCTTGAGCATGATTATCAGTTGTGAGTAGTTACTTTTGTTCTTGAGGTCACTGGATACGTCATGTTGCAAGTAATCACGTGAACTTGATGTGTGTTTGATATTTTGATAATATGTATGTTATGATTCCCTTAGTGGTATCATGTGAACGTTGACTACATGGCACTTCACCATATTTGGGCCTAAGGGAATGCATTGTGGAGTAGTTATTAGATGATGAGTTGCTAGAGTGACAGAATCTTAAACCCTAGTTTATGCGCTATTTCGTAAGGGACTGATTTGGATCCAAATGTTGAATGCTATGGCCAAACTTTATCTTAATACTTTTCTCATTGTCGTGGATGGTTGCGAGGGGGTTAATCATAAGTGGGAGGTTTCTTCAAGTAAGAACAACACCCAAGTAACGGTCCACCCACGTCAAATTATCAACGTAGCGAACGCGAATCAAACCAACATGACGAAAGTGACTAGATGAAATTCCCGTGTACCCTCAAGAACGCTTTGCTTATTATAAGAGACCGTTTTGGACTGTCCTTTGCCGCAAAAGGATTGGGCTAAATTGCTACACTTTATTTACCATTAGCGTTACCGTTACTTGTCCTTTACAAATTATCTTGCTATCAAACTACCTGCTGCCGACTATTTCAGTGCTTGCAGAAAATACCTTGCTGAAAACAACTTGTCATTTCCTTCTATCTTGCTGCCGACTATCTCATTGGGTTCGACACTCTTGATAATCGAAAAGACTATGATTGATCCCCTATACTTGTGGGTCATCAAGACTCTTTTTGGCGTCGTTGTCGGGGAGTGAAACGCTCTTGGTAAGTGGAAATTGGTAAGGAAAAATTATTACTATGTGTTGAAATTTATTGTCACTTGGTACTATGGAAAACCATCATTTGAGGGGTTTGTTCGGGGTATCTTCGCATCGACCAGAAGAACAATTATTTGACCCTCGACCTACTTCACCTACTGAAAATATTGGCTATGAAAGTCCTTCGGGTCTGATAGAACAACTGCTAGCTAATCCTTATGCAGGAGATGGAACTGAACATCCTAATATGCACTTGATATATGTGGATGAAATTTTTGGATTATTTAGGCTTGCAGGTTTATCCGGAGATGAAGCTAAGAAGAAGGTTTTCCCTTTTTCTTTGAAGGGAAAAGCATTGACCTGGTATATGCTATGCAATGATATTGGATCCTGGAACTGGAATCGATTGAAATTGAATTTCAGCAAAAAAATTATCCTATGCATCTAGTTCATCGTGATCGGAATTATATATATAATTTTTGGCCTCGTGAAGGAGAAAGTATCGCTCGAGCTTGGGGGAGGCTTAAGTCAATGTAATATTCATGCCCCAATCATGATCTCTGGAGAGAAATATTTATTCAGAATTTTTACGCTCGGCTTTCCCGTGATGATCAATCCATGCTCGATACTTCTTGTACTGGTTCTTTCATGAAGAAGACTATTGAATTCAGGTGGGATCTTTTAGAAAGAATTAAGCACAACTCTGAAGATTGGGAACTCGACGAAGGTAAAGAGTCCGGTATTAAGCTTGAGTTTAATTGTGTTAAATCTTTTATGAATACCAATGCTTTTCACAAGTTTAGCACTAAATATGGACTTGACTCTAAGATAGTAGCCTCCTTTTGTGAATCTTTTGCTACTCATGTTGATCTCCCTAAGGAGAAGTTGTTTAAAATATCATTCACCTATTAAAGAAGAAATTAAAGAACTATTTAAAGCTAAAGATGAAACAATTATTTACAATGTTGATCCAGTTGTGCCTACTCTTATATTGAAAAACCACGTTTCCCTGTTAGGATAAAGGAACATGCTAAGTTATCAACTGTGGTTCACAAAAGTAATATTAGAGCACCTAAACCCTCTGAGCAAATTAAAGTAGAACCTAGTGTTTCTATGGTTAAAGATCTCCTGGTAGAAAATATTGATGGGCATGTTATTTATTTTTGTGATGAAGCTGCTAGAATTGCCAAACCCGATGAAAAAGATAAATGTAGACTTGTTGTTGGCATGCCTGTTGTCTCGATTAAAATAGGAGATCACTGTTATCATGGTTTATGAGACTTAGGTGCTAGCATGAGTGCTATTCCTTTTACCTTATACCAAGAAATTATAAATGATATAGCACCCGCTGAAATAGAAGACATAGATGTTACTATTAAACTTTCTAATAGAGACACCATGACACCACTTGGGATTGTTAGAGATGTTGAAGTCTTGTGTGCAAAAATTAAATACCCTACTGGTTTTCTAGTTGTTGGTTCCCCACAAGATGATTTTTGTCCCATAATCTTTGGTAGACCTTTCTTGAACAATGTTAATGCCACTATAGATTGCCATAAACAAATTTTCAGTGTTAGCTTTGGTGATGAGTCTCATGAGTTTAATTTCTCCAAGTTTAGTAGACAACCTCATAAGAAAGAATTATCAAGTAAGGATGAAATAATTGATCTTGCTTCTATTGCTTTGCCTCCTACTGATTCCTTAGAACAATATTTGCTAGACCATGAAAATGATATGCACTTGCGTGAATGAAAGGAAATAGATAAAATTTTCTTTGAACAACAACCTCTGCTTAAACACAATTTGCCTATTGAAACTCTTGGAGGTCCTCCTCCACCTAAAGGTGATCCTATTTTTGAATTAAAACAATTGCCTGACACTTTGAAATATGCTTATATCGATGAGAAAAAGATATATCCTATTATTATTAGTGCTAACCTTTCAGAACATGAAGAAGAAAGATTATTAAAAATTCGTAAGAAGCACCGTGCTGCTATTGGATATATTCTTGATGATCTTAAGGGCATTAGTCCCACTCTCTGTCAGCACAAGATTAATATGGAACCTAATGCTAAACCCGTTGTTGATCACCAATGATGTTTGAATCCTAAGATGAAAGAAGTGGTAAGAACTGAAATACTAAAGTTTCTAGAGCAGGTATAATCTATCCCATAGCTGATAGTAGATGGGTAAGTCATGTTCATTGTGTCCCTAAAAAGGGAGGTATTACTGTTGTTCCTAATGATAAAAATGAACTCATTCCACAAAGAATTGTTACTGGCTATAGAATGTTAATTGATTTCAGAAAGTTAAATAAAGCTACTAGAAAAGATCATTACCCTCTGCCTTTTATTGATCAAATGCTAGAAAGATTATCTAAACATACACACTTTTGTTTTCTTGATGGATATTCTTGTTTTTCTCAAATACCTGTTTCACAACCTGATCAAGAGAAAACCACTTTTACTTGCCCTTTTGGAACTTATGCTTATAGACGTATGCCTTTTGGTTTATGCAATGCACCTGCTACCTTTTAAAGATGTATGAATGCTATATTCTCTGATTTTTGTGAAAAGATAGTTGAGGTGTTCATGGATGATTTTTTCGTTTACGAAACTTCTTTTGATGATTGCTTAAGAAACCTTGATCGAGTTTTGCGGAGATGTGAGCAAACTAATCTTGTCTTGAATCGGGAGAAGTGCCACTTTATGGTTAATGCAGGTTTGTCTTGGGACATAAAATTTATGAACCAGGTATTGAGGTGGATGAAGTTAAAGTTGATGCGATTGAGAAAATTCCATGTCCTGAAGATATTAAAGGTATTCGCAGTTTCCTTGGTCATGTTGGTTTCTATAGGAGGTTTATTAAAGACTTCTCTAAAATTTCTAGGCCTCTTAGAAATCTTTACAAAAGGATATTCCATTTGTTTTTGTTGATGATTGTGTATAAGCCTTTGAAACACTTAAGAAAGCCTTAACTTCTGCACCTATAGTTCAACCACTGATTGAAACTTGCCTTTTGAAATTATGTGTGATGCTAGTGATTATGCTATTGGTGCTGTTCTAGGACAAAGAGTTGATAAAAAATTAAATGTTATCCATTATGCTAGTAAAACTCTAGAAAGTGCCCAGAGAAATTATGCTACTACTGAAAAACAATTTTTAGCATTTGTGTTTGCTTGTGATAAACTCAGATCTTACATTGTTGATTCCAAAGTAATTGTTCACACGGATCATGCTGCTATAAAATATCTTATGAAAAAGAAAGATGCTAAACCTAGACTCATTAGGTGGGTTCTCTTGCTACAAGAATTTGATTTACATATCACTGATAGGAAAGGAGTTGAGAACCCCGTAGCTAATAACTTGTCTAGGTTAAAAAATATTCTTGATTACCCACTACCTATTGATGATAGATTTCCTAATGAACAACTAGCTGCAATAAATGTTTATCATAACACACCTTGGTATCCTGACTATGCTAATTACATTGTTGCTAAATATGGGATGACCCACATCTTTATAAAAAAGGAGTAGATGGTATTATTAGATGATGTGTACCTGAGCATGAACAAGAACAAATCCTATGGAAATGTCATTCCGAAGCTTATGGAGGACATCATGCGGGAGATAGAACTGCTCACAAGGTATTGCAATCTGGTTTTTATTGACCTACTCTCCTCAAGGATGCCCGTAAGTTTGCCTTGTGATTAAGGTCAAAGAATTGGTAATAGCGATAAGCGTGAGGAAATGCCTATGAAATATTAACTTGTTGTTGAACCATTTGATGTTTGGGGTTTTGATTATATGAAGCATTTTCCTTCCTCTAATGGGTATACACATATTTTGGTTGCTGTTGATTATGTTACTAAGTGGGTAGAAGCTATTCCAACTAGTAGTGCCGATCACAACACCTCTATTAAAATGCTTAAAGAAGTTATTTTCCCAAGGTTTGGAGTCCCTAGATATTTAATTACTGATGGTGATTCACACTTTATTCATGGTGCTTTCCGTAAAATGCTTGCTAAGTATGATGTTAACCATAGAATTGCTTCACCCTATCATCCTCAATCTAGTGATCAAGTTGAACTTATCAATAGAGAAATAAAACTAATATTACAAAAAACTATTAATACACTGGTACAACGAGGTGCTATACAAACAGTTTTTAACCCCTTTCCGCGGCAGCGTTCGAAACCGTCGCCAAGTGAGTGACTGGGACAGGGGGGTCCATCCCACACGACCCAGAAACCGTCGGGGATATGCCCTCCTGGCACACATGCTCGGCAAAATGAGGTCGTGTGCGACCGATGAGCGCTCAAATATGGTTATACGGACAATAGTGCTAAAAATATAATTATGTAGGCGAAATCGTTTCTGGTCGTAAGTACATCCCACACAGTCAGTCCCCACTAAACGTTTCTATTCGTATGTACATTCCACACAGTCAATCCAAGGAATACATTTCCGTTAGTATGGACATCCCACACAGTTAATCCAAGAAGTACCTATCGCACACGTTCTTCATAACCAAACGTTTGCGATGCACACAACATCACAAACAGTCCATATCAAAGCGTGTGTGATAAGGTGACTATCGCAAACATTTAATAAGAAAGAACTGTGTGCGATGCTGTTGTTAACCGCACACGTTTTTTGTAGGCTCATCGTGTGTGCAGTGGAGATTGATCGCACAGGTGGCGGATCCTAGAAACGTGTGTGATCTCCATGTCTATCACAGACGTTTCGCTTTCGCAAACTGTGTGCAGTGTAATCCCTAATTTAGAAATCACATGTTTTCAATTTGAAAGTAGGCAATCACTTATTTCATATCCAACCATGTTTATTACAAATATAGGTTCAACCACGAATGCATAATTCGATGCACATGTACATATACTGAAGAACTACAGAAGCACCAAGTAAAAGTGATGAACCACAGTTGTACTAAAGACTGTAAAGAGAGAGGCGAAAGATATTTTGGTTGCTGGAGAAGGTGAAGCGGAATGCCCATATTGCGCCCTCCTCCATGCGTAATGCGCGCACGACTCTAGGCCAACCCCTTGTGATGCCTGCCCATCCATCCTTCACTGTCTTCATTACGACTTCTCGATGCTCATTATAGTCTGGATGAAATACTTTAACCATCATTGCGTGTCCACCAATCATGTACTTTGCAAGGTAATCTTGAGTGAACTGCTTCGGGAACCACTGCGAACAAAAAAGATTTAGACATTATTGTCTAACAACTCATTATGGGAAGTAAAAAGAGAAGGCTGCAGAGTTTGTAGTTACCATCCTACAGCTCACTGTTGTGTTGGATAGAGCATAAACAAATAATTTGCTTGCCACCATTCGTATCTTTTTGCTAATAATGCTTATTAGTTTCCTCACTTGATGCTTGCTCATGAATATCTTATTGCCCCATATGCAAAAAGGGTGATGCGTGGATCGTTGCCAAGGGCATAAGTACCTACAAGCAACAAGTCAATATTAGAAGCTAACAAGTGTCCAGGCCTGGATCTATATGCACTACATTATGGAACGACGGGGGGAATACAAGTCGAGGGATGAAGCTAACCTCAGCGGAAAATGGTGGCCACTCCCATTGTTGTCCTGCATAAGTAGTGGAAAGGCATGATAAGTACAACAACCTTAACATCAAACAAATATAGCAAAGGTAAACAACATCATCTCCAAATGATAGCTTGAATGTGTTGGTTTCAGCATGCTGTTAAAGTAGATATAAAATGGAAGGCAATGTTACCGACAGCAGGCTTAACAACCATCAAATATTGCAATTCAAACTGGTATTGTTTAAAATGAATAGAACGTAGGTAATGCTTAAACATCACACTGGCTAAATGTGTAAAACTGAAATAAAGGGCATCTGTTAACTACACCAGGCATAACTCGAACCAAATATAGCCGTTCAAACTAGGATTGATATAGTCGAGCGACACAATTCCGACTTGCACATAATGAACTACACATTGTGAATGACTGAAATAAACAAGGAATAAATGATCGGTATAACAACCAAATATAGCCATTGAAAATTGGACAAAGTCTCACTGCAACCAACCTAACAAGCAAATAGAGATAAACAGGGCATATGCTTGAAAAGTGGACAAATGCTCACTGCAACCAACCTAACAAGCAAATACAGATAAACAAGGCATCTGCTTGAAAACTAGACAAATGCTAAAAAAGCAACCTAACAACCAAATACAGATAAACAAGGCATCTGCTTGATAACTAGACAAATGCTCACTACAACCAAACTAAGAACCAAATACATATAAACAAGGCATCAACTCGATAACTATAAAAATGCTCACTGCAACCAACCTAACAACCAAATATAGATAAACAAGGCATCTACTTACTATAAACAACCAAATGTAGCCATTCATGAAACTGAAGTGGACAATTCATACTTAAACATCGCATAGCCCTATTGAACAATACATTTTTGCATAACTGAAAATAATTAAACACGACATAGTAAAACACCGCAGGGAAAATGCTACTACAACAAAGGGTACGGGTTGGCAAGCTAGAAAAGGTAAGATTTGCAGATAGGATGTTGCCTCACATTTCACGGACGGGATCCTTCCAGTTGGAAGAGCACATACCCATGGTGAGCTCTCTGATGTCACAAATGGGTTGTTTCACCTTGGAAGAACCTTTGTGGGTGCCCTCCTCATGGTCGTGGTTGTGCGATGAGATCTGACTTGGCAATTGAGGATCCCAAGCCGTTGATACGTCTCCAACGTATCTATAATTTTTGATTGTTCCATGCTATTACATTACCTGTTTTGGATGTTTAATGGGCTTTACTATACACATTTATATTATTTTTGGGACTAACCTATTAACTGGAGGCCCAGCCCAAATTGCTGTTTTTTGCCTATTTCAGTGTTTTGTAGAAAAGGAATATCAAACGGAGTCCAAACGGAATGAAACCTTCGGGACAGTTATTTTTGGAACAAACGCAACCCAGGAGACTTGGAGTGGACATCAAGAAAGAAACAAGGCGGCCATGAAGCATGGAGGTGCACCCAGGGGCGTAGGCACGCCCCCACACTCGTGGGCCCCTCGTGGCTCCCCTGACCGACTTCCTTCGCCTATATATACTCATATACCCTGAAAACATCCAGGAGCATTACAGAACCCTATTTCCACCGCCGCAACCTTCTGTACCCGTGAGATCCCATCTTGGGGCCTTTTCTGGCGCTCCGCCGGAGGTGGAATCAATCACGGAGGGCTTCTACATCAACACCATAGCCTCTCCGATGAAGTGTGAGTAGTTTACCACAGACCTTTGGGTCCATAGTTATTAGCTAGATGGCTTCTTCTCTCTCTCTTTGGATCTCAATACAAAGTTCTCCTCGATCTTCTTGGAGATCTATTTGATGTAATTCTTTTTGCGGTGTGTTTGTTGAGATCCTATGAATTGTGGGTTTATGATCAAGATTATCTATGAACAATATTTGAATCTCCGCTGAATTCTTTTATGTATGATTTGTCATCTTTGCAAGTCTCTTCGAATCATCAGTTTGGTTTGGCCTACTAGATTGATCTTTCTTGCAATTGGAGAAGTTCTTAGCTTTGTGTTCAATCTTGCGGTGTCCTTTCCCAGTGACAGCAGGGGCAGCAAGGCACGCATTGTATTGTTGCCATCGAGGATAAACAGATGGGATTTATATCATATTGCTTGAGTTTATCCCTCTACATCATGTCATCTTGCCTAATGCGTTACTCTGTTCTTATGAACTTAATACTCTAGATGCATGCTGGATAGCGGTCGATGTGTGGAGTAATAGTAGTAGATGCAGAATCGTTTCGATCTACTTGTCACGGATGTTATACCTATATACATGATCATGCCTAGATATTCTCATAACTATGTTGTAGGACCTTGAAGTATGTCTAGAGGGGGGGTGATTAGACTACTTGACCAATAAAAACTTAACCTTTTCCCAATTTTAGAGTTTGGCAGATTTTAGCTACTTTAGGACAAGTCAAGCAATCATCACACTATTCAAGCAAGCATGCAAAGAGTATATAGGCAGTGGAAATTAAAGCATGCAACTTGCAAGAAAGTAAAGGGAAGGGTTTGGAGGATTCAAACGCAATTGGAGACACGGATGTTTTTGGCGTGGTTCCGATAGGTGGTGCTATTGTACATCCACGTTGATGGAGACCTCAACCCACGAAGGGTAACAGCTGCGCGAGTCCACGGAGGGCTCCACCCACGAAGGGTCCACGAAGAAGCAACCTTGTCTATCCCACCATGGCCGTCGCCCACGAAGGACTTGCCTCACTAGCGGTAGATCTTCACGAAGTAGGCGATCTCCTTGCCCTTACAAACTCCTTGGTTCAACTCCACAATCTTGTCGGAGGCTCCCAAGTGACACCTAGCCAATCTAGGAGACACCACTCTCCAAGAAGTAACAAATGGTGCATTGATGATGAACTCCTTGCTCTTGTGCTTCAAATGATAGTCTCCCCAACACTCAACTCTCTCTCATAGGTTTTGGATCTGGTGGAAAGAAGATTTGAGTGGAAAGCAACTTGGGAAGGCTAGAGATCAAGATTCATATGGTAGGAATGGAATATCTTGGTCTCAACACATGAGTAGGTGGCTCTCTCTCAGAAATGGTAAGTTGGAAGTGTAGGTTCGTTCTGATGGCTCTCTCCACGAATGAAGAGGAGGTGGAGGGGTATATATAGCCTCCACACAAAATCTAACCGTTACACACAATTTACCAAACTCGGTGGGACCGATTCAACAGACTCGGTCGGACCGATTTAGTAAACCTAGTGACCGTTAGTGATTTTCGGTGGGACTGACATGCATCTCGGTGAGACCGATTCGGTTAGGGTTAGGGCATAACGTAATCTCGGTAAGACCGATTACACAAACTCGGTGAGACCGATTTGGTAATAAGCTTTCCAGAGAGTTGGTCAGGTAAACTCGATGGGACCGATTTGCTCTTTTTGATGAGACCGAAATGTTACAAAAAGGAAACATAGAGTTTAGATTGCAATCTCGGTGGGACCGATTGCTCACTTCGGTTAGACCGAAACGTTACGAAGGGAAACAGAGAGATTAAAACCCCATCTCGGTGAGACCGAGATCCCTACCGATAAGACCAATTTGCTTAGGGTTTGTGGCAGTGGCTATGACTTTTGGAATCGGTGGCTCCGGATAGGAAGAATCGGTGTGACCAATTTTGGTTTTGGGTTTAGGTCATTTTTGGATGTGGGAAAGTAGTTGAGGGTTTTGGAGCATATCACAAAGCACATGAAGCAAGAGGCTCATTAAGCAACACCTCATCCCTCCTTGATAGTATTGGCTTTTCCTATAGACTCAATGTGATCTTGGACCACGAAAATATAAAATGAAGAGTCTTGAGCTTGAAGCTTGAGCCAATCCTTTGTCCTTAGTATTTTGAGGGATCCACTTTCATCATCCATGCCATGCCATTCATTGAGCTTTCCTGAAATAATAGTCTTGGAATAGCATTAGCTCAATGAGCTATATGTTGTTATGAATTACCAAAACCACCTAGGGATAGTTGCACTTTCAATCTCCCCCTTTTTGGTAATTGATGACAACATATAGATCAAATCTTCGACAAATGATAATAAGATTGAATAACATCGTCGCTTTGAGAAGTATGTGATAAGCAAGAGCTCCCCCTAAATTTGTGCATAGTTTAAGATTTGCTTTGGACTGCAAATGCACAATGAATTAGGCTCATGGGTTACTCTTCCATGTCACATACATCTTGGTGGAGTGCTCAAAATAATAAACATTGAATACATGCACTCATCACCAAGCAAAGTGAATGATCACATAAGATAGATAGGATAATATCAAGCATGCATAAGTGTAGCTTATGATCAATCACATGATCATCAATGTCTCACAAGCAATCAAAAGTAAACAAGTTTTTAAACCACCAAATAAAGCAAGAGAGAACAAAACAACACTCTCTCTCTCGAAGCCTATGATCTATACATTTTTCTCCCCCTTTGGCAACAAGTTACCAAAAAGTTCATAGAAAATGCATAGTGCTAGATCGACTCTCAGGCTTGATCTTCTGGTGGAGGTGTCCTGATGACTCCAAGGACGAAGGCTTCAGTTGAAGTAGAGGGTGCTGGAGTGGATGCTGGAGCTGGTTGCACTAGAACTGAAGGGGCAGTAGCTGGTGCTGAGGTTGTTGCTCTAGTGTCTGTCACTGGCACTGCAACTGACCTCTGGGCTCTGGGCACTCTGGCAAACACATTTGTGGTAGTCTTGCCCTGCCTCTCCTCCATATCATCCTACAGCTGCTCCACAACTGACTGTATCTCAGTTACTTTGACATCAAGGTCATGGAATTTGAGTTCCATGATTCTCTCAAGGCTCTCCTGATTCTGAGTGAGGGTGGCCAGTCCCTTCTCAATCCTTAGTGTAGATGCTATCAAGTAACCAAGCTGCTCTTGTTTGGTCTTCAAGAAATATTCAGATGCCTCCTCTTGAGTTGGCATCCTGGCAGCCTTCTCCTTCTTTGCCTTCTCCTTCTTCTCCTGAGCTTGAACTGATGTTGGATCATCCTCATTCATGACAACCTCATTGTCCTCAAAGTCTGGATAAAGTGGAAAATGTTCCTTATCCAACTGATATTTCCCTGTGCCCATCTTTGAGTTGATCAATTCCTGAATCTGAGGTGCATATACACAGCTCCTCTTCTGATCTGCTGCAGTCCTTTTAATTGTTTCAATCATCAGGCTCATGACTTTGAACTTCTGTGGCACATCAAACACATGCAACATGTTGATGGCATGCCCTCTGATCATGTTATGGTCACCAGACTTGGGCAACAAAGTATGCCTCAGAATCCAATTGATGGTTGGCAACCTTGACAGCAGAAAGTGAACTGATTCAAATTTGTGAGTCTCAACTGCCTTGTTTGGGATCTCCTTGTACATGTGAGCCATTGAATTGTGATCCATCTTCTTCTTTGCATAGATATCCAGGTCATCCTCATTTTCCTTTGGGGCATTTATCAGTCTTGCCCATTCTTCAACAGTTGACTGGTACCTTGTACCTTCAGACATCCAAACAATTCTTCCATCTGGGTAAAAATGTGCTATGGAGTAGAATTGCATGATAAGCTCATCATTCCAGTGAGTGAGCTTTTGTCCAACAAAATCAACAACTCCACAAGCAACAAAGCTTTCTTGCACTCCAGGATAGTGCTCTTCATTGTCCTTGATGTAGGTCCAGTCGACCCACCTCATGTCACAAACTATGGGCTTCTTGTCCAACAGAATTGTCTCATAGAAGTCCTGTTGTTCCTTTGTATGGAACCTGTAGTCAACAGCAGTTCTTCTCCTTGATGCATATGGATCTTCCATCCTCCACAACCTTAGCCCTGAATCCTTCCTGATCCTCATGTCCTCAGCCACAGGATGGGCATCATTGTGGTCTGGTATCTTGGGCTTGAACTTTCTTAGGACATGTCCTTCTTCATCTTCTTCTTCAGCAACATTGGGCACTGGGGCCTTGTTCTTATCAGCAGCTGGAATACTCCTAGTATTCCTCTTTGGTACTTGCTTGGCCTTGGAGGTAGCTTTGGGTGCTTCCTTGGGCTTAGATGTTGCAACCCCTGATCTGATTGCATCACCCATAAGCTTGGGTGCCTTAGGTGCTGGTGCAGCATCCTCTTCCTCTTCAACATCCCTTCTCATAGAGGGCTTTCCAAGGACCTTGGCAGTTGTGGTTCTTGCTCTCTTCTTTTTCTTGTCCTGAGCACCTTCCTCCTCTGACTCAATTGTGAATTTCATTGTCTCTCCAGTGGGAACTTTCTGAGGTTTGGAAGAAGTGACTTTCTTCTCAGGTGCCTCTTTGGGATCTGTCTGAGCTGGCATTTGAGTGGACTTTCTGGCTTTAGGCATTGGTGTCCTCTTGGCAGGTACTTTCTTCTTCAGTCCAAGCTTAGTGCTATGTGCAGAGCCATATTGCTTCTTGAGCACTACTTTCTTGGAAGTAGCCTCATCTTCCTCAGCTTTATAATCCTCATCCTCTGAGTCTGATGTTCTTTTCTTTCTTTGCCAGGTAGCAGCCTTGGGCAGGTTGCTAGGAGTGCTTCTACTTCCTTCATCTGTAGTTGAGGGACTAGTGCCCTCACTCAAGTCCATCTGCTCTTCTAACCTGTTCTGGCTGTCACTCTAGTCTGACATGCTGCAAAAGGCTGACTACTAACCCTGTGAAGAGTTATAGATGATATAGAATAGATGAGCATCACAAAATGCAGAGATTTTTGCAAAAGAATGATTCAAAAGTTCAGTTTTAGTTTTCCACAGAAAGCATTACGGATCAACCGATTTTCAAACTCGGTGATACCGAAGCAGTTTTGGAACCTAAACTGATGATCTCGGTTAGACCGAGTCACAGTTCGGTGGCACCGAGACTGCTAGGGTTTCATAGAATCCTCGAATCGGTCGCACCGATTAGTAATTCTCGGTCAGACCGAGAGTCACTAGTGCAATGGCATAAGCCAAATCGGTGAGACCGAGTTTTTCAACTCGGTGGGTCCGAGATGGTTTCGGCGGAAACCTAACCCTAAAAATTTGAATCTAATCTAATCTACGGATTACTTTGGTTGGATAGAAGTGTTTCAATCGTGGCAAGAATCAGTAAGATTACAATGTGCTAGGAATCAGACATGGATAGCACAAAGATTGAGTCCATACCCTAACTTGGCGGTGGACTCGCTACGGCGGCAACGGCGGGGGCGAAATCCGTTGACGGCGGCGGAGACCAGCTACTGGAGGCTGCTGGCTATGAGGAGACGATCCAGAGACCTTCGATTGGCAGAGCGAGCTATTGCACGGGCGAAGGGTTTCGGAGAAATTTCCAAAATTTTGCCCGTGACTATATATAGCCCGACCCTGTCGGTGTGACCGAGTGGAACAACTCGGTGGCACCGAGATGCATAACTATGTACAGTTACAGCAACTCGGTGTGACCGAAAAGTTCAAATCGGTTGCACCGAGATTGAAAACTCAGATCAACTTAATGATCTCGGTAGGACCGAAATGGAGGAATCGGTCAGACCGAGAGTCACAAAGAGGTTTTGGAAGTTTAAGTCTATGACGAATCTGGGACTCCGAGTGCTCCTCACACAGAGTGGTTCGAATCTGACTTGATCAAACTTTGTGATGTAGCATGAATAGAGTTTGAGATGAGAAAAGCATAGATAGCTAAAGAAGGTTCTTAGGCATTCTTGTCCATCCACTTGGCAAAAATAAAGTAACCCAAACAATCCAAACAACAAGTGGATGTCCTTGAATGAGTAAAATATGCACCAACATGCTCACACAATAAAATGGCAAATGAAATATGTGGCAAAGCATGCACAACCAATTCTAGCATCTATAAAACAATGGGCGATGACTAGGTCATCTATATATGAGTATATTGACTTAGGAGTCAAATGAGAACATTTGATCATAGGTCATACTCATCGTTTAAGCTCAAGTGGGGTTACCACTTTTACATAATGCATTGATTTGTTCACACCATTAGAGTTGCTTTGACTCAATTCTTAGAGTTAAGCTCCCCCTAGATGTGAGATCCCCCCTTAGAGGGATGAACTAACCTTGGGTTTTGTCGATGATGACTTCATGTAGGTGTTGAAGATGTAGATGATCAAGGTTGATGTAGATCATTTGGAGCAATCCTTTGGAGTGAGTTGCACTTTCAACTTACCTACATGGGTTAGTCCCACAAGGAACAAACAAGAATATCCTTAGACATAGAGTGATGCACACACAAGATGATGTCCATGAAATCATTAGGTTACCTTGTCCCTTGCCTTACCAACATGAGGGTTTGTGACTCCTTGAACTAGTGCAAGATGTGGAAGTTGATTGCACTTGTTCTTGCCATAATGATATGAGTGAAGAGTGTTGGCAGAGTCACCCTCAAGAACTCTCTAGTTCTTCTTCTTCGGGATTCACATCATCTTGATGGGAATCCTTGGAGTTGTAGTTGTACTTGATGAAGTAGAACTTGACGTAGTCTTGGGAACCCACTTGAACGAGGCTTTAGGTGCTTCTTCGAATGCATCAATCTCTTCTTGAAGCTTGTCCTTGCCTTTGTTCTTGTGCTCTTGTGGTGGAAGATCATCTTGAGCTTGTGTTCCCTTGAAGGAAGTAGGATCATACTTCTCTTGTTGAGGAACAAACTTCGTCTTGGGGTATTGATCTTCTTCCCACTCAACTCCATTGGCATTGAACTTTCGTTCAAAACCAACACCTTGATTCTTCTGATGCCTTCCTTGCTTGCGCACAATTTCCTAGAATTGCTTACTCCCGGCAAGGCTCTTGTAAACACCTTTCTCTATAATTCCCTTCAATAAGCTATTCTCTTTCTCAAGTGTAACTTGGCTAAGAGAATCATTAGTGGAATCAAGAGAACTACTAGAAGCAACAATATTGGATTTGACATTATTATTGTTACTACTAGAGGAAGCATCTTTCTTGTACTTGTTACTAGACTTGACTTGAGGCATGTAAGTAGATAAGAGTAAACGCTTGGCAATGTAAGAAGAACTTTTCTTGCGGAGATCATCATTGATTATCTTTAAGAACTCATGCTCTTGCTCAAGATTGAGCTTTTCAAAGCGTAACTTCTCATGAGCCCTTAAAAGTTCTCAATGATCTTTGTAGATAGTTTCATGAGCTAACTTAAGAGTGTTTAGTTCTTTAGTTAGAAGCTCAATCTTCTCCTTATTGTAGTCATTCGTTTTATCTTGATTAGCAGGATTAATTGACGTTTCATCGTAGTCTTCATCACTAGAGTTGTCAACAAGTAAATCATCATCCACAAGCAAGTCATCTTCATCACTATTGAAATCAACATACTCAGGATGGGTTACCTTTGGACCTTTGGCCATGAAGCATCTTCCAACACCTTCATTTGGTGAATCAAATATGTCGTAGGAGTTGGTTGACACAAGTGCTAGACTGGCAACACCTTCATCTTGAGTATATTCGGAGTCGGAGTGATAGCTTCTCTCGGAGTGATTGTCGGAGTCAGAGCCGGATACCCATTCACCAACATGAGCTTGATGTCTTCGTTTTGTGTAGCTCCTTGATGACTTGTCCTTCCTCTCCGAATACTTGCTTCTCCGTGAGGGTCTTCGTTCATAACGATCATCTCTACTCCTCCTCTCTCTTGGTGGTGATTCTTCTCTTTTGCTCCTTCTTCTTGGAGAATCTTCTCTTCTTTTGTAGGGTGCCATACACTCATTGGAATAGTGTCCGGGTCTCCCACAATTGTAGCAATTGCGCTCTCGACTAGAAGATCTCTTGTCATTGTAGGACCTAGACTTGGAGCTTCTTTCTTTGGTTCTTCTTTTGTAGAATTTGTTGAAGTTCTTCACCATTAAGCTCAATTCTTCATTGAAGGTTTGTTTCTCACTTGATGATGTGGGGGTTTCACTTGAGGCTTTGTAAGCACCACTTGACTTGTTGTGAAGTTCCTCCTTATCCTTGAGTGACATCTCATGAGCAACAATTCTTCCAATGACTTCCATTGGCTTGATATCTTTATAGTTTGGCATCATTTGAATCAATGTGCACACGGTATCATACTTTCCATACAATGCTCTTAGGATCTTCTTGATGATGAATTTGTCGGTCATCTCTTCACTCCCTAGGCCGGCAATCTCATTTGTGATAAGAGAAAGCCTAGAGTACATTTCAGCGACACCTTCACCATCCTTCATTTTGAACTTGTCAAGCTGACTTTGGAGCACATCCAACTTGGATTCCTTGATGGATTCGGTACCTTCATGCATATCAATCAAAGTATCCCAAATTTCCTTTGCATTCTCAAGACGGCTGATTTTGTAGAATTCTTCGGGGCATAATCTGTTGAAGATGATATCACAAGCTTGATCGTTGTATTGCAGCATCTTCAATTCTTCCGCATTAGCTTCACAGTTCGGTTCTCTCCCATCGAAAAATTCACCTTGCAAGCCAATACAAATAATTGCCCAAACGGCGGGGTTATGTCCAAGAATATGCATTTTCATCTTATGCTTCCAACTAGCAAAATTAGTACGATCAAAGTAAGGACCTCTATGGTGATAATTTCCCTCGCTAGACGCCATACTCTCCTAGGTTGTGAAACTAGGGCTATGACCACCAAAAGCTATGGAAATCAAAGCAAATGGAGACCAAAGCTCTGATACCAGTTGTAGGACCTTGAAGTGTGTCTAGAGGGGGGGTGATTAGACTACTTGACCAATAAAAACTTAACCTTTTCCCAATTTTAGAGTTTGGCAGATTTTAGCTACTTTAGGACAAGTCAAGCAATCATCACACTATTCAAGCAAGCATGCAAAGAATATATAGGCAGCGGAAATTAAAGCATGCAACTTGCAAGAAAGTAAAGGGAAGGGTTTGGAGGATTCAAAGGCAATTGGAGACACAGATGTTTTTGGTGTGGTTCCGATAGGTGGTGCTATCGTACATCCACGTTGATGGAGACTTCAACCCACGAAGGGTAACGGCTGCGCGAGTCCACGGAGGGCTCCACCCACGAAGGGTCCACGAAGAAGCAACCTTGTATATCCCACCATGGCCGTCGCCCACGAAGGACTTGCCTCACTAGCGGTAGATCTTCACGAAGTAGGCGATCTCCTTGCCCTTACAAACTCCTTGGTTCAACTCCACAATCTTGTCGAAGGCTCTGACACCTAGCCAATCTAGGAGACACCACTCTCCAAGAAGTAACAAATGGTGCGTTGATGATGAACTCCTTTCTCTTGTGCTTCAAATGATAGTCTCCCCAACACTCTACTCTCTCTCATAGGTTTTGGATCTGGTGGAAAGAAGATTCGAGTGGAAAGCAACTTGGGAAGGCTAGAGATCAAGATTCATATGGTAGGAATGGAATATCTTGGTCTCAACACATGAGTAGGTGGCTCTCTCTCTCAGAAATGGTAAGTTGGAAGTGTAGGTTCGTTCTGATGGCTCTCTCCACGAATGAAGAGGAGGTGGAGGGGTATATATAGCCTCCACACAAAATCTAACCGTTACACACAATTTACCAAACTCGGTGGGACCAATTCAACAGACTCGGTCGGACCGATTTAGTAAACCTAGTGACCGTTAGTGATTTTTGGTGGGACTGACATGCATCTCGGTGAGACCGATTCGGTTAGGGTTAGGGCATAACGTAATCTCGGTAAGACCGATTACACAAACTCGGTGAGACCGATTTGGTAATAAGCTTTCCAGAGAGTTGGTCAGGTAAAGTCGGTGGGACCGTTTTGCTCTTTTCGGTGAGACCGAAATGTTACAAAAGGGAAACAGAGAGTTTACATTGCAATCTCGGTGGGACCGATCGCTCACTTCGGTTAGCCCGAAACGTTATGAAGGGAAACAGAGAGATTACAACCCCATCTCGGTGAGACCGAGATCCCTATTGGTAAGACTGATTTGCTTAGGGTTTGTGGCAGTGGCTATGACTTTTGGAATCGGTGGCGCCAGATAGGAAGAATTGGTGTGACCGATTTTGGCTTTGGGTTTAGGTCATTTGTGGATGTGGGAAAGTAGTTGAGGGTTTTGGAGCATATCACAAAGCACATGAAGCAAGAGGCTCATTAAGCAACACCTCATCCCTCCTTGATAGTATTGGCTTTTCCTATAGACTCAGTGTGATCTTGGACCACTAAAATATAAAATGAAGAGTCTTGAGCTTGAAGCTTGAGCCAAACCTTTGTCCTTAGTATTTTGAGGGATCCACTTTCATCATCCATGCCATGCCATTCATTGAGCTTTCCTGAAATAATAGTCTTGGAATAGCATTAGCTCAATGAGCTATATGTTGTTATGAATTACCAAAACCACCTAGGGATAGTTGCACTTTCATATGCACTTTTCTATCAATTGCTCGACAGTAATTTGTTCACCCACCGTAATACTTATGCTATCTTGGGAGAAGCCACTAGTGAAACCTATGTCCCCCGGGTCTATTTTCCGTCATATAAGTTTCCTATCTATTTTAATTTGCAATCTTTAATTTCCAATCTATATCATAAAAATACCAAAAATATTTATCTTATTATCTCTATCAGATCTCACTTTTGCAAGTGGCCGTGAAGGGATTGACAACCCCTTTATCGCGTTGGTTGCAAGGTTCTTATTTGTTTGTATAGGTACGAGGGATTTGCGTGTAGCCTCCTACTGAATTGATACCTTGGTTCTCAAAAACTGAGGGAAATACTTATGCTACTTTGCTGCATCTCCCTTTCCTCTTCAAGGGAAAACCAACGCATGCTCAAGAGGTAGCAAGAAGGATTTTTGGCGCTGTTGCCGGGGAGGTCTACGCACAAATCAATACATAGCAAGTAACCATCACAAACTCTCCTCGCATTACATTATTTGCCATTTACCTCTCGTTTTCCTCTCCCCCACTTCACCCTTTACGTTTTATTCGCCCTCTTTTTTCCGTTCGCCTCTTTTTCGCTTGCTTCTTGTGTCGTCGTTCATCGTCATGGCTAGCTCTTTCTTCCTTCCTTCGTGTCCCAATTTTGAAGTCCTCCACTTCAAACAAAGACAAGGAGAAAACTTAAAAGATGCTTGGTATAGGATGTTAGAATCCTACCATAGTTGCAATATAGAAGGAGATTTCAAGATTTTACTTCACAATTTTTATGTTGGGCTACCCATATCCCATAGACAACTCCTTGATTTTGCCGCCAAAGGGAATTTTTATTGAAATTGATCCTAGTATTGCTTATGAAATTATAGAGGGGATAGTAGGAGTACTTCCCCTACAAAAGGGACCACCCCTTACTCAAGAAGGAACCCAAATCTTAGAGAAATTATGTGAACTGCAAAAATCTATTGAACCTCTTAAAAATGTTGGTGGGAATCTCAATCGCGTGAATACTTTGATTACCCTTTGAAATAAGTGGTTGGATGCTCTAGATCTAAAGATCTCCGATCATGAGGGAAAACGCAAGGAACCTCTCGGATCCGAGCATAACTCCATTATAAAGACAAATACCAAAGATGGCAATACTTAGATCTATTCTCGCTTTTATGCCTAGCTAGGGCAAACGATAGCGCTTGTTGGGAGGCAACCCAATTTTATTTTTGTTCCTGTTTAGTAATAAATAATTCATCTAGCCTCTGGTTAGATGTGGTTTTATGTTTTAATTAGTGTTTGTGCCAAGTAGAACCTATAGGATCATCTTGGGGTGATAGTTAATTTGATCTTGCTGAAAAGCAGAAACTTTTGCACGCACAAGAATAATTTTAATAAACCACAGAAATGTGTTTTTCAGCTGATTCTTTTTGCAGAAGATTAATATCCAAATTTCCTAGGTATTCCTTTTTTTTGAATTTTTGGGGTTCCATAAGTATTCGAAAGTTACAGATTCCTACAGACTGTTCAGTTTTTGACAGATTCTGTTTTTCGTGTGTTGTTTGCTTATTTTGATGAATCTATGGCTAGTATCAAGGGGTATGAACCATAGAGAAGTTGGAATACAGTAGGTTTAACACCAATATAAATAAATAATGAGTTCATTACAGTACCTTAAGGTGGTGGTTTGTTTTCTTGCACTAACGGAGCTCACGAGATTTTCTGTTGAGTTTTGTGTTGTGAAGTTTTCAAGTTTTGGGTAAAGATTTGATGGATTATGGAATAAGGAGCGGCAAGAGCCTAAGCTTGGGGATGCCCAAGGCACCCCAAGGTAAAATTAAAGGACAACCAAAAGCCTAATCTTGGGGATGCCCCGGAAGGAATCCCCTCTTTCATCTTCGTCTATTGGTAACTTTACTTGAGGCTATATTTTTATTTACCACATGATATGTGTTTTGCTTGGAGCGTCTTGTATGATTTGAGTCTTTGCTTTTTAGTTTACCACAATCATCTTTGCTGTACACACCTTTTGGGAGAGACACACATGAATTGGAATTTATTAGAATACTCTATGTGCTTCACTTATATCTTTTGAGCTAGACAATTTTGCTCTAGTGCTTCACTTATATCTTTTTAGAGCACGACGGTGGTTTTATTTTATAGAAATTATTGATCTCTCATGCTTCACTTATATTATTTTGAGAGTCCTTTAGAAAGGCATGGTATTTTCTTTGGGTTATAAAATTAGTCCTAATATGATGGGCATCCAAGTTGGGTATAATAAAAACTTTCACATAGAGTGCATTGAACACTATGATAAATTTGATACTTGATAACTGTTTTGAGATATAAAGGGGGTAATGTTAGAGTCATGCTAGTTGGGTAATTATGAAACTAAGAAATACTTGTGTTAAAGTTGGCAAGTCCCGTAGCATACACGTATGGTGAACGTTGTGTGACAAATTTGAACCATGGGGTGTTCTTTGATTGCCTTCCTTATGAGTGGAGGTCGGGATCGCGCGATGGTTAACTCCTACCAACCCTTCCCCTAGGAGCATGCGTAGTAGTACTTTGCTTTGAGGGCTAATAAACTTTTGCAATAAGTATATGAGTTCTTTATGACTAATGTGAGTCCATGGATTATACACACTCTTACCTTCTGCAATTTGCTAGCCTCTACGGTACCGTGCATTGCCCTTTCTCACCTTGAGAGTTGGTGCAAACTTCACCGGTGCATCCAAACCCCGTGATACGATACACTCTATTACACATGAACCTCCTTATATCTTCCTCAAAACAGCCACCATACCTACCTATTATGGCATTTCCATAGCCATTCCAAGATATATTGCCATGCAACTTTCCACCGTTCCGTTTATTATGACACGCTCCATCACTGTCATATTGCTTTTGCATGATCATGTAGTTGACATCGTATTTCTGGCAAAGCCACCTTTATAATTCTTTCATACATGTCGCTCTTGATCCATTGCATATCCCGGTACACCGCCGAAGGCATTCACATAGAGTCATATTTTGTCCCAAGTATTGAGTTGTAATTCTTGAGTTGAAAATAAATAGAAGTGTGATGATCTTCATTATTAGAGCATTGTCCCAAGTGAGAAAAGGATGATGGAGACTATGATTCCCCCACAAGTCGGGATGAGAGTCCGGACTTTAGGAAAAATAAAAGAGGCGAAAGAAACCCAAATAAAAAAAAGAGGCCAAAGAAGCCCAAATAAAAAAAAGAAAAAAATGAGAGAAAAAGAGAGAGAAGGGGCAATGTTACTATCCTTTTTCCACACTTGTGCTTCAAAGTAGCACCATGATCTTCATGATAGAGAGTCTCTTATGTTGACACTTTCATATACTAGTGGGAATTTTTCATTATAGGCACCATGATCTTCATGATAGAGAGTCTCTTATGTTGTCACTTTCATATACTAGTGGGAATTTTTCATTATAGAACTTGGCTTGTATATTCCAATGATGGGCTTCGTCAAAATTCCCTAGGTCTTTGTGAGCAAGCAAGTTGGATGCACACCCACTTAGTTTCTTTTTGATGAGCTTTCATACATTTATAGCTCTAGTTCATCCGTTGCATGGCAATCCCTACTCCTCATATTGACATCAATTGATGGGCATCTCCATAGCCCATTGATTAGCCGCGTTAATATGAGACTTTCTCCTTTTTTGTTCTCTCATATAATCCCCATCATCATACTCTACTCCACCCATAGTGCTATATCCATGGCTTACGCTCATGTATTGCATGAGGGTTGAAAAGGCTGAAGCGCGTTAAAAAGTATGAACCAATTGCTTGGTTGAAACCGGGTGTCGGTGTCAAAACCGGCGGATCTCGGGTAGGGGGTCCCGAACTGTGCGTCTAGGCGGATGGTAACAGGAGACGAGGGACACGATGTTTTACCCAGGTTCGGGCCCTCTTGATGGAGGTAAAACCCTACGTCCTGCTTGATTAATATTGATGATATGGGTAGTACAAGAGTGGATCTACCACGAGATCAAGGAGGCTAAACCCTAGAAGCTAGCATATGGTATGATTGTTGTAATGGAGGTTATGTCCTACGGACTAAAGCCCTCCGGTTTATATAGACACCGGAGAGGGCTAGGGTTACACAAAGTCGGTTACCATGGTAGGAGATCTACATATCCGTATCGCCAAGCTTGTCTTCCACGCCAAGGAAAGTCCCTCCGGACACGGGACGGATTCTTCAATCTTGTATCTTCGTAGTCTTGGAGTCCGGCTGTCCGGACACCCCCTAGTCCAGGACTCCCTCAGTAGCCCCTGAACCTGGCTTCAATGACGATGAGTCCGGCGCGCATAATGTTCGGCATTGCAAGGTGGGTTCCTCCCTTAAATAATCCAGAGAAGATCATAAACACCAGGATAGTGTCTGGCTCTGCAAAATAAATTCCACATTCCACCATAGAGAGAATAAAATGTACACAAGTTCAATCTGCTGACGTATTTTGCGGCGTGACGTCACACCACTACCAAGCTTTTACTTGAATCGTTTTTTATTATACCGCCTTAGCGCGTTTAGCGAAGCGGTTTCCTTGGCACGTCTTGTCGAAGCAGAGATCGTGTTCCCCCTATTCCGGGATTCTCATCAATACGGGCGTGGGTAACCCAACCGTGCTTGTCGCCACGCCTCCTCTATCAAAGGCGAATCCCGAATGGTCACGGAGACGGCTCTTGGTATTTCCCCTCTTTATAATAGGACCAAGGCTCGTTTCTTCTCTTCAATCTTCCATCGGATCCTCTCCTCGCTCCAAGTTCCAAACACTCAGAGCCCCAGATTCGAGCGCTCCGGACCTTTAACAATGTCCGGCTCCGACCTTCAGGGCCGGTGGGTGCCCTCCTCCGTCACGGAGGAGGACGTGCTAAAGCTGTGTGAGGCCAAGTACCTGTCTTACGAGGTTTCGCACAGGCTGCCTGCTGAAGGGCAGGCCATTCCCACCCCCGAGCCCGGCGAGTATCTCGTCTTTGTATCCCACCTCCGTCAGGGTTTAGGCTTCCCAATGGATCCTTTTGTGAGAGGGCTCATGTTCTATTATGGGTTGGAATTCCATGACTTCGCTCCGGAGTCCATCCTCCATATCTCCGCATTCATCATTGTCTGCGAAGCCTTTCTCCGCGTCACCCCCCACTTCGGCCTGTGGCTGAAGACCTTCAATGTGGAGCCGAAGATGGTCGGGGGGCATCAAGCTGAATGCGGCGGGGCGGCCGTAAGTAGGAGGGCCAATGCCCCATGGCCTGAGGGCTCCTTCCAAGAGGAGCTCGGCTTATGGCAGCAGGAGTGGTTCTATATCACCGCTCCGAGGGGCAGCAGGCAGAAGCCGTCGCCTCCGTTCCGCTCGGGACCTCCATGACGGTTGATGTCGTGGGTCAACCAAGGGCTCAATTGGGGGCCGTCAAAAGACGTGCCCCTGTTGCAGGGCCGGATTCGAGACCTCCAAGCGAGGGAGATCGATCTGGTCATGGTGATGCAGGTCATGCTAATCAGGCGTCTTCTGCCCTGCAAACGCTGTCCTCTCCAGTTATGGGAGTTCAATCCGGAGGGACAACGGATTCTCCAACACTTCATGGGTACGACACCCGTGGAGATATACAAGTTGTTCTTCGGACCGTAGGTGGCGTGTCCGGAATTGACCGAGGATGCAGGCCTAAGCTGCAAACGCCCGGATACTTAGGTAAGCATCTCAGAGTCCGGACGTACCGTTTGTTTGCTTTTCTATAATTTGCCTCTTAACCCGTTATCCTTCATCAGGAGTGGGTGGCGCAAGCAAAGCTGATAAGGTGTCCGGCTCCCCTCCCAGAGACCGCACCGGAACCCGTGCTAGTCAGAATGTTGGAGATCGCGCCTTCAGAAGAAGGCAAAGGGGAGAATAGAGGAGCTATCACCTCGCCCAAGGGGGCGCTTGAAGAAGGGGGGATCAAGAATCCCTCCCTCCAGGGGGAGAAGAGGACCGCCTCCGAAGACCCGGAGGCCCAAGCCCCTAAGCGCGGGAAGAAATCTTCACCGGAGGGTCCTGCGTCCGGGGAGGCCCCAGCCGCACAGTCTTCTCTAAAGAATCAGCCCTCTAGCGAGCCGTGAGTAGGAAAAAGGGAATTCATTAATGAAAAACATCCCTATTTGTGCTTCCGAGGATAACCAAAATTTTTACCTTGTAGTTCAGATCTGCTACCTTCTCAGATGAGCTCGTCTTCGGGGGATCTTTGTCCGGAGATGATGGAGAGCGAGACGCCTCCGTCTGCTGCGCCGTCGGATATGGCGGACGAGCCTGAAGTGTCGTCACGGAGGGTATCCCCGAGCCCGGCAGAGCCGAAGAGTTTGGCGCCAACTAGTGTTCGGCCGGGGGAGCTGAAGGATCTGCTTGAGAGGGCGTCCGTCTCAGAAGATCACTGTGTGTTGATGAGCATGGTGATCGGAAGGATTTCGTCCGCCGAAAGCAGATTGCACAATGCCGTCAGGAGTTTGCTGGCGGGGTTTGAGGTACGTAAAAACGACACCCTGTGTAGATAGTAGCCCCTGAGACTCGGTAGGTTGTCGAAAGCGACAGCGTGCCGTGGATCAAAATCGCAGGTATTGTGTTGCCTTTCCTATGCAGGTGGCGGATAGTCCGGGGGCTGGCCGGACTGATGGAGTTGCCGAATTAATGCGGCAACTCGATGTAGCGGATGCGGACATCGCGCTAGTCAACAAGCGATTGACGAGTCGCAAGGTAAAGTGATTCTCCGCAGTCACCTATTAAGGGAGCTAAAGCTCACTTCTTACAATATTTATGCTTGACGCAGATGGTGCTGCTACTGTGGAGAGCCTTCGGGACGAACTTGCTCAAGCCAAGGAGTAGGCCAGAAGAAGCAACGCGGCTGCCTTGAGGGCGGCCGAGGAGTTAGAAGCCAAAAGGGCTGCCCACTGCCAAAGCAGGGAAGAGGTGGCCAAATTGGCCGTTAAATTGAAAGATGCTACCGACCGCAATGAGGCTCTTGAAAAGGAGCGCCTATCGAAGCGAGAAGGCCTGGTCAAGGCCACCGCCGAAGCCAAGGATGCCCGTTCTGCAATGCGGGCTATGAAGGAGGAGCTGCGTCAGGCCGGAGACATTGTGGCTGGCAAGCCTTTTCTGCTACGTCACAGGTTTACGGATCCAAAGTATGTCCAGCTTGGCCAGCTGTGGGGTCCGGAGGATCCATATATGGACTTAGCGGCGAGTGCGGCAGATGCCGTTGTGCACTTCCGAAGCCAGAAGGATCACAAGACGGAAGAGCTATTTTGGTCTCAGTTCCATAGTCCGGATCGTTCACTTCCGCTGACCGATCGGTCGGCCGAATGGGCTGAGCTAAACAGGCTATCTGGACTTGCCATGATGGATATCGTGGCTCATGTCTGGCCAGAGAGGCCTAAGGCGACGAGCTATTTTGGCTTATTGCAGCAATTTCTTGGGGCGGTGCCGCATATCAAGGAGATGAAGTGGTCGGCCTGCATAGAGGGTGCGCGGATGGCCCTTGCCCGTGTGAAGACACATTGGACAGAGATGGATGCCGCCGCTGTAGCAACCCAGGGTTCGGACGAAAGCCGTTTACCCGCCGAGCACTATTTTGGGGAAGTTATGTGTGGTGCTCGTGTAATAGAGTCGCAGTGCTCGAAAAATGTCACGTTCAAATGAACGTTGTATTTTGTAAAAACAATAGATTATGATGTAATCGCTTTTTATACTTGTGCATTCCAAGTATTGAAATATCTCCTATGCGGCCGTTTATGTATACGTGTGTATAACCTGAAAGATGGCAGTCTTTGGCTTCATCCTCCACGCACAAGGTGCGGGGGTGTTCGCAAAAATAGCGCATTGTCACACTTAATCCGACGTCTCGGTCCTGTTGAGGAGGTGGTAGCGTAGCAAACAAGGCAATCCGGACTATGATGCTTTATCACTTTCACTTAGCCATTGGAGTTCGAGGGTGGGGCTACGATATAGCCCCTGGGGGCACCGCGCTTCTCCGAATTCGGGGCGCGTATGTGCCTGACCGGGAAACGGTCCTTCATCAAAGCGGGGAATTCTAAACATTCCAGTGGTCGATCGAGTGGTTGACCAGTCTCTCGCTGTATCATGACAGTCAGTTTTCGGCTTTCTCTACTGAGGTGCTTCGCCCAGCCGAACTGGGGCACAATCGCAGTAGTTCTCCTGGTGCCGCGTTAGTCGATGATACGGAACGTAAGGCAGCAAAACACAGGAGCCGGGCAAACCCAACATTTGACCAAAGACATGATTCGGAGCTGATGCATATAAGGCCTAACTCGAGACGCCGAACACTCCCTAAGGTGTTCGGTCTTTATAATGATGGGCAGAACAATGCCCTAATCCCCTAGTGTCCAGGTACGAGCAAAGTCTTTTGACGCATCCGATGCCGAAACGTTAGGCTCCACTCTGGTAATAATAAGAAGCCAGGGGATTATAGCAACAAGATTCAGTAAAAGAGGTTTACGTAGGGTCTTAATCTGAAAAGAATCCTTGCCACGGGTCCCTACTGCACGTCTGCGCCTGTGTCTCCGTTGTGCCGTTATCCTGGACGGGTGTGCACGTTGTTCATCTATAAAAAGAGAGGAACTTAGTTTGAAAGGAAATCGTGCGAAAAAAGGTATGTGAAAAATATTAATAAGTAAACCGGAGTCTATATTAGCTCGTTGTTGCTTATACGCTCAGCCCCTTGTGAAGGGGCGTGCGGCTAGGGAGCCCCTAGCTTATTTGCGCCGGACTCGTCTAGCCGTGTGCGGGGTCTTTACATGACCCTCGCAATGAAATGATGCCACGTGGACCGGGCATTTTAAGTGTAAGAGACGCGTAATGTGGTATGGCGTTGAAGCGGACAAAAGCTTCTCGTCCCAATAATGCTTGATAGCCACTTTTGAATGGGGCGACATGAAAAATTAGGTTTTCGCGTCGGAAGTTGTTCGGTGACCCGAACACAACTTCTAGTAATAAGGAGCCCATGCACTTGGCGTAAGGGCCTGGCGTTACTCCTTTAAAGGAGGTGCGGCTATGTCGAATTTTAGTAAGGTCTATCCCCAACTTGCGGATTGTGTTTGGATATAGCAGGTTTAAATCGCTGCCTCCGCCCATCAGGACTTGTGTAAATTGTAGTCCGTCGATTATAGGATCCAATGTCAGAGAAGTCCATCCTGCATTCCGGACACTTCTGGAATAATCCATGTGGTCAAAAGTTATTGGTTTTGACATCCAATCTCGATGTTTCGCTGGGGTGGACCGTGCGGGACCTGTCCTAGCGGGTGCCACATTTTTCTGTATTATCACATGAAGTGATTTTACTGCTTTGACTTCTTGCGGGAAAGTCTTTTGTTTTCCGGTGCTCTGCTTGTGGGGTTTATCATCATCCTCGCTTGATGCGTCGAGCCCCTTGTGTTTGGCGTTTAATCGGCCGGACTGTTTGAAAACCCAACAATCTCGGTGGGTGTGGTTTGCAGGCCTTCCGGGGGTACTGTGGATTTGACATATCCGACCCAAGATTTTGTTTAAGTTGGATAGCTCATCACTGTTGTCCGTAACAGGCATTGTTTTAATGTTTGGCCGCGAGCTTTTGAATCCGGTGTTGACCGCCGTGTTCTTTGGGCTTTTATCTTTATTCCGGCGCTGATATTTTTTGCGCCGTGATTTTCCGTTTCCATCTCTGATCTCGGATGTACTTGGATCGCTAGTGCTGCATCTTGCTAGCCAGCTACCTTCTCCCGCGCAAAAGCGGGTCATGAGGCTTGTTAGCGCGGACATTGTCCTCGGCTTCTCTTGGCCGAGGTGTCTGGCGAGCCATTCGTCTCGGACGTTGTGTTTAAAAGCTGCTAAGGCTTCGGCGTCCGGACAGTCGACTATTTGGTTCTTTTTGGTGAGGAACCTGTTCCAGAATTTGCGCGCTGACTCTCCGGGCTGTTGAGTTATATGACTTAGATCGTCTGCATCCGGAGGGCGGACATAAGTCCCTTGAAAATTTGCTCTAAACGCATCCTCAAGCTCTTCCCAACTTCCAACAGTATTTTCTGGGAGGCTTTTGAGCCAATGACGGGCTGGCCCTTTGAGCTTGAGGGGTAAATATTTTATGGCGTGGAGATCGTCTCCTCTAGCCATGTGTATGTGTAGTATATAATCCTCTATCCAGACTCCAGGGTCTGTTGTTCCGTCGTAAGCCTCTATGTTTATGGGTTTAAACCCTGCTGGGAATTCATGATCCAGCACCTCATTGGTGAAACATAGTGGGTGTGCGGCGTCCCTGTATTTTGGTGCACCGCTGTCTTCGGACACTTGACGTGTTATTTTGCTTCCTGGGGCCCTCTTCTTTGGCCCGTAAATGGACCTGGCTGGGCCATCTATTTTTCCAGGGTCATGAATCGGCTTGTGTGCGAAGCCGCTTTTAGATTTTGGCCTATCATCTGGTCGTCTATCTGCCCAGACGGCCTCTTTGTTTTTTGACTGCGGGGGCTCTATGGCCTCCTCGTCAAATTCTGGCAGCAGCTTGCGCTTCGGGTAGCTCTTCGATTGGTGGCCATTGCCGTATTTGTCTGCAGTTTTGAGCACTTTGCTCCACCTCATTCTGAGTATATCTTCCGCTGTTTTGAGCTTCTGTTTTTCCTTCTTCAGGCTTCTTGCGGTGGCGACGAGTCTTCCGTGAAGGTTTTTGTGTTCTTGTAGTATGTCCGGTGTGAGGTCGTCCGGACTGTTGGTTTCGCCGGGATTGGATTGATTATCCGATTCGTCCTGTTCGGACGGTTGCTTAGTTGCATGTTCGTCGTCCACTGGTTTGCCCTGCTCTAACGCTGGGTCATTAGGAATGCTGTTTTTGTTGAGGCGGGTCTTAGGGCGGCGCTTGCGTCGCCGCTTTGGTTGTTTATCGGCGGGATTATCCTTTGCCGCGCACCGTTGTTCCTCGTCGCCGCTTCCTCTTGGGGTATCCACCATATATACGTCATGTGTTGGGGTGGTCTTCCAATGCCCTGCAGGCGCTGGTTCTTGATCGTCTCCGGCATCGTCGTCCATACCGTCGATGTCTTCGGAGTCATAGTCTAGCATGTCGGTTAGATCGTCGACAGTGGCTACGAAGTGGGTGGTGGGTGGGCTCTGAATTTCTTCGTCGTCTGCATCCCAACCATCCTGGCCATAATCCGGCCAGGGCTCTCCGGATAGAGAGAGATGTTTTAGTGAATTTAGGATGTCACCAAAGGGCGAGCGCTGAAAGATGTCCGCCGCGGTGAACTCCATGATCGGCGCCCAATCGGATTCGATTGGCAGGGGCGCAGGAGGTTCGGAGTCCGGCAGGGAGTCCGGCTCCTCGGAGTCGCGAGCTTCATAAGGGACAACGTCAGAGTTCAGCTCCATCGCCGTGGAAGGTGCAGCCCCCGAGGCGGTGTCCAGCCACCGGTCCTCGATCTGGGCGATTGGCTCCGGACTGAGGGCCAGAGCGGATTCATGTGCAGCCACCAAGGCACTGATCGGCGGCAGAGCTAAATCATGCCCATCGTGACAGCGCGGCACGCCCGGCTGTGGCTCGAGTCCATCCAAGATCAAGTCCCCGCAGATGTCGGCCGTGAAGTTTAAGCTTCCGAACCTGACCTGATGGCTAGGGGCGTAGCGTTCGATCTGCTCCAGATGGCCAAGTGAGTTGGCGCAGTGCGAAGCCGCCAAATACGAAGATCTGTCCGTGGAGAAAAGTCTCACCCTGGACGGCGTTGTTGATTGAAGAAGCCATCAAGCCTATCGGTGACGACACAGAGGAACTCTCAATGAAAGCACCAATGTCGGTGTCAAAACCGGCGGATCTCGGGTAGGGGGTCCCGAACTGTGCGTCTAGGCGGATGGTAACAGGAGACGAGGGACACGATGTTTTACCCAGGTTCGGGCCCTCTTGATGGAGGTAAAACCCTACGTCCTGCTTGATTAATATTGATGATATGGGTAGTACAAGAGTGGATCTACCACGAGATCAAGGAGGCTAAACCCTAGAAGCTAGCCTATGGTATGATTGTTGTAATGGAGGATATGTCCTACGGACTAAAGCCCTCCGGTTTATATAGACACTGGAGAGGGCTAGGGTTACACAGAGTCGGTTACCATGGTAGGAGATCTACATATCCATATCGCCAAGCTTGTCTTCCACGCCAAGGAAAGTCCCTCCGGACACGGGACGGAGTCTTCAATCTTGTATCTTCGTAGTCTTGGAGTCCGGTGGACGATGATAGTCCGGCTGTCCGGACACCCCCTAGTCCAGGACTCCCTCACCGGGGTTGTGCATGATGGGAGCATTTTTGTGTGACAAAAATGAAGCCTGGCCAAACTATATGATTTTGTAGGGATAAGCTTTCTTTGTCTATGTTATTTTGATAAAACATGATTACTTTGTTAGTATGTGTCGGTGTCAAAACCGGCGGATCTCGGGTAGGGGGTCCCGAACTGTGCATCTAGGCGGATGGTAATAGGAGGCAAGGGATATGATGTTTTACCCAGGTTCGGGCCCTCTTGATGGAGGTAAAACCCTACGTCCTACTTGATTAATATTGATGATATGGGTAGTACAAGAGTAGATCTACCACGAGATCAAGGAGGCTAAACCCTTGAAGCTAGCCTATGGTATGAATGTTGTAATGGAGGTTATGTCCTATGGACTAAAGCCCTCCGGTTTATATAGACACCGGAGAGGGCTAGGGTTACACAGAGTCGGTTACAATGGTAGGAGATCTACATATCCGTATTGCCAAGCTTGCCTTCCACGCCAAGGAAAGTCCCATCCGGACACGGGACGGAGTCTTCAATCTTGTATCTTCGTAGTCTTGGAGTCCGGCGGACGATGATAGTCCGGCTGTCCGGACACTGCCTAGTCCAGGACTCCCTCAGTAGCCCCTGAACCTGGCTTCAATGACGATGAGTCCGGCGCGCATAATGTTCGGCATTGCAAGGCGGGTTCCTCCTTTGAATAATCCATAGAAGATTATGAACACCCGGATAGTGTCCGGCTTTGCAAAATAAATTCCACATTCCACCGTAGAGAGAATAAAATGTACACAAGTTCAATCTGCTGACGTATTTTGCGGAGTGATGTCACGCCGCTACCAAGCCTTTACTTGAATCATTTTTTATTATACCACCTCAACGCGTTTAGCGAAGCGGTTTCCTTGGCACGTCTTGTCGAAGCAGAGATCGTGTTCCCCTTATTCCGGGATTCTCATCAATACGGACGTGGGTAACCCAACCGCGCCCATTGCCACGCCTCCTCTATCGAAGGCGAATCCCGAACGGTCACGGCGACTGCTCTTGGTATTCCCCCTCTTTATAATAGGACCAAGGCTTGTTTCTTCTCTTCAGTCTTCCATCAAATCTTCTCCTTGCTCTAAGTTCCAAACACTCAGAGCCCTAGATACGAGCGCTTCGGACCTTCAACAATGTCCGGCTCCGACCTTCAGGGCCGATGGATGCCCTCCTCCGTCACGGAGGAGGACGTGCTGAAGCTGCGTGAGGCCAAGTACCTGTCTTACGAGGTTGCGCACAGGCTGCCTGCCGAAGGGCAGGCCATCCCCACCCCCGAGCCCGTGAGTATGTCGTCTTTATATCCCACCTCCGTCGGGGTTTAGGCTTCCCGACGGATCCTTTTGTGAGAGGGCTCATGTTCTACTACGGGTTGGAATTCCACGACTTGGCTCCGGAGTCTATCCTCCATATCTCCACATTCATCGTTGTCTATGAAGCCTTCCTCCGCGTCACCCCCCACTTCGTCCTGTGGCTGAAGACCTTCAATGTGGAGCCGAAGATGGTCGGGGGGCGTCAAGCTGAATGCGGCGGGGCGGCCATAAGCAGGAGGGCCGATGCCCCGTGGCCTGAGGGCTCCTTCCAAGAGGAGCTCGGTTTATGGCAGCAGGAGTGGTTCTACATCACCGCTCCGAGCGGCAGCAAGCAGAAGCCGCCGCCTCCTTTCCGCTCGGGACCTCCATGACGGTTGATGTCGTGGGTCAACCAAGGGCTCAATTGGGGGCCGTCAAAAGACGTGCCCCTATTGCAGGGCCGGATTCGAGACCTCCAGGCGAGGGAGGTCGATCTGATCGTGGTGGTGCAGGTCATGCTAATTAGGCGTCTCCTGCCCTGTAAACACCATCCTCTCCGGTTATGGGAGTTCAATCCGGAGGGACCAAGGATTCTCCAACACTTCATGGGTATGACACCCATGGAGATGTACAAGTTGTTCTTTGGATCACAGGTGGTGTGTCCGGAATTGACCGAGGATGCTGGCCTAAGCTGCAATCGCCCGGATACTCAAGTAAGTAGCTCCGTGCTTGGATGTACCATTTGTTTGCTTTTCATAATTCGCTTTTTAACCCGTTATCCTCCAACAGGAGTGGATTGCACGAGCAAAGCTGATAAGGTGTCCGCCCCCCCCCCTCCCAGAGACCGCACCGGAGCCCGTGCTGGTCAGAATGTTGGAGGTTGCGCCTTCAGAAGGAGGCAAGGGGGAGAACAGAGAAGCTACCGCCCCGCCCGAGGGGGCACTCGAAGAAGGGGGGATCGAGAATCCCTCCCTCTAGGGGGAGAAGAGGACCGCCTCCGAAGACCCGGAGGCCAAAGCACCTAAGCGGGGGAAGAAATCTTCGCCAGAGGGTCCTGCGTCCGGGGAGACCCCAGCCGCATAGTCTTCTCTGAAGAATCAGCTCTCTAGCAAGCCATGAGTAGGAAAAGGGGAATTCATTAATGAAAAACATCCCTATCTGTGCCTTTGAAGATAACCGAAATTTTTACCTTGTAGTTCGGATCTGCAACCTTCTCAGATGAGTTCGTCTTCGGGGGATCTTCGCCCGGAGATGATGGAGAGCGAGACGCCTCCGTCTGCCGCGCTGCCGGATAGGGCGGACGAGCCTGAAGTGTCGTCACGGAGGGTATCCCCGAGCCCGGAGGAGCCGGAGAGTCTGGCGCCGACTAGTGTTCGGCCGGGGGAGCTGAAGGATCTGCTTGAGAGGGCGTCCGTCTCAGAGGATCACCGTGCGTTGATGAGCATGGTGATTGGAAGGATTTCGTCCGCTGAAAGCGGATTGCACAGTGCCGTCAGAAGTTTGCTGGCGGGGTTTGAGGTACGTGAAAACGACGCACCTTTTTGACAGCTTTGCACATGAAAGTGCGCCCTGTATAGATAGTAGCCCCTGAGACTCGGTAGGTTGCCGGAAACAACAGCGTGCCGAGGATCGAAATCGCAGGTATTGAGCGTCGCCTTTCCTATGCAGGTGGCGGATAGTCCGGGGGCTAGCCAGACTGATGGAGTTGCCGAATTAATGCGGCAACTCGATGTAGCGGATGCAGACATCGCGCTAGTTAACAAGCGACTTGACGAGTCGCAAGGTAAATTAATTCTCCGCAGTCACCTATTAAGGGAGCTAAAGCTCACCTCTTACAATATTTATGCATGACGCAGATGGTGCTGCTGCTGTGGAGAGCCTTCGGGCAGAACTTGCTCAAGCCAAGGAGCAGGCCAGAAGAAGCAACGCGGCTGCCTCAAGGGTGGCCGAGGAGTTAGAAGCCGAAAGGGCTGCACACTGCCGAAGCAGGGAAGAGGTGGCCGAATTGGCCGTTAAATTGAAGGA
Source organism: Triticum timopheevii (assembly GCA_963921465.1). Taxonomy (NCBI): domain Eukaryota; kingdom Viridiplantae; phylum Streptophyta; class Magnoliopsida; order Poales; family Poaceae; genus Triticum; species Triticum timopheevii. The sequence continues at coordinate 193,375,886 of OY997264.1, read as the reverse complement.
TGCTGCCGATCGTAATGAGGCTCTTGAAAAGGAGCGCCTATCGGAGCGGGAAGACCTGGTGAAGGCCACCGCCGAAGCCAAGGATGCCCGTTCTGCAATGCGGGCTATGAAGGAGGAGCTGTGCCAGGCCGGAGACATTGTGCCTGGCAAGCCTTTTCTGCTACGCCGCAGGTTTACAGATCCAAAGTATGTCCAACTTGGCCAGCTGTGGGGTCCGGAGGATCCATATATGGACTTAGCGGCGAGTGCGGCAGATGCCGTTGTGCACTTCCGAAGCCAGAAGGATCACAAGACGGAAGAGCTATTTTGGTCTCAATTCCATAGTCCGGATCGTTCACTTCCGCTGACCGATAGGTTGGCCGAATGGGCTGAGATGAACAGGCTATCCGGACATGCCATGACGGATATCGTGGCGCATGTCTGGCCAGAGAGGCCCATGGTGACGAGCTATTTTGGCTTATTGCAGCAATTTCTTGGGGCGGTGCCACATATCAAGGAGATGAAGCGGTCGGCCTGCATAGAGGGTGCGCGGATGGCCCTTGCCCGTGTGAAGACACATTGGACAGAGATGGATGCGGCCGCTGTAGCAACCCAGGGTTCGGACGAAAGACGGTTACCCGCCGAGCACTATTTTGGGGAAGTTATGCGCGGTGCTCGTGTAATAGAGTCGCAGTGCTCAAAAAATGTCACGTTCAAATGAACGTTTTTTATTTTGTAAAACAATGATTAAGATGTAATTGCTTTTTATACTTGTGCGTTCCAAGTATTGAAATATCTCCTATGCGGCCGTTTATGTATACATGTGTATAACCTGAAAGATGGCAGTCTTCGGCTTCAGCCCCCACGCACAAGGTGCGGGGGTGTTCACAAAAATAGCGCATTTTCACACTTAATCCAACATCTCAGTCCTGTGGAGGAGGTGGTAGCGTAGCAAACGAGGCAATCCGGACTATGATGCTTTATCACTTTCACTTGGCCATTGGAGTTCGAGGGTGGGGCTACGATATAGCCACTGGGGGCACCGCGCTCTCCGAATTCGGGGCGTGTATGTGCCTGACCGGGAAACGGTCCTTCGTCAAAGCGGAGGACTTCTAAACATTCCGGTAGTCGATCGAGTGGTTGACCAGTCTCTCGTTGTATCATGACAGTCAGTTTTCGGCTTTCTCTACTGAGGTGCTTCGCCCAGCCGAACTGGGGCACAATCGCAGTAGTTCTCCTGGTGCTGCGTTAGCCGATGATACGGAACGTAAGGCAGCAAAACACAGGAGCTGGGCAAACCCATCATTTGACCAAAGACATGATTCGGAGCTGATTCATATAAGGCCTAACTCGAGACGCCAAACACTCCCTAAGGTGTTCGGTCTTTATAGTAATGGGCAGAACAATGCCCTAAGCCCCTAGTGTCCAGGTACGGGCAGGGTCATCTGACGCGGCCAATGCCAAAACGTCAGGCTCCACTCTGGTTATAATGAGAAACCAGGGGATTATAGCAACAAGAGACAGTAAAAAAAGGTTTACGCAGGGTCTTAATCTGAAAAGAATCCTTGCAACGGGTCCCTACTGCACGTCTGCGCTTGTGTCTCCGTTGTGCCGTTATCCTGGACAGTGTGCATGTTGTTCATCTGTAAAAAGGGAGGAACTTAGTTTGAAAGGAAATCGTGCGAAAAAAGGTATATATGAAAAATATTAATAAGTAAAGCAGAGTCTATACTAGCTCGTTGTTGCTTATACGCTCAGCCCCTTGTAAAGGGGCGTGCGGCTAGGGAGCCCCTAGCTTATTTGAGACGGACTCGTCTAGCCGTGTCCGGGGTCTTTACATGACCCTCGCAATGAAATGATGCCACGTGGACCGGGCATTTTAAGTGTAAGAGACGCGTAATGTGGTATGGTGTTGAAGCGATGAAAGCTTCACATCCCAATAGTTCTTGATAGCCACTTTTGAATGGGGCGACATGAAAGATTAGTTTTTCGCGTCGGAAGTTGTTCGGTGACCCGAGCACAACTTCTAGTAATAGGGAGCCCGTGCACTTGGCGTAAGGGCCTGGCGTTACTCCTTTAAAGGAGGTGCGGCTACGCCGAATTTTAGTAAGGTCTATCCCCATCTTGCGGATTGTGTTTGGATATAGCAGGTTTAAATCGCTGCCTCCGTCCATCAGGACTTGTGTAAATTGTAGTCCGTCGATTATGGGATCCAATATCAGAGCAGTCCAGCCTGCATTCCGAATACTTCTAGAGTAATCCAGGTTGTCGAAAGTGATTGGTTTTGACATCCAATCTCGAGGTTCCGCTGGGGTGGACCGTGCGGGACCCATCTTAGCGGGTGCCGCATTGTTTTTCCGTATCATCACATGAAGTGAGTTTACTGCTTTGACTTCCTGTGGGAAAGTCTTTTGTTTTCCGGTGCTCTGCTTGTGGGGTTTGTCATCATCCTCGCTTGATGCGTCGAGCCCCTTGTGTTCGGCATTTAGTCGGTCGGACTATTTGAAAACCCAACAATCTCGGTGGGTGTGGTTTGCAGGCCTTCCGGGGGTACTGTGGATTTGACATATCCGACCCAAAATTTTGCTTAAGTTGGATAGCTCACCACTGTTATCCTTAAGAGGTAGTGTTTTGTTGTTTGGCCGCGAGCTTTTGAATCCGGTGTTGACCGCCGTATTCTTTGGGCTTTTTTCCTTATTCCGGCGCTGATCCTTTCTGCGCCGTGATTTTCCGTTTCCATCTCTAATCTCGGACGTACTCGGGTCGCTGGTGCTGCACCTTGCTAGCCAGCTGTCTTCTCCCGCGCAAAAGCGGGTCATGAGGCTTGTTAGCGCGGACATTGTCCTCGGCTTCTCTTGGCCGAGGTGTCTGGCAAGCCATTCATCTCGGACGTTGTGTTTAAAAGCTGCTAAGGCTTCGGTGTCCGGACAGTCGACTATTTGGTTCTTTTTAGTAAGGAACCTGTTCCAGAATTTGCGCGCTGACTCTCCGGGCTGTTGAGTTATATGACTTAGATCATATGCATCCGGAGGGCGGACATAAGTCCCTTGAAAATTTGCTCTAAACGCGTCCTCAAGCTCTTCCCAACTTCCAACAGTGTTTTCTGGGAGGCTTTTGAGCCAATGACGACCTGGCCCTTTGAGCTTGAGAGGTAAATATTTTATGGCGTGGAGATCATCTCCTCTAGCCATGTGCATGTCTAGTATATAATCCTCTATCCAGACTCCAGGGTCTGTTGTTCCGTCGTAAGCCTCTATGTTTATGGGTTTAAACCCTGCTGGGAATTCATGATCCAGAACCTCATTGGTGAAACATAGTGGGTGTGCGGCGCCCCTGTATTTGGGTGTGCCGTTGTCTTCGAACACTTGACGTGTTGTGCTCTTTCCTGGGGCCCTATTTTTTGGCCCGTAAATGGACCTGGCTGGGCCATCCGTTTTCCCAGGGTCATGAATCGGCTTATGTGCGGCGCCGCTTGTAGATTTGGGCCTATCATCTGGCCGTCTATCCGGCCAGGCGGCCTCTTTGTTTTTTGACCGTGGGGGCTCTATGGCTTCCTCATCAAATTCTGGTAGCAGCTTGCGCTTCGGATAGCTCTTTGATTGATGGCCATTACCGTATTTGTCTGCGGGTTTGAGCACTTTGCTCCATCTCTTTCTGAGTATGTCTTCCGCTGTTTTGAGCTTCCGTTTTTCCTTCTTCAGGCTTCTTGCGGTGGCGACGAGTCTTCCGTGAAGGTTTTTGTGTTCCGGTAGTATGTCCGGTGTGAGGTCGTCCAGACTGTTGGTTTCGCCGGGATTGGATTGATTATCTGGTTCGCCCTGTTCGGACGGCTACTTGGTTGCATGTTCGTCGTCCACTGGTTTGCCCTGCTCTAACGCTGGGTCATTAGGAGTGTTGTCTTTGTCGAGGCGGGGCTTAGGGCGGCGCTTGCGTCGCCGCTTTGGTTGTTTATCGGCGGGATTATCCTTGGCCGCACCCCGTTGTTCCTCGTCGTCGCTTCCTTTTGGGGTATCCACCATATATACGTCATGTGTCGAGGTGGTCTTCGAGTGCCCTGTAGGCGCTAGTTCTTGATCGTCTCCGGCATCGGCGTCCATATCATCGATGTCTTCGGAGTCGTTGTCTAGCATGTCTGTTAGATCGTCGACAGTGGCTACAAAGTGGGTGGTGGGAGGGCTTTGAATTTCTTCGTCGTCCGCATCCCAACCATCCTGGCCATAATCCGGCCAGGGTTCTCCGGATAGTGAGAGATGCTTTAGCGAATTTAGGATGTCGCCAAAGGGTGAGTGTTGGAAGATGTCCGCGGCCGTGAACTCCATGATCGGTGCCCAATCAGATTCGATTGGCAGGGGCGCATGAGGTTCGGAGTCCGGCAAGGAGTCTGGCACCTTGGAGTCACGAGCTTTATGAGGGACAAGGTCAGAGTTCGGCTCCATCGCCGCGGAAGTTGCAGCCCCCGAGGCGGTGTCCAGCCACCGGTCCTCGATCTGGGCGATCGGCTCCGGACTGAAAGTCGGAGCGGATTCGTGTGCGGCCACCAAGGCACTATCCGGCGGCAGAGCTAAATCATGCCCATCGTGACAGCGCGGCACGCTCGGCTGTGGCCCGAGCCCGTCGAAGATCAAGTCCCCGCGGATGTCGGCCGTGAAGTTTAGGCTTCTGAACCTGACCTGATGGCCAGGGGCGTAGCTTTCGATCTGCTCCAGATGGCCAAGTGAGTTGGCCCGCAGTGCGAAGCCGCCGAATACGAAGATCTGTCCGGGGAGAAAAGTCTCGCCCTGAACGGTGTTGTTGGTTGAAGAAGCCATCGAGCCTATCGGTGACGACACAAAGGAACTCTCAATGAAAGCACCAATGTCGGTGTCAAAACCGGCGGATCTCGGGTAGGGGGTCCCAAACTATGCGTCTAGGCGGATGGTAACAGGAGGCAAGGGACACGATGTTTTACCCAGGTTCGGGCCCTCTTGATGGAGGTAAAACCCTACGTCCTGCTTGATTAATATTGATGATATGGGTAGTACAAGAGTAGATCTACCACGAGATCAAGGAGGCTAAACCCTAGAAGCTAGCCTATGGTATGAATGTTGTAATCGAGGTTATGTCCTACGGACTAAAGCCCTCCGGTTTATATAGACACCGGAGAGGGCTAGGGTTACACAGAGTCGGTTACAATGGTAGGAGATCTACATATCCGTATTGCCAAGCTTGCCTTCCACGCCAAGGAAAGTCCCATCCGGACACGGGACGGAGTCTTCAATCTTGTATCTTCGTAGTCTTGGAGTCCGGCGGACGATGATAGTCTGGCTGTCCGGACACCCCCTAGTCCAGGACTCCCTCAGTATGCTTGAAGTATTACTAACTTTATGTCAATATTAAACTTTTACCTTGAATCTTTTGGATCTGAACATTCATGCCACAATAAAGAAAATTACATTGAGAATTATGTTAGGTAGCATTCCACATCAAAAATTCTGTTTTTATCATTCCTACTCGAGGACGAGCAGGTATTAAGCTTGGGGATGCTTGATATGTCTCCAACGTATCTATAATTTTTGATTGTTCCATGCTATTATATTACCTGTTTTGGATGTTTAATGGGCTTTACTATACACTTATATATTATTTTTGGGACTAACCTATTAACCGGAGGCCCAGCCCAAATAGTTGTTTTTTGCCTATTTCAGTGTTTCGCAGAAAAGGAATATCAAACGGAGTCCGAATGAAAGCTTCGGGGGAGTTATTTTTGGAACAAACGCAACCCAGGAGACTTGGAGTGGACGTCAAGAAAGAAACGAGGCGGCCACGAGGTAGGGAGGCCCTCCAAGGCGGGGTAGGCGCGCCCCCACCCTCGTGGGCCCCTCATGGCTCCCCTGACCGACTTCCTTCGCCTATATATACTCATATACCGTGAAAACATCCAGGAGCACCACGAAACCCTATTTCCACCGCCGCAACCTTTTGTACCCGTGAGATCCCATCTTGGGGCCTTTTCCGGCGCTCCGCTGGAGGGGGAATCGATCACGGAGGGCTTCTACATCAACGCCATAGCCTCTCCGATGAAGTGTGAGTAGTTTACCACAGACCTTCGGGTCCATAGTTATTAGCTAGATGGCTTCTTCTCTCTCTTTGGATCTCAATACAAAGTTCTCGTCGATCTTCTTGGAGATCTATTTGATGTAATTCTTTTTGCGGTGTGTTTGTCGAGATCTGATGAATTGTGGGTTTATGATCAAGATTATCTATAAATAATATTTGAATCTCCTTTGAATTCTTTTATGTATTATTTTTCATCTTTGCAAGTCTCTTCGAATTGTCAGTTTTGTTTGGCCTACTAGATTGATCTTTCTTGCAATGAGAGAAGTGCTTAGCTTTGGGTTCAATCTTGCGGTGTCCTTTCCCAGTGACAACAGGGGCAGCAAGGAACGAATTGTATTGTTGCCATCGAGGATAAAAAGATGGGGTTTATATCATATTGCTTGAGTTTATCCCTCTACATCATGTCATCTTGCCTAATGCATTACTCTATTCTTATGAACTTAATACTCTAGATGCATGCTGGATAGCGGTTGATGTGTGGAGTAATAGTAGTAGATGCAGAATCATTTTGATCTACTTGTCACTGACGTGATGCCTATATACATGATCATGCCTAGATATTCTCATAACTACGCACTTTTCTATCAATTGCTCGACAGTAATTTGTTCACCCACCATAATACTTATGCTATCTTGAGAGAAGCCACTAGTGAAACCTATGGCCCACGGGTCTATTTTCCATAATATAAGTTTTCGATCTATTTTATTTTGCAATCTTTACTTTCCAATCTATATCATAAAAATATCAAAAATATTTATCTTTTTATCTCTATCAGATCTCACTTTTGCAAGTGGTCGTGAAGGGATTGACAACCCCTTTATCGCGTTGGTTGCAAGGTTCTTATTTGTTTGTGTAGGTACGAGGGATTTGCGTGTAGCCTCCTACTAGATTGATACCTTGGTTCTCAAAAACTGAGGGAAATACTTACGCTACTTTGCTGCATCACCCTTTTCCTCTTCAAGGGAAAACCAACGCATGCTCAAGAGGTAGCAGCCGCCGCCGTAGAACGTGTCCTCAGAAATGACAAAATGGGCTCGATGGCGTATAAGGATCGCAAATCCTTGACCACTTGGCGAAGGAGATCAGTGGCAGGGTCATCAAAGAGATCGACAGCGGTTGAACCAGAGGGGTTGGGGATGGACCACTTAACCCGTGACATGGCCCGTGTGAAGTCGTCGTTGTCGACGAGCTTGATGTCGTAGCCAGCTTTCCCAAGATAAAGTAATACGCTAGCCCGTTGACATGAAGCCTTCGGCATGGCAATGTAGTCAACGTCTTTGCTGGCTTCCGCGGTGACATGTTGCTCCAGGATCGACATGTCGGGGCGAATGGCGGCCACCTCGTCAACGTCCGCCAGAGAGGCCATGATAAACCCCTTCTTGGCCGAACGCTCGTCGGGCTCCCCGGGATACATGGTCGAGCTTAGGCTGCGACATTCTGGAGCAGGGGATGTGGATCTAGCGGGGAGGGACACTGTAGGCCTCATCTAAAAACTCAGGGGAGTGGGGGGACGGTATGGGAATCGCTGGGTAACCTGAACTTTATTATCTAAGCTAGGAGGAAGGGGCAGACCAGCAGGGGTTGGTAGTGGCGCCGGCGGCAGCCGCGAGCTAGGGTTCAAGGGGGGAGGGGGCCGGGTGGGGGACTGTGGAGGGAGGGGGTGGTGGTGTTTGAGGATACGCCGCGGCTATTAATTTTTTTAGTAATGGTGGGTGGAGATGGTGGTGGACGAGGGAGGGCGATGGTTCAAATGCCTCGGCTACTGCAATTTACTATAAGGTCGGTGCTAGAGGAGTGTGGGTGACGGTTGAAGTACGATGGCTACTAAAATTTGGGTAAAGGAATTGATGCGGGGCCGGAGTGCCCAATATTGCGCACGATCCAATAAGAATATGCGTGTATGATAATAAGGAAAAGTGGCAGAACCGCCAATTTTTGCAATGCTCAAGGCGGGTAGTTTGTTTTTATATTTATAGATAGTTGGTCTATTGCACACAGTTCGTCCTAATTTCTAAATAAACTTACCCGCCTTTAGCTTGTGCGGGTGGTGATTTTACAGCGCACTTGCATTGCACACAGTTAAGCCAGTACCTCCACCCTTTTCTCGCGCTTGCGTAGTCGTGGTGATTTTACAGCACACGGTTGAGCCAGTACCTCCACCTTTTCTCGCGCTTGCACAGTTGTCGTGATTCACATCACACTTGCATCTCACATGGTTAAGACATTATACCCGTTTCCATTGAGCATCATCAGAGTCTTTGCAGCAAAAAAATATGTTAGAGAGGGTCAGAAGACAGCCACACCAGCATGTGGCCCAAATATATATGAGTGAAAAGGGTGGTCTGTGATGTTCAAAATTCCAATGCACAACTTTGACCGCACGGGCCCATGGTTGGGCGCGTCGTCGAAGATCGATGAGAGGGGCCAGAAGTCAAGAACCACCTGGAAGTGGCCAAATATATGTAGGAATATTGGGTGTGATGTATAAAACTTTAAATACACAATGCAAAACTTTGGTGGCACCTGCCTCGCAAACCCGAAAGCACCCTTGGATATATCTATAATGACATAATGTTGTAGCTATCTAGGATGCTTGGCCCACCACCTCCCACTTCGTGCCAGCGGGGCAGATGCACGTAATGATACTTTGGTCATACATGCATGTCGCCATGACCTACCATAAGATGGAACAATGAATCTATCGTCTGGTCAAACGACAATTGTTGTTGTTGATAAACCGCTTGGGCCAATAGATTGAACCATCATAAAAATCGCATGAGAGGGACCTCAATACCAGCACCTCTTGCATGCCGGCCAAAATGGTGTACGTTGGAAGGGGTGATGTGTGTTTTCAATATAGAATAATGTATAATTTATATGTGGTGCCTACCTCTCGACACAGACAAACCATGAAGGTAAGGTAGTTAAGGACGAGATATGCAGGGTACGATGTAGGTCGAACCCAGCAATCCGAGCATGTGGGAGGGAATCCTGACAATGCATGAGCTTGAGCTTTGGTTGAACGACATGTGACGGTGACCGGCCCTAACACAAACTAGGAGGAATCCATTCATGGCCAACACATACCCCTCGTCATCGGTCAAAGGGATGATATATATACACTCGGGGAGCCCACAGATATGCGTGTCGTCACAAAAAACCGCACAAGGGAGACATGGTTGATCAGAAGACCCCCTATGCACTGCATGCGGCCCGAAAATATGTATGGGTACGGTGGTGTGTGATGTGTTTAAATCTCAAATGCACAACTTCGATGGGCCACCAACTACATCACAAGCCTGGTTCAATACGTATGATGTCAGTTTCCCAACTTTGAGGCGCGGGGGGGGGGGGGGGGGTCGTCCCACGCATGCGCTCAAACTTTATTTTGTCTAGCATGACACACATATCAATAAGAAACCATCATGGTCAAACCCTTCTTGTTGTTGGGTTAAAGGGATAGATTGTGTGCCCCCTTCATTGTCGCTAAAGGATAATATACCTCAGGGAGCCCACAGATATGTGCAGCGTATATAAACCGCACAAGGGAGACATGCACGATCAGAACACCCTGCCCCCTATACCCTGCATGCGACCTGAAAAAGGTTTATACAAACGCCATGACAGGTCAATATAGAGTCAATCATTCTTTGATTTTCTAGAGCAAAAATAACCTATGAAAACATAGTCTACAAATTAGCAAAACAAGGATTCCAAGGTTTATATAATCACCATGACAGGTCACTATAGATATATTTATCTCTTTATCTCTATAATGACTGTGTCATAGCATTTAAATGAAGCTTAAGATATGCAACTTCCCGCTGGGTCACCCATCCTTGGACCACTCCAGCCCGAGCATGCTTAACTTCTGCATTCTATTCGACTAGGCTAGCGGATGGGAAGCCGCACCTTGCTGATATGAATTACCTCCTTGCCTTTAAGGCATTTCACGCCGATCACCCTATGGGACCTACTCCCTCCTATCACGCACATTTGTGCTTTTAGAAACTGCGTGCGATATTTACATGGCTGATGTGTCGCCACCTAGCCTTCAATGATCACTGACACTGGTAGCAGGAAAACGATAGGAGAAGAGGCGGGAAACCAATGAGAGGAGCGGCGGGAAACAGAATCCTCCTTAGAAAACATAGTAGAGAAGGAAGCGTGAGCTAGCACGACGCATGCACACAGTGCTTACCCATGTACTGCATGTGCTGCCGAAAGGGCTGAGGGTTGCCGTTCGATCTGGGAGCATCCAACGGTGCAGACGTATGATCCATGGGGTTTGGGTTCTGGCCAATCAGAACGCACGACTCAGATCGCGCGCGCAGCAGGGGAGGGGCAGAGGGGGGCATCGGCCACGGTTTGGTAGGCACACGACTTTCGTGAGTGAACAATGTGCTATTTGAAAACTTTTCGTGAGAAGAATCTCGGTATTTAAATCCCCATAAATCCAAAACTCACCCAAAGATTGTGAAACTTGGCATGGTGTCACGACATGGTACATATATGTCGAGGAATTTTTTCGTCCATTTTAGCGCAAGTTTTATTACAAGCCTCTTACAAACCAGAGCTTCTCTCAAAGAAGCCTCGTGGTTTCGCTAGGGAAACGTGTCCCCCTTGTGGGCAAAACAATAATCACTACCTCTTTTCGCCTTGTATTTTCTTCTACGGACAACATGGAATGACATGATATCCATGCTGAAATTTAAACTTATTCAGGGTTCGTTTAGCCTTTTTATACACTAATTGAGTTTCCTAGGCTTTTAACGTCCATAATTCAAATATGTACTTCAAATACATGCTCGAGTTCACCAAAATGGATAGAAAAATTATGCATATGTCCTTGGGTTCATGTTTTGGTCCCATGCCAGGAATGGGAACGAATTACAACCGTATCGGCGTCCTGGCTCGTCCTCAAACATTTGGAATCTCGGTTTTTAAATCCCCGCAAATCCTAAACTCACTAGAAAGTCATGAAAGTTGGCATGGTGTCACGTCATGGCACATATATGTCATGGTAAAAACATTGTCCAATTTGGGCCAAGCTTTATTACAAACCAGGGCTTCTCTCAAAGAAGCCTCGTGGTTCCGATAGGGAAACATGTTCCCCTTGTGGGCGAAACGTAATCACTGCCTCTTTTAGCCTTGTATTTTCTTCTACGGGAAACATGGAATGATAGGATATCCGTGCTGAAATTTAAACTTATTCAGGGTCCGTTTGACCTTTTTATACACTAATTGAGTTTCCTAGGAATTTAATGTCCATAATTCAAATCATAACTTCAAATACATGCTCCAGTTCACCAAAATGGTTAGAAAAATTATACATGTGTCCTTGGGTGCATATTTAGGTCCCATGCCAGGAATGGGAACGAATTACAATCGTATCGACGTCCTCGCTCGTCCTCAAACATTTGGAATCTTGATTTTTAAATCCCCGTAAATCCTAAACTCACTAGAAAGTCATGAAAGTTGGCATGGTGTCACATCATGGCACATAGATGTCGTGGTAAAAACATTGTCCAATTTGGGCCAAGCTTTATTACAAACCTCTTACAAACCGGAGCTTCTCTCAGAGAAGCCTCGTGGTTCCGATAGGGAAACCTGTTCCCCTTGTGGGCGAAACATAATCACTACCTCTTTTCGCCTTGTATTTTCTTCTATGGGCAACATGGAACGACAGGATATCCATGCTGAAATTTAAACTTATTCAGGGTTCGTTTGGCCTTTTTATACACTAATTGAGTTTCCTAGGCATTTAATGTCCATAATTCAAATCTGAACTTCAAATACATGCTCCAGTTCACCAAAATGGCTAGAAAAATGTTTAGATCCCATGCCGGGAATGGGAACGAATTACAATCGTACCGGCGTCCTGGCTCGACCTCAAACATTTTGAATCTCGGTTTTGAAATCCCAGTAAATCCTAAACTCACCAGAGAGTCAAGAAAGTTGGCATGGTGTCACGTCATGGCGCATATATGTCGTGGTAAAAACATTGTCCAGTTTGGGCCAAGCTTTATTACAAACCTCTTACAAACCGGAGCTTCTCTCAAAGAAGCCTCGTGGTTCCGATAGGGAAACGTGTTCCCCTTTGTGGTGAAACATAATCATTGCCGCTTTTCGCCTTGTATTTTCTACTATGGGAAACATGGAACAACATGATATCCATTGTAATAGCCTGGTTTTTGTCCCTTTTCTTTTTCTTTTGATTTTATTTGGTTTTTGCCATGTTTTAATTTTTGGAGTGGTTCTGTGGCCTTGCCACATGCGAGTTCATCCTCTTTCTTTCTCCCAAGTGGGTCATCATTCTCAAACTCATCCCAAGACCATGCCATTTCCATCCTGCCCCTACTCCATAATTCTTTTCTTGGGGAAATATTCCTTTCCTATTAAAGGAATAACCTCCTTTACCGTAGGTTGTGAAGCGACCTATATTTCTGTCCCTCCAAAAATTCCCAAATAATTCTCATAATTTCATTGGGTCATAGTTGCTCAAATATGCCCAAATCCTTCCTTGTCATGTTCAAAAATAATTCTCCAATATTAATTCTTCTATTCTGTCCTGAATGGCATTTTGTGAAGGAAGTGCCATTTATCCTATCTTGTTTGCTCCCAAACTTTCTGGGCATTCTTTTATGTCCAAATCATTGCCTCATGCCAAAATTCAACTTCATTTGCCTAGCCAATCTTCCTCAGTGATTTTTTAAAGTTTCTGTCAAACAGAAGCCATTGTAAAGGAAGTACTAGCTAGGAGTATCCAAATGGTTTGAAATTTCGCATGCCTCTTCATGTGCTCATATCGTTCCCCTCCTCCAATTTTCAGCTCCATACAATCATCTATGTGAGCATAGCTCCAAATCTTTGATTTTGGCAATATTTTCAGGTTGTGAAGCAAGTGTATTTTTATATTGCCTCATTAATTTTGAGAAATTACCAGATCATGCTCCTACCCAAGTAACAGCTCTCCACCCAATTTGGGTCATTTCCTTAAGCCATTTTCCCTCCACAATTATTGCAAATTTCTGGTCAGTGGGGATGTTTGTGAAACAAGTACTGGTTTCACATGTCCATTTGGTATGAAACTTTTACAACATCTTCATATGGCCAAATAACCCTGCCTTGCCAAATTCAGCTCAAGTGGCTTCTTCATTTGAGTGCATCATCATAATTCATTTTCTGGACCAAATATGCAGTTACAAAGCAACGCTGTTGTTTTGTGGCCCAATTATCCTCGAAACCTCCAGGATTATAGCCCTTCCTAAGCTTTATACCCCAGACATAATCTTTGTCTCATAGCTCATCACTGTTGATCACTACATCATGATTCAGATTGATGCAGCAAAGTTTCAGTGAAGCCTCACTTCACCTTAGAGCTTCTTTTGTTGATCCATCAACTCCCTCAGCCTTAGTGATGCAGGGACTAATCACTAGACATGTACATGCAGTCACTCTTGTCTTATCCATGCTAGTGCCCATGGTGACTGCCGCCCTGGCATGGCGTTTCTCGTGCTCTGCAGGTCAAGTCCACATCCAGGGCGCTGTTTTGCTCAAGTCATTTCGCCTCTCCTCGTCCTCACGCGCGTGAGCGTGTATAGAGCCTTCCGAGTGCCGTCGCCCTGGAACTTGCTCCCCTCGGTAGCTTCCTCACCGACGCTAGCCGACGTGTGCACGCGGGTGCATAGTGGCCCTTTGGCTCTGTCTTCATCTCGGCCGCTTCCTCCCCATGCCTCTTGGTGCTGCGTGCCCCATGAAGCTTGCCACTGCTGCCTCGTCGCGTTCCCGTGCCCTCCCGTGCTCGATGAGCTCGTCAGAGCCTCGGCCAGACGTGCACGGCAGCCTCCGGCTCGGCAGCTTGCCCCGCGCCTATTTAAGCAGCTCCGGACCGTGTCTCTCCTCACCTCTCGCCTCACCCACCTCCTCTAGTCTCCCGAGGCCCCTCCTCCAAGCTCGAAGAGCTCCCCTGCCCTCCAATGGCCATCATAGCCGCCGCCTCTGTTCGCTTTGATTCCAGCGGTCCCGCGCTCCTCCCTTTGTTCCACCTCCACCTACCCCCCCCCCTCCAGCACCTAGAAGCCACCCAGCTCCATTCCCCTCCTCTTGTGACCCCTGGCCATGTTTTCTCCGCCGCGAGCTCCACTGCCTCTTTTGCAAGAGTCCTCGGTGGCGTAGAGCACCACCCATTGATGTTGCTCACTCCCCTGAGCAGATGGGTAGGTCGCACGCTCCATATGGTCGCTGGGATCGCTGGCGAGCGCCATCGGGGTGAGCTCTCCTGCTCGGCCAAGTGCATCTAGGAGGGAGGAAGAAGAAGGCTGGCCAGGCGGGCCCCATCCCCCATGGGACCCCCTCGCCAGCCGCACAACGCCCGGTCCCGCCTTGCCACGTCAATTAAGTGGAGGCGTATTCTTCGGAATATGTCTTCCCCTCTCAAAGTGCACTCTAGTTGTTCTTGGGCCAGAATACGTTTTCCGTGTTAGAAAGTGTATTCCCTGGAAAGGCATGTTCTGTTTAAACTGCTAGGGACCTGTTTGTCGAAGTTATTTTTTATAGATTAGTCCCCGAGCTTTAAACGTCCATATCTTTTTACCCAAGACTCCAAATGAGGTGATTCCAAAGCCCACTTCTTTGTTTCGGCGAGCCCATTCCGATGGAATCATTTCCATCATGTGTTAACATTCTGAAAATGACCATTTTTGCCCCTGCCCCTATTAAGCCCCCTTCGAGAGAGAACGTTTTCCGGTGATTCTTTCCACGAGCTTCTTGCACTTCTTCCCGGCGATTCCACCCATCCCAGGAAAGCCACACCCTCCATCTGCATGATTACAAAGCAATGACATGGTTTTCTTTATTTGAACTCAGTTTAAATATTGCGTTAGCTACATGTGATTTGTTCATGGCATTTGTCGGAGTTGTTCTTAATCTTGCCATTGCCATGATGTTTGTGGCACCCCGGCTCAGAGCAACCGGTTTACCTTGCATTGCCAGCCCAGAGATCAAGTCTTCTAGCAACACACAAAAACATGGTACAGAAACAACCGCTTTATTGATGCTAGCGGATACATAAGTCTGATATTACATCAAGATAAGAGGCCAAGCGGCACACACGGTGCAGCTGAATAGTATGTACATTATTTAATGAACACAAAGGGGCCTCAATCATAGACTATGCGGCAGCGGAATAACGACGAAGTGGAACTCCATAGCACATGGACACCAATGTGGACA
The DNA here is from genome assembly GCA_963921465.1 of Triticum timopheevii. Lineage (NCBI taxonomy): Eukaryota > Viridiplantae > Streptophyta > Magnoliopsida > Poales > Poaceae > Triticum > Triticum timopheevii. The sequence goes on along the minus strand of OY997264.1, from coordinate 193,360,576 downwards.
CGATCTAAGCGCGGGAAGCTTGCCGATCCGATACGTCTTGCCTGAAAGCTGGCATGACACACCAGGTCAGTACATTGAATGTACTTGCAAGCTCACAACAAACATAAGCACAGTGACAAACAATATCATGACAATTAATCAGGTTAATGCAATGCAAGTAATACTACTGATGCAATGAAACCGACATGTGCACCGAGTCCCTCGGACTCGCTTACCAGACGGGTTACCACTGTAACCGAATGGTGATCATACCCGGATCACAACTGAAGCCAACCAGTTACAATCATCACATGATCCACAATTCATCATGAAACCAGTGCCAACAATAAATACTTAGTGTGCAAGATTAATTAACATTGTTGATCCATGGTGTGACTTACTACCGAGTTGTGTCCATAACCGAGGACGCGGCTATCGATAGATTAATATACACTCTGCAGAGGTTAGCGCACTTTAACCACACTACGGAACTCATGGCCTCGCACTCCCATTCGGGTGGACCAACGGAGTTCCAACGAAACCCTTCCCTTGCCATGACACTCTCCCGGCCACTCCGACCCACTCCCTCTCAGGGCTAAGTCGTGGGTAGCCCCATGCCTACCAAAGGCATCTTCAGCCACCGTCGTGGAAAAACGGTCCCAAATGGGGACAAGGTACCATAAAAACAACGGGCACACAAGGTTATGTCTGCTTACTAGGCCAGGGTACCGCACGCCCATAACATTCCCTCGTTGGAGGCACCGGTAAGAGGCACGACAAAGGACTGAATCAAGACCCCCCATAAAGGTAAATGTGGTCGCACTGAGAAGAACCCGATTCAGAGGCACCATGACTTAATCAAGTTATATTCAAGTTGGATTACTATCAGGTTTAACTTGAAAATAAACTCATTACAAGTCATACGATGCCATGATCATGCAATTATTCAATATGCTCAGTATACAACTCATAAGAACGGATCAACATCACAGAAATGACTTTCTTGCACTACTCATCAACAAAACTTACTGATGTTACTACACTGGTTATTAGCAAACCTTATTTTGAGTCATTTATATTTTATATGAAAATTTAATTATCAAAAGAACTACCATTATTTATCAAAGCACTTTCATTAAGCCACTTGACTAAACTACTACATGCAATCAACCACTAACTAAAGAAAGCATATCAAGCATGACAAAGTAACTAAGTATTAAATCATAATTATTTAACTATTTTAAATGCATGAAAATAAGCTCATATTCAAGTAGAAAATCATAGATATTGAGATGACACCATCCAAATGTTATTGTGGCTTGCCTTAGTGAAGAGGAGGTTCACACTCCTCCTGGATAGCTTCAAGACAAGTCTCTCCCTCTGAAAATATTTAAAACCCACAAAACAAAATATCAAGAACCACTCTGAAAATCACCAGAAATTCTAGGCAGCAAGGAAAAATCCACACTTTGGTGTGCTGCTAGAGCTTTCTGTAACTAACACAATGCAAAAAGAATCAACTCATTTGGACTTACAGGCTAGGAGATATCAATGGTCAAAGTTCTGGTCAAAATATTGGAATATATTTGAATTAACAGAAAACCAGGGGGGTGACGTCGATGGCCTAAAGCCAAAAGACACCTCCACTCGTACCGCTTCGGGTGCGAGTGGAGAGGCTGACACTGGGCCCCACCAGTCAGGAGAGAGGAGAGGGGGAGAGAAACAGAATGCGTCGGTGTTTCGCCGGAGCTCGCGCCGGCAAGGAGGGGTTCTTGGGTAATGCTGGAGGGATAGGATTGAAGAGGGGGCTACGATGCACCTCCCTGTACCTGTGGCACGATAAGCGATGGTCGGAGCTGCTCGCAATCAACCTCGCAAGCGGCGACGACGATCGGTCTTGCCAGAGAGGAAGAAGGCGACGGCGTGGGGTGGTTCCAGGGGCTCTACGGCTTCGGGGCATCGCGAGTGGGTCTCCAGGGACGCGCCTAGGTGGTTGGTTGGGCTCTAGGAGGTCAGGGACGGGGTGGCTAAGCTACGGGTGTTATCGGCGAGCTTAGCTTGGGCACGGTGGCCAGAGGCCTGCCCCGCCGGGCTACAGCTATGCTGCGTGCTCGTGGAGGTTGGGTGGTGCTGTGGGTAGCTCTGGAACGGAAGGGAGGGCTCAATTTATAGCCAGAGGGGGAAGGGGGTATGTGTCGCCGTCGGAGTTCTATGGAAGACGGCGAGAGGAGATGAGGGGTGTCAGTGAGGGGGTGAGAGGCTCAGCGATCACGCGGAGATTGTCCACGCTTGCAGACGAGCATAGGAAGGAGGGGAGAAGAAGACAGGGGCACGGGTGCACTGTGGCTATTGGCTGCGACGCGCCCATGCTCGCTGCAGCGTCTCCGGCAATGGTGAGTGCCAGGGACAGGTCAAGGGCGATGAGACGAAGGTGGTGGCACGGTGTAGCAGTCGTTGGCGAGCTCTCGCTCGGGCACGCGCCGAACAGAGGCACTATTTCGACATAGAGCGCGTCGAACGCATGCCAGGCCCCGTGTGCACACGCGGTCACCACCCTGGCATGGCCAAAACGACGCCCAAACGCTGCCAAACCTTGTCTGGGCTAAAGTCCATGCAGTGATTAGTCTAGGGAAGGTGAAGACTCGAACCCAGGCCGACCAGAAGTGACTCAAGCTTGCTGGCAAGTTTCTGGACAGAAACTTGGTCACCAAGTTTGGCTAGCTTCTAGAAGGCCATTAGGGCTAATCTCCTAGGGTTAAGGGTTACTTAGGAGCGTGTCTAAGCTCAAGAAAGGTTAGCTCCAAAAGATTAAGGAAAAATGCACTTGTTGTACAAAGTGCATTTTTGGGCCAGAATGGAAAAGATTTTCTGTCACAAAAATATTACCAAAAGTCATGCAATATTTTTACTCAGAGGGGTGGGCCAAGGCTCAAAGAAAATTCAGGAATTATGTCAGGATTTTTGGAGCTATAAAAATTGGGGTTGCTTTGGAGCTCTAGTTTCTAAAATGATTTTCACAAGGAAAATGAATATTTTCATTTACGAAAAATATTCATGGAGTTGGATGAGAGGCAAATGGGTCACCTGGGTAAAATTCAAGGGCATGCCCATGTGACAAGTCCATTTGAATTGATTCTAAAAACTCAAATCCAAGGCAAAGGCAAATTAAGTCCGGAAAAAGAGAGAAGGCAAAAACCAGGTTGTCACAATGTTGTTTGGATTACTAGGACTATACTTGCAGATGGTGGATGTCATGATGCCATTGGATTATTATTTGCTATTGTGATTATTTTCATGAGGGTAGTTAATATTGTTTTGGAGTATGATTTTGGATATGATGAGTGTGTGTGGATCTTATCTGGATAGTTTGTTCTTGCTATGGGATTAGTAGCATTCTTGTTCTTGGATTCATCATGCTCTTAGTTAATAGACTATCCTTGGAGTATTATGTTATGGCTAGGTTATGGTTTGGATTATTTGTTGGATATTGCTATAACTTTGATTACAGATGGATATATGATATCGAAGTATCAGATATGGGAATAAATTCTATCATTTAGTTGGTCAGGTGCCACCGAACCGGGCTTTTCCAGTGCAACCACATTTGCCTTTACGGGAAGGCCCTAATGCGGTCTATTGTCAAGTCTCTTGCCGGCACCTCCAACAAGGGAAGGTTATGGGCATGCGGTACCCTGGCCCGGTAAGTAGACATAACCTTATGTGCCCGTAGTTGGTTGAGCGCTTTTGTCCCCATTTGGGATTGTTTATGTTTTGCCACGACGGTGGCCGTTGGATGTCATGGGTTGATATAGGGGCCACCCATGACTTAGCCCAAGAAGGGAGTTGGTCAGAGTGGCCGGGAGAGTGTCATGGTAGTAGATTGGTCTTGTCAAAACGTCGTTGGTCCACCCGAATGGGAGCAAGAGGCCATGGGTTCTATGATGTGGGTACAGTGTGCTAACCTCTGAAGAGTGTGTGTTTAATCTATCAATAGCCGCGTCCTCGGTCATGGGCACAGTTCATACTAGGTCACACCATTCGATCAACACTCATGTGATAGAATGACTTATAGATGACTAATATGTTTATGATGTGAGAAGTAACAATTTGGCAGGATGCCGAGGATGATCTTGAGATGATCTTGAGGATGATCATTCAGTTTTTGATCCCGAGGTGATCGAGATGGTATACTGCTTGGCCGGATGGCCAAGAGTGAGATGGTTATTGAGATGTTGGTTTATCAGCATTATAGTAGCTTCCTATCATGCTTAGAAGTTACTTTCGCATAATAGTAGTTGTTAATTAATTAACCTGCTAATGCTATGTTGTTGTCTTGCCTTGATGCTTTTGGTTGTTGTGAGCTTGCAAGTACATTCAATGTACTGACCTGGTGTGTCATGCCAGTTTGCAGGTGATGCCTTGATTGATTGATTGCTTGTCAAGGTTACCGAGTGTGCTAACTAGATCGTGTCCCTGCCAAAGTCCCTGCAGAGTGGAGTTCACCACCTTCGTCATTGTTCTGCTGCTACGAGTTGTTCCGCTGCTACCATAGAGCAAGTGTAGTATCGCAGGTGTAGTGTCGCTATGCTGATGTGATCCTTTGTAACATCAAACCCTTGTATTTACTCTTTGTAATAAGAGCTGATTTGTTCTATGTTAAGAAGTGTCGTATTCCAGAAGACTTCTCCGCGATCTCTGGGTTGGAATACGGGGTGTTCCGGGCTCTCTGATCCAGGGTGCCACATTCATGCTGAAATTTAAACTTATTCAGGTTTTTTTTGCCTTTTTGTACACTAATTGAGTTTCCTAGGCATTTAATGTCCATAATACAAATCTGAACTACAAATCACATGCTCCAGTTCACCAAAATGGCTAGAAAAATTATACATGTGTCCTTGGGTGCATGTTTAGGTCCCATGCTAGGATTGAGAATAAATTACAATTGTACCAGCGTCCTGGCTCATCCTCAAACATTTGGAATCTTGGTTTTTAAATCCCCATAAATCCAAAACTCACCAGAAAGTCATCAAAGGTGGCATGGTGTCACGTCATGGCACATATATGTCGTCGTAAAAACATTGCCAATTTGGGCCAAGCTTTATTAGATACCTCTTACAAACCGGAGCCTGTCGCAAGAACCCTCGTGGTTTCGATAGGGAAACGTGTCCCCTTGTGGGCCAAAGAATAATCACTCCCTCTTCTAGCCTCGTATTTTCTTCTACACTCAACACGAAACAACAGGAGATTCGCGCTGAACTTTGAAATTATTCAGGGTTCTTTTGACCTTTTTTATTCATTAGTTGAGTTTTCTAGGAATTTAATGTCCATAATTCAAATCCGAACTACAAATACATGCTCCAGTGCACCAAAATGGCTAGAAAAAACATACATGTGTCCCTGGGGTGCATTTTTAGCTCCCACAGAACGAATGGGAATGAATTCAACCGTCTTGCCGTCCTGGCTTGGCCACAAACATTGCGAATCTCCATTTTAAATCTGTGTAAATCCAAAACTCAGGAGGAAATCATGAAAATTGGCATGGTGTCACTACATGGTACATATACTTGTCCAATTTGGGGGAAGCTATATTACAAGCCTCTTACAAACCAAAGCTCCTAGCAGCCCTCGTGGTTCCGGTAGGGAAACATGCCTCTCTTGTGGGTGAAACGATAATCACTGCCTCTTCTTGCCTTGAACTTTGTTTTCTACAGGCAACATAGAATAACAGGAGCGTCGTGCTGAAATTTGAAACTGCTCCGGGTTCGTTTGGCCATTGCATATATTAATTAAGTTTTCCAGCCATTTAATGTAGTCCATAATTCAAATTTGAACTACAAGCACATGCTCCAATGAAGTAAAATGGGTGGGAAACCGTACATGTGTCATTGGGTGCATGTTTAGGTCTCATTTAAGGAATGGGAATGAATTACAAACTTCTCGTCGTCCTGAAACATTGAGAATCTTGGTTTTTAAATCCCAGTAAATCAAAAACTCACCCAAAAAACATGAAACTTGGCATGGTTTCATGACATGGCACATATATGCCATGGTAAAAAAATCATCCAGTTTGAGACAAGGCGCAGACATTAATAGCCAACAAAGTCCTTTTTGAAACAAATAGCTGACACGTTAATATCGCAAACGGTTGTATTTTATGAACCGTGTCAAAATTTAACCATACTTGGTGGTGTGTGTGCAGCTGTTTGATTAGACGGGATGAGCGCGAGAAGTCCGCCGTGCAGGCTCGACGGGACGCGTGCGAGCAGTCCACCACGCAGGCTCGACGGGACACATGCATCTTGTCCACCTCGCAGGCTCGATGAGACACGTGCGAGCAGCAAGGCCGCCCATGCTCATTGGGAAGCGAGCTCTTTGACCTCCATGCACCAGCCGCCACCCGCCTCGCTCACAACTTCTCCATTAGTGGGTTAATTAAAGCACCTGGATGGAGGGTGTTTGCTTGTGATCCCTGGCAGCATTTGCTTTGTTCGTCTTTTCAACTCGTATTCCAGCCTAATTTAATTGCCACATAGGGCAACGGATAATACGACGACAAATAAAATGGCAACGGATAATGCGACGACAAAATTACAGTGGCGCAGATAATAGTTGTCTTACATATTCCGGATAATTTAAAATGCCACATGTGGCAAAGCCTGGAAGACACGAGGGCTAGAGAAGAAGGAAATAGCAGATAACGGTCTGGGTCGCTACTGTCTCTACTCATCGATGGATCGCTGGGCGATGACATCCTTCAGCTCCTTCTTCAATTCCTCACGATTTTGCTTGAAAGCAGCCACGAATTCCTCCACCTCCCGCCCGCGCTCGATTTGGAGCTTCCTCAAGTCACCCATCAGTTCCTCAACGATCGTTGTCAGCATCATCACTGAGACACTACTCTGCTCATGCAGCATCTTCCAGCTGGCGGCCTCCTCCTCCTCCTCGGTGAGCACCTTGAGGAGCTTCGCATTGTCACCCATGAGTTGCTCGACGAGGCCGGTCGCCTTGTCAACCAAGGCATCGCTGATCTCGAGCAGCTTCATCAAGCCTTCGACCAGCTCCTTTTGCTTAATAAGGCCAACGAGAATGTCGTCCTCGCCGGCCAAGGACTTCAGCAACGCTAGCTCGTCGTGATTGCCGACACGGAGAGTGCGCTTGTGAGAGCCCTCGCGTGCCTTGAGAGCTTGTTCGAGGGCTCCGCGGCGCGCCGGGACATCTCTGCTACGGCTGCCGCTTCACGGCGGGACCTCTCTAGTGCTTCCGCGGCCTTGGTCTTTGCTGCGTGGTTATATGTTCACCCGAAACTCCTCCTACCGGTCATGGTGGAATGACTTAACAAGAAAGACCAGTTTTTGGGTGATGAGGAGAGGAACTGTGAAGTAATTTCGAGTGGGTAGTTTTTATAGCCCGGTGCTAAGTGTGAACACATATTAGTTTGATCGGTGTGAACACATTAGTTTGATCTGTGTGAACAGATTTGCAATTACTTATTGCATTGTAATCTACAATGTGACGACAAACAAAGTCAAAATCTATTGATGGTTCTGGGCCTACAAAGCCCTGTTTATGTTGTTATGTCTCATCGCAAACATTTCTTTTGGATCACCTGTATGCCACGCATCAGAAGCCAAAATGTCGGCCCTTGTTCTCGGATGTACATTTTACGTGTCTGCCCACTATCACACACGGTCATGATATCACCATCGTGTCCTATGGATGCGTCGTCGCGTCTCCCATGGGGTGCCAGAAGGTTGACCACGTGGTTGCTCGCCGTTGAGGCGGCCGCAGCTGTAACATCCCGAGACCGATGCGCCAGGTGTCTTTCAGTTATCTGCCATCATTGCCAAGTCATTTGCTTGCGTGTTGCATTTTGCCATGTCATCATCTGCATTTCATCTACATGTTTTTCAAAACTTGCATCCGTTCGGGTTCCCCCGGTTCTCTTCGTCGTCCGTTCTGAGCCCAACCACACTCGCATGCACCCAGCGCCCCTCCTAGACCTTGTTTTTGTGAGCCGCAAAAAAGCGTTCTCTAAATGGGCCGAGATTTGCGGAGTGGCCTTGGTATATCACCGGTAGACCGCCTGGAAAATTTCGTTCCATTTGGAGGTCGTTTGATGCCCCAATGGTTAACCGAGTTAGCCGAAACCCCTCTATCTCTGCAGCCTAGCACCCCTTCACAACAGCCCACTAACCCATCTAAACCCCCTCCATGCTCTCCGTTGTTGGATCACGATCGTGTGGGTGAAAACCGCACCTCATTTGGACTCTCCTAGCTCCCTCTACCTATAAATAGGTCCTCCCCCTCAATTTTTCGTGGATGAAACCCTAGCCTCTTCCTCATCTCGCTGTCGGACACGTCCACCCCGCTGCCGTACACGTCCGCGCCGCCGCCCGCAGCCACTCACAGCGTGCCCCGCGCCCCGCGGCCCTCTCCTCCACCGCCGCCCCGCGCGGCCCACGGGGAGCCCGCCCCGGGCCGCCCAGGTCTCGAAGCCGCCCGATCCCGCGCGCCCGAGCGCGGCTGGTTGCCCTCGCCTCCCGATCCAGCCCCGCCGCCGGTCGTCTTCTCCACCGCTGCTCGCCGGAGACCTCCAGCAGGCCGGCCCCGTCCCTCTCCCTTCTCTTTCTCTCCTCTGCTCTCGCTCTCCCTCACTATCTCTCTCTCTCTCTCCTGTTGTCTACAGGGAGCCGCCCCTCCATGGCCACCAAGGACCTCTACACCCGGGCGCCACCGTCGACCACCGCGGCCGGATCCGGGGTCCCCATGCCCGGATCCACCCATTCCCGGCCTCCCTGACCCTCGCCGGAGTCCCATGCTTCCACCCCACCGGCGTTGACTTCCATGCCCGCAGTTCTGTATGAGAGAAGGAGCCAACCCCGACCTGCCAGTTTTTTCGCGAGGTGAAAAAACTGATGTCCCTGAGACTCAAACTTCATGTGTGCATGTTTGACCCATCATAACTTCATGCGTACTGCTCCGTTTTGCATGCATAATATGTCAATCAGAGTGATCTTAATGATGGTCTAGTTTTCATTCATGTTCCTGTTCATATTGATGCCTTAATCTTCGTTGTAAAAATGCTATGTGATATAAACTGTTGTAATCTGCTGATTGATAATATCATTTGTGCATCTTGTGAGTGCCACAACTTTGTCCTTGTTGATCCTATGATGATGATCTTGATGTGCACATGTTCTGCTCTTCATGCTCTACATGTTGGTGTGCTTTGCATTCATGTTAGGGTGCATATTGATATCTAAATCCCTGTTGCAAAAGTGCATGTTGTTGTTAACTACTGAAAATTGTTGTAACGTGCCTATTTGTCATTTTTATATCATTTTGTGTGATTTCCTTTTGAGCATCATGTCTACATGTTTTAGGAGCATAATCATTCCGTCTTTACAGTGGTTCCATCCATATATTTTTATATGCCCTGTAGTGAGTGCGTAAAGCTTGTGAAGTGGGCTACTTCTTGTTAACTTTCTGTCAAGTCTTTTTCTGTCATATCATGATGCTATCTTTGCTTGATGCTACCAATTAATCCATGCATAATCTGGAGATCCTTAGTTGACATGTTTTCTTATCTATGTTATACTCTATCATGCCATTCCTTTGGATGCCTCTTATATGTCTTGTAGAATATGTTTTCATTGCCATGAACATGCTTATACAATGTTTTAGATTTCTGTTAACTTCATGATGCCTTGTTGTGAGCTTGTTATTGAATGATACATGTCTCTTCTGGAGATGCTCTAGTTACATGTTTTGAATTATGCTATGAGCACTTTGTTCACATGCCATGGTTGTTAATTTTGGAGATAATATGCCTCTATTCCTTGCTTGCAAACATGCTATGATAATGTTGTTGTTTTACACTTGCTGAAGCTGTTTCAACATTCAATCTTGTCATATTGGTTCCCACTAATCCATGATACATATGAATATGATGCCATGATGTTATTTGCTCTTTGTTATGTGTAATTTAATGCCATGTCTCTGGTTGCTATATAACCTTGTTGTAGCTTGTCTATTTCTTGCTCTCAAGTTGTCATCATATTAACTCTGCTCATGTATATGCTCCTGTGTTATAAAGTTGCATTTTGAATTGATCATATTGGTTTAATCTTGATGCCTATGAACCTGAACCTGAACCTTAATGATATTTGAATTATGTTATTTGTACCTGAAGTGTGTGTCATGTTTATGCTCATATGATTCCTGTAGTGTGTTGTTTTGATGTTTGCAAAGTGCCTACTTGCTGTTTGTGGCAGACTGTTGTTATATCTTGTTTGGAGTCTATGTGTTGCATCGTTGCTCCGTTTTGAGCATGCTCGATATGAAACTTGCTTGTTTTTGTATGTAGTTTCATATTATTATGTTGAATCCTTGTTTTGAGAGTGTTTGCTTGATGTTTGAATGCATTATTCTTCAATGTCATGTTTGACTTGTTTTGCTCATATCTTCTAGGCCGTAGCTCCGAATTAAATAAACTTTATATGGAACTTGACTAGAATTTTGTGTAGATCATCTTGGTGCATCTTAACTTGCTGTTTAACAACTTGAACATAAGGTTTATTCAGATCTGGACCAATTTCGAAATTTGCATATGAGGACTTACCGGAATTGTTATATGTTGTTTCCGGCCTCATTTAAACTTGCTTTGATGTGTTATTCTTGTATGCTTCATCTCTTGCCATGAGTAGCATCATATAGCCTTTGTCATGCATCATGCTTGGTTGTGCATCATGTCATGTTTATGTGTTGTGTGTTTACCATGTTGTTTGCTTCTTTCCGGTTGTGCTTCTTCTCGATAGTTCCTGTTTCGTTGCGATCGTGAGGATTCGTTCGTCTACGCTTGGTTCGTCTTAATCCGTTCGTCTTCTTCATGGACTCGTTCTTCTTCCTAGCGGGATTTCAGGCAAGATGACCGTTACCCTGGATCTCACTACTATCATTGCTATGCTAGTTGCTTCGTTCTATCGTTATGCTACACTACCTATCTCTTGTTTATCAAGCCTCCCAAATTGCCATGTCAGCCTCTAACCTTTTCACCCTTCCTAGCAAACGTTGTTTGGCTATGTTACCACTTTTGCTCAGCCCCTCTTATAGCGTTGTTAGTTGCAGGTGAAGTTGAAGATTGCTCCATGTTGGACAGGATTATTTTGGGATATCACAATATCTCTTATTTAATTAATGCATCTATATACTTGGTAAAAGGGTGGAAGGCTCGGCCTTATGCCTGGTGTTTTGTTCCACTCTTGCCGCCTTAGTTTCCATCATACCGGTGTTATGTTCCTTGATTTTGCGTTCCTTAAGCGGTCGGGTGTATGGGAACCCCTTGACAGTTCGCTTTGAATAAAACTCCTCCAGCAAGGCCCAACTTTGGTTTTACATTTGCCTAACAACCTATTACCTTTCCCTTGGGAGTAATTAACCCGAGGGTCATCTTTATTTTAAACCCCCCCCCCCCCCCCCGGGCCAGTGCTTCTCTAAGTGTTGGTCCAAACCGAGCAGCCTGGGGGGCCACCTCGGGGAAACTTGAGGGCTGGTTTTACTCGTAGCTTGACTCATCCGTTGTGCCCTGAGAACGAGATATGTGCAGCTCCTATCGGGATTTGTCGGCACATTCGGACGGTCTTGCTGGTCTTGTTTTACCATTGCCGAAATGTCTTGTAACCGGGATTCCGAGGTTGGTCGGGTCTTCCCGGGAGAAGGAATATCCTTCGTTGGTCGTGAGAGATTATAATGGGCTAAGTTGGGACACCCCTGCACGGTTTAAACTTTCGAAAGTCGTGCCCGTAGTTATGTGGCAGATGGGAATTTGTTAATATCCGGTTGTAGAGAACTTGACACTTGACTTAATTAAAACGCATCAGCCGCGTGTGTAGCCTTGATGGTCTCTTCTCGGTGGAGTCCGGGAAGTGAACACGGTCTGGGTTATGTATGAACGTAAGTAGTTTCAGGATCACTTCTTGATCACTTCTAGCTTCTCGGCAGTTGTGTTGCTTCTCTTATCGCTCTTATTTGCGTATGTTAGCCACCATATATGCTTAGACGCTGCTGCAACCTCACCACTTATCATTTCCATACCCATGGAGCTTTGCTAGTCTTGATACCCATGGTAATGGTATTGTTGAGTCCTCGTGGCTCACAGATTACTACAACAACAGTTGCAGGTACAGGTATTGCGATGATCATGACGCGAGAGCAATGTTACTTGTTTTGGAGTTCTTCTTCTGCTTCTTCTTTGATCAGGGGATAGGTTCCAGGTCGGCAGCCTGGGCTAGCAGGGTGTATGTCGTTGAGTTTATGTTTGTGTTTCATCCGTAGTCGGATGTTGCTCTTATGTATGATGTTGTCGTATTCATGTGGCATTGTATGCCTCTTGTATGTATCCCCGACTATTATGTAATGGTACGATGTAATGATATCCACCTTGCAAAAGCGCCTCCAATATGCGCTTCTATCCTTGGTGGGACCTTCGAGTTCCTTTAGGATAGGGTCGCATATTGGGCGTGACAGCGGCGCGCTCTACTCGTGTCCGTCCGCGCGTTTTGCTCGTCATTGAGGCGGCCGCGACGCGCTCTACTCTGGCGTCCCTGCACGCGCTCTCCTCGCTGTTGAGGAAAATTTACAATGGCAACGGTTAAAAATTGTCTTACATATTCAGGATAATTTAAAATGCCACATGCGGCAAGGAACAAAACACTCATGACCTACTTATGCATACAATTATAATAAAATATAGGCTAAAAGGCTGAGCCATCGGCCTTCCCACGATGGTCTTCTCAGACTCCATGATCAACATATCACCCTTGCGTCCGTTCATTATGTGTAACTTACTAATCATCGCACACGAGTACTCGCTGACGCATCATGTGCGATACTCCTAGCCACCGCAAGCAACTAGTTTGCATTTTTCAAATATTTTTGTACGGACAGAATCGCACATGAACTTACTATAGTAACCGTCTGTGTTATAATTTCTCATCGCAAACAGTTCATCCGAGTGGGTTATTTGTTGCGTACAAACACATCTGGTTTACACGAATCGTTTGTGTTCTTTTGGCTCGTCGTAAATACCGCATATCACACACATCTTGTTAAGTTGAGCCGTTTCTGTTCTCTTGCCTAATCGAAAATAGTTTGTCCGAGTGAACCGTATGTCGTATATCACACACACCTTGATCTGGCTGACCGTTTCTGTTGCATTCCCTAATAGCACACAGTTCATCGGAGCGAACTGTATGCCGTATATTGCACACACATTATATGGCTGCCTGTTTCTGTTGTTCTGCCTCATTGCAAATAGTTCTGGTGGATCAACCATATTCCCAGTATCGCACACGTAACTAAAATCTGAACCGTGTTTGATGTCTTCGCCATCGCAAATGTTTTGCATCTTTTTTGACGGTTTTAACATCCAAGTTTGTGATTAATGCATTGCACACAGTTTCGTTAAAGGGTCTCTGATCATAGTGTCGCGTTAGCAGCATCCTGCAGTAGTGATTGGTCCCAAAAGAATTGGTGTAAGAAATTAGATGATGCACTTTGGGCTTACAGGACAATATATAAAAATCCTATGGGTATGTCTCCCTATAAAATGGTTTATGGAAAATCTTGTCATTTACCTCTTAAGTTAGAACATAAAGCATATTGGACAATTAAAGAACTCAATTATGACTTCAAACTTGCTGGTGGAAAAAGGTTATTTGATATTAGCTCACTAGATGAATGGAGAACCCAAGCTTATGAAAATGACAAACTATTTAAAGAAAAAGTTGAAAGATGGCATGACAAAAGAATCCAAAAGCAGGAATTTAAAGTTGGTGAATATGTTCTTTTGTACAACCCTTGTTTTAGATTCTTTGTAGGAAAACGTCTTTCTAAATGGGAAGGACCTTATATTATCGAAGAGGTTTATCGCTCTAGAGCTATCAATATCAATAATGTCGAAGGCACTAATCCGAAGGTAGTCAATGGGCAAAGAATCAAACATTATATCTCAGGTACGCCTGCTAATGTTGAAAGCAATATTATCCAAACCATGACAGCGGAAGATCACATAAAAAGAAACCTTCCAGAACACTCTAGAATCCTAAAAAAGGGGAGGTACGTCATACGGTAAGTAAACGGACTCCGAGAAATCCGCAAAAATATTTTCTGTTTATTTTGGAATATAACAATAAATTAGGAAAATAAGAAACAACTAGGAAGGCAACCAAGGAGGAAACGATACACCAGGGCACGCTTGTCTTGCCTGGTGCGCCCAGGTGGGTTGTGCCCACCTCGGGAACCTTCCCGACTTTGTTTTCCTTCCGTTTTGCTTGTTTCCCAAGATAAAAATCTTTATATACCGCCCAAACATACTCACCACCGTACCGCGAAGAAATCTTCTGTTCTTGTTTCTTGCTGTTTCCTGTCAGATCTAGATCGCCATGGCTACTCCGAGCTCCTCCAAGGACAAGTTCTTCGAGAGGGTAATTAACCCCTACTTGTCGGAGGTGATGAAGCACCCTCAAACCATCGATATGCATGCGGGGGTGCTCCACATCCGGGATGTTCAAGGGCCCAAAGGGAACGTGATCGTGGAGGCGAGGCTCGAAGCCATGGAGCAGGAGGTCTTCAAGTGCAAGGGGATGGTGGAGCGCGGACTCAATGCCAATCACCACATGATTACGAATTTCACCTGTGATCACAAGGTGATGGACGGTCCATGAAGGACATTGTCTTCACCCTCAACGAGCAAATCCACTTTCTACAAAGCCAAATCTATGATCTCCAAAATCAAGTCTTTGAATATGAGGCAAGACTTAGAGGTATGAGTTTGGCTGCCAGTTGCAGGACTCGTGAGACTCGTGCTTCCTCTTATGATGGTCAGCCGCTGCCGTGGAAGCCGGAGGATAAGCTTGTCACTACCTCATCACTACCACCATCATCATCTTCACCACCAAAGGAGACTTAAAGTACATGGGTATGGTCACTCCCCTTGGCTTGTGCCAAGCTTGGGGGAGGTGCCCCGGTATCGTATCACCGTCACTTTCATTACCTTTACCTATTTTAGTTTGATATTTAGTTATCTTTTGAATTAGTTGAATAAAAGTTTAGCATGATATATCTTGGAGTATTTTCTTAGTGATCTATCTATCTATATAATTGAGTGAGAGTTGTATAATAAAGTTTACTTCCAGTTTTTGCTTCTTTACTTTTATGTTTCAATCAAAATAAAAAAATAACAAAAAAGATCATATGCTAATATTACGTTAAGTAATGACATCACATAAGGAAAAGTATAAGTGGTAAAATTTATTGGAGACTGAAAACATAGCATTGGTCAATGATGCAATTCATGAAATAATTAATAAGGGAAGAGAAGATTCACATGCAAATACACTATCTTGGACATCTTTGATGATTGTGAGCCCCATTCAAATACTATATGCCAAAATTGTTGACACTAGACAAGGAAGACAACGTAATGATTTATGCTTGTTCATATTCACATAGAAGTTATATTGTCATAGATCCTTCAACATGAGGTGCTTGCCTAATATCTTTGCTAGGCAAAAATCCGCACTAAGTAGAGATACTACTTGTGCGTCCAACACTAAACCCAAACTCATGTTTTGAGGGTCCACCATATCTACCTATGGATTGAGTAAGATCCTTCAAATAAGTTGTCATTGGTTAAAAACAGCAATAAAAATTGCTTCTAAATGTGTTGGATCATTTAGTGTAATAGAAAATTGAGCGTTGTACGAACTTGTGATGGCAAAGTAATAAAAGCGACAGACTGCATAATAAAGGTTGCTATCATAAGGGGCAATATAATGTGATGTTCTTTTCCACTAAGAGATTGAGCATACAAACCGAAAACGCATGACAACTACTTCCCTCTGTGAAGGGCCTATGTTTTACTTTATCTATTTACTTTCATGCAAGAGTCAAATTATTCTTCCCTATTCCTTTTTATTTTATCTTTTTGCAAGCATCATGTGGTGAAGAAAGATCTAGGCACATATATCCAGTTGGATGTGGATGAGCATGGGTTATTATTTTTGACATCACCCTTGAGGTGAATTCGTTGGGAGGCGAAACTTTAAGCCCCTATCTTTCTATGTGTCTGGTTGAAACTTTTTGCTCATGAGTATACGGTGAGTGTTAGCAATCATAGAAGATTAAATGATGGTTCAGTACGTGGACTTGCCAAAAGGCTCCGATACGAGACCCTTCCTGAAAATATGATGAATTGTAATTGCAAAGTTGACCGAGAACATAGTTTGTTGGTTTTCAATAGACTTTATGCTTTTACTTTGATGTTGCGATGAATTTTTACTTGTTCATGAGAATTTATATGATAAAATTTCATGATAAAGTTCATTGTTGTTGTAATACTAAGCATGATGCTACTATGTCCGTATTTTTTTTATCAACACCTCTCTCTCTAAGCATGTGGACATGTTTTTCGATTTTAGTTTTTCACTTGAGGACAAGCGAGGTCTAAGCTTGGGGGAGTTGATACGTCCAATTTGCATCATGTTTTCCTACTATTATTTATAACGTTTTGATGCATAATAATGCTTTATGGAGTAATTCTAATGCCTTTTCTCTGATAATATGCAAGGTTTACACAAAGAGGGAGAATGCCGGCAGCTGGAATTTTGGACCTGAAAAAGCTATGTCAGAGTTACCTATTCTGCACAACTCCAAATGAGCTGAAATTTTACGGAGAATTATTTTGGAATATATGAAAAATACTGGAGCAAGTAACTATCGAAGGGGGGCCACCTGGTGAGCACAATACACTAGGGCGCGCCCTGATGGGTTGTGCTCAGCCCAGCGCACCTACGGTGCCCATCTTCTAGTATATAGGTCAATTTGACCTAGAAAAAAAAGGAGAGGACTTTCGGTATGGAGCGCCGCCGTCTCGAGGCGGAACTTGGGCAGGAGCACTTTTGGCCTCTCGCGGAGCAATTCCACCAGGGGAACTTCCCTCCCGAAGCGGGAAATCGAAGCCATCGTCATCACCAACAACCCTCTCATATTTGGGAGGCCAATCTCCATCAACATCTTCAACAACACCATCTCCTCTCAAATTGATTACATCTTGTAGTTGGTTACTATGTGGTTTATTTGGTGGAAGATTATATGTTCAGATCCATTATGCAATTTAATACCCCCTCTGATCTTGAGCATGATTATCAGTTGTGAGTAGTTACTTTTGTTCTTGAGGTCACGAGAGAAGTCATGTTGCAAGTAATCATGTGAAATTGATGTGTGTTCAATATTTTGATGATATGTATGTTGTGATTCCCTTAGTGGTGTCATGTGATCGTCAACTACACGGCACTTTTCACCATATTTGGGCCTAAGGGAATGCATTGTGGAGTAGTTATTAGATGATGGGTTTCTAGAGTGACAGAAGCTTAAACCCTAGTTTATGCACTACTTCGTAAGGGACCGATTTGGATCCAAATGTTTAATGCTATGGTTAGATTTTATCTTAATACTTTTCTCATAGTTGCGGATGCTTGCGAGGGGGTTAATCATAAATGGGAGGTTTGTTCAAGTAAGAATAGCACCCAAGCACCGGTCCACCCACATATCAAATTATCAAAGTAGCGAACGCAAACCAAACCAACATGATGAAAGTGACTAGATGAAATTCCCTGTGTACCCTCAAGAAAGCTTTGCTTATTATAAGAGACTGTTTTGGCATGTCCTTTGCCACAAAAGGATTGGGCTACCTTGTTGCACTTTATTTACCGTTACCGTTACTTGTCCGCTACAAATTATCTTGATATCAAACCACCTGTTACCGACTATTTCAGTGCTTGCAGAAAATACCTTGCTGAAAACCACTTGTCATTTCCTTCTGCTCCTCGTTGGGTTTGACACTCTTAATTATCGAAATGACGAAGATTGATCCCCTATACTTGTGGGTCATCAAGCCTAACCAATCCAGAGGCGTGTACCCAATCATCCTTATCACATGAGGGCTCAGTGGATCACCTTCCTTTAGCTTGTAATTCATCAAGGATCGCTAGACATTGAACCTTTTAGTCCTAGCCTGTACCTGAAACATGCTCTTGAGACTCTCGATCATGTCAAAAGCCCCAACATCTTCAATATTTTGCTGCAAATCGGGCTCCATACAAGCCAGCATGAGGCAGCTGATCTCATTTGATCCATCAACGAGTTTCTTGTAGGCATTCCTGGTTGTGGTAGTAGCATTATCGGCAGGTTCCTTTGGAAGTGGATCCACCAGAACTTCTTCCTTTTTATCATGCTTGAGAACAATTCTCAAATTTCTATACCAGGTGGTAAAGTTTGTTCCATTCAGTTTATCCTTTTCCAGAATTGATTTCAATGCAAAGTTGGGTTGACTAGGTGGTGCCATTGATCTACAACAGAAAAATATGCAATCACTAAGCAATGTGTTTATGTAGAGTAATTCTAGCCTTAAACAAAAATACTCCCACTGAAATCGGCATCCCTCCACAAAATCTCAGTGATTCAGGATCCGACTACGCATGCGACTAGTGAGCTTTAGCATCACTGCTAGCCAACATACCTATATGGTAAGAAACTCCTTGCTAATCCTATCTCTATACGACTCCTGTCTATCAAGAATGTATCTCATACCATGGCTCCCAACCTTCTTTGCCACAAGGCCAATACCATTTTAATGGCCTTGTCAAGATAACCTGATGCAGTGCATGTCCGTGTCCAACACGAACCCTTCAGTTTGAGGACACCTAGCAGCACCCAAATTTCATGAGCCCACTACTAGACGTACTTGGCATGCGAAGATTCAACATCGGTAATGGCAAATTGCTTGATATTAATGAGGGATCTATCTACCATTCTAACATGCATAGAAAACAAGAGGCATAACAATCAAAAATAAACATATATTGTGAAATAGTATGGCTCCTTCATGGATGTCCTTCCAGGGTGGTTCCAACTCCGATGGCCATGGTTGGACTCCATCTTGTTTGTCACGCCGGGACGCCAAAGCCTCGAACTTGATCTCTATACTCCAAATACTACAAATAGTAATGAATTTTACAAAGAATCACAAGTCGACACGCAGGTCATTATACACTATAATGACAGCTCTTTGGCTCCTATCGGCTGACAAATCATGACATGCATGCCATGTATAATTTACACACATGCATCACATACACATGAGCCATACTATGCGCATCAAACCTGCAAAACAAAGTTACACATATTATTGCATTCTACCAATTTGAGTGATCATGTACGAAATACAAGGTTCTACGCACACAGCGGTCCCGATGTCTTCCTGACATTTCCACGGATTTACGTTTCACTGTTAACCTGGATGGCGGGTACCAACCGATAGGGGTAGGTTGTGTCACGAGCTCATCAATTCCGATCATCAGAAAACATAGCCACATCGATCCCATGTGCAATTGATCTCATCAACCGTGCACACAACCGATCTCATAAACGAAAGCAAATCTCATTTGCCGCCTCCACATATCTAATATGCATACGATCTGAATCCAAATCCTATAGCAGAGGCTCTAATACCACTGTTGGGATCTACGATAGGTTGTGTGGACTGCAAAATAAAATTTCCTATGCACAGACCAAGAACATGCTACGGGAGATGGATCACAGATCGTTACCACTAGACGCGCAGTGCCATGCAGCGGAAGAAGAGTTGGGGCAGTGCATCCGCCGGGTTCGTCTCCTCCTTGTTTGATCTCCCTCGAATAGCCAGTCATCAGATCCCACGTGCAGGTTTGCCAGAGCGGCGCAATTGCACCACCTCTAATGGTATCCACTTGTGCAGGAGGAATACCGTGCGACGGACTGCTAGGTCTGATCACATAGTTAGCGGAAAGTGGAGGTGGCTATTCGCAACACATGCAAGACCTAGGAGCGCCAAAGTGATCAACCGAATGAGTGTGCCGCACCCCCACTATATATGGGCATCCTTCACAGGCTCAACACTTGGGTCTCGCATGGATCCTAAAGCCCAAAGTCTGTTCGACCTTGATCCGAGTCCGAGTAGGATTACATCTGACTCGTGGAGTCGGATCGTGCCTCACAGGTTCCTTCCCTTAAGCGCGCGACCCCTTAGGTTCTCGTTCACTTGGTCGTGAGTCAAATCACATCCAGCTCGTCTAGTCGGTAGCGGCCTATAGCAAAGTGTGCCGACTCCAAGTGTCCGATGAAGCTGGTTAGGCGAACCTGTACAACGTGTCACACTTCTATTCCCTTTGCCACACGATACATGTTGTCGAGCTCAAGGCGAGTCTGTCATCCTTGTGTTAGCCCGACCTCTTTCTCGTTCCAGTGATGCCGACCACAAACTGGAATATCTCATAATCCTTTTCGCATGGCCATGCTTATCTTGGTCGAATCACACGAGGGGCCCAAAGTATATCTCTCTTGATCGGAGGGGCAAATCCCATCTTGCTCGACCATGTCTCGCAGCATGGGTCTGGACAAGCCCGAAACCTACCTTTGTAACTATCCAGTCACGGAGTAGCGTTTGGTCGGCCCAAAGCAGGTCTGACACCTTCCCGAGTAAATGCGCCAGCTCAGGTCTTAGGACATAGAACGTATGTTGTACTAGAGACTCACAAATGACATATCACTGCGTCTCCTAGGTGGGTCTGTCCGACTCGGACCTTATCTCGACTCGGATCCAACTACGTCAAATTCGACCATATCCTTCCGAGTCCATATTATCTTGTTAGCATCCAATGCTCCATGGATAGTTAGACCGAGCCATCCACCGTGTCATATGCTAGTCTAGTCGGTTGCGCATCCACACAACCCATTCAACTAGGGACCTTTTAGGACAGTCATCATACAATGCATAGTCCCACAAATAAGTCACTTACTTGTTGACACACATCATTGATAATGTCCAAGGACTATCTTTATTCATGAACACATAGGAAATCATCATACATCATTGCCTCTAGGGCATATCTCCAACAAGTATCCCCAGCAAAATCGATCCACCAGAGAGCGAAAGTGCTCCTGCCATGGTTCCGCCTTGAGACGGCGGCGCTTCGTCCTGAAAGTATTCTCTTATTTTCTTTCTAGGGAAAATGCTTCATATAGCAGAAGGAGGGGTCGAAGGCCTTCTATGGGACCCATAAGGCATCAGAGCATGCCATGTTGCCTTGTGAGGAGCAGCTGGCCTCCCTGTGGTATTTCTTCATTCCAGTTTTTTATATATTCAATAAAAAACCCTCCATAAAGTTTTAGGTCATTTGGAGATCCATAGAATAGCTATATCTGGTTTAGCTCTTTTAGGTCTAGAATTCCAACTGCCGGTAATTTCCCTCTCCATGTAGATCTTGCAAATTAAGAGATAAAATGCATTATAATTGCATTATAAAGTCAAATAATGAGCAAAAACATTATTAATAACAGTAGGAGAACATGATGCAAAATGGACGTATCAACTCCCCCAAGCTTAGACCTCGCTTGTCCTCAAGCGAAAAGCCAAACTCAATAATCATGACCACAACACTACAAAAAACCCACTTCCGTGACGATATGTGTTTGTCACAGTAGGTCACATTTCTGTCATGCATCTACATCCATGATGATTTTATGACAGAATCAAGATAGTCATACCTGTGCTGTCGTAGAAGTGTTCCATGACAATACCAAAATCATCATCACGGAAGTGTCCATTTCCATGACGATAAATCGTGCGTCATGGAAGTGTTTTCGTCAAGGGTAATCGACAGATGGCATCCACCATAACGGTTCGTGGTTAAGCTATCGGGTTCCAGTTTGGATCCGATAACCCATTAACAGCCCTGACCAGTGGGGATTTTCCACGTGTAAAATTCTCATTCGCCGGAGTATCCACGTGTCAACTCAGTGTTGGGACAGATGTCATCCAGCGAATGGAAGGGACGCGCCTATGATACGTCGACACGTGGCATGGCCCAATAGTGGCCCATTCAGGTCAAAAGGTCGGCCCGTTTGGCTTAATCAAAAGGTAGCGGCCCAGCCCATAGAAGGCCTGTTAACGGTCTGTTTGCATATAGCCCATTTACAGCCCGCTAACTCACGACTCGTTATAGCCTATCCGAATTAGGCTCAGTAGCGCCATATGGGCCGTCCAATATGATTCCATCCCATTGTAACTTCTGGCCCATGTATGGCCCATGACGTCTTTTGGCCCATATGTGGCCCTTTGCAAATCTTGGCCCATAAATGGCCCGTGGTGAAACTGGCCCATAATGAACAGTATATCGCTTTATACCCATTAACGACCCATTATTCTGTTGGGCTGAAATTTCAGCCTATGTTATCTTCGGCCTTCTAAGGGCCCATTTATTGTTGGGCTCATTTCCGGCATTCGATTACTCACTGTCTGTTACTGTTCTGTTCCGCTTGTGGGCCAAATTCAGCACGTGGTTAAAGTCAGCCCGTCTATGGCCCTTTAATCCGTTGGGCCATTTTCATAGCGTCATCAAATATGGCCCATTAATGACCCATTATGCCTGTCGTTGGAATTAGGCCCATTGTACACATGGGCATGTTAAAGGCCCGTTATGGTTGGCCCATAAATAGACGATTCCCATTATAGCTCGTTTACGGCCCATATTGCGGTCTGTTAATTGTGCATGAAAGTACGGCCCATGTTTGTCCAATCGATCATATGGCCCATAGAAGTCCCATTGAATCTACGGCCCGTAGAAGGCCCATGGATCATACGGACCTTAGGAGGCCCACTACAGCAGGCAGCAGGACCATGGTTACAACAGTCAGTATGTTGCCCATGGTTATAAAAAGGTTACCACGAAAAAAGAACTACAGCGACTACCAGGAAAAAATAAACAAGACAATAAGGAAATAAATAAGCAAGCAACTTACGCTAGGCTATTATGACTACTAAAAATATTATATCCACTAGGCATCAAAGTTCAACACCAGTGCAAATATAGTGAACAAAGCAGCATATTACATACACTGGGAGTCTAAATTTGGCACAACGAAAATAAACGTGGCAGTAAAACAAGTACAGAACTGAAACCACTTCAAAAGAGCTCAAGAAACGATATCCTGGATACCCACCATGCTCTCAAGAAGCTTAGAAAGCTTATTAGTTTTCTCTTGTTTGGCGCTAAAATCGTCCAGTGCTTGCTGTTGCACCAGAAAGTATGCATCTGAATTCTGCAGGGACTTCATCAGTCCTTCGGCTTCTTGCCGCAGCACAGCTGACTGATGCCTTTCAAACTGTAGCTGAGATTGAAGAAGTCGAAGTGATTCAGGCAATGAGTTCGAAGAGCTTGTGCTAGCGGTAGTGGCTAGTAACTCGAACACTACATCAACGCATGACTTTGGGGTTGTCTCACTGTCTATAAGATAGTTTTTATCACCTTTTTTGGAGACCAACAAGGTTGTATCAGTATCTTGAACCTTATCTACATTACTTTCTCTACCATTGCATAATGGGGTGGACTTCTCCAATATTTTGTTCACTTTCTACAAGAGAAACAAGCAGACACATCACAGGTTTAGCATGTAGTATATGAAACTCATTTTGGTAAACCGGTTCAGTAGTAAGGTGGACAGGATAACAACATGAAACAAACATATATCTATGTACTATGGTCACTGTATTGTCCATATCATTCTAGTTTATGTTGCCAAATCAAGATAGAGATGATACGTCTCCAATGTATCTATAATTTATGAAGTATTCATGCCATGTTTACAACAATTTTATATGGTTTTGGTATGATTTGCATGGAACTAACCTGGACTTACGTTGTTTTTAGCAGAACTACTTTGGTGTTGTTTTTTATGCAGAAATGAAAGTTCTCCAAAGGAGCTGAAACTGTTTGATGATTTTTTGGAACAAAACAGACCCCTAAAGCTTCTTGGAAGGACCAAAAGGTGAAGGAGTAGGGCACAAGACACCGGGGCGCACCTGGGCCCTTGCTCGTGCCCCAGTGGGTTGTGCTCACCTCATGGCCCATCTTCGCGTGAAACCGACACCAAAAATCCTATAAATAGAGAAACCATCAGAAATAACCCTAGATCAAAAGTTCCACCGCCGCAAGCCTCTGTAGACACGAAAAACCAATCTTGACCCCATTCCGGCACTCCGCCAGAGGGGGAAATTATCACCGTTGGCCATCTTCATCATCCCGGCGGCCACCATGATGAGGAGGGAGTAGTCCACCCTCGGGGCTGAGGGTTTGTACCAGTAGCTATGTGTTTAATCTCTCTCTCTCTCCCTCTCTCTCTCTCTCTCGTGTTCTTGAGATGTCACGATCTTGATGTATCGCAGGCTTTGTTAATATAGCCGAATCATATGTTGTTTTCCCCTCTCTATCTTGTCATGAATTGAGTTTTCCCTTTGAGATTTCATTTTATCGGATTGAATACTTTTGTGGATTTGGGAACACTTGATGTATGTCTTACTATGAATACCCGTGCTAACAATGGGGTATCATATTGATTCCCCTTATATGTGTTTTGGCACTCAACTCGTGGATTCCCGAGGTGCATTGGGGTAATTTATGCATAGGGGTTGATCCACATTCTCATCTTTTGTTTCTCCGGTAGAAATCTTGGGGCACTCTTTGAGGTTCTTTGTGTTGAATTGAGTATTATGAATCTGAAATTGTTTGATGCATATCGTATAATCAACTCACAGATACTTGTGGTGAAACTAGAGTATCTAGGTGACATTAGAGTTGGTTGATGTGTATCATATGGTGTTATTTTAGTACGAACTCTTGGTTAGATCAATCGTAAAGAATAGCTTGGGGTTATTTTAGTATGAACTCTAGGATAGATTGATCGGAAAGAATAGCTTTCAGGTGGTTTCGTACCCTACAAATAATTTCGTCTTATGTTCCCCACTAGATAGGAACTTTGGAGTGATTCTTCATCGCACATTGAGGGATAGTTATATGATCCAATTATATTAGCATTTTTGAGTGATTTCACTAGCAAAAGTACGGACCCTAGGCCTCATTTTCAAGCATTGCAATACCGTTTGTGCTCACTTTTGTTACTTGCTACCTTGCTATTTTTTATTGTTCCTATTACAAAAAATCAATATCTACTATCATTACCACACTTGTATCACCATCTCTTCGCCGAACTAGTGCACCTATAGAAATTACCATTGTATTTGGTGTGTTGGGGACAGAAGATACTTTTTATTATTTGGTTGCAGGGTTGTTTGAGAGAGACCATCTTCATCCTACGCCTCCCACAGATTGATAAACCTTAGGTCATCCACTTGAGGGAAATTTGCTACTGTCCTACAAAACTCTGTGCTTGGAGGCCCACCATGAGTCTACAAGAACAGATTGTGTAGTAGACATCAAGAGACATAGTTCAAATCATATATTTCTAAGACACAGCAGCATAGATAGAATATAAGTGTGGGAAACTACACAACACTGGCAACACTTGTAATGTGCATGACATGAGAACATAATTATTTATACAACTGAAACTGAAATCAACATAGAGCAAGAAGTTAGAACAACAATCCAGTTAAAGAAATAGGTTTAAAACATACCAGTTGCACCATTGGAGTTTCAATTGGATCCTTCAAATTCCAAATTAGTTGGTATGAGTAAATACAGTGATGCAAGAGCAAAGGAGTATGGACCATAGCTATGGAATCTAACCTGAGAACAATTGCTCTTCTGCTTTAAATGTGGAGTTTGGGTTTGCTGTGGTGGTCTTCGTGCTTTGGGCACTCCAGTTGCTTTACAGACTGCTCTTGTGGGGGTACTCTGTGTTGGACATGGTGTTATGTCAACTAGAAGCGGGTTACTATCCACTGGGGTTGGGTTAGATGGGGTGTAGCTGGTTCTCTGTCCAATGGTGTAAGTGTATAATGTGGAAGATTCTCGATTATTTGTGTTGGGGCTAGTTCATGGGCCAGTACAACCATGGTTCTATCTGCATCGACTGGTAGCACCGTCTTTTGTGAAGAATGGGGTTTTTACTCCCTTAGATACTGCCATCACCCCCTCCAATTCAAATGGATGATAAACAAGAAAATAAATTGAACGTACAAACATTGCATGATAGACAGATGTGGTAATTCACATATATGTCGTCTAACCAAACAGGACAGCATGACACAATTTCACATATATGATGGCTAACTAAACATGATAGCATGACATAGTTTCAAATATATGATGGATAACTTAATAGGATATAATGGCATAATTCAACATATGATGAGTATCTAAACAGGATGGGATGGCAAAACTATATGATGTCCTTCTAAAATAGGTTGGGATGAAATAATTCACATACTTGTTGTCTAAGTATACATGATGGCATGATATCTGTCTCTGAATCCTCCTTTGTGGAGCTACCTATAACCATCGAGATATATGCTTCAACAAGTACCATTGCCTGTAATTAAGACCTTGTTTTGACTCCAAATTTTTCCATAACCGGCTCAAATGGTTGATACACATGAAGAGTATTTCAATATACACAAATTGTCGACAAATGGAATACGTAATGAAAAAACGATGGCATGGTATAATTCACATATATGATGCCTGGCTACACATGATGGTGGTGCATAATTCACATATATGATAATTGGCTAAAAACATGGCATTGCATAATTCACATATCTGATATAGAAAGCAAACATGAGGCATTCACACAAAGCATGTCTAATCTAAGCAGATGACATGACAATGCAAGACACTATATGCATGATATGAGCAATATAACCCTGCCAAGTTAGAGCATACACCTCGGGGGGGATATTGTAGCGACCCGACCTCAGATGGTCAAGTCTCTATGCTTAGGTGTCATCCCTGGATCAGTAATGCTGACACCACACAGTACTTCGAAGGATTTATAACAGAGTAGCAATAACACACTCATTACATCGTTTGTCCAAAAGAGGACTTATTACAATAAATAGGGCTTAAGGCCATCTAATAACGATAACAGCGGAAGACTTGGAAGATAAGTGAGTCCATCACTCCAACGGCATCACTGAGTATAGAACCACGACCTAAAAGCACCTTACTCGTCGTCTGAAAAGTCTGCAACATGAAAGTTGCAGCCCGAAAACGGGTCAGCACATGGAATATGCTCGCAATGTAACACATAGAGAATAATGAATAATAAGCCTATACTACATGCATATATGGCTGGTGGAAAAGCTCTATGGTTACAGTTTTTGCATAAAGCCAGTTTTTCCCTACTGCAAAGGAATAAATTTTATTTAACTATCATGGTGGTTGTTAAACATTGAGAATGGTTGAAAGCATCCTCAATCCCAATTAAAAAGTACTCATTAACAAACCCAACAATATTAAATTAGAGTAACATGTTGAGATTCACAGAATATTCAAGTACTAGATACTCAAGATGTCCATAACCGGGGACACGGCTAATCATGATTAGTTTGTACACTCTGCAGAGGTTTGCGCACTTTTCCCCACAAGACTTGATCGCCTCCGTTTTGGTTTCTCGCACTACATGGTGTTTGAGAAACGGATGACCGAGACATAATCTTTCAGAAGCGCTAGCACCTTACGATGGGTAGATCGGTACACCTACATCCCCTACATCTGCTAGTCCACCACTATAAGAGTTCGCATGACTTAGTCAACTATGCCAGAGCCCATAATGGCTTGTGGCTGCACACGGAAGTTACTAGCATGAAATATCTTATGATCCCTTTGAGCCTGGGTGGCGGTCCATAGGAAAATCACACGGTACCCCCGGGATTTCCAAAAAAACAGGCAATCACTGGATACCCCAGGTGCCTCAATCCACCCAGATGTGTATTTAAGTTGCCACCTTAGATAAACCTTTAATTAACAAACTCACATCTGTCATGGATATCACTCACCCAATCCACGTCTACTAGCATAGCATGGCATAATAAGCAAACGCAGAAATAACTCCCAAAGGTTTCATAAGTAAAACAGGTAATAGGTACTACCTCATCTACTTCCCATCCCACAATTTAATTAGATCCTAATCATGCAATGTTTGAGGATTGATCTAATGCGTAAAAACTGGGTAGTAGAAAGGGTATGATCAAGTGTTACTTGCCTTGCTGATGATCCGTGAAACCTAGAGATTCGAAGTAACAAGCGGCGCACTCCGGGTGATCTATCGCAGACAAACAACAAGCATACAATAAGTACTCATCTAATGCACAGGTAAATCTCGAATAAAAGATCTAACCAGAAAGTTCAACATAAGAACCCTGGTGGCAAAAGAATCAAATCAAATAAAGCAACGAAACTCAAACGGCGAAAGAAAACAACTCGGTTCTAACAAGTTGAAAACTAGGTCAAATTTTACAATAGCAAAACTTTGTTTAAGTTGATTAGTCGGAACGGCGGTTTCGAAACGAAACTCCAGGCGCTTGAATCACCTGATTCCGATAAACGAGCGAGAAGATAAACTAGAACGAAGATCGGATTTGAAATCGCGATCAGAAAATAGCGGAATAAATCTGACTAAAAAGAAAAACGACGAACGGCTAAACGAACGGACGTTCGTTAACCGGAAATAACCGGTGATCACGTTCGTTAAAACGAACTGTCCGATGAACGCTTGCTAAACAACAAAACCGGAAATAAAAACCGATCTAGGGTTTTTTCGAAAAAAAACGAAACATAAAAAAAACCGAAACGGTTTATAAAAAAACCGAACCGGGCGAGGGAGCGTGGCGCGGCGGCTACCTCGACGAGGGGCTTCGGCGGGGCGGCGGCTGGCGCGGGGCGGCGGCGACGCGACGGCGGCGGCAGGCGGCGGCGCTAGCGAGCGGCGGCGGCTGCGGGTTGGGGAAGAGAGGGGGGGCTTGGGTATTTATAGGAGGGAGGGGGTGTGCTTGGGGGAGGGGGCAAGGCAAGGCGGCGGCGGAGTCCGAGCCGGACTCGGCGGAGCGGCGGCGGCGCGCTGCGCGCGGGCGCGCGAGGGGAGGGCGGCTGGGCCGGCTCGGCCAGCTGGGCCTTGGCCCAGGCGGCGGGCGCTGCAGTTTTTTTTTAAATAAATATCTCGCGCAGAAAACGAATAAATTGAACTCCAAAAATTACAAAGTAAATTTTCCCCGACTCCTAAAAATGAGTTGAACAAAATGAACTTTTACTCGGGGCCAAAAATGCAATTTTTGAAAACACGCATATTTCCCTAAGGCAAATAAACTCCGAGAAAATCCAAAAATTTGATTTATTTATTAAATCTTCATTTTTCCTAAATTTTGGGAAGTCATATTATTCCCTCTCATATTTTTTATATTGGAAAAATATTTGAAGGTAAAATAAATAAAATCAATTTATCCTCTTTTCATAAGTCGAGAGAACTCACATATGAAAATTTTGAAATCTCCAACTCTCTTCGAGGGTCCTTGAGTTGCGTGAAATTTCTAGGATCGACAAATGCAAGAAAATATGAAATGCATGATGATATAATGTATAACATTCCAAATTGAAAATTTGGGATGTTACAAACCTACCCCCCTTAAGATGAATCTCGCCCTCGAGATTCGGGTTGGCTAGAAAATAGGTGAGGGTGGTCCTTGAGCAAATCTTCTTCTCTCTCCCAGGTGGCTTCATCCTCAGTGTGGTGGCTCCACTGAACCTTGCAAAACTTGGTAACCTTGCTGCGAGTAAATCTACAAGCATAATCGAGAATCTTGACTGGTTTCTCCTCATATGTTAAATCATCCTTCAACTGTATTGCTTCTAGTGGCACAGTATCCCTCAGCGGTACCTCCGCCATCTCGGCGTGACATTCCTTCAGTTGAGAAACATGGAATACGTCGTGAACTCCTGACAGTCCCTCAGGTAATTCCAACTTATAAGTGAGTTCTCCCATGCGTTGCAAGATCTTATACGGTCCAACAAAATGTGGTGCTAATTTTCCTTTAACTCCAAAACGCTTAACTCCTCGAAGTGGGGATACTCTAAGATAAACTCTGTCTCCAACTTCATATTCTATCGCCTTGCGTTTTGAATCCGCATAGCTCTTCTGTCTGGACTGGGCTACCTTGTGCCTGTCGTGAATCATCTTAACTTTCTGTTCAGACTCCTTAATCAAATCTGGTCCAAACAACTGACGGTCTCCAACCTCGTCCCATGACAACGGTGTCCTGCACCTTCTTCCGTATAAAGCTTCGAAAGGTGCCATCTTCAAGCTGGTTTGGTAACTGTTGTTATAAGAAAACTCCGCATACGGCAAGTTATCGTCCCAACTAGATCCATAATCTAGTGCACAAGCTCTCAGCTTGTCCTCCAAATCTGATTGACTCTCTCAGTCTGTCCATCTGTCTGTGGGTGCAAAGTTGTACTGAATTCTAGCCTGGTTCCCAATGTTTCATGCAACTGATTCCAAAACTTTGAGGTAAATTGGGTTCCTCTATCTGATACGATACTGAGACGCCCGGATAATCAAGCTACAGTAACCTCTGCTAATAATGCCACGTCACCTCGATTACGGTTGCTAATCTCGCGTTAGTTCGAAATCGATTCAAATTCAAATTCAAAAGAAAGGCAAACAATAAAAGTTTTCAATCTTTAAAACAAAAATGTTCGGATCGTGTCAAATATTGCATAGATAATTATGGTGAAGTAAACACATTTTTAGAAAATGCATAAATGTTTTAAATTGAATAAAACAGAAAGGAAAATAAATAAAAAGAAACAAAACAAAACAAAACGAAAATAACAGACCCCCCCCCCCCCCGCTGGGCCAAGTGGCCCAGCTGGCCTCCGCCGCCCGAACGGGCCGGCCCAACCGCCCCACACCCCCACTCCCTATACCCCCTGGGGGCACCGAACCCTAGCCCCACGACCACCGCTCCCCCACTCCCTCTCGTTAGCCCCCCCACCTCTCGATCCCATCTGGATCGGGAGGGGTTCGAACCCGGCGCCCTATCGCCGCTGCTCGGAGCTCCTCCGCCCCGTCCTCGTCTCCTCTCCGTCTCCCCTCGCTCCAGCGAGCCGTGGAGCCATCGCCTTCGCCCAGCGACTCCTCCCTCCGTCCTTCGGCGACCGGCCCCGCCCCGAGTGGATCTGGATCGGGGCAACCGATGCCCCGACCCGTCGCGCGCCATCGCCCCACCACTCTCGATGCCGACGTCCCGGAGCACTCCATCGCCGGCCTGCGTCCCCTACGTCGCCGACCCGTCCTCGTCCTCCTCCCCGCCGAACCACATCGAGCCTCGCCGCTTGTTCCCCTGCAACGTGGGGTGAGGAAAACCCCCTCCTTCTCTCTCTCCCCTCTCTGACCCCGCGCCCGTGGCGTCCTCGCCGGCGCTGACTGCGCCCTTCCTGGACGCACCAGGGCTTTGCCCTCCTCCCGTCGTTGCTCGCGTTCGCCCTGCCTGAAGCCGTGCCCATCACCGCACGCACCGGCCTTCCCAGCTACGGTGCCCGCCTACGCCTACCGCGGTCGGCCGGCCGAATGCCGTCGTCGCCGTGACCCTGCTCGGCCCCTCGCGCCGTCTCGCTCCCGCGCCCCAACTCCCCTGCTGCTGCTCTCTCCGGCCATGGCCTCACCTAGTGCCTGTTGCCCCGCCGTGGCCTCGCCGCTGCCACGCCGGCGCCGCGCCGGCGTCCTCCCCTCACCGTGGCACTGACTGGCCGCGCCTAGTCCAGGCGCTCGCGCCCCCGCGTCACCGGGTCCAGGCGCCCGCGCGCCCCCGGGTCCAGGCGCCCGTGCACCCACACCCGATAGCCCACCCGTTTAACACCCTCTGCCATTGACAACTGGGCCCCATGCCCCCATTAAAAAAGAATTAGAAAATTAATTAGAAAAATATTAATTAATTAATTAGATAATTAATTAACTTAATTAAACCTGTTAAATTTACCTAATGACTTAATTAAACTAATTAAACTTGCTCAGTTAGTCTAAGACAATGACGAACGGGCCCCACCTGTCAGTTTGACCGGTCAACAGTCACAGTTGACCGCTGATGTCATGCTGATGTCAGCATGCACTGTTCTGGATAATGTCGAATTAAATTAATTAAA
The DNA here is from genome assembly GCA_963921465.1 of Triticum timopheevii. Lineage (NCBI taxonomy): Eukaryota > Viridiplantae > Streptophyta > Magnoliopsida > Poales > Poaceae > Triticum > Triticum timopheevii. Next base: position 193,328,567 of record OY997264.1, on the reverse strand, counting down.
TAAATTCTAAAAATAATTTAAAACTTAAGAAAATCATATAAAATAAACCGTGGCTCGGATGGAAAAAGTTTGTACATGAAACTTGCTCAGAACGACGAGACGAATCCGGATACGCAGCCCGTTCGTCCGCTACGCGCCCCTAGCATAGTGAACCTGCAACATTTCACCTTCGGTTCATCTGTCCGAAAACACGGAACACCGGGGATACTTTCCCGGATGCTTCCTCCTTCACCGGTATCACCTCATACCGCGTTAGAACACGTCTAACTCTGCTTATTGTCCTGTTATGCACTTGCTTGCTATGTATTTACTGTTTCTCCCCCCTCTTCTCTCCGGTAGACCCCGTGACGATGCTGGTGCCCCTGTGGACGACTACGTCACCGAGGACCCCTCCTTCTTGTCTGAGCAACCAGGCAAGCCCCCCCTTGATCACCAGATATCGCCTATTCTACACTATACTGCTTGCATTAGAGTAGTGTAGCATGTTACTGCTTTCCGTAATACCTATCCTGATGCATAGCCTGTCCTTGTTACTACTGTTGTTACCTTTACCTGCAATCCTACATGCCTAGTATAGGATGCTAGTGTTCCATCAGTGGCCCTACACTCTTGTCCGTCTGCCATGCTATACTACTGGGCTGTGATCACTTCGGGAGGTGATCACGGGCATATACTATATACTTTACACTGATACATTACCTGTGATACTGTTCGGAGATGGGGGCTGAAAGGACAGGTGGCTCCATCCCGGTAGAGGTGGGCTGGGTTCCCGACGGCCCCCGACTGTTACTTTGTGGCGAAGCAACAGGGCAGGTTGAGACTGCCTAGGAGAGAGGTGCGCCTGGCCCTGTTCGGCATTCGCGGATACTTAACACGCTTAACGAGATCTGGGTATTTGATCTGAGTCTGGCCATTTGGTCTATACGCACTAACCATCTACGGGGAGTAGTTATGGGTATCCCGGCGTCGTGGTATCAGCCGAAGCCTTCTTGACGTCAGCGACGGAGCGGCGCGCGCCGGATTGGACTGGAACGCCTACTCTTGTATAAGGGAGGCTAGGTCTGCTTCCGGCCGCCCTCGCAACGTGCAGGTGTGCAATGGGCGATGGGCCCGGACCCCTGCACGCATAGGATTTAGACCGGCGTGTTGACCTCTCTGTTGTGCCTAGGTGGGTCTGCGACGTGTTGATCTTCCGAGGCTGGGCATGACCCAGGAAAGTGTGTCCGGCCAAATGGGATCGAGCGTGTTGGGTTATGTGGTGCACCCCTGCAGGGAAGTTAATCTATTCGAATAGCAGTGATCTTCGGTAACAGGACGACTTGGAGTTGTACCTTGACCTTATGACAACTAGAACCGGATACTTAATAAAACACACCCTTCCAAGTTCCACAGACAACCCGGTGATCGCTTTTCCACAGGGCAATGAGGAGAGGATCGCCGGGTAGGATTATGCTATGCGATGCTACCGGAGATGCTACTTGGAGATGCTACTTGGAGGACTTCAGTCTACTCTCCTCTACATGCTGCAAGACGGAGGCTGCCAGAAGCGTAGTCTTCGACAGGATTAGCTATCCCCCTCTTATTCTGGCATTCTGCAGTTCAGTCCACCGATATGGCCCTTTACACATATACCCATGCATATGTAGTGTAGATCCTTGCTTGCGAGTACTTTGGATGAGTACTCACGGTTGCTTTCTCCCCCCCCCCCTTTTTCCCCTTTCCTTTCTTTCTGGTTGTCGCAACCAGATGCTGGAGTCCCGGAGCCAGACGCCACCGTCGATGACGACCCCTACTACACTGGAGGTGCCTACTACTACGTGCAGCCCGCTGACGACGACCAGGAGTAGTTTAGGAGGATCCCAGGCAGGAGGCCTGCGCCTCGTTCGATCTGTATCCCAGTTTGTGCTAGCCTTCTTAAGGAAAACTTGTTTAACTTATGTCTGTACTCAGATATTGTTGCTTCCGCTGACTCGTCTATGATCGAGCACGTGTATTCGAGCCCTCGAGGCCCCTGGCTTGTATTATGATGCTTGTATGACTTATTTATGTTTTTAGAGTTGTGTTGTGATATCTTCCCGTGAGTCTCTGATCTTGATCGTACACATTTGCATGCATGATTAGTGTACGATTGAATCGGGGGCGCCACAAGTTGGTATCAGAGCCGACTGTCTGTAGGAATCCCCCTTCCACACTCCTTGGCCGAAGTTGAGTCTAGTCGATGAAAATTGTTTTACTAACTTGGCTGTGCGGCCCATGGGCCCACGTCGCCAAATGGGTGGTATTAGGATCTTTTACTCCTCGATCTTTACTCCGGGATTCTGAACTCTCTTCTATTTGGGTTAAACGGTTTTTACTAAAATCTAACTTTAGGTTCTCGAAAATACTTTTTCCCGGAGAGCCCCTTCAGTCCAGATGATCGCCGGCTGTACCAGAAGATTTCGAAGATACTCTCTGATTTTCTCTCGAGACCTTGTGCCTGTTGCTTTTGCAATTCCCTTCCACCGAAATATCCTTATGGATAAATACTTACACCTGTCGTGCTTACTTTTATTCCCAGTCGATCTTGTTATTACAAGATACCCTGAGAATATCTTGTGCCTACTGCCTTGCAGTTCTTTGCCACCTGAATACCCCTAAGAATAATTTCTCGCATCTTTCGAGTATCCGCCCATCCCAGTTGTTCAGGTGTTTCACAAAAGTCTTTGAAATACTATTCAATCCTCCGAAAATCCTTAGCAGCTTTATTGCTCTGCAAATACTTGTCTACTAGCATTATGGATGCTTCCCATATATCTGGCAGTATTCACTAGTATCTTTTGACACCGTCATTTTGATCCTATTGATTCAATATGTGTGCGAATGCACACAATCATCTATCAACCCTTCTAAATTATCTTTCCGACTCAGACATCATTTTTGAACATGAGCTAGTTCTCGACCAAACTATTTGTCGCCTGGTTTATCCAACTTATCCATCCTTGATCAGAGCGACTGCTCCTGATCCTTTGTTTTGGAAATCGTAATTCCTTTGTTATCTAAGCATCGAATTATTCTGATGTTCTATAATATGATGCTCGTGCATTCTTTCTTCCTCTGATGGAGTACCGATACTCACATCAGCTCCGTTGTGGATCACCCGATCCATTGTTGGATTGTTATCCGACAGTGTCCTTCATATTCAATCACCTTGTGAGTTCTTCCCCTGATACATAGTGCCTTTGGTAAATTGTATCATCTGCTTGGCCAACCATGCTCTGCTTTCGAGCTAGTGGTATTTACTATTGAAGCTTGTGGTATATGTTTCCACGATACCCTGACGGGTTGAACCTATGCCTTCCTTTATATGTGTGAACTTGGAAGTTTTCACGAGTCATACTCATCTGGTATTTCACCAGGTAAAACTTTCAACACTAATGCCTTTATCAAAGCGAGAAGTGAATGGAAGGTTATACATTGAAGAAGTGGGAGTCGACCTTGAACTTTGTGTTCATGCCCATGGACACGATGTAGTTCCTGTCATGGAAGCTTCTTGCGATAATAACTATTTCCTTGATAAATATCATCTGGTATCTGAGAAATGATCCTTTGCAATCCTGGTTCCGACCATGATTGTTCTTCTTTGATCCATTTCTCGGACAAGTTAAAGCACTTGTCTTCCATAGATCAAAGCGCCTGCCCAACCTCTATTAGGATCTACCTTCAAGTATTACCCCATGGTATCTCGAGGATATCAACCCATTGCACTTCATTCTATGATTTTCTGATGAAGTAGTACCCTTACCCGTCATAGTGACTCCACGGGTTCTGGGTTGTCGTCAACCGAGAACATCGATAAGTGAATCGATTCCGCACTCTGATTCCATAACTCTAAATAAATTTTGTTGCTTATGAGTTAATAATCATTTAAGTCAATCCTAGCCTGATCGGCTATATCATTAGCGTGCTAAATTTTAACTATGCTACCTGGTCCTTCCCAAAGCACAAATTTTGACAATGAGCTATGCTTACGTCCATTTTCCTCATCATATCATTTCACCTTAAACATCAAGCTTGATTTCAAGTTTGTATTGTACTAGTGGTTTCAATAACCTTTCGCTTCATCATTCCTTTGACTTGTTGTCATCGCCGATCAATTACACCTTCATGAAATCTCTCGACAATTGTGTCGGATCACCTTCAACACTTTGACTTCTTCCGAGATGTTAACTGTGTTGATGATGAGAAATACCCTCCTTGCCCTCGATGATTTTTATTATCATCGACAACACCCTTGACTTCCTTTCATCGCGAGCTTGTCCACATTATGAATACAACCTGCTCTCCAGCTAATGTTGTGTTCTGCCTTGAAGTATTACTGTCCTTTCTATCAAGAATGTTGTGAGGATTGCTCCACCTCTTAAGAATTCTTGAAATAGTGATACTTCTCTCCATCACCTTCTTTCTTGGTCCCCGTGTTGTTTCTAACCGGAATACCGACAATTGAACTACGATGTGTGAATTCAAAATTCCTAGCAACCCTATTGCTTTGAAGTGAATGGTCAATAACTCCATTCTAAGTCTTTTGGTTATTGAATCGCCATTCTAACATTGATCATGCTACCTAAGCCCATATTTCGGGTGCCCCTTTCAACCAATGTTTAATTGTGTGTGTTTCCCTCGAGCATACATCATTATATCATCAGATCTGACAAATGTTATCTCCTTGTCCGCATAATTTTGGGAACCCATCTTTATGGAAATCTCAATGAATTTTTGCTGAGTCCATCAGCCACCTCCTCTTCCTCTCCTTGGTTTAATGATGAACTCTTGTTTTGGAACTCTCTTCCATAGATCGTTCCCCGAGAATCTTACGATGTCACCTCATTACTTTGTGTCGCACCTTTTCTTCTCAGGCATCCTAAGCCTGAGGTATCCAAACACCAATCAGATCTGACTCTCGGTCAGATATGATGGTTGGAACATATTTCCAAGAGTTATAACAATGGTCTTTATGTGACCCGGTAAGGTGATGTCGTGCTTAGCACACCTGGCCGGAGGAACTATTGTTATAGTTTCCTTTTTAGCAAGGTTAGCCATTCTCCCATGAAGAAATTGTAAGACTTATTCTATAAGTTGTTCCTGATGGATCCTTTGTGTATCCAAAGTCTGATCTTTGCTTGAAGACCATGTCAGTGCTATCTCGAAGCATGTTTGTGGTACTCTGATTTTCAACAAGAACATTTGAAGCCCAATGCTAAATGTTCCTGCTCAATTATCCAAACACCGTTGTATGGATAATGTCATGAAATTCCTCTCCCCTACCTAAAGAGTTTTCTACTTTATATCCTGTCTTGGATATCATCCTCTGCTTGACTTTGAGAAGGATATACCCCTGATATATGTGTTTAAACACATTTTCCTTTCTGTTGTTTTGTTCAAACTTTCTTATAATCTACTTAACCGAGCAGTGGTAATTCCCTGCTTAGGTAAGCACATCGTGGTACAACTCTGCCAGTAAGACCCTGTTACTATTGTTGGTGACATTTCGGTAACCACCGATGGACGAGAACCTTGCCTATTGGCCGCCTCGTTCAACGAGCAGGAAAATGGTTCTCTTCGTCCCTCGCCCTTGGTATCGATGTTGTTGCCGACATAACTGATAGGCTACCCTCTGACATGCCTTGCTATCGTGATGGTACAAGATGTCAACCCCCTTTCTACTTTTAACCCACATGGTGGGCCCATAACCCACAGTTTCACAGGATCAAAACCTGACTCTCCTGTACACCCCCTGTTCCCAAAGTTATTCCTCCCGCGTGGACTCGTATGTAATTCATGAGCCACCTTCCGATGAGATCATCAATTCTGGCATAAAAAAATAATTATTCCGTTGCTTGAAACCCCTTTCACCTTCTCACTAGGCATTGAAAGATTGCCTGGCTGCCTGAAAATTCTTGTTGGACCTTCCAACTTTACTCTTGATGTGTTCTATTTGTTCAACTCGAGAGGTACTCATATGCTCATTCATGGGTTAATTCCAGGTTATTACCCTTATAGCATTCTGTCGTTTCTGATCTACCCCGTTACCTATTCGTAAATCGATGAAGATCTCGAAGAAAGGATGCCGACTTCATCATAAGGACCTGAAGCAGAGAAATGAAGACATCAATGTATTGGACCGGTTCTCTTGGAGAAGAGCAAGCCAGAATGAGAAGACCCGCTAGATTCGTAACCAAACCTCCCCCCTTTCACTACCTCTTAAATCTCGGGACGAGATTTCTTGTAGTGGAGGAGAATTGTGACGCCCGGATAATCAAGCTACAGTAACCTCTGCTAATAATGCCATGTCACCTCGATTACGGTTGCTAATCTCGCGTTAGTTCGAAATGGATTCAAATTCAAATTCAAAAGAAAGGCAAACAATAAAAGTTTTCAAACTCTAAAACAAAAATGTTCGGATCGTGTCAAATATTGCATAGATAATTATGGTGAAGTAAACACATTTTTAGAAAATGCATAAATGTTTTAAATTGAATAAAACAGACAGGAAAATAAATAAAAAGAAACAAAACAAAACGAAATGAAAATAACAGACCCCCCCCCCCCCCCCGCTGGGCCAAGTGGCCCAGCTGGCCTCCGCCGCCCGAACGGGCCGGCCCAACCGCCCCACACCCCCACTCCCTATACCCCCTGGGGGCACCGAACCCTAGCCCCCCGACCACCGCTCCCCCACTCCCTCTTGTTAGCCCCCCACCTCTCGATCCCATCTGGATCGGGAGGGGTTCGAACCCGGCGCCCTATCGCCGCTGCTCGGAGCTCCTCCGCCCCGTCCTCGTCTCCTCTCCGTCTCCCCTCACTCCAGCGAGCCGTGGAGCCATCGTCTCCGCCCAGTGACTCCTCCCTCCGTCCTTCGGCGACCGGCCCCGCCCCAAGTGGATCTGGATCGGGGCAACCGACGCCCCGACCCGTCGCGCGCCATCGCCCCACCACTCCCGATGCCGACGTCCCGGAGCACTCCATCGCCGGCCTGCGTCCCCTACGTCGCCGACCCGTCCCTGTCCTCCTCCCCGCCGAACCACATCGAGCCTCGCCGCTTGTTCCCCTGCAACGTGAGGTGAGGAAAACCCCCTCCTTCTCTCTCTCCCCTCTCTGACCCCGCGCCCGTGGCGTCCTCGCCGGCGCTGACTGCGCCCTTCCCGGACGCACCAGGGCTTTGCCCTCCTCCCGTCGTTGCTCGCGTTCGCCCTGCCTGAAGCCGTGCCCATCACCGCCCGCACCGGCCTTCCCAGCTATGGTGCCCGCCTACGCCTACCGCGGCCGGCCGGCCGAACGCCGTCGTCGCCGTGACCCTGCTCGGCCCCTCGTGCCGTCTCGCTCCCGCGCCCCAACTCCCCTGCTGCTGCTCTCTCCGGCCACGGCCTCACCTAGTGCCTGTTGCCCCGCCGTGGCCTCGCCGCTGCCACGCCGGCGCCACGCCGGCGTCCTCCCCACACCGTGGCACTGACTGGCCGCGCCCAGTCCGGGCGCTCGCGCCCCCGCGTCCAAGGGTCCAGGCGCCCGCGCGCCCCCGGGTCCAGGCGCCCGTGCACCCACACCCGATAGCCCACCCGTTTAACCCCCTCTGCCATTGACAACTGGGCCCCATGCCCCCATTAAAAAAAGAATTAGAAAATTAATTAGAAAAATATTAATTAATTAATTAGATAATTAATTAACTTAATTAAACCTGTTAAATTAACCGAATGACTTAATTAAACTAATTAAACTTGCTCAGTTAGTCTAAGACAATGACGAACGGGCCCCACATGTCAGTTTGACCGGTCAACAGTCACAGTTGACCGCTGATGTCATGCTGATGTCAGCATGCACTGTTCTGGATAATGTCGAATTAAATTAATTAAATAAATTCTAAAAATAATTTAAAACTTTAGAAAATCATATAAAATAAACTGTGGCTCGGATGGAAAAAGTTTGTACATGAAAGTTGCTCAGAACAACGAGACGAATCCGGATACGCAGCCCGTTCGTCCGCTACGCGTCCCTAGCATAGTGAACCTGCAACATTTCACCTTCGGTTCATCTGTCCGAAAACACGGAACACCGGGGATACTTTCCCGGATGCTTCCCCCCTTCACCGGTATCACCTCATACCGCGTTAGAACACGTCTAACTCTGCTTATTGTCCTGTTATGCACTTGCTTGCTATGTATTTACTGTTTCTCCCCCCCTCTTCTCTCTGGTAGACCCCGTGACGATGCTGGTGCCCCTGTGGACGACTGCGTCACCGACGACCCCTCCTTCTTGTCTGAGCAACCAGGCAAGCCCCCCCTTGATCACCAGATATTGCCTATTCTACACTATACTGCTTGCATTAGAGTAGTGTAGCATGTTACTGCTTTTCGTTATACCTATCCTGATGCATAGCATGTCCTTGTTACTACTGTTGTTACCTTTACCTGCAATCCTACATGCCTAGTATAGGATGCTAGTGTTCCATCAGTGGCCCTACACTCTTGTCCGTCTGCCATGCTATACTACTGGGCTGTGATCACTTCGGGAGGTGATCACGGGCATATACTATATACTTTACAGTGATACATTACCTGTGATACTGTTCGGAGATGGGGGCTGAAAGGACAGGTGGCTCCATCCCGGTAGAGGTGGGCCTGGGTTCCCGACGGCCCCGACTGTTACTTTGTGGCGGAGCGACAAGGCAGGTTGAGACTGCCGAGGAGAGAGGTGGGCCTGGCCCTGTTCGGCGTTCGCGGATACTTAACACGCTTAACGAGATCTGGGTATTTGATCTGAGTCTGGCCATTTGGTCTATACGCACTAACCATCTACGCGGGAGTAGTTATGGGTATCCCGGCGTCGTGGTATCAGCCGAAGCCTTCTTGACGTCAGCGACGGAGCGGCGCGCGCCGGATTGGACTGGAACGCCTACTCTTGTATAAGGGAGGCTAGGTCTGCTTCCGGCCGCCCTCGCAACGTGCAGGTGTGCAATGGGCGATGGGCCGGGACCCCTGCGCGCATAGGATTTAGACAGGCCTGTTGACCTCTCTATTGTGCCTAGGTAGGGCTGCGACGTGTTGATCTTCCAAGGCCGGGCATGTCCCAGGAAAGTGTGTCCGGCCAAATGGGATCGAGCGTGTTGGGTTATGTGGTGCACCCCTGCAGGGAAGTTAATCTATTCGAATAGCCGTGATCTTCGGTAACAGGACGACTTGGAGTTGTACCTTGACCTTATGACAACTAGAACCGGATACTTAATAAAACACACCCTTCCAAGTTCCACAGACAACTCGGTGATCGCTTTTCCACAGGGCAACGAGGAGAGGATCGCCGGGTAGGATTATGCTATGCGATGCTACCGGAGATGCTACTTGGAGATGCTACTTGGAGGACTTCAGTCTACTCTCCTCTACATGCTGCAAGACGGAGGCTGCCAGAAGCGTAGTCTTCGACAGGATTAGCTATCCCCCTCTTATTCTGGCATTCTGCAGTTCAGTCCATCGATATGGCCCTTTACACATATACCCATGCATATGTAGTGTAGATCCTTGCTTGCGAGTACTTTGGATGAGTACTCACGGTTGCTTTCTCCCCCCTTTTTTCCCCTTTCCTTTCTTTCTGGTTGTCGCAACCAAATGTTGGAGTCCCGGAGCCAGACGCCACCGTCGACGACGACCCCTACTACACTGGAGGTGCCTACTACTACGTGCAGCCCGCTGACGACGACCAGGAGTAGTTTAGGAGGATCCCAGGCAGGAGGCCTGCGCCTCGTTCGATCTGTATCCCAGTTTGTGCTAGCCTTCTTAAGGCAAACTTGTTTAACTTATGTCTGTACTCAGATATTGTTGCTTCCGCTGACTCATCTATGATCGAGCACGTGTATTCGAGCCCTCGAGGCCCCTGGCTTGTATTATGATGCTTGTATGACTTATTTATGTTTTTAGAGTTGTGTTGTGATATCTTCCCGTGAGTCTTTGATCTTGATCATACACATTTGCGTGCATGATTAGTGTATGATTGAATCGGGGGCGCCACAGATACTCCTCGGAACTCCGTGCAAACACACAATTCTAGTCATGTATATCTTTGCCAACTTAGCACTGCTATAGGTAGTCTTGGCTGGAATGAAATGAGCTACCTTCGTCAAACGGTCGACTATAACCCAAATCGAGTCGTAGCCTGAACGAGTCTTTGGCAAACCCGTGATGAAATCCATGCCTAGTTTATCCCACTTCCATTCGGGTATCAGCAATGGTTGCAACAATCCTGCTGGCTTCTGATGTTCTTCCTTCACTCTCTGACATACATCACAAACTGCTACATACTCCGCAATATCCTTCTTCATTCCGGTCCACCAGAACATTTCCTTCAAATCCAAATACATCTTGGTATTTCCTGGGTGAATCGAATAGGGTGAATCATGTGCCTCTTGCAGAATCAACTTCCTGATCTCCGGGTCATTTGGCACATAAACACGGTCCTCAAACCATAGGGTATCGTGCTCATCCTCACGAAATCCCTTTGCTTTTCCTTCGCTCATTTTCTTCTTTATATCCGCGATCTCTTTGTCATTTTTCTGAGCTTCCCTGATTTTATCCATCAAGGTAGACTGAATCTCCAATGCTGCTACATAGCCTCTCGGAACTATTTCTAAACATAGCTCACGAAGGTCTTCTGCTAACTCCTTTGGTATCTCTCCCGTCATCAGCGTATTGACATGGCTCTTGCGGCTCAATGCGTCAGCTACTACATAAGCCTTTCCGGGATGATAATGCAATCTTATATCATAATCCTTGATGACCTCCAACCATCTCCTTTGTCTAAGGTTTAACTCCTTCTGCGTGAAAATGTACTTCAAACTCTTGTGATCCGTGTACACCTCACAATGGTTTCCAATAAGGAAATGTCTCCATGTCTTCAATGCATGCACTACGGCTGCTAACTCCAAATCATGTGTGGAATAATTTAATTCGTGAGGTTTTAGTTGCCGCGAAGCATATGAAACAACTCTTCCTTCCTGCATAAGCACTGCTCCAAGTCCTCAACGTGAAGCATCGCAATATACCTCATAATCCTTGGTCTGATCTGGCAAAATTAACACTGGTGAGGTAACCAATCTTTTCTTCAACTCCTGAAAACTTGCCTCACAATCCTCAGTCCATATGAACTTAGTATCCTTTTTCAGCAACTCCGTCATAGGCTTTGCAATCTTTGAGAAATTCTCAATGAATCTCCGGTAGTATCCTGCGAGTCCAAGAAAACTCCGGATCTCTCCAACTGTCGTTGGTGCTTCCCATTTGGTTACAGTCTCAACCTTTGTGGGGTCAACTGCTATACCTTCTCCAGATATAACATGTCCAAGAAATCCAACTTCCTTTAGCCAAAACTCACATTTGCTGAACTTGGCATATAACTGATGTTCCCTTAGTTTCTCCAAAACTAATCGCAAATGTTCCTTATGTTCCTCTTCGTTCTTCGAGTAAACCAAAATATCATCAATGAATACCACGATGAACTTATCCAAAAACTCCATAAACACTTTGTTCATCAGGTTCATGAAATAGGCAGGTGCGTTAGTTAGTCCAAACGACATAACGGTATACTCATACAGTCCATATCTGGTGGTGAATGCCGTCTTAGGTATGTCCTTCTCTCGAATCTTCAACTGATGGTACCCTGATTGCAAATCGATCTTGGAAAACACTTTAGCTCCTTGCAAACGATCAAACAGATCATTTATCATTGGTAGTGGGTACTTGTTCTTGATTGTTACTTCATTCAATCCACGATAATCAACAACCATCCTTAATGACCCATCCTTCTTCTCCACTAAAAGTACGGGTGATCCCCAAGGCGAAGAACTTGGGCGTATATACCCTTTATCCAATAGCTCCTTAATCTGCTTCTTGATTTCCGCCAAATCCTGTGCGGGCATCATGTATGGTCGCTTCGATATAGGGCCTGTGCCTGGCAAAAGCTCAATCAAAAACTCAATGTCTCTATCCGGTGGCATACCTGGCAATTCCTCAGGAAATACATCAGGGAAATCCTTCACCACTGGTACCTCTTCCTGCACAACTCCTGATAAGGAATTTACTTGATTCCTATTTGGTCCATGCCGTGATACATACCTAATCCTTCTTCCTTCTGGCGTCGTGAGCAAAATAGTCTTACTTGCACAATCGATGTTTCCTCCATACATCGACAGCCAATCCATACCGAGAATCACATCCAATCCTTGGGATTCCAGAATAATCAAATCCGTCGGGAACACATGCCTTCCTATACTCAATGGCACTTGAAAACATCCTTGTCTGGCCATGTAGTCTGCTCCTGGTGAACTTACTAGCATAGGGGTTTTAAGAATCTGAGTAGGTAGACTATACTTTTCCACAAATCCCCTTGATATGTATGAATGCGATGCACCAGTATCGAAAAGAACAAGTGCAGTAAATGACTTAACCAAAAAATTACCGATTACTGCATCGGGCTGAGCTTCAACCTCCTCCACATCAATGTGGTTCACCTGTCCCCTGTTGAAAGGGTTTGGCTTCTTTCCAGAGCTTCCATTTCCACCTTGGCCTTCGGGACAGTCATTTGCATAATGTCCGGTCTTGGAACACTTGTAACAGGTGACATGGCTCAGGTCTTTCTTGGTTGGGGTTGATGGTGTGGTCCGGTTATGGCCGTTGCTTCCTCCATTTCCATTACCATTCTTGTGGCCATTATGGTTGTGTGAACTACCTCCTCCATGGGTATGCTGAAACTAAACTCCCTGTTTAGGGGTATAGCGGGGCTTCTGCTGGGCTCCAGAGTTATACTTCCCCTGTCCATACTTCCTCTTGCGATTCTCAATTTGCTGCTATTTTCCTTCAATCATGAGGGCGCGGTCTACCAACTCCTGGTAGTTATTGAATCTTGCTACCATCAACTGCATGCTTAACTCATCATTCAGTCCTTCCAGAAACTTCTCCTACTTAGTTGCATCTGTAGCAATGTCATCTGGGCATAACGTGCTAACTTACTAAAATCATCCACATACTGGCCAACAGTCCTTCCTCCTTGGCGTAAGTTGCGAGACTCACGCTTCTTCATGGCCATAGCTCCTGCTGAAACATGGGCAGTGCGAAAAGCTTGCTGAAACTGATCCCATGTGACAGTGTCTACTGGGTAAGTGGCTGTGAAATTCTCCCACCATGCTGCTGCGGGTCCGTCAAGCTGATGTGCAGCAAACTTCACCTTCTCACCATCTGTGCATCCTGCAGTGGTCAACTCCCTTCCTATCTTGCGGAGCCAATCATCTGCTACAATTGGCTCGGTGCTACTGGAATACACCGGCGGATTCAGCCTAAGGAAACGAGTCAAGTGATCCGCAGGTAGTGGTGGTGGTGGGTTGTTGTTGTTGTTGCCTTGGTTCTGTACCAATGTTTGAATCAAAGTATTCTGCTGCTGAATCAACTGAGTGATCTCTGGCGGGAAAACAAACTCGGGGTCGCGTCTCGGAGGCATCTGAAGGGTTTAGAAAAGACGAGAAATTAAGAATAGAGTGAGGTCTAAGGAGAAAACACTACCCAAATGCTCATGAGATAAATGCACACAAAATCACTTCATTCATTTCAAACAAAGGGCATACAACGGTCTAACTATCGCAAAAGTGCTTGTACTATAATGTTTACATGGAGGGAATACTACTAGTATATGGGGGTCATCTATTAATTTGAACCGGTGGAAGACTCCATGATGTCTGCTCCAGCTTCGTCTTCAAAGTCGGGTTCACTTGGATCCGAATCGGTGTCGCTGATGATGATGTAGTTGCTCGGACAGTCGACGTACTTGTCTTCATTCTTGAGTGCTCACTTCTTCTTGAGTTCTCCAATCTCATACTTAAGATCGTTGTTGTGCCTTACGATAGCTACGATCTCGTCCATGTAGTCCTTGCGTGTAGACTTCAGCTCTCCTTCAAGTTCGATGATCCTTCCCTTCGCATCCTTCAACTCTATCATATCATTGCACATCTGGTTCTCCTGGCGTCGAATGTGCTGGTTTAACTCCTGGATGAAAGCTGCAATGGATCTATCCTTCTTGGTGCTGACTATCTCCCATTCTTCATTTTGGCGTCCGCAAATCTGGTAGATAGTGTCCTTGAGGTCTTCTTGGTAAACTTCTCCAATGCGTCCCATGGTGATATGAGCTGCCATGCTCTTTCCCAGACTCCAGGTTGGTGCATTGAAAACACTATCTATGGGCTTCGTGATTGGCACGAATGTCCTTCCCGGAACATGAGCTTGAATCTTCCAGCGCTCCTCTTCAGGCAGAGTGGCGTTGAAAGTCCCGGTGAAGCTTGGTAATCCAATGTTCAGGTACTTGGCGACTTCCTTCAAGTGGGATCCAAAAGGTGTGCCTTCATCGGGTTGGGCGTACTTGATCTTTGCGTCCGTCATCCTAAAAGAGTAGAAAAGATGAGGAGTTAGAAAATGAGAAGAGAATAGTGATCTGTGGCTTTAACTTAGTGGTCGTGTCCTACAGTCAGCGTGTGCTTTGATACCATCTCTGTAGCGACCCGACCTTAGATGGTCAAGTCTCAGTGCTCAGGTGTCATCCCTGGATCAGTAATGCTGACACCACACAGTACTTCGAAGGATTTATAACAGAGTAGCAATCACACACTCATTACATCGTTTGTCCAAAAGAGGACTTATTACAATAAATATGGCTTAAGGCCATCTAATAATGATAACAGCGAAAGACTTGGAAGATAAGTGAGTCCATCACTCCAACGGCATCACTGAGTATAGAACCATGACCTAAAAGCACCTTACTCGTCGTCTGAAAAGTCTGCAACATGAAAGTTGCAGCCCGAAAACGGGTCAGCACATGGAATATGCTGGCAATGTAACACATAGAGAATAATGAATAATAAGCCTATACTACATGCATATATGGCTGGTGGAAAAGCTCTATGGTTACAGTTTTTGCATAAAGCCAGTTTTTCCCTACTGCAAAGGAATAAATTTTATTTAACTATCATGGTGGTTGTTAAACATTGAGAATGGTTGACAGCATCCTCAATCCCAATTAAAAAGTACTCATTACCAAACCCAACAATATTAAATTAGAGTAACATGTTGAGATTCACAGAATATTCAAGTACTAGATACTCAAGATGTCCATAACCGGGGACAGGGCTAATCATGATTAGTTTGTACACTCTGCAGAGGTTTGCGCACTTTTCCCCACAAGACTCGATCGCCTCCGTTTTGGTTTCTCGCACTACATGGTGTTTGAGAAACGGATGACCGAGACATAGTCTTTCAGAAGCGCTAGCACCTTACGATGGGTAGACCGGTACACCTACATCCCCTACATCTGCTAGTCCACCACTATAAGAGTTCGCACGACTTAGTCAACTATGCCAGAGCCCATAATGGCTTGTGGTTTCACACGGAAGTTACTAGCATGAAATATCTTATGATCCCTTTGAGCCTGGGTGGCGGTCCATAGGAAAATCACACGGTACCCCCGGGATTTCCAAAAAACAGGCAATCACTGGATACCCCAGGTGCCTCAATCCACCCAGATGTGTATTTAAGTTTCCACCTTAGATAAACCTTTAATTAACAAACTCACATCTGTCATGGATATCACTCACCCAATCCACGTCTACTAGCATAGCATGGCATAATAAGCAAACGCAGAAATAACTCCCAAAGGTTTCATAAGTAAAACAGGTAATAGGTACTACCTCATCTACTTCCCATCCCACAATTTAATTAGATCCTAATCATGCAATGTTTGAGGATTGATCTAATGCATAAAAACTGGGTAGTAGAAAGGGTATGATCAAGTGTTACTTGCCTTGCTGATGATCCGCGAAACCTAGAGATTCGAAGTAACAAGGGGCGCACTCCGGGTGATCTATCGCAGACAAACAACAAGCATACAATAAGTACTCATCTAATGCATAGGTAAATCTCGAATAAAAGATCTAACCAGAAAGTTCAACTTAAGAACCCTGGTGGCAAAAGAATCAAATCAAATAAAGCAACGAAACTCAAACGACGAAAGAAAACAACTCGATTCTAGCAAGTTGAAAACTAGGTCAAATTTACAGTAGCAAAACTTTGTTTAAGTTGATTAGTTGGAACGGCGGTTTCGAGACAAAACTCCAGGCGCTTGAATCACCTGATTCCGATAAACGAGCGAGAAGATAAACTAGAACGAAGATCGGATCTGAAATCGCGATCAGAAAATAGCGGAATAAATCCGACTAAAAAGAAAAACGACGAACGGCTAAACGAACGGACATTCGTTAACCGGAAATAACCGGTGATCACGTTCATTAAAACGAATGGTCCAGTGAACGCTCGCTAAACAACAAAACCGGAAATAAAAACCGATCTAGGGTTTTTTCAAAAAAAATTGAAACATAAAAAAATAAACCGGAACGGTTTATAAAAAAACGAACCGGGCGAGGGGGCGTGTCCTGGCGGCTACCTCGACGAGGGGCTCCGGCGGGGCGGCGGCTGGCGCGGGGCGACAGCGACGCGGCGGCGGCGGCAGGCGGCGGCACTAGCGGGCGGCGGCGGCTGCGGGTTGGGGAGGAGAGAGGGGACTTGTGTATTTATAGGAGGCAGGGGGCTGTGCTTGGGGGAGGGGGCAAGGCAAGGCGGCGGCGGAGTCCGAGACGGACTCAGCGGGGCGGCGGCGGCGCGCTGCACGCGGGCGCACGAGGGGAGGGCGGCTGGGCCGGCTCGGCCAGCTGGGCTTGGCCCAGGCGGCGGGCGCTGCATTTTTTTAAAAAGAAATAAATAAATATCTCGCGCAGAAAACGAATAAAATGAACTCCAAAAATTACAAAGTAAATTTTCCCCGACTCCTAAAAATGAGTCGAACAAAATGAACTTTTACTCTGGGCCAAAAATGCAATTTTTGAAAACACGTATTTTTCCCTAAGGCAAATAAACTCCGAGAAAATCCAAAAATTTGATTTATTTATTAAATCTTCATTTTTCCTAAATTTTGGGAAAGTCATATTATTCCCTCTCATATTTTTGATATTGGAAAAATATTTGAAGGTAAAATAAATAAAATCAATTTATCCTCTTTTCATAAGTCGAGAGAACTCAAATATGAAAATTTTGAAATCTCCAACTCTCTCCGAGGGTCCTTGAGTTGCGTGAAATTTCTAGGATCGACAAATGCAAGAAAATATGAAATGCATGATGATCTAATGTATAAAATTCCAAATTGAAAATTTGGGATGTTACAGATACGACTGGTCATCTGTCTTTGAATCCTCCTCTGAGGAGCTATCTGTAACCAGCAAGAAATCTGCATCGACAGGTAGCACTGACTGCTCAGAAGACATCGTTTTCACTCCAGATTTTCCTATGACTGACTCAAATGGCTGATGCACAGGAAGAGTAGATGAATGTATAAACATTGTTGACAAATTGAATACATTATGAAAACAATAGTATGGCACGATTGAGGGAGTCCTGGATTAGGGGGTATCCGGATAATCGGGCTATATACTTTGGCCGGACTGTTGGACCGTGAAGATACAAGATTCAAGACTTCGTCCCGTGTCCGGATGGGACTCTCCTTTGCATGGAAGACAAGACTTGGCGATCTGGATAATAGATTTCCTTCTTTGAAACCGACTCTGTGTAGACCCTATCCCCCTCCGGTGTCTATATAAACCGGAGGGTTTGGTCCATATAAGGACGATCATAATCATCATAGGCTAGCTTCTAGGGTTGAGCCTCTACGATCTCATGGTAGATCAACTCTTGTAATACTCATATCATCAATATCAATCAAGCAGGAAGTAGGGTTTTACCTCCATAAAGAGGGCCCAAACCTAGGTAAAACATCGTGTCCCTTGCCTCCTGTTACCATTAGCCTTAGACGCACAGATCGGGACCCCCTACCGAGATTCGCCGGTTTTGACATTGACAACGATACAATCCACATATATGATGACTAGCTAAACAGGATGGCATTGTATGATTCACGTATATGATGACTGGCTAAACAAGATGGCATTGCATGATTCACGGGAGGGTATCGCATGAATGATGTATGTAAAAAAGGAAAACTCAAAAGAGTATGACGTAAGCATGCGAAGAGTTGACTATTATCAATGAATAGCAGAAGTGTAAGACATTGTCCTATTAATAGGGTCAAGCAAAAAGGTGGGCTTTATTGAATATTTAAAACCCCTGGTGTCTTCTATGGGATTACATGTATAGCGCCCAGCTCAGGTTTATCTGGGCTGCCGGACTTGTCTAACCGTGCCTGTGGTCTTAACAACCAATGATGCGTTCATATATTAGAGGCCGCTTAAAGTCCGGCTGCTAGAGCCGTCGCATACTCTTTGGCGCGTAAGGAATGCTCTGTACTTCCATTAACGGTGATGACGCCACGTGGACCGGGCATCTTGAGTTTAAGGTAGGCGGAGTGCGGTACTGTGTTGAAGCGGGCGAAGGCCGTTCTCCTGAGCAATGCGTGATAACCAATTTGGAGGGGGGCAACGGCGAAGAGTAGTTCTTTGCTTCTGAAGTTGCTTGGGGAGCCGAATATCACCTCTAGTACGAGGGAGCCCTTGCAGTGGGCTTTGACGCCTGGTATCACCCCTTCAAAGGTGGTGTTGCTTTGGCTGATTCTGGATGGGTCTATCCCCATCCTGCGGACAGTGTCCTGGTATATTAGGTTAAGACTGCTGCCGCCGTCCATGAGGACGCGAGTGAGATGGTATTCGTCAATTATTGGGTCGAGCACCAAGGCAACTGATCCTCCGTGTTGCATACTAGTCGGGTAGTCCCTGTGATCGAAGGTGATCGGGCAGGCCGACCAGTGGTTAAGTTTGGGGGCGACGGGCTCTATAGCGTATGCGTCTCTGAGCGCGCGTTCGCTCCTTCTCGTGGGTATGTGAGTCGCGTGGATCATGTTTACTGTTTTTACTAGATTTTTTTCTGTCTCCCAGTGTTTGGCTGGCGAGGCTCATCCTCGTCTTCACTTGGTATTTCCCTTCCCTTGTGTTTGGCATTTAATTTGTCGGCCTGCTTAAAGACCCAGCATTCCCTGTGAGTGTGGTTCGCGGGTTTTCGGGGGTGCCATGAATTTGGCACAGTCTATCCAGGACTTTGTTCAGGCCGGACGGTCCCTCTTTGCTGCCTTTAAATGGCTTCTTTTGTTGACCGGGTCGAGAGCCCCTGAATCCGGCGTTGACCGTTGTGTTGTCCGGACTTTCTTCCTTGTTTTGTCGTTTGTTTTTATTGCACCGTGGCTTCCTGTTGCCATCCCTGATTTCGGATGTACTTGGGTCGCTGGTGCCTCTACGGGCCAACCAGCTATCTTCACCCGCGCAAAAGCGGGTCATAAGGCTTGTTAAGGCTGCCATTGTCCTCGGCTTTTATTGGCCGAGGTGTCTAGCGAGCCACTTGTCCCGGATACTGTGTTTGAAGGCCGCTAAGGCTTCACCATCCGGACAATCGACAATTTGATTCTTCTTAGTGAGGAATCTGTTCCAAAGCTTGCGGGTGAACTCTCTGGGCTATTGAATTATGTGACTTAAATCATCCGTGTCCGGAGGCCGGACATAGGTCCCTTGAAAATTGGCTCTGAAAGCATCCTCGAGTTCCTCTCAACTTCCGATTGAATTTTCGGAGAGGCTTTTCAACCAGTGTCGAGCTGGTCCCTTCAACTTGAGGGGAAGGTATTTGATGGCATGGAGGTCGTCCCCATGAGCCATGTGGATATGTAGGATAATATCCTCAATCCAGACCCCGGGGTCTGTCGTTCCGTCATATGCCTCTATGTTCATAGGTTTAAAACCCTGTGGAAATTCGTGGTCCAGTACCTCTTCGGTGAAGCATAGAGGGTGAGCAGCCCCTCTGTATCTGGACGTGTTATGGCATGCCGTCGGTTGTTGTTGTGTCCGGTGCTGATTCTGAACTGGTACTCGATCAGTCTGATCGTTTTGGTGACCATAGTCCTGTGCTGGGGCGTGTCCTCTAGATCCATAGATGGACCTGGTTGCGCCAGCCTTTTTATCAAGGAGCTCACGTAAATAATGTGTGGCATCGGTAGCTGCTCTGTTGCGGTTACGAAGTGGTTGGTCCGGCCTGCTGGCCATATTGTTCTTCGGTGGAACGCCCTCATCATCGAATTCTGGCAGCAGCTTGCGTTTTGGATAGCTCTTTGTGTGGCGATCGTCGCCGTACTTTTCTTCAGTGTCTAGTACTTTATTCCATCTGTGATTGAGCATTTCTCGCAGTGGCCATAAGCCTTCTGTGGAGGTTATCTCGCTCCAAACGTGTTTCCAGGATGACGAATGCATCGTCATCCGGACTATGCTCCTGTCCCGGGGCAGTTTGATGAGTTCGTCCATCGGGATCGCTGTGATCGGGCGTCTGCTCCGGGCTGTGTTCGGCGTGACCTGGCTCATCCTGCTCCATCAGTGGGTCCATATGGTCGTTGTTGCCTTCAGAGTTGACTGGGGTGTCGATTTTTCTAGCGCTGTTGTCGCTATTTTTACTGTTGCTGGACTTGGAGCGGCGTCTGCGCCGTCGTTTTGCCTTTTGTCTGGGGGTTTTATCCTCCGTTTTGTCGCTGTCGTCCTCCTTAGGCGTATCCACCATGTATATATCGTATGATGGGGTGGCAGTCCAGCGCCCCGTTGGTGGTGGTTCTGAATCGTCTCCTGCACCGACGTCCATACCGTCGGCATCATCGGAGTCGAAGTCAAGCATGTTTGATACATCATCGACAGTGGCTATGAAGTGGGTGGTGGGTGGGTAACGAATTTCTTCGTCGCCTTATTCCCCCTTGAGCCGGACATAGTTCGGCCAAGAGTCTCCTGACAAAGAGAGAGACTTTAATGAGTTCAGCATGTCGCCAAAGGGCGAGTACTGGAAGATATCCGCAGCGGTGAACTCCATTACCAGAGCCCAACCAGATTCGGCGGGCTCGGGGGTGCGCGGACTGGAACCTACAGCCGGACACGAGTCCGGGGGTCCGGTGACACAGGCTTCCCTGGGGGTGAAGCCGGTGCTCGGCTCTACCGCCGATGAGTGTGCGGCCTCCGGGGCGGGTTCTATCCACCCATCCTCGGACGATGCGATATGCCCCGGATTTAGGTCCGGAGCTCCTACAGGTGCGATATCCCAAGTATTGTCAGACAGTATGTCTAAGCCGTGCTCGTCGTGACTGTTCGGCGCTCCTGGCGCAAGCCCAAATCCGTCGAAGATCAAGTCTCCACGGATATCAGCCGTGTAGTTCAAGTTTCCGAATCTAACCTGATGGCCAGGGGCGTAGATGTCGATCTCCTCCAGATGGCCAAGCGAATTGGCCCGTAGTGCGAAGCCTCCGAACACGAAGATCTGTCTGGGGAGAAAAGTCTCACCCTGGACCGTGTTGTTGTTGATGATTGAAGGAGCCATCGAGCCTTGAAGTGACGACACAGAGGAACTCTCAATGAAAGCACCAATGTCGGTGTCAAAATCGGCGGATCTCGGGTAGGGGGTCCTGATCTGTGCGTCTAAGGCTAATGGTAACAGGAGGCAAGGGACACGATGTTTTACCCAGGTTCGGGCCCTCTTGATGGAGGTAAAACCCTACTTCCTGCTTGATTGATATTGATGATATGAGTATTACAAGAGTTGATTTACCACGAGATCGTAGAGGCTAAACCCTAGAAGCTAGCCTATGATGATTATGATCGTCCTTATACGGACCAAACCCTCCGGTTTATATAGACACCAGAGGGGGATAGGGTTCACATGGAGTCGGTTACAAAGAAGGAAATCTATTATCCGGATCGCCAAGTCTTGTCTTCCACGCAAAGGAGAGTCCCATCCGAACACGGGACGAAGTCTTGAGTCTTGTATCTTCACGATCCAATAGTCCGGCCAAAGTATATAGCCCGGCTGTCCGGATACCCCCTAATCGAGGACTCCCTCGGCCACCAATTTATGGTGTAGGGGGTGGGCTATTTATAGCTAGGAGGCAACCTGACATGATATGTCCGAAAGGACCCTGGGTCACTAAGGAACTGGCACGTGTCCAACGGTCGGATTTCAAACACACACGGCAACTTGGCTTGGGCTACAAGCAAAACTAGCTCATCTAACTCTGGATAAGATTTGCTCTCATTGTCTTCACTCGAAGATATAGGATTTTGGTTGAGCATCACATCAGTCTTCGACTTTGTTCACTTGGACCCCTCTTAACTGTTGGTGGTTCCTATGACTCAATAAAGAAGGAATGGAAACTACAAAAGAAACATGTCTTCGCACTCCATAGACTTCAAGTGAATGTCTTCACACATCATTATCTTCAACGTGAATGTCTTCGCGAACCACCATTGTCTTCAATGTCTTCACACATCTTTAGGGGTCATCTCAAACCAAATCAACGAGGGACTTCTACCTGTGTTATCCTACAATTCTCACAAACACATTAGTCCCTCAACCATGTTTGTCATCAATACTCCAAAATCAACTTGGGGTGGCACTATATGCACTTACAATCTCCCCTTTTTGGTGATTAATGACAAAATGGTTGAAGTTTTCAACGGAGATAAAATTATGTGAAAGTTAAGGAACGTGTCATTGGCTTCATAAGTTGAAAGAGGCTCCCCCTGAAGATGTGCATATAAATATTTTGCCTTTGAATGCAAATGCACATGGCAGGTTTTGCTTTGTGGAGATCTTCTTCAACTCATGAAGACAATTCATCATGCATATACAAATGTAATGAAGATAATGAAATGCATAATGAGAAATGGACGTCTGCATAATGACTTCATGCGGAATTTATCATTGCATTAAACGGTAGCAGCAAAAGTGGCAGACAACCATCAAGTTTTAACTGTTACAACTCAAAAACCAACAGTTCAAGAACGAGAGTTGTAAAAACTTAGCAAAAATAAGCACCAGACCCATATAGACCCGCTTGAAGACTATCAACTCATATGCTTCCCCGTTTTTGTCATGAATGACCAAAAAGTTTTGAAGGCATAGTGTATCATCCCAAATTTCCAATTTGGAATGTTATACATAGGTCATCATTGCATATCATATTTTATTGCATTTTGGTTGATCCTAGAAATTCTAAGCTACTCAAGGACCCACGGAGAGAGTTGGGGATTTCAATTATTTTCATATTTGAGTTTTCTCAAATATTGAAAAAGGATCATTTTGGTTTTAATCATTTTCTCTCCAAATATTTCCAATGTCAAAATAAAAGAGAGGGGATAAAATGACTTCTCCAAAATAAAAGAAATATTGGAGGAAAAATGTTAAAATCAAATAAGTATTTTATTTGGAGTATTATTGCTATTTTATTTGAATTAGAAAAATTGCATGTTTTTGAAATTGCATTTTTAGGCCAGAAAAATGTTCACTTTGTTCTAAATATTTTATTTAGACAGTGAAAATTGTTTTTGGCATTCCAAAAAAAATCCCGCCCGACTAGGCTGACGCCCAGCCTAGCAGGCTGGCCCGCCTAGCGCCGCCGCTTCCCCTCTTGTGCGCGAGACGGACTCGCCGGACCACCCTGACCTCCCCTATAAGTACCCCGCCGCCGCTGCCTTCTCCGCCACCCACCACCCCGCCACCCAAGCCGCCGCCGCCTGCGCGCCCTGCCGTCGCAAGCCGCCGCCGCCCCGCAAGTCGCCACCGCCGCGCCGGCGCCTCCCGTCGCCGCGCCGCCGTCGCCCCCACCCCAGCACCCGCAGGAGCCCCGCCGACGCCGCCCCGCCCCGCCGGAGGTAGATGCCGCCGCCGCAGCCGCCATTTCGTTTTTTTAGAAAACCGTTCGGTTTAAAAAAAAAGCTAAATCTAGTTTTTTTATTAGATCGGTTCGGTTTTTTCGGTTTAGTTATTTAGCAGACATTCATCCGTACGTTCGTTTTAATGAACTTTGTTCGTCGGTTAGTCGCAGACAGCAAACGTTCGTTCGTTAGCCTGTTCGTATCATTTATTTTCCAGGGTTTATCCGCGATTATTTTCGATCGCGATTTCTGCCCTAATCTTCGATCTAGTATATCTTTTCGCGCGTTCATCCAAATTAGATGAAACAAGCACCTCGATCTTCTTCTCGAAGCCCCCTTTTTGTTTAACCAACTTGAACGTGATTTTGGTACTGTAAAATTTGACTTTAGTCCAGATTAGTAAACGACTCTTGTTTCTTTCGTAGTTTGAGTTTCGTTGCTCCGTTTGATTTGATTGTTTTTGCAAACCGGAGTTCTTCAGTTGAACTTTCTGGTTAGATCTTCTTATTTCAGTTTTACCCGTGCTTCTTGTTTGAGTGCTTATGTATGCTATTGTTTGTTTGTGATAGAATTCCCGGAGTGCGAAGCGTGGTACTACGAGTCTCTAGGTTTTGCGGATCATCACCAAGGCAAGTAACACTTTGATCATACCCCTTTATTACCCAGTTTTTATGCATTAGTTTCAATCCTCAAACATTGCATGGTTAGGACCTGAATAACATGTGGGTTTGGGAAGTAGATGATGAGGTAGAACCTATTGCCCTTTTATTATCAAACCTTTGGGAGTTACTTCTACATTATGCTCAAGATTGCTATGCTATGCTCGTAGACGTGGATTGGGTGAGTGTGTCCATGACAGATCTGAGTATTGTTAATTAATGGTTAACTTAAGGTGGCTACTTAACTACACATCTGGGTGGATTGGTTGAGGGACCCTGGAGTACCCAGTGGTTGTCAGGGCACCTCGAGAATCCAGTGTTGTCCTAGGATATCCCCGAGTACCCGTGTGATCATCCTACGGATTGCCACCCAGGCTCAAAGGGGTCATAAGATTATTCATGCTAAAAACTTCCGTGTGCAGCCACAAGCTATTATGGGCTCTAGCATAGTTGAGTAGGTTGCATGACTTCTTTCAGTGGTGGGCGAGCAGATGTAGGGGAAAGTAGGTGTAACTGTCCATCCAGAGTAAAGAGTTAATGTTTCTGAAAGACTGTGTCTCGGTCATCCGTTTCTCAAACACCATGTAGTGCGAGAAATTCAATGGAGGAGATCGAGTCTTGTGGGGAAAAGTGCGCAAACCTCTGTAGAGTGTACAAACTAATCATGGTTAGCCGTGTCCCCGGTTATGGACATCTTGAGTATCTGGTTCTTGGATTATCATGTTGATCTCATTACTCTAAATTAATTTGTTTTGGTAAACTGATATTGCTTAATTGGGATTGAGTTGGAGGAACCTTCTCAATGTTTAACAACCACCATGATAGTTAAATAAAATGTATTCCTTTGATGTAGGGAAAAATTGGCTTTATGCAAAACTTTAACCATAGAGCTTTCCACCAGCCATATATGCATGTAGTGATAGAATTTATTCTATTCATTACTCTTTGTGTTACATTGCCAGCATATTCCACGTGCTGACCCGTTTCGGGCTGCGACATGTCATGCTGCAGACTTTTCACACGACGAGTAAGGTGCCATAGGTCGTTGTCGTTCACTCAGCTATGCCATTGGAGTTGATGGGCTCACTTTATCTTCCAAGCCTTTCGTTGTTATCTTATTTAGATGGTCTTAAGCCATATTATTGTAATAAGTTATCTTTTGAGACATTCGATGTAATAAATGTGTGATTGAAACTCTGTTATAAATCCTCAAGTATTGTGTGTGTCAGCATTACCGATCCAGGGATGACACTGATGCACAGAGACTAGACTGTTTGATGTCTGGTCGCTACAAGATGGTATCAGAGCACACGCTGACTGTAGGACACGACCACTAAGCTAAAACCATAGGTCACTCTTCTCTACTCATTTCTGACCCCTCTCCCTTTTCTACTCTATAGGATGGCGGACTCAAGGAACAAGTTTACACAACCGGATGAAGATACACCTTTTGGACGACACTTGAAGGAAGTTACTAGGTACCTGAACATTGGAATACCAAGCTTCACCGGGACCTACATCGCCCCTTTACCAAAAGAGGAGCGTTGGATGATTCGAGTTCAAGTTCCAGGAAGGACGTTCATGCCAGTCCCTGAGCCCATAGAGTTATCCTTTGATGCACCAACATGGAGTCTAGGAAAGAGCATGGCAGCCCACATCACCATGGGACGCATTGGAGAAGTTTATCACAAGGATCTTAAGGACACTATCTACCAGATATGTGGGCACCGAGATGAGCAATGGGAGATGATTAGAACCAGGAGGGATAGGTCCATTGCAGCGTTCATCCAGGAGTTAAACCAGCACATTTGTTGCCAGGAGAACCAGATGTGCGCAGGCATGGTAGATCTGAAGAAGGCAATGACCAGGATAACAGTGCTAGAAGAGGAACTCAAGTCTACACGCGATGGATATGAGGAGGAAATGACAATACTAGTGGAGAAGAATGACTACCTTACGAGGAAGCTAGGAGTATCCATGGGAGACCCCGCGCCATGAGGAGATGACGACCATTCCAAGGACATTCGTTCGGAGGACTACATCATCATCGAAGACACCGATTCTGATCCCGACGATAGCGATGATGACTATGTTGATGAAGCTGGAGCAGATATCATGGAGTCTTCCTCCGATCAAAACTTCTAGTCGACCACCATATCAGTAGTAGTTTTTCCCCAGGTATATAGAATAGTCTGAGCACTTTTGTAACGATAGTTAGACCTATTGTATGCCTTTGTTTGAATGGAGTGAAGTGATATGATTGTGTTTGTCTCATGTGCATATGGGTAGTGTTTTCCCTTTAGACCTCATTCTATTCTGTTTTCTCACCTTTTCTAAACCCATCAGATGCCTCTGAGACGTGACAGTGGATTTGCTTTCCCACCGGAGCTCACTCAGTTGATCCAGCAGCAGAATACCTTGATGCAGCTACTAGTTCAGAATCAGAACCAATGCAACAACAACAACAACCCACCACCACCACCACCTATTGATCACTTAGCCCATTTCCTAAGGCTGAATCCGCCGGTGTTCTCTAGTAGAACCAAGCCGATTATTGCAGATGATTGGCTCCGCAAGTTTGGAAGGGAGCTGACCACTGCAGGACGCACAGATGCGGAGATAGTGCGTTTTGCCGCACATCAGCTTGATGGACCCGCAGCATCATGGTGGGAGAATTTCATAGCCACTTACCCCATTGACACTGTTACATGGGATACGTTTCAGCAGGCTTTCCGCACTACCCATGTATCAGCAGGAGCTATGAACATGAAGAAGCGCGAGTTTCACAACTTGCGCCAAGGAGGACGCACAGTGGGCCAGTATGTGGGTGAGTTTAGTAAGTTAGCATGTTATGCCCCTGATGACGTAGCTACAGATGCTGCTAAGCAGGAGAAGTTTGTGGAAGGACTAAATG
This sequence comes from Triticum timopheevii, assembly GCA_963921465.1. NCBI lineage: Eukaryota > Viridiplantae > Streptophyta > Magnoliopsida > Poales > Poaceae > Triticum > Triticum timopheevii. Next base: position 193,301,224 of record OY997264.1, on the reverse strand, counting down.
ATGAGCTGAGCATGCAGTTGATGGTGGCAACATTCAACAACTACCAAGAGTTGGTAGATAGAGCTCTTATGATTGAAGGGAAGCATCAGCAGATAGATAGCCGCAAGAGGAAGTATGGACAAGGGAAGTACAATTCAGGAGCTCATCAGAGACCTCGTTTTACCCCGAACTAGGGAGAACACATTCACCATAACCATGGATGCCATAATTCCAATGGAGGAAGTACGCATAACCATAGTGGCCCCAAGAATGGGAATGGGAATGGAGGAAGCAACGGCCAAAACCGTTCCAACCCAGCAACGCCCGCTAAGAAGGATCTAAGTCACATTACTTGTTTCAAGTGCAGAAAGAATGGACACTATGCCACCGAGTGTTCTAAAGCAAAGAATGGGAATGGCAATGGAAGCTCTGGGAAGAAGCCCAACCCTTTCAACAGGGGACAAGTGAACCACGTTAGTGTGGAGGAGGTTGAAGAGCAGCCAGATGCAGTTATAGGTAAGTTTCGGTTAAGTCATTTACTGCAATCGTTCTTTTTGATACTGGTGCATCGCATTCATACATATCAAAGGGATTTGTGGATAAGTATAAGTTGCCCACCAAAGTTCTTAGGACACTGCTACGTCTTAGGACACTTCACGGCCACTTGCGAAAGTGAGATCTAATAGAGATAGTATGATAAGATAAATATATTTTTTGGTATTTTATAATATAGATGCAAAAAGTAAAGAAGCAAATAAAAGTAGATTGAAAGCTTATATGATAAGAGATAGACCCGGGGGCCATAGGTTTCACTAGAGGCTTCTCTCAAGATACCATAAGTATTACGGTGGGTGAACAAATTACTGTCGAGCAATTGATAGAAAAGCGAATGATTATGAGATTATCTAGGCATGATCATGTATATAGGCATCACGGCCGCAACAAGTAGACCGACTCCTGCCTGCGTCTACTACTATTACTACACACATCGACCGACTCCTGCCTACATCTAGAGTATTAAGTTCATAAAGAACAGAGTAACGCATTAAGCAAGATGACATGATGTAGAGGGATAAACTCAAGCAATATGATATAAACCCCATCTTTTTCTCGTCGATGGCAACAATACAATACGTGCCTTGCAACCCTTTCTGTCACTGGGTAAGGACACCGCAAGATTGAACCCAAAGCTAGGCACTTCTCCCATGGCAAGGAAGATCAATCTAGTAGGCCAAACCAAACTGATAATTCAAAGAGACTTGCAAAGATAACTCAATCACACATAAAAGAATTCAGAGGAGATTCAAATATTTCTCATAGATAAACTTGATCATAAACCCACAATTCACCGGATCTTGACAAACACACCGCAAAAAGAGTTTACATCGAATAGATCTCCACAAGAGAGGGGGAGAACATTGTATTGAGATCCAAAAAGAGAGAAGAAGCCATCTAGCTAATAACTATGGACCCGAAGGTCTATGGTAAACTACTCACAACTCATCGGAGGGGCTATGGTGTTGATGTAGAAGCCCTCCGTGGTCGATTCCCCCTCTGGCGGAGGGCCGGCGAAGGCTCGAAGATGGGATCTCGCAGATACAAAAGGTTACGACGGTGGAAATTGTGCTTCGTTGGCTCCCTGGATGTTTTTGGGGTACGTAGGCTTATATAGGAGGAAGAAGTACGTCGGTGGCCGCCCGAGGAGCCCACGAGACAGGGGGCGCGCCCTCCCCTCTCGTGGCTGCCTCGTCTGCTTCTTGACTTGTACTCCAAGTCCTCTGGATCACGTTCGTGCCAAAAATCACGCTCCCGAAGGTTTCATTCCGTTTGGACTCCATTTGATATTCCTTTTCTTCGAAATACTGAAATAGGAAGAAAAAAAACAGCAATACGGGTTGGGCCTCCGGTTAGTAGGTTAGTCCCAAAAATGATATAAATGCGTAAAATAAAGCCCATAAACATCCAAAAGGGGTAATATAATAGCATGGAACAATCAAAAATTATAGATACGTTGGAGACGTATCAAGCATCCCCAAGCTTAATTCCTGCTCATCCTCGAGTAGGTTAATGATAAAAACAGAATTTTTGATGTGGAATGCTACCTAGCATAATCCTTAATGTAATTTTCTTTATTGTGGCATGAATGTTCAGATCCAAATGATTCAAAATAAAAGTTCATATTGACATAATAAATAGTAATACTTCAAGCATACTAATCAAAGCAATCATGTCTTCTCAAAATAGCATGGCTAAAGAAAGTTTATCCCTACAAAATCATATAGTTCAGTCATGCTTCATTTTCGTCACACAAGAATGCTCTCATCTTGCACACCCACGATGACAAGCCAAGCAATTGTTTCATGCTTTAGCAATCTCAAACTTTTTTCAACTTCCACGCAATACATGAGCGTGAGCCATGGATATAGCACTATGGGTGGAATAGAATATGATGATGGGGATTGTGTGGAGAAGACAAAAAAAGAGAAAGTCTCACATTGACGAGGATAATCAACGGGCTATGGAGATGCCCATCAATTGATGTCAACATGAGGAGTAGGGATTGCCATGCAACGGATGCACTAGAGCTATAAATGAATGATCAACAAATGAAAACTAGTGGGTGTGCATCCAACTTGCTTGCTCACAAAGACCTAGGGCATTTGAGGAAGCCCATCGTAGGAATATACAAGCCAAATTCTATAATGAAAAATTCCCACTAGTATGAAAAAGACAACCTATGAGACTCACTATATGAAAAACATGGTGCTACCTGAAGCACAATATATGAGACACACTACATGAAGAACAAGGTGCTACTTTGAAGCACAAGTGTGGAAAAGAGATAGTAACATTGCCCTTTTTATTTATTTTCTTTTCCTTTTTTTCTTTTTTTTCTTTTTTTTGGGCCTTTCTTTTTTTTGGACTTTCTTTTTTTCTTTTTTTTCTTTTGGGCAATGCTCTAATAATGATGATCATCACACTTCTATTGATTACAACATATGAATTACAACTCGAAACTAGAATAAGATATGACTCTATATGAATGCCTCCGGCGGTGTACCGAGATGGTGCAATGAATCAAGAGTGACATGTATGAAAAATAATGCATGGTGGCTTTGCCACATATACGATGTCAACTACATGGTCATGCAATGGCAATATGACAAAAGTAAAGTATGTCATGATGATGATGAACGGAACGGTGGAAAGTTGCGTGGCAATATATCTCGGAATGGCTATGGAAATGCCATAATAGGTAGGTATGGTGGCTGTTTTGAGGAAGATATAAGGAGGTTTATGTGTGATACAGCGTATCATATCACGGGGTTTGGATGCACCGGCGAAGTTTGCACCAACTCTCAAGGTGAGAAAGGGCAATGCACGGTACCAAAGAGGCTAGCAATGGTGGAAAGGTAAAAGTGCGTATAATCCATGGACTCAACATTAGTCAAAAGAACTCATATACATATTGCAAAAATTTAGAAGTCATCAAAAATCAAGCACTACGCGCATGCTCCTAGGGGGGTAGATTGGTAGGAAAAGACCATCGCTCGTCCCCGACCGCCACTCATAAGGATGCACAAGCCAGGTACACTTCATGTTTCAAATTTGTTACACAACTTTAACCATACGTGCATGCTACGGGACTTGCTAACTTCAATACAAGCATTCTTTAAATTCATAATCACCCAACTAGCATGACTTTAATATCACTCCCTCCATATCTCAAAACAATTATCAAGTATCAAATGGATCATAGCATCCAATTCACTTCCTATGATAGTTTTTATTATAACCAACTTGGATGCCTACCATTCTAGGACCAATTTTATAACCATAGCAAATACCATGCTGTTCTAAAAGACTCTCAAAATAATATAAGTGAAGCATGAGATACTAGCAAATTCTAATCAAGTAGGCTTCTCCCAAAAAGGTGTGTACATCAAGGATGATTGTGGTAAACTAAAAATCAAAGACTAATATAATACATGACGCTCCAAGCAAAACACATATCATGTGGCGAATAAAAGTATAGCTCCAAGTAAAGTTACCAATGAACGAAGACGAAAGAGGGGATGCCTTCCCGAGGCATCCCCAAGCTTAGGCTTTTGGCTATCCTTGAATATCTTGGGGTGCCATGGGCATCCCCAAGCTTAGGCTCTTGCCACTCCTTATTCCATACTCCATCAAGGCTTTACCCAAAACTTGAAAACTTCACAACACAAAACTCCACAGGAAATCTTATAAGCTCCGTTAGTGAAAGAAAAGAAAACCACCACATAAGGTACTGTAATGAACTCATTCTTTATTCTCTTGGGACGCCTTCTAGGTAAAGTTGACTCATCTTCAGTCCCATAATTATCAAGATTCATATTGCAAAACAAAGATCTAATAGGGGACACATCAATAACTTTAAGATCTTCATCATTATTTTCATGGAAACTAGAAGAACACGCCTTTACAAAGCTATCTTTCTTAGCACGCAATCTAGCGGTTCTTTCCTTGCACTCATCAATGGAAATTATAATTGCTTTGAGAGACTCATTGATATCATGCTTAGGAGGAGAAGATCTAAGTTTAAGAGAATCAACATCAAGCGAAAGTCTATCAACATTCCTAGCCAAATCATCAACTTTGAGCAATTTTTCTTCAAGCAAGGCATTAAAATTCTTTTGAGAAATCATAAATTATTTCACACTATTCCCAAAATCAGAGGGCATCTTATTAAAATTACCATAAGAATTATTGTAGGAATTTCCATAATTATTAGAGGAATTACTAGGGAACGGTCTAGCATTAAAGTTTCCTCTATAAGCATTGTTACCGAAACTATTCCTACCAACAAAATTCACATCCATAGATTCATTATTATTCTCAATCAAAGTAGACAAAGGCATATCATTGGGATCAAAAGGAGTATTTTTAGTAGCAAACAATTTCATAAGTTCGTCCATCTTTCCACTCAAAACATTGATTTCTTCTATAGCATGCACTTTTTTACTAGAAGATAATTCGGTGTGCCATTGAGAATAATTAGCCATAATATTATCAAGAAGTTTTGTAGCATCTCCTGAAGTGATTTCCATAAACGTGCCTCCTGCGGCCGAATCTAAGAGATTTCTAGAAGCAAAGTTCAAACCGGCATAAAAATTTTGTATGATCATCCATAAATACAAACCATGAGTAGGGCAATTGCGAATCATCAATTTCATTCTTTCCCAAGATTGGGCAACATGCTCATGATCAAGTTGTTTAAAATTCATAATATTGTTCCTAAGAGTGATGATCTTAGCTGGAAGAAAATACTTAGAGATAAAAGCATCTTTGCACTTGTTCCAAGAATCAATACTATTCTTAGGCAAAGACGAAAACCAAGGTTTAGCACGATCTCTAAGTGAAAACGAAAATAACTTCAATTTAATAATATCATTATCCGTATCTTTCTTCTTTTGCATATCACACAAATCAACAAAGTTGTTTAGATGAGTAGCGGCATCTTCACTAGGAAGGCCTGAGAATTGATCTTTCATAACAAGATTCAACAAAGCAGCATTGATTTCACAAGATTCAACATCATTAAGAGGAGCAATCGGAGTACTAAGGAAATCATTATTATTAGTATTCGAGAAATCACACAGTTTGGTATTACCTTGCGCCATGGAAACAAGTAATCCAACACACAAGCAAACAAAAAAAGGCAAGCGAAAAGAGAGGAGGAGATTGGGAAAGAGAGGGCAAATAAAACAGGAAGGGTGAAGTGGGGGAGAGGAAAACGAGAGGCAAATGGCAAATGATGTAAATGCGAGGGATATGAGTTTGTGATGGGTACTTGGTATGTCTTGACTTGAGCGAAGACCTCCCCGGCAACGGCGCCAGAAATCCTTCTTGCTACGTCTTGAGCTTGCGTTGGCTTTCCTTGAAGAGGAAAGGGTGATGCAGCAAAGTAGCGTAAGTATTTTCCTCAATTTTTGAGAACCAAGGTATCAATACAGTAGGAGGCTCCTCAAAAGTCCCACGCACCTACACAAACAAACAAAGAACTCGTAACCAACGCAATAAAGGGGTTGTCAATCCCTTCACGGCCACTTGCGAAAGTGAGATCTGATAGAGATAGTATGATAAGATAAATATATTTTTGGTATTTTATAATATAGATGCAAAAAGTAAAGATGCAAATAAAAGTAGATTGAAAGGTTATATGATAAGAGATAGACCCGGGGGCCATATGTTTCACTAGAGACTTCTCTCAAGATAGCATAAATATTACGGTGGGTGAACAAATTACTGTCGAGCAATTGATAGAAAAGCGAATAATTATGAGATCATCTAGGCATGATCATGTATATAGGCATCACGTCCGCAACAAGTAGACCGACTCCTGCCTGCATCAACTACTATTACTCCACACATCGACTGAGGGAGTCCCGGACTAGGAGGTGTCCGGATAGCCGAACTATCATCTTCGGCCGGACTCCTGGACTATGAAGATACAAGATTGAAGACTTCGTCCCGTGTCCGGAGGGGACTTTCCTTGGCGTGGAAGGCAAGCTTGGTGTTCGCACATGAACACGTCACCGTGTACCTCCAACGCCGGGGGTGATGCACCACAGCTCACGTAGAAGGAGACCCGCCGGAAGCGCGGTACGCAAGACAATCCGGCGGGCTCTTTTGAGGACCCGAAACCCCGCGCACCCGGGAGGGACCCCGTCAGGGCGCGCGGCGGCTATGGGCTGCCCTAGGTCGGCCTGACCGCCCCTAGGGCCTCGAGGTTCGCCGCCCTGCAATGAAGAACGAATGAAGAACGAGGAAGAAGAAGAACAAGGGAGAAGGTAAAAGTAAAGGTAAAAGATGTAGATAGAATTGTTCGATTGTGTGTTGTTGTTCAATCGGCCGTCACCTCTTATTAATATAATAGGCGGATGAACTTTCCGTACAATAAAAGGACTTGCCTTGTCGTCCAAATCGCTAAAATCTAGCCAAATTCGGACTTCTCACGACTTCCGGCCCGGATGTCCGGCTCTAGGCCCGGATGATCCGGCCTAGCCCAGTTTTCTGACAGCAGCTTACTGTTTTGGCTCTAGAATCCGCATACAGCCTCATATTTGGACGTTTTTTATATCAAAATCAACAGCCTCGACGAGATGCACAACTTTCATGTTTAACACTTTTCAATTTGAGGTCATCTTGAGGGTGTTTTGGGCCGTTTTCTAAAGTCTGCAGCAGAAAAACGTGTCCGGACACCCGGACGATTGCCCAGATTGTTCGGCCTTTACCCGGATCATCCGGGAGTTGATCCAGATCATCCGGCTTCAAATTTTAGTTTCTGTTGTTTTGGTCAATTTTTCGGCCCTCGGCCGGATGATCTGGACCCCGGTCCGGATGATCCGGCCATACAGTGCTGCAGCGCACAGTTTTGGCTGTAACTTTTGCATACGAATTTGGATGGGCACGATCTTTATATCAAAATCGTCCATCTCGACGAGACGAAGAACTTTGCAGTTGTAACTTTTCCCATCCGAGGTCTTCTTAATTAGGTTTCATGCCATTCTATAATCAGGTGTCAACACGGGTATCTCCGAAATTGTCATATCTTTTGCACTTGAGCTCCTTTTTGGTCCATCTTCATATTTATTTCGATTATCTTGACGAAGGCCATCAAATGGTGACATAAACTCATAATTTTAACCTCATTTCATTATAGATTCAAGCCACTCTTTACGATCATGCCATTTTCGAGTGTCAACACATGCCCCCCTGTTTTTCGGCAAAGGTAGTATGCCGAAAAATAACTTGTATCATGTTGGTTCTAAGGACGATGTCAACACTCCATTGGCCACTTTGCATGTGCTTGGGCGATAAATATATATCGGCCATTATTTCTTCGAATCCTTGATGCAAAATTGGGTGAAACCTTCTCAACTTCTTAACAATCCGATAGATATGTATCTCAAGGTCATCCTCCAAACAATATTGCTCACCCTTTTCCTAGGATTTTGCAAATAATCAACAATAAACTTTCTTCAATCCTTTCTTTTTGCCTGCATAAAAAATCATTAGTGGCCGAAGCGATAGACTTCGGTCAGCCTTACCTATGTTGACGGGACTAAGCATCGGCTATTGAATGAAATACAATACACCATGATTAACATAATAGCCGGATGCTTGCTGTGCCAACTCTTTTGAATTGTCATGCCTAGAAATATGAACAGTTTTAAAGCAACCAAGGTAAATTTTGCATCTAGGCATACCTCAAGATAAACTACAAGTGATTCGTCAAAACATTCATAACCCTTGGATATTTGTTGCACTACTCATAACGAATCACCAAAAGCCTTAATATGTTTAGCACATATGGCAAAAGTTCCAAACCGAATAACATTGCATATTCGGCTTTGATTATTGTGTAATAAATATTTTAAGAGGCATGAGGCTTCACATAACAGCACCATATGGAGATATATAAACAAAACCAACACCATGGCCATTGTTATGAATTCAACCGTCGAAACATAATCTCCATAGCACTAGAGAGACAAGGTTAATATCACTTAACATGTACCTTGTCTCGGTTCCAATTGAACTAAGGATGATGTTAGAATTTCACACCGTCCATGATCGGATAGTTTCTTAGGACGATAGTTAATTATCGGCCATTATCATGAGGTCCATGTAGAATTCATCCATTAAAGCATGTATAGCCGAAATAAACAAATAAAATAGCAATAAAATATTTCGGCCCCTTTGCCTTAGCAACAAAAATGTAACTAACCAAATGTATAGTGATTTGGTTATACTCTGTCATGATATGGAAAATTATGTTGCATCCATGGATCAAAATAAGTCCATGGAGGGTAACTGATCATACCTGTGGATGAATTCCATGGCAAAGGCATCAATGGCATTGTTGAAGAAAATGGATGATGTGCTAACCGAAGATTTTGATGTTGTGATGCGCACCTTCGGCTTAATTGTTTGTGTCTTTCATTATTTTCCTTCTTCACGTTTATTGTACTTGTTGCAACAGAAGCATGCACATCATTTTTGTCTTGATTGATCTTCTTGGGAACCCATACCATGTTTCTCTTTCTCAGCTCTTGTGCACTAAGATTTTGTAATTCCTTCTTTTGCCAATACGATAAGCCGAGTGGGCATCTCGGCTGTGATTCTGTTTTGACCAATGGCAATTCTTTCTTGGCCTTGTGCACTCTCAACTTCTTTTCTTCAGATTTGGCACTTTGACTCTCAATAATTGGTTGCTTCATCTCATTGCCTTTAGTAGCCAATGTCAACACTTTCATTGGCTCTTTTTCATTTGATATCAAATCTGAAGTAGCACTTCTACGACCATCTCTTTTAACGCGGTAAACTTGTTTGACCACCTCTTTCTTCTTCCTTGAGCTCTGGACCGATTCCTTATGATTGAAACGGTCTTTGACGCGTGATTGTTCAAATGTTGATCTCCTTGGAGCTGCATAGTATTGGTGAGATGGTCTAGAATAAGATGGAGAACGCGCCCTTGTATCATACCTGTCTCATGATGAATATGTATCTATATGAGCATAGGGAGGCATCCACGGCATTGGCATTGGCGGCCCAAAATAAGGATATGAATATGTTGCATTAAAATTATTACTTTGCCAATACCAATCCTCATATTTGCGCCTTGGGGTGATCTTGCTTTCTTCGCATGATTTGGCCGATAAGCATTCTTCTCTTCACTCTTCTTTTGATATTTATCCAATAGTTCAGCGAAGGTGATTTTTGATCTCTTACACTTGCGCTTATTTCGGCCTTTGTTTTCTTTTGGCTTGCTTTCATTGATCATTGGATTTACTTGCTGCCCCACAGTCCTTGGCGTCTTCATTGTAGCTTCGATGGAATTTTTGCCCTCAAGATTATGTTCATTATGCTTTTCAACAAATTCTTTACTTGAAAGCTCGATCCCATCACCTACAGATTTTACCTTCTCTTTAAATGGATCGGCTTGAAGCAGCCGATGCAAAAACTTTCTGCCATCGGGACCAATCGGAATAGACTGGTCATCTCTTGGTGTTTCAACAAACTTCAATCGTCCTTTTTCAATGGCCGATTTAACTATTTGACGAAACATGTTGCAATCCTCAAAATTATGCTTGGACGAATCATGCAACTTACAATACATTCGTCCTTGGATTGATGGCTTAACATGGTGATCAAGAATTGTAATGTAATTATTTTTCAGCAACAAATCAAATATTTTATCACACATGATTGAATTAAAAGTATACTTCTTGTTTTCTAGCCGATCTTGCTGTTTGAACGGCTTTGGAGATAAGCAAACGAATGGTTCAGATTTGTAATCTCCCCATTCGGCTATGCATTGTGTTTTCCACTCTATCTCCGATGTCTTTGGATAAGATATTATATTAGCATCGGTTTTCTCAATAGAATTTAACCTTGGCTTTAAATTTCTGAAACGAAGATATTTAGAACATATATGTCTCAGTTGAGACCAAGTGCAAGCCAAGTACGAAATAAGCAAAGCTACCCAACTAGATGTGAAGTTTAGATAAAGCAACGGGGAAAGTTGTGGCTGTAACAATAAGTCAATATCGGTCTTTATAAATGGTGTAATGGGTTGACCGATATGTTCCATAACAAGTTTATTGCTAACAAGTAAATTACCCTTCTTCATTGGTCTTTCAAAATTACTTATGAGGATTTTTCTAATAGATGTATCAACGATAAAGTTCTGACCAAATCTGAAAATAGGTAAATTACTTGCTAAACATACCTCTTCAAATATGTTGGGAGAGCATGATGGTGGTGCCACTTGAAGAACATCTTGCTCCATCTTTGGATGGCTCCCCAACACCTTGTCATTATCTTTTTCTTGATTCCGTGCATCATTACCTTGAAGATCCATGTCAGCTGAACTTTGTTCGGCTACTTGTTCTTGTCCTTGAGGCTTGTCAATTTCTATGGCACGGAACTCATAGGGCAGGAAGTAGGTTCCATTGACCTCGGAAAAATCAAGTATGGTTGTTTTGCTATGCTTTCCATGCCCTTTCTCAATAATGTTTGCCTCTTTGGATTTGATGGACTCAGAATATATACTACTTGATTCAGCTTTTCTAATAACTGAATTTTCTTTGTTACCTAAATCAATAACTTTATCTTTTTGAATTTGCAAGGCTTCTCGCTCTCGTCTAATTTTAGCCCACATCTCAGCTTGGCGAGCTTTAAACTTTTTCATCTCAATTTCCATCCACTCGTCATGAGATTGCCCCCCAATACTTTGAGACTCTTTCAGCATTGAGGTGCCGAAACTTTGCGATTGTTTAGGTGGTACACTGGATGGTACAGCACTAGGGGACTGCATCATTTGCACAACTCTAGCTTTTACAGCAGCAAAATCATGAGGCTTCCCGCCTTCTATTAGTTCCTGGCGGATAGAGTTACACAAATCCCAAGAGAATGTAAGCTTGTTCTCAATTACCCAGTCTGGATATGGTTGCCCCCCAATGCTTTTAGACTCTTTCGGCAATGAGATGTTGCCGAAATTCTGTAATTCTGTAGGGGGGACATGATATGCCACGGTAGTAGGTGAAGGCATTTGTGCTCCTGCAGAAGTTTCACTTATTCGGCCATGACCATGAAGGTGCGGAGCCGAATTATGGACATCAACAGTTGTGTATGGTGCCAAAAAATTAGTAGCATTAGGTGTAGCATATGATGTTTGAGGGTAATTGACCAAATAACTAGTAGTAACATGGCCAATTCCCCTATCCACCGGCACGTTTGGATTAGCATACTGCAAGTTTTTTGCCGATGAATAAAAACTTGAAACACTTTGTTGCATACCATTGGAAGTTCCTACATAGGGTGTCTCAACTTGATTAACCGAACTCATCATGTTATTCATCGGCATATAAATTTGTGGGGTTGCCGATGCATGGGAGTTGGGATACATATGTTGCATGTTGCTAAAATTATGTGAAGTAGAATCATGGAGATTTTGTTGCATCGGCCCTAGCACATAATTAGATGCATGATTGATGAAACTAGGGCTAGCCGATACATTATGCTCATTAAGCGATCTAGCAACAACATATGAATTATTTGCATCTACAAAGGAGAATTGAGTATTCATATTACCTTTGTAGATCACAACTTCTTGATGACGATCTCTTCGTAGCAAGAACGAGCCGGAGACCGTTCAAAGCTTCGTCCCCAGCGGAGTCGCCAAAAAGTGTGTTCGCACACGAAAACGTCACCGTGTACCTCCAACGCCGGGGGTGATGCACCACAGCTCACATAGAAGGAGACTCGCCGGAAGCGCGGTACGCAAGACAATCCGGCGGGCTCTTTTGAGGACCCGAAACCCCGCGCACCCGGGAGGGACCCCGTCAGGGCGCGCGGCGGCTATGGGCTGCCCTAGGTCGGCCTGACCGCCCCTAGGGCCTCGAGGTTCGCCGCCCTGCAATGAAGAACGAACGAAGAACGAGGAAGAAGAAGAACAAGGGAGAAGGTAAAAGTAAAGGTAAAAGATGTAGATAGATTTGTTCGATTGTGTGTTGTTGTTCAATCGGCCGTCACCTCTTATTAATATAAGAGGCGGATGGACTTCCCGTACAAGAAAAGGACTTGCCTTGTCGTCCAAATCGCCAAAATCTAGCCAAATTCAGACTTCTCACGACTTCCGGCCCGGATGTCCGGCTCTAGGCCCGGATGATCCGGCCTAGCCCAGTTTTCTGACAGCAACTTACTGTTTTGACTCGAGAATCCGCATACAGCCGCGGATTTGGATGTTTTTTATATCAAAATCAACCGCCTCGACGAGACGCACAACTTTCATGTTTAACACTTTTCGATTTGAGGTCATCTAGAGGGTGTTTTGGGCCGTTTTCTAAAGTCTGCAGCAGAAAAACGTGTCCGGACACCCGGACGATTGCCCGGATTGTCCGGCCTTTACCCGGATCATCCGGGAGTTGATCCAGATCATCCGGCTTCAACTTTTAGCTTCTGTTGTTTTGGTCAATTTTTCGGCCCTCGGCCGGATGATCTGGACCCCGGTCCGGATGATCCGGCCATACAGTGCTGCAGCGCATTGTTTTGGCTGTAACTTTTGCATACGAATTTGGATGGGGACGATCTTTATATCAAAATCGTCCGTCTCGACGAGACGAAGAACTTTGCAGTTGTAAATTTTCCCATCCGAGGTCTTCTTAATTAGGTTTCATGCTATTCTTTAATCAGGTGTCAACACGGGTATCTCCGAAATTGTCATATCTTTTGCGCTTGAGCTCCTTTTTGGTCCATCTTCATATTTATTTCGATTATCTTGACGAAGGCCATCAAATGGTGACATAAACTCATAATTTTAACCTCATTTCATTATAGATTCAAGCCACTCTTTACGATCATGCCATTTTCGAGCGTCAACACTTGGCGATACAGATATGTAGATCTCCTACCATTGTAACCGACTCTATGTAACCCTAATCCTCTTCGGTGCCTATATAAACCGGAGGGTTTTAGTCCCTAGGACGAACAACAATCATACCATAGGCTAGCTTCTAGGGTTTAGCCTCTCTGATCTCGTGGTAGATCTACTCTTGTACTACCCATATCATCAATATCAATCAAGCAGGAGTAGGGTTTTACCTCCATTGAGAGGGCCCGAACCTGGGTAAAAATATCGTGTCCCCTGTCTCCTGTTACCATCCGCCTAGATGCATAGTTTGGGACCCCCTACCTGAGATCCGACGGTTTTGACACTGACATTGGTGCTTTCATTGAGAGTCCCTCTGTGCCGTTGCTATCAGGAAGGATGCCACATCCCGTCTTTAAAGACGGCACTGTTGCTAATGGAGCTTTGGCTATCAGCCAAACTCTCTGGCTAGGCGGTTTCCTTATGACCGCCTGTCCGGCCGCCACACCAACGATGACTTCTCGGGTCATTGAAAGCAATCTTCACGTTAGCTCGGAACTCGCCGAGCAGTTGGATCCGATGGATCTCTCTTCCTTAAACGAGCTCTTGGATCGCATCGCCGCCCTGGGAGTCGCTGCAGACTATGGTCAGATTGGGCCTAAACCCGATCTGAGAGAGATTAATTCTCCCCAGGTTACCCACCACGTTGCTGTGGTAGAGGAACAATGCGGCAACCCTTCTTCCATCTTAAGGACTAGCTATGTCCGGATTCCTGATCCCTCCATGCCGGATTCCCGCGGAGGGGAGGACGTCACTCAAGCCTTGAACCTAAAGTCAGGCAGCGGGCTAGATTCATTGGACAGCATCCAAGAACCCAAGCTTCCAAGTTTAGAAACTTCTTGGCCCCTGAATTTTAAACTGGACGGGGTTCTGAATTTAATTCCACCCGCCCACCCAAACACAAGCGACCTATCCCAAATCCGGCAAGAGCCAGCAGAAACAGTACACCATTACTGGGCCAGATTCCTCTTGGTCATAAACAGGATAAAAGGATTGCCGTGAGGAGGACGCAATTTCATTCTTCTGCAATAACTGCACGGACAAGGGAATCCTCAATGCCGTAAGTCGTCGTGAAATTACACGCTTCGCTGACTTGGCGTCCATAGTACGAAAGTACTGTGCGATGGAAAGCGCCTGGAAAACCGAAATCAATTTTTGGGACAGTCTGGCCCTGAATACAACCCCAGTCTAAAATAAAAGGGTGCATCATCGCCAGGCACCCGGGTTAAAAACCAAAAAGCAAAAACCCTTTATAGGGCATGAAACCGTACTGGAGGGATGGCTCAACAGACCCTGTAAAATTCATAGTACAGAGGGCGCCACTTCAACTCATAGCCTTAGAGCATGTTGGATACTACGGCAGGTGGCCAAAAGTGGCGAAGAGCTTTTAACTCCAGAGTACCAGTCCAAGGATACCAGTACGGTACTAGCAGTCTTCGAGACTTTCGTGACAAATAATATGCGGAAACGAACTCTCCGCAGCCTCGCCGAAGTCTACCAAGTAGCAACAAAAAACCCATGGAGTGACACGGCTATTACCTTTAATGTCAGTGACGAACCTAAATTCCGAACAGCCCGAGCACCAGCCGCATTGGTCCTCAGTCCAATAGTGGACGGCTTTCGCCTTACCAAGGTACTCATGGACGGCGGCAGCGGACTGAACCTCATTTACGAGGAAACCCTCCAAAAAATGGAAATAGACTGCAGCCATATTGAGCGAAGCAACACAACCTTTAGAGGAATAATCCCCAGTCGGGAAGCATGCTGTACAGGAAAAATCACACGGGATGTGGTGTTCGGCACGCATGATAATTACAGGTCCGAGGAGGTCACGTTCCAAGTGGCCCCGTTCAGTAGCGGATATCATGCTCTATTAGGACGAGAGGCATTCACAATTTTTCAAGCTATACCCCATTACGGGTACATGAAGCTTAAAATGCCCGGGGCCAACGGAATCATCACTCTTGCTAGTGACCCGGACATAGCACTCTGCGCCGAAAATAAGACAACCGCACTGGCCCTGGAGGCACTATCCGAAGCCCTAGCGGCCGAGGAACTAACTACGTTGCGCTCCACAGTGAATAGTGACGATGTGATACTCAATAAGAGATCCAAGTCCACCTCCTTTAAAACAGCAGACGAAATAGTCAAATTTCAAGTCCAACCAACGGACCCCGCAAAAACGGCCTCCATTGGGGCACAATTAAACCCTGATGTACATGCCGCACTACGAGAATTCCTACGCGAAAATTGGGACATCTTTGCCTGGCACCCTTCAGACATGCCAGGAATCCCATGCCGGCTGGCCGAGCACAGCCTAAACATCATAAAAGGATTCAAGCCAGTCAAACAGGCTCTTCGGCGTTTCTCCGAACCGAAGAGACAGGCCATGGGAGAGGAGCTAGCCAAACTATTGGAGGCCGGATTCATTAGAGATATAAAACATCCGGACTGGCTAGCAAACCTGGTGATGGTACCAAAGAAGGACAAATCCTGGCGCCTATGCGTCGATTTTAAAGACCTCAACAAGGCTTGCCCAAAGGATCCCTTCCCCCTCCCCCGCATTGATCAAATTATCGATGCCACCGCAGGAGACAATTCATTATGTTTCCTTGACGCATACTCCGGCTACCACCAGATTAAAATGGCAGAGCCCGACCAGGCCGCAACGGCATTCATCACCCCATACGGCCCATTCTGCTTCAACACAATGCCCTTTGGGCTCAAAAACACCGGCGCAACATATCAGCGCATGATTCAGACATGTCTGGCAAACCAGATCGGCAAAACAGTGGAGGCATACGTAGATGATGTGGTCGTCAAAACCAAGCACGTCGAAACTCTAGTAGATGATTTGAGGCTCACGTTCGATAATCTGCGAACATACGACATCAAGCTTAACCCGGAAAAATGTGTTTTCGACGTACCAGCCGGAAAGCTCTTGGGCTTCATTGTATCCGGTAGAGGAATTGAAGCAAACCCAGCCAAGATCCGAGCTCTATCACAATTGGATATCCCAAAGGACCTCAAACAAATACAAAAATTGACGGGATGTGTGGCGGCTTTAAGCCGCTTTATCTCCCGTTTAGGAGAAAAGGCATTACCCCTTTATCGCCTACTCCGACGCACCGAACACTTCGAGTGGACGGATGCCGCCACGGCCGGACTCGAAGAAATAAAAGCAATATTGGCAACAAACCCGGTCCTGGCCGTGCCCAACATAGGCGAACCAATGCTATTATATATCGCGGCAACTCATCAAGTGGTGAGCGCGGTGCTCGTTGTCGAACGAGAAACGGACGACACAAGTTCCCCCTTCAAAAACCAGTTTACTGCGTGTCCACTGTCCTGACTCCATGCAAGTCACGATACCCGCATTATCAGAAGATAGCGTACACGGTGTTCATGGCATCCCGGAAGCTGCAACACTACTTTCAAGAGTGTTCGATAACAGTAGCCTCTGAAGTACCTCTTAATGACATTATAAACAACCGCGACGCAACGGGCCGGATTGCCAAGTGGGCCATTGAGCTCGTCCCGTTTGACATAACCTATAAGCCACGGCGAGCTATTAAGTCGCAAGTTTTGGCCGACTTCATCGCCAAATGGACTGAAGCCAAACTCCCTAAAGAGTACGGCGCATATTCCAACTGGATCATGCACTTCGAAGGCTCCAAAATGTTGGCTAGTCTGGGGGCTGGCGTCGTCCTGACGTCCCCAACCGGAGATACGGTTCAATACGTACTCCAGATAATGTATATGGACTCCAACAACGCAGCCGAATATGAGGCCCTTCTACATGGCCTCCGGATGGCAGTCTCCATGGGCATTCAACGCCTAGAGGTGCGCGGGGATTCGAACCTCGCGATATCCCAAATAAATGGAGACTTCGATGCCAAGGATCCGAAAATGGCACCTTATCGCAACGCCGTCCTAAAAATGTCAACTCGGTTTAAGGGGCTCGAATTTCACCATATAGCCCGGGATAACAACCAGGCAGCAGATGTATTGGCACGCATTGGCGCAAGGCGCGATGCCGTCCCTCCCAACATCTTCCTAGAGAGGCTGTTCAAGCCATCCGTACTATGGGAGGGGGAATCCGTAAATAATAACCCGGACCCATCCGCACTGCCTGACACTGAACATTCTGACACAATTGGCGGTTCCGCCAACGAAGTAACATCCTCAGCCCACGTAATAATGGCAGTCATTGCCCCGTGGACGGAACCATTCCTAGCCTACCTAACCAGGCAGGAACTTCCCGAGGACCAAAACGAGGCCCGCTGCATAGTGCGGCGATCTAAAGCCTACAAGGTCCATGAGGGAGAGCTTTACAAGAAAAGCACAATCGGAGTCCTTCAAAGGTGTATCTTCAAAGAGGAAGGGCGGAACCTTCTGGCTGAAATTCATGCCGGACTCGGCGGGCACCATGCCGCAGCCCGGGCCCTTGTAGGCAAGGCCTTCCTTATAGGATTTTACTGGCCGACGGCCCGGGCAGATGCTCAGGACTTAGTCCAACGATGCGTCGGTTGCCAGCTCTTTGCTAATCAAAGCCACATGCCACCCACCGCCCTCAAAACTATACCCATAACCTGGCCCTTCGCGGTCTGGCGGCTTGACATGGTTGGACCCCTTAAAGGAGGAACCCACAAGCAAAGATACCTACTGGTCATGGTGGATAAGTTCACCAAATGGATAGAGGCCAAGCCTGTTAAGACGGCCGAATCCGGACCAGTGATAGACTTCATATCAGGGGTCGTACACCATTACGGCGTCCCCCATAGCATCATCACTGACAACGGCACGAACTTTACGGCCGATGAGGTTAAACTCTGGTGCAAAAACATGGGCATCAAACTCGACTATGCTTCAGTCTATCACCCTCAAACTAACGGTCAAGTCGAGCGAGCAAATGGTCTAATCATGAGCGGCATCAAACCCCGATTAGTGCGGCCCCTTAAGGAATCTAACACGCACTGGGTAGAGGAGCTCGACTCCGTACTCTGGGGGCTGCGAACCACTCCAAATCGCACCACCGTATTCACACCATTCTTTATGGTATACGGCGCAGAGGCAGTTCGCCCTACGACATAATTCATGACTCACCTCGCGTGCGCATGTATGAAGAAAGAGAAGCCGAGCTCGATCGGCAGGACAGTTTGGACGCATTGGAGGAGGAGTGTGACGTGGCAAAAGCCGTTCCGCATTCTATCAACAGCAAGCTCGAAGATATCAAAGTAGAGAAGTACGGGCCAAAACTTACAACGTTGGCGAGTTAGTTCTACGCTTGTCGGACAAGAAAAAGGACAAACTCAAGCCCAAATGGGAAGGTCCCTTTATCATTGACCAAGTCCTGACCGGTGGAGCATATTGTCTGCGAGATGCATCGGATAACCGACTCGAGCCGAACCCATGGAACGTAGCCCGTCTCCGAAGATTCTACGCCTAGCGCCGGATTCTGAGTTCGTCTCCTTCCTTCGTCTATATTTTACATATTACCTATCTTTTGTTTCTCTCCTTCTTCCCCCTTCCCATTACAGCCTTTGAAAGCTTGTTCGCACATTGTTCGCACACACTTGACGCACTACCCGCGCTCATTATACCTGGGGGCTTCTTTAACAGAAGCTTATTTCTAAGGGCTTCATGCCCAACACATGTGTCACACCTCCGCATGTACCTTTTATTCACCATTATATGCATCGATATGACTTAAGTTTTGGCCAAGCTGGGTTGCCTGGCTCCTGTGCTTACCCCTACGTTCCCGATTGTTCGGCTAGGCGGTAAAGGGAGCACCTCTGCGATTGTTACTGCCGGGTCAACCGGATGTGTACCTCGGACTGGGTGAAGCCGAAAGCTAGCGTTCTTAAGGGAATATTCGGTCGATGAACTAAAAGATGATTTCTTACCTATTTATTCATCTGCCCCCAGATGTTTTTCTGCTTTTTTTGCAGTCCGGACATGCACTTTAGGGCATGCCTCCCAGGGAAAGGAACCCCTATGGAACTATTCTCCCTGGAAGATGTTTCTTACTAACCATGTAATATAACATAACTAGTTGGGCACTTGTCTGATAAAGCAATAATGACCCCTACGCCTGGTCTCCATGCATGCCCTGGTTCTTATATAACCGCGAGGGTATTCGGACACACTCCAGACTATTGGGTCCCGAGGTTGAAGTGAAAAGGTCCGCTATGACAAACGATCTACAATCCGGCTAGAAGGCATTTTACATGTCATCTTAAATTACATAGTCAACTTGACTGGGCATACTCCTCTTCAATGCCATCCAGCAGGCTGTCTAGTTTATAGTCCTGTTGGGAATACTTTGCGGCCAATTCTACTTGGCCGTACACCAAGCTCACAGGGATCTCCTTCCCATCGGGCCCCGCAGGTCCGACCTCGGCCATGTGATTTGGGTCAGCCTTCATGTACCGCGTCTTCACCATAGCCCAGGCCTCCCTGGCGCCTTGATGGCAGGCCGATATCTTCCATAAGCGGAATCGCTGCCATGCTCCTTGAAGCCTCGCTGCAAGCTCTCCAAGGCCTTCGGGCAGGGAGACAGATGGCCACAAGGCCTGGGCGACGCCTTTCATCACCTGCCGAACTCGTTCATGTAGTTGCAAGAGCTCGGGAAGCAGGTCACCCATAGAACCGGGCATCTCCTCTGCAGGACGACCTGTGAGCATACCTACAGACATAACTCTGTTAGACGACTTCCTCGCCGAACTCTTTTTCAAAAGTTCGTTCAAGCACTTACTAAAAATGCCGCGTCGAAGTCGCTGATTCTCCTTAACGGAGTCAGATAGCTGGTGCGAACATCCTTTAGTTCCTCACCCAGCTGGGTGTTGGCATCTTGGAGATTATTTTTCTCCTGCCTCACCCTTGTAAGCACACTCTCGCTGGCCTTTAACCGGCGCAGGAGCTGTTTCTTGTCTGGATCTATCCCGGCGCCATCTGCAATATTATTGTCAGGCTTATACACACACCGCACTTCACAAATTACTTGTCTTTTGAAGCATATATTACCAGAGGGGGTCTCTCTGGCTTCCCCCGCTGCGGCTAGTGCGGCCTCAAGTTGGGCTTTGCACTCCTCCTGCTCCTGGGACAGTTGGGTATTCTTTTCGGTAAGACCATGCACAACAAATGATCCTTAAATCAGTTATTCTAACTATTTCAAGTCTCGGGGGCTACTGGTATATATAACTGTCAAATATTCTCACCCGTATGTCTTTTACATACTCCTCCATGGCTCTGGCTAGACCATTTTGAGCGGCACGGAGGTGCGCATCTCCCGAATTAAAGGCATCCAATGCCTCTGGGGAGAAACACGCGTCACGAAGAGCTGTTCGGCGGCGCCTGTGATTCATGGCACTCTCCACCTCGGAATTGGTGGCAGATAACCTGTCGGCACCCTCTATTGGAGGAACATCCGACGCACGCCTCGTGTTCGCCTTCGCTTCTCGACCTGGCTTTGGAGCCTGGCGAGCGGAGGACTGATTGGCAACCTCTCCGGATACAGTCCGGCGAGCGCTCTTCTTCCTGAATAGGCACGAGCATTAGTATGCCTCCCGGGAATAAAACCGGGGAGTAAGGTGACGCGCCATACCATTGCACCAGAGTTTCGATCCGGACTGCACTTCTTTTTAGCCTGCTGGGCCGTGCTGCCCCTTGTTGGCCAGCCGCCGCAGGCTCGGCTTTCCGCCCCAAGGGCGCCCCCTGCGAAACACCATCGGTATACGGTGATCGAGAACATGCATGGATGGGTCATTTTCAAAGTATCGGGACTTCGGTCTCAGTTACCTGCAAGGCGGGAAGTATTCCGGGGTAATCGGCCGTGATGGCGACCAAGGCATTATCGATGCTCAGTTGATGGAAAACCCCGTCGATCAGCTCCACCGATATGTCCGAATCCTCTTGGGAGGTCGGATCGAGGAACCGTTCCGGATCCTCGGGTTGTGGAGGTGGGCTGCTTATATCCTTTACGGCCCGGCGCAGTTCCTGCGCCAAAATCACAAAATGAGATATTTAACTATGGGAGTACGGATCGGATAGGCAAAAATGAATGTCCGCTTACCCAGCTTGGAGGATTGTTCATAGAAAATCCGCTCTGCGGATTGATGCAGAGGAATTCCTCCTCTTCTCCCTTGTACAATGCGGACAAGATCTTCGTCAGATCGGCGACCGATCCCGGCCCCTTACGGCCGCAGCGGGTGGCATCATCCTCCCCGTTGAAATCCCACATGGGGTGGCCTCTATACTGGAGCGGCTGCACCCCCCGCATAATGCATATGGCCATGACTCCGATCATGGTCAGTCCGGAATGAGCTAACAACCTTATCCGGCTCATCAGGTAAATGACGTCCCTATTGTTTTCCTTCTGAGGGCTCCGTGGACGCCAGCTTAGGCGTTTCTTCAAAGGAGCATTATTGAACTCGGGGAGGCCGACCTGAACAGGGTCCGGGAGGGGGACATCTTTTATATAAAACCATGCCGAAGGCCAGTCTTCGGATGCCTTCTTCGGGGTTCCGGACAGATATCCGGTCCGGCGATGCGCCATAGTTCGGCTCCACCCACTTGATATATCGACCCCTCTTGAGAACGGGGCACAAGACAGAACAGCTTCTTCCACAGCACGAAATAAGGCTCGATGCCCACAAACAGCTCGCAAAGGGCCACGAAGCCCGCGATATGTAGAATGGAGGCAGGCGTAAGGTGGTGCAACTGGAGGCCATAGAACTCCAGGAGCCCCTGGAGAAATGGATGAATTGGAAATCCGAGCCCTCTTATCAGATAAGAGAAAAGGCATACCCGCTCCCCTTTGGAGGGGCTGGGGACGCTCTCCGCTTGCTTTCCGCCCTTATAGGTGGCGAGTCCGGCTCGAACCGGGACCATGAAGGCTGGGGGAAGAAATCCCTTGGTTTGGAGCGCCACTAGCTCACTGTGCGGGACGGAACATCTCTCCCAATCTCCAGGCTTAGGGCTGGGAGGGCGAGAGGAAGAGCCACATCGACTGTCCATGATGGAATGGATTTTTGTCAGATGCGCTCTGATGAATGCTCGCGAAGGGAGGATGGTGTGATTCGGATCTAGATCCTCGTCTCTTTTATAGACAGCTCGTTTGCGTAGCTAGGGGGGTAAAAGTAAAAATACCCTGACTTTTCACATTCGTTCAACACGTGGAAGATGGCCATTATTGGGCGTAGAAGCCGAGGAGCGCAGTATTCACGGGAAACCGGACGCTATTCAACAGGTACACAGAATTTGGAGAAGAACCCGCCTTGCAATGCCGAAGACAACATGCGCACCGGACTCGTCGTCATTGAAGCCTGGTTCGGGGGCTACTGAGGGAGTCCCGGACTAGGGGGTGTCCGGATAGCCGAACTATCATCTTCGGCCGGACTCCTGGACTATGAAGATACAAGATTGAAGACTTCGTCCCGTGTCCGGAGGGGACTTTCCTTGGCGTGGAAGGCAAGCTTGGCGATACGGATGTGTAGATCTCCTACCATTGTAACCGACTCTGTGTAACCCTAACCCTCTTCGGTGCCTATATAAATCGGAGGGTTTTAGTCCGTAGGACGAACAACAATCATACCATAGGCTAGCTTCTAGGGTTTAGCCTCTCTGATCTCGTGGTAGATCTACTCTTGTACTACCCATATCATCAATATCAATCAAGCAGGAGTAGGGTTTTACCTCCATCGAGAGGGCCCGAACCTGGGTAAAAACATTGTGTCCCCTGTCTCCTGTTACCATCCGCCTAGACGCACAGTTCGGGACCCCCTACCCGAGATCCACCAGTTTTGACACCGACATCGACCGACTCCTGCTTGCATCTAGAGTATAAAGTTCATAAAGAACAGAGTAACGCATTAAGCAAGATGACATGATGTAGAGGGATAAAATAAAGCAATATGATATAAACCCCATGTTTTTATCCTCGATGGCAACAATACAATACGTGCCTTGCAACCCTTTCTGTCACTGGGTAAGGACACCGCAAGATTGAACCCAAAGCTAGGCACTTCTCCCATGGCAAGGAAGATCAATCTAGTAGGCCAAACCAAACTGATAATTCAAAGAGACTTGCAAAGATAACTCAATCACACATAAAAGAATTCAGAGGAGATTCAAATATTTCTCATAGATAAACTTGATCATAAACCCACAATTCACCGGATCTTGACAAACACACAGCAAAAAGAGTTTACATCGAATAGATCTCCACAAGAGAGGGGGAGAACATTGTATTGAGATCCAAAAAGAGAGAAGAAGCCATCTAGCTAATAACTATGGACCCGAAGGTCTGTGGTAAACTACTCACAACTCATCGGAGGGGCTATGGTGTTGATGTAGAATCCCTCCGTGGTCGATTCCCCCTCTGGCGGAGGGCCGGCGAAGGCTCGAAGATGGGATCTCGCGGATACAGAAGGTTACGACGGTGGAAATTGTGTTTCGTTGGCTCCCTGGATGTTTTCGGGGTACGTAGGCTTATATAGGAGGAAGAAGTACGTCGGTGGCCGCCCGAGGAGCCCACGAGACAGGGGGGCGCGCCCTCCCCTCTCGTGGCCGCCTCGGCTGCTTCTTGACTTGCACTCCAAGTCCTCTGGATCACGTTCGTTCCAAAAATCACGCTCCCTAAGGTTTCATTCGTTTGGACTCTGTTTGATATTCCTTTTCATCGAAATACTGAAATAGGCAAAAAACAAGAATACGAGCTGGGCCTCTGGTTAGTAGGTTAGTCCCAAAAATGATATAAATGTGTAAAAGAAAGCCCATAAACATCCAAAAGGGGTAATATAATAGCATGGAACAATCAAAATTATAGATATGTTGGAGACGTATCAGACACCTATGTTAGTAAGCTTGCCAGGAGCAGAGCATATGGCAAGCCAAGGATGTTTTCAGATGCCATTGACCATAGGTAGGCATGTTTTCCCTTCAGATCTGATAATTCTGGAGTCGCAAGGTTTGGATGTGATTTTGGCTATGGATTGGTTATTGATGACATCGATTGCGCCAGTAAGTCAATTATGCTCACCACCCCAGAAGGAAGAAGGATCAAGTATGTATCCTGGCATGTGCCGAAGAGGACTCAAATAAATTCCTTATCAGGAGTTGTACAGGAGGAAGTACCAGTGGTGAAGGATTACCCCGACGTGTTTTCGGATGAGTTGCCAGGCATGCCACCGAATAGAGACATTGAGTTTTTGATTGAGGTTTTGCCAGGCACAGCACCAATATCCAAGAGACCGTATCGGATGCCCGCAAAGGATTTGGAGGAAATTAAGAATTGGAATAAGGAGTTACTGGATAAAGGTTACATTCGACCAAGTTCATCACCTTGGGGAGTGCTACCTCTTGAGCATTGCGTTGGTTTTTCCCTTGAAGAGGAAAGGGTGATGCAGCAAAGTAGCGTAAGTATTTCCCTCAGTTTTGAGAACCAAGGTATCAATCTAGTAGGAGGCTCCTCAAAAGTCCCACGCACCTACACAAACAAACAAGAACCTCGCAACCAACGCGATAAAGGGGTTGTCAATCCCTTCACGGTAACTTGCAAAAGTGAGATCTGATAGAGATAATAAGATAAGATAAATATTTTGGTATTTTTATGATATAGATTGGAAGATAAAAGATGCCATTAAAAGTAGATGGAAAACTTATATGATAAAAGATAGACCCGGGGGCCATAGGTTTCACTACTGGCTTCTCTCAAGATAGCATAAGTATTACGGTGGGTGAACAAATTACTGTCGAGCAATTGATAGAAAAGCGCATAGATATGAGATTATCTAGGCATGATCATGTATATAGGCATCACGTCCGCAACAAGTAGATCGAAACAATTCTACATCTACTACTATTACTCCACACATCGACCGACTCTTGCCTACATCTAGAGTATTAAGTTCATAAGAACAGAGTAACACATTAAGAAAGATGACATGATGTAGAGGGATAAACTCATGCAATATGATATAAACCCCATCTTTATATCCTCGATGGAAACAATACGATACATGCCTTGCTGCCCCTGCTATCACTGGGAAAGGACACCGCAAGATTGAACCCAAAGCTAAGCACTTCTCCCATTGCAACAAAGATCAATCTAGTAGGCCAAACCAAACTGACAATTCAAAGAGACTTGCAAAGATAACCAATCATACATAAAAGAATTCAGAGAAGATTCAATTATTTCTCATCGATAAACTTGATCATAAACCCACAATTCATCGGATCTCGACAAACACACAGCAAAAAGAGTTACATCGAATAGATCTCCAAGAAGATCGAGGAGAACTTTGTATTGAGATTCAAAGAGAGAGAAGAAGCCATCTAGCTAATAACTATGGACCCGAAGGTCTATGGTAAACTACTCACAACTCATTGGAGAGGCCTTAGAGATGATGTATAGGCCCTCCATGGTCGATTCCCCCTCCGGCGGAGCGCCGGCGAAGGCTCCAAGATGGGATCTCACGGATACATAAGGTTGCGGTGGTGGAATTAGGTTTTCGTGGTGCTCCTGGATGTTTTCGGGGTACATGGATATATATATAGGAGTAAGAAGTAGGTCAGTTGATGCTCGAGGGGCCCACGAGGGTGGGGGGCGCGCCCACCCCCTGGCGGCGCGCCGGGCACCCTCGTGGCTGCCTCGTTTGTTGCTTGACGTCCACTCCAAGTCTCCTGGTTTGCATTTGTTCCAAAAAGATCGCTGATAACCCACAAGTATAGGGGATCGCAACAGTTTTCGAGGGTAGAGTATTCAACCCAAATTTATTGATTCCACACAAGTGGGGCCAAAGAATATTCTCAAGTATTAGCAGTTGAGTTGTCAATTCAACCACACCTGGATAACTTAGTATCTGCAGCAAAGTAGTATGATAGTAATGGTAACAGTGGCAAAAGTAAAGATAGCAGTTTTGTAGTAGTTGTAACAGTAGCAACGAAAAAGTAAATAAGCGAAGCACAATATGTGAAAAGCTCGTAGGCATTGGATCAGTGATGGATAATTATGTCGGATGCGATTCCTCATGTAATAGTTATAACATACGGTGACACAGAACTAGCTCCGGTTCATCAATGTAATGTAGGCATGTATTCCAAATATAGTCATACGTGCTTATGGAAAAGAACTTGCATGACATCTTTTGTCCTACCCTCCCATGGCAGAGGGGTCCTAATGGAAACTAAGGGATATTAAGGCCTCCTTTTAATAGAGTACCGAACCAAAGCATTAACACATAGTGAATACATGAACTCCTCAAACTACAGTCATCACCGAGAAGTATCCCGATTATTGTCACTTTGGGGTTGTCGGATCATAACACATAATAGGTGATTATAGACTTGCAAGATAGGATCAACAACTCACATATATTCATGAAAACATACTAGGTTCAGATCTGAAATCATGGCACTTGGGCCCTAGTGACAAGCATTAAGCATAGCAAAGTCATAGCAACATCAATCTC
The DNA here is from genome assembly GCA_963921465.1 of Triticum timopheevii. Taxonomy (NCBI): domain Eukaryota; kingdom Viridiplantae; phylum Streptophyta; class Magnoliopsida; order Poales; family Poaceae; genus Triticum; species Triticum timopheevii. The sequence continues at coordinate 193,274,299 of OY997264.1, read as the reverse complement.
AGAACATAGTGGATACTATGGATCAAACCCTAACAAAATTAACTTGATTACATGGTAAATCTCATCCAACCCATCACCATCCAGCAAGCCTACGATGGAATTACTCACGCACGGCGGTGAGCATCATGAAATTGGTGATGGAGGATGGTTGATGATGACGACGGCGATGAATCCCCCTCTCCGGAGCCCCGAACGAACTCTAGATCAGCCCTCCTGAGAGAGATTATGGCTTGGCGGCGGCTCCTTGTCGTAAAACGCGATGAAACTTTCTCTCTGATTTTTCTCTCCGCGAAACAGAATATATAGAGTTGGAGTTGAGGTCGGTGGAGCAGCAGGGGGCCCATGAGACAGGGGAGCGCGCCCAGGGGGAGGGGACGCGCCCCCCACCCTCGTGGACATGGTGTGGGCCCCCTCGCCTTGATTCTTTCACCAGTATTTTTTATATTTTCCAAAAGTTATCTCCGTGGATTTTCAGGTCATTCCGAGAACTTTTGTTTTCTGCACAATAAACAACACCATGGCAGTTCTGCTGAAAACAACGTCAGACCAGGTTAGTTTCTTTCAAATCATGAAAATTAGAGTCCAAAACAAGGGCAAAAGTGTTTGGAAAAGTAGATACGTTGGAGATGTATCAATCGCTCCCGAAGGTTTCATCCCGTTTGGACTCCGTTTGATATTCATTTTCTTTGAAACATCGAAATAGGCAAAAAAAAACAGCAATTTGGGCTGGGCCTCCGGTTAGTAGGTTAGTACCAAAAAATGATATAAAAGGGTAAAGTAAAGCCCATAAACATCCAAAACAGGTAATATAATAGCATGGAACAATCAAAAATTATAGATACGTTGGAGACGTATTAAGCATCCCCAAGCTTAATTCCTGCTCGTCCTCGAGTAGGTTAATGATAAAAACAGAATTTTTGATGTGGAATGCTACCTAGCATAATCCTTAATGTAATTTTATTTATTGTGGCATGAATGTTCAGATCCAAATGATTCAAAATAAAAGTTCATATTGACATAAGAAATAGTAATACTTCAAGCATACTAATCTAAGCAATCATGTCTTCTCAAAATAGCATGGCTAAAGAAAGTTTATCCCTACAAAATCGTATAGTTCGGTCATGCTCCATTTTCGTCACACAAGAATGCTCTCATATTGCACACCCACGATGACAAGCCAAGCAATTGTTTCATGCTTTAGCAATCTCAAACTTTTTTCAACTTTCACGCAATACATGAGCGTGAGCCATGGATATAGCACTATGGGTGGAATAGAATATGATGATAGAGGTTGTGTGGAGAAGACAAAAAAAGAAGAAAGACTCATGTTAACGAGGCTAATCAACGGGCTATGGAGATGCCCATCAATTGATGTCAACATGAGGAGTAGGGATTGCCATGCAACGGATGCACTAGAGCTATAAATGTATGAAATCTCAACAAAAGAAACTAGTGGGTGTGCATCCAACTTGCTTGCTCACGAAGACCTAGGGCATTTTGAGGAAGCCCATCGTTGGAATATACAAGCCAAGTTCTATAATGAAAAATTCCCACTAGTATATGAAAGTGACAACAAATGAGACTCTCTATATGAAGAACATGGTGCTACTTTGAAACACAAGTGTGGAAAAGGATAGTAGCATTGTCCCCCTTTTTTGGGCCTTTCTTTTTTTGGCCTTTCTCTTTTTTTAATTTGGCCTTTTTTGGCCTTTCTTTTTTTAAGGGATAATGCTCTAATAATGATGATCATCACACTTCTATTTATTTACAACTCATGAGTTACAACTCAAAAGTAGAACAAGATATGACTCTACACGAACGCCTCCAGTGGTGTACCGGGATGGGCAATGAATCAAGAGTGACATGTATGAAAAATTATGAAGGTGGTTGTCGGTGTCAAAACCGGCGGATCTCGGGTAGGGGGTCCCGAACTGTGCGTCTAGGCGGATGGTAACAGGAGACAAGGGACACGGTGTTTTTACCCAGGTTCGGGCCCTCTCGATGGAGGTAAAACCCTACTCCTGCTTGATTAATATTGATGATATGGGTAGTACAAGAGTGGATCTACCACGAGATCAAGGAGGCTAAACCCTAGAAGCTAGCATATGGTATGATTGTTGTTGTGATTGTTCGTCCTATGGACTAAAACCCTCTGGTTTATATAGACACCGGAGAAGGCTAGGGTTACACAGAGTCGGTTACAATGGTAGGAGATCTACATATCCGTATTGCCAAGCTTGCCTTCCACGCCAAGGAAAGTCCCATCCAGACACGGGACAGAGTCTTCAATCTTGTATCTTCATAGTCTTGGAGTCCGGCCGATGATGATAGTTCGGCTATCCGGACACCCCCTAGTCCAGGACTCCCACAGTAGCCCCTGAACCAGGCTTCAATGACGACAAGTCCGGCGCGCATATTGTCTTCGGCATTGCAAGGCGGGTTCCTCCTCCGAATAATTCATAGAAGATTGCGAACGCCAGGATAGTGTCCGGCTCTGCAAAATAAATTCCACGTACCACCGTAGAGAGAATAATATTTACACAAGTTCAATCTGCTGACGTATTTTGTGGTGTGACGTCACACCACTACCAAGCCTTTACTTGAATCGTTTTTATTATACCACCTCAGCGCGTTTAGCGAAGCTGTTTCTTTGGCACGTCTTGTCGAAGCAGAGAGCGCGTTCCCCTTATTCCGGGATTCCCAACAATACAGATGTGGGTAACCCAACCGCGCCATTGATAGTGGCGCTTGGGAGATAAGCGAGTTTTACCAGGCCGGTGGGGACGTATAATTTCGCCCGCCCATATATAAGGGGATAAGGATCCACCTCTTTTACCTACGCCTTCCTCCTCCTTTGCTTATCCGTCTCCGCGCACTTGAGCTCCAGCGCCCAAGTCAGCACAGCTCACCTCGACCCTTTCCAGCCATGTCCGGGGCGGGAGGCAAGTGGATGGCCTCCTCCGTTACGGAGGGGCACATCGAGAAGCTGCGCGGCGCCGGATATCTGTCCAGCGACATCGCGCACCGGCTGCCCGATGAGGGGCAGCTCATCCCCTCCCCCAGGCCCCATGAGAGGGTCGTATTCCTTCCCCACTTCCTCCACGGACTGGGCTTCCCACTCCACCCCTTCGTCCGGGGGCTCATGTACTACTACGGCCTGGATTTCCATGATCTGGCCCCAAATTTCATCCTCAATATCTCGGCGTTTATCGTCGTGTGCGAGGCCTTCCTCTGCATCCAGCCCCACTTCGGCTTGTGGCTAAAGACCTTCAATGTCAAGCCGAAGGTTGTGAAGGGCAGCCAAGCGGAGTGCGGAGGCGCCATGGTGGGCAAAATGCCCAACGTCACCTGGCTTGAGGGTGGCTTCATGGAATCCATCAAAGGGTGGCAATCGGGGTGGTTCTATATCACCAAGCCACGTGACCCTAAATGGGCAGCGGCCCCCGAGTTCAGATCTGGCATCCCCATGCAGCTCACCTCCTGGAAAGAGAAGGGCTTGCTTTGGGGTAGTTCGGAGGAGCTGACCGGACTCCAGTCCCGTCTCCAGACCCTGGTGAACAAGAAGCTCAAGCTTGTCAACGTGATCCAGGTCATGCTCGTCCGTCGGATTCTCCCCTGCCAGCAACGGGACTTCAATTTGTGGGAGTTTGATCCGGCACGGCACCGGACTTTAAGCAGGCTCTTCGACACTACGTACGAAGCTGCCTCGAGGGTGCTGTTCAAGGGTGCCGAAGCTCCCGCATCCGCTACCGAAGATCGCGGATTCAGCACGCAGCGTCCGGCTGGCGAGGTAAGCTATGTTATCCTTTAGGGGACATTTGCTTTTCATAGTTTGACTCTATGCGGGATCTAAACTCCCAATGCCTTTAACAGGACTGGCAGAAGATGTCCGGACAGGTTAACTGTCCGGCTCCCCTTCCAGAAGACCCAGCGGACGCCCGCTTGACAGGGCTGCTGGTCCCGGCACTTTATGTGGTGCCGGAGAAGAAGGCCAAGAAGAAGGCCACGGGAACCCGAAGGAGTTCCCGGCGTCAGGTGATATCGGACTCATCGTCCGATGACTCCGAGGCGGACTCCTCCCCTGAAGACGAGGAGGAGAAGAAAGAGGCCTCTCCCTCAGTAGGGGGAGAGAAAAAGAGGAAGGCCTCCCCAACGAGGGAGGCCGAAGGGTCCAAGAAAGGAAGGACCCTTCCCCCGGACTGCTCCGCCAACGTTGGCGACGGCAACGAGGAGTGGCCCTCAAGGGCCAAGCCCCTGGCAAGATCGTAAGTATTCGGACTCCTAGATAATTTATAATTTTCCTTTTTGCCACACGGTGTCTTTCTAATGTCGCATACAACCTGTAGTCCGGCCAAGGACGATCTTCCCGCTTCGTCGAGCGGGTCCTTGGGTACGTTGGATATGGATTCTCTTTCGACTGCCTCCACCCCACGTGACGCTGACGACACCGAGGTGGGATCCCGGGAAGGGACCCGCCAGGAGGAGGAGGCCCCGGAGGTGCCGCAGGGCAACCTCCCGGACTCTGCACCGGACTCCGCACCGGAACCTGCAGTGGTTCCGGAGTCCGGCGAGCGGCCCCTTCGTAAGAAGGGAAAGACTGTGACGCCGGCGGCCTCCGTCCAATCGGAGGCGCCGGATAACTTGCTGGAGGCGCTCGACGGCGCTTCCATTGAAGAAGAACACCGCACTGTCATGAGTGCGGTGATTCAGAAGGTTCAGCTTGCTAAGAGTGGGCTGACTGAAGCCTGCAACAGCCTTCTAACAGGATTTGAGGTAAGAACTTTAAGATATGTAATATAATACCGCATAGACAGTAGCCCCTGATGCTCGGTTCGGTGTTCGGAAAGAAAAGCCAGACTGAGGATCTAAAAAAGATATACGCAGGAGTTCTAAAAAATATGTCAATATGGGATTGCAGGCTGCGCTGCTGACCTCTGCCGCACTGAGTGCGGAGGTCGATGCTTTGAAGCAGAGCCTCGAGCGGTCCGAGAGCGAGCTCGGCCATGCCAAGAAGCAGCTCGAGGACAAGAAAGGTGAGTAACACCGTATTAATTTTGTACCTTACAGAAAAGGATTTGGTTGCAAGAGAAATAACAAGGATAACATGCGTACTACAGGGGCCACGAACGAGGTGGCCACCCTGAAGGAGGCGGTGTCTGCGGCCGAACGCAATGTGGCCGCCGAGCGAGCCGAGCGAGAGAAGCAGGAGGCGCGGGTGGCGGAGGTGCAGCAAGAGCTCTAGGCTCTCATGGAAAAACATGAGAGTTTGGGGCGCGACTCAAAGACTCGAGAGTCCGAGCTTGCATCGGCTCTTGAGAGTGCCAAAGCCGCTAAGGCCAAAGCCCACAAGGCCCTCCAGGAAATCGAGGCGTTGAAGAAGATAGCGGCGGGTAAGGCATTTTTCATGCAAAGCAAGCATGTGAATGTGAATTACCTATTACTTACCCGAATTCGGAGCTCTCCAGGAGCGTTCGCAGATCTGCCCTGCAGTGTGTCCGATGCTGCCGCTTTCTACCGGGCCGAGGAGGGGAGCTCGACGGGGAAGGTTTTCTGGTCTCAGTATGCTGAGGCCGGACATCCGGTGCCCCTTAGCGACCAGCTGAAGCAGCTGGTCGAGCTCCACAAGGTGGCCGAACAGGCCATGAAGGGCCTCATAGTTCGGCTGTGGCCCAAGGAGGCCATGCCTGGGAGCTACTTCAGCCTGGTGCGGCGGCTGGTGGATGCGTGTCCCTGGGTTGAAGTCGTCAAGCAATCCGCCTGCATTGAAGGTGCCCGTCGGGCCCTTGCCCGTGCAAAGGTGCACTGGGGCAGGATGGATGCTGAGAAGCTTGTGACGGACGCGCCACCGGCGGGCAAGGAGTATCGCACGCCCGAAATGTATTATAAGAGTGTCCTGAAAGGTGCCCGCATGATTGCGGGTGAGTGCTCCAAAGATGTAATATTTGAGTAGACTCACATTTTGTTATCCTGTGCGTTGAAAACTTTGTTCATATGCACTAAGCAACACTTGTTAATTTAAAGTATTACCTTATGTGCGGCCGTTTATCAAATCTGAGAGATGGCAAGTCGTCGGCTTCAGCCCCCATGCCACTAGTGCTGGGGTGTTCGGGATAAACTTGAGCGCTGTTGTTCCCATGTTTGGGTCCATCTAGGGAGGCGCGCAACACAACGAACGAGGCAATCGGACTTATAATGCTTGAACACTCTCACTTAGCCATAGAATTCTATAATTATAAATTTCGGCGAAGCCCCTAGTGTTCGGAAGACCGAGTTCGGGGCGCTATCCACGCCTGGGCCGGACAAAGTCGGTTCCTCGCTCTAAGCGGCATAAGTCTTTAGGGACTCGAAAAAACCTCTCGAACAGCGACCAGCTCTCATCGTATCATGACGGTCAGTTTTAGCTTTCTCCACTGAGGCGCTCGCCCAGCTCAACCGGGGCGCAATCGCAGTGGTTCTCCCAGTGCTACCTTAGCCGATACAACGGAACATAAGGTACCAAAACATGGGAGCCAAGCAAACCCAACTATTGACCCAAGACATGATTCGGAGCCGATGCATATAATGCTATAAGTTCGGGGTGCCGCACTTGTGAAAGTGTTCGGACTTATCACACCATAATGTGGGGAACTTAAGCCCCTGGTGTATTTAGCCGTACCAGAGTGTACGGATGCAACATGTCATAAATGAACATATGTGTAAGAAAGAAATGCAATTATAAGCAAAAAGCGATGCATTGTTTATTCCAGAAATACTGCCATGAATGCAGAACGATACAAATAGTGCTGTAAGCAAGGGATGGGACTAGTAAACATGTACCCCTCCAGGGGTAGGCTGCGGAATAGTGTATAAAACATATTTAATGCTCGTAATGGAGACCACCTGAGTGTTCGTCGTAGCCTTTCTCCTTCCCTGGCTGTTGCATCGTGAGTTCGGCAGGTCTACTGCCGGACAGGCCCTCTAGTAAGTGGAGTCCTGTGGATAAGAAGAGAAAGAAAAAAAAAGGATGGCACACTTGGGAGCCCCTGGTGTGGTTGAGCCGCACTCTGGGCCTGTTGTGGTCGTGCCCCTCCCCCTATGCCCATGGTATCTCCAGAGCGTAATGATGTACGTGAAGGACCAGTCTTGCAATTTTGTGAGGGTTGGGGTTGGGGCCGCATTGCTACGTGTGCTCGGAACGTGCCAGGTGGTCTTGTTGTAAGTTACTCCGGGCGCGTTTGGCCGTGTCCGGTCGCTTAACGGCCGGACTCGAAAATTGCCTTAAGAGGCTGCTTTGTACTTCTGCCGCGAGAGCCGCTGTGTGTTCCTCCATTCGGAGGGAGCGTTCAGTGTTTCCGTTGACCGTAATGACTCCTCGAGGGCCTGGCATCTTGAGATTGAGGTATGCGTAGTGCGGCACCGCGTTGAACTTTGCGAACGCGGTTCGTCCGAGCAGAGCATGATAGCCGCTGCGGAACGAAACTATGTCGAAGATTAACTCCTCGCTTCGGAAGTTATCCGGGGATCCGAAGACCACTTCAAGTGTGACTGAGCCTGTACAATTGGCCTCTACACCTGGTATGACGCCTTTGAAGGTCGCCTTTGTTGGTTTAATCCTTGAGGGGTCTATGCCTATCTTGCGCACTGTATCCTGATAAAGCAGGTTCAGGCTGCTGCCGCCGTCCATCAGGACTCTAGTCAGGTGAAATCCATCGATGATTGGGTCCAACACCAATGCGGCGAATTTGCCATGGCGGATGCTGGTGGGGTGGTCCCTTCAATCAAAAGTGATCGGGCAAGAGGACCATGGATTGAACTTTGGGGCGACTGGCTCCATCGCATATACGTCCCTGAGTGCACGCTTCCTCTCCCTTTTGGGTATGTGGGTTGCGTATATCATGTTCACCGTCCACACTTGTGGGGGGAAGCCCTTCTGTCCTCTATTGTTCGACGGCCAGGTCTCTTCCTCGTCATCGCTATGCAGCCCCTTGTCATTGTTTTCGGCAATTAACTTGCCTGCCTGCTTGAATACCCAACAATCCCTGTTGGTGTGATTAGCTAGCTTTTCGGGCGTGCCGTGTATCTGGCACGAGCGGTCGAGTATTCGGTCCAAATTGGATGGACCCGGAGTAGTTCTTTTGAATGGCTTTTTCCGCTGACCGGGTTTAGAGCCTATGAATCCGGCATTGACTGTCGTATCCTCAGTGTTATCGCCGTTAACGCGGCGTTTGTTTTTGTTGCGACGCGACCTGCCATTACGGTCCTTGGTATCCGGACTGCCAGAATTTTTGCTGAGGTTGTTACTGCAGGCTAGCTAGCTGTCCTCTCCCGCGCAGAAGCGGGTCATAAGTGATGTGAGGGCTGCCATGGATTTCGGCTTTTCCTGTCCTAGGTGCCGGGCAAGCCACTCATCACGGATGTTATGTTTGAAGGCTGTGAGGGCCTCTGCATCCGGACAGTCGATGATTTGATTTTTCTTTGTTAAGAACCGTGTCCAGAACTGTCTGGCCAATTCGTCTGGCTGCTGAATTATGTGGCTTAGGTCACCGGCGTCTGGTGGTCCCACATATGTGCCCTGGAAGTTGTCAAGGAATGCGGCTTCCAGGTTTTCCCAACACCCAATTGATTATGCTGGCAAGCTGTTAAGCCAATGCCGAGCTGGTCCTTTAAGCTTGAGTGGGAGATATTTGATGGCGTGAAGATCGTCACCGCGGGCCATGTGGATATGAAGGAGATAGTCTTCGATCCAAACCGCGGGGTCTGTTGTGCCATCGTAGGATTCAATGTTTACGGGTTTAAACCCTTCGAGGATTTGATGATCCATTACTTCATCTATGAAGCATAGTGGGTGTGCGGCGCCTCTATATTGGGCTATATCACGACGTAGCTCCAACGAGCTTTGTCTACTATGTTCGGCCCGGCCGGAGTTGCCGTATCCGGCGCGACGGTCGTCGTCGCGCATCGTGGGCGCCCACGTGATCCGTAGATCGATCTTGATTGTCTTGCCTTATCCTCCAATATGTCTCGCAAGTCCGGCGCATTCCCCCGTGGCTTCGTACTTTTCGAGCGGTGCCGGGGTACGGTTCTAATGGAGGGCCTAAAGGCCTCTCTGTCGCGGCCACGAGGTGGTCGGTCAGCCGTATTGCGCTCTGGTGATGCAGGTTTATATGCCTCCTCCTCTAATCGGGGGAGCAGCTTGCGTTTGGGGTAGCTTTTGGAGGGGCGTTCGAGTTCATACTCTTCGGCCGCAATGACTTCAGTCCATCTGTCGGCTAGTAGGTCCTGATCAGCTCTAAGCTGTTGCTGCTTTTTCTTTAGGCTGTTCGCCGTGGCCATTAACCTGCGTTTGAAACGCTCTTGTTCGACGGGATCCTCGGGCACGACGAATTCGTCGTCGTTGAGGCCTGCCTCGTCTCCGGAGGGAGGCATGTAATTATCATCCTCTACCTCTTCATCTGCCGCTCTCTCATGAGGGTTGGCTTCTCCGTCCTCCCGTGCTGAGTCTTGCTGGAGGGGTTTCTCTTCGGCACTCTCTGGGGTGTTGTTATCTCCGGTGCCGGAATCTCCATTCTTGCTGTGGCGGGATTTAGAGCGGCGCCGCTGACGCCGGCGCTTGGGCTGTTTCTTAGAGGAGTCTTCCTCCGCTTTTTCCTTGTCATTCCCATCCTTTGGGATGTCCACCATATATATGTCGTATGACGAGGTGGTCCTCCAGTGCCCCATAGGCGCTGGTTCTTGGTCGTCTCCGGCATCGTCGTCCATACCGTCGATGTCTTCGGAGTCGTAGTCTAGCATGTCGGTTAGATCGTCGACAGTGGCTACAAAGTGGGTGGTGGGTGGGCTTTCAATTTCTTCGTCGTCCGCATCCCAACCATCCTGACCGCAATTCGGCCAGGGCTCTCCTGATAGCGAGAGATACTTTAGCGAATCCAGGATGTCGCCAAAAGGTGAGTGTTGAAAGATGTCTACGGCGGTGAACTCCATGATCGGCGCCCAATCGAATTCGATTGGAGGGGGCGCAGGAGGTTCGGAGTCCGGCACCTCGGAGTCACGAGCGTCGCAAGGGACAAAATCAGTATTCGGCTCCATCGCCGTAGAGGTTGCAGCCCCCGAGGCGGTGTCTAGCCACCCATCCTCGATCTATGTGGTTGGCTCCGAACTAAGGGTCGGAGCGGACTCATGTGCGGCCTCCAGGGTACTGTCCGGCAGCAGAGCTAAATCCTGCACATCGAGACAGTGCGGCGCGCTCGGCTGTGGCTCGAATCCATCGAAGATCAAGTCTCCGCAGATGTCAGCCGTGAAGTTTAGACTTCCAAATCTGACCTGATGGCCAGGGGCGTAGCTTTCGATCTGCTCCAGATGGCCAAGCGAATTGGCCCGCAGTGCAAAGCCGCCGAATACGAAGATCTGTTCGCGGAGAAAAGTCTCACCCTGGACTGCGTTGTTGATGATGATCGAAGGAGCCATCAAGCCTATCGGTGACGACACAGAGGAACTCTCAATGAAAGCACCAATGTCAGTGTCAAAACCGGCGGATCTCGGGTAGGGGGTCCCGAACTGTGCGTCTAGGCGGATGGTAACAGGAGACAAGGGACACGGTGTTTTTACCCAGGTTCGGGCCCTCTCGATGGAGGTAAAACCCTACTCCTGCTTGATTAATATTGATGATATGGGTAGTACAAGAGTGGATCTACCACGAGATCAAGGAGGCTAAACCCTAGAAGCTAGCCTATGGTATGATTGTTGTTGTGATTGTTCGTCCTATGGACTAAAACCCTCCGGTTTATATAGACACCGGAGAAGGCTAGGGTTACACAGAGTCGGTTACAATGGTAGGAGATCTACATATTAGTATTGCCAAGCTTGCCTTCCACGCCAAGGAAAGTCCCATCCGGACACGGGACGGAGTCTTCAATCTTGTATCTTCATAGTCTTGGAGTCCGGCCGATGATGATAGTTCGGCTATCCGGACACCCCCTAGTCCAGGACTCCCTCAGTGGCTTTGCCACAATACGATGTCAACTACATGATCATGCAAGGCAATATGACAATGATGATGCATGTCATGATGAATGGAACGGTGGAAAGTTGCATGGCAATATATCTCGGAATGGCTATGGAAATGCCATAAAAGGTAGGTATGGTGGCTGTTTTGAGGAAGATATAACGAGGTTTATGTGTGATAGAGCGTATCGTATCACGGGGTTTGGATGCACCGGTGAAGTTTGCACCAACTCTCAAGGTGAGAAAGGGCAATGCACGGTACTGAAGAGGCTAGCAATGATGGAAAGGTAAAAGTGCGTATAGTCCATGGACTCACATTAGTCATAAAGAACTCATATACTTATTGCAAAAATGTACAAGTCAACAGAAACCAAGAACTACATGCATGCTCCTAGGGGGATAGATTGGTAGGAAAATACCATCGCTCGTCCCCGACCGCCACTCATAAGGATGACAATCTAAGAACACCTCATGTTTCAAATTTGTTACACAACGGTTACCATATGTGCATGCTACGGGACTTGACAACTTCAACACAAGTATTCTTTAAATTCATAATTACCTAACTAGCATGACTCTAATATCACCACCTCCATATCTCAAAACAATTATCAAGTATCAAATTGATCATAGCATCCAATTCACTTCCTATGATAGTTTTTATTATAACCAACTTGGATGCCCATCATTCTAGGACCAATTTTATAACCATAGCAAATGCCATGCTGTTCTGAAAGACTCTCAAAATAATATAAGTGAAGTATGAGAGATCAACATTTTCTACAAAATTAAACCACCGTCGTGCTCTAAAAGGTATAAGTGAAGCACTAGAGCAAAATTATCTAGCTCAAATGATATAAGTGAAGCACATAGAGTATTCTAATAAATTCCAAATCATGTGGGTCTCTCCCAAAAGGTGTGTACAACAAGGATGATTGTGGTAATCTAAAAATCAAAGACTCATATCATACAAGACGCTCCAAGAAAAACACATATCATGTGGCGAATAAAAATATAGCTCCAAGTAAAGTTACCGATAGACGAAGACGAAAGAGGGGATGCCTTCCGGGGCATCCCCAAGCTTAGGCTTTTGGTCATCCTTGAATATATTGGGGTTCCATGGGCATCCCCAAGCTTAGGCTCTTGCCACTCCTTATTCCATAGTCCATTAAATCTTTACCCAAAACTTGAAAACTTCACAACACAAAACTCAACAGGAAATCTCATAAGCTCCGTCAGTGCAAGAAAGAAAAACCACCACATAACGTACTGTAATGAACTCATTATTTATTTATATTGGTGTTAAACCTACTTTATTACAACTTCTCTATGGTTCATACCCCCCGATACTAGCCATAGATGCATCAAAATAAGCAAACAACACACGAAAAACAGAATCTGTCAAAAACAGAACAGTCTGTAGCAATCTGTAACTTTCGAATAATTATGGAACTCTAAACATCCTACCAAAATAGGAAGTCCTGGGAAATTTGTCTATTGATCTACATCAAAAAGAATCAATGCAAAATCACGTTTCTGTGATTTACCAAAATTATTTTCGTGCGCGCAAAAGTTTCTGTTTTTCAGCAGAATCAAATTAACTATCACCGTAGGTTATCCTATAGGTTCTACTTGGCACAAACACTAATTAAAACATGAAAACACATCTAAACAGAAGCTATATGAAATATTTATTACTAAACAGAAGCAAAAAGTAAAAAACAAAAATAAAATTGGGTTGCCTCCCAACTAGCGCTATCGTTAAACGCCCCTAGCTAGGCATAAAAGCAAGGATAGATCTAAGTAGTGCCGTCTTTGGCATTCAATTCATAAGTAGCTCGCATAATAGATTCATAAGGTAATTTAACTTTTCTTTCTTGGAAAGTGTTCCATCCCTTTCCTTAATGGAAATTGGAATCTAATATTCCCTTCCTTCATATCAATAATTGCACCAATCGTTCTAAGGAAAGGTCTACCAAGAATGATAGGACATGAAAGATTGCAATCTATATCAAGAACAATAAAATCTACGGACACATAATTTCTATTTGCAACAATAAGAACATCATTGTTCCTTCCCGTAGGTTTTTTAATGGTGGAATCCGCAAGGTGCAAGTTTAAAGAGCAATCATCAAAATCATGGAAAACTAGCACATCACATAAAGTTTTCGGAATAGTGGAAACACTAGCACCCAAATCACACAAAGCATAGCACTCATGATCTTTAATTTTAATCTTTATAGTAGGTTACCACTCATCACAAAGTTTTCTAGGTATAGAAACTTCCAAATTAAGTTTTTCTTCATAAGATTGCATCAAGGCATCAACAATATGTTTGGTAAAAGCTTTATTTTGACTATAAGCATGATGAGAATTCAAGACGGATTGCAACAAGGAAATACAATCTATTAAAGAACAATTATCATAATTAAATTCCTTGAAATCCATAATAGTGGGTTCAATGCTATGTAAACTCTTGACCTCTCCAATCCCACTTTTACCAAATTTAGCATCAAGATCTAAAAACTCCGAATTATTGGGACGCCTTTGAACTAAAGTTGACTCATCTCCAGTCCCATCATAATCAAGATTCATATTGCAAAACAAGGATTTAATAGGGGATACGACAATAACTTTTAGATCTTAATCATTATTTTCATGGAGACTAGAAGAACACGCTTTTACAAAGCAATCTTTCTTAGCGCGCAACCTAGCGGTTCTTTCTTTGCACTCATCAATGGAAATTCTCATGGCTTTGAGAGACTCATTGATATCATGCTTAGGTGGAATAGATCTAAGTTTCAAAGAATCTTCATCAAGCGAAAGTCTATCCACATTCCTAGCAATTCCATCAACTTTAAGCAATTTTTCTTCAAGCAAAGCATTAAAATTCTTTTGAGAGATCATAAATTCTTTAACGCTATTCTCAAAATAAGAGGGCATATTATTAAAATTTCCATAAGATTTGTTGTAGGAATTACCATAATTATTAGAGGAATTACTAGGAAACCGTCTAGGATTAAAGTTTCCTCTATAAGCATTGTTACCAAAATTATTCCTACCAACAAAATTCACATCCATAGATTCATTATTATTCTCAATCAAAGTAGACAAAGGCATATCATCAGGATTAATAGGAGCACTCTAAGTAGTAAACAATTTCATAAGTTCATCCATCTTTCCACTCAAAACATTAATTTCTTCTATAGAATGCACTTTTTTACTAGTAGATCTTTCGGTGTGCCATTGAGAATAATTAGCCATAATGTTATCAAGGAGTTTAGTAGCTTCTCCTAAGGTGATTTCCATAAAACTGCCTCCCGCGGCCGAATCTAAAAGATTTCTAGAAGCAAAATTCAATCCGGCATAAAAGTTTTGTATGATCATCCATAAATTCAAACCATGAGTAGGGCGCGAATCATCAATTTCATTCTTTCCCAAGATTGGGCAACATGCTCATGATCAAGTTGTTTAAAATTCATAATATCGTTCCTAAGAGAGATGATCTTAGCGGGAGGAAAATACTTAGAGATAAAAACATCTTTGCACTTATTCCATGAATCAATACTATTCTTAGGCAAAGACGAAAACCAAGGTTTAGCACGATCTCTAAGTGAAAATGAAAATAACTTCAATTTAATAATATCATTATCCATATCTTTCTTCTTTTGCATATCACACAAATCAACAATGTTGTTTAGATGAGTAGCGGCATCTTCACTAGGAAGGCGTGAGAATTGATCTTTCATAACAAGATTCAACAAAGCAACATTGATTTCACAAGATTCAACATCATTAAGAGGAGCAATCGGAGTGCTAAGGAAATAATTATTATTGGTATTGGAAATGTCACACAATTTGGTATTATCTTCCGCCATCGTGACAAACAATCCAACACACAAGCACACAAAAAGGCAAGCGAGAGAGAGAAGATTGGGAAAGAGAGGGCGAATAAAATGGAAGGGTGAAGTGGGGGAGAGGAAAATGAGAGGTAAATGGCAAATAATGTAATGCGAGGGAGATGAGTTTGTGATGGGTACTTGGTATGTCTTGACTTGAGCGAAGACCTCCCCGGCAACAGCACAAGAAATCCTTCTTGCTACCTCTTGAGCACTGCGTTGGTTTTTCCCTTGAAGATGTAGCAAAGTAGCATAAGTATTTCCCTCAGTTTTGAGAACCAAGGTATCAATCCAATAGGAGGCTCCTCAAAAGTCCCACGCACCAACACAAACAAACAAGAACCTCGCAACCAATGCGATAAAGGGGTTGTCAATCCCTTCACAGTAACTTGTGAAAGTGAGATCTGATAGAGATAATAAGATAAGATAAATATTTTTGGTATTTTTATGATATAGATTGGAAGAGAAAAGATGCCATTAAAAGTAGATGGAAAACTTATATGATAAAAGATAGACCCGGGGGCTATAGGTTTCACTAGTGGCTTCTCTCAAGATAGCATAAGTATTACGGTGGGTGCACAAATTACTGTCGAGCAATTGATAGAAAAATGCATAGTTATGAGATTATCTAGGCATGATCATGTATATAGGCATCACGTCTGCAACAAGTAGATCGAAATGATTCTGCATCTACTACTATTACTCCACACATCGACCGACTCCTGCCTGCATCTAGAGTATTAAGTTCATAAGAATAGAGTAATGCATTAAGAAAGATGACATGATGTAGAGGGATAAACTCATGCAATATGATATAAACCCCGTCTTTTTATCCTCGATGGCAACAATACAATACATGCCTTGCTACCCCTGCTGTCACTGGGAAAGGACACCGCAAGATTGAACCCAAAGCTAAGCACTTCTCCCATTGCAAGAAAGATCAATCTAGTAGGCCAAACCAAACTGATAATTCGAAGAGACTTGCAAAGATAACCAATCATACATAAAAGAATTCAAATAAGATTCAATAATTTCTCATAGATAAACTTGATCATAAACCCACAATTCATCGGATCTCGACAAACACACCGCAAAAAGAGTTACATCGAATAGATCTCCAAGAAGATCAAGGAGAACTTGGTATTGAGATTCAAAGAGAGAGAATAAGCCATCTAGCTAATAACTATGGACCTAAAGGTCTGTGGTAAACTACTCACAACTCATCGGAGAGGCCTTGGAGATGATGTAGAGGCCCTCCATGGTCGATTCCCCCTCCGGCAGAGCACCGACGAAGGCTCCAACATGGGATCTCGCGGATATAGAAGGTTGCGGCGGTGGCATTAGGTTTTCGTGCTGCTCCTGGATGTTTTCGGGGTACGTGGATATATATAGGAGGAAGAAGTAGGTCGGTTGACGCTCGAGGGGCCCACGAGGGTGGGGGCACGCCCACCCCCATGGGGGGCGCTGGGCACCCTCGTGGCCGCCTCGTTTGTTGCTTGACGTCCACTCCAAGTCTCCTGGTTTGCATTTGTTCCAAAAAGATCGCTCCCGAAGGTTTCATCCCGTTTGGACTCCGTTTGATATTCCTTTTCTTCGAAACACTGAAATAGGCAAAAAAACAACAATTCGGGCTGGGCCTCCGGTTAGTAGGTTAGTCCCAAAAAATGATATAAAAGTGTAAAGTAAAGCCCATAAACATCCAAAACAGGTAATATATAGCATGGAACAATCAAAATTATAGATACGTTGGAGACGTATCAGGGAGCCCCAATACTTCTAGTGGAGAAGAAGGATGGATCGTTGAGGATGGTTGTCTATTATCGTGCGTTGAATGAAGTGACGATCAAGAACAAGTACCCACTACCGATGATCAATGATTTGTTTGACCAGTTGCAAGGAGCTAAAGTATTTTCCAAGATCGATCTGTGATCAGGATACCATCAGCTAAAGATTCGAGAGCAGGATATACCTAAGATAGCTTTTACCACAAGGTACGGGCTATATGAGTATACCGTTATATCATTTGGTCTGACTAACGCTCCTGCCCATTTCATGAACATGATGAACAAGGTGTTTGTGGAGTTTTTGGATAAGTTTGTCGTAGTGTTCATTGATGATATATTGGTCTACTTGAAGATTGAAGAGGAGCATAAGGAGCATTTGCATTTGGTTCTTGAGAAGCTCAGGGAACATCAATTATACGCCAAGTTCAGCCAGTGTGGGTTTTGGTTGAAGGAAGTTGGATTCCTCGGACATGTTATATCCGGAGAAGGAATAGCACTAGACCCCACCAAGGTTGTTTCTGTGACTAAATGGGTGGCACCCACGTCAGTTGGAGAGATCTGGAGTTTTCTTGGACTTGTAGGATATTACTGGGAGGTTCATAGAGAATTTCTCCAGGATTGCAAAGCCCATGACAGAATTGTTCAAGAAGGACACCAAGTTCAAATGGACTGAGGAGTGTGAAGCCAGTTTTCAGGAGTTGAAGAAACATTTGGTTACAGCCCCAGTGTTGATTCTTCCAGGTCAATGAAAGGATTATCAACTGTATTGTGATGCTTCTTGTCGAGGACTTGGGGCAGTGCTTATGTAGGAGGGAATAGGTGTTTCATATGCCTCCCGATAGCTTAAACCTCATGAGCAAAATTATGCTACTCATGATTTGGAGTTAGCAGCCGTAGTGCATGCGTTGAAGACATGGGGACATTTTCTCATCGGAAACCATTGTGAGGTGTACACGGATCACAAGAGTTTGAAATATATCTTCACACAGAAGGAGTTGAACCTCGGGCAAAGGAGATGGTTGGAGCTCATTAAGGATTATGATATGAAGCTGCACTCATCCCAGAAAGGCTAATGTAGCAGCAGATGCGTTGAGTCACAAGAGTTATGTCAAAACGCTCATGACCGAAGATTTACCCAAGGACTTAGCAGAGGATCTTCGCGACCTATGTTTGGAAATAGTTCCGATAGGTTATGTAGCAGCATTGGAAATTCATTCCACTTTGATGGATAAGATCAGAGAAGCCCAGAAGATTGACAAGGAGATTGCGGAGATAAAGGAAAGGATGAGCAAAGCAAAGGCTAAGGGATTTCGTGAGGATGAGCATGATACCTTATGGTTTGAGGATATGAAAGTGCTAGTTATCGACTAGAGGGGGGTGAATAGGCGATTTTTATGGAAGTCTTCAAAACTTGGAAGTTTTGAAGACAAACAATCGAAATGACCTAATTGATATGCAGCGGAAGATAAACTACAATAAGCAAACCATAGTCAAGTATGCAATGATGTGAAAGTACAGGACAGATAGCAACTAAGTAGTAAGGATCAGGATGGAAGATAGTATGAAGCCAATCAACGATAGTAGTCAAGCAATGAAGTCAAACAGGTACGACAGATAGGCAATGACTTCATGAAGACAAACTCTAAGTAAAGGAAGGAAGAGGATAGAACCAGTGACTTGTTGAAGACATGGGATTTGTTGGACCAGTTCCAGTTGCTGTGACAACTGTACGTCTGGTTAGGGAGGCTGAGATTCAACTCAGAAGACCGCGTCTTCACCTTATTCCCCTTGAGCTAAGGACACACAGTCCTCGCCCAATCACTCTGGTAAGTCTTCAAGGTAGACTTCCGAACCTTCACAGACTTCGTTCACCGGCAATCCACAATGACTCTTGGATGCTTAGAACGCGACGCCTAACCGGCTGGAGGATTCACAGTCCTTAAGTGTAATAAGTCTTCAGGTCACACAGACAGAAAGACTTCAGTGATGCCTAACACTCTTTGACTCTAGGTGTTTGGGCTTGGTCCTCGCAAGGATTTCTCTCTCTCAAAGGCTTCGAGGTGGGATGCTCTCAAACGACAAAAGTTGTGCACTAACTCTGAGCAGACACCAATTTATGGTGTAGGGGGTGGGCTATTTATAGCCACTGGGTAACCCGACCTGATATGCCCGAAATGACCCTGGGTCACTAAGGAACTGACACATGTTCCAATGGTCAGATTTCAAACACACACAGTAACTTTACTTGGGCTACAAGCAAAGCTGACTCATCCAGCTCTGGATAAGATTTGCTCTCATTGTCTTCGCTCGAAGACATAGGATTTGGGTTGAGCATCACTTCAGTCATTCTGACTTAGTTCACTTGGACCCCACTTAACAGTACGGTGGTTCCTATGACTCAACAAAGAAGAAAAGGAAACAGCGAAACGACACAGTCTTCGCGCTCCATAGTCTTCACTCAATGTCTTCTCATGTCATAGTCTTCAATATGAATATCTTCACATACCACCATTGTCTTCAATGTCTTCATACATTTTTAGGGGTCATCTCCGGCAGGTAAACCGAATCAATGAGGGACACTACCTGCGTTATCCTGCAATTCTCACAAACGCATTAGTCCCTCAACCAACTTTGTCGTCAATACTCCAAAACCAACTAGGGGTGGCACTAGATGCACTTACAATCTCCCCCTTTTTGGTGATTGATGACAAACTGGTTGAAGTTTTCAATGGGGATAAAGTATGTGAAATTGTAAAGGATAGGGTATTGTCTTCATAAGTAGCAAGGGCTCCCCCTGAAGATGTGCATATAAGTAATTTGCTTTTGGAATGCAAATGCACATGGCAGGTTGTACTTGTGGAGATCCACTTCAACTTATGAAGATAATTCATCATGCATGAAATGATATAGCAAATAGAATGACATGCATAATGAAAAATGGACGTCTGTAGAATGATCTAAGTGGGGAAGTTATCGTCGCACATGCGGAATTTATCATCGCATCACAGTAAAGCAAATAAGTAGCAGACGACCATCGAGTTTTAAGTGTTACAACTCAAAGAACCAAATGTATCAAAAGCGAGAGTTGTAAGCATGAGACAAAATATAAAGCAACCTCCCATATGAACCCGCTTGAAGACTATCAAACTCATATGCTTCTCCCCCTTTTGTCAGTAGGGACCAAAAAGGTTTGAAGACATAGAGCATCTACTCGTCCTCATGAGTAGGTGAAGCAGCAGGGTTGTCGTTGTTGTTTGGCGGTGCAGACGTACTTGGTGCAATGTCGATGCATGCAGAAGTAGGGGGCGGTGAAGTAGCATCGTCTTCATCATCGATCACTCTGGCATTTACAGTTGCCGTGGAGGAAGAATAGTCAGAGTCTTCAAGGGATGGAGTTCGTCGTAGGACAACATTCCGGGAAGGAGTGGTGTCAAACTTGAATCTTTCAGTGAAGCCATCGTCTTGAAGATCTGCTTCAGCACTGAGCAGGGTCAAACTCTTCCATGATCGCCGACAGGTTTCGTGTGCGACAAATGCATTCTTGGTGGCAAGATTTTGAATGCGATTGACGTCCACCAAGAGGCTTTGCATCTGTCTCTTTGAGCCAAAAGTGATGCTTATCTTGTTTCTGATGAAGTGTCACAAGAAGTTCTCGGTCATTGAGAACGCGTGAGCGCTTCTGAGGCCTTTGGGCAATGGTGCTTTCAGTAGCTTCAGTTTGCGCACGATGAGGCAGACGAGTGTTCCCAGCCATTGGATAGATACGTGTTACTGCTTGGACGCCTTCAATGGGTTGAGTGAAGCTTTGTTGCTCGACATTTTGAAGACAAAGAGGCTTCTTGGCAGGCTCAGAGTATATGGCTTCAACTGGCATATCAACCTCTGGTAGAAAGATTAGATGATTGCGAGCAGAGGGCTGATAGTTGACAGAGGAGTGTCACTTGATGAGGCGCATGACCCATGGAGCATAGAATTTCAGGCTAAAAAGGTCAGATCCAGACGCAGCAAGTTGCCGGATGAAGAATTCTTGTGAATTGAAGCTGATGCCATTGAGGATTTAAAAGACCAATGTCTTCATGGATCCTTCAAGTTTGGCCGCTGATGAATGTCCTTTGATAGGCCATAGAGTTCGCCTGATGATGTGATATATTGTGCGAGGAAGATACTCAAGGTCATCAACAAAGAACTCCGTTGGGTATTCAGCGTCAAATGGCAAAGGCTTCATCATGCTCAACATCTGGCTCATGTTGGGTTCTGGCTTATGGAAGATGCTCTCCAGTGCATTGCGGTGTAGTTGACAATCAGGTTCATATAGTTCTCCGGGAGTGGGTAGGCCTGTAAGCTCAATGACATCAAGAGCTTTGGCTTCATGATGAACATTTCCTGTCATCCACTCGAGAACCCATGTCTTGATATCCCTGTTGTAGCCGCGAATGTGGAGGGTAGCATAGAATTGAAGCAAAAGTTCCTCATTCCAATGTTCTTTGTCTGTCACAAAGCTGAGCAGACCTGCATCACGAAAGCAGTCAAGAGCTTCTTCTAGGCATGGCAGTCCAGCAATGGCTTCAGCGTCGAGGCGCATATGAGGGAAAATGCGCCCTCGATCATACAGAACGCAGGAGTAATAGCTTCTCTGCTGATAGCTCCAGAAACGATCAGATGATATTCTTGGTTTGGAGTAGGGGTTCTTTGCGCTGTCAAAGAAGGTGTTGTGGCTTTGGAAGCCATTCGCATTAAAGAACCCTGTAGAGTTTGCAGTACCTGGGAACCTTGGCAGTCTGGCTTTGGTTTCTGTACCTGAGGCCTATGCTCAACATGATAATCAAACTAAGGACCAGAGGCGGTAGGCGGAGGGACCAGAATGGGCCATCGGACAGTGGTTAGCTGACCATGATTGTATGCTTGCTCAATTGTATAGGGCATGGGTGGCAGAACAGGAGCAGTGGCAACAGCTGAGGCTTCAGGCTGTACAGCAGAAGCTTCTGGTGCAGTTGCATCATTGGCTTCTGGCACATTGGTTGGTGTAGGCTCCACATTTACTTCAGCCATGATTATATCATTGGCTTCATTTGTGTTGGTGGTGGCAGCCTCAAGATTTTCAACCTCCACTTGATGAGCTGGAGGGTCGGGCACTGGCACGTTCACATCAGGAACAGCTTCTGCAGTACTGGGGGGGAGTAGGGACACGTACGTCTTCTTGATTGTCATCGGCTGATGCAGCCGGATTGTCTTCAGCAGCTTGGGCTTCAGACACGGAGACGTTCACAGTTGGAGTGGCTTCAGGAAACACTTGACGTGCAACAGGTTGGTGATGTAGTTCTCCTTCTGGAACGCTCGAAAGAGGGACTTGAGGCCTTTGTCCTTTGCGAAGCCTGCGGAATGCTGGCAACGCCTTTGGAGATGGAGTTGGCTGGGCCTCAAAGTCTTCTTCTTCTTCTTGCACAGGTGGTGTGACTCGTGGTTGTTGTTGGGGAGTACTTGGGGAGTCTTGTTGCTGTGGGTGATCAGCCCATGATGCATCTTGAGCAATTGGCGTCAGAGGACGACCAATGCTGATGAGTTCGCTGTTCGTGAGAACAGGCGATGATACCAGGTTGTGTTCGATCTGAGGAAGAACTTCATCACATTGTCGTGGTGACCAATGTCTTCAGCAGCGGTGGGATCAACTGCTGGAATGTCTTCAGCTTCATGAGCCTCTGTGGAAGCAGGCTCATGAACTATCATTCGTCGTTCTTGGTGTTCAGATGCAGGGCGAACCACTGAGATAGGTTCAACAACTAAGGGCTCTGTGGGAGCAGCCCGATTCTTCTTGGTTTTGCGCTTCTTCTTGGAGGGAGCAGCATCAAAGGCTTCAGTATTCTTCCTTTTTCTGGCTTCAGCCTCGGCAGCCCTCGTCTTCTTCTGTTTTGAAGTGGTTGACATGACCTTTGGCTTCGAGCCAGTCATACTGCTTGGGAAGATTATGCGAGGTGCTTCCTGCCTTGCAGGTGCAGATTGAGCAGTAGATAGCTTCTTCTTCTTTGCAGCCATTCTGGGGTCAATGCCAGGATGACCAAGAGATTTGCGCTTCTCAGCCTCATTGTAGGCAAGCACACATTTGTCAGCCAGACTCTTCATGCACTCACGGGAGCCTTGAGCTTCTTCACGCTTCTTGAGAAAGGCTTCTTTAAGCTCGTGCAGCATGATCTTGAAGTTTCTGACATCTTGCACGCTGAGCTTTGCCACATGCTTCTTGAACTGAGCTTTCTCATAATCAATCTTGTTCTTCAGCTCAACGATGCGCTGAGCGAGAGCTAGCTCAGAAGCAATTACACCATTGAAGGAGACGCTGAGGCCAATGGGAAGCTGCAGATCTTCAAAGCTGAGATTTGGGGTATCAAACCACTCATCAATGAAGTTATGGATGATTGCCACATCGAAGAGAGGCAAGTTATTGAAGATCTCTGCTTCTTCCTTGCTCTTGATCAGTTGCTCAAGGGCATCATCTACAAGATCTTCATCGCTGGATAGATCGACGGGTTCTTCTCGCAGAATGGCAGCAGGAGTCAAGGTCTGATCAGTATGCTTGATGATTTTCTTTGTCTTCTCCGTCTTCTTGGAGATACGTGATTGATATTTAGACTGCACACTGTCTTCAGGAGGTGCAGTGGCCAGTGGCTTCGCACGTGAAGCTTTTGGAGGTGCAGCTGATCTTGAAGCCTTAGGCTTCTTTAGCTTCTGCGGCTTCGGAGGAGGAGCTGGGGCTTCATCAGTGTCAGCATCATTATCAGAATGATCCACTTTGGCACCTTGGACCAAGATGTAAGTGATGAGGCCATCAAGGTTGGAGAAGGGGCCGATGACATTGGGATCAGCATCACGTGAGTCGTCAGCACGGGGAGCAGAGGGACCAGGGTTGAAGTCTAATCCCAATGACTTCTTGTTTTCCTTGGTCGATGCCTTTGCGTGCTGGAAGTTGCGCTTGAAGAGATTATCGTTGCGACACCAGAGCAATGATGATGGGTCGGCATTTTCAGGCTGAGGTCCATGGACCATGCAGGGATAGAAACCCTGTGCAATAGCTTCAGCTCTGTTCTTGGGTTAAAGGCCTCGATAGAGAATATCACCCCAAGGACTCTTGATAGCATTCTTCTCTGCATATTCCTGGGTCACGAACTTGTACTTGAACCATTCTTTAGCCCAATAGCATCGAATCCATTGGATTCGTGTCTTGCGCTGATTATAATTCTCCTCAGGATCTGTCTTTTAAAGTTCTGCAAGGTCATCAGGCAAATCTTTTGATGTACCCCCATGACGCTGTCTGCCACCCTTCCTTACTGATTTTTCTGTAGCCATGAACTTCAAACTGAATGGCTTCAATATGTTCAAAGGCTTCAAGGGTCTTTGCTTGCTGGACAAACAGGAACTGGCTTCGGGAGAATTAATGTGATGCTGTAAGAATTCTGCAAACGAATGCAGACTATGAGAACCAAAGGATTCTCCCAGGGACATGTACCTGTGACAACATTAGAGACGCGAGGGAAGGGGAAGAGGTCATATGCATTGTCAGAAGATTTTGAAGATAAATCAGTTTGAAGACGTTGACCTCATGATGCGAAGACATTCACTTATATGTTGAGAGTTGGTTCCAGATTTGTACGAATCCGTGAATAAGTACAAGTGAGGAATCGAACTAGATATGAAATTTAAGTGAATAGACTAGGCAGTATGAGATGTAGAGAGAATAGATCTAACTTTGTGTAGACAGAAACCAATTTTGGTAAAAAAGATGAATCTTGAAGATCAAAAAGATGGTAAAAATAGAGTTATATTTACCACACGAAGAACTGCTGGATGGGATGAACAGGAGACCGAGCAGTTCAATCCACCGTGCCCTAACTTGGCGACGGAGGACACCTACGGCGACGGCGGAGAGGACGATGTCCGCGGCCGGCGTGAGGACGATGTCAGAGAAGTCGCGGCAGCTTAGCGCTTCGTCGTCGGCGTCGTCGAGAGCTAGCGGTGGCGCTAGGGTTTTGACGAGGTGGAGAGGTGGAAGAAGGTTTTCTTTACCGCAGGGGACATGTATTTATAAGGAAGTGTGCGACACAGCGCAATTACGCAGGTGCCCCTGGCGGTTCACATCTAAGGGGCACGTGGCAAGCATGCAACATACTCAGAGTTGTCCCACGTTCCCACGCCCGCCAGGCATGTCGGATGGTTGTTCCGGCTTCTCCGGATTTGGAAAATAAGGATGAGTCATTTAAAACAGACTTAATGTTTGTCTCCGTGTCTTCTGCTGACTAGGACGCAGAGAAGACATTCGACAGTTTCAATAGAATGCATATGATTTGGACAGATAGAGTTTGAGATAGAAAGCATAGAGAGATTATGGTCTGATCACATTCACTTAGTTCAAAAGATTCAACTTAGGAAGACATAGCTATAAGTGAATGTTGTAGAGGACAGAACACTAGTATATATACATATATCAGAAAGCAATCAAATCATCATAGTGAAGAAAATCATGAAGATAAATTGAAACTGAAGACAAAACAAATGCGAAGTCATTGCAAAAATAACGCCATGAGTGAAACACTTCAAACAAAGAAATTTGGTGGTGGCGTTACCCACCGTATAGGAAGTATTAGACCCAGACACGGCGCACAATTATCGTGGCGCTCCGAAGTCATATTCCACGTTAATGTATTCACACTTAGAGTGTAAGTCTTCATATATTGAAGATATACATTACTTCGTGTGTTGCACATCTAAGTCATCAACATGCATAAGTGTTAGGATGTGTGCCTGATCACAGGACATTTGAGGATTCCAAGATATTTCGCTCACACCGTAACTTGCAAAACCTTTTCTCATCCAAGGGCTTTATGAAGATATCTGCCAGTTGCTCTTCTGTGTTGACGTGAATGATGTCAATATCTTTCTTCATGACATGATCTCTGAGAAAGTGATGACGAATTTCAATGTGCTTTGTCTTCGAGTGCTGGACTGGATTGTTGGCAATCTTGATGGCGCTTTCGTTGTCGCAGAAGAGAGGCACTTGTTTCAGATTGATGCCATAGTCCTTGAGAGTTTGCTTCATCCATAGAAGCTGAGCACAACAGGATCCAGCAGCAATGTATTCAGATTCAGCAGTTGAGAGTGATACACAGTTCTGCTTCTTTGAAGACCAACAGACAAGTGATCGACCCAGAAAGTGACATGTGCCTGATGTAGACTTGCGATCCACCTTGTCACCAGCATAATCAGCATCCGAGAATCCAACCAAATCAAATTTTGAGCCCTTTGGATACCATAATCCGAGTGTTGGGGTGTAAGCCAAATATCAAAGAATTCGCTTCACAGCTAAGTGATGCGATTCCTTTGGTGCCGCTTGGAATCGAGCACACATGCAAACACTAAGCATAATATCCGGCCTAGATGCACATAGATAAAGTAAGGAACCAATCATGGAGCGGTATACCTTTTGATCGAACTCTTTACCATTGTCGTCGGGACCAAGATGGTGTTTGGCTGGCATTGGCGTCGTGTAACCTTTGCAATCTTCCATTCCAAACTTCTTCAGACAATCTTTGAGGTATTTTTCTTGAGATATGAAGATGCCATTCCTTTGCTGACGAATTTGAAGACCAAGGAAGAATTTCAGCTCACCCATCATGGACATCTGATATTGCTCTTGCATCATGTATCCAAACTCATCACTATACTTCTGGTTGGTGCAGCCGAAGATAATGTCATCCACATATATTTGGCACACAAACAGTTCACCATCATATGTCTTCGTGAAGAGTGTGGGATCGACGGATCCAGGTTTGAAGCCTTTGCTCTTCAGGAAGTCTTTGATCATATCATACCAAGCGCGAGGTGCTTGCTTCAGGCCATAGAGTGCTTTGTTTAGCTTGTACACCATATCAGGATGTTTTGGATCTTCAAAACCAGGTGGTTGAGCTACGTATACTTCTTCTTCAATCTTGCCATTGAGAAATGCACTCTTCACATCCATTTGATATAGCAAGATGTTGTGGTGGTTACCATAGGCTAGTAGTATGCGAATAGCTTCAAGACTAGCCACCGGAGCAAATGTTTCATCGAAGTCAATTCCTTCTACTTGAGTATATCCTTGAGCCACAAGACGTGCTTTGTTTCTGACGACTTGACCATGCTCATCTTGCTTGTTTCGATATATCCATTTTGTGCCGATAATGTTATGCTTGCGAGGGTCAGGTCGCTTGACAAGTTCCCAAACATTGTTCAGCTTGAACTGTTGAAGTTCTTCTTGCATAGCTTGAATCCATTCAGGTTCCATAAAGGCTTCAGCAACTTTCTTGGGTTCTGATATTGATACAAACGAAAAGTGCCCACAGAAGTTTGCTAGCTGTGTTGCTCTTGAGCGAGTAAGTGGACTAGGTGCATTGATGCTATCAATTATCTTCTCAATTTGTACTTCATTTGCAACTCGAGGATGAACTGGACGAAGACTTTGCTCTTGCTGATCATTGTCATCATTGGGAGGATTATCTTCAGACTGAGCATTGTCTTCAGGTTGGTTAGGTGCAGAAATGATAAGTTCCTCTTCAGGCTGTGCTTCAGAGGGCATGATTTCACCAGTTCCCATCAGCTTGATAGATTCGCTAGGCGGAGCTTCGTCTATTGTACTTGGCAGAAGCTCTCTCTGTGAACCATTGGTTTCATCAAATATCACATCCACCATTTCGACGATTTTGTAGAGATAGAGGTTGAAGACTCTGTAGGAGTGCGAGTCCTTTCCATAGCCAAGCATGAAGCCTTCGTGAGCCTTAGGTGCAAATTTTGACTTGTGATGGGGATCCTTGATCCAGCACCTAGCTCCAAATACTCTGAAGTAGCTTACATTTGGCTTCTTGCCAGTAAGGAGCTCATAGGATGTTTTGTTTAGAAGCTTATGGATGTAAACACGGTTGATGATGTGACATGCTGTATCAATAGCTTCAGGCCAGAACTTTCTTGGTGTCTTGTATTCGTCGAGCATTGTTCGAGCCATCTCAATGAGGGTTCTGTTCTTGCGCTCAACGATGCCATTTTGCTGAGGTGTGTATGGAGCAGAGAACTCATGAGTGATTCCCATTGTATCCAGATAAAGATGAAGTCCGGTGTTCTTGAATTCAGTGCCATTGTCACTTCTGATGTGCTTGATCTTCACACCATAATTGTTCATTGCTCGATTGGCGAAGCGTCTGAAGACATCTTGCACTTCAGTCTTGTAGAGAATTATATGCACCCATGTGTATCTTGAGTAGTCATCAACAATGACGAAGCCACAGAGACAAGCAGTTGTTGTGAGGGTTGAGTAATGAGTAGGTCCAAATAAGTCCATGTGTAACAGCTCAAAGGGTTGAGATGTCGTCATGATTGTCTTCGAGGGGTGCTTTGCCCTAGTCATCTTTCCAGCTTCGCAGGCACCACACAGATGATCCTTCTTGAACTTGACACCCTCGATGCCTATGACATGCTTCTTCTTGACGAGTGTGTGTAAGTTCCTCATGCCAACATGCCCTAGCCTCCGATGCCAGAGCCAGCATTCTGAAGCTTTTGCGAGAAGACATACGGCAAGCTGTGGACCTGCTGAGAAATCTACCATGTATAGATCATCTTTTCGATACCCTTCAAAGACTAGAGACTTGTCAGATTCCATTAGTACAAGGCAACGATATTTTCCGAATAGCACAATCATGTTCAAGTCACAAAGCATTGAGACAGACATTAAGTTGAAACCAAGGGATTCAACAAGCATCACTTTATCCATGTGTTGATCCTTTGAGATTGCAACTCTACCTAGACCCAATACCTTGCTTTTACCAGTGTCAGCAAATGTGATGTGACTCTTATCTGATGGACGTAAGGTTGAGTCCATGAGAAGACTTCGATCACCAGTCATATGATTTGTGCATCCGCTATCCATAATCCATTCTGAAGCTTTTGGTGACATACCCTACAGTGCAGTTAGGAGGATAGGCTTCACAAGGAGTGTTGTGAAGCATAAGCATTTGACACATACAAGGATTGTCACAGCTTAGATCAAAGTTAGGACCCATAGTATGACTGGTAAGCGATTCAGATGTCAAATATATAATAAGACATTTTATCATGCGTCCTTAATGTGTTTTAGGTCCCCAGCAGTAGCATCGGACGCCTTTGATTACAGGCTGGAGACCTTTCTCTGCAAAAGAAAGTTAATTCTTCTTCACCACCCACATTTTCAGGGGTGGCTTAGAAGCAATGAGTCTAAGTGCAGCATCTGAGAATTTTGGCTTTGGAGCCCTAGCAAATAGCCTTGCAGGAGATGAATGATACTCATATGAATAAGCAGAAAAGTTCTTAGTTCTATAAACATAGCGGTTTGAAGACACACGCTCATATTCATAAGTCTGAGTATGGTTTCCCTGCAAAACATTGGCGTTAGGGTGACTCAGGTGAGTCATATGAAGCCTTTGGTCCATATGAAGCCATAGGTCTGGGGTTTCTCTTCTTCCTTGGTGGTGTCATGATGACATTCACAGGAAGATCCTCAATGCACTGCTTAGGTACCCAGATCTTCTTCATAGGTGGTCCATTCCTGTAGTTAGTACCAATATACCTGGCAAACACTTCACCATTCTGATTCTTGAACAGCTTATAGTTTGCATCAAAGGATTCATCAATGACAATAGGATTAGCACAGGTAAAGCCAGATAAGGTGGATGGATCTACTGAAGGTTCCTTTGCAGCAACCCATGTGGTTTTGGGATACTGCTCAGGCTTCCAGTAGGAGCCATCAACATTCATTTTCCTTTCGAACCCAACACCCTCTTTCCTAGGGTATCGGTTCAGAATCTGCTTTTTGAGGACATCGCAAAGTGTCTGATGCCCTTTCAGACTCTTATACATCCATGTTTCAAGCAATGTCTTCAACCTAGCATTTTCATCAGCAATAGTAGTGGTATCCTCCGCAGAGGGGTTAATAACCACATCAGTAGGTGAAGACAATGAAACAGTAGCAGAAGTGGAACATTCAGCAACAGAGGTAGCGTTATCACGCTCAATGCATTTTAGACATGGTGGTTCAAATCCATCCTGAGCGGGACTGATCTGTTGAGCGCGAAGTGACTCATTCTCTTTTTGAAGATCTTCATGAGCCGCTCTCAATTTCTCAAGTTCTTGCTTCCTTTGAAGATAATCATAGGAGAGCTTTTCATAAGTGGTTGAGAGCGTTTCATGACGACTTTCAAGTTCTTGGTACTTAGCATGAAGATTTTTTATATCTTCAACTAAGGACTGTGAACGTGTCATTTCCGCGTCCAACAGGTCATCGCTTTTGTCTAACAGTTTTTGAGTATGTTCCATAGCCTTTTGTTGTTCAGTTGCAATTTTAGCAAGTGTTTTGTAGCTGGGTTTGGATTCACAATCAGAGTCATCTTCACTTGATGCTTGAAAGTAAGCATCACGTGATTTTACCTTGGCACTACGTGCCATGAAGCAGTAGGTGGGAGTAGGATCGTCTTCGTCATCAGCTTCAGCGTTGGTGTGGAAGTCATTGTCTTCGGTGTTGAAGATGGACTTGGCAACATAGGTTGTGGCTAGAGCCAGACTTGCAACGCCAGGGTCGGACTCTTCTCCAGACTCCACCTCCGCCTCCTCAGAAGCAGACTCCTCCTCTGAATCCATTTCCTTGCCAACAAAGGCATGAGCCTTGCCACATGAGCTCTTCTTGTATGATGAAGACTTAGAAGAAGACTTAGAAGAAGACTTAGAAGATTTCTTCTTCTTGTTGTCATCAGAATCATATTCCTTGCTCTTCTTCTTCTTCTTCTCATTGTCCCACTATGGACACTCAGATATGTAGTGACCAGGTTTCTTGCACTTGTGGCAGGTTCTCTTCTTGTGGTCATGGGTGGAAGCTTCATCATTCCTTGAGCTGGATCGTGAAGACTTTCTGAAGCCTTTCTTCTTGGTGAATTTCTGGAACCTCTTCACAAACATAGCAAGTTCCTTTCCAATGTCTTCAGGATCATCAGAACTACAGTCAGATTCTTCTTCAGATGAGGAAGCAACTTTTGCCTTCAAAGCGCGAGTTCGGCCATAGTTGGGACCATAGATATCTCTTTTCTCAGAAAGCTGGAACTCATGTGTGTTGAGCCTCTCAAGTATATCAGATGGATCGAGTGTCTTGAAGTCAGGACGTTCTTGAATCATGAGGGCAAGGGTGTCAAAGGAGTTGTCAAGTGATCTTAGCAGTGTCTTGATGATTTCATGCTTGGTAATCTCAGTTGCGCCGAGAGCTTGAAGCTCATTTGTGATGTCAGTGAGGTGATCAAATGTGAGCTGGACATTTTCATTGTCGTTTCTCTTGAAGCGGTTGCGAAGAACGCTGATCCTTTGATCTCTCTGGGTTGAGACGCCTTCGTTGACCTTGGATAGCCAGTCCAAGACTAGCTTCAACGTTTCCAGAGCACTCACACGGCCATACTGTCCTTTGGTCAGATGACCACAGATAATGTTCTTGGCAGTAGAGTCCAGTTGAATGAACTTCTTGACATCAGCAGGGGTGACACCTTCACCAGTTTTGGGAACGCCGTTCTTGACGACATACCAGAGGTCAACATCAATGGCTTCAAGATGCATACGCATCTTATTCTTCCAGTAGGGATATTCAGTTCCATCGAACACGGGGCAAGCAGTGGAGACTTTGATTATCCCTGCAGTCGACATAGCTAAAACTCCAGGTGGTTAAACCGAATCGCACAGAACAACGGAGTACCTTGCTCTGATACCAATTGAAAGTGCTAGTTATCGACTAGAGGGGGGGGTGAATAGGCGATTTTTATGAAAGTCTTCAAAACTTGGAAGTTTCGAAGACAAACAATCGAAATGACCTAATTGATATGCAGCGGAAGATAAACTACAATAAGCAAACCATAGTCAAGTATGCAATGATGTGAAAGTACAGACAGATAGCAGCTAAGTAGTAAGGATCAGGATGGAAGATAGTATGAAGCCAATCAACGATAGTAGTCAAGCAATGAAGTCAAACAGGTACGACAGATAGGCAATGACTTCATGAAGACAAACTCTAAGTAAAGGAAGGAAGAGGATAGAACCAGTGACTTGTTGAAGACACGGGATTTGTTGGACCAGTTCCAGTTGCTGTGACAACTGTACATCTGGTTAGGGAGGCTGAGATTCAACTCAGAAGACCGCGTCTTCACCTTATTCCCCTTGAGCTAAGGACACACAGTCCTCACCCAATCACTCTGGTAAGTCTTCAAGGTAGACTTCCGAACCTTCACAGACTTCGTTCACCGGCAATCCACAATGACTCTTGGATGCTCAGAACGCGACGCCTAACCGGCTGGAGGATTCACAGTCCTCAAGTGTAATAAGTCTTCAGGTCACACAGACAGAAAGACTTCAGTGATGCCTAACACTCTTTGACTCTGGGTGTTTGGGCTTGGTCCTCGCAAGGATTTCTCTCTCTCAAAGGCTTCGAGGTGGGATGCTCTCAAACGACAAAAGCCATGCACTAACTCTGAGCAGACACCAATTTATGGTGTAGGGGGTGGGATATTTATAGCCACTGGGTAACCCAACTTGATATGTCCGAAATGACCCTGGGTCACTAAGGAACTGACACGTGTTCCAACGGTCAGATTTCAAACACACACGGCAACTTTACTTGGGCTACAAGCAAAGCTGACTCATCCAGCTCTGGATAAGATTTGCTCTCATTGTCTTCGCTCGAAGACATAGGATTTGGGTTGAGCATCACTTCAGTCATTCTGACTTAGTTCACTTGGACCCCACTTAACAGTACGGTGGTTCCTATGACTCAACAAAGAAGAAAACGAAACAATGAAACGACACAGTCTTCGCGCTCCATAGTCTTCACTCAATGTCTTCTCATGTCATAGTCTTCAATATGAATATCTTCACATACCACCATTGTCTTCAATGTCTTCATACATTTTTAGGGGTCATCTTCGGCAGGTAAACCAAATCAATGAGGGACACTACCTGCGTTATCCTGCAATTCTCACAAACGCATTAGTCCCTCAACCAACTTTGTCGTCAATACTCCAAAACCAACTAGGGGTGGCACTAGATGCACTTACAGGATCGCGTATACGTGCCTAATGACCCTGAGATCAGAAGTTGATTCTGCAGGAGGCCCATGATTCGTCGTATTCGATTCACCCAGGAAACACTAAGATGTATCTGGATTTGAAGGAAAGTTTCTGGTGGACCGGATTGAAGAAGGATATTGCTGAGTATGTAGGAGTATGTGATGTATGTCAGAGAGTTAAGGCAGAGCACCAGAAGCCAGCAGGATTGCTGCAGCCATTGCCGATACCCGAATGGAAGTGGGACAAGCTTGGCAAGGATTTTATCACTGGATTGCCCAGGACTCGTTCAGGCTATGACTCGATATGGGTTGTAGTCGATCAGTTGACGAAAGTAGCTCATTTCATCCCAGTGAAGACCACCTATACAAGTGCTAAGTTGGCAAAGATATATATGACCAGGATCGTATGTCTGCATGAAGTTCCGAGGAACATTGTATGAGATAGAGGAACCTAGTTTACCTCAAAGTTCTGGAATCAGGTGCACGAGACTTTGGGTACCAGGCTAGAGTTCAGTACAGCCTATGATCCACAGACAGACAGACATACCGAGAGAGTCAACCAGATTCTGGAGGACATGTTGAGAGCTTGTGCGCTAGATTATGAATCTAGTTGGGATGACAATTTGCCATATGCAGAGTTCTCTTACAACAACAGCTATCAAGCCAGTTTGAAGATGGACCCTTTCGAAGCTTTGTACGGAAGGAGGTGCAGGACACCGTTGTTGTGGGATGAAGTTGGAGACCGTCAGTTGTTTGGACCAGATTTTATTAAGGAGTCTGAAGAGAATGTTAAACTGATTCGCGATAGACTCAAGGTAGCCCAGTCCAGGCAGAAGAGTTATGCGGATTCTAAACACAAGGAGACAGTTTATGAAGTCAGAGACAGAGTATACCTTCGGGTGTCCCCACTTCGAGGAGGTAAGCGTTTTGGAGTAAAGAGAAAGTTAGCACCACATTTTGTGGGACCATACAAAGTTTTGGGACGTATGTGAGAAGTTGCTTACAAGCTGGAATTACCATAAGGATTGTCAGGAGTTCACGATGTGTTTCACGTTTCCCAGTTGAAGAAGTGCCACGCAGAGATGGCCGATATTCCTTTGAGAGATACAGTGCCACTGGAAGCGATTCAGCTGAATAGCAATTTGACTTACGAGGAGAAACCAATGAAGATTCTCGAGTTTGCCAGCAGAGTCACACGCAACAAGGTTATCAAGTTTTGCAAAGTTCAGTGGAGCCACCATACCGAAGATGAAGCCACCTGGGAATGAGAGGAAGACCTATGCAAGGACCACCCGCACCTATTTTCTAGCCAACCTGAATCTCAAGGGCGAGATTCATCTTAAGAGGGGTAGGTTTGTAACATCCCAAATTTCCAATTGGAATGTTATACATAGGTCATCATTGCATATCATATTTTATTGCATTTTGGTTGATCCTAGAAATTCTAAGAAACTCAAGGACCCACGGAGAGAGTTGGGGATTTCAATTATTTTCATATTTGAGTTTTCTCAAATATTGAAAAATGGATCATTTTGGTTTTAATCATTTTCTCTCCAAATATTTCCAATGTCAAAATGAAAGAGAAGGGATAAAATGACTTCTCCAAAATAAAAGAAATATTGGAGGAAAAATGTTAAAATCAAATAAGTATTTTATTTGGAGTTTTATTGCTATTTTATTTGAATTAGAAAAATTGCATGTTTCAAAATTGCATTTTTAGGCCAGAAAATTGTTCACTTTATTCTAAATATTTTATTTAGACGGTGAAAATTGTTTTTGGCATTTAAAAAAAATCTATTTCATTAGGATTTTTTGTTTTCGACGAAATTATTAAAAAAAAGTTTCCGCTCGACTGGGCCGAAGCCCAGCCGAGCATGCCGGCCCCCCTAGCGCTGCCGCCTTCCCTCCCATGCGCGAGACAGACTCGCTGGAGTCCTCCCGCACCACGCCGCCGCGCCGTCCCCTCCTCCAAGTCGGACCACCCCGACCCTCCCTATAAGTACCCCGTCGCCGCCGCCCTCTCCGCCAGCCACTACCCCGCCACCCAAGCCGCCGCCGCTGCCCCGCAAGTCGCCGCCGCCTCCCGTCGTCGCGCCACCGTCGCCCCCATCCCAGCAGCCGCTGGAGCCCCGCCAGAGCCCCACCGACGCTGCCCGCCCCCGCCGGAGCCTCGCCGGAGGTAGATGCCGCCGCTGCCGCCGTTTCGTTTTTTTTCAGAAAACCGTTTGGTTTTTTAGAAACCCTAGATCTAGTTTCTTTATTAGATCGGTTCAGTTTTTTTCGGTTTGGTTATTTAGCGGACGTTCATCCGTATGTTAGTTTTAACGAATGTTGTTCGTCAGTTAGTCGCAGACATCGAACGTTCGTTCGTTAGCCTGTTTGTCTCGTTTATTTTCCAGGGTTTATCCGCGATTATTTTCGATCGCGATTTCTGCCCTAATCTTCGATCTAGTATATCTTTTCGCTCATTTATCCAAATTAGATGAAACAAGCGCCTAGATCTCTGTCTCGAAGCCCTCTTTCTGTTTAACCAACTTGAACATGATTTTGGTACTGTAAAATTTGACTCTAGTCCAGATTAGTAAACGACTCTTGTTTCTTTCGTAGTTTGAGTTTCGTTGCTCCGTTTGATTTGATTCTTTTTGCAAACCGGAGTTCTTTAGTTGACCTTTCTGGTTAGATCTTCTTATTTGGTTTTATCTGTGCTTCTAGTTTGAGTGCTTATGTATGCTATTGTTTATTTGCGATAGAATTCCCAGAGTGCAAAGCGTGCTACTACGAGTCTCTAGGTTTTGCGGATCATCAGCAAGGCAAGTAACACTTTGATCATACCCCTTTATTACCCAGTTTTTATGCATTAGTTTCAATCCTCAATCATTGCATGGTTAGGACCTGAATAACATGTGGGTTTGGGAAGTAGATGACGAGGTAGAACCTATTGCCCTTTTATTGTCAAACCTTTGGGAGTTACTTCTATGTTATGCTCAGGATTGCTATGCTATGCTCGTAGACGTGGATTGGGTGAGTGTATCCATGACAGATGTGAGTATTGTTAATTAATGGTTAACTTAAGGTGGCTACTTAAATACACATCTGGGTGGATTGGTTGAGGCACCCTGGAGTACCCAGTGGTTGTCAGGGTACCTGAAGAATCCAGTGTTGTCCTAGGATATCCCGGAGTACCCGTGTGATCATCCTACGGATTGCCACCCAGGCTCAAAGGGATCATAAGATTATTCATGCTAGAAACTTCCGTGTGCAGCCACAAGCTATTATGGGCTCTAGCATAGTTGAGTAGGTTGCATGACTTCTTTCAGTGGTGGGCTATCAGATTTAGGGGAAAGTAGGTGTAACTGTCCATCCAGAGTAAAGAGTTAATGTTTCTGAAAGACTGTGTCTCGGTCATCCATTTCTCAAACACCATGTAGTGCGAGAAATTCAATGGAGGAGATCGAGTCTTGTGGGGAAAAGTGCGCAAACCTCTGCAGAGTGTACAAACTAATCATGGTTAGCCGTGTCCCCGGTTATGGACATCTTGAGTATCTGGTTCTTAGATTATCATGTTGATCTCATCACTCTAAATTAATTTGTTTGGGTAAATTGATATTGCTTAATTGGGATTGAGTTGGAGGAACCTTCTCAATGTTTAACGACCACCATGATAATTAAATAAAATTTATTCCTTTGATGTAGGGGAAAATTGGCTTTATGCAAAACTTTAACCATAGAGCTTTCCACCAGCCATATATGCATGTAGTGATAGCATTTATTCTGTTCATTACTCTTTGTGTTACATTGCCAGCATATTCCATGTGCTGACCCGTTTCGGGCTGCAACATGTCATGTTGCAGACTTTTCAGACGATGAGTAAGGTGCCATAGGTCGTTGTCGTTCACTCAGCTATGTTGTTGGAGTTGATGGACTCACTTTGTCTTCCAAGCCTCCCGCTGTTATCTTATTTAGATGGCCTTAAGCCATATTATTGTAATAAGTTCTCTTTTGAGACATTCGATGTAATAAGTGTGTGATTGAAACTCTGTTATAAATCCTCAAGTACTGTGTGTGTCAGCATTACCGATCCAGGGATGACACTGATGCACAGAGACTAGACTGTTTGAGGTCTGGTCGCTACACATATAGTGTCTATGCATTCCCAGGTGGGGAAGATGTTGGGGCAGCAGGGTCGACGTTGGAGTTGGGCTGTGCAGAGGGGCCTGATGCAAAATCTTGGTGCAGTGAAGCCATCGCAGGTGAAGTGACATCGTCCTCTTCATCAATGCCTCGCGCAACAACTGTTGGAGCCGAAGATGAATACTCAGAATCTTCAATGGAAGGAGTTGGACGCCAACTTGCTGACTGTGGAGGCCTGAAGTAAGCTTGAAGCATTCAGTGAAACCATCTTCTTGAAGATCGTCTTCAGAATAGAGCATTGTGAGGCTCTTCCAGGCATGCTGACAGGCTTCATGGGAAACACATGAGTTCTTGGTTGCAAGGTTGCGAATGCTATTGACATCAACGAGAAGACTCTGCATTTGGCGCTTCATCCAGTCATGATGCCTATACTGGTTCTGATGAAGAGACACACGAAGCTCTCTGTCATTCAGTACATGAGCACGCTTCTGAGGCCTTTGAGCGACTGTGCTGGCTGTTGCATCAGTGTTGGCATGATGCGGCAATCGAAGCTGACCAACAAGAGGACCAGCAGGAGCAGGAGGATTCGGCACATGAACGCCTTCAATTAGTTGAGTGAAGCTTTGGAAGGCAACATTCACTACTGCAGGATGCTGCTAACGCGACACTACGATCAGAGACCGTTTGACAAAACTGTGTGCGATGCAATAATCGCAATCGGTGGTGTAAAAAACCGTCAAAAAAGGTGTAAAACATTTGCGATGACATGCACATCAAACACGGTTTAGATTTTACTTGCGTGTGCGATGCTGGGCATACGGTTGATCCAGCAGAACTATTTGTGATGAGGAAGAACAACAGAAACAGGCAGCCATATCAGTGTGTGTGCGATACATATAGTTCGCTCCTATGAATTGGGTGCTATTAGGGAATGTAACAGAAACAGTCAGCCAGATCAAGGTGTGTGTGATATACAACATACGGTTCACTCGGACAAACTGTTTTCGATTAGGCAAGAGAATTCATCTTAGCAAGATGTGTGATATGCGGCATTTGCGATCAGCCAAAAGAACACAAATGATTCGTGTAAACCAGATGTGTCTGATACGCAGCAAACAACCCACTCGGATGAACTGTTTGCGATGAGAAATTATAACACAGACGGTTACTATAGTAAGTTCGTGTGCGATTCTGTTCGTACAAAAAACTTTGAAAAATGCAAACTAGTTGCTTACGTATAGACAATTATCAAAAAGTAACGAGATAGACCTTCTTTCAAGCCAATCAACATGTGTTCAAAAAACAAGAAATGCCAAAAATTACAAAACAAAGACCTCGATAGACATTGCTGCTGTAGATCCCTCTTTGCAGCCTTTATTGCGCAACACATAGGAAACGGTTCAACTGAACAATATGTGTGTGATACGCGGTAAACAAGCCCGTGATCAGAAATGTGTGTGAAGACCAATAATAACACGAAAGATTGCTGCTAATAAGCCGTGCGATTTTCTCTGTCTACAGAAGAATAACATGTACTATATATATATATATGAAATAAACATCCAATTATATAAGTGACTATACATATCATTCGCACACACCTCAATAAACAATTGCATGCATATCTACTTCTTGTGACGCTCCCGCCACTGCTCTGTGGCTCGATCCCTCGGCTAGGGCATGAAGAAGAGACTTCCTCATGTCAACGATCCGCCTGTACATCTCGTAGCTTGTGTACGCATCCTTGGCCGCGTACTTGACGTGTTGTTCATCCAGTCTCTCATGCCAAACACTGTGCCAGGCGTCCTTGTCCTTCTTCTCTCATCCTTCATCTTCATATAGTAGGGGTAGATGATGGCCGAGGCGAGGTCAACCAGGGAGTTCAGTTTGTTCTTGTCGCTGCCCCAGACCTTGTAGTGATCCTGGATGTTGACAAGATTCCAGCATTTCAAGCCCGAAACCTTGAGCGCTTTTAGATCATTGGTGGTGTCCAACGCAGCGAAATTGTAGTCAGAGCTGTTGATAAACCTGGAGAAACGCTCGCAAGGCCTTGTGGCTAGGTGATAGTGGTAGACGAGGACGTCATGTCGCACGCACAACTGGGCGACGACAACCTTCTGATCGTGCCCGGCACAACCTATGGTGTACTCGAGGTCGAAGCCGACCACTTTGTACTTGTCCTCGGCAAGGAACTGCTCCATAGTTTGGATGGAGCTCTCCTCACACACCGGATCATTTGTGTACACCTCCGAGAGGGCCTTCCCCCTCACGTGGGTGTCCACTACATGATGTGTGGTGAACTGCCCGTCGTTGTCGTCGTCGGCCACTGGGAGCGCCATTGGAGCCACGGGGATCGCCATTGGAACCGCTGGATGTCCTCTCTGTATGTGTCGTCGTGGAGGTGCTTATTGTGTCGTGTGACGCGAGAGATGAAGGTAAATGGCCACAGGAATAAATGGGGGCCGGGCGGCCTAGATTCTTGGCGCGTCCGCATGGCAGTTTTTGCATTGGGTAACTGCATCGTCGAGCCGCGCCCGGCGCAACTGCATGCACACGAACGTGCGTGATCGTGCGCCGGCCCCAAACACTGGCATCGCGCGTGGAGGGACGAGGGCAAAGCACCCGGAGGGATGCGAGAGCAGAGCGCGCGCGGTGGGACACGAGCAGAGCGCACCGCGGCCGCCTCAATCGCAAGCAACCACACGCATAGAGCAGTTGAACACGCAGGAAATGGTCGCCTACAAGCTGGCCGACACTTCCGTCGTTGTGTAGAGAGCGGCCGTGTGCTACTACCTCCGTCTTGGTCTATAGTCCCCTTTATATAATGTGTCGTACTTTGCCCTCAAATTTAACCAACAGAATGTTAATGCATGTTATAAAAATTATATAATTGGTAACTATGTTCAAATACGAATCCAACTATATAATCTTTGGCGACATGCATTCATATTTTATTAGTTAAATCCTACTTATAAACCAGGATGGGTGTATAGTAGGTAATTCAATCGCAAACGTTTTTTTATTAGCCGTATGTGTACGTGGCCTTTCGTCCTCCTCTCACACGTCTTGTCACCCCGCTGCCGCAGACGGCTTACAGCGCAAGCTTGCGCAGCGCGCGGGAGTGTTCTTTTGGCCAAACGGTGGTGCCAATGAATCGTTGGTGAGCCTGTTCGTGCGCAACCTCACAGGTTCCCGCACAAGCTTCCCGCCTGACTGGGTGAAATCCCCCAAAGTCCCAATGGTTACCGGCCTACTATAAAAACCCTCATGGCCAGCGAGTCCTGCGTCGCATTTCCCCTCCCTCCCTATATCTTATCTCGCCTGCTTCTCCCACAATCGCCAATGGCACCGGTCCGTCATGGTCGCTCAGCCACTTTGCCGTCATCAGACAAGAGCTCCAGCTGGGAGGCTACACTGCGGCGGCGCAGTCCCCGGCGTAGTGTAGTGCGCGTGGCGTCCTTGTGGGGTTTGCGCGGAACACCCACCACACGCTCCGCCGCCGGTGCACGTCGGCAGTTGTTGCTGGCCGCCGTTGCCGCTACACCACCATCGAAAGCCAGGGCCATCACCCCGCTCCGCCGCCACGACCCGAAGGCGGGAGGTGGCCATCATGGGCGCCACCCCACTGCCGGCCACGGTGGCCATCCCGCTCCGCCACCGTAGCTCGAAGGCGGGAGGTGGTGGTCGTGGCCGCCACCCCATCATCGGCCGCCGTGGACGCCAGCCCTCCGTCAACCGCCGAGGTCATCACCCGCTCCGCCACCACCGCCCGAAGGCGGGAGGCGGAGGTGGATGCCGTCACGTGCGTCAGCGACCTTGGGTGTTACACCGTGTTGTTGGGGAACGTTGCAGAAAACAAAAATTTTCCTACGATTTCACCAAGATCCATCTATGAGTTCATCTAGCAACGAGTGATTAGATGCATCTACGTACCTTGTAGATCGCGAGCGGAAGCGTTCAAAGAACGGGGATGATGTAGTCGAACACGACGTGATCCAAATCACCGGAGATCCTAGCACCGAACGGATGGCACCTCCGCGTTCAACACACGTACGGAACAACCACGTCTCCTCCTTCTTGATCCAGCAAGGGGAGAGGAGAGGTTGAGGGAGATGGCACCAGCAGCAGCACGACGGCGTGGTGTTGATGGAGCTGCAGTACTCCGGCAGGGCTTTGCCAAGCGATATGGAGGAGGAGGAGGTGTTGGAGAGGGAGAAGGAGGCAACCAAAGGCGTGGGATGAAAGCCCTCCTTCCCCCACTATATATAGGAGGGCCAAGGGGGGGCGCCGGCCCTAGGAGATCCAATCTCCTAGGGTGGGGCGGCGGCCAAGGGGGTTTCCCTCCCCCCCAAGGCACCTAGGAGGTGCCTTCCCCTCCTAGGACTCTTTCCCCTTGTAACCCTAGGCGCATGGGCCTCTTGGGGCTGGTGCCCTTGGCCCATGTAGGCCAAGCCGCACCCCCTACAGCCCATGTGGCCCCCCGGGACAGGTGGCCCCACCCGGTGGACCCCCGGGACCCTTCCGGTGGTCCCGGTACAATACCGATAACCCCGAAACTTGTCCCGATGCCCGAAACAGGACTTCCCATATATAAATCTTTACCTCCGGACCATTCCGGAACTCCTCGTGACGTCCGGGATCTCATCCGGGACTCCGAACAACATTCAGGTTACTGCATATACATATCCCTACAACCCTAGCGTCACCGAACCTTAAGTGTGTAGACCCTACGGGTTCGGGAGACATGTAGACATGACCGAGATCGCTCTCCGGTCAATAACCAACAGCGGGATCTGGATACCCATGTTGGCTCCCACATGCTCCACGATGATCTCATCGGATGAACCATGATATCGAGGATTTAAGCAACCCCGTATACAATTCCCTTTGTCAATCGGTATGTTACTTGCCTGAGATTCGATCGTCGGTATCCCAATACCTCGTTCAATCTCGTTACTGGCAAGTCACTTTACTCGTACCGTAATGCATGATCCCATGACCAAACACTTGGTCACTTTGAGCTCATTATGATGATGCATTACCGAGTGGGCCCAGTGATACCTCTCCGTCATACGGAGTGACAAATCCCAGTCTCGATCTGTGTCAACCCAACAGACACTTTCAGAGATACCTGTAGTGCACCTTTATAGTCACCCAGTTACATTGTGACGTTTGATACACCCAAAGCACTCCTACGGTATTCGGGAGTTACACGATCTCATGGTCAAAGGAAAAGATACTTGACATTAGAAAAGCTCTAGCAAACGAACTACACGATCTCACGCTATGCTTAGGATTGGGTCTTGTCCATCACATCATTATCCTAATGATGTGATCCCGTTATCAATGACATCCAATGTCCATAGCCAGGAAACCATGACTATCTATTGATCAACGAGCTAGTCAACTAGAGGCTTACTAGGGACATGTTGGTGTCTGTTATTCACACATGTATTACGATTTTCGGATAATACAATTATAGCATGAATAAAGACAATTATCATGAATAAAGAAATATAATAATAATGCTTTTATTATTGCCTCTAGGGCATATTTCCAACAGTCTCCCACTTGCACTAGAGTCAATAATCTAGTTACATTGTGATGAATCGAACACCCATGGAATTCTGGTGTTGATCATGTTTTGCTCTAGGGAGAGGTTTAGTCAATGGATCCGCTACATTCAGGTCCGTATGTACTTTACAAATCTCTATGTCTCCATCTTGAACATTTTTCACGAATGGAGTTGAAGAGATGCTTGATGTGCCTTGTCTTCTTGTGAAACCTGGGCTCCTTGGCAAGAGCAATAGCTCCAGTGTTATCACAGAAGAGCTTGATCGGCCCCGACGCATTGGGTATGACTCCTAGGTTGGTGATGAACTCCTTCACCCATATTGCTTCATGTGCTGCCTCCGAGGCTGCCATGTACTCCGCTTCACATGTAGATCCCGCCACGACGCTCTGCTTGCAACTGCACCAGCTTACTGCCCCACCATTCAAAATATACACGTATCTGGTTTGTGACTTAGAGTCATCCAGATCTGTGTCGAAGCTAGCGTCGACGTAACCCTTTACGATGAGCTCTTCGTCACCTCCGTAAATGAGAAACATTTCCTTAGTCCTTTTCAGGTACTTCAGGATATTCTTGACCGTTGTCCAGTGTTCCTTGCCGGGATTACTTTGGTACCTTCCTACCAAACTTACGGCAAGGTTTACATCAGGTCTGGTACATAGCATGGCATACATAATAGAACCTATGGCTGAGGCATAGGGGATGACACTCATCTCTTCTATATCTTCTACCGTGGTCGGACATTGAGCTGAGCTCAATTTCACACCTTGCAAAACAGGCAAGAACCCTTTCTTGGACTGATCCATTTTGAACTTCTTCAAAATCTTATCAAGATATGTGCTTTGTGAAAGACCTATGAGGCGTCTCGATCTATCCCTATAGATCTTGATGCCTAATATATAAGCAGCTTATCCAAGGTCCTTCATTGAAAAACTTTTATTCAAGTAGGCCTTAATGTTGTCCAAGAGTTCTATATCATTTCCCATCAAAAGTATGTCATCTACATATAGTATGAGAAATGCTACAGAGCTCCCACTCACTTTCTTGTAAACGCAGGCTTCTCCATAAGTTTGCGTAAACCCAAACGCTTTGATCATCTCATCAAATCGAATGTTCCAACTCCGAGATGCTTGCACTAGCCCATAAATCGAGCGTTGGAGCTTGCATACCTTGTTAGCATTCTTAGGATCGACAAAACCTTCCGGCTGCATCATATACAATTCTTCCTTAAGGAAACCATTAAGGAATGCCGTTTTGACGTCCATTTGCCAAATTTCATAATCATAAAATGCGGCAATTGCTAACATGATTCGGACAGACTTCAACTTCGCTACCGGTGAGAAAGTCTCATCATAGTCAACCCCTTGAACTTGTCGATAACCCTTAGCGACAAGTCAAGCTTTATAGATGGTCACATTACCATCCGCGTCTGTCTTCTTCTTAAAGATCCATTTATTTTCTATGGCTCGTCGTTCAACGGGCAAGTCAGTCAAAGTCCATACTTCGTTTTCATACATGGATCCTATCTCGGATTTCATGGCCTCTAGCCATTTGTTGGAATCCGGGCCCGCCATCACTTCTTCATAGTTCGAAGGTTCACTGTTGTCTAACAACATGATTTCCAAGACAGGGTTGCCGTACCACTCTGGTGTGGAACGTGTCCTTGTGGACCTTCGAATTTCAGTAGGAGCTTGATCAGAAGTATCTTGATCATCATCATTAACTTCCTCTCTAGTCGGTGCAGGCACCTCAGGAACATTTTCTTGAGTTGCGCCATTTTCCGGTTCAAGAGGTAATACTTCATCAAGCTCTACTTTCCTCCCACTTACTTCTTTCGAGAGAAACTTTTTCTCCAGAAAGGACCCATTCTTGGAAACAAAGATCTTGCCTTCGGATCTGAGGTAGAAGATATACCCAATAGTTTCTTTAGGGTATCCTATGAAGACGCATTTTTCCGATTTGGGTTCGAGCTTTTCGGGTTGAAGTTTCCTGACATAAGCATCGCATCCCCAAACTTTTAGAAACGATAGCTTAGGTTTCTTCCCAAACCATAATTCAAACGGTGTTGTCTCAACGGATTTCGACGGTGCCCCATTTAAAGTGAATGCGGCAGTCTCTAAAGCATAGCCCCAAAAAGATAGTGGTAAATCGGCAAGAGACATCATAGATCGCACCATATCTAATAGAGTGCGATTACGACGTTCGGACACACCATTACGCTGAGGTGTTCCAGGCGGCGTGAGTTGTGAAACTATTCCACATTTTTTTAAGTGTGTACCAAACTCGTGACTCAAGTATTCTCCTCCACGATCTGA
This sequence comes from Triticum timopheevii, assembly GCA_963921465.1. Taxonomy (NCBI): domain Eukaryota; kingdom Viridiplantae; phylum Streptophyta; class Magnoliopsida; order Poales; family Poaceae; genus Triticum; species Triticum timopheevii. The sequence continues at coordinate 193,229,483 of OY997264.1, read as the reverse complement.
TCGTAGAAACTTGATTTTCCTGTCACGTTGATTCTCAACTTCACTCTGAAATTCCTTGAACTTTTCAAAGGTCTCATACTTGTGTTTCATTAAGTAGACATACCCATATCTACTCAAGTCATTAGTGAGGGTGAGAACATAACGATAGCCACCGCGAGCCTCAACACTCATTGGACCGCACACATCAGTATGTATGATTTCCAATAAGTTGGTTGCTCGCTCCATTGTTCCTGGGAACGGAGTCTTGGTCATTTTACCCATGAGGCATGGTTCGCACGTGTCAAATGATTCGTAATCAAGAGACTCTAAAAGTCCATCAGCATGGAGCTTCTTCATGCGTTTGACACCTATGTGACCAAGGCGGCAGTGCCACAAGTATGTGGGACTATCACTGTCAATCTTACATCTTTTGGTACTTACACTATGAATATGTGTAGCATTACGCTCGAGATTCATAAAGAATAAACCATTCACCATCGGAGCATGACCATAAAACATATCTCTCATATAAATAGAACAACCATTATTCTCGGATTTAAATGAGTAGCCATCTTGAATTAAACGAGATCCTGATATAATGTTCATGCTCAAACTTGGCACTAAATAACAATTATTGAGGTTCAAAACTAATCCCGTAGGTAAATGTAGAGGTAGCGTGCCGACGGCGATCACATCGACCTTGGAACCATTCCCGACGCGCATCGTCACCTTGTCCTTCGCCAGTCTCCGTTTATTCCGCAGCTCCTGCTGTGAGTTACAAATATGAGCAACGGCACCGGTATCAAATACCCAGGAGTCACTACGATTACTGGTAAGGTACACATCAATTACATGTATATCAAATATACCTTTGGTGTTGCCGGCCTTCTTGTCCGCTAAGTATTTGGGGCAATTCCGCTTCCAGTGACCACTTCCCTTGCAATAAAAGCACTCAGTCTCGGGCTTGGGTCCATTCTTTGGCTTCTTCCCGGCAGCTTGCTTGCTGGGTGCGGCAACTACCTTGCCGTCCTTCTTGAAGTTCCTTTTACCCTTGCCCTTCTTGAACTTAGTGGTTTTATTGACCATCAACACTTGATGTTCCTTCTTGACTTCTACCTCTGCTGATTTCAGCATAGCAAATACTTCAGGGATGGTCTTTTCCATCCCCTGCATATTGAAGTTCATCACAAAGCTCTTGTAGCTTGGTGGAAGCGACTGGAGGATTCTGTCAATGACCGCATCATCCGGGAGATTAACTCTTAGCTGAGTCAAGCGGTTATGTAACCCAGACATAGTGAGTATGTGCTCACTGACAGAACTATTTTCCTCCATCTTACAGCTGAAGAATTTGTCGGAGACTTCATATCTCTCGACCCGGGCATGAGCTTGAAAAACCATTTTCAGCTCTTCGAACATCTCATATGCTCCATGTCTCTCAAAACGCTTTTGGAGCCCCGGCTCTAAGCTGTAAAGCATGCCGCACTGAACGAGGGAGTAGTCATCGGTACGTGCCTGCCAAGCGTTCATAACGTCTTGTTCTGCAGGGAGAACAGGTGCATCACCTAGCGGTGCTTGTAGGACATAATCTTTCTTGGCAGCTATGAGAATGATCCTCAGGTTCCGGACCCAGTCCGTGTAGTTGCTGCCATCGTCTTTCAGCTTAGTTTTCTCTAGGAACGCGTTGAAGTTGAGGACTACGTTGGCCATTTGATCTACAAGACATATTGTAAAATATTTAGACTAAGTTCATGATAATTAAGTTCATCTAATCAAATTATAATGAACTCCCACTTAGATAGACATCCCTCTTTTAGTCATCTAAGTATAACATGATCCGAGTTAACTAGGTCGTGTCCGATCATCACGTGAGACGGACTAGTCAACATCGGTGAACATCTTCATGTTGATCGTATCTTCTATACGACTCATGCTCGACCTTTCGGTCTTCTGTGTTCCGAGGCCATGTCTATGCACATGCTAGGCTCGTCAAGTTAACCCTAAGTGTTTTGCATGTGTAAAACTGTCTTACACCCGTTGTATGTGAACGTAAGGATCTATCACACCCGATCATCACATGGTGCTTCGAAACGACGAACTTTAGCAACGGTGCACAGTTAGGGGAGAACACTTCTTGAAATTGTTGTGAGGGATCATCTTATTTACTACCGTCGTTCTAAGTAAACAAGATGCAAAACATGATAAACATCACATGCAATCAAATAATAATAGTGACATGATATGGCCAATATCACACAGCTCCTTTGATCTCCATCTTGGGGTCCATGATCATCTTGTCACCGGCATGACACCATGATCTCCATCATCATGATCTCCATCATTGTGTCTCCATGAAGTTGCTCGCCAACTATTACTTCTACTACTATGGCTAACGCGTTTAGCAATAAAGTAAAGTAATTTACATGGCGTTTCTCAATGACACGTAGGTCATACAAAAAATAAAGACAACTCCTATGGCTCCTGCCGGTTGTCATACTCATCGACATGCAAGTCGTGATTCCTATTACAATAGCATGAACATCTCATACATCACATATAGATCATTCATCATTCATCACAACGTGTATTACGATTGGTGTTTGTTATTCACACATGTATTACGATTTCCGGATAATACAATTATAGCATGAATAAAGACAATTACCATGAACAAAGAAATATAATAATAATGCTTTTATTATTGCCTCTAGGGCATATTTCCAACACGAGTTCCTACGGGAGGAGTAGGAGCACCTCGTCGAGCATGCAAAGAGCCTTACCGCCGCCGTGGCCGTGGCACATGGCGCCTCAGAGGCGAGGAACCAGGAGATCTACAAGGAGAACCACTGCTTCGAGAGGGATCGTCTAGAGCGGCAATGGGCGTTCAAGCTGGCGAGCGTCGCTGAACGTGCAGCAGCGGCAGGCACCGTATTGCATTTGTCCAGCTCGTCGGTAGGCTCCTCCTCCTCCTCTGCCTCTTACTGAGCACGCTCGACAGAGGAGAGGCTGCCGGAAGTAGTACAAAGCCCCTCCATAGTAGTAGTAGTATTTCTGGGCTATTTTGTTCATTTCATCTGACTATAGCCCTCCGGCGGAGCGATTCCGCCGGGGGAACTTCCCTCCCGAAGGGGGAAATCATCGTCATCATCATCACCAACAACTCTCCCATTTTGGGGAAGAAAATCTCCATCAACATCTTCAACAACACAATCTCCTCTCAAACCCTACTTCATCTCTTGTGTTTAATCTTTATACCGGAACTATAGATTGGTGCTTGTGGGTGACTAGTAATGTTGATTACATCTTGTAGTTGATTACTATATTGCTTATTTGGTGGAAGATTGTATGTTCAGATCCATTATGCTATTTAATACCCCTCTGATCTTGAGCATGATTATCATTTTGTGAGTAGTTATTTTTGTTCTTGAGGTCACGGGAAAAATCATGTTGCAAGTAATCATGTGAACTTGATATGTGTTTGATATTTTGATGATATGTATGTTATGATTTCCTTAGTTGTGTCATGTGAACGTCGACTACATGACACTTCACTATATTTGGGCCTAATGAAATGTATTGTGAAGTAGTTATTAGATGATGGGTTGCGAGAGTGACAAAAGCTTAAACCCTAATTTATGCGTCATTCTGTAAGGGACCGACTGGATCCAAAAGTTTAATGCTATAGTTAGAATTTATTCTTAATACTTTTCTCGTAGTTGCGGATGCTTATGAGGGGGTTAATTATAAGTAGGAGGTTTGTTCAAGTAAGAACATCACCTAAGCACCGGTCCACCCACATACCAAATTATCAAAGTAGCGAACATGAATCGAACCAACATGATAGAAAGTGACTAGATGAAATTCCTGTGTACCCTCAAGAACACTTTGCTTATCATAAGAGATTGTTTTGGCCTGTCCTTTGCCTCAAAAGGACTGGGCTACCTTGCTGCACTTTTGTTACTGCTACCGTTACTTGCACATTACAAATTATCTTGCTATCAAACTACTCTGTTCCTTACAATTTCAGCACTTGCAGACATTACCTTGCTGAAAACCACTTGTCATTTCTCCATGCTCCTCGTTGGGTTCGACACTCTTACTTATCGAAAATGCTACAATTGATCCCATATACTTGTGGGTCATCAGGGCCGTGGCCGCCGGGCGGATTCATCATACCCGAGCGAGACGCCTCTGCTTGTTTCGCCTTGCGATCTGCCTGCTCCGCCATGGCCGCCACCGCCGCCGCCCTGTCCCGAGCCTTCTTGGCGTTGAGCCTGTTCCGCCGGTCAATGGTGACAGCCTCCCGGCGCTGAACTTCCGCCTTCCAGTCGGCGTGTGACATGTCCGGGAGCTTGGACGGCGGCGCCCGCGGCTTCCTCTGCTTCGGCTGGGTGGCGTCGACATCGGTAGCGGCGCGAGGGGCGGCATACTTCTTCGGCGACATGGCGGCCGGATGGAGGGGAAAGGGAGGAGAATGGCGGGAGAGAAGGGGGAATGAAGGGAAACGGAGGGGGAAAGGCAGGAGGATCGGCAGGAAAATGACTTTTTCTCGTCCACAAAGCGAACCCACGTGCCTTTTCGCTTCGGCCGGCGCCCCACGCGAACCCGGAGGGCTTGGGTTTGGCTTGGGTTCGCTGACTGCTATTTCGGCCCAAACCGACGAAAAACGAGACCCTGAAAGCGCGGCTGGGCCGTTTTTAAGCGCCGGCGCTAAAAATTGTCCGGGCCTTGTTTGGGGCCCGGCGAGTTGCTCTAACTACCTACGTACCGAAACACATTAGGAGTAGAGATAGATCTGAGTCGCGCCACCGCACCTTTCTGCCTCGACGCCGGTGACTCTCACGTACTGGCGGCGCCGTGACGCTAGAAAGTTTAGCGAACTCCACACATCCAAACAGACGTTGATCCATCGACCCGAACCAAGTACCAACACCGAGAGCTCGGCGAGATGATGTCACCGAAGCCCTCTGCATCCGCCGCCGCCGAAGGCTGCAGGATTTCCTCAACCCCTCACTCGGCGCTGACGGCGAGGTGAGTTTTTGGCTTCATCCCTAACCCCATTTTCTCAATCTGCTCAAACCTGATTCGGCAAAACACGAGATCTCGCAGCTGGATTTGCGTTTATGCGTAGCTCTATTTTAATAGCTTAACCAGGTTCGCGAGGCGATATTTGGTTGGAAGAGGCTATCAGTGGTTAATTTGCGATGATTTTGTTCCCCGTTTGTTTTGCTAGCTTCAGTATGCGCTATTCATTATGTATCTCCTAGGTTATGGGATAGTAGCGAGTTTACTAGATCCAGCTTCTGCCTACGCGTGCTACCTCTCGCGTGCTCGGGATTAGGATTTGGAATGGGACTATTTTTCTGCAGCCGACCGTGTAGGCTGCTATGGATCCTGTAGAGAGTCGAGGCAAATCGAACAATCTGACCAGTAGATACACTTACCATATGCTTTTAGCTGCTGTGGTATACAAAAATATGGTGGTTCGTATGTATGCTCACCTTCCCTTTTTACTGATTGCTTCTGCTTTCTTCATCAGATTTATATGTACTGTTGCTTTTGGTGCTTGGATTAGTTGCTATGAGAATAGATGGAGTTCACACATCATCATGGCAAAATTTTGAAATCTTCAGTTAGAATTTGATTGACCAAATAATCATGATTGGTTGTTCTTGTGCAGGTCAACACCATTGCAAGTAATTAATATTTTGGGAAACTTCGTTAGAATTTGGTCTGTGTATTCGTTGTATAGCCACTTGTCCAGTACTGGGGATTCAATAGTTGGCTTTATCTTCAGTTGCCTTGTACCAGCTTCTGTCATCTTCTTAATCTTACAGAAGCCTTGGAAAGGTCGGCCTTTGCCCAACTCACAGGTTTGTGTACATATTCTTTTATTCGAGGTTATGTCATACGAGAACATATCTACAATTACAACCCATGTATGTGTTACTGGATTCCCGAATAGTATGAGTATTGGATGGTAAAGAGATGGACACGGTGGCGAGTGGTCAACCTCTACCTCTAGGGTGGCCCGATCTTCATTAATTGGATTGGAGGAGGAGGATGGATGAACACGAAGAACATGAAGGATAAACACGACAAATAAGAGGATAACTAGCATAGCCTCCTTGGCATAACACCCAACAAACAACACACACAAATATGCAAGAGATTGGAAGGGTGATACTAGGCAAAATGTAGGGGTGGGCCTGATCTTCACAAATTGGAGACGTATGTGAGGAAAGCACAAGCAAACAAGAGCAAAACACACCACAAGGAAAAGATTCACACCTAGAATACCTTCTCTTAACCAAAAGTCAACATAGGAGGTATATCTTGATCCAAACACCACAAACAAAATGGGAAACCAAAAGACAGTTCATCTCAATGAGGTCTTGTATTCCTAGAACAATCTTCTCAACAGTGAAGGTCTTGAAGTCCAATGGAGTCTTCTCCACAAGAGGGAGGCCTTGAACTCACTTGGGAGGATCCCCTTGGGGAGATAGATGAGCGAAGCTCTTTAGGTTTGTGTTCTAAACTTCTCTAATCCTAGAGTGTAGGTGGGGATGGAGTATTTAAATGGTGCGAAAAAGGGAAAGATACATGGGCCTAGGCCGACCATTTCACGCAGGCAAGCCCAGAGGCCCAGTGGTGGTGGTGGTGGCGGGGTAGTCCCATGGTATCCAG